>OX941092.1:2545000-3918750 GCA_954870635.1 Arctium minus | reverse complement strand
CCCCTGTTGGGAGATAATCACCTTTTGCATTTCCTTTATTTCTGCACCCTGTTTGAGTACATCCAGGTTGACATTGGCAATAGTTTCCATCAATTCCTGTCAGGATTGAATTCTTAACAAGAATTAATTATCAGAAACAATATCAAAGAAGTTTGCGGAATAACACTTTGATATTTAATCAAACAGGGAATCAAAACAGAATATAATTAACAAACCGGTAAACTTGTATTGAATGCTTTGAAGTTACAAGATTACTCACTCAACCTCAATATTGATGAACAGGCTCACCAATACGAGTTCTACTTCTCTAGAATTAGGATCTATGCCTTGAGGTTGATTTTCTCTCTAAAAGAATGAAAACTGAAAGTTAAATTATTATTCTAAACTATACAATATATATACTGAATACAAAGATAATTACAATAAATAAAATATCTTCAGTATATCTTCTATGTATATCTCTAAGCTTCCATGTATATCCTTTCATACGAATCTTCATCATATAAGCAGTATTAATCTTCAGCAGCATTAACTTCCTTCTAGCAGCATTAACTGTAAGGAGTACTAACCACTAGCAGTACTAACTAGCTAAGCAGTACTAACTTTGTTCAAGCAGCACTAACTTTGACTAGCAGTATTAATAATACTAGCAGAAGTAACACTCAGCAGTATTAACCTTTAAGTCTTTTAGCAGTAGTAATTTTGAACCAGCAGCATTAACCATAATTGATGAATTCTTCAGTTCCCAATAATCTCCCCCTAACTTGACTTTTAGGAAGAGAAGTCAAGTTCTTCAATTTTTCTTCAAGATGCTCCCAAAACTCTATCAATGCCTAAATCCCAGTGTTTGCATCCAATCCCAAACTCTGATTGATGGTTCTTTGAATCAAGTATTTAGCCATTTCTGAATCTGGAACACACCTTAACTTTTTCTTCAGCATGGCATGTAGCTTCAATCTGCTATGATTATACACTCTATCCACTAGGAAGTATTCAGTGTGATTTAAATCCAAAGTCACTGTATATACTCCACTAATTTCATATAGAGTCCAACTGTTTACTGATTTGAAGACATCCTTGATCAAGTGCTTTACTTCTTCAGGTTTGAACATCATACACAGATACTCCATTACCAGTTTTGTAATTGAAATCCCTGGAGCCTTTAGAAGATCTGCATACAACTTCATTCCTATCTCAAACATCTCTTCAAGATCTGATCTAGAGCATGTTCTGACAATTTTTGCCCATGTGTTAAACACTTCATACTTTTCATCCTTTCTTTTCAGCCTTATGTATTCCTTTCCATCCACTGTCAATGTATCCCAGAGAATCACCTCAGGAGGCTTAACTCCTACAGGTTCTGCTGAAATTGGTTCAGGCACTTTGTCCATCACTACCATATACAAATTTACATCATCAGTGTTAGATGGCTCTGTCTGTTTAGATGACTCAGGTGCCCCTTCTTCTTCAACAACCTTATCAGCCTCTTCTTCAGATACTCTAGGCTTTTTAATTTGCTTTCCCCTTGCCATCATTTTTGTTCTCTTTAAAGTCCTTAGACTTTCTCCCAGGGTGGACTCTTTCTTAGGAGGTGTTTCTTGCTCATCTGGAAATGGCTTTTGACAATCAAAGTCATTACTTTCTTTTATTCTCTTCTCCATCTCCACCCTAGCAGTTTCACTTCCCTGAAGCTTTAACATCTCTGAATCATAGAGCTCTTTGATCTTCTCAAAAGACATTTTGGAGAACATCTCCTTTTTGACTCCTACAGCACCTTTGAGAAATATAATCATCTTGTTTCTCTCTTGGGTACCTAGGAATGTCTTTGAGGGTCTTCTCTTCTTTGCAACTGTTTTCACCACGGCTTTCTTCATACTTGCAGCTTTCTTCTGTGCAATTTCAGTTGCCATACTCTGTTGATAAGCTTCATTCAGTTCAGCAGCTAGAGCTTTTGCCATTTCCCTGTCCTTTTCCATCTGAACTCTTTCTTCTTTTTCAATATCCTCCTGCATCTTTTTAGCTAGGGCTTCATCTGATTCAACCAACCTTTGCTTTTTGATTGGTTGATCAGATTCTACCATCTTTGCTTTTCCTTTGTCTTTGCTCATTGCCTTCTTACTGTTATCTTTCTTGATCACTTCACCTTGTTCTTTTATGATTACACCTTTGGTCTTTGAAGTGACCTTGGGAGTATCATTCTTGGCTTTTAGTAAGGTTTCTGCAATCTCAAGATCTGTTAACACTTCTTTCACAGTTTCTGCTGCTTTATTAATGTCAGCATTAGTAACTGTTTCTTCTTGCTGCTCCCCCTGAACATCAACTTTCTCTCCCTCAAGCTCCCCCTTTCTTGTGGCTTCTTCCATGTTGATCTCCCCCTTTTTGGGAGCATCATCCTCAGTTGGCCTTCTCCTTAATTGGAATTGCTGTCTCTTCTTCCTTTGTACCAGACTAATCACCATCCTCTTCAACTTAGCAATCTGTTCTTGTTGTGACAGAATTACTAGCTTCATTTCTTCAATTTCTTTGCCTTGTTTGAGAACATCTTGATTGATGTTCCCCATTGTTTCCATCAATTCATCGTACGTATATCTGTCCTCACCCTCTCCAGAAGTGTTACCCTCCTTTGAAGGATCATTGGATCTTTTATTTGTGGAAGTCTTCTGCATTGCAGAGGCACTATCCACCCCTGTGGTTTCTCGGCACCAGGGACCTTCAAATGATTGCTCATTCAAAGTTGCCATGGGGGAGGTCTTATTGATGTTACCACTTTCCTCCTCTGTACTAGCAGGAGTAGTGACAGCCTCATCACCCATATGCTCTACCTCCTCCTCAGAGAGCACCTCCTTTGGGTTGGGAGACACCCGTGTGGTTTCCCTTTGGATATTCTCTAGGGGAGATTTCTCCCTTAGAGGGCTTATAGGCTTAGTGGGTAACGGTACAAGAAGGGAAGGATCCTTCTTTACCTGTTTTCTCTTGTAAGTTTGGGTGATTGGAGAGGTTGGTTTTTCAAGAAGGGACTGGCGAATTGATTTTGAGAGGGAAGGTTGGGCTTGGCTAGCAGTGGGTTGGTCTAATGGGGGCCTTGACCCTGCTGCCATACCTTCATTGGTTTGGGACACCACCATCATTGTAGAGAACAATGGGGTGTCAACTCCTTCAGAGTCCCCAGCAGATCTTCTCATATTTGAGAAAACCTTGCCTTTGGGGGGTTTAGGTACATATACCCCAACAGGTTGAGGTATATCCGTCAATTCATGAGTAATAACTTCTTGAACAAACCTGGGATACATAAAGAAGCTCTTTTTGTTTCCCATGTTTGAGACAAGATCACTGAAAATCATTTTAGAAAAATTATACTTTCTGGCAGTGGCCAAGCACACCAAAGCATAAGCAATAGTGCTGCTGAACTCACTCCATCCAGTAGTCTTTTTGGAGATACAATGCATAAGAGTATGGACAAAGAAACGCCATTGGGGTGAGAATTTTGCTTTAGAAAATTTGAACACTCCCAATGGGCCTCCATACCCCATTCTTGTAAGGTTTGAAAACAGTTCATCATTTGGGATAGAGGTTATACCAGAGGCATCGTCTAGACGTAGACTGATGCGAATAACCTCTTCAGTAACCGTGAGTGATTGATCACAGATTCTTGTCTTGATCATCTGCACACCATTCTCAACAACAATGGTTGCATTAGCCCAGAACTGCCTTTGATGCTCAATATAGATTGTAGGGGATACAATAAGAGCATGAGCAATGTGGCTTGTTTTGAGGAAATCCACAATCTGATGAAATCCTGAAGCTTGCTTTGGCTTTTGTAGCATCGCAATCTCGTTGTGCTCGTCGATGAAAGTCATGGATGCCATTGATCTTAGTGAAAAGCTTGCCTGAAAACTTCGACCTTGAGAGAGACAAGGTTTTTAGCGCAAGAGAACAGTATGCAAAGAGTCGTTATGAACTTTTAGGCGGGAAAAAAGTATTTATAGTATTCGGAATATAAGCAGTATTAACCTAGAGCAGTATTAACTGCTAGCAGTATTAACTAACTAGCAGTATTAACTAACTAGCAGTATTAACTAACTAGCAGTATTAACTACTAGCAGTATTAACTACTAGCAGTAGTAACTACTAGCAGTATTAACTGAAAGCAGTAGTAACCACTAGCAGTATTAACTGAAAGCAGTATTAACCACTAGCAGTATTAACTGAAAGCAGTATTAACCACTAGCAGTATTAACTAAAAGCAGTAGTAACTACTAGCAGTATTAACTGAAAGCAGTACTAACCACTAGCAGTATTAACTAACTTACTCCTTTTAAACTTGCTAAACACTGAGTACTGCTATGCAAATCCTGAAACAGAAGATTAGGATCGAATTATTAACAAGAATTAATTATCAGAAACAATATCAAAGAAGTTTGCGGAATAACACTTTGATATTTAATCAAACAGGGAATCAAAACAGAATATAATTAACAAACTGTAAACTTGTATTGAATGCTTTGAAGTTACAAGATTACTCACTCAACCTCAATATTGATGAACAGGCTCACCAATACGAATTCTACTTCTCTAGAATTAGGATCTATGCCTTGAGGTTGATTTTCTCTCTAAAAGAATGAAAACTGAAAGTTAAATTATTATTCTAAACTATACAATATATATACTGAATACAAAGATAATTACAATAAATAAAATATCTTCAGTATATCTTCTATGTATATCTCTAAGCTTCCATGTATATCCTTTCATACGAATCTTCATCATATAAGCAGTATTAATCTTCAGCAGCATTAACTTCCTTCTAGCAGCATTAACTGTAAGCAGTACTAACCACTAGCAGTACTAACTAGCTAAGCAATACTAACTTTGTTCAAGCAGCACTAACTTTGACTAGCAGTATTAATAATACTAGCAGTAGTAACACTCAGCAGTATTAACCTTTAAGTCTTCTAGCAGTAGTAATTTTGAACCAGCAGCATTAACCATACTTGATGAATTCTTCAGTTCCCAACAATTCCTCATAGTTATATTTGTCCTCACCTTCTTTGGGTGTGTTGACCACCCTTGAAGGATCCTTGGATCTTTTAGTAGAGGCCTTCTGTCTAGCAGAAGCACCTGCTACCCCCTTGGTTTCTTGGCACCTGGGACCTTTAGATGATTGCTCATCTAAAGTTTCCGTGGGGAAGGTCTTAAGGATGTTCACACTGTCCTGTCCTACACCTTGTGCAGAAATAGTAGTGTGAGCCTTGTTGCCCACATGCTCATCCTTCTCCATATAGAGCACCTTCTGAGGGTTGGGAGACACCCCTATGGTTTCCCTTTCGATATTATCTAATGGATAATGCTTCATTAGAGGGCTTGAAGGATTTGGGGGTGAAGGTACACGAAGGGAAGGAACCTTCTACACCTTTTTTCTTATATATATTTTGGTGATGGGGGATGTTGGCTGGACAATAGGGATCTGAGGAACATTAATAGAACAGAATGGTGTGGGTAGGTCATCAGTGGGGTGGTCATATGTGGGCTATGACCCTGATGCCTCACCATGGGAAAGAGACACACCCATCAATGTAGAGAACAATGGAGTGTCTTGGCCAGAAAAGTCCTTGGAAGGCCTTTTCATGTTTGAGAACACTTTCCCCTTGAAGGTAGGTAAATCCGTCAATTCCTTATTAAGTACTGTAGATCCCAGTGCAGTGCAAAACAGAATAATCAGCAATCAAAGATGAACAGATTATAGGCCACAACAACTAGTCATATGATTGATAATACTTCAAAGGTTTAGGTTTACAGAGAGAATTTCTGATCAGGGTTTGTAAACCTAATAACTAGAAAACTGAATAATGAAATTATGAACTTCTAACCTTACAAATGAATTAGAAAACAACTTTAAATACTTAGGCACGCAGGCCTGACGGGCTCATGGGCTTTTAGGCCCAACAAGCTTACAACTTTGAATAATTGACAGTTTATACCCTGAACTTCTATTTAACATACAATTAGCCCTAACAATCTCCCCCTTTAAATAGAAGTTGAAACTCGCGCTAGTTAGGAACATATATCTTCCGTAACCCAAAACTGATCTTGAAATATCTGATTTGTGTTCTGTACTCTAGTCGTTCTTCGATAACTCTCTGTGCTTTAAGAACAAGCGATTTGTATGTAGAATCCAATACCTGAACTCCTTTTTCATCTTGACTCAGCGCACGCTTCAACTTGTCTTTCAGCAGCATCAATGTACCATCACAGAATCTGGCAATCTGATCGAATCGGATAAATCGTAGAATACCTTTGTTGTTCACGTATGACATACCAAACTCTGGAATCTTTATAACTGTGAATGCAGGTACGCTTACAGCATCCGACGGAACACTCAGATCAGGCTTGAGCAGATTAATCTTTGGCTGATCGCTTTAACCAAATCTGAAAATCTTCCACCGAAGCAAGTTTCATTGCGCACTTCATGTATATCTTCACGATTTCAAGTGTATCAATGACTTCCCCGGGTCTGACGGTTCTGGTCTTTAAGTCACGTAGTTTGAACAGCAGATCTTGTGGCTCCAGACATGGAGAATCAGCATCAGAAAAGCAGTACTGTTGACCATCTTCTCTTGTAACCATGAAGTCCGTATACTTAACCTTCATGAAGTAGGCAGGTATAATCCTATCAACTGATACAATCCTGAGCTTCGTTTTGGAGTACTTGCGCTGGAACTTTCTGTACACGAACACAAGCTCACGATATTTTTCTATGTTTTTCACTGACTGTAGACTATGGAGAACAACTTCATCATACTTTTTGATCCAGTGGGCAAAGATCTTCTTCTGGATTTCTTCGAGGAAAGGAACTTTTATTCTGACTCTTTCCCACTTGGATGGACGAACTGGAGGAGTATGTACTGGTTCTCTAACTGGTGAATCTGGAGGAGATCTCTCGGGAAAAACTGTAGAAGAGAAGTCAGGGTGATTAGCCGGATAAGTCAACAATGGAACTACGGCAGAAGACTGATAATCTGGATGCAGGATTTCATCAATTTCTTCTTGCATAACCACCAGAGCTCTTTCAGTATGAGCACATTCTTCTGTCGTGTCCGCCACTTCATACGGATCTAAGATTATTGCCCACTCTTCAGGAACTATCGGAGAACCATCTTCAAATTCCTCAGGCTTTTCAACCGTCGGATAGTCGTGTAGTACCAAGTCTGTCACCTGTTCCCATTCCTGTTCCTGTCTCCGTCGCTCTGTTCTTGTACCGGAACCCGAACCCTGTTCAACCTGACCTGATTCCACCATATGTGTCTCCGGCTCAGTTAGGCATTGGCGCTTCTCCCCCTCATGGTGATCAGGATCATCCTGATCATCATGTCGGCGTTTGAGCCGTTCTGCCTGGCTTCGGCAGGTATCCTCCACTGCTGATAGACGTTCAGTCAAAACAACTACGGTTTGCTGAAGTGACTGAAGCATGGCTTGTTGGATCTGGAAGACTTCAGTAGAGACAAAAGGCTGGGGGTTTATGGGGTAGGTGTGGATGTTTGAGAACGAAGCAGTGATAACAAATCAGCATCCTTGGTGGGTTCTGTTAGAGATTGGGCCAGTAGTTCAGCAAGTAGAATGGATTTAAGCTCAGGGATAGACAGATCCGTAGCGGGTAGGGAAGGTGGAATAGGTGTGGGCTCAGGCTCAGTCGTGGAACCTTTGCTTTTGATCATGCGTTTGAGGTTGTCCACTTCTTCCCTCATCATAGATTGGACAACCTTTAGGGCGTCGTCCAGGTATTCCCTTGAGACAGACTCAGAAGGGGTAACTCCTGGGTCACTTAGACTTCCAGTTTGAGCTACGACTGTTGAAGTCGATCCGCCTACGCTCGTAGCTGGCGTAATGATAGTTGTGGTAGGACTTCCATCCAATCCTCGTAAACCTTCCGAAGACGGTATTACTATAGATGTTACGGCCGGGCCACTTAGGCGACCGGCGATAGCCAAAAATGGAATTTGTGTCCTAGGAATGGCAGGTATAGCAAAAGGCTCTAGACTCTGTGCATGCAAAGATGTCGAGAACGGGGGTAGCTGTTCTCTTGTTTCAATATCGGCACCCTCCAAGTGAGAGCCCGATAGCGGATGTGCTAGATCCCCGTGAGAATGTGAAACCACCATCTGTTGAGAGATGCTGGAGTGGCTGAGTGGGGTGTGCAAATGCGCCGCTAGGTCCACGGCGGCTTCTTCAATACCCTGTTTCAACACATGAGACTGGGTAGCAGATGTGGCTACCTGGCTAGACGTGGCTAGGGGGATACAACCGATGATGGTTGTCCCGTCACTCGTGTACGTTCGTTATGTATTTTACTCCGTCTTTCCCTCACACGGCTCACTTCTCGATTTTGAACTGATACTCCCTCCGCTCTCCTTATCTCTCCGGATGGGGGCTGATCATCGTCACCATCTGAGTCAGAAGACTCAGCTGATGCCGATGCTGCAATTTGGGTTTCTTCCGAGTCGGAACGCGCTGTCGTGTCTTCAGTAGCAGCGACAGAAGAGGACTGAACATGAAAAGCTTCAGAATCGGTTGCCTCTTCTGCCATTTGAGTCTCGGTTGGCGTCGGCGAAGTTGGTTGTCTAGAAGAACTAGCCTGGCTCGGTCCAACGGCACTGCCCACGCCTGTTACCCTCACAATTATTTTTCTCGACACACCCTGTCCGAAAACCCCAGCTATCCGGACGCTCCCGCCTCTCGTTCGTGGACGCGGACCCTCACGTCGCTCAGGTCTTGCTCCCTGGGCAGGTCCTGCTGGTCCTGGCCGGACCATAGGAGCTTGAATGTTGTGTGTGTGCCTATAAGCTATCACACTTAGTGCCGTAGGACGAGCATAGTCTAGTAACCCGACTGGGATTTGTCGGGCGACAACACCTTCTGGATCAGCGTGGGAAGGTATCTTGCGCGTCGGATGTTGTGGGCAAGTTGGGTGCGTAGACCGGCGCTGTATCTCGGGATACAGATTCATGAAGTTCCGGATGACAATCTGTAAGAACCTCATGAAAGGAATGAAATTTTGTCGGCGAGATGTTGTAGACCGAACTCTCTGAACGAGTTCAAACCAAAGGAAATCGGCAAAATCCATGTGGCGATTGAAGGCCACCGCGTGAAATATGCGAAGAATAGGGGCACTCATATGATCAATACCTTTCGTTATTGCCGAAAGGAACCGATTTATGTAAGTGAACATCGTGTACCATATAGTCGAGAGGTACTTGCGGTTGAAGGTCGATGGAATGCGAAGATCTGCGCCGTATCCTAAGGAGATGAGGTCGGTGCACAATGTAGCATCAGAAACCATCGGGTCGAAGCTATTCCTGCCTGGAACGGATCCGGCGGTCGGTAAACGAAGGAATTGTCGGAAGAGATCACACGTGAGAAGAACTGGTGTATGATCTATCCGACCTTCAAGGTGGAATTCGCCATCGGCCTCCAAAGCAAGGAGAGAGTGCCAAAACTGCTGTAAGTATAGGACTGGAACGGTCGCAGTCTCCGTAAGTGCATAAGAGATTGGATGCCCCATAAGTATCTCAATGATGACCTGATATTGAATAGCAGGTTGGGTTACATCGAGATGGTAGTTATTGGTTGTAAGAGGGAGGAACTGATCCTCAGGAATCAGTTCCGCATCGGCGATTGGATCAATCGCTGGTGGTTGGTTTTGTGCCATTGTACCTGTGAAGAAATAATCGATTAGTACGCAGGTTTGGGAAAATATGATAGCCGTTGGAGTTATACAGTCATGATTTAAACCACAACGGATACTAACTCCAAAATAGTGGAAGAACAAACCCTCATTCGTGAATTAGGGTCAAGCACCAAGGCGCATAGAACTACACCCATTTAAGATAGTGAAAAACCAGCACAGAGAACCACCAAATCCACATCATAGACACATGTATGAATATGTATAACTATTAGAACCATAAACCAGGATTCGACCGGATAAGATATTAGACCGGATATGGTTTCCACCGGGGGTCTCCTAAGACCGGATGTGGTCTTCGACCGGGGTTACCATTTGACCGGTGGGACCATTCGACCGGAGAAGGACATTTGACCGAGACACATTCAACCGGATGAAGTATTCGATCGGTGGTTAAACCACCGGATAAGAGTTCAACCGGTTATGGTCTTCTACCGGAGGTCACCTAAGACTGGATAAAGGTCGATCGGATAAGCCATATGACCGGAAGTCATTCGACCGGTAAAATCTAGGTCGAACAGAATGACCGGAAAACTCGAATCGACACAAACAGATCGAAATCAAACCTCAACACCGAAATCGAAGACCTATGGATCGATTAAAGCTTGAACACATATAAAGATACGAATATAGAATCGAACCTGTGATCAAATAGAAATATCGAGAGAGAGAGATGCGAGATCGAGAGCAGTGTTCGGTCGAACGACTAGAGAGAGAGATGAGAGACAAGGATCGAAGGTTTTGGTGAATGAGGAAGACGAAGACCGGGGTTTTAAATACCCCGGTCGAAGCGATTTGGGCACAGGGATTTGGGCCGAGAACAAACATGGGCCGGTTCCTGAAATGGGCCGGTCCAACCCAAACATTTTAGAAAAAAAAAATTTGGCTTTTTCAAACAAATAAAACCATAATTGAAAATATTTTTGAATTTTCCTTATTATTAAAAACAACACGATAACTCCTAAGGGGAAAAAATAAAAAATAAAACTAAAAAAAATTGCTCCCCCTCGGACATTGAGTGGAATACGAGAAACTGCTCCCCTGCGACGAGAAACTTACCTGCACCCCCTGGAACGGAGGACTAAGGAACCTTACCGAACATCGTACGATCGTGCTCCCCCTGAACACATTATCGGTGTGAAGATCCATCACAAACCACTGACTCCTTTCAGGGACCATCCGTATGAACTGTACAAAACTCACGAAAACCACCACGAAAACAAAAACAAGAACACAAGAGAAACGAGAAACACACGAAATCTACTTTGTTGATACAGAAGTTCGTAACTGACACAGAACTGAACGAGTAAAATGAAATAACCAAGGAGTGTGAATAATAGCAACCAGAGACAAGTCACTGGTGTAGTTGTCACAGTCATTCGTTATTGAAAGAAACTCGTAGAGAGCTGCGAACGGATCAAACTTTCAGATTTAGCATACCTAGCTTGGACACAAGATAATTAAATTGTTTTTCGTCCAAGGCTTTGGTAAACAGGTTTGCTAACTGATGCTCTGAATTAACAAAATAGAGTTCGATAGTACCTTTTTCGACGTGATCTTTTATAAAATGGTAGCGCACATCAATGTGCTTCGTCTTCGTATGCTGGACGGGATTGCTTGATATGGCTATCGCGCTCTTCGAGTCGCAGTAGATGGGAATCCTTGAGTAGTTAAAACCATAGTCTTTGAGCTGGGTGCGCATCCAGATGACTTGTGAGCAGCAACTGGCGGCTGCTACATACTCCACCTCGGCGGTGGAGGTGGACACGCAGTTTTGCTTCTTGGAAGCCCAGCTGACAAGACGATCGCCCAAAAACTGAACATGACCGGACGTCCTCTTCCGGTCCAACATGTTTCCAGCATGGTCAGCGTCCGAGTAGGCTGTCAATTCAAAACCTGTCTCTTTTGGGTACCACAAACCAATATCAGCAGAACCTTTTAAATATCAAAAAATTCGCTTAACCGCAGCTAAGTGAGACTCTTTAGGTTTTGCCTGAAATCTTGCACACAAGAATGTTGAGAACATAATGTCAGGCCGACTAGCCGTCAAGTACATCAGAGAGCCAATCATGCCTCTATAAATGGTAGCATTCACTTCCTTACCGTCAGGATCGGAGTGAAGCTTGAGAGTAGTGGACATGGGGGTTTTCATAGGTCAAGATTTTTCCATCTAGTATTTCCGAAGAATATCCGAGATGTACTGTTGGGAACTGAAGAATTTATCAAGTATGGTTAATGCTGCTGGTTCAAAGTTACTACTGCTAGAAGACTTAAAGGTTAATACTGTTGAGTGTTACTACTGCTAGTACTATTAATACTGCTAGTTATTGTTAGTGTTGCTTGAACAAAGTTAGTACTGCTTAGCTAGTTAGTACTGCTAGTGGTTAGTGCTGCTTAGTAGTTAATGCTGCTAGAAGGAATTTAATGCTGCTGAAGATTAATACTGCTTATATGATGAAGATTCATATGAAAGGATATACATGGAAGCTTAGAGATATACATGGAAGATATACTGAAGATATTTTATTTATTGTAATTATCTTTGTATTCAGTATATATATTGTATAGTTTAGAATAGAGAGTTAACTTTTGGTTTTCATTCTATTAGAGAGAAAATCAACCTCAAGGCATAGATCCTAATTCTAGAGAAGTAGAATTCGTATTGGTGAGCCTGTTCATCAATTTTGAGGTTGAGTGTGTAATCTTGTAACTTCAAAGCATTCAATACAAGTTTACAGTTTGTTTTTCATATTTACTGTGTTGATTTACTGTTTCATTGAATATCAAAGTGTTATTCCACAAACTTCTTTGATATTGTTTCTAAGAATTAATTCTTGTTAAGAATTCGATCCTGTCAAGTGGTATCAGAGCCAAACTCTCTCAGAAACAGTTATTCATCATGGAAAATCTTACAGAATCAAGCAGTACTTTGGTTTCTAAGGTTCCAATGCTCAAACCAAGTGAGTTTGACATGTGGAAGATAAGAATCAGACAATATATTCTTCTCACTGACTACTCAATGTGGGATATCATTGAGAATGGTCCTTCTGAAGCTGGAAGGATAGGACCAGATGGGAAAAGACCTCCACCAAAGACAGATGGTGAGAGGAAGATCAGACAAACAGAGATGAAGGCCTTGGGCACTCTGCTCTTGGCCATTCCCAATGAATACCAGCATCAATTTTGCAACTACACTGATGCTCAGATTCTCTGGAATGCTCTAGAGAAAAGATTTGCTGGAACTAAGAGCATCAAAAGAAATGAAAGAGATGTTCTAAAGCAGCAGTATGAGAACTTCACTTCCACAAAGAATGAGTCTATGACTCAAACTTTTGATAGGTTCAACAAACTCATAGGTGAACTGGCTACTGTAGGGGTGAAGATGGAACAAGATGATATCAACAGAAAATTTCTCAGATCTCTTGGGGATGAATGGACTATGTACACTGTCTCATATAGACAGAGTGACAATCTGGAAGAGAAAGAACTTGATGATCTATACAATGATCTAAGAGTTTTTGAAACTGAGGTAGAAATCAAGAAGAAGCCCTCTGGTTATATTCACAATGCTGCACTTCTTTCAGCATCCACTGATACTACTACCAACCCTGAAGCAGTTAGTACTGCCAGTGGAGTAAGTTCAGAAAAAGGCACTGAAACTATCTTTGAAGCCTTTTTGTCCAATCATAGCAGCAATTCTCTGATTAATGATGATCTTGATCAAATTCACCCTGATGATCTGTAGGAGATGGATATTAAATGGCAGATGGCCATGTTATCCATGAGGGTGAAGAAGTTCATTAAAAGAACTGGAAGGAATAACTTCTCTCAAAGAAGAGAAGATGGAGCTGGTTTTGACAAGACCAAGGTGGAATGTTATAAGTGCCACAAGAAAGGACACTTTGCTAGAGAATGCAGGAGTGCTGTTCCAAACAACAACCACCAACAAGCTCAGAATGGAGGATACAATCAGAACAAGAATCCTGCTCAAGCCCTTGTTTCTCAACAAGGAATGGGATTTGACTGGAGTGATCAAGCTGAGGAAGCCATTCAGAACCAAGGTCTTATGGCAGAAGTGTCTGATCTCCCCACTGAGGTAAGTTCTAATCTTTGCACTAAATCTTGCATTGACACTGTTACAAGATACAGGGATCACAATCAAAGTATGTGTGATGACCTCAAAAGATTAGAAAAGGACATAAGAGATTATGTGTTGATAGTAGAGAGATTTGAAGAGCAAATCAAAGGCTTTCAAGCTAATGAACTTCAACACTCTTATGACACAAACTATTGGAAGTGGGAAAAGAATGAGTTAGAAACCAAACTGTCTAAGTCATTAGAAGAGAATGATAGGCTGAAAGAGGAACTGTCAAAAGTTAAGCTTGACATAGAAAAGTTTTCTTATGCTTCAAAAGCAATGGATTCTCTTCTAAAGGCTCAGATACATGATAAGATGAAGCCTGGTATTGGATACAACAATACACCTCCTCCTTACAATAACAACTATATTTCTCCTACATCAGACTTGTTAAAACTAAGGAGAAAAAGGACTTGTCTGAAGAAGCTTTTAAGATAGATCCTTTGGATGAGGTAGTAGTTAAGGATTTGACTGAGAAAGAAGCCAGTGAGAACAGGGATAATACTGTGAGTAAAAAGATACCATTAGAAAACAATATTATCACCAATGAGGGATGTGAGAAAATCTGGGTCAAGTCCAAGGAGATAGAGAAGACTAAAGGAAAGAATAACAAGGTCCATTACAAACAAACCACAGTTGTGAATCCTGGATCTTGTAAACAGTGTGATTGCAATAAAGACAAGAGCCTAAATTCTGGTTTAAAAAGAGGAAATCAAAGAAACTGGAATAATCAATGGGCTCAGAAACAAGGAGTTGATCTGAATAAAATCAATAGACCAAAACCTTGTTTTATATGTGGCAAGTTGAATCATTTGGCTAAGTATTGTTACTTTAACCCTATTAACCAACAGATGAACTTTCAAAGATTTGTGCAAAAACCTGTTGGTTATAGGAAGGCTGGAAAGAAACATGTGATAAAGAAATCTGTTGAAAGTAAAGGCACTTTAAAGAAAAAGATTTTAAAAGAAAG
Source organism: Arctium minus (assembly GCA_954870635.1). NCBI lineage: Eukaryota > Viridiplantae > Streptophyta > Magnoliopsida > Asterales > Asteraceae > Arctium > Arctium minus. The sequence goes on along the minus strand of OX941092.1, from coordinate 3,903,903 downwards.
TGTCAAAATGTGGGTACCTAAAAGTACTAACAGTGTTAGTACTGCTAACAATATTAGTACTGCTAACACAGTTACTACTGCTAAGAGTGTTAGTACTGCTGAAAATATTAATGCTGCTAATACTGTTAATACCTCTTCAAAGGTTAATACTGACAACACAGTTACTACTGCTAACAAGGTTAGTACTGCTAAGCATGCAAGTGCTGCCAAGGCAGTTAGTACTTCTAAAACCAGTACTGATTCTAGCAAAAATATTTCCAAGCCTATTATTGTAACAAAGTACTTCAAGAATGAGGAGTTAAAGTTCAAAAATCTTGTCAAGAAAGAATGCAAGTATTTTGATGAGAAAGGGGTACCCAAGACCACTTTGGCTTGGGTTCCTATTTCATACTAATTGATTTATCTAATGTGCAGGGCAACCAACAGCTCAAGGGAAAGAGCATTTGGCATGTTGATAGTGGTTTCTCTAGGCACATGACAGGCAACATGTCATGCCTTCAGGATTTCAAGCATATCAATAGAGGACATGTTGCATTTGGAGATAATCTTACTGGTGGTAAGATAAGTGGAAAAGGTAATGTCACCAAAGGTAAGATGACTTTTGAGGATGTCTACTATGTTGATCAATTAAAGTACAACCTGTTAAGTGTATCACAGGTTTGTGACAAACAACATAGTATATTATTTACTAATAATGAGTGTTTGATCCTTGCTCCAGGGTTCAAGGTAGTTGATGAAAGCATGATACTACTTAGAACTCCAAGAAAGGACAATGTTTACTGTCTGGATATGGACAATGTTGATAGTGATTCATCTCTAAATTGTCTTGTTTCAAAAGCTTCTGTAGATGAATCCTCTCTATGGCACAGAAGGATGTGTCACATGAATTTCAAGACTATGAACAATCTTGTTAAAAACAACCTTGTAAGAGGTTTACCTTCAAAAGTCTTTTCATGTGATGATCATTGTGTTGCTTGTCTTAAAGGCAAACAGCACAAAACTTCTCATAAGACCAAAGAGTTAAATTCTGTTTCTTCTTGTCTCCAGTTACTGCATATGGATCTGTTTGGTCCTACAAATGTTATGAGTATAGGCAAGAAATCTTACTGCTTGGTCTTGTCAGGATCGAATTCTCAACAAGAATTAATTCTCAGAAACAATATCAAAGAAGTTTGCGGAATAACACTTTGATATTCAATGAAACAGTAAATCAATACAGAAAATATGAATAACAAACTGTAAACTTGTATTGAATGCTTTGAAGTTACAAGATTACACACTCAACCTCAATATTGATGAACAGGCTCACCAATACGAATTCTACTTCTCTAGAATTAGGATCTATGCCTTGAGGTTGATTCTCTCTAAAAGAATGAAAACTGAAAGTTCTGTGTTTTTAATTATTCTAAACTATACAATATATATATACTGAATACAAAAGATAAATACAATAAAATATCTTCAGTATATCTTCCATGTATATCTCTAAGCTTCCATGTATATCCTTTCATACAAATCTTCATCATATAAGCAGTATTAATCTTCAGCAGCATTAACTTCCTTCTAGCAGCATTAACTACTAAGCAGTACTAACTACTAGCAGTACTAACTAGCTAAGCAGTACTAACTTTGTTCAAGCAGCACTAACTTTGACTAGCAGTATTAATTAACACTAGCAGTAGTAACACTCAGCAGTATTAACCTTTATGTCTTCGAGCAGTATTAACTCTGAACCAGCAGCATTAATCATACTTGATGAATTCTTCAGTTCCCAACAATCTCCCCCTAACTTGACTTTTAGGAAAAGAAGTCAAGTTCTTCAGATCTTCTTCAAGATGCTCCCAAAACTCTATTATGGTCTAAATTTCTGTGTTTGCATCCAATCCCAAACTCTGATTGATGGTTCTTTGAATCAAGTATTTAGCCATTTCTGAATCTGGAACACACCTTAACTTTTTCTTCAACATGGCATGTAGCTTCAATCTGCTATGATTATACACTCTATCTACTAGGAAGTATTCAGTGTGATTTAAATCCAAAGTCACTGAATATACGCCACTAGTTTCATACAAAGTCCAATTGGTAACTGCTTGAAAAACACTCCTTATGATCTCCTTCGCTTCATCAGGTTTGAACATCATACACAGATACTCCATCACCAGTTTTGTAATTGAAATCCCTGAAGCTTTCAACTGATCTGTATACAACTTCATCCCTATATCAAACATTTCTTCAATATCAGACCTTGAGCATGTTCTGACAATTTTAGCCCAAGTACTGTAGACTTCATACTTTTCATCTTTTCTCTTCAGTCTGATATACTCCTTGCCATCTACTTCCAAAACATCCCAGTGAATGACTTCAGGAGGTTTAACACCTACAGGTTCTGCTGCAATTTGTTATCCCAGATTTAATCTAGTTGGTAAACAATCAATCAAGTAATCAAGCAACACAATAATAATCAAGAGATATAAAGATTAATAATAACGTACCAATCCCTTGAATAAACAATGAAACCCTTGAGTGTTCTTGATACCCTTTGAATACAGAGAAAATACGGCTAACTATTTAGAAAATTATCAGAGTTCTTTCAAGGTTCACCTAAAACTAAACTAATCAAAACTTTAAATACCCAGGCCATATGGGCTTTAACCTTAATGGGCTTTCTAATGGGTTTGGGCCCAATAGCTTAATAACTATTAACTTATTACATAATAAACCCTCTAATTAACTTTAGCACAATTGCAGTTTAAACCCTTAACTTTAACATTAATCTTGAATACAATTTATGATCCAACAATCTCCCCCTTTGGATTCAAGATTAAAAAAAATTTGCAATTGTCTTCGGGTCTTCTCTTGTCTTCACTTATCTTCAGATATGTCGTTGATCGCTTCAAAACTTGATATCTTTAAAAACTTTAAAATCTTTGAAATCTTCAGATCTTCAGATTGTATTCTCCCTTTTTGTATCTTCTCCCCCTTTTTATATCTTCTCCCCCTTTTTGATGAGTGGTGAGAATCAACATCATCAAAAACTTGGCAAAACAATCTCCCCCTTTTGAAGACAATCTCCCCCTTTGTGTATGATCATCATGTAAGCATAGTCTTCATCATGTAACGAGCCCTGTATGAAATAAGAGCAGTCTCTCCAAATGGAAAGAGTGATTATCTCAATCTTTTCAGATTCAAATAAAAAGTAGGAACCATTCAAATTTTTTCAAATTCAAACAGTTAATAAGTGTAACCCTGAATCAACAAATGACTCAGTTAGAATGCCTGTCAATGACACAAAGTCACTGAGTAACACAAAGTTACTATATAAGGAGCTGGTTTGATGTAGACTCCCCAGGTCTTCCATTCAATCATCGAATAACACATGGTTATCTATGAACGTTCTGACAGAAAACAAATTTCTGTGTGTTCGTGCATGTGTATGAAAGAATTAAGCACAGATATTTGCTTTTCATTTTAGGCTCAAAGTATGTAAACTTGTTGAGACAACAACAAATTATACAAAGACTCAATGTGCATGAGCAAGGGTTCGAAGGTGGGGCAACTTTCCTTCTTTTTCAATATCAGTATCTTCCAAATGAAGAACCAATAGCGTATATGCTGCTTCCCCAGAAAATGTGAAACATTCTCTTTTTGAGAAAAGAATGAGTAGCTGGTGAGGTTGTATGCAAGAGATGGCATGGGCTAGGTGCCTATTTCAATGATGGTCACCAAAGAATGTGAACCAATCAGATTATGTGGCTGCCCGGCTCAGAAAGTAGTTTGGTGCAGAGTTTAATATTCTTTTACTCTGATCTCTCACCCTCTTTCTTTTAATGCTCACGTCTAACCAATCTCTCCTTTTCATTTTACCTCTTCACACACCATCACTCAATTCTTTTGACCCTTCTCCCCTCAATCACTCAGGGAATACTTCCTGGGTAGGAAACACTGGTTATCGTGAATCCATGGAAGTTCTGTTAAGCTCACACACTGAATCCCATGTATTTTCCTAAATGAAACATGTTGTTCAACAGGCTATTGTACATGTAAGCACAAATACCACTTATTACATGAGAAATAAGACTTTCGGAGATGTCAAAACAAAAGATGTTTGACGATGCAATTCTCCCCCTCAAACTAAAAGAGTTTGACAATTAAGCTCATAGGAGTTTTGTCATGAAGAACAATATGTTGGAGAATCAAAAACGAATGTTGTTTATATGAACAATATATAAACATATTTTCAATGAAAGCACATGAAATGACGTTTGATTCAATCAACAGTGAATACAAAGAACGTGAGTATTACCATAGAAAGATTTAACTTTTGATACATGGTAATAACAAAGTCAAAATAGAATGTTTTGAACCGTTATGTGTATGAATACTTGACAAAGTATATTGACAAGATAAAACACAAGTATTTATCTTTAAGAACACACGGTCAGATAAGCATTTAAGTATCCAAAAATCTGTTAATATCACAGATATTCTCCCCCTTAAATCACTATAGGGTTCTTTTTTTTTTTTTTTTTTTTTTTTTTAATTTTTTTTTTATTTATTTATTTTTTTTATTTATTTATTTATAAATTAATAAGGAAATAAAGCATATATATATAAAAAAAATAAATAGAGCCATGAAGTGCGGGTTCTAATCCGATGTGATTAGAAGCCATATTCCGTTGAGGTACGGGTTCTAAGCTGATTTACTTAGAAGCCATATTTTTGACAATTAAGTCCGGGTTTTGAACTGTTTTGTTCAAAAGCCATTGTTCTTTCTCCCCCTTAAACATTGGGTGCCTGCAACACAGATTTAGCTTTTGGTACCCACTGGTATTTGGGTCCTAATGGGTTAGTTGCAGTTCTAGTGGGAGATATGAAATAAGAACCATACCAGTTATTCACATAATCTTTTCTTACAAAATCATTTGAGCCACAGTAGGAACAACTGATTTTCTTTTGTGCTAACCTGATCAGTTGATTGATAGAGTAAACCAGATCAGGTTTGCCAAAAGTTTTACCTTTTGAAGCATAGTTCCATTTAGCATTTGATGTATGCACAAATGATTCTTCTTTCTTCTTCTCTGGAGATCCTTTAACTCTCCAAATCCAGTTTCCTCTTTCTTTCTCATCATCCCTTCTCCAGAAGCTTTTCTTTTGAGACTTAGTCTTCTTGAAGTTACCTGAACCATCAACATTTTTGTCATAGAAAAGGTTAGAAGGACGAATCTGATCAGTAGATTTAAAAGTAAGACAATCATCTAAATCATAGAAAGGATTATAGAAAACATTTGAAAAATGTGAACTTGAAGCTGTTTTTAATGAACTATTTGAGTCAGCTAGATCGTCTCTTGGTGATTGAGCTATTGACTCTGGCGTCTTGTGCTCAGTCAGCTTCACCTTGAAAACGATCTCTTCAAGTTCCTTTATCTTTGAAGACAAGATGTTTCTTTCCTTTTTCAATCAGATCAAACTTCTTATGCAACTCAGATTTTGCATTCTTCTCCTTCATGATGTTTGTTGACAATTCAGCTAGCTTTCCTGTCAGCTTGGCTATCTCCGTCTCAAATATCTTCTTTTCTTCCAAAAAGTCTGTATTTGCTTTCTTCAGCTCATCTTTCCTCTTCTCTTTCTCAGCCTTTTCTCTTTCAATAATGATAACCTTCTCAAAGTCTGAAACTTGTTGAGAAAGTTTAACACATCTAAGTTCTAATGCTTTCTTCTCTTCAAAGGCTTTTCTGGAGATCTCAGAGAATTTCTTGGCAAATTCTTTTCTCTCTTTCTCAATCTTTAACAATTCATCTTGAGCTTTTGAATTGTCTCTGTCTTGGGTTGCCTTTTCTTTTAGCTTATCGATCTCAACCTCAAGACTGAGAACTTTATCTTTAAACTTATCTCTGTCCGCACATAGTTGAGAATTTATCGTTCTAAGTCCTTCAGATGTCTCACTCGCAATGTTTGCTCTTCTTCTCAATTGATCTAGCTCTTTTTGCATTAGTTCCTTCTTTGACCATATTGAGCTAGATTCAGATCTTTTCAGCTTTGCTTGAAGGTCAAAGATCTCTTTTTCTTTAGACTCAATTATTCCTGAAAAGTCAATTAAGGAATCAGAATCTTTTAAATTTTCTTTTAAAGCATTGATCTGAATAAGAAGAGATGAGTTCTGAATCTGTAAATCCTTGTTTTCAGCTTTGAGCATTTTTTCTTCTTTGTCATACTCATCAATCATGCGAGATGATGTTGATAACCGTCCAGCAAGTTGTTTAGCCTTTTCTCTTACTTCAGATAGAGTCATGTTGTTAAAATCATGGCTATAACCTTCAGACATATTGAGCTGATACGACATCCTAGCTGTAAGGTTAGTAAATAGACTTTTCTGTACCAAGACAACCAACTAGATGAGATCGTTATAATCAAAAGTAAAGACTACACTCAAAAATTTTCAGAAAAAAATAAATTTCCAAAAATAATCAAATGCAGTCCTCGCTCACAGTATAAAGCACTAATATCTATGAATAAAATACTGAAAAATTAAGAAGATTTTGATCAAGCACAAAACTTTTGTCCCCCTTCGCAGACTTAGCACGGGGGTCCCGCTACCCGGTTAGAGGCCCTTTTGCATCTTGCAAAAATTTTAGAGGCCCTTTTGCCCTTTCGAAGGAAAGACCGGAGTATGCAAGTACCCGGTCGAATGGTAAGACCGGAGTAACAAGTATCCGGTCGAATGGGAAGACCGGAGAAACAATTATCCGGTCGAATGGGAAGACCGGAGTAACAAGTATCCGGTCGAAGGTGCAAGACCGGGAATACGAGTATCCGGTCGAATGGCAAGACCGGAGTAACGGGTATCCGGTCGAATGGTAAGACCGAAATAACAGGTATCCGGTCGAAGGGAAGACCGGAGAATACTAAGGTCCGGTCGAAGGAAAGACCGGAGGTCACAACTATTCGGTCGAAGGGAATGACCGGAGATACAACTATCCGGTCGAAGGCTCAGGTCGAATAGGTATCGGTCAAACAATAATATCGATGAACACGATGAATGGCCGAAGAACACGAAGAATATCTGGGGTTCGACCGAAACCAAACCCAGAAAATTAATTCGACCGATACACAATTAAACCAACAAATAAGCAATTCTTCGATCGAAAGAAACACAAACACAAATACTAATCGACCGGATGCAATAACAGATTCATGAAATAGGATGAACAGTACTTCGCATGAATAGTAACTCGATGAACAGTATTTCTCGATGAACAGTATTTTTCTCGATGAACAGTAATATCACAAAAAAAATTGATTCTTTAGGCTCTGATACCAATTGTTATCCCAGATTTAATCTAGTTGGTAAACAATCAATCAAGTAATCAAGCAACACAATAATAATCAAGAGATATAAAGATTAATAATAACGTACCAATCCCTTGAATAAACAATGAAACCCTTGAGTGTTCTTGATACCCTTTGAATACAGAGAAAATACGGCTAACTATTTAGAAAATTATCAGAGTTCTTTCAAGGTTCACCTAAAACTAAACTAATCAAAACTTTAAATACCCAGGCCATATGGGCTTTAACCTTAATGGGCTTTCTAATGGGCTTGGGCCCAATAGCTTAATAACTATTAACTTATTACATAATAAACCCTCTAATTAACTTTAGCACAATTGCAGTTTAAACCCTTAACTTTAACATTAATCTTGAATACAATTTATGATCCAACACAATTGGTTCAGGCACTTTGTCCATCACAACCATGTACATCTTGACATCCTCAGTACTTGCAGGTTCTTTCATTGTAGATGACTCAGGTGCCTCTTCTTCTTCAGCAACCTTTTCAGCCTCTTCTTCCACTAATCTAGGCTTCTTTGTAGGCTTTCTCCTGGCAATCATCTTTGTTCTTTTTAGAGTCCTTAGACTTTCACCAATTGTTGTTTCCTTCTCTGGAGTTTCTTGCTCATCAGGGAATGGTTTTTGTAAGAAATCATTGCTTTCTCTCATTCTTTTCTCCATTTCAACCCTTGCAAGATCATCCCCTTGAAGCTTTATCATCTCAGCATCATACATCTTCTTGAGCTTCTCAAAAGACATCTTTGAAAACATCTCTACCTTGACACCTACTGCACCCTTGAGGAAAGTAATCATTTTCTTTCTCTCTTGAGCACCCAGGTATGTCTTTGAAGGTTGTCTTTTCCTTGCAGCCATTTTGATCTTAGCCGGCTTCCTCAAAGATGTGGCTTTTTTCTTGGCTTGTTCTGTTGCTAAGCTTTGTTGATAGCCTTTGTTTAACTCTGCAGCCATTGCTTTAGCTATCTCTCTATCCTTTTTCACTTGCATGGTTTCTGCTTCTTCAAGTTCAGCCTGTATCTTCCTAGCTAGAGCTTCATCTGATTCAATCAGCTTCTGCTTTTTCATTGGTTTATCAGATTCAACTAGCTTTGCCTTTCCTTTCTCTTTACCCATCACCTTCTCAATGCTAGAGTTCTTTGTTGCATCACCTCTTTCTTTTATGACAACTCCTTTGGCCTTTGAGGTGACCTTGGGAGTATCATGTTTGGCTTTGATGAGTGTTTCTGCAATCTCAAGCTCTGTAAGGACCTCTTTTACTGTTTCTGCTGCTTCTCTCAGCTCAGCAGTATTAACCATTTCTGCTGCTTTACTTGAACTGGCAGTATTAATGGTTTCTGCTGCTGGCTCTGTTTCTGCTGCTTGCTCATTCTCCCCCTCAACATCATGTTTTTCCTCTTGCTCCCCCTTAGCTTTGGCATCAGCTTCTGACTCCCCCTTTTTGGGAGCATCAGTCACTGGTTTCCTCCTTCTGAGCACAAATTGTTTCTTCTTCCTTTGCAGAATCAGTTTCCTTACCATTTGCTTCAATTTGATGATTTGTTCTTGTTGTGACAGAACTATGAGTTTAAGCTCTTCTATATCTTTGCCCTGTTTGAGTACATCCATGTTGATGTTGCCCATGGTTTCCATCAATTCATAATAGTTATATCTGTCCTCACCTTCTCCAGAAGTGTTACCCTCTTTTGAAGGATCATTGGATCTTTTTGTAGTGGAAGTCTTCTGCCTAGCAGAAGCACTATCCACCCCCTTGGGTTCTTGGCACCTGGGACCTTTAAATGATTGCTCATTTAAAGTTGCCATGGGGGAGGTCTTATTGATGTTACCACTTTCCTCCTCTGTGCTAGCAGGAGTAGTGGCAGCCTCATCACCCATATGCTCTACCTCCTCCTCAGAGAGCACCTCCTTTGGGTTGGGAGACACCCTTGTAGTTTCCCTTTGGATATTCTCTAGGGGAGAATTCTCCCTTAGAGGGCTTAAAGGCTTAGTGGGTGATGGTACAAGAAGAGAAGGAGCCTTCTTTACCTGTTTCCTTGTATAAGTTTGGGTAATTGGAGAAGTGGGCTTATGAAGTAGGGACTGTGGGATAGATATAGAGTGGGAAGGTTGGGCTAGGCTAGCAGTGGATTGATCTAATGGGGGCCTTGACCCTGCTGCCATACCTTCATTGAGTTGGGACACCACCATCATTGTAGAGAACAATGAGGTGTCAACTCCTTCAGAGTCCCCAGCAGATCTTCTCATATTTGAGAAAACCTTGCCTTTTGGGGGTTTTGGTACATAAATTCCATCAGGATGAGGAATATCCGTCAATTCATGGTTGATAACTGCTTGAACAAACCTGGGATACATATAAAAGCTCTTTTTGTTTCCCATGTTTGAGACAAGATCATTGAAAATCATTTGTGAAAATTTGTACCTTCTGGCAGTGGCCAAACAGACCAAAGCATAAGCAATGGGACTGCTGAACTCACTCCAGCCAGTGGTCTTTTTAGAAATGCAGTGCATCAAGGTATGAACAAGAAAACGCCATTGAGGTGAGAATTTAGCTTTTGAGAACTTAAAAACACCCAATGGGCCTCCATACCCCATTCTTGTCAGAGTAGAAAACAGTTCATCATTAGGAATAGAAGTTATACCAGAGGCATCGTCTAGACGTAGACTGATGCGAACTATCTCTTCAGTAACTGTCAATGGATTGCCACATACTGTCGTCTTGATCATTCGCACACCATTCTCAGTAACAATGGTGGCATGTGCCCAGAAATGCCTCTGATGCTCTATAAAGATTGTTGGAGACATAGTGATAGCATGGGCAATGTGGCTAGTCTTCAGAAAGTCGACTATCTGATGAAAGCCTTCTGCTTGTTTTGGCTTTTGGAGCATTGCGATTTCATTGTGCTCGTCAATGAACGCCATTGATGCCATTGACCTTGAAGATTCTTGCCTGAAAACTTTGAACTTTGAGAGAGAAAGGGTTTAGAGCGCAGGTGAATAGTATGCAAAGAGTCGTTATAAGCTTTTAGGCGGGCAAAGAGTATTTATAGTATTCGGAATATAAGCAGTATTAACCTATAGCAGTATTAACTACTAGCAGTATTAACTGCGAGCAGTATTAACTAACTAGCAGTATTAACTACTAGCAGTATTAACTGCGAGCAGTATTAACTGCGAGCAGTATTAACTAACTAGCAGTATTAACTACTAGCAGTATTAACTACTAGCAGTATTAACTACTAGCAGTATTAACTACGAGCAGTATTAACTAACTAGCAGTATTAACTACTAGCAGTATTAACTGCGAGCAGTATTAACTAACTAGCAGTATTAACTAACTAGCAGTATTAACTACTAGCAGTATTAACCACTAGCAGTATTAACTAAACTTACTCCTTTTAACCTTGCTAAACACTGAGTACTGCGATGCATATCCTGAAAAAGAAGATTAGTAACACCAAGAAAAAATATACAGGTATAAAACCACTTTTTGAGAAGAAGATTATTCAGAGTTTATCATTCCCACACTTGTTACCAAGAAAGTGAATCTACCCACATCAAAAGCTTTAGTGAATAGATCAGCAAACTGATTATCAGTGTGAACTTTGACAACTTGAATAAGTTTCTTTTCATTACAATCTCTTATAAAGTGATACCTGATTTCAATGTGCTTTGTTTTTGAGTGCTTGACTGGATTATTCACAATGCTAATAGCACTGCTGTTGTCAATAAAAATTGGAGTGTGTAGAAAGGTTACCCCATAATCCAACATTTGATTCTGAATCCAAAAGACTTGAGAACAGCAACTTGCAGCTGCTATGTACTCTGCCTCTGTTCTAGATGTGGATACTGTGGTTTGTTTCTTGCACTGCCATGAGACTAGTCTTGCACCCAAAAACTGACATCCTCCAGAAGTAGATTTTCTGTCCAAGTTTGCCCCACCTAGATCACTGTCTGAGTATGCTATTAGGTCAAAAGGTGAGTCATGAGGATACCAAAGTCCCAATCTGGGTTGCCCTTTGAGATATCTGAATATCCTCTTAACAGCTTGAAAGTGAGATTGCTTTGGCCTAACTTGGAATCTTGCACATACACAGACTGGAAACATTATATATGGCCTTGAAGCTGTGAGATACATGAGAGAGCCAATCATGGATCTATAATGATGCACATCCATATCCTCCCCTCAAGATCTGTTGTGATCTGCTTGTGTGTTTCCATAGGTGTGCTGGCAGGTTTTGATTCTGAGAAACCAAACTTGGTTAGAATATCCTGCACATACTTGGATTGACAGATGAAAATACCATCTGACTTCTGTTGAACTTGGAGGCCAAGGAAGAAAGTAAGTTCCCCCATGGAACTCATTTTGAACCTTTGATGCATTAAATCCTCAAACTCCTTGCACATGTTGTTTCTTGTAGAACCAAAAATAATGTCATCAACATAGATTTGGACCAGCAAGATATCCTTCTTCTTTCTTTTGATAAAAAGAGTCTTATCAATGACTCCTCTTTCAAAGTCATTTTCCAAGAGATAGGATGACAGAGTGTCATACCATGCTCTTGGAGCTTGATGTAGTCCATAAAGTGCTTTCTTTAATTTGTATACCCTGTCTGGATAGCTTGGGTTTTCAAACCCTGGTGGTTGACAGACATATACCTCTTCTTCAATTGATCCATAGAGAAAAGCACTTTTTACATCCATTTGGTAGACTTTGAAGTTCATGTAAGAAGCATAGGCTAGGAATAGTCTGATTGCTTCTATCCTAGCTACAGGTGCAAAAACTTCTTCATAATCTATACCCTCTTCTTGAGTATAGCCTTGTGCCACCAGCCTTGCTTTGTTTCTTATAACAATACCTCTTTCATCTCTCTTGTTTCTGAAGATCCATTTTGTGCCAATTGCTCTGTGACCTTTAGGAAGGTCTACTAGATCCCACACATCTTGTAGCTTGAACTGTAACAGTTCCTCTTGCATGGCTTCTATCCAGCTGGATTCTTTCATAGCATCATGTGCCTTTTTAGGCTCAAGCTGTGATAGAAAACAAGAAAGCACTGTATGCTGTTGATCTTGCATTTCCTGAAGTCTGCTTTGATGTCTAGTCATCATAGGAGAAGAGATATCTCCTATTATCAACTGTGGAGGATGATTCTTCTGAACTCTGGTGTTGTGACTAGGTTCTTCATTTAATCCAGCCTCAAGATTAGATTCATGCAACTCAACTGAAGTGTTTTCAGATGCCACTTCATTGTTTTCTTGAGTCTCCTCATCTCTAGTGTCTTCTTCACTCTGACTTGATTCAGACAATGCTTCCTTTTCACAGTTTTCAACTGAATTTACTGTGGGTATGGGAAAAATCACAGATTTAGATATACTTTCTTGAACTTGTGTGATCTCTGGTTCTCCACTACCTGTTCCTGTATACTCATTACTGAAACCAAAAGAGTTAGTTAGTGAATCAATGTCAAATAGCCACTGAGGTCCAGACCCAACAGGATTTGGTGTGTTCTCATTGCATTTGACATTGTCACTTTCTTCAATTATTCTAGAAGAAGAGTTAAATACTCTGTAGGCCTTACTCTGAGATGAATATCCAACAAGAAATCCATCATCTGCTTTGCTATCAAACTTACCTAAGTGAGATTTGGTATTTAGAATTGTACAAGGACACCCAAAAGGTTAAAAGAAACCAATAAAAGGTTTTCTTTTATTTAAAATCTCATATGGGGTCTTGTTCTTTTGCTTGACTATTAGAACTCTGTTTTGGACATAACAAGCAGTATTAACTGCTTCAGCCTAGAAGGTAATTGGCAATTTTGAATCAGCCAACAGAGATCTAGCAGCCTCTATTAGTGTCCTATTTCTCCTTTCAGCAACACCATTCTGTTGAGGAGTCCTAGGAGCACTATATTGTCTCTCAATACCTTTTTCTTCACAAAAGGTGTTTAGATCATGATTTTTAAACTCAGTTCCATTATCTGATCTAATGACTTTTACTCTTTGATTAGTTTGGTTTTCAATTCTTAGAATAAAGGATTTGATAAGACCACTTGTTTCATCCTTAGTCCTTAGAAAATATACCCAAGTAAATCTGGAGTAATCATCAACAATAACCAAGCAGTAAGATTTCTTGCCTATACTCATAACATTTGTAGGACCAAACAGATCCATATGCATTAACTGGAGACAAGTAGAAACAGAATTTAACTCTTTGGTCTTATGAGAAGTTTTGTGTTGTTTGCCTTTAAGACAAGCAACACAATGATCATCACATGAAAATACTTTTGAAGGTAAACCTCTTACAAGGTTATTTTTAACACGATTGTTCATAGTCTTGAAATTCATGTGACACATCCTTCTGTGCCAAAGGGAGGATTCATCTACAGAAGCTTTTGAAACAAGACAATTTAGAGATGAATCACTATCAACATTGTCCAAATCAAGACAGTAAACATTGTCCTTTCTTGGAGTTCTAAGTAGTATCATGCTTTCATCAACTACCTTGAACCCTGGAGCAAGAATCATACACTCAGTATTAGTAAATAATATACTATGTTGTTTGTCACAAACCTGTGATACACTTAACAGGTTGTACTTTAATTGATCAACATAGTAGACATCCTCAAATGTCATCTTACCTTTGGTGACATTACCTTTTCCACTTATCTTACCACCAGTAAGATTGTCTCCAAATGCAACATGTCCTCCATTAATTTTCTTGAAATCCTGAAGGCATGACATGTTGCCAGTCATGTGCCTAGAGCAACCACTATCAACATGCCATATGCTCTTTCCCTTGAGCTGTTAGTTGCCCTGCACATTAAATAAATCAATTAGTATGATTGGGGACCCAAGCAAAAGTGGTCTTGGGTCTCCCTTTCTCATCAAAGTATTTACATTCCTTTTTAATGAAGTTTTTAAACTCAGAGCACTCTTTATTAGAGTACTTTGTCAATATGATTGGCTTAGCAGAATCAACACTAGAAGCAGTACTAACCTTAGAAGTACTAACAGAGTTAGCAGTACTAACAGGTTTAGCAGTACTAACAGGTTTAGCAGTACTAACCTTGTTAGCAGCATTAACATTGTTAGCAGTAGTATTACTTCTAGCAGCACTATCATTGTCAGCAACACTATTTGTGGTAGCAGTACTAACAGTTTTAGTGCTTTTAGGAATCCACATATTGACACTTTCTTTAACAGACTTTTTCTTCATGTGGCTTTTAGTTTTAACAGTTTTCTTAGCCACATGGTTCTTTTCAATTTTCTTATAACCAAAGGGTTTTTGCATGGATCTTTGGAAATTCATCCTTTGTTTCATAGGATTGAAATAACAGAATTTTGCAAGATGATTCAATTTGCCACAGATAAAACAAGGTTTTGGTCTATTGATTTTACTCAGATCAACCCCTTGTTTTTGTGCCCACTGATTATTCCAGTTTCTTTGATTTCCCCTCTTTTTGTCCTGTTTTTGGGGCTCATTCTTCTTACATGCACACTGTTTGCAAGGACCTGGATTCACAACTGTGGTCTGTTTGTAATGGACCTTACCAGACTTTCCCTCTTTCTTCTCTATGTCCTTGGATTTGATCCAAGCCCTTCCACAATCATCATTGGTGATAATGTTATTCTCTAGAGGAATCTCACCACTCACCTTGTTCTCCTTACTCTTGCCAACCTCTTTCTCAGTCTTATCCTCAACAATTACCTCATCTAAGGGATCTATTTCAGTGGCTCCCTCAGGCAAGTCCTTCCTATCTTTGGTGTCTAACAGGTCTGAAGTAGGAGGAATGTAATTGTTGTTATATGGTGGAGGTGTTGCATTGTACCCAATTCCTCTTCTCAGCTTATCATGAATTTGATTTTGTAGTAAAGAGTCCATTGCTTTAGAAGCATTGGAAAACTTTTCTACATCAAGCTTAACCTTGGTTAGCTCCTCTTTCAGTTTTTCACTCTCCTCTTTAGATTTGGTCAGTTTAAGTTCTAAATCCTTTTTCTCCCACTGCCAGTAATTGGTGTCATATGAGTGTTGTAGTTCATTGGCTTGAAAACCTTTGATCTGATCTTCAAATCTCTCTACAATCCTTACATAGTCTTTTATATCTTTTTCTAATCTCTTAAGGTCATCACTCATCTTCTGATTGTGATCCCTGTACCTTTTAACAGTGTCTATGCAAGTTTTAGAACAGAGATTAGAACTTACCTCAGATGGGAGATCAGATACTTTAGCCATAAGAGCTTGATTCTGAATAGTTTCTTCTGCTTGATCACTCCAATCAAACCCCATTCCTTGTTGAGAAACAAGGGCTTGAGCAGAGTTTCTGTTGTTATTGAAGCTTCCAGATTGAGCTTGTTGATGGTTGTTGTTGTGAGACATTCCACTTCTGCATTCTCTAGCAAAATGTCCCTTCAGATGGCATTTGTAGCATTCTACCTTTGATTTATCAAACCCTGCTCCATCTTCTCTTCTTTGGGAGAAGTTGTTTCTCCCAGTCCTCTTTATAAACTTCTTAACCCTCATGGAGAGCATGGCTATCTGCCATTTAATATCCATCTCTTCCAGATCATCTGGATGAAGTTGTTCTAAGTCATCATTAATCAAAGAGGAATTTCCATGATCGGAAAGAAAAGCTTCAAACACAGAATCAGTGCCTTTATCTTGATTTGTTCCATTAGCAGCATTAACTGATTCAGAGTTAGCAGTAGAATCAATTGATGCTGATAAGAGTGCAGCATTATGAATATATCCAGAAGGCTTCTTCTTTGCCTCCACCTCAGCTTCAAATACTCTAAGATCATTGTACAGATCATCAAGTTCTTTTTCTTCCAACTGATCATTCTGTCTGAATGACACAGTGTACATGGTCCATTCATCTCCAAGGGACCTTAGGAAATTTCTGTTCACATCATCTTGATCAATTTGTACTCCCATAGTAGCTAGTTCACCAATTAGTTTATTAAACCTGTCAAAAGTTTGAGTCATGGACTCATTCTTAGTTGAGATGAAGTTTTCATACTGTTGCTTTAAGATTGCCTTTTGATTTCTCTTGGTACTTTTGGTACCTGAGAATCTCTTCTCTAGAGAATTCCAGAGCATCTGTGCATCAGTACAATTGCAGAATTGGTGTTAATACTCATTTGGAATGGCCAAGAGCAGTGTGCTCAAGGCTTTCATCTCTATCTGCCTTGTCTTCCTGTCTGCATCTGTCTTTGGAGGGGTTCTTTTGCCATCTTCACCAATCTTTCCTGCATCAGATGGGCCATTCTCAATGATGTCCCACATAGAGTAATCTGTGAGGAGAATATATTGCTTGATTCTGATCTTCCACATGTCAAATTCATTGGATCTAAGCATTGGAACTTTTGAGACCAAAGTGCTGCTTGATTCTGTAAGATTTTCCATGATGAATAACTGTTTCTGAGAGAGTTTAGCTCTGATACCACTTGTCAGGATCGAATTCTCAACAAGAATTAATTCTCAGAAACAATATCAAAGAAGTTTGCGGAATAACACTTTGATATTCAATGAAACAGTAAATCAATACAGAAAATATGAATAACAAACTGTAAACTTGTATTGAATGCTTTGAAGTTACAAGATTACACACTCAACCTCAATATTGATGAACAGGCTCACCAATACGAATTCTACTTCTCTAGAATTAGGATCTATGCCTTGAGGTTGATTCTCTCTAAAAGAATGAAAACTGAAAGTTCTGTGTTTTTAATTATTCTAAACTATACAATATATATATACTGAATACAAAAGATAAATACAATAAAATATCTTCAGTATATCTTCCATGTATATCTCTAAGCTTCCATGTATATCCTTTCATACAAATCTTCATCATATAAGCAGTATTAATCTTCAGCAGCATTAACTTCCTTCTAGCAGCATTAACTACTAAGCAGTACTAACTACTAGCAGTACTAACTAGCTAAGCAGTACTAACTTTGTTCAAGCAGCACTAACTTTGACTAGCAGTATTAATTAACACTAGCAGTAGTAACACTCAGCAGTATTAACCTTTATGTCTTCGAGCAGTATTAACTCTGAACCAGCAGCATTAATCATACTTGATGAATTCTTCAGTTCCCAACAGATGATTACTCCAGATTTACTTGGGTATATTTTCTAAGGACTAAGGATGAAACAAGTGGTCTTATCAAATCCTTTATTCCAAGAATTGAAAACCAAACTAATCAAAGAGTAAAAGTCATTAGATCAGATAATGGAACTGAGTTTAAAAATCATGATCTAAACACCTTTTGTGAAGAAAAAGGTATTGAGAGGCAATATAGTGCTCCTAGGACTCCTCAACAGAATGGTGTTGCTGAAAGGAGAAATAGAACACTAATAGAGGCTGCTAGATCTCTGTTGGCTGATTCAAAATTGCCAATTACCTTCTGGGCTGAAGCAGTTAATACTGCTTGTTATGTCCAAAACAGAGTTCTAGTGGTCAAGCAAAAGAACAAGACCCCATATGAGCTTTTAAATCAAAGAAAACCCTTCATTGGTTTCTTCAAACCTTTTGGGTGTCCTTGTACAATTCTCAATACCAAATCTCACTTAGGTAAGTTTGATAGCAAAGCAGATGATGGATTTCTTGTTGGATATTCATCTCAGAGTAAGGCTTACAGAGTTTTAACTCTTCTTCTAGAATAATTGAAGAAAGTGACAATGTCAAATGCAATGAGAACACACCAAATCCTGTTGGGTCTGGACCTCAGTGGCTATTTGACATTGATTCACTAACTAACTCTTTTGGTTTCAGTAATGAGTATACAGGAACAGGAAGTGGAGGATCAGGGATCACACAAGTTCAAGAAAGTATATCTAAATCTGTGATTTTTCCCATACCCACAGTAAATTCTGTTGAAGACTGTGAAAAGGAATCATTTACTGGACCAAGTCAGAGTGAAGAAGAAACTAGAGATGAGGAGACTCAAGAAAATAATGAAGTGGCATCTGAAAACACTTCAGTTGAGTTGCATGAATCTAATCTTGAGGCTGGACTAAATGGAGAACCTAGTCATAACACCAGAGTTCAAAAGAATCATCCTCCACAACTGGTAATAGGAGATATCTCTTCTTCTATGATGACTATACATCAAAGCAGGCTTCAGGAAATGCAAGATCAACAGCATACAGTGCTTTCTTGTTTTCTATCACAGCTTGAGCCTAAAAAGGCACATGATGCTATGAAAGAATCTAGCTGGATAGAAGCAATGCAAGAAGAACAGTTACAATTCAAGCTCCAAGATGTATGGGATCTAGTAGACCTTCCTAAAGGTCACAGAGCAATTGGCACAAAATGGATTTTCAGAAACAAGAGAGATGAAAGAGGTATTGTCATAAGGAACAAAGCAAGGCTGGTGGCTCAAGGATATACTCAAGAAGAGGGTATAGATTATGAAGAAGTTTTTGCACTTGTGGCTAGGATAGAAGCAATCAGACTTTTCCTAGCCTATGCTTCTTACATGAATTTCAAAGTCTATCAAATGGATGTAAAAAGTGCTTTTCTCTATGGCTCAATTGAAGAAGAAGTATATGTCTGTCAACCACCAGGGTTTGAAAACCCAAGCTATCCAGACAGGGTATACAAATTAAAGAAAGCACTTTATGGACTACATCAAGCTCCAAGAGCATGGTATGACACTCTGTCATCCTATCTCTTGGAAAATGACTTTGAAAGAGGAGTCATTGATAAGACTCTATTTATCAAGAGAAAGAAGAAGGATATCTTGCTGGTCCAAATCTATGTTGATGACATTATCTTTGGATCTACAAGAAACAACATGTGCAAGGAGTTTGAGGATTTAATGCATCAAAGGTTCAAAATGAGTTCCATGGGGGAACTTACTTTCTTCCTTGGACTCCAAGTTCAACAGAAGTCAGATGAAATCTTCATCTGTCAATCCAAGTATGTGCAGGACATTCTAACCAAGTTTGGTTTCTCAGAGTCAAAACCTGCCAGCACACCTATGGAAACACACAAGCAAATATCAGCAGATCCTGAGGGGGAGGATATAGATGTGCATCATTATAGATCCATGATTGGCTCTCTCATGTATCTCACAGCATCAAGGCCAGATATAATGTTTCCAGTCTGTATATGTGCAAGATTCCAAGTTAGGCCAAAGCAATCTCACTTTCAAGTTGTTAAGAGGATATTCAGATATCTCAAAGGGCAACCCAGATTGGGACTTTGGTATCCTCATGACTCACCCTTTGACCTAATAGCATACTCAGACAGTGATCTAGGTGGGGCAAACTTGGACAGAAAATCTACTTCTGGAGGATGTCAGTTTTTGGGTGCTAGACTAGTCTCATGGCAGTGCAAGAAACAAACCACAGTATCCACATCTACAACAGAGGCAGAGTACATAGCAGCTGCAAGTTGCTGTTCTCAAGTCTTATGGATTCAGAATCAAATGTTGGATTATGGGGTAACCTTTCTACACACTTCAATCTTTATTGACAACAGCAGTGCTATTAGCATTGTGAATAATCCAGTCAAGCACTCAAAAACAAAGCACATTGAGATCAGGTATCACTTTATAAGAGATTGTAATGAAAAGAAACTTATTCAAGTTGTCAAAGTTCACACTGATAATCAGTTTGCTGATCTATTCACTAAAGTTTTTGATGTGGGTAGATTCACTTTCTTGGTAACAAGTGTGGGAATGATCAACTCTGAATAATCCCCTTCTCAAAAAGTGGTTTTATACCTGTATATTATTCTTGGAGTTACTAATCTTCTTTTTCAGGATATGCATAGCAGTACTCAGTGGTTAGCAAGTTTAAAGGAGTAAGTTTAGTTAATACTGCTAGTGGTTAATACTGCTCTCAGTTAATACTGCTAGTGGTTAATACTGCTCTCAGTTAATACTGCTAGTGGTTAATACTGCTTTCAGTTAATACTGCTAGTGGTTAATACTGCTCTCAGTTAATACTGCTAGTGGTTAATACTGCTTTCAGTTAATACTGCTAGTGGTTAATACTGCTTTCAGTTAATACTGCTTTCAGTTAATACTGCTAGTGGTTAATACTGCTTTCAGTCCATACTGCTAGTAGTCAATACTGCTTTCAGTTCATACTGCTAGTAGTCAATATTGCTTTCAGTTAATACTGCTAGTAGTTAATACTGCTAGTAGTTAATACTGCTATTAGTTAATACTGCTATTAGTTAATACTGCTTATGTTCCGAATACTATAAATACTCTTTGCCCGCCTAAAAGTTCATAACGACTCTTTGCATACTGTTCTCTTGTGCTCTAAACCTTTACTCTCTCAAGTTCGAAGTCTTCAGGCAAGCTTTTCACTAAGATCAATGGCATCAATGACTTTCATCGACGAGCACAATGAGATTGCGATGCTACAAAAACCAAAGCAAGCTGCAGGATTTCATCAGATTGTGGATTTCCTCAAGTCAAGCCACATTGCTCATGCTCTTATTGTATCCCCTACAATCTATATCGAGCATCAACGGCAGTTCTGGGCAAATGCAACCATTGTTGTTGAGAATGGTGTGCAGATGATCAAGACAAGAATCTGTGATCAATCACTAACGGTTACTGAAGAGGTTATTCGCATCAGTCTACGTCTATACGATGCCTCTGGTATAACCTCTATCCCAAACGATGAACTGTTTTCAAATCTTACAAGAATGGGGTATGGAGGCCCATTGGGTGTTTTCAAATTCTCAAAAGCCAAATTTTCACCCCAATGGCGTTTCTTTGTCCATACTCTTATGCATTGTATCTCCAAAAAGACTACTGGATGGAGTGAGTTCAGCAGCACTATTGCTTATGCTTTGGTGTGCTTGGCCACTGCCAGAAAGTATAATTTTTCTAAAATGATTTTCAGTGATCTTGTCTCAAACATGGGAAACAAGAAGAGCTTCTTTATATATCCCAGGTTTGTTCAAGAAGTTATTACTCATGAATTGACGGATATACCTCAACCTGTTGGGGTATATGTACCCAAACCCCCCAAAGGCAAGGTTTTCTCAAATATGAGAAGATCTGCTGGGGACTCTGAAGGAGTTGACACCCCATTGTTCTCTACAATGATGGTGGTGTCCCAACCCAATGAAGGTATGGTAGCAGGGTCAAGGCCCCCATTAGACCAACCCACTGCTAGCCAAGCCCAACCTTCCCTCTCAATATCCATTCCCCAGTCCCTTCTTGAAAAACCAACCTCTCCTATCACCCAAACTTACAAGAGGAAACAGGTAAAGAAGGCTCCTTCCCTTCTTGTACCATCATCCCCCAAGCCTTTAAGCCCTCTATTGGAGCATTCTCCAGTAGAGAATATTCAAAGGGAATCCACAAGGGTATCTCCCAACCCAAAGGAGGTGCTCTCTGAGGAGGAGGTAGAGCATATGGGTGATGAGGCTGCCACTACTCCTGCTAGCACAGAGGAGGAAAGTGGTAACATCAATAAGACCTCCCCCATGGCAACTTTGAATGAGTCCTCATTTGAAGGTCCCTGGTGCCAAGAAACCACGGGGGTGGACAGTGCTTCTGCTAGGCAGAAGACTTCCACTAATAAAAGATCCCATGATCCTTCAATAGGGGGTAACACTCCTGGAGAAGGTGAGGACAGATCTAACTATGATGAATTGATGGAGGCAATGGGTAACATCAACCTAGATGTTCTGAAACAAGGAAAAGAAATAGAGGAGATGAAGCTGGTGATCCTGTCACAACAAGTCCAGATTGAAAAATTGAAGAAGATGGTGACCAGGCTGGTTCAAAAGAAAAGAAGGAAACAGTTTGTACTCAAAAAGAGGGACAAAGCTCAAGATTCTTTCAACAAGGGGGAGAAGCATGAAGGGGAAACTGTTGAAAAGAAAGCTGAAGTTGAGGGGGAGACAGAGGAAGAGATGGAAACAGAAACAGTTACTGCTGCTGAAGTAAAAGTAGCAGCAGAAACTGAAGCAGCAGAAATAGGGCTCTCTGTGGAAGAAATGGAGATAGCAGAGACTTTAGTAAAAGCAAATAATGACACTCCTAAGGCTACTCAAAAGGCCAAAGGAGTGGTCATCAATGAAGGAGAACCTCAAAAGAAGAAAATGAAGGAGGATATAAAAGGAAAAGGAAAGATGATTGAACCTGAACAACCTTCAAAGAAGAGGAGTCAGATTGAAATGGATGAGGAGATGGCAAAGCAGCTTCAAGAGCAAATGGAAAAAGAGGAGCAATTTCAAACAGAAACTGATAGAGAGCTTGCAAGGATAATGGCCAAGAAGTTAAATGCAGAATACCAAAAGAGTTTGAAAGAAGCAGCTCAGACAGCAACTTAGGTCAAGAAACTCCAAGTTAAGAAGATGCCAATTCAGAAACAAAAGCAGAAAAGACAACCCTCCAAGACATTTTTGGCCAATCAAGAAAGAAGAAAAATGATAAACTTCCTGAAAGGTGCAATTGGTGTTAAGGGGGAGATGTTTACTCACATGGCATTCTCTCAGATTGAAGAGTTTTAAAACAAGGAAATGGCCAAGCTTCAAGGGGATTCAGCACAAAGGGAGGAGGCAGAGAGAAGGATGAAAGAGAGACATGATCTCAACATCCAACAACCATTCCCTGAGGAAACCACACCTTCCAAAGAAGAAGCAGAAGAGAAGAAGGAAGAACCTGGAAATGTTGGTATAGAAGCCAAGTCTGGAAAAAGAGTGAAATCAATTGCTCCAAAAAGGCAGTTGAAAAGGCCTAGGGTGGAAGAAACTGAAAAGGAAGCAGAACCTTCAGTCACATCCCCAACAGAGCCAGTACAGAGTCCAGAGCAGGTCACTAAGCAAACAGATGAAAGTATGGATCCGTACATGACAATAGTGGAACCTTTGAAAGCTGTTCCAATCTCTATGCAAGCTCCAGAGATCATCTTCTGGGATATTCTGAGAGACAATGGAAAGAATTTCTTCAGAATCAAGAGAGCTGATGGTTCATTTGAAGCTTATTCAACATGGGGGAAAGTCATCAGAAGTTGTTCAAGAGCTGATATGGAAGAACTATATAAAGTTGGGATGAAACTTTATGAACCTGTGTTGAAAGGTACTGAAGAGAATCTTCTCAAAGTGACATTGGAATACTTGTGCATGATGTTTGAGCCTGAAAGAGTGCACCATAGGATTAAAGATCATATGCATGAGTTCATATTCAAGAAGATTGACAAATGGATACTGTTTGAAAACTGTGGAGTATACATGATTACTATTGACAATTGTTATCATGAATACTACCTGGTGGACAAAATCTATGAGCATAGCAAGGAGAAGTTAGAAGGGATGCTTAAAGCTACACTGGTTTGTACAAAGGATTCAGAGATGGCCAAGATTGTGGTGAGAAGAACTGTAAATCAAAGCTTGGGCCTAGATCCAAATTTGGGAAATTGAATCAGAGGTGTTGAAAGCATCTTGAAGATTAGTTCTGAAGAACTTGACTTCTCTTCCTAAAAGTCAAGTTAGGGGGAGATTGTTGGGAACTGAAGAATTTATCAAGTATGGTTAATGCTGCTGGTTCAAAGTTACTACTGCTAGAAGACTTAAAGGTTAATACTGCTGAGTGTTACTACTGCTAGTACTATTAATACTGCTAGTTATTGTTAGTGCTGCTTGAACAAAGTTAGTACTGCTTAGCTAGTTAGTACTGCTAGTGGTTAGTGCTGCTTAGTAGTTAATGCTGCTAGAAGGAATTTAATGCTGCTGAAGATTAATACTGCTTATATGATGAAGATTCATATGAAAGGATATACATGGAAGCTTAGAGATATACATGGAAGATATACTGAAGATATTTTATTTATTGTAATTATCTTTGTATTCAGTATATATATTGTATAGTTTAGAATAGAGAGTTAACTTTTGGTTTTCATTCTATTAGAGAGAAAATCAACCTCAAGGCATAGATCCTAATTCTAGAGAAGTAGAATTCGTATTGGTGAGCCTGTTCATCAATATTGAGGTTGAGTGTGTAATCTTGTAACTTCAAAGCATTCAATACAAGTTTACAGTTTGTTTTTCATATTTACTGTGTTGATTTACTGTTTCATTGAATATCAAAGTGTTATTCCGCAAACTTCTTTGATATTGTTTTTGAGAATTAATTCTTGTTAAGAATTCAATCTTGTCATGTACTTAGATTGATTAATGAAAATTCCTGTTTGTAATTGTTTTACTTGAAGACCCAGGAAAAAATTCATTTGCCCCATCATGCTCATTTGAAAATGTTTACTCATTAAGGCAGAAAAGTTCTAAGAATACTTGGGGTTTGTGGAGCCAAAGATTATATCATCAAAATAAATTTGTACAAGAATGATATCTTTCTTCTTTATTTTAATGAATAAAGTAGTGTCAATTTTACCTTTAGAGAAGCCAGACTTGACTAAGAAGGATGAGAGTGCATCATACCAGGCTCGTGGTGCTTGCTTAAGACCGTAGAGGGCCTTGTCAAGAAAGTAGACGTAATGCGGATTTTCAGAACTCACGAAGCCTTCGGGTTGTGAGACATACACGTCCTCCTTGAGAACGCCGTTGAGGAACGCGGATTTCACGTCCATTTGGAAGACGATGAAATTCTTGTGAGCGGCGTAGGCGAGGAACATGCGGATCGCTTCAATGCGGGCAACCGGTGCGAACGTCTCATCGTAATCAATTCCTTCTTGCTGGCGATATCCTTTAGCCACTAGACGCGCTTTGTTCCGAACAATGATGCCGTTTTCGTCCTTCTTGTTCTTAAAAATCCATTTAGTCCCTATCACCGTCTTGTTCTTAGGTCGGGGAACTAGGCGCCATACTTTGAGGCTCTCAAATTGGTTGAGTTCCTCTTGCATAGCGATTACCCAGTCCGGATCATTCAGCGCTTCAGAGACGGTGGAAGGTTCGATACGGCTGAGGAACGAGGAAAATAAGCAGTCGTTCGTGGTGGCGGATCTAGTCTTAACTGGTGTGGAGGGATCACCGATGATCTGATGAAGGGGGTGAGCTCGAGTCCACTTGGTGGTGTGTGGATGAGGTTGATATGTCTGGTGAGAAGTGTCAGCATCCACATAACCACCGGGGGGTAGGTCTTGAACTTCCTCGAGGGATGACGGCCTGTGAGGTGGAAGCTCCTTTGTGGGAGTCGAACAAGGAGTAGAAGACGACTCAGCTGGTGATGAAACGATAGAAGGATCCGGGATTGCCGGAGAGGTAGCTTCGGGAGCACCTTCAACAGGAGTCGGTTCAGGGGGTAATACTGAAGGTTGCACGTCATCAGGAACTTGAGCGAGAGGATGTCTATCACTTGATCTCAGGGAAGCTTGATCATTGGCAGTAGAAAATGGAGCACCAGGCGAGGATGGGCCACCTGAGTCGGTTGGACCAGTGACTTGTGTCACTTCTGGTGCTTGAGTAGTAGTCCTGTCACAAGATGTAGTATTAGTCTTAACATTAAATAAGTCATCATAGAAATACTCAAAAAGTAAATCCAAATTAGAAAGATGTGCTCTTGACGTAGACGCATGATCTGGATCTACTGGAGATTGTGTAGCTCCGGAACGAAATTGTCCAGAAGCTAACACACCAGTTAAAGCGGGTTCTGAACTGAGGTGTTCAGAAGCCATATCAGCGACCTCGTCAAAAGTCACGTTTACGCTCTCAACGACGGTCTTCGTCCGTTTGTTGTAGACACGGTAGGCTTTGGCTTGCTGGGAGTAGCCGAAAAACACTCCTTCATCCGCTTTGGGGCTGAATTTTCCAAGATCATCCTTATCATTTAAGACAAAGCAGGTGCATCCGAAAGCATGAAAGTAGTTGATGTTCGGGACGCGCTTGTTGATGATCTCGTACGGTGTCTTGTTGAACCGCTTGTTGATGATAGACCGATTTTGAGTGTAGCAAGCGGTAGCAACGACTTCTGCCCAAAGAAATAGTGGTAGCTTGGAGTGAGATAACATCGTGCGCGCTGCTTCAACAAGAGTTCTGTTCCGACGCTCTACACCCCGTTCTGCTGAGGAGTACGAGCAGCTGAGAAAGTATGGGAGATACCCACTGAAGTGAGATAATCGGTGAGCATTTGATTCTTGAACTCAGTGTCGTTGTCCGTCCTGATGGTCTGAACTACTTGGTTGAGACTTACATGAATGCTTTTCAGAAGTGAGATTATCAACTCGGGAGTTTCGTCCTTTGAATGGATAAATCGGACCCAAGTGTAACGACAAAAATCGTCAACCATCACCAGGGCATACTTCTTTTGATTAATGCTTTGAACGCGCATGGGTCCACATAAGTCCATGTGGATTAGCTCAAGGGACCGAGAAGTACTAGGAACGGCTTTAGGCTTGTGGGACGCCTTCTTCATCTTGCCCTTTTCGCAGGCAGCGCACAGATGATCTTTTGCAAACTTTAGATCTGGCATACCCTTGACATGTCCACCGAGCACCAACTTGTTGATATTCTTGAAGTTCAAGTGCGAGAGACGACGATGCCATAGCCAGCTTTGTTCAGCATATGCTTTGGACAACAAACAGACATCTTTTTCGGGTTTCAAGGACGAGAGGTCAATTGTATAGAGGTTAGTGCGTCGCGTTCCAGCAAGGATTTCTTTTCCATCTTCAGTCCGAACATTGCACCTTTTAGCCTTGAAAGTAACCTCGAGATCCTTGTCGCAGAATTGACCGATACTGAAGAGATTGTGACCGAGACCTTCGACATAGGAGACTTTCTTTATCGTGATGTTATCTTTGACAATATCCCCGTAACCCCTGATGGGAGAGTAGTGATCATTCCCGAACCGTACATTCCCACAAAACCTCTCGGTGAAGTTTGTGAGAAGCTCCCTTCTTCCGGTCATGTGCTTGGAGCAGCCTGAATCTAGAAACCACACATGACCGTCCTGCAAACAGGTTATTTCTTTTTAGGTACCCATTCGTAAATGGGTCCTTTGGGGTTAGATCTAACACCCGACTTAGAGACCCGTTTAGATTTGGGTCTTTGTCTATCACGGGAAACATCACAATGGGAATGATTATGAGCAATATGATATGAGCCAAACCAATCAGATGCATAACGACTATCAACAAAATCATTTGATCCACAATAAGAGCAACACAGACAATCATGAGACAGTTGAAGTAATTGCAGAATTGAATAAACTTTTAAAGACTTAACTTTGCAGATATCGATTAATCAGATAAACACAGAATGCAAACCCTAACAATCAATTAAAGCAAATAAAGCAATTATCACAAGTAATTGATTTTAGGGTTTTAGACAAACCTTTTTACTGGATCAAACCTTTTTGCCTATTTGCTCTGATACCAATTGTAGATCCCAGTGCAGTGCAAAACAGAATAATCAGCAATCAAAGATGAACAGATTATAGGCCACAGCAACTAGTCATATGATTGATAATACTTCAAAGGTTTAGGTTTACAGAGAGAATTTCTGATCAGGGTTTGTAAACCTAATAACTAGAAAACTGAATAATGAAATTATGAACTTCTAACCTTACAAATGAAATAGAAAACAACTTTAAATACTTAGGCACGCAGGCCTGACGGGCTCATGGGCTTTTAGGCCCAACAAGCTTACAACTTTGAATAATTGACAGTTTATACCCTGAACTTCTATTTAACATACAATTAGCCCTAACAAGTACTTCTTGTACAAACCTTGGATACATATAAAAGCTTTTTGATTTGGTATCCAGGTTTGACATTAAATCATTTAAGATCATTTGAGAGAAATTAAACTTTCTAGAGGTCGCTAAGCAGACCAAAGCATAGGCTATGGTGCTGCTGAACTCACTCCAGCCAGTTGTTTTTCTTGAAATGCAGTGTTGCAGGGTATGAACAAAGAATCTCCACTGAGGTAAAAATCTGTTCTTGAAGAACTTGAATACCTCTGTGGGACCTTCATACCTCATTCGATTTAGAACTTGAAAGAGATATTCCTTAGGAAGAGAGGTAATACCTGAGGCATCATCTAAGCGTAGATGGATGCGAATACCTTCAGCCTGTTTGGGCAATGTGGGATTGACAATGAGGACATAGGTAATGTGGGACGATTTGAGGAAATCCACAATCAGATGAAAACCTTCAGCCTGTTTGGGTTTTTGCAGCATAGCAACCTCATTGTGTTCATCAAAGAATTCTAGTCCTGCCATCGTTCTGATTGATTCTAGGGTTCGAATCGCACCTGGCAAGCAAGAAATCGAGAGAGAGAGAAAGAGTAGTAATGGAAGTTCAAAGAGCCGTTTGTATTTTGACGGTCACAAAAGGGTATTTATAGGTGGAGGGTTTCAGTTAGAAGCTGTACTAAGTACCCTAGCAGTATTAACCAGCTCGCAGTATTAACTCAGAGTAGCAGTAGTAACACATACTCGCAGTACTAACACAGACTAGCAGTATTAACACAGACTAGCAGTATTAACACCTACCAGCAGTAGTAACACTGATTAGCAGTATAAATAAAGCAAACAGTAGTAAATTTTGCACTGGCAGTATAAACCACCTAGCAATAGTAACCATACTTGACCATATTGGAACTGACATCATGAGTAATATACAGAGCAATATTAACTGAACTAGAAGTACTAAGTATTCAGTTGAAGCAATCTAAAACACTTAAACACGCAAGGTTAGCAGCACCATGCACAATATAAAATGAGAAAGTAAGCAAGAAGGAATCTATACAAGTACATGAGTCAAAAGATAATAGGCTTATTCATAGTTTATCATTCCCACATTTGTGACCAAAAATGTGAATCTACCCACATCAAAAGATTTAGTGAATAGATCAGCAAATTGGTTACTTGTATGGACTTTCACAACCTGAATTAGCTTTTTTTCATTACAGTCTCTGATAAAATGGTACCTGATTTCAATATGCTTTGTTTTGGAGTGCTTGACTGGATTATTAACAATGCTAATAGCACTGTTATTGTCTATGAAGATTAGAGTGTGAAGAAAAGTCATACCATAGTCCAACATTTGATTCTGAATCCAGAGTACTTGTGAACAGCAGCTTGCAGCAGCTATATACTCTGCTTCTGTTGTAGAGGTGGACACTGTGGTTTGTTTCTTGCACTGCCATGACACTAGTCTTGCACCCAAAAACTGACATCCCCCTGAAGATGACTTTCTATCCAAATTTGCACACACCCAAGTCACTGTCTGAATAAGTAAGTAGGTCAAATGGTGAGTCATGAGGATACCAAAGACCTAATCTAGGTTGGCCTTTGAGATATCTGAATATCCTCTTGACTGCTTGAAAGTGTGACTGCTTAGGCCTTACTTGAAATCTTGCACACACACAAACAGAAAACATGATATATGGTCTTGAAGCAGTGAGATGCATGAGGGAGCTAATCATGGATCTATAGTGATGAACATCCACATCCTCCCCCTCAAGATCTGCAGTGATCTGTTTGTGTGTCTCCATGGGTGTGCTTGCAGGCTTTGAATCTGAGAATCCAAACTTAGTAAGAATGTTTTGCACATACTTGGATTGGCTTAGAAATATCCCATCTTTCTTCTGCTTAACTTGTAGCCCAAGGAAGAAAGTAAGTTCACCCATAGAACTCATCTTGAATCTCTTGCGCATCAAATCTTCAATATCTCAGCACATTTGATCTTTTGTGGATCCAAAGATAATATCATACACATAGATTTTCACTATTAGGATGTCCTTCTTCTTCCTCTGAATGAACAGAGTCTTGTCTATGATTCCTCTTTGAAAACCATTTTCCAAGAGATAGGTAGACAAAGTGTCATACCATGCCCTTGGTGCTTGATGTAGCCCATAGAGTGACTTCTTCAATTTGTATACTCTGTCAGGATAATTTGGATTCTCAAACCCTGGAGGCTGACAGACATACACTTCTTCTTCAATTCTCCCATACAGGAAAGCACTCTTTACATTCATCTGGTAGACCCTGAACTTCATGAAAGAAGCATAGGCTAAGAATAGCCTGATTGCCTCAATCCTTGCCACTGGTGCAAAAACCTCTTCATAATCAATTCCCTCTTCTTGAGTATACCCTTGTGCCACTAATTTGGCCTTGTTCTTTGTTACTATTCCTCTCTCATCTTTCTTGTTCCTGAAGATCCATTTAGTGCCTATAGCTCTGTGTCCTTTTGGAAGGTCAACCAAATCCCATACATCATGTAGCACAAACTGCAGTAGCTCCTCTTACATTGCTTCTATCCAGCATGGATCCTTCATTGCATCAAATGCCTTTTGGGGTTCAACCTGTGATAGAAAGCAAGATAGTAATCCTTATTGTATGTCCTTCAATCCTCCCAACTTGCTTTGATCCCTTGTGATTATAGGAGAATTGATGTCACCAATCACCAATTGAGGAGGATGATTTTTCTGAACTCTTGTTTGATGAACAACCTCTTCATTAATATCTACTTCCAGATTAGAGTCATTCTTTTCGGGAGTGTTGCCACCAAAAACTGAAGAGTTATCATCATCTGTGTCATCTTCTTCCAAACATGGCATCTCAGGACCTTTGAGTCCTGAATCTGAGGGTTGATCTTCCTTTTCACCTGTGTCCTCTTCATTCTGAGCTGGTTCAGTGTCCTTTAAATCTGAAGTATCTTTCTTATCTTGGTCACAGAATTCAACAGAATCAGCAGTAGGTGTTGGGAACAACACAAACTCTTGTCTTTGTACTTGTACATTTTATGTCCCTGTTCCTGCATTATGCTCATTACTGAAACCCAAAGAATTAGATAGTGAATCAATGTCAAATAGTCAATCAGGACCTGAACCAAGTTGATTTGGTGTGTTCTCATTGCATTTGACATTGTCACTTTCCTCAATAATCCTAGAATAGGTGTTGAAAACTCTGTAGGCCTTACTTTGAGATGAATATCCAACAAGAAACCCATTCTCAGCTTTTCTATCAAACTTGCCTAGGTGAGTTTTGGTATTGATAATTGTACAAGGACACCCAAATGGTTTGAAAAATCTAATAAAAGGTTTCTTCTTTTTAAAAAGCTCATAAGGTGTCTTGTCTTGGGATTTCACTACTAGAACTCTGTTTTGAACATAGCAGGCAGTATTAACTGCTTCTGCCCAAAAAGTAATTGGAAGTTTTGAATCTTCCAACTGAGATCTAGCAGCTTCTATCAGAGTCCTATTTCTCCTTTCAACAACACCATTCTGTTGAGGAGTCCTAGGAGCACTGTATTGTCTCTCAATTCCTTTTTCCTCACAGAAGTTGTTTAGGTCATTGTTTTTAAATTCCGTTCCATTATCAGACCTGATGACTTTAACTCTTAGATTTGTTTGGTTTTCAACTCTAAGAACAAAGGATTTGATCAATCCACTTGTCTCATCCTTAGTCCTCAGAAAATAGACCCAAGTGAATCTAGAGAAATCATCAACAATAACCAAGCAGTAGGATTTCTTACCAATACTCATCACATTTGTAGGACCAAACAGATCCATATGCAGTAAATTAAGAGGTGAAGAGATTGTATTTATCTCTTTGGACTTATGAGAAGTTTTGTGCTGTTTGCCTTTAAGACATGCAACACAATGAGCATCAAATGAAAATACCTTTTGTGGCAAACCTCTTACAAGGTTGTTTTTCACAAGTTTGTTCATTGTTTTAAAGTTCATGTGACACATCCTTCTATGCCAAAGAGATGATTCATCCAATGAAGCTTTTGAAAATAAACAATTTAAGGATGAATCAGAAGTTACACTCTCCAAGTCTAAGCAATAAACATTGTCCTTTCTAGGAGTTCTAAGTAGTATCATACTTTCATCAACTACCTTGAACCCTAGAGCAAGGATAATACATTCAGTATCATTGAATAATATGCTATGTTTCTTGTCACAGACATGTGATACACTTAACAGGTTGTATCTCAATTGCTCAACATAGTATACATCCTCAAAGGTCATCTTACCTTTTGACACATTACCTTTTCCACTTATCTTTCCTCCTGCTGGATTATCACCAAAAGAAACATATCCTCCATCAATTTTTTTGAAGTTTTGAAGGTAGGCCATGTTACCTGTCATGTGCCTGGAACAACCACTATCAACATGCGAAATGCTCCTTCCCTTGAGCTGTTGGTTGCCCTGCACATATAATAAAACTGTTAGTTTTTAATAGGAACCCAAGCCAAAGTGGTCTTGGGTTTCCCATTCTCATCAACATATTCATATTCAGACTTGATGAGATTATCAAACTGAGGAATCTTATTGCTAGAATACTTTGTCAGAAGAATGGGTCTGTCACTGGAAGCAGTACTAACTTGATTGGCAGTACTAACTTTGTTAGCAGTACTAACATCATTAGCAGTACTAATTGGGTTAGCAGTACTAACTTTGTTAGCAGTATTAACTGGGTTAGCAGTAGTATTGCTTGCAGCAGCACTATTTCTGTCAGCAGTACTATTTGAAGTAGCAGTACTAACATATTTCTTTACTTTTGGAACCCAAACCTGGACAAAGTTGTTTGCTTCCTTTTTCTTTAAGATACACCTTGGCTTATTTGAAGTATTTTTCTTTGAATTAGCAAACTTATTCTGAGCATGAGATTTTATAGGTGCCCTTCTCACATTCTCAGCCATATGATTCCTTATTTGCTTCCTATAACCAACAGAATTTTGTATATTTCTTTGAAAAGTGATCCTTTGGTTAATAGGATTGAAATCTTGTCAAGATCGAAAATTCTAAACAAGAATTTAATACAAACTCAGAAACAATGTTAAAGAAGTCGTGGAATAACATTTTATCAAAACACAGAATATGAACTCAAATCATAAGTTTATATTGCATAAAACTTAATGATTATAAACACAACCTCAATCTGTTGAACAGGCTCAACAGACGTTCTATACTTCTCTATAGAAAGGACTTGTAAAAACCTTGAGGTTAATTCTCTAAACAAACGTATATTGAAAACTATATCAAAAACTATATTCTGTATCAAGAACTTCTAGACTATATATACAAAACAGATTACAAGATAATTACAAAAGAAATATTATTCTTTAGAATCCAGTCCATAATTATCTTCATCTCCTATGCTTTCGCATCAATCCATCTTTATCTTCAGAAGCAACATTAACTCAATAGCAATATTAACTTTGTCTCTGGCAGTACTAACCATGTTTGCAGTATTAAATCCTCACTTGTTGTAGTAATCTTCAGCAGTACAAACTACTAGCAGTACTAACTCTCCAAGCAGTACTAACTATTCAAGTAGCAGCACTAACTCTTCAAGCAGTATTAATTCTACTAGCAGTAGTAATCTTTCAATTAGCATTAGTATCCATCCTTAGCACATTCAGACCCCAACAATCTCCCCCTAACTTAACTTTTCAAAAAGAGAAGTTAAGTTCTTCAACATAGAGTCTTGATGATGCTTTCAAAACTTCAGCTTAGATTCCCAAATCAGGATTCAGACCTAGACTTTGATTGATGGTTCTCTTGACTACTATCCTTGCCATTTCTGAGTTCTTTGGACATACCAAATTTGATTTCAACATTGCTTGCAGTTTAGCCTTAATGTGGTCATAGATCTTATCCACCAGATAGTATTCATGATAACTCTTGTCAATAGTTATCATATATACTCCACATTTTTCATACAGCATCCAGTAATCAATCCTTTTAAACCCATACTCATGATGCAAGTCTTTTATCCTTTGCTTCACTCTCTCTGGATGAAACATCATACACAAGTTGTGAGGATCGAATTCTCAACAAGAATTATGAATACTCAGAAACAATATTAAAGAAGTTGCGGAAAAACACTTTAATATTCAATAAACAGAAAAACAATGAAACAGTGAATCACAATCAACTTATAAACTTTATTTAATGATTCAAGTTACAAGCTTTTCACTCACAACCTCAATCATGAAGAACAGACTCTTTCAAGACGAATTCTACTTCTCTAGAATTAGGAACGATGCCTTGAGGTTGATTCTCTCTAGAACAAAAACTCAGAAAAATTCAAAAAACTATTCTCACAAAAAGTTACTTTTTTATTCTAAACACTTCTATACATATATTGAAGATAAAAGATAATTACTAATCATAAAAAGATCTTCTAAATAATCTTCATAATTATCTTCAAGCTTTCCATGTTTATCTCCAGACGCGATCTCTTCAGCATTATCTTCACATTATCTTAGAAGCAGCATTAATCACCTTGATCACCTTGGAAGCAGTAACTGAGTCTTGGCAGCATTAACTACTAAGAAGCACTAACCACTAGCAGTACTAACTAGCTAAGCAGTACTAACCTTGTTCAAGCAGCACTAACTTTGACTAGCAGTATTAATTCTACTAGAAGTAGTAATACCTAGCAGTATTAACTTTTGAGATCCTCTGGCAGTACTAATTCTGAACTAGCAGCATTAAAAACTTGTTCACATCTTCAGTTCCCAACAATCTCCCTCTAACTTGACTTTTAGAAAGAGAAGTCAAGTTCTTCAGATGCTTCCAAAACTTTCATTGATCCAGTCCCATGTTAGGATCCAGTCCCATGCTCTGATTGATAGTTCTCTGAATTAGATACTTTGCCATTTCTGAATTTGGTGCACAACTTAGCTTTTTCTTTAACATGGCATGAAGCTTTAGACGTGTGTGATTGTAGACCCTATCCACCAAGTAATATTCCATGTGAAAAGTATCCAAGGCCAATTCATAGACTCCACTCCTTTCATACAGATTCCATCCTCTAACAGTTTTAAACACATCTCTGATTAAATGCTTTACTGCTTCTGGATTGAATAACATGCACAAATACTCCATAACCAGCTTCACAATTGGTAACCCTGGAGCTTTCAACTGATCTGCATGTAACTTCATACCAACTTCATACATCTCCTCTAAATCAGATCTTGAACATTCTCTGACAATTTTGTTCCATGTTGCAAACACATAGTACTTCTCATCCTTTCTTTTCAATCTGATATACTCTTTACCATCCACCATCATAATATCCCAGTGGATGACTTCAGGAGGTTTGACTCCAACAGGTTCAGCTGTGATAGGCTTTGAAATTTTATCCATTACCACCATGTACATATTTACATCTGAACTCTGTGGTACTTCCTGAGATTCAACTCTCTTATCTTCATTCTTTGGTGCCTCTTCTTCTTCAGCAACCTTTTTCTCTTCTTCTACTCTGGGGTTCTTGTCAGTTTTCTTTCTTTTGGCCATCATCTTGGTTCTCTTCAGAATCCTTTGACTTTGCCCTATAGTAGCTTCCTTCTTCTTTTCTTCCTTTATCTCTACCTTTTCTTTTGTAGGAGTTCCCTCTTCACTTTCAGGGAAGGGTTGATTAATGTTCACATCATGTCTCTCCTTGGCTTTCTTTTCAAACTCCACTCTGTCCTTTTCATTACTCTTCAGTTTTCCCATTTCTTTCTCATATAAGCCCTTGACTTGATCAAAAGTCATATTTACAAACATTTCTTTCTTCACACCAATTGCACTCCTCAAGAAAGTTATCATCTTGTTTCTTTCCTGAGTTGCAAGGTAAGTTTGTGAAGGCCTTTTCTTCTTTGCACTTGATCTGGCCATCATAGCCTTTCTCAAGCTTATTGCTCTTTGCTTTGCTTTCTCTGTTTCCAACCCTTTCTGAAATGCTTCATTTAATTCATTGGCTAGTGCTCTGGCTATCTCTCTGTCTTTCTCAACCTGCTCTTTCTCTGCTTGATCTAACTCTTCTTGCAGTTTCTTGGCTAATGCTTCATCTGACTCAACCATCTTTTGCTTTTTGGTTGGTTGATCAGATTCTATCATCTTTTCTTTCCCTTTTCTCTTTGCATCTGCAGCCATGTCTTTCTTTTCTGTTCTCTTTGCTCCCCCTTCATTTATGACCACTCCCTTTGATTTGGGAGTGTCATTCTTTGCTTTTACAAGCATCTCTGCTACTTCAACTTCTTCAGGTGTTAACCCTGTTACTGCTGCTTGTAAAGTTTCAGCAGCACTAACAGTTTCTGCTGCTGGGGTTGTTACTGCTGCTTTGGCACTTTCTGTTTCTATTACACCTTCAGTTTTTTCTTCAACAAACTCTCCCTGTGCTTCAACAAACTCCCCTTCAATCTGTTGATCTAACTTTTCTGAGTTAGAACTCTCCCCCTTTTTCGAAGCATTTACCTCCTCCTTTTTGTTTGCCCCCTCTCTCCTCCTTAGAACAAACTGTTTTCTTCTTTTCTTGGCAATGAGCTTTCCCACTAGTTGCTTGAGTTTTGAAATCTGCTGTTGTTGGGAGATGACTACTTGTTGCAGTGCCTTGATTTCCTTTCCTTGATTAACCACATCAACATTGATGTTGACTATTGTTTCCATCAATTCCAAGTAAGTATAGCTATCCTCACATTCTATAGGTGTTTTACCCACCCTTGAAGGATCATTGGAATCTTTTGCCATCAATTCATCAGTTTCAGGTCTGTCCTCACCCTTTTTGGATGTTTTGCCCATCCTTGAGGGATCCTTGGAGCTTGTAGTAGTGGCCTTTTCCCTAGCAGAAGCACCAACTACCCCCTTGGTTTCTTGGCGCCGGGGTCCTTTGGTTGATTTCTCACTCAAAGTTGCCATGGGGAAGGTCTTAGAAATGTTACCACTGTCCTTCTCTGTGCTAGCAGAAGTAGTGGCAACCTTCTCACCCATATGCTCATCCATCTCCTTAGAGAGCACCTCCTCAGGGTTGGGAGACACCCTATTGGATTCCCTTTGGATATTCTCTATTGGAGAATGCTCCAATAGAGGGCTTTGAGGCTCTTGGTTAATAGTTGGTACAACAAGGGAAGGATCCTTGTGTACCTTTCTCTTGACATAAGTCTTGGTTATCATAGGAGTGGGTTTAGCAGCAAAGGACTGAGGACAAATTTGAGAGAGGGAAGGTTGGGATTGGCTCTCAGTGGGTTGGTCTAATGAGGGTCTTGACCCTGAGGCCATATCTTCTTGTGGTTGGGACACCACCATCATTGTTGAGAACAATGGGGTGTCAACTCCTTCCGAGTCCCTAGCAGATCTTCTCATGTTTGAGAAAACCTTGCCTTTAGGGGGTTTAGGTACATATACCTCATCAAAGTGAGGTATATACGTCAATTCATTTGTTATAATTGTCTGTACAAACCTGGGATACATGAAGAAACTCTTCTTGTTGTCCAGGTTTGAGACAAGATCATTGAAGATCATCAAAGAAAAGTTATATTTTCTAGCAGTAGATAAGCATACCAAAGCATAGGCAATGGGACTGCTGAATTGGCTCTAGCCAGTAGTTTTCTTAAAAACACAGTGCATCAGGGTATGAACAAAGAACCTCCATTGGGGTGAAAATTGAGCTTTGAAAAACTTGAAAATCCCCATTTGACCTTCATACCCCATTCTGGTGAGGTTTGTCACAAACCCTTGTTTTGATGCACGACACTCCGTTTTCAGTGCTAGTAGTGGCATTGGCCCAGAATTGCCTTTGATGCTCTACGTAGATGGTAGGAGACACCGTGAGAGCATGAGCGATGTGGCTGGACCTCAGAAAATCCACTATCTGGTGAAAACCTTCGGCTTGTTTTGGCTTTTGGAGCATGGCTATCTCGTTGTGCTCATCAATAAACACCATTGATGCCATCTGTGCGCAAGGATTCTTCACTAGCGAGCACTAGATACTTGAGAGAAAAGAGTGAGAGAGAAGATGAACAGTAGACAAAGAGTCGTTATGATCTTTTAGGCGGGGAAAGAGTATTTATAGCTTTTGGATTATAAGCAGTATTAACCTTAAAAAGATAGTGAAAGCCATATGTTGGGAACTGAAGAAAAGCTTAAGTGTTTAATGCTGCTAGTACAGAATTACTACTGCCAGAGGAATTCAAGTTTAATACTGCTAGGTATTACTGCTTCTAGTAGAATTAATGCTGCTAGTCAAAGTTAGTGCTGCTTGAACAAAGTTAGTACTGCTTAGCTAGTTAGTATTGCTAGAGGTTAGTGCTGCTTAGTAGTTAATGCTGCCAAGTTTGAGTTAATACTTCCAAGGTGATTAGTGCTGCTTATGAGATGGAGATTCGAATTGCAAGAATGACAGCTGGATAAATTGAAGATATTCATGGAAGATATTCTGAAGATATTTTATTAATTGTAATTATCTTTTGTTCAGTATATGTATAGAATTGTTTTAGAATAGTTAAAAAATAACAGTTTATTCTAAGTTTTTGTTTTAGAGAGAGAATCAACCTCAAAGCATAGTTCCTAATTCTAGAGAAGTAGAATTCGTCTTGAAAGAATCTGTTCTTCAAGATTGAGGTTGTGTGTGTAATCTTGTGATTTAAAGCATTCAATACAAGTTTACAAGTTAATCATCATATTTACTGTTTGTTTACTGTTTCATTGAATATCAAAGTGTTATTCCGCAAACTCCTTTGATATTAGTTTCTGATAATTTATTCTTGTTAAGAATTCGATCCTGACAAGTGGTATCAGAGCCGGTTCTCTCAGATATATCTACTCATTCATCATGGAAAACTTTACAGAATCAAACAGTACTCTTGTTTCTAAGGTCCCAATGCTCAAACCCAGTGAGTTTGACATGTGGAAGATCAGAATCAGGCAATACATTCTTCTCACAGACTACTCAATGTGGGACATCATTGAGAATGGACCCTCTGAAGCAGGAAAGATTGGACCAGATGGGAAAAGACCTCCACCAAAGACAGATGGTGAGAGGAAGATCAGACAGACAGAGATGAAGGCCTTAAGCACTCTGCTCTTGGCCATCCCAAATGAATATCAGCATCAATTTTGCAACTGCACTGATGCTCAGATTCTCTGGAATGCTCTAGAGAAAAGATTTGCTGGAACTAAAAGCATCAAAAGAAATCAAAGGGATGTTCTGAAGCACCAGTATGAGAACTTCACTTCTTCAAATAATGAGTCTATGACTCAAACTTTTGACAGGTTCAACAAGCTTATTGGTGAACTGGCTACTGTTGGAGTGAAGATGGAGCAAGATGATATCAACCAGAAGTTCCTCAGATCTCTTGGAGATGAATGGACTATGTACACTGTCTCATATAGATAGAGTGACAATCTGGAAGAGAAGGAACTTGATGATCTATATAATGATCTAAGAGTTTTTGAAACTGAGGTAGAAGCCAATAAAAAGCCCACTGGGTACATTCACAATGATGCACTTCTATCAGCATCTACTGATACTGCTGCCAACCCTGAAGCAGTTAGTGCTGCCAGTGGAGTGAATTCAGAAAAAGGCACTGAAACTATCTTTGAAGCCTTTTTGTCCAGTCACAGCAACAACTCTTTGATTAATGATGATCTGGAACAACTTCACCCTGATGATCTGGAGGAGATGTACATTAAATGCCAGATGGCCATGATATCTATGAGGGTAAAGAAGATTATTAAAAGAATTGGGAGAAACAACTTCTCTCAAAGAAGAGAAGATGGAGTTGGTTTTGACAAAACAAAGGTGGAATGTTACAAGTGCCACATGAAGGGACACTTTGCTAAAGAGTGCAGAAGTGGTATGCCAAACAACAACCACCAACAAGCCCAAAATGGTGGTTTCAATCAAAACAAGAACTCTACTCAAGCCCTTGTTTCTCAACAAGGAATGGGATTTGACTGGAGTGACCAGGCTGAGGAAGCCACTCAGAACCAAGCCCTTATGGCAGAAGTATCTGATCTCCCTTCTGAGGTAATTTCTAATCTTTGCACTAAATCTTGCATAGACACTGTCAAAAGGTACAGGGATCATAATCAAAGCATGTGTGATGACCTCAAAAGATTAGAAAAGGACAGAAGAGATTATGTGTTGATAGTGGAGAGGTTTGAAGAACAAATCAAAGGCTTTCAAGCCAATGAACTTCAACACTCTTATGACAAAAACTACTGGAAGTGGGAAAAGAATGAGTTAGAGACCAAACTGTCTAAGTCCAAAGAAGAGAATGATAGGTTGAAAGAAGAATTAGATAAGGTTAAGCTTGATATAGAAAAGTTTTCATATGCTTCAAAAGCAATGGATTCTCTTCTAAAGGCTCAGATTCATGATAAGATGAAGTCTGGTGTTGGATACAACAACACACCCCCTCCTTACAACAACAACTATATCTCTCCTACATCAGATCTGTTAGAGACCAAGGAGAAAAAGGACTGGTCTGAGAAAGCTTTTGAGATAGATCCTTTGGATAAGGTAGTTGTTAAGGATATGACTGAGAAAGAAGCCAGTAAGAAGAGGAACAATGATGTGAGTAAAGAAATACCCTTAGAAAACAACATTGTTACCAATGAGGGTGGTGGCAGGATCTGGGTAAAGTCTAAAGAGATAGAGAAGACCAAAGGAAAGGGTAACAAGGTCCATTACAAACAGACCACTGTTGTGAATCCTGGCCCTTGTAAACAGTGTGCTTGCAATAAATCTGAGAGCCTAAATTCTGGTATAAAAAGAGGTAACCAAAGAAACTGGAATAATCAATGGGCTCAGAAACAAGGAGTTGATCTGAATAAAATAATCAGACCAAAACCTTGTTTCATATGTGGCAAGCTAAATCATTTGGCTAAGTACTGTTTCTTTAATCCTATTAACCAAAGGATGAACTTTCAAAGATTTGTGCAAAAACCTGTTGGTTATTGGAAGGATGGAAAGAAACATGTGGCTAAGAAGTCTGTTGAAACCAAAGACCAAATGAAGAAAAAGGTTTTAAAAGAGAGTATTAAAATGTGGGTGCCTAGAAGCACTAAAACTGTTAGTACTGCTACATCAAATAGTACTGCTGACAGGGATAGTGCTGCCAGTAGCAATACTGCTGCTAACAGTGTTAGTACTGCTGAGAATTTTAATGCTTCTAACACTGTTAGTACTTCTTCAAAGGTTACTACTGCTAACACAGTTACTGCTGCTAAAACAGTTAATACTTCTAACAAGGTTAGTACTGCTAAGCATGCAAGTGCTGCTAATGCAGTTAGTTCTTCTAAAAACAGTACTGCTTCTAGCAAATATGCATTCAAACCCATTATTGTAACAAAGTACTCCAGTAATGAGGAGTCAAAGTTTAAAAATCTTGTCAAGAAAGAATGTAAATATTTTGATGAGAAAGGGGTACCCAATACCACTTTGGCTTGGGTTCCTAATCCATACTAACTGATTTATCATATGTGTAGGGCAACCAACAGCTCAAGGGGAAGAGCATATGGCATATGGACAGTGGTTGCTCTAGGCACATGACAGGCAACATGTCATGCCTTCAGGATTTCAAGCCTATCAATGGAGGACATGTTGCATTTGGAGACAATCTCACAGATGGTAAAATAAGTGGGAAAGGTAATGTTACAAAAGGTAAGATGACATTTGAGGATGTCTACTATGTTGATCAGCTAAAGTACAACCTGTTAAGTGTATCACAAGTTTGTGACAAACAACATAGTATATTATTTACTAATACATAATGTATGATCCTTGCTCCAGGGTTCAAGGTAGTTGATGAAAGCATGATACTACTTAGAACTCCAAGAAAGGACAATGTGTATTGTCTAGATATGGACAATATTTCAAGTCATTCATCCCTGAACTGCCTTGTTTCAAAAGCTTCTGTGGATGAATCCTCTCTTTGGCACAGAAGGATGTGTCACATGAATTTCAAGACAATGAACAAACTTGTTAAAAACAATCTTGTAAGAGGTTTACCATCAAAAGTCTTTTCATGTGATGATCATTGTGTTGCTTGTCTTAAAGGCAAACAGCACAAAACTTCTCATAAATTCAATTTCTTCTTGCCTCCAGTTATTACATATGGATCTGTTTGGCCCTACAAATGTGATGAGCATAGGGAAGAAATCATAATGCTTAGTTATTGTTGATGATTACTCTAGATTTACTTGGGTATATTTTCTAAGGACTAAGGATGAGACAAGTGGACTGATCAAATCCTTTATTCTAAGAATTGAAAACCAGACTAATCAAAAAGTAAAAGTCATTAGGTCTGATAATGGAACTGAATTTAAAAATATTGACCTTAACACATTTTGTGAAGAAAAAGGAATTGAGAGACAATATAGTGCTCCTAGGACTCCACAACAAAATGGAGTTGCTGAGAGAAGGAATAGGACACTAATAGAGGCTGTTAGATCTCTGTTGGCTGATTCTAAATTGCCAATTACTTTTTGGGCTGAAGCAGTTAATATTGCCTGTTATGTCCAAAACAGAGTACTAGTGGTCAAATCAAAGAACAAGACCCCATATGAGCTTTTGAATAAAAGAAAACCCTTTATTGGGTTTTTCAAACCTTTTGGGTGTCCTTGTACAATTCTCAATACCAAATCTCACTTAGGTAAGTTTGATAGCAAGGCAGATGATGGATTTCTTATTGGTTACTCATCCCAGAGTAAGGCCTACAGAGTTTTTAATTCTTCTTCTAGAATAATTGAAGAAAGTGATAATGTCAAATGCAATGAGAACACACCAAATCCTATTGGGTCTGGTCCTCAGTGGCTATTTGACATTGATTCACTAACTAACTCTTTTGGTTAAGTAGTAATGAGTATGTAGGTTCAGGAAATGGAGGATCAGGGACTACACAAGTTCAAGAAAGTATATCTCAGTCTGTGATTTTTCCCATACCAAAAGTGAATCCTGTTGAAGACTGTGAAAAGGAGCCATCTACTGAATCAAATCAGAATGAAGAAGAAAGGAGAGATGAGGAGACTCAAGCAAATTAAGAACCTGAAGTAGCTACTGAAATCACCTCAGTTGAGTTGAATGATTCCAATCTAGAGGTGGAACTCAATGAAGAACCTAGTCATCAATCAAGAACACAAAAGAATCATCCTCCTCAGCTGGTAATAGGGGATATCTCTTCTCCTATGATGACTAGACATCAAAGCAGGCTGCAAGATATGCAAGATCAACAACATACAGTGTTTTCTTGTTTTCTATCCCAACTTGAGCCTAAGAAGGCTCATGATGCTATGAAAGAGTCCAGCTGGATAGAAGCTATGCAAGAAGAGCTGCTACAATTCAAGCTGCAAGACGTTTGGGATCTAGTAGACCTTCCTAAAGGTCAAAGAGCTATAGGCACAAAATGGGTCTTCAGGAATAAGAGAGATGAAAGAGGGATAGTAATAAAGAACAAAGCAAGATTGGTAGCACAAGGGTATACACAAGAAGAAGGAATAGATTATGAAGAAGTATTTGCACCGGTGGCTAGGATAGAAGCAATCAGATTGTTCCTGGCCTATGCTTCTTATATGAAGTTCAAAGTCTACCAAATGAATGTAAAAAGTGCATTTCTATATGGCTCAATTGAAGAAGAAGTATATGTCTGTCAACCACCAGGGTTTGAAAACCCAAGCTATCCAGACAGAGTATACAAACTGAAGAAAGCACTATATGGACTGCATCAAGCACCAAGGGCATGGTATGACACTCTGTCATCCTATCTTTTGGAAAATGGCTTTGAAAGAGGAGTCATTGATAAGACTCTATTCATCAAGAGAAAGAAGAAGGACATCTTGTTGGTCCAAATCTATGTGGATGATATCATCTTTGGATCCACAAGAGAAAGTATGTGCAGGGAGTTTGAGGAACTAATGCATCAAAGATTCAAAATGAGTTCCATGGGGGAACTTACCTTTTTCCTTGGACTCCAAGTCCAACAGAAGTCAGATGGTATTTTTAT
Source organism: Arctium minus (assembly GCA_954870635.1). Classification (NCBI taxonomy): domain Eukaryota; kingdom Viridiplantae; phylum Streptophyta; class Magnoliopsida; order Asterales; family Asteraceae; genus Arctium; species Arctium minus. The sequence continues at coordinate 3,859,904 of OX941092.1, read as the reverse complement.
CAGTCAGTCCAAGTATGTGCAGGACATTCTAACCAAGTTTGGATTCTCAGATTCAAAGCCTGCCAGCACACCTATGGAGACACACAAGCAGATAACAGCAGATCTTGAGGGGGAGGATATGGATGTGCATCACTATAAATCCATGATTGGCTCTCTCATGTACCTTACAGCCTCTAGGCCAGATATAATGTTTCCAGTCTGTGTGTGTGCAAGATTTCAAGTTAGGCCAAAGCAATCACACTATCAAGCTGTTAAGAGGATATTCAGATATCTCAAAGGGCAACCTAGATTGGGACTTTGGTATCCTCATGACTCATCATTTGACCTACTTGCATACTCAGACAGTGACCTAGGTGGAACAAACTTGGACAGAAAATCTACTTCTGGAGGATGCCAATTTTTGGGTGCAAGACTAGTTTCATGGCAGTGCAAGAAACAAACCACAGTGTCCACATCTACAACAGAAGCAGAGTACATAGCAGCTGCAAGTTGCTGTTCTCAAGTGTTGTGGATTCAGAATCAAATGTTGGACTATGGGGTAACCTTTCTACACACTCCAATCTTTATTGATAATAGCAGTGCAATTAGCATTGTTAACAATCCTGTCAAGCACTCAAAGACAAAGCACATTGAGATCAGGTATCACTTTATAAGAGACTGCAATGAAAAGAAACTTATTCAAGTTGTAAAAGTTCATACTGATAACCAGTTTGCTGATCTATTCACCAAAGCCTTTGATGTGGGTAGATTCACTTTCTTGGTAACAAGTGTGGGAATGATCAACTCTGAATAAGCCCCTTCCTAAAAGTGGTTCACTACCTGTATATAGTTTATTCTTGGTGTCACTAACTTTCTTTCTCAGGAAATGTATAGCAGTACTCAGTTTTTCACAAGCTTAAAAGTGTAAGTATGGTTAATACTGCCAGTACAGTATTAGTACTTCCAGTACAGTATTAATACTGCCAGTGCACAGTTAATACTGCTAGTAGTTAATACTGCTCTCAGTTAATACTGCTAGTTAGTTAATACTGCTAGTGGTTAATACTGCTCTCAGTTAATACTGCTAGTTAGGTAATACTGCTAGTGGTTAATACTGCTCTCAGTTAATACTGCTAGTGGTTAATACTGCTCTCTGTTAATATTGCTTTCACTATTTTTTTAAGGTTAATACTGCTTTTAATCCGAATATTATATATACCCTTTGCCCGCCTAAAAAGTTCATAACGACTCTTTGCATACTGTTCACTTGCGCTCTAACCTTTTTCTCTCAAGTACCAAGTTTTCAAGCAAGAACACTCAAGTTCAATGGCATCCATGGCTTTCATTGACGAGCACAATGAAATCACGATGCTCCAAAAGCCGAAACAAGCTGAAGGTTTCCACCAGATAGTCGACTTTCTGAAGTCCAGCCACATCGCTCATGCTCTCACTGTGTCTCCTACAATCTTCATAGAGCATCAGAGGCAATTCTGGGCCAATGCCACCATCGTTACTGAAGATGGTGTCCAAATGATCAAGACAAGGGTGTGTGACAAACCCTTGACAGTTACTGAGGAGACTATTTGCATCTGTCGACGTCTAGACGATGCTTCAAGTATTTCTTCTATCCCAAATGAGGATTTGTTTTCAAACCTCACCAGAATGGGGTATAAAGGCCCATTAGGGATTTTCAAGTTTTTCAAAGCTAAGTTTTCACCCCAATGGAGGTTCTTTGTTCATACCTTGATGCATTGTATTTCTAAGAAAACAACTGGCTGGAGCCAATTTAGCAGTCCAGTTGCCTATGCATTGGTATGTTTATCCACTGCTAGAAAATACAACTTTTCTCAAATGATCTTCAATGATCTTGTCTCAAATCTGGACAACAAGAAGAGTTTCTTCATGTATCCGAGGTTTGTATAGGCAGTTATCACTAATGAATTGATGGATATACCTCACTTTGATGGGGTATATGTACCTAAACCCCCTAAAGGCAAGGTTTTCTCAAACATGAGAAGATCTGCTGGGGACTCGGAAGGAGTTGACACCCCATTGTTCTCCACAATGATGGTGGTGTCCCACACTGATGAAGGTATGGCAGCAGGGTCAAAGCCCTCCTTAGACCATCCCACTGCTAGCCAATCCCAACCTTCCCACTCTATATCTATTCCCCAGTCTCTACTTCAAAAGCCCACTTCTTCAATTACCCAAACTTACAAAAGGAAACAGGTCAAGAAGGCTCCTTCCCTTCTTGTACCTTCCCCCACTAAGCCTTTAAGCCCTCTATTGGAGCATTCTCCAATAGAGAATATCCAAAGGGAATCCAATAGGGTGTCTCCCAACCCTCAGGAGGTGCTCTCTAAGGAGATGGAAGAGCATATGGGTGAGAAGGCTGCCACTACTTCTGCTAGCACAGAGAAGGACAGTGGTAACATCTCTAAGACCTTCCCCATGGCAACTTTGGGTGAGCAATCATCCAAAGGTCCCAGGTGCCAAGAACCCAAGGGGGTGGATAGTGCTTCTGCTAGGCAGAAGACTTCCACTACAAAAAGATCCAATGATCCTTCAAAAGAGGGTAACACTTCTGGAGAAGGTGAGGACAGATATAACTATTATGAATTGATGGAAACCATGGGCAACATCAACATGGATGTACTCAAACAGGGCAAAGATATAGAAGAGCTTAAACTCATAGTTCTGTCACAACAAGAACAAATCATCAAATTGAAGCAAATGGTAAGGAAACTGATTCTACAAAGGAAGAAGAAACAATTTGTGCTCAGAAGGAGGAAACCAGTGACTGATGCTCCCAAAAAGGGGGAGTCAGAAGCTGATGCCAAAGCTAAGGGGGAGCAAGAGGAAAAACATGATGTTGAGGGGGAGAATGAGCAAGCAGCAGAAACAGAGCCAGCAGCAGAAACCATTAATACTGCCAGTTCAAGTAAAGCAGCAGAAATGGTTAATACTGCTGAGCTGAAAGAAGTAGCAGAAACAGTAAAAGAGGTCCTTACAGAGCTTGAGATTGCAGAAACACTCATCAAAGCCAAACATGATACTCCCAAGGTCACCTCAAAGGCCAAAGGAGTTGTCATAAAAGAAAGAGGTGATGCAGCAAAGAACTCTAGCATTGAGAAGGTGATGGGTAAAGAGAAAGGTAAGGCAAAGCTAGTTGAATTTGATAAACCAATGAAAAAGCAGAAGCTGATTGAATCAGATGAAGCTCTAGCTAGGAAGATACAGGCTGAACTTGAAGAAGCAGAAACCATGCAAGTGCAAAAGGATAGAGAGATAGCTAAAGCAATGGCTGCAGAGTTAAACAAAGCCTATCAACAAAGCTTAGCAACAGAACAAGCCAAGCAGAAAGCCACATCTTTGAGGAAGCCTGCTAAGATCAAAATGGCTGCAAGGAAAAGACAACCTTCAAAGACATACCTAGGTGCTCAAGAGAGAAAGAAAATGATTAATTTCCTCAAGGGTGCAGTAGGTATCAAGGTAGAGATGTTTTCAAAGATGTCTTTTGAGAAGCTCAAGAAGATGTATGATACTGAGATGATAAAGCTTCAAGGGGATGATCTTGCAAGGGTTGAAATGGAGAAAAGAATGAAAGAAAGCAATGATTTCTTACAAAAACCATTCCCTGATGAGCAAGAAACTCCAGAGAAGGAAGCAACAATTGGTGAAAGTCTAAGGACTTTAAAAAGAACAAAGATGATTGCCAGGAGAAAGTCTACAAAGAAGCCTAGATTAGTGGAAGAAGAGGCTGAAAAGGTTGATGAAGAAGAAGAGGCACCTGAGTCATCTACAATGAAAGAACCTGCAAGTACTGAGGATGTCAAGATGTACATGGTTGTGATGGACAAAGTGCCTGAACCAATTGCAGCAGAACCTGTAGGAGTTAAACCTCCTGAAGTCATTCACTGGGATGTTTTGGAAGTAGATGGCAAGGAGTATATCGGACTGAAGAGAAAAGATGAAAAGTATGAAGTCTACAGTACTTGGGCTAAAATTGTCAGAACATGCTCAAGGTCTGATATTGAAGAAATTTTTGATATAGGGATGAAGTTGTATGCAGATCAGTTGAAAGCTCCAGGGATTTCAATTACAAAACTGGTGATGGAGTATCTGTGTATGATGTTCAAACCTGATGAAGTGGAGGAGATCATAAGGAGTGTTTTTCAAGCAGTTACAAATTGGACTTTGTATGAAACTAGTGGAGTATATTCTGTGACTTTGGATAGAAATCACATTGAATACTTCCTAGTGGATAAAGTATACAACCATAGCAGATTGAAACTTCATTTAATGTTGAAGAAGAAGCTTGGATGTGTTGAAAATTCAGAAATGGCTAAATATTTGATCCAAAAACAATTAATCAAAGTTTGGGATTGGATGCAAATACTGGAATTTAGGTCATGATGGAGTTTTGGGAGCATCTTGAAGAAGATCTGAAGAACTAGACTTCTTTTCCTAAAAGTCAAGTTAGGGGGAGATTGTTGGGAACTGAAGAAAAGCTTAAGTGTTTAATGCTGCTAGTACAGAATTACTACTGACAGAGGAATTCAAGTTTAATACTGCTAGGTATTACTGCTTCTAGTAGAATTAATGTTGCTAATCAAAGTTAGTGCTGCTTGAACAAAGTTAGTACTGCTTAGCTAGTTAGTATTGCTAGAGGTTAGTGCTGCTTAGTAGTTAATGCTGCCAAGTTTGAGTTAATACTTCCAAGGTGATTAGTGTTGCTTATGAGATGGAGATTCGAATTGCAAGAATGACAGCTGGATAGATTGAAGATATTCATGGAAGATATTCTGAAGATATTTTATTAATTGTAATTATATTTTGTTCAGTATATGTATAGAATTGTTTTAGAATAGTTAAAAAATAACAGTTTATTCTAAGTTTTTGTTTTAGAGAGAGAATCAACCTCAAGGCATAGTTCCTAATTCTAGAGAAGTAGAATTCGTCATGAAAGAATCTGTTCTTCAAGATTGAGGTTGTGTGTGTAATCTTGTGATTTAAAGCATTCAATACAAGTTTACAAGTTAATCATCATATTTACTGTTTGTTTACTGTTTCATTGAATATCAAAGTGTTATTCCGCAAACTCCTTTGATATTAGTTTCTGAGAATTTATTCTTGTTAAGAATTCGATCCTGACACAGTATCAACAGTGAGCAGTATTAACTGAGAGCAGTATTAACCACTAGCAGTATTAACTAACTAGCAGTATTAACTGAGAGCAGTATTAACCACTAGCAGTATTAACTAACTAGCAGTATTAACCACTAGCAGTATTAACTAACTAGCAGTATTAACTGAGAGCAGTATTAACTGAACACTGGCAGTAGTAAAATTGTACTAGCAGTACTAAAACTGAACTGGCAGTATTAACCATACTTACACTTTTAAGCTTGTGAGGAGCTGAGTACTGCTATACATTTCCTGAGGAAGAAGATTAGTAACACCAAGAATAAAACGATATACAGGTATTGAACTACTTTTTAAGTAGGATCTTATTTAGAGTTGATCATTCCCACATTTGTTACCAAGAAAGTGAATCTACCCACATCAAAGGCTTTGGTGAATAGATCAGCAAACTGGTTATCAGTATGAACTTTTACAACTTGAATAAGCTTCTTTTCATTGCAGTCTCTTATAAAGTGATACCTGATCTCAATGTGCTTTGTCTTTGAGAGCTTGACAGGGTTATTAACAATGCTAATAGCACTGCTATTATCAATAAAGATTGGAGTGTGTAGAAAGGTTACCCCATAGTCCAGCATTTTAGTTCTGAATCCATAAGACTTGAGAACAGCAACTTGCAGCTGCTATGTACTCTGCTTCTGTTGTAGATGTGGACATTGTGGTTTGTTTCTTGCACTGCCATGATACTAGTCTTGCACCCAAAAACTGGCATCCTCAAGAAGTAGATTTTCTGTCCAAGTTTGTTCCACCTAGGTCACTGTCTGAGTATGCAAGTAGATCAAATGATGAGTCATGAGGATACCAAAGTCCCAATCTAGGTTGCCCTTTGAGATATCTGAATATCCTCTTAACAGCTTGATAGTGTGATTGCTTTGGCCTAACTTGAAATCTTGCACACACACAGACTCTGAAACATTATATCTGGCCTAGAGGCTGTAAGGTACATGAGAGAGCCAATCATGGATCTATAGTGATGCACATCCATATCCTCCCCCTCAAGATCTGCTGTTATCTGCTTGTGTGTCTCCATAGGTGTGCTGGCAGGCTTTGAGTCTGAGAAACCAAACTTGGTTAGAATATCCTGCACATACTTGGACTGACAAATAAAAATACCATCTGACTTCTGTTGGACTTGGAGTCCAAGAAAGAAAGTAAGTTCCCCCATGGAACTCATTTTGAACCTTTGATGCATTAGGTCCTCAAACTCCTTGCACTTATTGTCTCTTGTGGATCCAAAGATGATATCATCCACATAGATTTGGACCAGCAAGATGTCCTTCTTCTTTCTCTTGATGAACAGAGTTTTATCAATGACTCCTCTTTCAAAGCCATTTTCCAAGAGATAGGATGACAGAGTGTCATACCATGCTCTTGGTGCTTGATGCAGTCCATAAAGTGTTTTCTTCAGTTTGTATACTCTGTCTGGATAGCTTGGGTTTTCAAACCCTGGTGGTTGACAGACATATACTTCTTCTTCAATGGAGCCATAAAGAAATGCACTTTTTACATCCATTTGATAGACTTTGAACTTCATATAAGAAGAATAGGCCAGGAACAATCTGATTGCTTCTATCCTAGCCACTGGTGCAAATACTTCTTCATAATATATTCCTTCTTCTTGTGTATACCCTTGTGCCACCAACCTTGCTTTGTTCTTTATTACTATTCCTCTCTCATCTCTCTTATTTCTGAAGACCCATTTTGTGCCTATTGCTCTTTGACCTTTAGGAAGGTCTACCAAATCCCAAACATCTTGCAGCTTGAATTAGAGCAGCTCTTCTTGCATGGCTTCTATCCAACTGGAATCTTTCATAGCATCATAAGCCTTCTTAGGCTCAAGCTGGGATAGAAAGCAAGAAAGCACTGTATGTTGTTGGTCTTGCATATCTTGCAGCCTGCTTTGATTTCTAGTCATCATAGGAGAAGAGATATCTCCTATTACCAGCTGAGGAGGATGATTCTTTTGTGTTCTTGTTTGATGACTAGGTTTTTCATTGAGTCCCACCTCTAGATTGGTGTCATTCAACTCAACTTAAGTGATTTCAGCATCTACTTCTGGTTCTTTATTTTCTTGACTCTCCTCATCTCTTCTTTCTTCTTCACTCTGATTTGGTTCAGTAGATGGCTCCTTTTCACAGTCTTCAACAGGATCCACTGTAGGTATGGGAAAAATCACAGACTGAGGTATGTTGTCTTGAATAAGTGTATCCCCTGATCCTCCACTACCTGAATCTGCACAATCATTATTACTGAAACCAAAAGAGTTAGTTAGTGAATCAATGTCAAATAGCCACTGAGGACCAGACCCAATAGGATTTGGTATGTTCTCATTGCATTTGACATTGTCACTTTCCTCAATTATTCTAGAAGAAGTATTAAAAACTATGTAGGCCTTACTTTGAGATGAGTAACCCACAAGAAATCCATCATCTGCCTTTCTATCAAACTTTCCTAAGTGAGATTTGGTATTGAGAATTGTACAAGGACACCCAAATGGTTTAAAAAATCCAATAAAGGGTTTTCTTTTATTTAAGAGCTCATAAGGTGTCTTGTTCTTTGGCTTGACCACTAGAACTCTGTTTTGGAAATAACAGGCAGTATTAACTGCTTCAGCCCAGAAAGTAATTGGCAGTTTTGAATCAGCCAACAGAGATCTAGCAGCCTCTATTAGTGTTCTATTCCTCCTCTCAGCAACTCCATTCTGTTGAGGAGTCCTAGGGGCACTATATTGTCTCTCAATACCTTTTTCTTCACAAAAGGTGTTTAGATCAAGATTTTTAAATTCAGTTCCATTGTCTGATCTAATGACTTTTACTTTTTGATTAGTTTGGTTTTCAATTTTTAGAATAAAGGATTTGATCGGTCCACTTGTCTCATCCTTAGTCCTTAGAAAATATACCCAAGTAAATCTAGAGTAATCATCAACAATAACAAGGCAATATGATTTCTTCCCTATGCTCATCACATTTGTAGGACCAAACAGATCCATATGTAATAACTGGAGACAAGAAGAAATTGTATTTAACTATTTGGTCTTATGAGAAGTTTTGTGCTGTTTGCCTTTAAGACAAGCAACACAATGATCATCACATGAAAAGACTTTTGATGGTAAACCTCTTACAAGGTTGTTTTTAACAAGTTTGTTCATTGTCTTGAAGTTCATGTGACACATACTTCTGTGCCAAAGAGAGGATTCATCCACAGAAGCTTTTGGAACAAGACAGTTCAGGGATGAATCACTTGAAACATTGTCCATGTTGAGACAATAAACATTGTCCTTTCTTGGAGTTCTAAGTAGTATCATGATTTCATCAACTACCTTGAATCCTGGAGCAAGGATCATACATTCTGTATTGGTAAATAATATACTATGTTGTTTGTCACAAACCTGTGATACACTTAACAAGTTGTACTTTAACTGATCAACATAGTAGACATCCTCAAATGTCATCTTACCTTTTGTGACATTACCTTTTCCACTTATTTTTCCACCTGCAAGATTGTCTCCAAATGCAACATGTCCTCCATTGATATGCTTGAAATCCTGAAGGCATGACATGTTACCTGTCATGTGCCTAGAGCAACCACTATCCACATGCCAGATGCTCTTCCCCTTAAGCTGTTGGTTGCCCTGCACATAAGATAAATCAGTTAGTATTGATTAGGAACCCAAGCCAAAGTGGTCTTGGGTACCCCTTTCTCATCAAAATATTTACATTCCTTCTTGACAAGATTTTTAAACTTTGACTCCTCATTGCTGGAGTACCTTGTCACAATAATGGGTTTGAATGCACTTTTGCTAGAAGCAGTACTGGTTTTAGAAGTACTAACTACATTAGCAGCACTTGCATGCTTAGCAGTACTAACCTTGTTAGAAGTATTAACTGTGTTAGCAGCAGTAACTATGTTAGCAGTAGTAACCTTTGAAGAAGTACTAACAGTGTTAGAAGCATTAATATTCTCAGCAGTACTAACATTGGTAGCAGTAGTATTACTTCTGGCAGTACTATCCCTGTCAGCAGTACTATTTGATGTAGCAGTACTAACAGTTTTAGTGCTTCTAGGCACCCACATTTGGCCTTTGGTTTCAACAGATTTCTTAGCCACATGTCTCTTTCCAGCCTTCCTATAACCAACAGGTTTTTGCACAAATCTTTGAAAGTTCATCCTTTGATTAATAGGGTTAAAGAAACAGTACTTAGCCAAATGATTCAACTTGCCACATATGAAACAAGGTTTTGGTCTGATTATTTTACTCAGATCAACTCCTTGTTTCTGAGCCCATTGATTATTCCAGTTTCTTTGATTACCTCTCTTTGTACCAGAATTTAGGCTCTCAGTTTTATTCAAAAAACACTGTTTACAAGGGCCAGGATTCACAACAATGGTCTGTTTGTAATGGACCTTGTTGGCCTTTCCTTTGGTCTTCTCTATCTCTTTAGACTTGACCCCAGTTTTTCCACATCCCTCATTGGTGATAATGTTATTTTCTAAGGGTATCTCTTTACTCACAGCATTGTTCTTATTCTCACTGGCTTCTTTCTCAGTCATATCCTCAACAACCACCTCATCCAATGGATCTATCTTAAATGCTTCCTCAGACAAGTTCTTTTTCTCCTTGGTCTCTAACAAGTCTGATGTAGGAGGGATGTAGTTGTTGTTGTAAGGAGGGGGTGTGTTGTTGTATCCAACACCAGGCTTCATCTTATCATGAATCTGAGCCTTTAGAAGAGAATCCATTGCTTTTGAAGCATATGAAAACTTTTCTATATCAAGCTTAACCTTATCTAGTTCTTCTTTCAACTTATCATTCTCTTCTTTGGACTTAGACAGTTTGGTCTCTAACTCATTATTTTCCCACTTCCAGTAGTTTGTGTCATAAGAGTGTTGAAGTTCATTGGCTTGGAAGCCTTTGATTTGTTCTTCAAACCTCTCAACTATCAACACATAATCTCTTCTGTCCTTTTCTAATCTTTTGAGGTCATCACACATGTTTTGGTTATGATCCCTGTACCTTTTGACAGTGTCTATGCAATATTGAGTACAAATATTAAAAATTACCTCAGAGGGGAGATCAGACACCTCTGCCATAAGAGCTTGATTCTGAATGGCTTCCTCAGCTTGGTCACTCCAGTCAAACCCCATTCCTTGTTGAGAAACAAGGGCTTGAGCAGAATTCTTGTTTTGATTGTAGCCTCCATTCTGAGCTTGTTGATGGTTGTTATTTGGCACACTACTTCTGCACTCTCTAACAAAGTGTCCCTTCATGTGGCACTTATAGCATTCCACCTTTGTTTTGTCAAAACCAGCTCCATCTTCTCTTCTTTGAGAGAAGTTGTTCCTCCCAGTTCTTTTAATAAACTTCTTCACCCTCATAGATAACATGGCCATCTGCCATTTAATGTCCATCTCCTCCAGATCATCAGGGTGAAGTTGTTGGGAACTGAAGAATTCATCAAGTATGGTTAATGCTGCTGGTTCAAAGTTACTACTGCTAGAAGACTTAAAGGTTAATACTGCTGAGTGTTACTACTGCTAGTAGAATTAATACTGCTAGTCAAAGTTAGTGCTGCTTGAACAAAGTTAGTACTGCTTAGCTAGTTAGTACTGCTAGTGGTTAGTGCTGCTTGGTAGTTAATACTGCTCAAAGTATTAATGCTGCTTATGATTAATACTGCTTATATGATGAAGATTCGCATGAAAGGATAATAGCTGGGTAATCTGAAGATATACATGGAAGCTTAGAGATATACATGGAAGATATACTGAAGATATTTTATTTATTGTAATTATATTTTTATTCAGTATATGTACAGATTTGATAGTGAGATTAATTCATTCATTCTAAGTGTTAGTTCTAGAGAGAAAATCAACCTCAAGGCATAGATCCTAATTCTAGAGAAGTAGAATTCGTATTGGTGAGCCTGATCATCAATATTGAGGTTGAGTGTGTAATCTTGTAACTTCAAAGCATTCAATACAAGTTTACAGTTTGTTCTTCATATTTACTGTGTTGATTTACTGTTTCATTGAATATCAAAGTGTTATTCCGCAAACTTCTTTGATATTGTTTCTGAGAATTTATTCTTGTTGAGAATTCGATCCTGACAAGTGGTATCAGAGCCAAACTCTCTCAGAAACATCTATTCATCATGGAAAATCTTACAGAATCAAGCAGTACTTTGATCTCTAAGGTTCCAATGCTCAAACCCAGTGAGTTTGACATGTGGAAGATCAGAATCAGACAATATATTCTTCTCACTGACTACTCAATGTGGGATATCATTGAGAATGGTCCTTCTGAAGCTGGAAGGATAGGAGCAGATGGGAAAAGACCTCCACCAAAGACAGATGGTGAGAGGAAGATCAGACAGACAGAGATGAAGGCCTTGAGCACTCTGCTCTTGGCCATCCCCAATGAATATCAGCATCAATTTTGCAACTGCACTGATGCTCAGATTCTCTGGAATGCTCTAGAGAAAAGATTTGCTGGAACTAAAAGCATCAAAACAAATCAAAGAGATGTTCTAAAGCAGCAGTATGAGAACTTCACTTCCTCAAAGAATGAGTCTATGACTCAAACTTTTGATAGGTTCAACAAACTCATAGGTGAACTGGCTACTGTAGGAGTAAAGATGGAACAAGATGATATCAACAGAAAGTTCCTCAGATCTCTTAGGGATGAATGGACTATGTACACTGTCTCATATAGACAGAGTGACAATCTGGAAGAGAAAGAACTTGATGATCTATACAATGATCTAAGAGTTTTTGAAACTAAGGTAGAAACCAAGAAGAAGCCCTTTGGTTATATCCACAATGCTGCACTTCTCTCAGCATCCACTGATACTACTGCCAACCCTGAAGCAGTTAGTACTGCCAGTGGAGTAAGTTCAGAAAAAGGCACTGAAACTATCTTTGAAGCCTTTTTGTCCAGTCATAGCAGCAATTCTTTGATTAATGATGATCTAGATCAAATTCACCCTGATGACCTGGAGGAGATGGATATTAAATGGCAGATGGCCATGTTATCAATGAGGGTGAAGAAGTTCATTAAAAGAACAGGAAGGAATAACTTCTCTCAAAGAAGAGAAGATGGAGCTGGTTTTGACAAGACCAAGGTGGAATGTTATAAGTGTCACATGAAAGGACACTTTGCTAGAGAATGCAGGAGTGCTGTTCCAAACAACAACCACCAACAAGCTCAGAATGGAGGCTACAATCAAAACAAGAATCCTGCTCAAGCCCTTGTTTCTCAACAAGGAATGGGATTTGACTGGAGTGATCAAGCTGAGGAAGCCATTCAGAATCAAGCTCTTATGGCAGAAGTGTCTGATCTTCCCTCTGAGGTAATTTCTAATCTTTGTACAAAATCTTGCATTGACACTGTCACAAGATACAGGGATCACAATCAAAGTATGTGTGATGACCTCAAAAGATTAGAAAAGGACAGAAGAGATTATGTGTTGATAGTAGAGATATTTGAAGAGTAAATCAAAGGCTTTCAAGCTAATGAACTTCAACACTCTTATGACACAAACTATTGGAAGTGGGAAAAGAATGAGTTAGAGACCAAACTGTCTAAATCCTTAGAAGAGAGTGATAGGCTGAAAGAGGAACTGTCTAAAGTTAAACTTGACATAGAAAAGTTTTCATATGCTTCAAAAGCAATGGATTCTCTTCTAAAGGATCAGATTCATGACAAGATGAAGCCTGGTATTGGATACAACAATACACCTCCTCCTTACAACAACAATTATATCTCTCCTACTTCAGACTTGTTAGAAACCAAGGAGAAAAAGGACTTATCTGAGAAAGCCTTTAAGATAGATCCTTTGGATGAAGTAGTAATTAAGGATTTAACTGAGAAAGAAGCCAGTGAGTATAGGGATAATGATGTGAGTAAAAAGATCCCATTAGAAAATAACATTATCACCAATGAGGGATGTGGGAAAATCTGGGTCAAGTCTAAGGAGATAGAGCAGACAAAAGGAAAGGATAACAAGGTCCATTACAAACAAACCACAGTTGTGAATCCTGGATCTTGTAAACAGTGTGATTGCAGTAAAGCCAAGAGCCTAAATTCTGGTTTAAAAAGAGGAAATCAAAGAAACTGGAATAATCAATGGGCTCAGAAACAAGGAGTTGATCTGAATAAAATCAATAGACCAAAACCTTGTTTCATATGTGGCAAGTTAAATCATTTGGCTAAGTATTGTTACTTTAACCCTATTAACCAACAGATGAACTTTCAAAGATTTGTGCAAAAACCTGTTGGTTATAGGAAGGCTGGAAAGAAACATGTGATAAAGAAACATGATGAAAGGAAAGGCCCCATGAAGAAAAAGATTTTAAAAGAAAGTGTCAAAATGTGGGTGCCTAGAAGCACTAAAACTGTTAGTACTGATGACAGGGTTAGAAGCAATAAAACTGTTAGTACTGCTAACATGGTTACTACTGCTACCTGTGTTAGTACTGCTGAAAATATTAATGCTGCTAATACTGTTAATACTTCTTCAAAGGTTAATACTGCCAACACAGTTACTGCTGCTAACACAGTTACTAATGCTAACAAGGTTAGTACTGCTAAGCATGCAAGTGTTGCTAAGGCAGTTAGTACTTCTAAAACCAGTACTGTTGGGAACTGAAGAATTCATCAAGTATGGTTAATGTTGCTGGTTCAAAGTTACTACTGCTAGAAGACTTAAAGGTTAATACTGCTGAGTGTTACTACTGCTAGTAGAATTAATACTGCTAGTCAAAGTTAGTGCTGCTTGAACAAAGTTAGTACTGCTTAGCTAGTTAGTACTGCTAGTGGTTAGTGCTGCTTGGTAATTAATACTGCTCAAAGTATTAATGCTTCTTATGATTAATACTGCTTATATGATGAAGATTCGCATGAAAGGATAACAGCTGGGTAATCTGAAGATATACATGGAAGCTTAGAGATATACATGGAAGATATACTGAAGATATTTTATTTATTGTAATTATATTTTTATTCAGTATATGTACAGATTTGATAGTGAGATTAATTCATTCATTCTAAGTGTTAGTTCTAGAGAGAAAATCAACCTCAAGGCATAGATCCTAATTCTAGAGAAGTAGAATTCGTATTGGTGAGCCTGTTCATCAATATTGAGGTTGAGTGTGTAATCTTGTAACTTCAAAGCATTCAATACAAGTTTACAGTTTGTTCTTCATATTTACTGTGTTGATTTACTGTTTCATTGAATATCAAAGTGTTATTCCGCAAACTTCTTTGATATTGTTTCTGAGAATTTATTCTTGTTGAGAATTCGATCCTGACATATTGCTTGATTCTGATCTTCCATATGTCAAACTCATTGGGTTTGAGCATGGGAACCTTTGATACCAAAATGCTATCGCTTGAACTGTCCATGATTATAGGTTTCTGAGTTTTCTAGCTCTGATACCACTTGTCAAGATCGAAAATTCTAAACAAGAATTTAATACAAACTCAGAAACAATGTTAAAGAAGTCGCGGAATAACACTTTAACAATTTATCAAAACACAGAATATGAACTCAAATCATAAGTTTATATTGCATAAAACTTAATGATTATAAACACAACCTCAATCTGTTGAACAGGCTCAACAGACGTTCTATACTTCTCTATAGAAAGGACTTGTAAAAACCTTGAGGTTAATTCTCTAAACAAACGTATATTGAAAACTGTATCAAAAACTATATTCTGTATCAAGAACTTCTAGAATATATATACAAAACAGATTACAAGATAATTACAAAAGAAATATTATTCTTTAGAATCCAGTCCATAATTATCTTCATCTCCTATGCTTTCGCATCAATCCATCTTTATCTTCAGAAGCAGCATTAACTCAATACCAGTATTAACTTTGTCTCTGGCAGTACTAACCATGTTTGCAGTATTAACTCCTCACTTGCAGTAGTAATCTTCAGCAGTACAAACTACTAGCAGTACTAACTCTCCAAGCAGTACTAACTATTCAAGTAGCAGGACTAACTCTTCAAGCAGTATTAATTCTACTAGCAGTAGTAATCTTTCAATTAGCAGTAGTATCCATCCTTAGCACATTCAGACCCAACAACAGTGTTTGGCTAGATGATTTAACTTGCCACAGATAAAACAAGGCTTTGGTCTGTTCATTTTTTTTCAGATCAATTCCTTGTTTTAAAGCCCACTGATTATTTCTGTTTCTTTGATTTCCCCTTGTTTTATCATGTTGTTGGGGCTGATTCTGTTTACAAGTACAGGGATTAACAACAGTGGTTTGCATGTAATGGACTCCCTGTACCTTTCCTTTCCCTCTCTTAGAACTTTCAGCCTTTTCACTCTTTACAAAAGCTTTACCCTTAGTGCTCTCTTCTTCAGTCTCTTCCTCAATCACTACACTGTCAAAAGGATCTACATCTGTGGCTCCTGCAGGTAAATCTATTTTCTCTTATCTTTCTAAGAGGTCTGAAGTGGGAGGGATATAGTTATTATTGTTAGGACTGAAAGTCCTATGTGTTGAAAGTGGAATAAAGTATTTATAAGGGTGCATAATGTAATTCATTAATAGTTGATTAATCAGATGGGTCCAAGCCCATAAGCCCATCATCTTTGTAAAGCCTGAGTATATAAAGGTTGTTCTGTTTTCTTTTACAAGTAAGTCTCATTATTTTTTTCATAACTCTAGTCTATAGGTTTACTCTCTCTGATCAGAAATCTTTTCTGTAACCCTTTGATTTCATATTAATCTTATGACTAGTAGTTGTGGCTCAATCAATGTTCTTCATTGATTACTATTGCTATTGATTGCACTATATATGGGATCTACATTTGGTATCAGAGCAAAGAGACTAAAGGTTTGATCCAGAAAAAGGTTTGTCTAAAAACCCTATTCGATTATCTGTTTAATCTGTTAAGTTCTTGGTTGATCTGTGTCGATTAATAGTTTTATCAATTGATATCTGTTTATGTGGTTTTTCGATCGAATTTTTTATTTGAAAAAATCAGATTCGGTCTATTATTTTTTTCTGGAAAAAGTGAGTATCGATCTGTGTTTGTGCTTGGTATTCTTATCGGTCGTTTGATTATCTGAAATCTGAGTTGTTTGTCGGTCATTGTGTGTCCAGTGATAATCGATTTTGTAATTTATCGGTCTGTTCGATTTCAATTTTCTGGGTTTGATTTCGGTCGAATTCCAGATTAATCGTGTTCTTCGGTGGTATTCTTCGAGTTTATCGGGCTTATCTGTTTATCGGTGTTTGTGTTTATCGGTCTATCTCTTATTTTGTTTTTATCTGTTATTAGACCGATAGGTTATTTGATCGATAGATAACCTTCGACCAGGACTTTGTCACTACCGGTCTTTGATTCGACCAGGTCTTTCCCAATACCGGTCTTTTATTCGACCGACACATCACTTCGATCGGTACCCTGATTACCGGTCTTTTTCCTTTGACCGATATATTGTCACTTCCGGTCCTTTGGTTCAACCGGATTTGTTTTGACCGATAATAAGATTAGACCGGTACATTGTTGATATCGGTCCTTTGGTTCGACCAATACTTTGTCAATATCGATCCTTTGCTTGACCGGTACTTTGCCTTTACCGGTCCTTTGCTTGACCGGTACATTGTTTTTACCGGTCTTTTGCTTGACCGGTACCCTGCTTGACTTGGTTTCTTAAAAAAAAAAGGAAAAAAATGGTCAAATTTTTTGTTTCACGATCAATTTGCACTGCATTTCTATTAGCCCCCGTACTTCAAGGTTTCAGATTGTCATTAGTGACCCTAAACTTTCAAGTTTCACACTTTGTCACTTTTGGTCCCTGCACTTTCAAATTTCATCTTTTGTCAAGTTTTTTCAAAAGCTTGAATTAGATAAGTCGAAATGGTATATTTTTCTGAAGTTCAAGGCCTCAAAGTGGAGAACACAAATCTCCAATCATCTTTAACTTTTTACGTAAAGAGGGCAAACCAATATGCTGATGAGAACAACACACTGAAAGAGGAAGTAAGTGCATTAAAGACACTTAATGAAGATCTTCTGACAAAGACTTTTGGGCTGAATGATGAGAAAATACTGAGACTGGAATCTGAGAACTCTGAGCTAAAAGGAAAAATCTCTGATTTGGAGCAAAAGATTGCAAAAGACAAATCCGATTTTGAGAATAAAGAGAAATCTTTTGCAAATGAGTTCTCAGATTTTTCCAGAAAATGTGCTGATGAGAAGAAAGAAGTTTAGCTGAAATGCATAAAACTTTCTCAGCAAGTTTCTGATTTTCAGAAAGTAATCATTCTTGAAAGAGAGAAGTTTGCAACAGAAAAGAAGGCCATTGAACAAAAGAATGTTAGCGTATTCAAAGAAATATCCGGCCAAAGAAACAATGTTGAGAAGGAATTTGAAGAAGAGAGAAGTAAGTTTGAGGATGAGATCAAAAAGCTTACTAAGAAGTTATCTGAACTATCTGAAAGTGTGCTGAAAGAGCAGAAAACGAAGTCTGAGTTCACGAAGAAGATTGATCTGCTTGTTAAAGAAAGAGACAACTTTGCTTCGACGATTAAAGTGCTTGAACAGACTGCATCAAGTTCAAATCAGAAATCGGTCTCTCCACAAAGGTCAGTTAAATCGTTTGATCGGATTCGTAAAACTAACTTTTTCTATGATAGCAATATAGATGGTTCAGGTACACATCAACAAAGACGAAGATACAAAGAAGAGGAACTGGTCTGGAAGAAGAAACCAGTTGAAGATGAGTTGAAGGAAAAAGAATCATGTGTACATGCGTTTAATGCCAAAAGGAACAATGTGCGTAAAAGGAAACCTGATCATATCTATACAAGAGATCAATTAATCAGGTTATCAGGTAAGAAATACCACTCACATTCACAAAACCAGTGATCATTTCTGGTATGGTTCTTATTCTATTTCCCCCACAAGAACTACAACTAACATTCGAGGACCCAAATACCAGTGGGTACCAAAGCCGAAAACTGATTCTTTCTTGCAGGCACCTACTGTCAAGGGGGAGTAGAAGAACTATGGCTTCTAAGCAAATCAGCTTAGAACCCGGACTTCAACGAAGTTTGGCTTCTGATCACATAACAGGTCAGGACCCGCTCTTTAACGTTCAGACCTGGATATTTTGCAACTATCCAGGGGGAGCTTAAAAGACCTAAATCATTATATCATGATTTGAGGGGGAGCTTAAAAGTAAGTATCTTCTAACTCTAGATCTCTGACTGTTTGGAAGACGAACAACTTTCCAGCATGAAAAACAGTTTCTGAAATTGTTATCCCAGATTAATCTAGTTGATTAACACACAAACACAATAATATCAAGAGATAATAAGATTAACACAATGTACCAATCCCTTGAATAAACAATGAAACCCTTGTGTGTTCTTGATACCCTTTGAATACAGAGAAAACTTACGGCTACCTATTTAGAAAATTATCAGAGTTTTTCTAAAACTAAACTAAAACAAAACTTTAAATACCTAGGCCTTATGGGCTTCCTAATGCTTAATGGGCTTGGGCCCAATAGCTTAAAACTATTAGCTTATTACATAATAAACCCTTTAACTATAACTATCAAACAATTACAGTTTAAACCCTCTAATTTAACTTTGACACAATTGTAGTTTAAACCCTGAACTTTAACTTTAATCTTGAATACAATTATTTGATCCAACAATCTCCCCCTTTGGATTCAAGATTAAAAAAAATTTGCAATTGTCTTCAGGTCTTCTCTTTTCTTCAGATATGACGTTGATAGCTTCAAAACTTCAAAACTTCAAATCTTTGAAAATCTTTAGCAGTCTTCAGATTATATTCTCCTTCTTTGATAATTCTCCCTTTTTGTATCTTCTCCCCCTTTTTGATGAATGGTGTGAAGCATCATCATCAAAACATACCAAAACAATCTCCCCCTTTTCAAGACAATTTCCCCCATTGTGTATGATCACATAAGCACAATCTTCATCATGTAACGAACCCTGTATGGAAATAAGAGCAGTCTCTCCAAATGGAGAAAGTGATTATTTCAATCTTTTCAGATTAAAATAGAAAGTAGTAACCATTCGAATCTTTTCAAATTCAAACAGTTAATAGGTGTAACCCTGAATCAACAAATGACTCAGTTAGAATGCCTGTCAATGACACAAAGTCACTGAGTAACACAAAGTTACTATATAAGGAGCTGTTTTGATATAGACTCCCCAGGTCTTCCATTCAATCATCGAATAACACATGGTTATCTATGAACGTTCTGACAGAAAACAAATTTCTGTGTGCTCGTGCATGTGTTAGAAAAAAAATAAGCATAGATGATTGCTTTTTAATATAGGCTCAAAGTATGTAAACTTGTTGAGACAACAACAAATTGTACAAAGACTCAATGTGCATGAGAAAGGGTTCGAAGGTGGGGCAACTTTCCTTCTTTTTCAATATTAGTATCTTCCAAATGAAGAACCAATAGCGTATGTGTTGCGTCCCCAGAAAATGTGAAACATTCTCTTTTTGAGAAAAGAATGAGTAGCTGGTGGGGTTGTATGCAAGAGATGGCATGGGCTAGTTACCTATTTCAATGATGGTCACCAAAGAATGTGAACCAATCAGATTATGTGGCTGCCCGGCTCAGAAAGAATTTGGTGCAGAGTTTAATATTCTTTTACTCTGTTCTCTCACCCTCTTTCTTTTAATGCTCACGTCTAACCAATCTCTCTTTTCCATTTTACCTCTTCACACACCATCACTCAATTCTTTTGACCCTTCTTCCCTCAATCACTCAGGGAATACTTCCGGGGTAGGAAACACTGGTTATCGTGAATCCATGGAAGTTCTGTTAAGTTCTCACACTGAATCACATGTATTTTCCTAATAGAACATAGTGTTCAACAAGCTTTTTGTACATGTAAGCACAAATACCACTTGTTACATGAAGAATATAATATTCGGAGATGTCAAAACAGAAGATGTTTGACGATGCCATTCTCCCCCTCAAACTAAAAGAGTTTGACAATTAAGCTCATAGGAGTTTTGTCATGAAGAATAATATGTTGGAGAATCAAAAACGAATGTTGTTTATATGAACAATATATAAACATATTTTCAATGAAAGCAAATGAAATGACGTTTGATTCAAACAACAGTGAATACAAATAACGTGAGTATTACCATAGAAAGATTTAACTTTTGATACATGGTAATAACAAAGTCAAAATAGAATGTTCTGAACCGTTATGTGTATGAATACTTGACAAAGTATATTGACAAAGTATATTGACAAGATAAAACGCAAATATTTATCTTTAAGAACACACGGTCAGATAATATTTGAAGTATCCAAAAATCTGTTAATATCACAGATATTCTCCGTTAACCCCTTTTTTTTTTTTTTAAAGATTAAGAAAAAAACAGAAAAATAAGGCACTGAAGTGCGGGTTCTAATCCGATGTGATTAGAAGCCATTGTCACTTGACCAAACCTGCATAAATAATAGAAATAAGGGTAATCATTTATGAAAATGATTCCTCTCTCGTTAGCAACAGTTTAAAAATAACACACAAGATAAAAACATAGAATACTCCCCCTAGAATCATGAGTAAGGTCTAAGACATGTTCAACATACCAAGTTTGCTGATGAGAAATTGAAATCGCTTTTCATCCAATGGCTTGGTGAAAAGATCAGCTAACTGGAAGTCAGTTTGAACAAAGTGCATTTCAATATGACCTTTTTCTACATGATCCTTAATGAAGTGATAGCGTACGTCGATATGCTTGGTCTTCGAATGCTGTACCGGATTAGCAGTTATAGATATTGCGCTCTTGGAATCACAATAAATAGGAATACGCTTGTAGTTGTATCCAAAGTCCCTTAACTGTGTCGTCATCCAGAGGACTTGAGAACAGCAGCTAGCAGCAGCTACATACTCAGCCTCGGCAGTGGATGTTGAAACACAGTTTTGTTTCTTTGAGGTCCAACTTACAATTTTGTCACCTATGAATTGACATGACCCAGAGGTGCTCTTTCGATCTAGCTTACATCCTGCATGATCAGCATCTGTAAAGGCAGTTAGTTGAAAACGAGAATCCTTTGGATACCAAAGGCCTAGATTAGGAGAACCTTTGAGATATCTAAGGATTCGTTTAACAGCAGATAAGTGAGACTCTTTAGGATTAGACTGATATCTCGCACAAAAACATGTGGCAAACATTATATCCGGGCGACTGGCAGTCAGATAAAGTAAAGAACCAATCATGCTACGATACACCTTTTGATCAACAGGTTTCCCGGAGGGATCCGCGTCTAAGAGTGTACCAGTAGCCATTGGTGTTTTCATGACTGAACTATCTGACATATTGAACTTTTTCAAAATATCGTTTATATATGTAGCTTGATTAATAAATATGCCTTCGGGTAATTGCTTTAATTGAAGACCAAGAAAGAAATTCAATTCACCCATCATCGACATTTCAAACTTTGTTTCCATTATCTTTGAAAAGTTCTTGCAAAATTTCGGATTTGTCGACCCCAATATTATGTCGTCAACATAAATCTGAATAAGAATCAAGTCCTCACCTTGCCTTTTAAGAAATAAGGTTGTATCAACAGTACCTTTCTTGAAACCAGAAGCAAGTAGAAATTTAGTGAGAGTTTCATACCAGGATCGTGGTGCTTGTTTAAGAGCATAAAGCGCTTTGTCTAAAACATAGACATGATCAGGGTGATGAGGATCAACGAAACCTTCAGGTTGAGCCACGTAGACCTCCTCATGCAAAACGCCGTTCAGGAAAGCCGACTTTACATCCATTTGATAGACTGTAAAGTTTTTGTGCACTGCGTAGGCTAGGAAGATTCTGATGGCTTCGATCCAACCGGGGCGAATGTTTCATCATAGTCAATGCCCTCTTGTTGAAAATACCCTTTTGCGACCAAACGAGCTTTGTTTCTCACTACTACTCCGGCTTCGTCTTTCTTATTTCTGAAAACCCACTTTGTTCCAATAACGGATTTACCTTTAGGTAGTGGGATCAAGCGCCATACGTTGTTCCTTTCGAATTGTAGAAGCTCGTCTTGCATAGCATAAATCCAGAAGGGATCACGTAGAGCTTCAGACGCTTTCTTTGGTTCTAAGGAACTGAGGAAGCTTGAAAACATGCAGAAGTTAGTTGTTGCTGACCTTGTCGTGACACCAGATTGTACGTCACCTATCACATTGGTCAGGGGGTGATCCTTAGTCCAATGATGTGTGCTTGGTAGAGCTTCAACTGTTTGTTGCGTATTCGATGCATCGTTTTCATCATACACGGCAGGTTGCTCCATAGATGTACTCGGGACATCTTGTACTGGTGTTTCTGATACTGAAGCTTCTGGACTAACAGTTGAAGTGCTCGGGACTTCAATTCCAAAAGAACTATCTGTAGAGATAGATTCAGCATTAGTAGAGTCATAAACTAACTTTGTACTTGTACCTGATGGAGATGAAGTGTTAGTGACTTCTTCGGAAGGTCCAGACATGTCTTTAGATATAGTAGGGACCTCCGAGCCTGTACCACTTGTTATTGATGTTGATATGCCTTTTTCAAAATCTGCACATATATCATCAAAGGCATCAATAAACAGTAAATCTAACTCAGATGAAGTAGAGTTAGAGTTTGAAGAATTGGATCTTTTAGCAGTTGGTTCTATTCTGGATTGAATATAAGCTTTGTCCTTAATTACGAGTTCTGAACTTTTGTGTCCAGAAGTCCTTGTTGAATTCTCATCAAAGGAGACATTCATGCTCTCAACAACCGTCTTAGTTCGAATAATGTAAATTCGATAAGCTTTGGATGTCAGAGAGTATCCAACGAGATATCCTTCATCCGCTTTCTTATCAAACTTTGATAATCCTTGACGCTCTTGTAGAATGTAACACCTGCAACCAAATACACGAAGGAATTTGATGTTAGGTGTACGATTGTTGATCAACTCATATGCTGTCTTATTAAAGTGCTTGACCACAATGGTACGGTTCTGTGTAAAACATGCTGTGGCGACTGCCTCAGCCCAAAGGTACATGGGTAGATCCGAGTAAGCAAGCATAGTACGAGCTGCTTCAACCAGAGTGCGGTTCTTCCGTTCAACAATGTCGTTTTGCTGCGGAGTGTAGGCGGCGGAGAAATTATGTGAAATACCCACGGAAGTAAGATAACTCTTCAGGGTGTCATTCTTGAACTCCGTGCCATTATCACTATGAATGGTTCTAACTGGCAGTTGAAGGCGTACTTGAATGCGCTTGATGAAAGCGATAATCAACTCTGGCGCATCTGACTTGTTGTGAAGAAACTCGAGCCATGTATACCTTGAGTAGTCATCTATCATTACCAACACATACTTCTTTCCGTTGATAGATGTTGTGCGCATTGGGCCACAAAGGTCCATATGAAGAAGTTCCAGTGCAGATGAGGTCGATGATTCAGATTTGGACTTGAATGAGCTACGCTTTATTTTGCCCAACTCACATGCGGAACAGAGTGAGTCTTTTTCGAACCTCATTTCTAGTAGAACTTTGACCAGACCTTGTCTTTGTAGCTTCGCTATAGATCGGAAATTCTGATGAGATAAGCGTCGATGCCACGTCCGCGGTTGTGCTTTAGAATCTTTGGCTAGTAGGCATACTGGACGTGTGGCAGACAGTGTAGGAAAATCTACATAGTATAGATTTCCATGGCGCTCAGCTTTGAAGACTTCGTAACCATAGGGATCCTCTAGATAGCAATGAGTGGTTGTGAAGCGGACTTGATATTTCATGTCACAGAAGTGACTGGTACTAAACAGGTTGTGATCAAGTCCTTTAACATATAACACTCTTTGAATCTTCACAACACCGTTATCGAGCATTCCATATCCTCTGACGTGGCCTTCGGCTTCAGAATTTGCAAATCTAACTGCTCCGGCAGGCTCCTCCACATAGTTATGCAAGAGCTGCTTGAATCCTGTCATGTGGCGTGAACATCCAGAATCTATTACCCACAATCGACAGGCCTGGAAAAGAGACAATTAGTTTTGCTTAGGCACCCATATCAGGATGGGTCCTTCGCGGTTAGCATCAAGCAACTCAGGAATATCATCTGGTTTGACTTTCACTCTCCATTTATAACGCGGTTTTGGAACCCATTTCCAAACCATCTTAACATTTAATTCCTGAAAGTGCCTTTTAGAAGTAGGATTGGCAACCTTAGCACGATACACTTTTGGTTGTGTAGAAGAATCAAAATTAGAATTAGACTTAGAGTTCAGCTTAGCTTTGCTTTTATTCTTTTTGGACTTAGGAGGGGAGTAGTATTTGAATGAATTATCCCAACAGTGTTTGCAATAAAGATTCTTTCGAGCAAAATTCATAAACTTAGATTTATCGGAACAAATCTTACATTCATGTTTATCAAAAGAATTACTATTCAAAATAACACTGTCTGTAGGACAACTACTAGAATTCAAACTATTCTTTTTATTCAAACTAAGATCTTTATTCTTCTTACTCTTCCCAACTCCATTTCCTCTTATATCTGAAACAGAAACAGGAACCTTGTTAGTCTCTAACTTAGAAGGTGGTTCTTTTCTAGTGCTCTTTGAAGTCTCACCCTTTTCAAAAATACTCGGAGGATATTCAGGACAATCAGAGTAAACAACTTCTCTATTGAAAGGACTCAACAGACGTTCAATACTTCTCTATTGAAAGGACTTCTAAGAACCTTGAGGTTAATTCTCTAAACAAACATATAAGAAAAACTTGTAAAACTTGTATCAAAAACTATATCTCTATCAAGGACTTCTAGACTATATATAAATAATTAATTACAAGATAATTATCAAAACAAAATTGATCTTATTAATCCATTCCATAATTATCTTCATCTCTATCTCCAGCTCCTATTCTTTCTCTTCAAGCATTATCTTCATAAGCAGTATTAACTTCATCCTTATCCAGCAGCATTATCATCCTCAGCAGTATTAATCATGCTTGCAGTATTAATCCTTCACTTGCAGTAGTAATCTTCAAGCAGTAGTAATACCTTTCAAGTAGCAGCAGTATTCATCCTTAGCACATTCAGACCCAACATATAACTTGCAAAAAACCCACTCTAGTGCCGGATATTGCGGAAGCCACGCATTGGCCAAACCGAAAGAACATACATCATGCAGTTTATCGATACCCACTCAAATCATGGTGTATTGCCAGAAAGAAACCAATCCATGACGTGCTTCTCGTTTAAGGTTCATTTTGACGGGTCATTGGCATAAAACGGATCCCCGTAGCAATAGTTATTGACGTTTAAGCGCGACACCCATTTTTGGCCGATTCGGCAAAGGGGGTACCCTTTGTGTTTTCTCGTCCGGACCGACCTCTTCGGATTTCCACGGATCTTTACATTGTCCATCTACAATGTAAATGATAAGGTTTTCAAGGGAAATAAATTGCAAAAAATCCACTTTCTTGCAGGATATTGCCGAAGCAACGCATTGGCCAAACCGAAAGAACATACATCATGTAGTTTATCGATACCCACTCAAATCATGGTGTATTGCCAGAAAGCGACCAAACCATGGCGTGATTCTCATTCTAAGTTCGTTTTTATGGGTCATGGGCTTAAAACGGATCCCAGTAGCAAAAGTTATGGACGTTTAAGCGTGACACCCATTTTTGGTCGATTCGGCAAAGGGGGTACCCTTTATGTTTCCTCGTCCGGACGGACCTCGTTGGATTTCCAAAAATCTTTACATTGTCCATCTACAATGTAAAGGATAAGTTTTTCAAGGGAAATTACTTGCAAAACACCCACTCTGGTACAGTATATTGCCGAAGCCACGCATTGGCCAAACCGAAAGAACGTACATCATCATGTTTATCGATATCTACACAAAACATGGTGTATTGCCAGAAAGCGACCAAGCCATGGTGTGCTTCTCGTTCTAAGGTTCGTTTTGATGGGTCATTGGCTTAAAATGGATCCCCGTAGAAAAAGTTATGGACGTTTAAGCGTGACACCCATTTTTGGCCGATTCGGCAAAGGGGGTACCCTTTGTGTTTTCTCGTCCGAACCGACCTCGTAGGATTTCCACGAATCTTTACATTGTCCATCTACAATGTAAATGATAAGGTTTTCAAGGGATATAACTTGCAAAAAACCTACTCTAGTGTCGGATATTGCCGAAGCCACGCATTGGCCAAACCGGAAGAACATACATCATTCAGTTAATCGATACCCACTCAAATCATGGTGAATTACCAGAAAGCAACCAATCCACGAAGTGCTTCTCGTTCTAAGGTTCGTTTTGACGAGTCATTGGCATAAAACGGATCCCTGTAGCAATAGTTATTGACGTTTAAGCGCGACACCCATTTTTGGCCGATTCGGCAAAGGGGGTACCCTTTGTGTTTTCTCGTCCGAACCGACCTCGTCGGATTTCCAAGGATCTTTAAATTGTCCATCTACAATGTAAATGATAAGGTTTTCAAGGAAAATAACTTGCAAAAAACCCACTCTCGTGCCGGATATTTCCGAAGCCACGCATTGGCCAAACCGAAAGAACATACATCATGCAGTTTATCGATACCCACTCAAATCATGGTGTATTGCCAGAAATCAACAAATCCATTACGTGTTTCTCATTCTAAGGTTCGTTTTGACGGTTTATGGGCATAAAACGAATCCCCATAGCAAAAGTTATTGACATTTAAATGCGACACCCATTTTTGGCCGATTCGGCAAAGGAGGTACCCTTTGTGTTTTCTCGTCCGGACCGACCTCGTCGTATTTCCACGAATCTTTACATTGTACATCTACAATGTTAATGATAGGGTTTTCAAGGGAAATTACTCTCAAAAAACCCATTCTCGTGCAGGATATTGCCGAAGCCACGCATTGGCCAAACCGAAGGAACGTACATCATGCAGTTTATTGATACCCAGACAACAAATGGTGTATTTCCAGAAAGAGACCAATCCACGGCGTGCTTCTATTTCTATGTTTTGTTTTGACGGGTCATGGGCTTAAAATGGATCCTCGTAGCAAAAGTTATGGACGTTTAAGTGCGACACCCATTTTTGGTTGATTCGGCAAAAGGGGTACCCTGGTGTTTTCTCGTCCGGACCGACCTCGTCGGATATCCACGAATCTTTACATTGTGCATCTACAATGTAAATGATAAGGTTTTCAAGGGAAATAACTTGCAAAAACCCCAATCTCGTGTCGGATATTGCCAAAGCCATGCATTAGCCAAACCGAAAGAACGTACATCTTGCAGTTTATCGATACCCACTCAAACCATGGTGTATTTCCATAAAGTAACCAAGCCATGACGTGCTTCTCTTTCTATGGTTCGTTTTGACGGGTCATGGGCTTAAAACGGATCCCCGTAACAAAAGTTATGGACGTTTAAGCGCGACACCTATTTTTGGCCGATTCAGCAAAGGGGGTCCCATTTGTGTTTTCTTGTCCGGACCGACCTCGTCGGATTTCCACGAATATTTACATTGTCCATCTACAATGTAAATGATAAGATTTTCAAGGGAAATAAATTGCAAAAAATCCACCCTCTTGCAGGATATTGCCGAAGCCACGCATTTGCCAAACCGAAAGAACGTACATCATGCAGTTTATCGATACCCAGAAAACTCATGGTGTATTTCCAGAAAGAGACCAAGCCATGGCTATCTTCTCTTTTTAAGGTTCGTTTTGATTAAAACGGATCTCCGTAGCAAAAGTTATGAACATTTAAGCGCGACACCCACTTTTAGCCGATTCAGCAAAGGGGTACCATTGTGTTTTCTCGTCCGGACCGACCTCGTCGGATTTCCGTGAAACTTTACATTGTTCATCTACAAGGTAAATGATAAGGTTTTCCAGAAAAATAACTTGCAAAAATCCCATTCTCGTGTCGGATATTGCTGAAGCACCACATTAGCCAAACCGAAAGAACGTACATCTTGCAGTTTATCGATACCCACTCAAACCATGGTTTATTTCCAGAAAGCAACCAAGCCATGACGTGCTTCTCATTCTATGGTTCGTTTTTACGGGTCATGGTCTTAAAATGGATCCCCGTAGCAAAAGTTATGGACGTTTAAGTGTGACGTGTTTTCTCGTCCGGACCAACCTCGTCGAATTTCCACGAATCATTACATTGTTCATATACAATGTAAATGATAAGGTTTTCAAGGAAAATAACTTGCAACAAACCCACTCTCGTGCAGGATATTGCCGAAGCAACGCATTGGCCAAACCGAAATAACATACATCATGCAGTTTATCGATATCCACTCAAATCATGGTGTATTTCCAGAAAGAGGCCAAACCATGGCGTTATTCTAGTTCTAAGGTTCGTTTTGATGGGTCACGGGCTTAAAACGGATCCCCGTAGTAAAAGTTATGGACGTTTAAGAGCGACACCCATTTTTGGCCGATTCAGCAAACGTGGTACCCTTTGTGTTTTCTCGTTCGGACTGACCTCGTCGGATTTCCACGAATCTTTACATTGTTCATATACAATGTAAATGATAAGGTTTTCAAGGGAAATAACTTGCAAAAAATCCACTCTCGTGCAGGATATTGCCGAAGCAACGCATTGGCCAAACCGAAATAACATACATCATGCAGTTTATAGATACCCACTCAAATCATGGTGTATTGCCAGAAACTGACCAAAACATGGCATGATTCTCGTTCTAAGTTCGTTTTGATGGGTCATGGGCTTAAATCGGATCCCCGTAGAAAAAGTTATGGACGTTTAAGCGCGACACCCATTTTTGACCGATTCAGCAAAGGGGGTACCCTTTGTGTTTTCTCGTCCGGCCGACCTCGTCGGATTTACAAGAATCTTTACATTGTCCATATAAAATGTAAATTATAGGGTTTTCAAAAGAAATTACTCGCAGAAAACCCACTCTCGTGTAGGATATTGCCGAAGTCACGCATTGGCCAAACCGAAAGAACGTACATCATGCAGTTTATCAATACCCAGACAACTCATAGTGTATTGCCAGAAAGAGACCAATCCATGGCGTGCTTCTCTTTCTAAGGTTCGTTTTGATGGGTAATGCGCTTAAAATGGATCCTTGTAGCAAAAGTTATGGACGTTTTAGCGCGACACCCATTTTTCGTCGATTTGGCAAAGGGGGTACCCTTTGTGTCTTCTCGTCCGGACCGACCTCGTTGGATATCCACGAATCTTTACATTGTGCATCTACAATTTAAATGATAAGTTTTTCAAGGGAAATAACTTGCAAAAACCCCACTCTCGTGTCGAATATTGCCGAAGCCACGCATTAGCCAAACCGAAAGAACGTACATCTTTTAGTTTATCGATACCCACTCAAACCATGGTGTATTTCCAGAAAGTAACCAATCCATGACGTGCTTCTCATTCTATGGTTCGTTTTGACGTGTCATGGTCTTCAAATGGATCCCCGTAGCAAAAGTTATGGACGTTTAAGCGCGACACCCATTTTTGTTCGTTTCAACAAAGGGGGTACCCTTTGTGTTTTCTCGTCCGGACCGACCTCGTCAGATTTCCACGAATCATTACATTGTTCATATACAATGTAAATTATAAGGTTTTCAAGGGAAATAACTTGCAAAAAATCCACTCTCGTGCAGGATATTGCCGAAGCAAGACATTGGCCAAACCGAAAGAACATACATCATGCAGTTTATCGATACCCACTCAAATCATGGTGTATTTCCAGAAAGGGACCAAACCATGGCATGATTATCGTTATAAGTTCGTTTTGATGGGTCATGGGCTTAAAACGGATCCCCGTAGAAAAAATTATGGACGTTTAAGCGCGACACCCATTTTTGGCCGATTCGGCAAATGGGGTACCTTTTGTGTTTTCTCATCCGGACCGACCTCGTCGGATTTCCACGAATCTTTACATTGTCCATCTACAATGTAAATGATAAGATTTTCAAGGGAAATAACTTGCAAAAAACCCACTCTCGTGTCGGATATTGCCGAAGCCACGCATTGGCCAAACCGAAAGAACGTACATCTTACAGTTTATCGATACCTAGACAACTCATGGTGTATTGACAAAAAGAGGTCAAACCATGGCGTGCTTATATTTCTAAGGTTCGTTTTGACGGGTCATCAGATTAAAACGGATCCCGTAGCAAAAGTTATGGACGTTTAAGCGCGACACCCATTTTTAGCCGATTCAACAAAGGGGGTACCCATTGTGTTTTCTAGTCCGGAGCGACCTCGTCGGATTTCTACGAAACTTTACATTGTTCATCTATAATGTAAATGATAAGGTTTTCAAGAGAAATTACTTAAAAAAAACCCACTCTCGTGTCGGACATTGTTGAAGCCCCGCATTAGCCAAACCGAAAGAACGTACATCTTGCAGTTTATCGATAGCCATTCTGTTAAGTCTATATATTGTATCCAAGATTTAATAGGAAAGTCAAAGATGTAAAAGTCAACATTGTCTTTGTATTAGTTTAGTCAAAACTTGTTTAGCATTACTTAGTTGTTAATTCTTGTTTAGTTAGTGGGTTTATATAGGTTTGTCTTTCATAATCTTGTAACCACGTATCAGAGGATCAAGGGTGCATTGATTGTAATATTCAAAGACTTGTGATTTG
Organism: Arctium minus; assembly: GCA_954870635.1. Classification (NCBI taxonomy): domain Eukaryota; kingdom Viridiplantae; phylum Streptophyta; class Magnoliopsida; order Asterales; family Asteraceae; genus Arctium; species Arctium minus. Next base: position 3,829,094 of record OX941092.1, on the reverse strand, counting down.
GAATTCAAGATCTACTTTCTCTCTCTACTCTCTCTCTAGAAATATTCATTGTTCTTGATTGATTTTGTTGAATTGCTTGATAAGATTGGGATTTTATGGTTAACAATTGGTATCAGAGCCGAACCAAACTTTTCAGGAATGATTTGATCATGATTTGAATTGAAATCTGTATGTTTTGGATCGAAAATCTATATTTTCGAAAGTTTTTCAAGAAAACGAGTTCTTCACTGTTCAATCTGATTTTTGTTGGTAAAATCGTTTTTAGTGCAAGAAAATGGAATCATTGAGTTCGATTTATGTTGATGATTGATTCTTGTTTTAGTTCCATATCTTAATTCATTCAAAATCAATTCCAATTTTCGATTTTTGAAATTTTCTTGAACTCAAGTTCGGTCTCTATTCATGATCAAAATTGTGCAAATTGTTGTTTTCAATCTGAATTTGTTAGTATATTTGAGTTTCGTACTGTTTGTTGATAAATCTGACAAGTTCTTGAGATCAAATGCGTAGGTTTGAATCAATTTGAAAAAGTATCAGCCAAAAACTCGACTTTGCGCAAGTTCATATGGTTTGCGCAAGTTTCATCTGGTTTGCGCAAGATTCATAATCTTTTGCGTGAGATTATCCGAACTTTAAGAAGAAAGTTTAGTTTGCGTATCAAGACACATTTGCGTATCTTTAAGCATACACAAAGTATCTCTTGCGCATCGAGGCAAATACGCAAAAGTCCCTCTTGCGCATCAAGGCAAATACGCAAAGTCTCTCTTGCGCATCAAGTTCAACACGCAAAGCTCACTTTGCGCATCAAGTTCAACACGCAAAGCTCACTTTGCGCATCAAGACCATTACGCAAAGCTCACTTTGCGCATCCTTCGGCCTACGCAAACCATACTTTGTGCAACTCTTTGCTTACAAAAACCTGTCTTTGCGCATCACGTTGATTCTGAAAAGCTTGGTTTGCGCAACTCATTACTTACGCAAAACTCAATCTTGCGCAAACAATGTCATTTCCATACTTAGTCAAATGTTTCAAAACTGTAATATGTCCTTTAAATGTGAAAAAAATTTCTCTAGGGGCGCTGCCCCCAGACCCCGCAAGGGTGTTGCCCCTTGACCCCACCCGCTAACCGGGTAGCGGGACCCCCGTGCTAAGTCTGTGGAGGGGGACATTGTTCTGATTGTGATCAAATATTTTCTGATTTACAGTTTGGGAACGATCATTTTTTTTATCAAGTTGTTTCTCATTCAAAGTTTTCTGAGAGAGAGAAAATTTTAGATTGTTCGTATTTTGTTTTTGAATTCATTTCAACTCACGATAATTTTGTCAAATACTTTTTGAAACAGGATGAGTTCACCAATTTTGCTCAGAGGAATATTCGAGCAGTGGAAAGCTGATTTTTTCAAATTTGTAGATACACATGAGCTGAGTTGTTATATCAGATTGTCGTTGTCTGAAGGAGAGATGAAACCTCTTACTCCAACAGAAGTTTGTACTGAGGATCGGGAGAAAAGAAAGAAATCTGATATTTTAGCCCGAACTTTTGTGTTTAACAGTATTCATCATGATATTAATGGTCACATAAAAACCTATCAGTTGACAGGAAAAGATTTATACAAGTCAACAGGAAAGGAGATATGGGACTATCTTGAATGGACGATGTTAGGGCCAACGGTTGTGTCAGATCTAAAAGGAAAGATTTCTGAGTTGGAAGCTAAAATTCAGCAGACAGTCTCTGTTGAGAGCAATAAGCAGAAAGTTAAGAAATTGGAATCTGAGAACTCTGAGCTTAGAAAGAATTTATCTGATTTTGAAGAACAGGTTGCTGAAAATAAAGATATTTTTGAAAATGAAAAGAAAAATTTTTCAAAGAAGTTCTCAGATTTCTCTAAAAAGTGTTTTGAAGAGAAGAAGTCAGTAGAGCTTAAATGCTTAAAACTTTCTCAACAAGTGTCTGATTTTGAGAAAGTGTTGATTTTGGACAGAGAGAAATTTGATAAAGAAAAGAAGGCCATAGAACAGAAGAATGTGGGATTCTTTAACGAATTATCCGGCCAGAGAAATGAGTCAGAGAAAGGATTTGAAGAAGAAAGATCCATATTTGAGTCTGAAATCAAAAGACTGACTTCAAAGTTATCTGAACTATCTGCTACTGCACTGAAAGAGCAGAAGACGAAGTCTGTTTTCTCGAAGAAGATTGACCAACTTGTAAAAGAAAGAGACATCTTTGCATCAAAGATCAAAGAGCTTAAAAAATTTGGTTCAAGTTCTACTCAGAAATCTGTCTATTCACAAAGGTCAGTTAAATATTTTGATCAGATTCGTCAATCTAACATTTTATTTGATGAATATTTAGATGGTTCAGATACATATCCAAGGAGAAGAAGTTACAAGAAAGAGAAACTGGTCTGGATGAAGAAATTTGTCAAAGATGACAAGAAAGATGTGCTGAATGGAAAAACATCATGTGTACATGTACACAAAGCAAAGAAGAACAAAGAGCATAAAGGTAAATCTGACCTTAAATACTCAAAATACCAATTACTCAGGTTTTCAGGTAATAAATTTTATTGTTCTTACTGTTGTACACATGATCATATCCACAAGACCAATGATCATTTCTGGTATGGTTCTTATTCCATAACCCCCACACGAACTGCAACTAACATTTCTGGACCCAAATACCAGTGGGTACCAAAGCCGAAAAATGATTCTGTGTTGCAGGCACCACAAGTAAAGAGGGAGTAAGAGAACAATGGCTTTTGAACATAGCAGTTCAAAACCCGAACTTCAATGTCAAAATTATGGCTCTTGAGTAAATCAGCTCAAGACCCGGACTTCAAAGTTGAAAGATTATGGCTTCTAAGTACATCTGCTTAGGACTCGTACTTCAAAGGATTAAAGCCCTCTACTCCCGTGATATCATAAGAGATCGTATTCCAACACTCAAATGAGGACATCAACCTTCAAGGGGGAGTACACTCTTTCTGCAATAGAGAGATACGATAGACTACATTCCAGAAGGAATTGTGGATCTCTATCCTAGACTTTTCATTGATAGATTTTCCTGATATGATGGACCGCATTCGAGAAGGAGTTGTGGATCTCTATCTTGTTTTAATTGATATATCTACTAATGCATAAATTATAGGGGGAGTACAGGTGGTGGCTTCTGATCACATGACAGATCAGGACCCGTTTTTCAATGTTCAAAGAAGGATATTGTGCTAATATCCAGGGGGAGCTTAAAAGACATAAATCATTATATCATGATTTGAGGGGGAGCTGAAAAGGTAAAAATCTTCTGATCTAGATCTCTGATTGTTTGAAAGAAGGACAACTTTCGAACATGAAAAACAATTTCTGAAATGTTCAAACCACTTCTTATTCTCAAAAGTTTTATGAATTTAGAAGTGTGCTTTTAAATGTTTTTCTAAAATTTTTGAGCTTATTGTTTAACTGACCGTGTGTTTCCAAAGATGAATACTTGTGTATTATCTTGTCCATATACTGTCAAATATTCATACACACCGGTTCAGTATTTTATTTGAAATTGTTATTACCATGTCTCAAATTCAAACAATTTTTCGATGGTAATACCCCCGTTTGAAATTCAAAGTTGTTGAGCATCATTCATCTTTTTCATATTTGTGCTTTCATTGATAAATTGTTTATATTTGTTCATATAAACAAATATCCAATTCTTTGATACCCTAAACATTTGATTTGATCTGTTTAATTCATTGTCAGATTCTCAAAACAATTCTCTTGACTTTATTTCATTCATTCAATATTCTTGTTTTGAGAAATCTTCAAAGTTCAAATGCTCAAATTTCATTTCTGATTTTTGATGAGCATACATACACTGACATATGATTTCTTGTGATTTACATGTCAAGAAAATCATTGACCAGCATGTACTTTTAGGAACATGGGATTCAGTGTGAGTGCTTAATAGATCTTCTATGGATTCACGATAACCAGTGTTTCCTACCCTGGAAGAAATCCTTTCAGTGATTGAGGGGAGAGGGGTCTAAAAGAATTAAGTGTGGGAGTGAGCAGAGGTAAAATGAAAATGAGAGTTTGGTTAGATGTGAGCTTATATGTTTAAAAGAAAGAGGGTGTGAGAACAAAGTTAAAAGAATATCAGAACTCTGCACCAAACATTTTTCTGACTCGGGCAGCCACATTACTGATTGGTTCACATTTCTTTGGTGACCATCATTGAAATAGGCAAATAGCCCATGCCATCTCTTGTATACAACCCCACCAGCTACTCATTCTTTTCTTAAAAAGAGAATGTTTCACATTTTCTGGGGAAGCAGCATATAATCTATCGGATCTTCTTTTGGAAGATACTGATATTGAAAAAGAAGGAAAGTTGCCCTACCTTCGACCCTTTCTCATGCACATTGAGTCCATGTATAATCATTGTTGTCTCAGTGATTTACATACTTTGAGCCTTTATGAAACACAATCATTGTGCTAAATTCTTCCAAACACAAGCACGAGCACACAGAAAATTTGTTTTTCTTTCAGAACATTCATAGAATTACCTTGTGTTTTTCAATGATTGAATGGAAGTCCTAGGGAGTCATCATCAAAACCAGCTCCTTACAATGTACATTCGTTGTACACCGTAACTTTGTGTTACTGACAGGCATTCCTAACTGTTTCATTTATTGAATCAGGGTTACACGTTCATTATGTCTGAATTTGAAAAGATTCGGATATATACAGTTCATGATTCGGCTCTTCAGATCAAAGTACGGCAAATGTCAAAGGGGAGATTGTTAGATGATCAAAAAGGGGGAAATCAAAGTCTGTGCAGAAATTGACGAAGTTTTGATGGTTATGATGCTCTCAATCATCAAAAAGGGGGAGAATTATACAAAGATCAATTTCAATGTTCAGGTTCAAAGTTCAAGTCAGAAATTCAAATTTCTTCCGCTGTTTTATTTTTCAAGTCTGATAAAGAATGTTCAAAGTTATTTCAAGATGATTCGTGAAAGTTTAATCTTCCAAAGATGGTTCAGAGATCAAAGTGATGAAGATACAATTTCAGAGATTTCTCAAAGATGTTTCATTGTTCAAAGGCAGTTTTTAAAGAATGAAGTTTCAAGTGATCAAAAAATGAAGTTTCAAGTTGAAAAGGTGTTGCAAGAATTCCGTTTCGTGTTCAAGGCATGTTGACTTTCAAAGCTTCAAAGTTTAAAAAGACTTTTCAAGATTCTTCAAAAAGCTGATAGAGTAAAGTTTGTGAAAGCTTCAAAGAGACAAAAGCTGAAGAATCAAGAGCTGAAGATTAGTATCAAATTTTTATTAAATCTTGAATACAAAGGGGGAGATTGTTAAGTCTAAATATTATATCCAAGATTTAATAGGAAAGTCAAAGATGTAAAAGTCAACATTGTCTTTGTATTAGTTTAGTCAAAGCTTGTTTAGCATTACTTAGTTGTTAAGTCTTGTTTAGTTAATGGGTTTATATAGGTTTGTCTTTCATAATCTTGTAACCACGTATCAGAGGATCAAGGGTGCATTGACTGTAATATTCAGAGACTTGTGATTTGAAATTCAAGATCTACTTTCTCTCTCTACTCTCTCTCTAGAAATATTCATTGTTCTTGATTGATTTTGTTGAATTGCTTGATAAGATTGGGATTTTATGGTTAACACATTCAAACCATGGTTGATTTTTATTTCCAGAAAGCAACCAAGCCATGACGTGCTTCTCATTCTATCGTTCGTTTTGACGGGTCATAGGCTTAAAATGGATCCCCGTAGCAAAAGTTATGGACGTTTAAGCGCGACGTGTTTTCTCGTCCGGACCAACCTCGTCGGATTTCCACGAATCATTACATTGTTCATATACAATGTAAATGATAAAGTTTTCAAGGAAAATAACTTGCAAAAAACCACTCTCATGCAGGATATTGCCGAAGCCACGCATTGGCCAAACCGAAAGAACGTACATCATGCAGTTTATCGATACCCACTCAAATCATGGTGTATTGCCAGAAAGCGACCAAACCATGGCGTGATTCTCGTTCTAAAGTTCGTTTTTATGGGTCATGGGCTTAAAACGGATCCCCGTAGCAAAAGTTATGGACGTTTAAGCGCGACACCCATTTTTGGCCGATTCAGCAAAGGAGGTACACTTTGTGTTTTCTTGTCCGGACCGACCTCGTCGGATTTACACGAATCTTTGCATTGTACATCTAAAATGTAAATGATAGGGTTTTCAAGGGAAATTACTCGTAGAAAACCAACTCTCGTGTAGAATATTGCCGAAGCCACACATTGGCCAAACCGAAAGAACGTACATCATGCAGGTTATGAATACGCAGACAACTCATGGTGTATTTCCAGAAAGAGACCAATCCATGGAGTGCTTATCTTTCTAAGGTTCGTTTTGACGGGTCAAGGGCTTAAAATGGATCATTGTAGCAAAAATTATGGACGTTTTAGCGTGACACCCATTTTTGGTCGATTTGGCAAAGGGGGTACCCTTTGTGTTTTCTCGTCCAGACCGACCTCGTTGGATATCCACGAATCTTTACATTGTGCATCTACAATGTAAATGATAAGTTTTTCAAGGGAAATAACTTGCAAAAACCCCACTCTCGTGTCGGATATTGCCGAAGCCACGCATTAGCCAAACCGAAAGAACGTACATCTTGCAGTTTATCGATACCCACTCAAACCATGGTGTATTTCCAGAAAATAACCAAGCCATGACGTGCTTCTCATTCTATGGTTCGTTTTGATGCGTCATGGGCTTCAAATGGATCCCCGTAGCAAAAGTTATGTACGTTAAAGCGCGACACCCATTTTTGGCCGTTTCAACAAAGGGGTACCCTTTGTGTTTTCTCGTCCGGACCGACCTCGTTAGATTTCCACGAATCATTACATTGTTCATATACAATGTAAATGATAAGTTTTTGAAGGGAAATAACTTGAAAAAAATCCACTCTCGTGCAGGATATTGCCGAAGTAAGGCATTGGCCAAACCGAAAAAACATACATCATGCAGTTTATCGATACCCACTCAAATCATGGTGTATTGCCAGAAAGCGACCAAACCATGGCATGATTATCGTTCTAAGTTCGTTTTTATGGGTCATAGGCTTAAAACGAGTTCCCTTAGCAAAATTTATGGACGTTTAAGCGCGACACCCATTTTTGGTCGATTCGGCAAATGAGGCACCCTTTGTGTTTTCTCGTCCGGACCGACCTCGTCGGATTTCCACGAATCTTTACATTGTCCATCTACAATGTAAATGATAAGATTTTCAAGGGAAATAACTTGCAAAAAACCCACTTTCGTGCCGGATATTGCCAAAGCCACGCATTGGCCAAACCGAAAGAACGTACATCTTGCAGTTTTTCGATACCCAGACAACTCATGGTGTATTGACAGAAAGAGATCAAACCATGGAGTGCTTCTCTTCCTAAGGTTCGTTTTGACGAGTCATCGGATTATAACCGATCCCCGTTGCAAAAGTTATGGATGTTTAAGCGCGACACCCATTTTTAGCCGATTCAACAAAGGGGTACCCATTGTGTTTTCCCGTCCGGACCGACCTCGTCGGATTTCTACAAAACTTTACATTGTTCATCTACAATGCAAATGATAAGGTTTTCAAGGGAAATTACTTGCAAAAAATCCACTCTCGTGCTGGACATTGCTGAAGCCCCGCATTAGCCAAACCGAAAGAACGTACATCTTGCAGTTTATCGATAGCCACTCAAACCATGGTTTCTTTTTATTTCCATAAAGAAACCAAGCCATGACGTGCTTCTCATTCTATCGTTCGTTTTGACGGGTCATGGGCTTAAAATGGATCCCCGTAGCAAAAGTTATGGACGTTTAATCGCGACGTGTTTTCTCGTCCAGACCAACCTCGTCGGATTTCCACGAATCATTACATTGTTCATATACAATGTAAATAATAAAGTTTTCAAGGAAAATAACTTGCAAAAAAACCACTCTCATGTAGGATATTGCTGAAGCCACGCATTGGCCAAACCGAATAAACGTACATCATGCAGTTTATCGATACCCACTCAAATCAAGGTGTATCGCCAGAAAGAGACCAAACCATGGCGTGATTCTCGTTCTAAAGTTCGTTTTGATGGGTCATGGGCTTAAAACGGATCCCCGTAGCAAAAGTTAAGGACGTTTAAGCGAGACACCCATTTTTGGCCGATTCAGCAAAGAGGGTACCCTTTGTGTTTTCTCGTCCGGACCGACCTCGTCGGATTTCCAAGAATCTTTACATTGTCCATCTACAATGTAAATTATAAGGTTTCCAAGGGAAATAAATTGCAAAAAATCCACTCTTTTGCAGGATATTGCCGAAGCCACGCATAGGCCAAACCGAAAGAACGTACATCATGCAGTTTTTCGATACCCAGACAACTCATGGTGCATTGCCAGAAAGAGACAATTCATGGCATGATTCTATTTCTATGGTTCGTTTTGACGGGTCATGGGCTTAAAACGGATCCCCGTAGCAAAAGTTATGGACGTTTAAGCGCGACACCCATTTTTGGCCAATTCAGCAAAGGGGGTACCCTCTGTGTTTTCTCGTCCGGACCGACCTCGTTGGATTTCCATGAATCATTACATTTTCCATCTACAATGTAAATGATAAGCTTTAGAAGGGAAATAACTTGCAAAAAAACCCACTCTTGTGTCGAATATTGCCGAAGCCACGCATTGGCCAAACCCAAAGAACGTACATCATGCAGTTTATCGATACCCACTCAAATCATGGTGTATTGCTAGAAAGCAACCAATTCATAACGTGCTTCTTGTTCTAAGGTTCGTTTTGACAGGTCATAGGCTTAAAATGGATCCCCGTAACAAAAGTTATGGACGTTTAAGCGCGACACCCATTTTTGGTCGATTCGGCAAAGAGGGTACACTTTTGTTTTCTTGTCCGGACCGACCTCGTCGGATTTCCACGAATATTTACATTGTTTATCTACAATGTAAATGATAAGGTTTTCAAGGGAAATAACTAGCAAAAAACTCACTCTCATGTCGGATATTGCCGAAGCCACGCATTAGCCAAACCGAAAGAACGTATATCTTGCAGTTTATCGATACCCACTCAAACCATGGTGTATTTCTAAAAAAAACAATCCATGAGTTGCTTCTCATTCTATGGTTCATTTTGATGGGTCATGGGCTTAAAATGGATCCTCGTAGCAAAAGTTATGGACGTTTAAGCGTGACACCCATTTTTGGCCGATTCGGCAAAGGGGGTACCCTTTGTGTTTTATCGTCCGGACCGACCTCGTCGGATTTCCACGCATCTTTACATTGTCCATATACAATGAAAATGATAACATTTTCAAGGGATAGAACTTGCAAAAAACCCACTCTCGTGCTGGATATTGCCGAAGCCACGCATTGGCCAAACCGAAAGAACGTACATCATGCAGTTTATCGATACCCACTCAAATCATGGTGTATTGTCAGAAATAAACCAATACGTGACGTGCATCTCGTTCTAAGGTTCGTTTTGATAGGTCATGGGCATAAACAGATCCCCAGAGCAAAAATTATTGACGTTTAAACGCGACACCCATTTTTGGCCGATTCGGCAAGGGGGTACCCTTTGTGTTTTCTCGTCCGGACTGACCTCGTCGGATTTCCACGAATCTTTACATTGTCCATCTACAATGTAAATGATAGGGTTTTCAAGGGAAATTACTGGCAAAAAACTCACTCTCGTGCAGGATATTGCCGTAGCCACGCATTTGCCAAACTGAAAGAACGTACATCATCTAGTTTATCGATATCCACACAAAACATGGTGTATTGCTAGAAAGCGACCAATCCATGTCGTGCTTCTCTTCTAAGGTTCGTTTTGACGGGTCATTGGCTTAAAACGGTTCCTCGTAGAAAAAGTTATGGACGTTTAAGCGCGACACCCATTTTTGGCCGATTCGGCAAAGGGGGTACCCTTTGTGTTTTCTAGTCCGTACCGACCTCGTCGGATTTCCACGAATCTTTACATTGTCCATCTACAATGTAAATGATAAGGTTTTCAAGGGAAATAAATTGCAAAAAATCCACTCTCTTGCAGGATATTGCCGTAACCACGCATTGGCCAAACCGAAAGAACGTACATCATGCAGTTTATCGATACCCAGACAACTCATGGTGCATTGCCAGAAAGAGACCTGCCATGGCGTGATTCTCTTTCTAAGGTTCGTTTTGACGGGTCATGGGCGTAAAACGGATCCCCATTGCAAAAGTTATGGACGTTTAAGCGCGACACCCATTTGTGGTCGATTCAGCAAAGGGGGTACCCTTTGTGTTTTCTCGTCCGGAACGACCTCGTTGGATTTCCATGAATCTTTACATTGTCCATCTATAATGTAAATGATAAGATTTTGAAGGGAAATAACTTGCAAAAAACCCACTTTCATGTCGGATATTGCCGAAGCCACACATTGGCCAAACCGAAAAAACGTACATCATGCAGTTTATCGATACCCAATCAAATCATGGTGTATTGCTAGAAATAAACCAATTCATGACGTGATTCTCGTTCTAAGGTTCGTTTTGACGGGTCATGGGCTTAAAATGGAGCCCCGTAACAAAAGTTATGGACGTTTAAGCACGACACCCATTTTTGGTTGATTCTGCAATAAGAGTACCCTTTGTGTTTTCTCGTCCGAACCAACCTCGTTGTATTTCCACGAATCTTTACATTGTTCATCTAAAATGTAAATGATACGGATTTCAAGGGAAATAACTAGAAAAAAACCCACTCTCGTGTTGGATATTGTTGAAGCAACGCATTAGCCAAACCGAAAGAACGTACATCATGCAGTTTTTCGATACCCAGACAACTCATGGTGCATTGCCAGAAAGAGACAATCCATGGCATGCTTCTCATTCTATGGTTCGTTTTGACGGGTCATGGGCTTAAAACGGATCCCCGTAGCAAAAGTTATGGACGTTTAAGCGCGACACCCATTTTTGGCCGATTCAGCAAAGGGGGTACCCTTTGTGTTTTCTCGTCCGGACCGACCTCGTTGTATTTCCATGAATCATTACATTTTCCATCTACAATGTAAATGATAAGCTTTAGAAGGGAAATAACTTTCAAAAAAACCCACTCTCGTGTCGAATATTGCCGAAGCCACGCATTGGCCAAACCCAAAGAACGTACATCATGCAGTTTATCGATACCCACTCAAATCATGGTGTATTACTAGAAAGAAACCAATTCATGACGTTCTTGTTGTTCTAAGGTTCGTTTTGACAGGTCATGAGCTTAAAATGGATCCCCGTAACAAAAGTTATGAACGTTTAAGCGCGACACCCATTTTTGGTCGATTCGGCAAAGAGGGTACACTTTTGTTTTCTTGTCCGGACCGACCTCGTCGGATTTCCACGAATCTTTACATTGTTTATCTACAATGTAAATGATAAGGTTTTCAAGGGAAATAACTAGCAAAAAACTCACTCTCATGTCGGATATTGCCGAAGCCACGCATTAGCCAAACCGAAAGAACGTATATCTTGCAGTTTATCGATACCCACTCAAACCATGGTGTATTTCTAAAAAAAACAATCCATGAGTTGCTTCTCATTCTATGGTTCATTTTGATGGGTCATGGGCTTAAAATGGATCCTCGTAGCAAAAGTTATGGACGTTTAAGCGTGACACCCATTTTTGGCCGATTCGGCAAAGGGGGTACCCTTTGTGTTTTATCGTCCGGACCGACCTCGTCGGATTTCCAAGAATCATTACATTTTCCATAGACAATGAAAATGATAACATTTTCAAGGGATAGAACTTGCAAAAAACCCACTCTCGTGCTGGATATTGCCGAATCCACGCATTGGCCAAACCGAAAGAACGTACATCATGCAGTTTATCTATACCCCCTCAAATCATGGTGTATTTTCAGAAATAAACCAATTCATGACGTGCTTCTGATTCTATCGTTCGTTTTGATGGGTCATGGGCTTAAAATGGATCCCCGTAACAAAAGTTATGGACGTTTAAGCGCGACACGCATTTTTGGTCGATTCGGCAAAGAGGGTACCCTTTGTGTTTTCTCGTCCGGACCGACCTCGTCGGATTTCCACGATTCTATACATTGATCATCTAAAATGTAAATGATAAGGTTTTCAAGGGAAATAACTAGCAAAAAATCCCACTCTCGTGTCGGATATTGCCGAAGCTACGCATTAGCCAAACCGAAAGAACGTACATCTTGCAGTTTATCGATACCCACTCAAACCATGGGGTATTTCTAGAAAGCAACCACCCATGGTATGCTTCTCATTCTATGGTTCGTTTTGACGGGTCATGGGCTTAAAATGGATCCCCGTAGCAAAAGTTATGGACGTTTAAGCGCGACACCCATTTTTGGCCGTTTCGACAAAGGGGGTACCCTTTGTGTTTTCTCGTCCGGACCGACCTCGTCGGATTGCCATGAATCTTTACATTGTCCATCTACAATGTAAATGATAAGATTTTCAAGGGAAATAACTTGCAAAAAACCCACTCTCGTGTCGGATATTACCGAAGCCACGCATTGGCCAAACCGAAAGAACGTACATCATGCAGTTTATCGATACCCACTCAAATCATGGTGTATTGCCAGAAAGCAACCAATCCATGACGTGCTTCTATTTCTAAGGTTCGTTTTGACGGGTCATGGGCATAAAACGGATCCCCGTAGCAAAAGTTATTGACGTTTAAGTGCGACACACATTTTTGGCCGATTCGGCAAAGGGGGTACCCTTTGTGTTTTCTCGTCCGGACCGACCTCGTCGGATTTCCACGAATATTTACATTGTCTATCTACAATGTAAATGATAGGGTTTTCAAGGGAAATTACTGGCAAAAAACCCACTCTCGTGCAGGATATTGCCAAAGCCACGCATTGGCCAATCCGAAATAACGTACATCATGCAGTTTATCGATACCCAGACAACTCATGGTGTATTTCCATAAAGATACCAAGCCATGGCATGCTTATCTTTCTAAGGTTCTTTTTGATGGGTCATGGGCTTAAAATGGATCCCCGTACCAAAAGATATGGACGTTTAAGCGCGACACCCATTTTTGGCCAATTCAGCAAAGGGGGTACCCTTTGTGTTTTCTCGTCCGGATCGACCTCGTTGGATTTCCACGAATCTTTACATTTTCCATCTACAATGTAAATGATAGGGTTTTCAAGGGAAATTTCTGGCAAAAAACCCACTGTCGTGCAGGATATTGCCGAAGCCACGCATTGGCCAAACCGAAATAACATTAATCATGCAGTTTATCGATACCCACACAAATCATTGTGTATTTCCAGAAAGGGACCAAACCATGGCGTGATTCTCGTTCTAAGTCCGTTTTGATGGGTCATGGGCTTAAAACGGATCCTCGTAGCAAAAGTTATAGACATTTAAGCGCGACACCCATTTTTGGCCGATTTAGCAATGGGGGTACCCTTTGTGTTTTCTCGTCCGGACCGACCTTATCGGATTTCCATGAATCTTTACATTGTCCATCTACAATGTAAATTATAAGATTTTCAAGGGAAATAACTAGCAAAAAACCCACTCTCGTGCCGGATATTACCGAAGCCACGCATTGGTCAAACCGAAAGAACGTACATCATGCAGTTTATCGATACCCACTCAAATCATGGTGTATTGCTAGAAAGCAACCAATCCATGACATGCTTCTCTTTCTAAGGTTCGTTTTGACGGGTCATGGGCATAAAACGGATCCCCTTAGCAAGAGTTATTGACGTTTAAGCGTGGCACCCATTTTTGGCCGATTCGGCAAAGGGGGTACCCTTTGTGTTTTCTTGTCCGGACCGACCTCGTCGGATTTCCACGAATCTTTACATTGTCCATCTAAAATGTAAATGATAGGATTTTCAAGGAAATTTACTGAAAAAACCCCACTCTCGTGCAGGATATTGCCGAAGCCACACATTGGCCAAACCGAAAGAATATACATCATGCAGTTTATCGAAAGCCAGACAACTCATGGTGTATTGACATAAAGAGACCAAGCCATAGCGTGCTTATCTTTCTAAGGTTCGTTTTGACGGATCATGGGCTTAAAACGGATCCCCGTAGCAAAAGATATGGATGTTTAAGCACGACACCCATTTTTGGCCAATTCAGCAAAGGGGGTACCCTTTGTGTTTTCTCGTCCGGACCAACCTCGTTGGATTTCCACGAATCTTTAAATTGTCCATCTACAATGTAAATTATAGGGTTTTCAAGGGAAATTACTAACAAAAAACCCACTCTCGTGCAGGATATTGCCGAAGCCACGCATTGGCCAAACCGAAAGAACGTGCATCATCCATTTTATCGATATCCACACAAAACATGGTGTATTGCCAGAAAACAACCATGCCATGAGGTTATTATCGTTCTAAAGTTTGTTTTGACAGGTAATTGGCTTAAAACGGATCCCCGTAGAAAAAGTTATGGACGTTTAAGCGTGGCACCCTTTTTGGCCGATTTGGCAAAGGGGGTACCCTTTGTGTTTTCTCGTCTGGACCGACCTCGTCGGATTTACACGAATCATTACATGGTCCATATATAATGTAAATGATAAGGTTTTCAAGGAAAATAACTTGCAAAAAACCCATTCTCATGTCGGATATTGCCGAAGCCACGCATTAGCCAAACCGAAAGAACGTACATCTTGCAGTTTATCGATACACACTCAAACCATGGTGTATTTCAATAAAGCAACCAATCCATGACTTTCTTCTCATTCTATTGTTCGTTTTGACGGTTCATGAGCTTAAAATGGATGCCCGTAGCAAAAGTTATGGACGTTTAAGCGCGACACCCATTTTTGGCCGATTCGGCAAAGGGGGTACCCTTTGTGTTTTCTCGTCCGGACCGACCTCGTCGAATTTCCACGAATCATTACATTGTTCATCTAGAATGTAAATTATAATGTTTTCAAAGGAAATAACATGCAAAAAAGCCACTCTCATGCAGGATATTGCCGAAGCCACGCATTGGCCAAACCGAAAGAACGTACATCATCCAATTTATCGATACCCACTCAAATCATGGTGTATTTCCATAAAGAAACCAACCCATGGCGTGATTCTCGTTCTAAGGTCGTTTTGATGGGTCATGGGCTTAAAACGAATCTCCGTAGCAAAAGTTATGAACGTTTAAGCGCGACACCCATTTTTGGTCGATTCAGCAAATGAGGTACCCTTTGTGTTTTCTCGTCCGGACCGACCTCGTCGGATTTTCCACGAATCATTACATTGTTCATCTACAATGTAAATGATAATGTTTTCAAGGGAAATAACATGAAAAAACCCACTCTAGTTCCGGATATTGCCGAAGCCACACATTGGCCAAACCGAAAGAACGTACATCATGTAGTTTATCGATACCCTCTCAAATCATCGTGTATTTCCAGAAAGTGACCAAACGATGGTGTGATTCTCGTTCTAAGGTTCGTTTTTATGGGTCTTGGGCTTTAAACGGTGTTAATGTTTTATAGTTTAGATTATTTTATCTTTCTGTATTGTCCTTTGTATTGTATTTTGCTTGTATCTTGGTTGACCTATAAATAGGGTCTTCCTTGTTTCTTTGTAGTAGTGTAGCACGATCTTGAGAGAGTCTAGAGAGAGAAATACTTTGTATCTTACATGTGACATCAATACACCTGTGATTTCCTCCATTGATTCTCATTGTTCTTAGATTGAATTGTGTTTGTGATTTGATAGGACATTTTCATTTGGTATCAGAGCAAACAAGAAGGAGAAGATTCAGATCAATTTGAAGATTTCTTGCAAATTTTTTTAAAGTCGACTGAAAGTTACGGTTTTATCTCTGACTTTCTTGTTTTTGCACAATTAAATCAAGAATTTGATTTGATTGTGTGCGTATTGTCACTAGGATCAAATCTCATTCAGATCACTTAGACTAATTTCACTTCTAAATTGATCAATTTGATCAAATTGTTGTTTTCTTGAAACTCGATAGCCGAACACTGTATTGCAATTGATCACTGTAATTTTTCAATTGATTTTGTAATTTCAATGTTGTAATCGTGTTTAGTACTGCTTCGTGGAGAAATTGTGCAAATTTCCAGAATCAGAAATCAAGAATTACTTGATTTTTGATTGATCAGGCCAAGAACACACAAAGAAACCCAAGAACACGCAGGATCTACAAAACGCGCAAGATTCATAGAAAGAACGTGCAATCTGAAAGATCTTGATTTTCGCTAAAAAACGCAAAGTGCTATTTGCGAGTTCTAGAAACGCGCAAATTGAAGTTTGCGTGTTTATTCATCTATCTGCGAGTTTGAATTGTTTTTCAGATTTTTTTTCTAAGTGTTTAAACGTGCACATCTTGCGAGTTTGAAAACTTGAAAAATATTCTGTGTTGAAACACGCAATCCTTGCGAGTTTCCTTATGCGAGTTTCCTTATGCGAGTTTAGCTTGCGAATTCAGTAAAACACGCAAGTAGGCATCTGCGGATTCTCCAAACGCGGACGACTCAGTTTGCGAGTTTCTTAGTGAATAGCTATCTGCGTGTTTAGGCGTCTGCAAGTTTCAAGCCTTCTGTAGTGGTTTACGAGTTTCTGTACTTGGTCAATTTTTGCTAGTTATTTCAAATTTGATCAGTTTTGGATTTTACACACCGGGTGTAATCTGCACTTCTTGAACGATCAGTTCAAATCACATTCTTGCTACAATCATGTCTAGAGATCTTCTTGTGGCTCAAGAACTACTAGCTATATCACATTTAGATTGACACAAACACTTTTATTAGATCAAACATATGAATTACAGTTAATCACAGATCTAACAATTAGTCACAGATCTCACGAATATGTGTTTGTTCTTTGTGTGTGTGTGTTCTTACTCTCTCTCAACAACCACCAATATTACACCTTCACTTTCACACACTTAATCTCTAACTTACACAAGTCTCTCTCTTAACAACACAACTACTTGCTTATATATAGGTCAACATGACCAAGCAAGGTCAAACCATCTAAGCTCTCTTACAACACACACAAACAACTATTACAACAATTACAATAATGACCCTCATTTAATCTTGAATGCAATTACTGTCTAACAATCTCCCCCTTTGGATTCAAGATTAAAAAAAAAATTGGCAATAATCTTCAGGTCTTTATATCTTCAGAATTGACTTCAACTTCAAATCTTTTCTGGCTTAGACATCTTAAAAACTTTGACAATTCTTCAAACTTGTCTCTCTCTTTGAATTAACTTTTGCATAAACTCTGACTTTCTCTTTGATAAACTTTCTTTGACAAACTTTCTTTAATCTTTGACTTCAATCAACTGAAAACTTTATCTCCTCTGAAATTTTTAAAACTTCAATCTGATCTTGAACTTTGATTATTCTCCCCCTTTTTAATGATTTGTAAGAATCAAAATCATTAAAACACTTCAAAGTCAGATCCGTCATTGAATGAACTTCCCATCATCTGATAAGCACATTCTTCAAGAACTTTCATCTCCTCCTTTGGATAATAGACAATCTCCCCATATAGGAAAATCATTCTCACATCTGATCTGGATTGGCCTTAGATTCACGAACATATTCATCTGAATCTTTTCAAATTCAAACGAAATAAAAATGGTAACCCTGAATCAACATATGAAACAGTTAGAAGTGTCTGTCAGTAACACAAAGTTACTGTGTACAACGAATGTACAATATAAGGAGCTTGTTTGATGATTACTCCCCAGGACTTCCATTCAATCATTGAAAAACACAATGTAATTCTATGAATGTTCTGACAGAAAAACATATTCTCTGTGTGCTCGTGCTTGTGTTTTGAAAGAATTAGCACAATGATTGTGTTTCATAAGGCTCAAAGTATGTAAATCACTGAGACAGCAATGATTATACATGGACTCAACGTGCATGAGAAAGGTTCGAAGGTGGGGCAACTTTCCTTCTTTTTCAATATCAGCATCTTCCAAATAAAGATCCGATAGATTATGTGTTGCTTCCCCAGAAAATGTGAAACATTCTCTTTTTAAGAAAAGAATGAGTAGCTAGTGGGGTTGTAAGCAAGAGATGGCATGAGCTATTTGCCTATTTCAATGATGGTCACGAAAGAAATGTGAACCAATCAGTAATGTGGCTACCCGGCTCAGAAAGATGTTTGGTGCAGAGTTCTAATATTCTTTTAACTCTGTTCTCTCACCCTCTTTCTTTTAAACATTTAATCTCACATCTAACCAATCTATCATTTCCATTTTACCTCAGCTCACTCCCACACTCAATTCTTTTAGACCCCTCTCCCCTCAATCACTCAAAGGATTTCTTCCGGGATAGGAAACACTGGTTATCGTGAATCCATGGAAGATCTAGTAAGCACTCACACTGAATCCCATGTTCCTAAAAGTACATGTTGTTCAATGATTTTCTTGACATGTAAAGCACAAGAAATCATATGTCAGTGTTTGTATGCTCATTTAGAAATCAGAAATGAAATTTGAGCATATTGAACATTTAAAATATCTCAAAACTTTATATGAATGAAAAGAATAGAAATGTCTTGAGAATCTGACAATGATTAAGATCAGATCAAATTATCAGGAAGAAAAAATATTTGGGAATTCAAAGACGTATGTTGTTTATATGAACAATATATAAACATATTATCAATGAAAGCACATTTAAAAAAAATGAAATGACGTTTGATTCAAGCAATTATGAATACCAAACGACGGGAGTATTACCATAGAAAGATATATCATTTGATACATGGTAATAACAAAGTCAATTTGAAAATACTAAACCAGTGTATGTATGAATACTTGACAAAGTATATAGAAAAGAAAATACACAAGTATTATTCTTTTAAAAGAACACACGGTCAGATAAACAATGAAGTATCCAAAAAAAATTTAAAATTCACACTTCTCAAATCATAAAAATATTTTAAGATCGTGAAGTGGTTTGAACATTTTAAAAAACATTTTTCACAAGTAAAAGTTGTTCTTCTTTTACAAGTGTTAGAGTATAAGGATTTGAATGTTATACCTGTGGATTAGAATCCTTAACTCCCCCTAGAATGAATATAGCAGTTAAAGTATCCTTGACTAGATATCCTCCCCCTTGATATCTGTAAAATATCAATTTTTTTAGAGATATTTTTATAAAAGATATAGCAATATAATTTCCAAACTCCCTTTCAAACAAAAAACTTCCTGAAAAGATGTAATCTTGAAAGCATCCTTCAGAAGAAAACATTTGATTACTGGTTTTGAACGGAATTGTCCAAAAGCCATTATGCTTTGAATTTGTTCAGAAGCCTTTGTCACATAACATATCCTGCAAGAAAAAGATTTTGGTAATCATTATAAAAATGATTCCGCTTTAGTCAGTCAACATATGATGAAATATCCAAAATATATTCAAATAAAGTACAAGTTTAGAAAACTCCCCCTCGAATCATGAAGTGGCATTTAACATACCAAGTTTGCTAACTAAAAAGGTAAACCTCTTTTCATCCAACGGCTTGGTGAAAAGGTCAGCCAACTGGTAGTCTGTAGTCACAAAGTGCATCTCGATATCGCCCTTTTCAACATGATCCTTTATAAAATGATAACGCACGTCGATGTGTTTCGTCTTGGAATGCTGCACTGGATTAGCTGTAATCGCAATCGCACTCTTAGAATCACAGTAGATAGGAACTCATTGGTAAGTATATCCGAAATCTTTTAACTGTGTTCGCATTCAGAGGACTTGTGAACAGCAGCTTGCGGCAGCTACATATTCAGCCTCGACGGTGGATGTGGAAACACAATTTTGTTTCTTAGATGTCCAACTAACCAACTTATCACCTAAGAACTGACAAGAACCATAGGTGCTCTTTCTATCCAGTTTGCAACTTGCATGATCAGCATCAGTATAGGCAGTTAAATCAAAAGACGAACCCTTAGGATACCAAAGGCCTAACTCAGTAGTTCCTTTAAGATACCTAAGAATCCGTTTTACAGCGACCAGGTGTGATTCCTTCGGATTAGCTTGATATCTCGCACAGAAACATGTAGCAAACATAATATCCGGTCTACTGGTAGTTAAATACAGCAGTGAACCAATCATGCTACGGTACACTTTTTGATCTACTGATTTGCCAAAAAGATTTGCATCTAAAAGTGTGCCCGTTGCCATAGGTGTTTTCATCACTGAACTGTCAGTCATGTTAAATTTCTTTAAAATATCTCGAATATATTTTGAATGATTGATGAAAATGCCTTCGGGTAACTATTTCACTTGAAGACCAAGGAAAAAATTCAGTTCGCCCATCATTGACATTTCAAAACGAGATTCCATGATTCTTGAAAAGTTTTTACAAAACTTTGAATTTGTAGAACCGAAAATTATATCATCTACATAAATCTGGATTAGAATCAAATCATCACCTTGCTTTTTCAAAAAGAGAGTAGTATCAATTGTACCTTTCTTGAATCCTGAAGCGAGTAAGAATTGAGTTAAAGTTT
This sequence comes from Arctium minus, assembly GCA_954870635.1. NCBI lineage: Eukaryota > Viridiplantae > Streptophyta > Magnoliopsida > Asterales > Asteraceae > Arctium > Arctium minus. The sequence continues at coordinate 3,808,563 of OX941092.1, read as the reverse complement.
CATACCAAGCTCTTGGTGCCTGTTTTAGTCCATACAATGTTTTGTCTAAGACATAGACATGATCAGGGTTCTTTGGATCAACGAATCCTTCTGGTTGAGCAACATATACTTCTTCATGCAATATCCCATTTAAAAATGCTAATTTTACGTCCATTTGGAAGACCGTAAAATTTTTATGCGCTGCATAGGATAAAAAGATTCGTATCGCTTCCAGTCGTGCCACAGGAGCAAATGTTTCTTCATAATCAATCCCCTCCTGTTGACAATAACCCTTTGCAACAAGGCGAGCTTTATTTCGAACTACAACTCCAGATTCATCTCTCTTATTTCTGAAAACCCACTTTGTTCCAATAACGGATTTTCCTTCTGGAAGTGGTATAAGTCGCCAAACTTTGTTCCTCTCAAATTGCAGAAGTTCATCTTGCATCGCCAGTATCCAATCTGGATCGTGCAAGGCTTCTGAAGCTTTCTTCGGCTCGAGAGAACTTAAAAAACTTGAATATAAACAAAAATTAGCCGATGTTGCATGCGTTTGTACACCCGATTGTGCATCACCAATAATATTGTGAAGTGGGTGATCTCTTGTCCATTTCATTGTACTTGGAATCGGATGAATTTCAGCTTGAGTATTATCTTCCTCATATTCATCATATACTGCAGGTAAATCTTTATCAACCCCAGATGTGCTCGGGACATCTTGTACAGCCTCTTCTGAAGTAAATATTTCCGGAGCAATAGAAGAATCACTCGGAACTTCTGTTGCAGAATTTGGATCTGCATGCACAGAATCAACATTAGTATCTTCAGAATGTATATGTGGAGATGTACCTGATGTGGTTGAAATTGTGACATTTTCAGAAGGTCCTGAAATATCTGCTATTATAATTGGAACCTCTGAAGTTGATGCGGATATGCTTGATTTTTCAAAATCTGCACAAATATCCATAAAAGCATCAAAAAATAATTAGTCTAATTCAGCTGTAATTTTATTTGAATTAGAAGACTTATTCTGTTTGACTTCAGGTTCTATTCCGTCTTGAATAGAAACTTTCTGTTTAAGCTTGAGTTCTGAACTGTTGTGTTCAGAAGTCAACGTTGATGATTCATCGAATGACACATTAATGCTCTCCATGATCGTCTTGGTTCGTCTATTGTAAATCCGATAGGCTTTAGATGTTAACGAATAACCAATGAAATAGCCTTCGTCAGCCTTCTTGTCAAACTTACCAAGATTGTCTCGATCATTGAGAATGTAACACCTGCAACCAAAAATACGAAAAAATTTAATATTCGGTTTTCGATGATTAATAAGTTCATACGCTGTCTTTTTATGTCTTTTGATGAAAATCGTGCGATTTTGTGTGAAACACGCAGTAGCTACGGCTTCAGCCCACAGAAACATTGGCAATTCGGAATAGGCTAACATTGTCCTTGCAGCTTCCACCAGTGTTCGATTCTTCCTTTCAACTACACCGTTTTGCTGAGGAGTGTAGGTAGCAGAAAAGTTGTGAGAGATCCCAACAGATATGAGATAACTCTGAAGCTTTTCATTCTTGAATTCCGTGCCATTGTCACTTCTCAAAGATATAATCGGTAGTTGTTGTCAAACCTGAATCTTCTTTAAAAACTCAATGATCAGCTCTGCTGCATCTGATTTGTTCCTTAAGAATTCCAGCCAAGTATATCTGGAGTACTCATCTATCATGACCAAAATATATTTCTTACCATTGATAGACTGAGTCCTCATCGGGCCGCAAAGGTCCGTATGTATCAATTCAAGAGGTGTTGAAGATGAGAATTCTGTCTTTGCTTTATGAGATATTCGCTTCATCTTTCCCATTTCACAAGCGGGACAAAGAGAATTCTTCTCAAACCTTAGTTCTGGTAGACCTTTGACAATGCCTTGTCTCGCCAACTGATTAATCGCATCAAAGTTTTGATGAGACAGACGCCGATGCCATATCCAACTTTCACCTCGTGAAGCTTTTGCAATCAGACAAACAGGTCTTGATGCAAAAAGTGTTGGAAAATTCACAGAATAAAGATTTGCATTCCGCTTAGCTTTAAAAACTGCACGACCATCTTTATCTTCAATGTAACAGCATTTATCCGTAAACCGAACTTGAAATTTACTATCGCATAATTGACTTGTACTGAAAAGATTATGATCAAGTCCTTCTACGTATCGTAGTCTTTTGATCGTCACGATGCCATTTGTTAATGATTCGTGTCCTCGAATGTATCCAGTAACCTTAGAATTTGCATAATTTACAGTACTGGCAGGTTCCTCAACATAATTATGAAGTAAATGCTTAAATCCTGTCATATGGCGCGAGCATCCTGAATCTATATACCATGTATGTGAGGCCTGCAAAAAGAACAACTTATTTCTGTTTAGGTACCCATATCCAGATGGGTCCTTTCTTGTTAGCTTTTTGCAACTCATCAACATTATCTACCTTAGCCTTAATTCGCCACTCATAGCGAGGCTTAGGTACCCATTTCCATACCATTTTAACATTAAGCTCATGAAATGTTTTCTTTTTCAAAAAATGATCAAACTTAGCATGAAAAATTTTAGCCTGATGAGTTAAGGATTTTGAAGCTAAATTGACATGAGATGTTTTTCTGGCAACTTTAGATTTAGGATGAATAGAAGGAATGATAAATGCATTATCATGACAGTGTTTGCAAATAAAATTCTTACGTGCAAATGTCAAAAGCTTAGATTTATCCAATGAAGTACAATCATTCATACAACTTTGACATTTGGAAACGTTTGAATTTTTACACATCAAACTATCACTATCACTGATTTTACATTTATTTATAGCAACTTTATTTTCCTTCACATTCTTCACCCTTTCTCCTTTACCATTTTGCCTTTTTACATTTGAAACAGGAAACAGAATCTTGTTAGTGTTCTTTGAAGAAGATGATTTTGCCTTTGAATTACAAGATGTTTCTCCTTTTTCAAAAATACTCGGAGGATATTCAGGAGTAGAAGTATAAACAACTGAAGATTTAGAATTAACAGTATCAAACTCTGGATTAGAATGAACATTCCAGTTTGTAGAGTCAAACATCTTTTTCTCCTTTAGATTTTGTTGAAACAAATCATTTTTTAAAATATTTAACTCTTTAGAGAGTTCTTTGTTTTCTTTAGAAGACTTGTCAAGTTTAAATTTGAGATCAACATTCTCATCTTCTAACTCTTCAATTGTCTTTTGAAGATCTGTGATTTGTTTCTCAAAATTAGATGTTTGATTTACCTCAGAGTTTGATTCCATCTTCTCTATAATAGGAACAGGATCTGAAGCATTCATCATTTCTGTAAAAATCTCCTCAGTCATAATTTTTGAAAAATCAGAAGTAAGGTTTTGATTCATGATATTTTCACTTTCTGAACCATTTAAGGAATTTGTCGTGAATAAATCAGATGATAACACTTGATTCTCAACATCAGTTTCTAAATCAGATTCATCAAACTGACACTGAGATTCAGTATTATTTTCTTCAACCTTGGCTGATTCTGTTGGTAAACAAGGAGAAAATAGTGAAGTAAATTCACTAAATTCTATCTTTCTTGTTTTGTAACTTTCATTTAAATCTTTATAAGTAAAACCAACAGATTTTAAACTTGAAATAGAATTAGCGCAAGATGAAATGTCATCATCATTCACAACTTTACCTTTTACAAAAGTATCATGAATATCAGGTTTTGTAGAATTAGAGCCCATTTTATCAAAATTATACAAATTTTTTGGTGCTCTTTTCAAAACAGTATTTGGTTCAAAACCTAAACCTTTTTTAACATTATAAAATCTGACATCTTGGAGTTTGTTTGTTAAAAGATTTAATGTTTGCTCAGTTTGTCCTCTTTTCAGATTTAAATCCTCCAGTTGCTTGATTTTACAATATGCCTCGTTTCTTTCTTGAAAACATGCTTCAAATTTTAGTTGAAAATCACCTTTTTCAGCATTTAAGTTTACAAGATGTTTTTCAAGCTCAGATATCTTCGAATTTAAAACATCTTTGTCCTTTTTCAAACAATCTTTTTCAGATTCCTTGTCCTTAACCACATCTTTCAACATTGAATTTTCATCACGAAAATTCAACATTGTTTGTCTTTCATGACTAAGTTTGCCTTTTAAAGATTTAAATTCTTCTTTCATGAACTTAACTTGAGCCTTTAAGGATGAATACGTACCTCGGAACCACAGTCAGAATGATCAGAAGATGATCCAATGTCCTCATCTACTTTGGCCATCATACACACCTGAGTAAAGTGTGCAGATTCGTTATCAGAACTCTTGTACAACCAATTCTCTTCTTCCGCCATTAAGTTCTGACCTTCTTCCACCTTCTTTGCTAACAGTGTTTTCCGAGCATAATATTCAGAATTCTTTGTACGCTTGAACTTGCAATCCTTGGAAAAATGACCTGGTTTTCCACAGTTATAGCATCTACCATATTTCGGCTCAGTCTATTCTTTCTTTCCTTCTCTATTCTCTTCTCGCTTTTCATCTCTTTTCTCTCCTCTTTTCTCATACTTCTTTTCAGATCTCGGTTTGTACTTGTCTTTCTTGTAACTCTCATATTTCGGCTTGTACTTGTTCTTTCAAAAGCTTTTGAACTGCTTTGTGAGAAGAGCCAGATTTTCAGCGAATCGTTGCATATCCTCATCTGAATATTCTTCACTTTCAGTAGAAGATTGATCAGTGCTTGAATCAGTAACTTCAGTTAGAAGAGCTTTGGATTTCCTTGACTTTGACTTGTAAGAAGAACTGGACTTGGAACTTGACCCTTTCTTACGTTCAGACATTAAGGCTAAAGAATCTTTGACCATCTTCTTTTCAGCACCAAGCTGCTTTACTTCATCCTCATGTTGAGATAAAGTTGTGAAGATATCATTGACGTCTTCTTGTGCCATATCCTTGGTCATCTGAATGTTGATAGCATAGCTTTTCCATTCTGGGTTCAAGTTCTTGATGAACTTATAATTGATCTCTGATTCTGACTTGTTCATCCCATTTCTCCTTAGATCATTCAGTATCACATTGAAACGATTGTATGTTTCCAACAAAGTCTCTCCTTCTTTCGCATGGAAACCTTCATATGCATTTATACTTTGATTCAGCTTTGTCTGAATTGACTTCTTTGATCCTTGAAACTGTCTCTCCAATTCATCCCATAAATCTTTTGCAGATTCCCTACTATCTACGCGATTGTAGATGTCATTAGGAATTGCCATAGTAAGATAGATAAGTGCCTCTTCATCTATCTTGTGTCTTGCCTTTTCCACATCAGTAAAGAATTGATATGGTTTTGGCACGTATCGATCTGCAATTGCTGGAGATGTAACTGTGGCTGCTTGTCCAGGTACAAATGATTGTGGATTTCCTGGACCATCTATGATAGATGTCATATAATCTCTGTTCTTTAGATTTAAGAATTGAATCATTCTTTTCTTCCATTGTGAATAATCTCCAACAGATAAGACCGGAGGCTTTATATGAGATCCCATAGAGAGAAATTCATTTGCCATGATTGAAAGATGTATGTACCTTCAAGATGAAAAATATTAGCTAGTAAAGATCTTTAAATCCAATCAAATCAAGAAAATTACAGAAATCTTAAAAAAAATTCAGAGATTTTGATCACAGAAAGAACTTTTGTCCCCCTCTGCAGACTTAGCACGGGGGTCCCGCTACCCGGTTAGCGGGTGGGGTCAAGGGGCAACGCCCTTGCGGGGGTATGGGGGCAGCGTCCCTAGAGAAAAAAAATTTGACATTTAAAGGGTGTGTTACAGTTTTGAAAATTTTCCCAAAAAAAAATTCTAAGTGTGAAACGCAAACCAAACTGTGCGTTTGTAGTGAGACCCGCACAATTTTAACTATGCGTTTGTAGTGAGACCCGCACAATTTTAACTATGCATTTGTGCTGTGAAACACAAGACTCAGTGTGCGTGTGTGTCGTGAAACGCAAGACTCAGTGTGCGTGTGTGCCGTGAAACACAAGACTTAGAAAGAAAACTTATTGTGCGTGTGCGCCTTGAAACGCAAGACTTAGAATGCGTTTGTGTCGTGAAACGCACATCTCAGATGAATGAAACGCACATCTCAGATGAATGAAACGCATACTTCTAAAATCAACAAATTTGCATCAAAAACTTATCTAAACCTCGAATTTCAATCTGAAATTTTGACAATTCATTCACAAACACATTTCGAACACAATCATAACAAGCAATTTCGATTAAAAACACAAATCATCACATTTTAATTCAAGAACAGTACGTGAAACTCAAGAACTCGAAAAACACCAAATCTTCAAATTGATGATCAAATCACATGGATTTCAAGAATTAAAAGATACTAACTCGATCGATTTCACAAAACGAACATAACCTAATCGATTTCAACTCAGAATTTTCACTAAAACTCAAAATCGATTTGAACTTTTATGAACAGTGACGTGAACAGTACGACTCAAAACATTTTCTTAATTTTCAAACGGATTTGGCTCTGATACCAATTGTGGCCCAAGAATTACTAGCTATATCACATTTAGATTGACACAAACACTTTTATTAGATCAAACATATGAATTACAATTAATCACAGATCTAACAATTAGTCACAAATCTCACGAATATGTGTTTGTTCTTTATGTGTGTGTGTTCTTACTCTCTCTCAACAACCACCAATATTACACCTTCACTTTCACACACTTAATCTCTAACTTACACAAGTCTCTCTCTTAACAACACAACTACTTGCTTATATATAGGTCAACATGACCAAGCAAGGTCAAACCATCTAAGCTCTCTTACAACACACACAAACAACTATTACAACAATTACAATAATGACCCTCCTTTAATCTTGAATACAATTACTGTCTAACAATTATAAGTATGGGTTCAAAGTCCAAGCCTCCGGTTCTTCAAGCGGATGAATATTCTCAATGGAGAAAGCGGATGATCAACTTTCTCAACAATCAAGATAAAACCTTGATGACTTCTATTCAGGATGGACCTCATTTTCCTCATGTCACCTCAGCAAGGATTCCTGAAACTGAAACCACATCAGAAATTCCTGAAAGAAAAGTTGCCAAAAATCCAATCCAATACAATGAAGTTGATAAGATATTGGTTGAAAGAGATGCTAATGCACTGACCCTCCTGATCATGGCAATTCCAAACGACATAACCAGGTTGACAGTCGTGATTCAGCGAAGGATATCTGGGATGAATTGGAAAAACAGTTTCTCGTATCGGCCAAGTCTCAAAAGACTAAAAGAAATCAAAGCATCATTGCTTATGAAGGTTTCAAGGCCAAGGATGGTGAATCTTTGAAGAATGCTTATGATAGATACAACATTATTCTGAATGAACTGAGGAAGAATAGAGTTCAAAGATCAGAATCGGAGATAAACTTCAAGTTCATTAAGAATCTTCAGCCTGAATGGGAATTCTACACAATCCAGATGCAGATTAACAAAGATATGGATGAAGAAAAGCTGCATGATTTGTTTTCTGCCTTAAACCAGCATGAGGATGTGGTTAAGAAGCAAGCTGCTGAGACAAAGGAACTGAGTCAGTTAAAAGAAAAGCACAAGAAAGTGGAAGATTCTCTAGCTTTACTGACACAGAATCCCGGAATGATTTTCAAAGCAGCTTCTAGATCAAGCAAACCAGTCAAGACTAAAGCTATGGTATCAAGGATTGTTGATTCTTCCGATAGTTCTGATGAAGAGGCTGAGGAAGCTAAACCTGAAGCGGTAGATGAGATTACTGCATTCACGGAGAAACTGGCTTTGTTAACCACAAAATTTCACAAGAAGTTTGCAAAGAAGAAATTCTACAACAAACCCAAGCATGACAGTTACAAGTCAGGAAAGTTCAAAGGTAAGTTGTTGATAGAGAAGGAAAGGAAGGAAGAGAAGACAGAGGAAAAGAAGGAAGAAAAAGAGAAAGAAAAGTCAGACAAGTGATTCAGTTGTGGAAAGTCGGGTCATTTTGCAAGAGATTGTCCGGAGAAAAGGGTAAAGAATTATGAGTACTACAAGAAGAAAGCTCAACTTGCCAAGGCTGTTGAAAAAGGGCAAGCTCTAAAAGCGAAAGATGAAATCTGGTTATACTACTCCGACGACGAAGAAAGTGATGTAAAAGCAAACCTGACTGAGGTACACTACAACCTCATGGCTCACTTACAAGAAGATTCTGATATTGAGGTAACTTCAATGTCTGATGAATCTAACTCTTCTGAAAATGAAGAGTTAATGAACTTGATGTTCCAATTAACTCAAATGAATACTGAATTTTTGAAACTAAAAGATAAACTTGAAGAACAAAAATTAATCATACAGGGACATCAAGATCAAGTGTTGTTATATAAAACATTATCAAAAGATAAAGAAGAAGAGAAAAATGTTTTAAAAATGGACAAGATAAAGCTTCAAAATGAAATATCTGATTTGCAAAAAGAAGTTGTAACTCTTAAAGATCTGAAACTTGACTTAACTCTTCAGTATGAACTTGTTATGAAGGACAGAATTGAGGCATATACCAGAATACAAGAGTTAGAAGATTTAAATCTCAAAAGAGGTCAAACTGAACAGACTCTAAAAATTTTAACAAGCAGTCAAAAGGAAAACAAATTTTGTAAGGCCAAGCCTGGTCTAGGTCTTTCAGATGTGGATGTTTAGAAGAAGGCACCAGAAAAAATTTACAATTTAAACAACAAAGATTTGGAGCCTATTGTTTTAGTTCTACATATCCTTGAGGCGTTTGTTAAAACAGAGACTACTTCAGATACATCAGCTAAAATAGAAACAGAAACTATTATTGAAGATAATTATGAAAATGAGATGAAGTATGAATCTCAAGGTCTCAAAAATGTTTACTTCAAATACGACGAATTAAATTCTTCTTATGAAAATAAAAAGAAAACATTTGTCGAATTTGAAAATCACTTTCCAAAAGAAAATGAGACTCATACTACATCATTCTTTTCTGATTCATCTGAAATAATAGTTACATGTCTTATTATAGTGGATGGAAATGAAACGTCTCCAATTTTAAATAAATCTGTTTCAGAAATGACTTCCAAGAGTTTTGATCTTGAATATCAAGCAGCTTTAAACAAAATTTCTGTTCTTGAAAAGGAAATTTCAGATTTACAAAATCAAAAAGCTGATCTTGAAAAGAAAACTTTCCAAGAAAAGAAAGATCTTGAACTTAGATTTATGAAACTATCAAAGCAAGTCTCTGAATTTGAAAATATTTTGATAACAGAAAGAGACACATTTGACCAACAACATCAAATCTTTGAAAGTGAAATATCTAAGCTTGTCAAAGATCTATCTGTTCTATCGTCAGATATTATGAAAGAAAAATTAATTAATTCTGACTTGAAAATGAAAGTTGATATATCCAATTCTAACTCTTCTAAGCTTGTTGAAATTGTAATTCCCAATTACAATCAAGCAATTCTCAATTCAAGATCTAACAATATCAAAGTTTAGAGAGAGAGAGTAGAGAGTGAAAGCAACTAAGTCATATGTGTATTAATCTGACAATATGAAATATGCGTACAAATGCTTAGTTCTACATGATTTACAAAACAACTCTCACTATTTATACTAAGGACTAAAACTCTCAAGAGCCTAAACTTTCATAACACTAATTCTAAACAATTCTCTCAAAGTTAAACATCATTTACTTAGACTTTGTTGACTTTACAGATATTGACTTTTCCTATTAAATCTTGGATACAATTAGTACATTAACACTTGTAAATGACAAGATTCATTTTGAAGAACATGTTTCATCTGAAGGAGAATGTTCAAATTTTGGTTTGAGTAACATGACTTCTGATTGTGTCTCAGATTGCTTATTGAAGAAAAGTGTGTGCAAAGACAAGCAGAAGGTGGAAGAGAATCTGAATACTTCTCATGATAGTACATGTAATAGAGTAGCCTCAGCTTTTAATAAATGTCAACAAAGTGCTAATAAATCAAAATTTCTTTCAAAGATTGATTTGTTGACACAAGATTCTACTAGATTGCAATGTTCATTATGTTATGAAAGTTCATTCTCTCTTAAACCTAAATCTTCAAAGAAAAGAAGAAAATTCCAGATGAAAAACATTAAACCTTCAACTTCTTCTTCTGATAAACCAAAAGCTGAAGTTTATACTGTAAAGACTAAAAATCACAAATTTCAGTTAAAGAAAGTTGTTGAATTACAATGTGTGCAAAGATGGATTCCTAAAGACATACTTAATGCATAAATTGTAAAAAGGAAAATTTCAAAAGATAAGCATGCTACTAACCAGAAAGGACCCATTCTTATATGGGTACCTAAATTGAAGTAACTGTTATTTCAGGCTTTTCATGTATGGATCATAGACTCAGGAGCTTCAAGACACATGACAGCTTACAAACACCTGTTGCACGACTATGTAGAACATTACGCAGGAATAGTTAACTTCGGGAATAAGATGAATGGTTATGTCAGAGGATACGGTGTTCTCAAGATCTCCATTTCTAAAGTTTTGTATGTCGAGGGGTTAGAGTACAACTTGTTTTCCATCAGTCAATTCACCGAGAAGAAGTGTAAAGTTGAATTTGATGAAGACTTCTGTTATATCAAGGATAAGTCAGGCACAGAGTTAATCAAAGGAGAAAGAATGGGATTATTGTATGGTGTTCATTTTCCAACCCTACAAGCTTCAAAACCTGTATGCCTTATCTCAAAAGATTCAGTAGATGAAAGTCGGTTATGGCATCGTCGGTTTTCTCATCAACATTTCAGAGACTTGAACAAGTTGAGGACTCAAAATCTTGTCACCGGGCTTCCAGAGCTGAAAATAGAACAAGACTCTCTTTGTTCTGCATGTCAGAAGGGCAAGATGAAAAGAAGTTCTCACAAGGTGAAAATGTTATCAAACTGTTCAAGGTGCTTAGAGCTTATTCACATGGATTTGTGCGGTCCAATGAGAACTCAGTCAATCAACGGCAAAAAGTTTATGCTAGTCATGGTTGATGAATACTCCAGATATACGTGGCTAGAGTTCTTAATACAAAAGTCGGATGCTCCAGATCTCATCATCAAATTTATAAAGAAAATACAAGTTCGTCTTCAAAGTCAAGTGCAACAACTCATAAGTGATAATGGCACTGAATTCAAGAACTCAACTCTTCAATCATATTTGGATTCAGTTGGCATTTCACACAACTTCTCAACTGTAATGACACCACAGCAAAACGGTGTTATGGAAAGGAAGAACAGAACTTTGGTAGAAGCTACACGAACGATGCTTGCATATTCCAGTCTACCGCATTTTCTTTGGGCTGAAGCAGTAGCAACCGCATGTTTCACACAAAACAGGACAATTATTAATAAGCGATTAAATAAAACTGCTTATGAAATTATTAATTGTCGTAAACCAACTGTTAAATTCTTTCGTGTGTTTGGATGCAAGTGCTATGTGTTGAATGACAGAGAAAATCTAGCCAAATTCCAAGAGAAAGATGATGAAGGAATCTTTATTGGATACTCACTAACTTCAAAAGCATACAGAGTTTACAACACAAGAACGAGATCAGTGATTGAAAGCATCAATGTGTCATTTGATGAAACAAAGACAAGAACCTTTGAACAAAGCAATTCAGAACTTGGATCTAGTGATAAATCTTCCACATCAACCAGTGTGGAACCTGCTTCAAAACATACTGAGCTTTCTAAATCCTTAACTGAATCTGATTTAGATTTGTTGTTTTATGATGCTTTTGATGATTTTCAAAAAGAACAAGATCAAAATGATATACCTACTACTGATACATCAACTACCACTGCAGATATATCAGGACCCTCTGAAGGTAATGGTGAAGCTTCTACAAGTCAAGTTCAAGAAGTCTCAGACAACACAACTTCAGCTACAAATGAAGATGTTTCATCTACATCAATCACACCTGAAGAGAATGTGTTGGAAACTCCCACTGAAGAAGATATTCCATTGCAAAGCACATCAAGTCCAATCTTATCTACTTCAGAAGAACCAGAAGTACAAATCACTTCTACTTCTGAAGAACAAGCAATACAAGATCAAATCAGATCAGGACTCATACTTCAAGACATGTGCATACTTAGAGGGGGAGCTTAATAAAAAAAGTCTGTAAGTGTGTGTGTGTGTTTGAGAGATTAGAAAAGTTTTCATAAGAAAAATAATGTTTTTGTGCTAAAAAGTGATTTTTGGAAAGTTACTATTTTGGGAAAGTCAAAGTTTCCATTTTTAGAAAGATTTCATTTCTAGAAACTTTTCTCAAAATACTGTAAGTGTGGAAACGCGCAGAGTATTGTGTTGTCTACAAAACGCGCAACTCAAGCCATGCGAGTTCTTGAAACACGCAAGACGTGATCTACGAGTTTCATAAACACGCAAATCATTGTCTGCGAGTTTCAGAAACACGCAAAATGAGGCTTGCGAGTTTGGTCAATTACATTCTTCAGTTTGCGATTTTCATGGTTTTTACTCCTTAGGCTTGCGTGTTTCACAATTTTTCACTTAAATTGACCCTTAAGTGAAAAACACACACATATTTGTCAATCTTTGAGACAAATACCACTTTCCTTGATCTGAGAGAAGTCAAATTCAAATCGTGCGTTGCTTGCGAGTTTATACGATTTTCAAGTTATAGGGATTTGCGAGTTTCATTACTTGCGCGTTCTATGACTTGCGCGTTTCTTCGAGTATAAATACCTCTGATACTCTCACTTCTCTCAATATCAGTCACTGCGAGTTCCAGCACTTAGAGGATTTTCTCTCGTTTCTCTTTGCGACTTTTCGGTTTTTCAAGCATCATCATCGATTCTCAGTGTACGTATTCATCAAAGCTTCATTCGTGGATTCTTCTCTGTTACATCGATTTCTTTTCATCGAATAAGAACTAAAATTCCACTCTTGTGAAAATTTTCGATTGCTCTGTTAAGAAAGTTCGATTCTTCTCTATTACATCAAGTTTACTGATTTGTTGAGTATGTTCGATTGCTTTCGACATACATCAGATTCTTGATAATTTTTTTTAGGGTTTTTCAGTCAGGGTTTATAATGACTGTTCATATTCCGTATTGATAAAACATTACTGGTGATGAACAGTGATTTGTCTTGTGTGATGAATTTTTTTAAAATTTGTTCATCTGAAGTTGCAATTTGCTTACTGCAACTCATTGTGCTTTCATTGCAATATTCCAAAGTACATTGTTCTGTACATCAAATTGGTTTTCTGAAAACAAGTTTTGGATTTATACTGACATATTGGATTTTATCCAATCATTTTAAACATCTCAGGTATTCTAATGGCGAACATTCACAATGGTGATCCTATAGTTCAGATGGATGAACATGATCCAAGTCTCTCACGGGAGATGCCTATGCCTTCCTCCCGATCCCATGTTCAATCTGAAATTGGTGCAGATCCAGATCTTCAGTTGATCAATTCAAAAGATTATCTTCTATTGTCACCAAACAATCATCATGTGGTCTTTGACAACCTCATGGTCAAGCCACTGATTAAGGAGATTCTAAAGAACCACCCAATCTGCACTTCCTTAACTGCTATTGCTACTGTGCCACTGATTTACTTACAGCAAGTGAAAATGTCTTATCCCAATCAATTCAAGCAATCTCAATACAAGATCTAACAATATCAATATTCTAGAGAGAGAGTAGAGAGAGAAAGCAATCACACGTCTATTTCACAATTACAAGTATTACAATGAAGTGCTTACACAAACTAACAAGTCATATCCCTATTTATACCAAGGATATGAAACACTTAATTTCACTAAACATCATATTGACTTATCTAGACTTTGACTTAGAAACATTGACCTTGTTGACTTTGCTAGACTTGACTTTTCTAATTAAATCTTGGATACAATAAAATACACTAACAATCTCCCCCTTTGTATTCAGGATTTAATAAAAATTTGACATTAGTCTTCAGCACTTGATTCTTCAATCTTTTATCTCTGACGTCTTTTAACTTTGAAGCTTTAACAGTCTTCAGTCTTTCAATTTTTGAAGAATCTTGAAAAGTCTTTAATACTTTGCAGCTTTGGAAAGTCAACAAGTCTTGAAAACTTTGAAATCTTTAAAAACTTCTTTGAAACTTCTAGGGATCTTTGAAAACTTGTATGTTCATCTTTGAAATTGATTTGAAATTGACCTTTGTAGATGTCTCCCCCTTTTTGATGATTGTGAACATCATAATCATCAAAACTTTCTCAATTTCAGCATCTTATTTGAATCTCCCCCTTTGTAAGAACATTCTTCCCCTTTGATCTAATACAGAGCCGTCAATTTATGAATGTATTTATCCGAATCTTTTCAAATTCAGACAAATTATGGATTGTAACCCTGAATCAACAAATGAAAAAGTTAGAAGTGTCTGTCAGTAACACAGAGTTACTGTGTACAACAAATGTACAATTTAAGGAGTTGGTTTGATGATGACTCCCCAGGACTTCCATTCAATCATTGAAAAACACAAGGTTTATCTATGAATGTTCTGACAGAAAAACAAATTTTCTGTGTGCTCGTGCTTGTGTATGAAAGAATTTAGCACAATGATTGTGTTTCATAAGGCTCAAATTGTGTAAACTATTGAGACAGCAACAGATATTACACGGACTCAATGTGCATGAAAGAGGTGCGAAGGTGGGGCAACTTTCCTTCTTTTTCAATATCTAAATCTTCCGAGTGAAGACTATATAGCAGATATGTTGCGTCCCCAAAGAAAATGAAACATTTCTTTGTCAAGAAAGTAACGAGTGGCTGGTGGGGTAATTGCAAGAGTTGGCATGGGCTCACTTTCTTTTTCAATGATGGTCACCAAAGAATGTGAACCAATCAGAATATGTGGCTGCCCGGCTCAGAAAGTGGTTGGTGCAGAGTTTTGATATTCTTTTGACTCTGATCTCACACCCTCTTTCTTTTTAAACATTTAAGCTCACTTCTAACCAATCTCTCTTTTACATTTTACCGCTCCACACAATGAGAAAAACTCAACCGGATGAGTTATCTCCCCCACTCTTTGATTTTGACCCCTCACCCCTCAATCACTCTAGGATTACTTCCTGGGTAGGAAACACTGGTAAACGTGAATCCATGGAAGTTCTTATAAGCTCACACATGAATCCCATGTAAGTCCTATAAAGAATGGTTGTTCAACAATTTAACTTTAGCAGTTAAGCACAAAAATGTATGATGACATTGTCAAAATGTATGCTCATGAGATTTGAGCAATTGAACTTTGAAGATTTCTCAAAACAAAGATATTGAATGAATGAAATGAAATCAAGAGAATTGTTTTGAGAATCTGACAATGTATCAATCAGATCAAAATGAAATGGTTAGGGTATCAAAGAATTGATAGTTTGTTTATATGAACGAATATAAACACTTATAGCAATGAAAGCACAAATATTGAAATGATGAATGATGTTCAACAACTTTGAAAACAAACGGGAGTATTACCATCGAAAAATAGATTCGTTTAGAGACATGGTAATAATGAATTAAAATGAAGTACTGAACCGATGTGTGTGAATACTTTTCAGTATATAGGAAAGATAATACACGAGTATTGATCTTTAGAAACACACGGTCAGTTAAACATTAAAGCTCAATAATGAAAAACATTTAAAATCACACTTCTTAATTCATGAAATCTTTTGAGAATAGAGAAGTGGTTTGAACATTTAAGAAATTGTTTTTCATGCTTGAAATTTGTTCTTCTTTCAAACAATCAGAGATATAGATCAGAAGATATTTACCTTTAAGCTCCCCCTCAAATAATTATATCATGATTTAAGTCTATTAAGCTCCCCCTGGATATTTGCAAAATATCCATGTATAAACATTGAAGAACGGATCCTGATCTGTCATGTGATCAGAAGCCACAGTCTTGACACTTAAGTCCGGGTTTTGAAC
The DNA here is from genome assembly GCA_954870635.1 of Arctium minus. Lineage (NCBI taxonomy): Eukaryota > Viridiplantae > Streptophyta > Magnoliopsida > Asterales > Asteraceae > Arctium > Arctium minus. The sequence goes on along the minus strand of OX941092.1, from coordinate 3,792,559 downwards.
TGTTTTGTTCAAAAGCCAATGTTCTTTGACATTGAAGTCCGAGTTCTAAGTTGTAGTACTTAGAAGTCAAACACTTGTTCTTTGAAATACGGGTTTTGAAATGCTGTGTTCAAAAACCATAGTTCTTAACATTGAAGTACGGGTCTTGAATTGTATTATCCAAGAGCCTATGTTCTATGCTCCCCCTTAAACTTTGGGTGCCTGCAACACAAATTTAGGTTTTGGTACCCACTTGTATTTGGGTCCTGATGTGTTAGTTGCAGTTCTTGTGGGGGTAACATAATAAGAACCATACCAGTAATTAACAAAGTTATTACTTACAAAGTCATGTGCTCCACAGTAAGAACAGCAGATTTTCTTCTGAGCAATCCTGATCAAATGATTAGTAGAGTAATACATATCAGGATTATCAAAAGATTTACCTTTGTGTGAACTGTTCTGTTTGGCATTGGTTGTGGATTTAAATGATCTGTCATTCTTCTTCTCTTCATCAGAAGAATCTTTAACCCTCCAGACCATCTGATTTTTCTTAGATTGCTTTCCAAGAGATTTTACATAAAAAATTGTTGAACCATCAACAGATTTGTCATAAAATAGATTAGATGGTCTGATCTGACTTGATTTGACAGTGTTTGGTTTGACATTTTTCTTTTTGAAAACATTTTTATCATGAATAGAACTTGAAGCTGCTTTGAAAGAACAGACTGATTCTGTTGAGTTATCAACAGGTGATTGACTAATCACATCAGCTATTACTTTATCTGACAATTCAATGTTTGCAGCTTCTAATTCATTTATCTTTTTAGTTAAAATGTTTCTTTCTGAAGTAAGTGTGTCAAACTTTATTTTCAAATCAGATCTAGCCATCTGTTCTTTAAGAATATCTGATGATAGAACATAAATCTTGGATATGAGCTTGGATATTTCAGATTCAAATTATGAACGTTCTTGTTCAAAATCTTTTTGTAAGTTCTTGGATTTATCAGAAATTTCATTGAAAATCCCGGCATTTTTCTTTTCAAATAATTTCTTTTCTTGCTCCAAATACTGCTTCTTTTCTTTGAAAATATTTCTTTCTTTTTCGAGCAAGTATTGTAAAGTATAAATCTTCTTAGGAAGTTCAGTGTTTTTATCTTCAAGAACTTTTCTTTCTTTGGCAAAAGTGTCTCTTTCAGTGATTATAACTTTTTCAAAATCAGACACTTGCTTTGAAAGTTTAATGCATCTCAGCTCAAGATCCTTTTTCTCTTGTAAAATTTTCTTGGAAATCTCAGATGATTGTTGAGTTGAAGATATCTTCACATTTGATTTTTCTTTTTCTGCTTGGAGACTTGTTTTCAGTTCAACATTCTTCTTCTCCAAAGCAGACATTTGATCTTCAAAAGCCTTTAACTTGTTTTGAAGCTTGACTAATTCATCTTTCAGCTCAGATGACTTATGTTCAGTCGTCTTCAGTTGGCTTTGAAGATTTGAAATCTTTCTGTCTTTCAGCTTGATTTCTTTTTCACAAGATTGAATAGTATTTCCTTTTATTTCAATCATTTCCTCTTTCTCTTTAATCTCCTTCTCTCTTGCACTGATGATACCTGCACAATCAGATTTAGCCATATTAGCACACTTTTTACAGTCAGAAGTTTTATCAGAACTTGACAAATTTAATTTCAACTTCTGAATCTGTTTAAGAAGCTTTGAATTCTGATTTTTCAGATTGTCTCTTTTTGCTTCTATTTTCGGTATCTCAAGCATGTACAAAACAGCCATATCTTATGCAGATAAAACAGTGTTTCCTGTCTCGTCTGTAACAGGCATCTTGTCAGAATGTTATCTTTAAAAAAAATGATCGTCAAAAATCAGAAAATTATGACCACTAACAAAATGTGTCCCCCTCCGCAGACTTAGCACGGGGGTTCCGCTATCCGGTTAGCGGATGGGATCAAGGGGCAACGCCCTTGCGGGGGTATGGGGGCAACGCCCTTGCGGGGGTATGGGGGCAGCGCCCCTAGAGAAAAAATTTCTGACATATTTTTCTCTAGAAAGAAATGCTTGAATAAAATGATCGTTCCCAAAACAATTCAGAAAAGTTGACTGAAAGTCAAACTTGGATCACCACTTAAAAAAATTTCAGAAATTTTCTATCTCTGGAACTCGCAAAACACTAAAACTCGCAGACCAAGTGAACTCGCAAAGAACTGTTCACTTAGAAACTCGCTAGACGTTATGTGCGCGTTTGAGAAACTCGCAAGCCACTATGTGCGCGTTTGAGAAACTCGCAAGCCACTATGTGCGCATTTGAGAAACTCGCAGATCACTTGAATTACTCGACCAAAACTCGCAAGCTTTGGTTTGCGCGTTTATGAAACTCGCAAGTGCCTGTTAGCGCGTTTTAACACTTAGAAACTTTTTCGAATATTTCAAACTCGCAAGCCTCTTTTAGCGCGTTTCTGAAACTCGCAGAAGACGTTTGCGCGTTCTTTACTTGATGAATCTTGCGCATTCCTCAGATGAACTTGCGCGTTTGCTAGATCTTGCGCGTTTTGACACTTTCGTTCACAAAATCGATCCAAAATGCTTTAAACCTGCAAATTGATTCTACAAATTGTACCAATATGATCGAAATACATATTAGAACACTTTTCTATCAATTCAAACTAGCTAAAAACATGAAATTACAATGCATTGATCTAGATACAGTGTTCAACTACAAGTTTTATGAGAAACACAATTTGAACAAATTGATCGATCTAGAATCAAAATTAGCGTATGTAACTTGAACAAGAATTGATTCTAGTGATGATACTTACACAACCAAATCAATTTCTTGATTCAATTGTACAAAAACAATAAAATTTTTGATCAAACAGTATATTCCAAGAAAACGAGTTCGTGAACATTAAAATCCAAGAATTAATCCAAATTTGATGCGATGATCCCTCTGGATTGGTTTGGTTTGCTCTGATACCAATTGAAAATGTCTTATCCCAATCAATTCAAGCAATCTCAATACAAGATCTAACAATATCAATATTCTAGAGAGAGAGTAGAGAGAGAAAGCAATCACACGTCTATTTCACAATTACAAGTATTACAATGAAGTGCTTACACAAACTAACAAGTCATATCCCTATTTATACCAAGGATATGAAACACTTAATTTCACTAAACATCATATTGACTTATCTAGACTTTGACTTAGAAACATTGACCTTGTTGACTTTGCTAGACTTGACTTTTCTAATTAAATCTTGGATACAATAAAATACACTAACAGCAAGCTTGGAAAACCATTGAGCATGTTGTGGAAGGCCAAAGGAAGTATTTCACAATCTGAATTGACAACTTCACATCCGAGATGACCTATCAGAGACTAAGACTGATTCTTGATCTTCCATTGCCAGACTCAAGAGAAGGAAGGAATATTTTTGATCCTTATCCAAGAGATCAAGAAGTGTTTAATGGTATTCTTGCCTTAGGATATGTTGGGAGCCTCACAAAGATTAAGAAGTCAAATTTGCCTCCATTTTATTACTAGTTCTTTTCTGTGATCAACAAGTGTTTGACTTCAAGGCACTCTGGGCATGACAACACCAACATGCACACTTTGAGGTTGTTCCATGCTATCATCTATGATTTGCATGTTGATTATGCAGTAGCTATCTGGACTGAGCTCTATGAGAAAGTTATGAGCAAGAGACATTCAAGAAATCCAAAGTATGTGCCTTATCAAAGGTTTCTACAACTTATTATCCGAAGCATGCTGAGATCCAACAGAGAGATTCCAAAAAGACTAAATCATGAGATTGCACTTGAAAATGAAATGAAACTTCTTCAAAAGCAGAAGCAATCCTTCGCTTTTGAGATGCCAGTACCTGCTGCACTGCTTGCTTATGCCGATCATACCGTTTCGTGTGTTAGGAAATATAGGCAGTCCATGGGAATGCCAGAGCCGGCAATCCCTACCCAGGACTTAGGGTCAGTTAGACGAGAGGAGTCGGTGAGAGTTCAAACTACTACAGGGGTAGTTGAACGGGTAAGTGAGCAGAGGGAAAATTTAGAGAGGGGTTCTGGAGTGGGTCAGACTTCTCTACTAGAGGGTGTGGGAACACAGGCACAATCTGCCACACGTTTAGTGATTTCCACATCTCAACCTGAGATGGCTATCATTCATCAATCGGGCCCTCAGGAAGATAATTTCAATGAAAGTCAGAATTCTGAAAGAACTTTATCGGTCAGACAAGCAAACTCATATAGTACTTCAGTACCATCAGCAACTTCAGATGCTGAAAATCAAGGAAATGATCAAGATGATGATGATCAAGATGACAACTTGGGTCATAGTTTTGGATTCTTGGAAAATGTTTCTCTACACCATAGTCTTGATTCTGTTGCAAGAGAACTTGATTTGAAAGGTGTTGACTCAACAATTATGAATGTTGTATCTGATTATGGAGTTATAAGGCCGGATGAGGGAGTATTAGTTGAAAATTCAGAAAATGTGAGGACTAGAGTGGTTGAAGGAAAAAAACATGGTGAGCATGAGGGCATCCAAACCTACCATTCCAAAAGGGCAGCCACATCCACTATCTCTCCGCATTTGTTGCGAGCAGGAGGTATTGAAACAGACGTTAGTCGCCCACTAATGCATTTGCACACCCCCTGCCACCTATTATGTTGTCTCTCAACAGACAGTAGTCTCAACTTTTCACGGGGTTTTAGCATATAATCTACCTAATCTTCATTTGGAAGGTTCAGGTATTGAAAATAGAGATCTGTTGCCCCCGATCTCATTTCCTTCGTGCACACAATCGAGTCTATAACCTCTTACTATTTCAACTTTCTTGGCTAGGACACAAATATCTGCTAACATCGGGAGTCTTAGTGCCCCGATCGGAACACCTATAGTAGTTTCAATTCCTGAACTACGAGGATTAGGTGGAAGTCCTGTCATTGCTAACATTATGCCAGCTTTGAGCACAGGCCACACTGTTGCATCTACAACAGTTGTGTCAACGGGAAGCTTGAGTAGCCCTGGTGTTATATTACCCGAATTTGTTTCAAGGGAATTTCTCAATGACGCCCTAAAGGTCGTTGAAAATTCTTTGACACAGAAATTTCAGTCAGAGCTGAGCAAAGTAACAGAAAAGTTTGAGGAGGAGATTGGAAAAGTGATGAGATTTTTGAAAGGGAAAAGTCCAGTAGTTGAGGAGCCAGTGCAACCACTTCTACCACCATCAGTTCCACAACCACCACTGGTCCAATCAGTTTCTGAGCTAAAGTCTTTACTTTTGGCTCAGTTGTTATCAGATGCTCCAGCAGATCAGACAGAAGCAGATCTTATTTGATTACTGAGGCAACAATCCCAACCAGTTGTTCCTCAAGTTCCAGTAGATTATGTTACTCAATCTCAGTTCAGTCAGTTCAAAGACTCAATGGAGAAGCACCTACAGGATCTCACCAACGAAGTACAATTTTCATGCAAAGGTAGATCTGAAGCAGTTTCTGGGAGAACACATGATCGTGATTCTGATCAAGATCATGAGGGGGAGATGAGAAAGAGACAGAAAACTGTTGAAGATGTTTCTATTGTTACTGTTGAGGATCAGGAGACTGAAGTGGCTGAAACTACTCAAGGAGATCAGTCGGGTCAGGATCAGTTGGATGAGGATGCTCCACAAGCTGAAATGGAGTTGATGATTTATGATAACACGGAATCAACGGTTGAAAATCCTACGATTTCTACTGTTCAAGAGATTATGGAAATGTTGGGGGTCACGTCGGAGAATTTTATTAATCTAGATGACTATGCCAGTGATGATGATGAGAAAGTTGCTGCCAAATATGACAGTTACTGGAAAGTCAAACAAGAAGGGATGGATGTTATTGACCACAACATTCAAAGTGATGGACCAGGCTCTGAGAATACAGTCACTGTTGAAGAGATTGTACAGAATGCTATTGCTCAGGGAAATCTGAATCAGAATGAGAATGTACTGGATGACATATTTGGAGACAACATAGATGGGAACTTTGATGACCTTGAAAATGAAGCTGAAGAAATTGTAGTTCTTGATCAAACTTTTCCTATTCAACAAGCAGAAGTTGTGGAGGTTGCTCAAAATGTCAATGCAGTTGATTATGCTCCACCAACATACAGATTGTTTGATGAAGATGAGATTTTGACTGCCATTCCAATAGTCTCTCCTACCAGAAACTGTTATGTCCCAGAAAATATTGATACTTCTGAACCAAGGATTGCTCTACCTCTACCGAAAGATTTTGAATCTGAAGAACCAGTTGAACAACCTAAGCAAACAAAAAAGGTTGACAATCCCAAGTCTTCCAAGAAGTATAAGAGATTAAGGATTCCTACTTCAAAGCCTAAGCCAAAGGATCTTGAAGAAGAAAGACCTATCATTGTTGACATTCAAGACTTTAGAAATCAACTTTACAGAGAAGAGAAGCAAAGGGAAAAGGAAGAAAGACAGTTGATCAGAGAAGCAAAAGTTGAACTCAGAAAAGAAGAAGAAGAAGAAGAAGAAGAAGCCAGAGCCAAAGCTAATGCACTTCCTTACATTCGGAATCCTAACAATCCAAAGATACTCAGTGCTGCTGAATCTTCTAAAAAGCTTAAGCCAAATCCAGTGTTTGTTTCTCCGATGGAAGTGGAAGAATACTCAAAGGCTCATGATCCAGAAATTGAATCTATGCCAGTAGAAGAGTTCAATACTTATGAATTCAGTGAAATAGGAAAGATCACCTTCAAAGGAGATGTTCGTGTTGGTTCTGTTCCTTACACAGGTTATGAAGTTGAAGGAGATTCTTTGAAGTTCATTGAAATTATCATAAAATCACTCAAAGTGCCATTCCTTGAAGAAACAATCAAGATCTTTGTTTTCTCTTTACAACCAGTTGATGAAGCAAAATTCTATGGTGTTGGAGACAGAGACAAGATCTATCAGACCAACTACATCAGGTTCATGAAAACTCAGAAAAATCTTTCATCATATGTCAAAAGAGAAGGGATTCTGCAGATTCAACAAATTTACTTGTGTAAGATTCTGAACGTCCACTATCTAAAGTTCACTGTGCAACGAAAATATATGAAGATTAGTACCTTCACATAAGTTGATTTTGATAATTTGGACTTCTCAGATATCATGTTTATTGTGAATGAGTTTAGAGATAGAAAGAAGAGAAAGAGGCCACAACCTGTTGCTTATGCTCTGGATGCAATCAAGAGATTCATGACAAGGAGTGTTTATAATGCCTACACGTTTGATTTCCAGCTTGGCATTGAAACAAACCAAAACAGAGTGAACCTGCTAGCACCAAAATTCAACCATCCAAAGAACAGAGTTCTAGAGCCTTTTCAGATTTCAAGATATCCAGAATTGGGTGTAATGTATGTGAACACCAAGACTCACAAGAAGAAGTTCATGAAAGCTTCCGAATTGGCAAAGTATTCAGATGGTACACTGAAGTACGTTGAAAAAGTGCTTGAAGACAAGTTGTTCCCATCAGAGCAAGAAAGATTCAGAAAGAATGAAGCTTTAAGATTAGTTGAGTCTGTAAACATGGAAACTATGCTTGAAGAGATCAACAAGAAGATAGAGTTCAGAGAGCATATCAGAAGGTTTGAAGCGTATCTTGGAATCAGGAGAATTTGCTTCAGAAGATGGGACCAGAACAAAATTGTCAAATGATCTAAAAGGGGGAGATTGTTAATCCTTTGTCAGGATCGGAATTCTTAACAAGAATAAACACTCAGAAACAATATTAAAGGAGTTTGCGGAATAACACTTTAGTATTCAAAGATCAATGAAACAGTGAATCATAATAACAACTTGTAAACTTTTATTGAAAGATTGTAAAGCTACAAGATTCAACACTCAACCTCAATATTGATGAACAGGCTCACCAATACTAATTCTACTTCTCTAGAACTAGGATTATAAACCTTGAGGTTGATTCTCTCTATGAAAACAAAAATTCAGAATTAATTCTCGATCTTAAAGATACAAAACTATTCTATACATATACTGAAGATAAAAGATAATTACAAAGAATAAAAGATCTTCAGAATAATCTTCCATCTTTATCTCCAAGCCTTACATAATCTTTAATCAAAACAGCTGTCATCCTTGCCATATGAAGTCTTCATCTCGTAAGCAGTATTAAGTCTTCAGCAGCATTAATACTGAGAGCAGTATTAAGTTCAGCAGTGCTAACTACTAGCAGTACTAAAATTGCTTAGCAGTAGTAACTTCATCTAGCAGTATTAATCTTGATTAGCAGCATTAACCTGTATCAGCAGCATTAACTTTAGAAGTAGTAACCAAGTTGTGCTAGCAGTATTAACTGTATTTAAGCAATTCTTTCAGTTCCCAACATGCTTTATAGTTTAGATCATTTTATATTTCTGTATTGTCCTTTGTATTGTATTTTTCTTGTATCTTGGTTGACCTATAAATAGGGTCGTCCTTGTTTCTTTGTAGTAGTGTAGCGCGATCTTGAGAGAGTCTAGAGAGAGAAATACTTTGTATCTTACATGTGACATCAATACACCTGTGATTTACTCCATTGATTCTCATTGTTCTTAGATTGAATTGTGTTTGTGATTTGTGAGAAAATTTATGGATGTTTAAGCGCGACATCCATTTTTTGCCGATTCGGCAAAGGGGGTACCCTTTGTGTTTTCTCGTCCGGACCGACCTCATCGGATTTCCATGAATCTTTACATTGTCCATCTACAATGTAAATGATAAGGTTTTCAAGGGAAATAAATTGCAAAAAACCCACCCTCTTGCAGGATATTGCCGAAGCCACGCATTGGCCAAACCGAAATAACGTATATCATGCAGTTTATCGATACCTAGACAACTCATGGTGTATTGCCAGAAAGAGACCAAGTCATTGCGTGCTTCTCTTTCTAAGTTTTGTTTTGACGGGTCATCAGATTAAAATGGATCCCCGTAGAAAAAGTTATGGACGTTTAAGCGCGACACCCATTTTTAGCCGATTCAGCAAAGGGGGTACCCATTGTGTTTTCTCGTCCGGACCGACCTCGTCGGATTTCCACGAAACTTTACATTGTTCATCTACAATGTAAATGATAATATTTTCATGGAAAATAACTTGCAAAAAACCCACTCTCGTGTCGGATATTGCCGAAGCCACGCATTGGCCAAACCGAAAGAACGTACATCATGCAGCTTATCGATACCCAGTCAAATCATGGTGTATTTCCAGAAAGAAACCAATATGTGATGTGCTTCCCGTTCTAAGTTTCGTTTTGACTGGTCATGGGCATAAAACAGATCCCTGGAGCAAAAGTTATTGACATTTAAAAGCGACACCCATTTTTGGTCGATTCGGCAAAGGGGGTACCCTTTGTGTTTTCTCGTCCGGACCGACCTCGTCAGATTTCCACGAATCTTTACATTGTCCATCTACAATGTAAATGATAAGGTTTTCAAGGGAATAACTTGCAAAAAACCCACGCATTGGCCAAACCGAAATAACGTACATTATATAGTTTATCGATACCCACTCAAATCATGGTGTATTTCCATAAAGCAACAAATCCATGACGTGCTTCTCATTCTAAGGTTCGTTTTGATGGGTCATGGGCTTAAATTGGATTTTCGTAGCAAAAGTTATGGACGTTTAAGCGCGACACCCATTTTTGGCAGATTCGGCAAAGGGGGTACCCTTTGTGTTTTCTCGTCCGGACCGACCTCGTCGGATTTCCACGAATCATTACATTGTTCATCTACAATGTAAATGATAATGTTTTCAAATGAAATAACATGCAAAAAAACCACTCTCGTGCAGGATATTGCCGAATCCACGCATTGGCCAAACCGAAATAACGTACATCATGCAGTTTATCGATACCCACTCAAACCGTGGTCTATTTCAAGAAAGCAACCAATCCATGACTTTCTTCTCATTATATGGTTCGTTTTGACGGGTGATGGGCTTAAAATGGATCCTCGTAGCAAAAGTTATGGACATTTAATCGCGACACCCATTTTTGGCCGATTCAGCAAATGAGGTACCCTTTGGGTTTTCTCTTCCGGACCGACCTCGTCGGATTTTCCATGAATCATTACATTGTTCATCTACAATGTAAATGATAATGTTTTCAAGGGAAATAACATGCAAAAAACCCACTCTCATCAAGCATATTGCCGAACCCAAGCATTGGCCAAACCGAAAGAACGTACATCATGTAGTTTTTCGATACCCACTCAAATCATGGTGTATTTCCAGAAAAAGACCAACCCATGGCATGGTTCTCGTTCTAAGGTTCGTTTTTATGGGTCATGGGCTTAAAACGGATCCCCGTAGCAAAAGTTATGGACGTTTAAGCACGACACCCATTTTTGGCCGATTCAGCAAAGGAGGTACCCTTTGTGTTTTCTCGTCCGGACCGACCTCGTCGGATTTTCCACGAATCATTACATTGTTCATCTACAATGTAAATGATAATGTTTTCAAGGGAAATAACATGCAAAAACCCACTCTCGTGCAGGATATTGCGGAAGCCACGCATTGTCAAACCGAAAGAACGTACATCATGTACTTTATCGATACCCACTCAAATCATAGTGTATTTTCGGAAAGAGACCAAACCATGGCGTGATTCTCGTTCTAAGGTTCGTTTTTATGGGTCATGGGCTTTAAACGGATCCCCGTAGCAAAAGTTATGGACGTTTAAACGCGACACCCATTTTTGGCCGATTCAGCAAAGGGGGTACCCTTTATGTTTTCTCATCTGGACCGACCTCATCAGATTTCCACTGTTGGGAACTGAAGAATTCATCAAGTATGGTTAATGCTGCTGATTCAAAGTTACTACTGCTAGAAGGCTTAAAGGTTAATACTGCTGAGTGTTACTACTGCTAGTACAATTAATACTGCTAGTCAAAGTTAGTGCTGCTTGAACAAAGTTAGTACTGCTTAGCTAGTTAGTACTGCTAGTGGTTAGTGCTGCTTGGTAGTTAATGCTGCTAGAAGAAATTTAATGTTGCTGAAGATTAATACTGCTTATATGATGAAGATTCGCATGAAAGGATATACATGGAAGCTTAGAGATATACATGGAAGATATACTGAAGATATGTTTATTTTTTTAATTATCTTTTTGTTTAGTATATGTATAGAAGATACAGAATAGTTTTGGTAGAGATTAATTCTAAGTGTTAATTCTAGAGAGAAAATCAACCTCAAGGCATAGATCCTAATTCTAGAGAAGTAGAATTCGTATTGGTGAGACTGTTCATCAATATTGAGGTTGAGTGTGTAATCTTGTAACTTCAAAGCATTCAATACAAGTTTACAGATTGTTCTTCATATTTTCTGTATTGATTTACTGTTTCATTGAATATCAAAGTGTTATTCCACAAACTTCTTTGATATTGTTTCTGAGAATTAATTCTTGTTGAGAATTCGATCCTGACAAGTGGTATCAGAGCTAAACTCTCTCAGAAACATCTATTCATCATGGAAAATCTTACAGAATCAAGCAGTACTTTGGTCTCTAAGGTTCCAATGCTCAAACCCAGTGAGTTTGACATGTGGAAGATCAGAATCAGACAATATATTCTTCTCACTGACTACTCAATGTGGGATATCATTGAGAATGGTCCTTCTGAAGCTGGAAGGATAGGAGCAGATGGGAAAAGACCTCCACCAAAGACAGATGGTGAGAGGAAGATCAGACAGACAGAGATGAAGGCCTTGAGCACTCTGCTCTTGGCCATCCCCAATGAATATCAGCCTCAATTTTGCAACTGCACTGATGCTCAGATTCTCTGGAATGCTCTAGAGAAAAGATTTGCTGGAACAAAGAGCATCAAAAGAAATCAAAGAGATGTTCTAAAGCAGCAGTATGAGAACTTTACTTCCTCAAAGAATGAGTCTATGACTCAAACTTTTGATAGGTTCAACAAACTCATAGGTGAACTGGCTACTGTAGGAGTAAAGATGAAACAAGATGATATCAACAGAAAGTTCCTCAGATCTCTTGGAGATGAATGGACTATGTACACTGTCTCATATAGACAGAGTGACAATCTGGAAGAGAAAGAACTTGATGATCTATACAATGATCTAAGAGTTTTTGAAACTGAGGTAGAAACCAAGAAGAAGCCCTCTGGTTATATCCACAATGTTGCACTTCTCGCAGCATCCACTGATACTACTGCCAACCCTGAAGCAGTTAGTACTGCCAGTGGAGTAAGCCCAAAAAAAGGCACTGAAACTATCTTTGAAGCCTTTTTGTCCAGTCATAACAGCAATTCTTTGATTAATGATGATTTGGATCAAATTCACCATGATGACTTGGAGGAGATGGATATTAAATGGCAGATGGCCATGTTATCAATGAGGGTGAAGAAGTTCATTAAAAGAACAGGAAGGAATAACTTCTCTCAAAGAAGAGAAGATGGAGCTGGGTTTGACAAGACCAAGGTGGAATGTTATAAGTGTCACTTGAAAGGACACTTTGCTAGAGAATGCAGGAGTGTTGTTCCAAACAACAACCACCAACAAGCTCAGAATGGAGGCTACAATCAAAACAAGAATCCTGCTCATGCCCTTGTTTCTCAACAAGGAATGGGATTTGACTGGAGTGATCAAGCTGAGGAAGCCATTCAGAATCAAGCTCTTATGACATAAGTGTCTGATCTTCCCTCTGAGGTAATTTCTAGTCTTTGTACTAAATCTTGCATTGACACTGTCACAAGATACAGGGATCACAATCAAAGTATGTGTGATGACCTCAAAAGATTAGAAAAGGACAGAAGAGAGTATGTGTTAATAGTAGAGAGATTTAAAGAGCAAATCAAAGGCTTTCAAGCTAATGAACTTCAACACTCTTATGACACAAACTATTGGAAGTGGGAAAAGAATGAGTTAGAGACCAAACTGTCTAAATCCTTAGAAGAAAGTGATAGGCTGAAAGAGGAACTGTCTAAAGTTAAACTTGACATAGAAAAGTTTTCATATGCTTCAAAAGCAATGGATTCTCTTCTAAAGGCTCAGATTCATGACAAAATGAAGCCTGGTATTGGATACAACAATACACCTCCTCCTTACAATAACAATTATATCCCTCCTACTTCAGACTTGTTAGAAACCAAGGAGAAAAAGGACTTATCTGAGAAAGCCTTTAAGATAGATCCTTTGGATGAAGTAGTAATTAAGGATTTAACTGAGAAAGAAGCCAGTGAGTATAGGGATAATGATGTGAGTAAAAAGATACCATTAGAAAACAATATTATCACCAATGAGGGATGTGGGAAAATCTGGGTCAAGTCCAAGGAGATAGAGCAGACAAAAGGAAAGGATAACAAGGTCCATTACAAACAAACCACAGTTGTGAATCCTGGATCTTGTAAACAGTGTGATTGCAGTAAAGCCAAGAGCCTAAATTCTGGTTTAAAAAGAGGAAATCAAAGAAACTGGAATAATCAATGGGCTCAGAAACAAGGAGTTGATCTGAATAAAATCAATAGACCAAAACCTTGTTTCATATGTGGCAAGTTAAATCATTTGGCTAAATATTGTTACTTTAACCCTATTAACCAACAGATGAACTTTCAAAGATTTGTGCAAAAACCTGTTGGTTATAGGAAGGCTGGAAAGAAACATGTGATAAAGAAACATAATGAAAGGAAAGGCCCCATGAAGAAAAAGATTTTAAAAGAAAGTGTCAAAATGTGGGTGCCTAGAAGCACTGAAACTGTTAGTACTGATGACAGGGTTAGAAGCACTAAAATTGTTAGTACTGCTAACATGGTTACTACTGCTACCTGTGTTAGTACTGCTGAAAATATTAATGTTGCAAATACTGTTAGTACCTCTTCAAAGGTTAATACTGCCAACACAGTTACTGCTGCTAACACAGTTACTACTGCTAACAAGGTTAGTACTGCTAAGCATGCAAGTGCTGCTAAGGCAGTTAGTACTTCTAAAATCAGTACTGATTCTAGCAAAAATATTTCCAAGCCTATTATTGTAACAAAGTACTCCAAGAATGAGGAGTTAAAGTTCAAAAATCTTGTCAAGAAAGAATGCAAGTATTTTGATGAGAAAGGGGTACCCAAGACCACTTTGGCTTGGGTTCCTAATTCATACTAACTGATCTATATTATGTGCAGGGCAACCAACAGCTCAAGGGAAAGAGCATATGGCATGTTGATAGTGGTTGCTCTAGGCACATGACAGGCAATATGTCATGCCTTCAGGATTTCAAGCATATCAATGGAGGACATGTTGCATTTGGGGATAATCTTACTGGTGGTAAGATAAGTGGAAAAGGTAATGTCACCAAAGGTAAGATGACATTTGAGGATGTCTACTATGTTGATCAATTAAAGTACAACCTGTTAAGTGTATCACAGGTTTGTGACAAACAACATAGTATATTATTTACAAATACTGAGTGTATGATCCTTGCTCCAGGGTTCAAGGTAGTTGATGAAAGCATGATACTACTTAGAACTCCAAGAAAGGACAATGTTTACTGTCTAGATATGGACAATGTTGATAGTGATTCGTCTCTAAATTGTCTTGTTTCAAAAGCTTCTGTAGATGAATTCTCTCTTTGGCACAGAAGGATGTGTCACATGAATTTCAAGACTATGAACAAACTTGTTAAAAACAACCTTGTAAGAGGTTTACCTTCAAAAGTCTTTTCATGTGATGATCATTGTGTTGCTTGTCTTAAAGGCAAACAGCACAAAACTTCTCATAAGACCAAAGAGTTAAATTTTGTTTCTTCTTGTCTCCAGTTACTGCATATGGATCTGTTTGGTCCTACAAATGTTATGAGTATAGGCAAGAAATCTTACTACTTGGTTATTGTTGATGATTACTCCAAATTTACTTGGGTATATTTTCTAAGGACTAAGGATGAGACAAGTGGACTTATCAAATCCTTTATTCTAAGAATTGAAAACCAAACTAATCAAAGAGTAAAAGTCATTAGATCAGATAATGGAACTGAGTTTAAAAATCATGATCTAAACACCTTTTGTGAAGAGAAAGGTATTGAGAGGCAATATAGTGCTCCTAGAACTCCTCAACAGAATGGTGTTGCTGAAAGGAGAAATAGGACACTAATAGAGGCTGCTAGATCTCTGTTGGTTGATTCAACTTGCCAATTACTTTCTGGGCTGAAGCAGTTAATACTGCTTGTTATGTCCAAAATAGAGTTCTAGTGGCCAAGCAAAAGAACAAGACCCCATATGAGATTTTAAATAAAAGAAAACCTTTCATTGGTTTCTTCAAACCTTTTGGGTGTCCTTGTACAATTCTCAATACCAAATCTCACTTAGGTAAGTTTGATAGCAAAGCAGGTGATGGATTTCTTGTTGGATATTCATCTCAGAGTAAGGCCTACAGAGTTTTTAACTCTTCTTCCAGAATAATTGAAGAAAGTGACAATGTCAAATGCAATGAGAATACACCAAATCCAATTGGGTCTGGTCCTCAGTGGCTATTTGACATTGACTCACTAACTAACTCTTTTGGTTTCAGTAATGAGTATACAGGAACAGGAAGTGGAGGATTAGGGACTACACAAGTCTCAGAAAGTATATCTAAATCTGTGATATTTCCCATACCCACAGTGAATTCTGTTGAAGACTGTGAAAAGGAATCATTTACTGGACCAAGTCAGAGTGAAGAAGAAACTAGAGATGAGGAGACTCAAGAAAATAAAGAATCAGAAGTGGCATCTGAAAACACTTCAGTTGAGTTTCATGACTCTAATCTAGAGGCTGGACTGAATGAAGAACCTAGTCATAACACCAGAGTTCAAAAGAATCATCCTCCACAGCTGGTAATAGGAGATATCTCTTCTCCTATGATGACTAGACATCAAAGCAGGCTTCAAGAAATGCAAGATCAACAGCATACAGTGCTTACTTGTTTTCTATCCCAGCTTGAGCCTAAAAAGGCACATGATGCTATGAAAGAATCCAGCTGGATAGAAGCAATGCAAGAAGAACTGTTACAGTTCAAGCTACAAGATGTATGGGATCTAGTAGACCTTCCTAAAGGTCACAGAGCAATTGGCACAAAGTGGATTTTCAGAAACAAGAGAGATGAAAGAGGTATTGTCATAAGGAACAAAGCAAGGCTAGTGGCTCAAGGATATACTCAAGAAGAGGGTATAGATTATGAAGAAGTTTTTGCACCTGTGGCTAGGATAGAAGCAATCAGATTATTCCTAGCCTATGCTTCTTACATGAACTTCAAAGTCTATCAAATGGATGTAAAAAGTGCTTTTCTCTATGGCTCAATTGAAGAAGAGGTATATGTCTGTCAACCACCAGGGTTTGAAAACCCAAGCTATCCAGACAGGGTATACAAATTGAAGAAAGCTCTTTATGGACTGCATCAAGCTCCAAGAGCATGGTATGACACTCTGTCATCCTATCTCTTGGAAAATGACTTTGAAAGAGGAGTCATTGATAAGACTCTATTTATCAAGAGAAAGAAGAAGGATATCTTGCTGGTCCAAATCTATGTTTATGACATTATCTTTGGATCTACAAGAGACAACATGTGCAAGGAGTTTGAGGATCTAATGCATCAAAGGTTCAAAATGAGTTCCATGGGGGAACTTACTTTCTTCCTTGGACTCCAAGTTCAACAGAAGTCAGATGGCATCTTGATCTGTCAATCCAAGTATGTGCAGGACATTCTAACCAAATTTGGTTTCTCAGAGTCAAAACCTGCCAGCACACCTATGGAAACACACAAGCAGATAACAGCAGATCTTGAGGGGGAGGATATGGATGTGCATCATTATAGATCCATGATTGGCTCTCTCATGTATCTCACAGCATCAAGGCCAGATATAATGTTTCCAGTCTGTGTGTGTGCAAGATTCCAAGTTAGGCCAAAGCAATCTCACTTTCAAGCTGTTAAGAGGATATTTAGATATCTCAAAGGGCAACCCAGATTGGGACTTTGGTAACCTCATGACTCACCCTTTGACCTAATAGCATACTCAGACAGTGATCTAGGTGGGGCAAACTTGGACAGAAAATCTACTTCTGGAGGATGTCAGTTTTTGGGTGCTAGACTAGTTTCATGGCAGTGCAAGAAACAAACCACAGTGTCCACATCTACAACAGAGGCAGAGTACATAGCAGCTGCAAGTTGCTGTTCTCAAGTCTTATGGATTCAGAATCAAATGCTGGACTATGGGGTAACCTTTCTACACACTCCCATTTTTATAGATAATAGCAGTGCTATCAGCATTGTGAATAATCCTGTCAAGCACTCTAAGACAAAGCACATTGAGATCAGGTATCACTTCATAAGAGACTGTAATGAAAAGAAACTTATTCAAGTTGTAAAAGTTCACACTGATAATCAGTTTGCTGATCTATTCACTAAAGCCTTTGATATGGGTAGATTCACTTTCTTGGTAACAAGTGTGGGAATGATCAACTCTGAATA
The DNA here is from genome assembly GCA_954870635.1 of Arctium minus. Lineage (NCBI taxonomy): Eukaryota > Viridiplantae > Streptophyta > Magnoliopsida > Asterales > Asteraceae > Arctium > Arctium minus. The sequence continues at coordinate 3,775,078 of OX941092.1, read as the reverse complement.
AGCCCCTTCTCAAATATTGACTCTATACCGGTATATTGTTTATTCTTGGTGTTACTAATCTTCTTTTTCAGGATATGCATAGCAGTACTCAGTGTTTAAAGGAGTTAGTTAGTTAATACTGCTAGTTAGTTAATACTGCTAGTTAGTTAATACTGCTAGTAGTTAATACTGCTTTTAGTTAATACTGCTAGTTAGTTAATACTGCTAGTTAGTTAATACTGCTAGTTAGTTAATATTGCTAGTTAGTTAATACTGCTAGTAGTTAATACTGCTTTCAGTTAATACTGCTAGTTAGTTAATACTGCTAGTTAGTTAATACTGCTAGTTAGTTAATACTGCTAGTAGTTAATACTGCTCTAGGTTAGTACTGCTTATGTTCCGAATACTATAAATACTCTTTGCCCGCCTAAAAGTTCATAACGACTCTTTGCATACTGTTCACTTGCGCTCTAAACCCTTTCTCTCTCAAGTTCGAAGTTTTCAGGCAAGCTTTTCACTAAGATCAATGGCATCCATGGCATTCATCGATGAACACAATGAGATCGCGATGCTACAAAAGCCAAAGCAAGCTGCAGGATTTCATCAGATTGTGGATTTCCTCAAGTCAAGCCATATTGCTCATGCTCTTACTGTATCTCCTACAATCTATATTGAGCATCAAAGGCAGTTCTGGGCTAATGCCACCATTGTTGCTGAGAATGGTGTGCAAATGATCAAGACAATGATCTGTGAAAAGCCACTAGCAGTTACTGAAGAGGTTATTCGCATCAGTCTACGTCTAGACGATGCCTCTGGTATAACTTCTATCCCAAACGATGAACTGTTTTCCAATCTTACAAGAATGGGGTATGGAGGCCCATTGGGTGTTTTCAAATTCTCTAAAGCCAAATTTTCACCCCAATGGCGTTTCTTTGTCCATACTCTTATGCACTGTATCTCCAAAAAGACTACTGGATGGAGTGAGTTCAGCAGCACTATTGCTTATGCTTTGGTGTGCTTGGCCACTGCCAGAAAGTATAACTTTTCTAAAATGATTTTCAGTGATCTTGTCTCAAACATGGGAAACAAAAAGAGCTTCTTTATGTATCCCAGGTTTGTTCAAGAAGTTATTACTCATGAATTGATGGATATACCTCAACCTGTTGGGGTATATGTACCTAAACCCCCCAAAGGCAAGGTTTTCTCAAATATGAGAAGATCTGCTGGGGACTCTGAAGGAGTTGACACCCCATTGTTCTCTACAATGATGGTGGTGTCCCAAACCAATGAAGGTATGGCAGCAGGGTCAAGGCCCCCATTAGACCAACCCACTGCTAGCCAATCCCAACCTTCCCTCTCAAAATCTATTCCCCAGTCCCTTCTTGAAAAACCAACCTCTCCTATCACCCAAACTTACAAGAGAAAACAGGTAAAGAAGGCTCCTTCCCTTCTTGTACCATCATCCCCCAAGCATTTAAGCCCTATATTGGAGCATTCTCCAGTAGAGAATATTCAAAGGGAAACCACAAGGGTGTCTCCCAACCCAAAAGAGGTGCTCTCTGAGGAGGAGGTAGAGCATATGGGTGATGAGGCTGCCACTACTCCTGCTAGCATAGAGGAGGAAAGTGGTAACATAAATAAGACCTCCCCCATGGCAACTTTGAATGAGCAATCATTCGAAGGTCCCTGGTGCCAAGAAACCACAGGGGTGGATAGTGCTTCTGCTAGGCAGAAGACTTCCACTACTAAAAGATCCAATGATCCTTCAAAGGAGGGTAACACTTCTAGAGAAGGTGAGGACAGATATGACTACCAGGAATTGATGGAAACCATGGGAAACATCAACCTAGATGTTATGAAACAAGGAAAAGAAATAGAGGAGATGAAGTTGGTTATCCTGTCCCAACAAGTTCAGATTGAAAAATTGAAGAAGATGGTGACCAGGCTGGTTCAAAAGAAAAGAAGGAAACAGTTTGTACTCAAAAAGAGGGACCAAGTTCAAGATTCTTTCAACAGGGGGAGAAGCATGAAGGGGAAACTGTTGAAAAGAAAACTGAAGTTGAGGGGGAGACAGAGGAAGAGATGGAAACAGAAACAGATACTGCTGCTGAAGTAAAAGTAGCAGCAGAAACAAAAGCAGCAGAAATAGGGCTCTCTGTGGAAGAAATGGAGATAGCAGAAACTTTAGTCAAAGCAAAGAATGATACTCCTAAGGCTACTCAAAAGGCCAAGGGAGTAGTTATCAAAGAAGGAGGGATCTCAGAGAAGGAAAAAGAGAAGGAAGTTTTGAAAGAATCAAAGGGAAAAGGAAAAGAGAAGATGATTGAAGCTGAAATGCCTCCAAGACAGAAGTCTCAGATTGAAATGGATGAGGTAATAGCAAAGCAGTTGCAAGACCAAATGGAGAAAGAGGAGCAGTTGCAAACAGAAAAGGATAGAGAACTGGCAAAGATTATGGCCAAGAAGTTAAATACAGAATACCAAAAGAGTTTGAAAGAAGCAGCTCAGACAGCAGCTCAGGTCAAGAAACTTCAAATTAAGAAGATGCCTATTCAGAAGCAAAAGCAGAAAAGACAACCCTCCAAGACATTTTTGGCCAATCAGGAAAGAAGAAAAATGATAAACTTCCTGAAAGGTGCAATTGGTGTTAAGGGAGAGATGTTTATCCACATGGCATACTCTCAGGTTGAAGAGTTGTATAACAAGGAAATGGCCAAGCTCCAAGGGAATTCAGCACAAAGGGAGGAGGCTGAGAGAAGGATGAAAGAGAGACATGATCTCAACATCCAACAACCATTCCCTGAGGAAACCACACCCTCCAAAGAAGAAGCAGAAGAGAAGAAGGAAGAACCTGGAAGTGTTGGTATAGAAGCCAAGTCTGGAAAAAGAGTGAAATCAATTGCTTCAAAAAGGCAGTTGAAAAGGCCTAGGGTAGAAGAAACTGAAAAGGAAGCAGAACCTTCAGTCACATCTCCAACAGAGCCAGTACAGAGTCCAGAGCAGGTCACTAAGCAAACAGATGAGAGTATGAATCCGTACATGACAATAGTGGAACCTTTGAAAGCTGTTCCAATCTCTATGCAAGCTCCAGAGATCATCTTCTGGGATATTCTGAGAGACAATGGAAAGAATTTCTTCATAATCAAGAGAGCTGATGGTTCATTTGAAGCTTATTCAACATGGGGGAAAGTCATCAGAAGTTGTTCAAGAGCTGACATGGAAGAACTATATAAAGTTGGGATGAAACTTTATGAACCTGTGTTGAAAGGTACTGAAGAGAATCTTCTCAAAGTGACATTGGAATACTTGTGCATGATGTTTGAGCCTGAAAGAGTGCATCATAGGATTAAAGATCATATGCATGAGTTCATATTCAAGAAGATTGACAAATGGATACTGTTTGAAAACTGTGGAGTATACATGATTACTATTGACAATTGTTATCATGAATACTACCTGGTGGACAAAATCTATGAGCATAGCAAGGAGAAATTAGAAGGGATGCTTAAAGCTACACTGGTATGTACAAAGGATTCAGAGATGGCAAAGATTGTGGTGAGAAGAACTGTAAATCAAAGTTTGGGCCTAGATCCAAATTTGGGAAATTGAACCAGAGGTGTTGAAAGCATCTTGAAGATTAATTCTGAAGAACTTGACTTCTTGTCCTAAAAGTCAAGTTAGGGGGAGATTGTTGGGAACTGAAGAATTCATCAAGTATGGTTAATGCTGCTGATTCAAAGTTACTACTGCTAGAAGACTTAAAGGTTAATACTGCTGAGTGTTACTACTGCTAGTACAATTAATACTGCTAGTCAAAGTTAGTGCTGCTTGAACAAAGTTAGTACTGCTAGTGGTTAGTGCTGCTTGGTAGTTAATGCTGCTAGAAGAAATTTAATGTTGCTGAAGATTAATACTGCTTATATGATAAAGATTCGCATGAAAGGATATACATGGAAGCTTAGAGATATACATGGAAGATATACTGAAGATATGTTTATTTTTTTAATTATCTTTTTGTTTAGTATATGTATAGAAGATACAGAATAGTTTTGGTAGAGATTAATTCTAAATGTTAATTCTAGAGAGAAAATCAACCTCAAGGCATAGATCCTAATTCTAGAGAAGTAGAATTCGTATTGGTGAGACTGTTCATCAATATTGAGGTTGAGTGTGTAATCTTGTAACTTCAAAGCATTCAATACAAGTTTACAGTTTGTTCTTCATATTTTCTGTATTGATTTACTGTTTCATTGAATATCAAAGTGTTATTCCGCAAACTTCTTTGATATTGTTTCTGAGAATTAATTCTTGTTGAGAATTCGATCCTGACATCCACGAATGTTTACATTGTCCATATACAATGTAAATGATAAGCTTTTGAAGGGAAATAACTTGCAAAAAACCCACTCTCGTGCCGGATATTGCCAAAGCCACGCATTGGCCAAACCGAAAGAACGTACATCATGCAATTTATCGATACTCACTTAAATTAAGGTGTTTTTCCATAAAGAGAAGAATACATGGCGTGCTTCTCGTTCTAAGGTACATTTTTACGGGTCATGGGCCTAAAACGGATCACCGTAGCAAAAGTTATGGACGTTTAAGCGCGATACCCATTTTTAGCCGTTTCAGCAAAGGGGGTACCCTTTGTGTTTTCTCGTCCGGACCGACCTCGTCGGATTTCCACGAATCTTTACATTGTACATATAAAATATAAATGATAAGGTTTTCAAGAGAAATAACTTGCAAAAAACCCACTCTCGTGCAGGATATTGCCGAAACCATGCAATGGCCAAACCGAAAGAACGTACATCATGCAGTTTATCGATACCCACTCAAATCATGGTGTATTGCCAGAAAGCAACCAACCCATGGCGCGATTCTTGTTCTAAGGTTCGTTTTGATGGGTCATGGGCTTAAAACGGATCCCTGTAGAAAAAGTTATGTACGTTTCTGCGTGACACCCATTTTTGGCCGATTCAGCAAAGGGGGTACCCTTTGTGTTTTCTCGTCCGGACCCACCTCGTCGGATTTCCACAAATCATTACATTTTTCATATACAATGTAAATGATAAGGTTTTCAAGGGAAATAACTTGCAAAAATCCCACTCTCGTGCAGGATATTGCTGAACCAACGCATTGGACAAACCGAAAGAACATACATCATACAGTTTATCGATACCCACTCAAATCATGGTGTATTCCCAGAAAGCGACCAAATCATGGCGTGATTCTCGTTCTAACATTCGTTTTTATGGGTCATGGGCTTAAAATGGATTACCGTAGCAAAAGTTATGGACGTTTAAGCGCGACACCCATTTTTGGTCGATTCAGCAAATGGGGTACCCTTTATGTTTTCTCGTCCGGACCGACCTCGTCGGATTTCCACGAATGTTAACATTGTCCATATACAATGTAAATGATAAGCTTTTGAAGGTAAATAACTTGCAAAAACCCACTCTCGTGTCGGATATTGCCGAAGCCATGCATTGGCCAAACCGAAAGAACGTACATCATGAAATTTATCGATACACACTTAAATCAAGGTGTTTTTCCAGAAAGAGAACAATACATGGCGTGCTTCTCGTTCTAAGGTTCGTTTTGACGGGTCATGGGCATAAAATGGATCACCATAGCAAAAGTTATGGATGTTTAAGCGCGACACCCGTTTTTAGCCGATTCAGCAAAGGGGGTACCCTTTGTGTTTTCTCGTCCGGACCGACCTCGTCGGATTTCCACGAATCTTTACATTGTCCATCTATAATGTAAATTATAAGGTTTTTAATGGATATAACTTGCAAAAAACCCACTCTCGTGTCGGATATTGCTGAAGCCACACATTAGCCAAACCGAAAGAACGTACATCATGCAGTCTATCGATACCCACTCAAACCATGGTGTATTTCAAAAAAGCAACCAAGACATGACGTTCTTCTCATTCTATGGTTCGTTTTGACGGGTCATGGGCTAAAAATGGATCCTCGTAGCAAAAGTTATGGATGTTAAGCGCGACACCCATTTTTGGCCGATTCGGCAAAGGGGGTACCCTTTGTGTTTTCTCGTCCGGACCGACCTCGTCGGATTTCCACGAATCATTACATTGTTCATCTACAATGTAAATGACAATGTTTTCAAAGGAAATAACATGCAAAAAACCCACTCTCGTGCAGGATATTGTCGAATCCACGCATTGGCCAAACCGAAAGAACGTATATCATGTAGTTTATCGATACCCACTCAAATCATGGTGTATTTCCAGAAAAAGACCTATCCATGGAGTGATTCTCGTTCTAAGGTTCATTTTTATGGGTTATGGGCTTAAAACGGATCCCCGTAGCATAAGTTATGGACGTTTAAGCACGACACCCATTTTTGGCCGATTCATCAAAGGAGGTATCCTTTGTGTTTTCTCATCCGGACAGACCTCGTCGGATTTTCCACGAATCATTACATTGTTCATCTACAATGTAAATGATAATGTTTTCAAGGGAAATAACATGCAAAAAACCCACTCTCATGCAGGATATTGCCGAAGCCACGCATTGGCCAAACCGAAAGAACGTACATAATGTAGTTTATCGATACCCACTCAAATAATAGTGTATTTCCAGAAAGCGACCAAGCCATGGCGTGATTCTTGTTCTAAGGTTCGTTTTTATGGGTCATGGTCTTTAACCGGATCCCCGTAGCAAAAGTTATGGACGTTTAATAGCGACATCCATTTTTTGCCCATTCCACAAAGGGGGTACCCGTTGTGTTTTCTCGTCCGGACCGACCTCGTCGGATTTCCACGAATGTTTACATTGTCCATATATGTTGATCCAAACTCTCTCAGTGATTTGATAATGACCCTCTTTTATACTTAGTGAAAATTACGTTATTATATGTATTAGTGTTTCATCATCAGTGATCAGACTGAGTCTGTTCAATTATCGCTGATGACCTTTCTGTAAAAATTTAATATGTATGTGTTTCACTTTCAGCGATCAAACTGAGTCTGTTCAGTCATCGCTGATCGTTTCCCATGTAACACAGTTAACGTAATCCCTGAAGACAAGTCTCGCGTCAACATAGTTCATAGCTGAATCGAAGACGAAGCCACTGAACAATAGATAAGTCTACTAGTGACCTGATGCGGATATCAGCGAAGACCAGACGAATCTACTTACGCGAAGAAGCCTGAGGAAAAGCTTCAGCGATAGCTGAACTTCTTTATCTCTGGAAGAAGAGATACTCAGCGATCAACGATTACAAAGCTTATGCCTCAAGTTTTCTTTTGTCTTACCTTGCACAACCAGTACGATGTGTCAGAACGGACACGTCTCTGCCACAAATCGTACAACAACTCTGTCAACTACACTGTTCATAAAGCGGCCAAAAGCATGTCTCCAAAAGTAAGACTCCCAAAGCCAATCTATGAACGCCACGTGTAAAGTACCCTGCCATGCATTTAATGCATAGGGTATAAATAGGAAGCTCACCCCTTCATCTGAAGGTGTGCTCAATCCTTGAACTCCATAATAGAAACCCTTGTTTTCTATCTCTCTAAAATCCTCCATTCTCTGAATTTCTTGTGCAACCATCTTAGTGTTTCTTAAGTTTGTTTAGATTGAGTCTGTCTTAATCTTATTCCGCAACAAACTTGTAAATTGTAGTTTGATTTATCAATAAACAATTTATTAAACTTTAATTTATGTGTTTGTATTCAACCCCCCCTTCTACAAACTTGTTAAGCACCTTCGGGACCAACAAGTGGTATCAGAGCAGTTTGTTTAATCTAATAAACAAGATCTTGCTGTATACTCTTCCTTGCTATTCTAAAATGGCACTAAACACAAACATAAACTACTATGATAATGGTTCACTTTCTAAACCTCCTCGATTTAGCAGAGATAACTTTTCTCTATGGAAAAATCGAATGATGCTATTTCTTGAAGGTGCGGATCCTACTATACCTGAATATATAGAAAACGGACCCTATGAACCTGTTAGAATTATAGTTGCGGTTCCCGCTACTGCCACCACTGAAGCTGTCCCTGAACGATATGTCGTTAAGGAAATAAGACAGTGGAGTGATGAAGATAAAAAGAAGGTAGGCATAGATGCAAGAGCAAAGACCATTATATCAATGGCTCTGCCTGATGAAGTTTTCCATTCCATCATGCATCTAAAAACTTCTAAAGAAATGTGGGAAACCATATGTGTTCAATATGAGGGCACCACTGAAATCCAAGAGACCCGAAAGATTAACTTGGTAAGACAGTATGAAAGTTTTATCGCTGGTAAGAATGAATCTCTTTCTGACATTCATCAGCGGTTTAACTGCCTGATCATTGACCTAAGAACTGTTGGAAGGACCTATTCTAATTCTGAGGTCCTAACAAAATTCTTGGAAAGTCTTCCTGAAAGCTGGGACAGTTATTCAATATGTCTTAAGCTGACAAAAGACTTACATACTCTCTCTCTAAGCACTCTGTATGGAATATTGCTCAACTATGAGCAATCTAATCTCCTGAAGAAGAATCTTGTAAAAGATTCTAAAGACTCCAAAAGCACTGTTGTTGCTTTAGTCTCGTCAGAGATAATTCCATCCCAGCGATCTACTCTCACCATCACTAAGTTAGATTCTGAATCTGAGGATTTATCAGACCCTGATCTTTCAGAGTTTAATGAGTCCTTAGCACTCTTGACAAACTCTTTTAAGAGATTTTCAAGAAAGAGCAACTTCCGAAGAAGTAAACCTCTCTCTCTTACTGAAAAGCCAAAATCAACTCCAGTTGATAAGGCTACAGCCACTTGCTATAACTGCGAAAAAATTGGACATTTTGCTAGTGAGTGCAGGTCGAAAAAGGTCTTCAAACCTTCAACCTCAAGAAGATCCAGTGATGACAAATACCATAAGCTGAAGAACAAATATCAAAAGCTGAAAAGCTATCAGCGAAAAGGTAAAGGTCTCATCGCTGAAGAACATGACTGGGCTGAATCAGAAGAATCATCTTCTGATGAAGAAGAAGTCGCTAATCTTTGCCTCATGGCTGAGATTAAAGAAGAAGTAGAAGAACCATCTGAACCTTCTATGAGCTACATATCATCTCATGTATCTATCTCAACAAATCCCTCTCTGCCTGAAGCTGAGAGAAGTCGCGTTGTTTATGTGCTGACGATTGACCTTTATAATGCTCTAAACGACAAAACTCAAGCTGAAAATAAAAATGTTTATTTAACACAAGAGCTAGAGAAATGTCATGAAAAGATCAGTGAACTAAATCTTTTAGAAGAAAAGCTGAAAGATCAAGTCATTATAAATGAAATCATCAGCATTGAACGCGAACAAGCCATCGCTGCTCTAAAAGCAGAAAAGGCTCATGTTGAAAAATGGTGCAAATCATCAACAAAGATCTCTGAGATAATAAATGCTCAAACTCCTGAAAGTGATAGAACTGGTCTTGGTTTTTGGACACCACCGGATGATCCTAAAGAAGAAAGTTCCTCGCTTAAGTTTGGAACTTTTGTCACATCTTTCTTTGACACTTCTTATAATCAATTCTATCCCTGTTCTTCTTCAAATCCCATCCCTGAGGAGATATCTGCAAGATCTAAGTCTGCAGATAAAGGAAAGTCTATTCTCCCTCCTCAGAAGGCTTCCAAGAAAACCAAACTGAAAGTTCCTTCCAAACCTTCAGTGGATAAACCTTCTAGCTCAGTGACAGAAATCTTTGATATCTGTCCTCCAAAGCTGAAGGTTGATCTAAAGCCCCCGTGAGACCTGAAGAAATAAAAATTCCTCCCAGATCTCGTGCTAAAGGCATTCTTGGAGCTGGACCTGCTCATCTTAAGTTTTCAAAACCTTTTGGTTATAAAACCACCATCAGATATAGAAAATGTTATCACTGTGGATTTACTGACCATATTGCGAGCAAGTGTCCAAATACCACCGAAGCTGATAAAACAGCTGAAGTGAAGAAAAATGCCTCTAAGGCAAATAAAGTCACCAAAGTTGAAAAATCAACCAAAGTGAAAAATACCACTAAGGTTAAGAAATTAACCAAAGTGAAGATTACCACTGAAGCTGAATCTTCATCAGCTGTGAAGACTGCTGAATCTTCCTTATCCACTAACTCTGAAGGACCCATTGAAAAGTGGGTACCAAACAACGCTTAATCTTCCTTATGTATGCAGGGATCAAAGGGCATCTGGTATCTCGATAGTGGATGTTCTCGTCATATGACTGGACAAAGAGACCTGCTCACTGAATACAAGGAAGAGAAAGGCCCCTCTGTTACCTTTGGTGGAAATGGAAAAGGAATTACTCGAGGGTTTGGTGTCCTCAGCAATGGGACAACTACCTTTCGAAGAGTCGCTTATGTAGATGGACTGAAGCACAATCTTCTAAGCATCAGTCAGCTATGTGACAAAGACTACGAAGTTCGCTTTTCTAAGAAAGCAAGTTCAGTGGTAGATGAAAAAGGAAAACTTGCTCTCAGTGGTTATAGAAGAGAAAATGTCTATGTAATAGATATGGACTCTACTATCACTGATAACTTATGTTTTCTCTCTAAGGCCTCTTCTGATGTCAACTGGCTATGGCATAAAAGGCTCTTTCATCTAAACTTCAAAACCCTGAATTCTCTCTCATCTAAGGAACTGGTTTCTGGTCTTCTTCAGCACTCATATGCTAAAGAATCTCTCTGCTCAGCATGTGAAAAAGGAAAACAAACAAAAGCTAGTTTCAAGTCGAAACAAGTTTCCTCAGTGACAAGTCCTCTTCAGCTCCTGCATATGGATCTATTTGGCCTTGTCAACATCCAATCAATAGCTGGAAAGAAATATACGCTTGTCATTGTAGATGAATATTCTCGCTACACCTGGGTTATTTTTCTTAGCTGTAAGAGTGATACTCCAGAAGAACTAATATCTTTTGTCAAAAAGATGGAAGTGCTGAATAATCTTACTCTTCGATCAATAAGAAGTGATCATGGAACTGAATTCAAAAATAGTTCCCTGGACAATTTCTTTGAGAACAAGGGAATCTCTCACAACTTCTCTTCAGTAAGAACACCTCAGCAAAATGGAGTCGCTGAAAGAAGAAACAGAACGATCATAGAAGCTGCTAGATCAATGCTCAGCGATTCTCACCTCCCTACTCAATTTTGGGCAGAAGCTGTAAACACTGCATGTTTTACTCAAAACAGATCGCTGATAATAAAGCGATTTGGGAAGAAAGCTTATGAACTTTTTCTTGGAAGGAAGCCTTCTATCAGCTTTCTTCATATCTTTGGTTGTCAGTGCTTTATCTTAAACAACAAAGATCAACTTGGAAAGTTCGACCCAAAAGCCGATGATGGAATATTTTTAGGATATTCCTCCATCTCCAAAGCCTACAGAGTTTTCAACAAGAGAAGACAAACCGTAGAAGAAACCATTCATGTCACGTTTGATGAAACGCGCTCAGCGAACTCTAAACCAATCGCTGACAATGAAGAACTGAATACTTGGATGCTCTCTCACTATAGAGAAACTGAACCTTTCTTCTCAAACCATCAGCACACTGAAACTCCAGCTGCTGATGAAGAACCAAGTATCATACCTCCCACCGCTGAATCAACCTCATGGGTTTCAGCTGAACCTCTAAACACATTACCACCATCAAATCTGCCTTCGTCTGGAAACCTCTCTAGTGAACCTACTCAACAGTTAATTGCTGATGAACCTCAAACGTCCTCATCAGTAAACATCCCAATTGTTGATCCAACCTCTGAGTTAAGCGATCATGCTCCTGCTCAGCGATGGACAAGAGATCACCCAATAGATCAAATTCTCGGTGATCCAGATGCAGGTATTCAGACACGACGAAGCTCAGGTAATATCTGTCTCTTTGTAAACTTTCTCTCCTTAATAGAACCAAAGAAGACTGATGATGCCCTCAGAGATCCAAACTGGGTCAGCGCTATGCAAGAAGAGCTGACTGAATTTTCTCGAAACAAAGTTTGGAATCTCGTTCCTAGACCATCTGATAAAACTGTAATAGGCACCAAATGGGTGTTTAGAAACAAGTTAGATGAACATGGAACTGTAACCCACAACAAGGCTCGACTTGTTGCTCAGGGATACAGACAAGAGGAAGGCATAGACTATGATGAAACCTTTGCCCCTGTGGCCAGGCTCGAAGCAATTCGACTATTCTTAGCTTATGCAGTCTATAAAGACTTCATCGTTTATCAAATGGACGTAAAATCAGCTTTTCTGAATGGAAAGCTGAATGAAGAAGTTTATGTAGAACAACCACCAGGGTTCTATGACCCTAAGCATCCAAATTATGTTTATAAATTGGATAAGGCTCTCTATGGTCTAAAACAAGCCCCTCGTGCTTGGTATGACACTCTCTCATCTTTTCTTATCTCTGAAAATTTTGAACGTGGCAAGATTGATAATACGTTATTTTTCAGGAAGATAAAAGGTCATATAATTCTTGTACAAATATATGTCGATGACATAATATTTGGTTCTACTAACCCATCTCTATGTACTCGCTTCGCTGAAAGAATGAAGAAAGAATATAAAATGAGTATGATGGGTGAGCTGACATATTTTCTTGGTCTTCAGATTAAACAATCTGACAAAGGTACTTTTATCTGCCAAGGTAAGTATGTTAAAGATATGCTAAAGAAGTTTGATCTCACACAAACTTCAGCGATGAAAACTCCTATGGCACCACCGCTGACACTTAACAAGGATCCATCTGGAAAACCTGTTAATGTCACTGCCTATAGAGGAATGATAGGCTCATTGCTGTATCTTACAGCGAGCCGACCTGACATCATGTACTCTACTTGTTTATGTGCACGCTATCAATCTGAACCCAAGGAATCCCATCTGATCGCTGTAAAGCGAATTTTCAGATATCTGAAAGGAACTCCTAACCTCGGTCTTTGGTATCCCAAAGACTCAGGGTTCGATCTAACTGGTTATTCTGATAGTGATTTTGCAGGCTGTAAACTCGACAGAAAGAGTACCACTGGTGGATGTCAACTCTTGGGAGGAAAGCTGGTAAGCTGGACAAGCAAGAAGCAAAATTCTGTGTCCACTTCCACAGCTGAAGCTGAATACGTAGCCGCTGGAAGCTGTTGTTCTCAAATCTTGTGGATGAGAAATCAACTATTAGATTATGACCTTCAGCTGTCAAAGATTCCTATCTATTGCGACAGCACTAGTGCTATCGCTATAGCAAATAATCCAGTGCTACATTCAAAGACAAAACACATAGAGATCAGATATCACTTTATCAGAGATCATGTGATGAATGGTGATATTGAACTTCACTTTATCCCTACTGACTTTCAGCTTGCTGATATATTCACCAAACCTCTTGATGAGACAAGGTTCAACTTTCTCATCAGTGAGCTTGGAATGCTGAACCTCGAAGAATAATTCTTCAGCGTTCATGTATTGTGTCAGTAATCAAAAGTTCCCCTCATCATTCTCTCTGATAAACATTCTGACTCTCAGGTATATTTTCTCCTTTCCCTCAAAGATGTTTTTCTTCAAAATATAAACTTTAATCACTGAACTTTCTTCAAATGATTAAAAGCTTTTTGAAAAATACATTAATCACTGATATTTCTAGTCAGTGATCCTTTAAAAGGAAAATCTATCCCTATCTTTACAATCAGGGATACTTTTAAAAAGGAAAATCTATCGCTGACTTTTCTTCAGTGATCATTTCAAAACGGACAAATGTACAGTCTCTCTCTTCTATGACGTCATTTGAACCGACAATCCACGACATGCCTTTTCTGACACGTTCGTCCGTTGCCCTTCTATCCAATCAACTTCGTGGAACGTGTCAATGTCATGATGATCCTTTCTTTTCCCGCTTCATTCTCTCTCTCCTCTCTCTTCGTATAAAAGGAATTCTTCTCTCCTTTATACGGTTTACGCTTTCAAAACTTTCAAAGCAAGAAACATTCTCTCAAGAACACTCAAGCAAGTAAACCCAGAATATTGAATCTGCAACTCTTTTTCTTCAAGATACACAGGTTTATTTCATGTTTATATGCTTTGTTCGTATGCTTTTTATTCTTTTTAAAATCCTGCTCGTTTTCTATGGATTTTATAAAACGTTTTTTTTTCAAAAACTAAAGATCATTCTTTCTGATTTTATGTTTTTCAATAAAAACCTTTTGGTTTTAAAGTGTTCTTCATTCTTTCTACCCAGAACACTATTTTTTTACTCCTAAAAATAACTTGATAGTTTTCCAGTTTCCCTTCTTCTATGGAAACTGGTAATCATATTATTTTTAATCTAAATCATTTCTTCTATTATGCCTCTTTCCATAACAGAAATGACACCGTCTTCAATCGTTGCTTCCAAGCATGTACGATTCGCTCTCACTGAAGTTGAGATTACTAAATGTAATCATTTGGCCAGACTCGAGTTCAAAGCTGACAAATACCCACATCTGGTGGAAGCTGCTGAATTCCTCAAGCAGTCATGCATAGCTTACGCGATCACTGTGGATCCTAAGCCCTCCAAGACTCTACTCCAGCAGTTCTGGTTCACTGCTGATGCAACTGAACTCACCAACAAGAAAGGTGAACGAGTCCCTGCTATCTCTTTCAGCACGGAATTGGGGCCAGGGAGCATGACCGCTCTTAGCCTCAGGAAATCTTTAAGATTCCCTGACAAACCAAAGAGTGGGTTCGACGCACTCCCCACTGATGATGAGCTGATATCATTCCTGGACGCAATGGGCTATTTTTGGGAAAACAAACCGAGATCTTCTATTCCCAACAAGAAGCTCACCAAGATCCTCAAAGCTCAGATGCCATCACAACTGAACTTTATCTTCTCGCACATAATTCAGTGCATGAGTGGGAAGAGTGGTTCGCTGGATCAAGCCAGCAAAACACAACTGCAGATGGCCTACTCCGTTATCGCTGGTCAAAACTTTGACTACGCCACAGCAATCTTTGAAGACCTGAGGTCGAGATTAGAGAAGCCTGAACGAGATCCCAAGATCTCGTACGTACGTTTCATATGTACGTACATCAAGTTCCTCTATCCCAACACCTATCCCACCAAAGATGATGGCACCTTTGCCAGGGTAGGTCAACGATCACTGGAGGTCAAGCCACTCGCCGACGAGGTAAGTATCTCTCTCCTTCGCTCTCGTCTCTCTCTCCATTCTTATTCATCTTCAGCGACCACGCAGACGGTTCCTTCGTCTGCTATCCCTGTCGCTACCACTACTTCTAAACGACCATCAGCTAGTCCGATTGGTCCTTCCAAAAAGGCCAAAAAGACTAAGGAAAGTACACCCTCTAGTACTATACCTGAGGGAGCTTCTCAACAAGCTACCTTAGATGCATTTGTGGGTCTTTCCTCCACAACTTCAGCAGTCACTCATACTGCCGTGTCAGCGATCTCGCTCGCTGTCACATCATCAGTAACCCCACCTACTATCTCATTCCCTGAGATTAACCCCATCCCTACTTCTATCCCCAAAACTCTTCCTTTTTCTCCTCACTTGGTCTCTGAACCCGCTACCTCTTCTTTCCCTATAGGACCTGAGCATCAAACTTTTGAGGAATCTATGCAGTTCTACAAAATGTTTGATACGTCAGGTACACCTATAATCCTAAACACTTCTCTCCCCCCCTCTCCAAATAAGCCTATATCTGAACTAACATTATTTTCAGGTCCTAGCTTGGCGTCTGTTGACACGCATGTCAACAGTCTGGGAGAAAAGGTGGACGCACTCACCAGCACCATCAATGAAACCACCAGCGCCGTCAATCAGGCTGGTGAGGAGCTGAAGAAGTTGACCGCCACTTGCTCATCTAAAGCTGAGAACTCCCAACTTTCAGCTGTTGAAGAACAAGTCGTCCAACTCAGAGAGTCCTCTCGACTCTTTCAAGGGCGATTTGAGTCTCTTACCGCTGAAGTTCAGGGTCTCTCTTCAAAGGTTGACCTCTGCACGTCCCTTCTTCAGCAAATTCTATAGAAAGTGAATGCACCAGCTCCAGCGCTGCCTCCCTCCTTCACTGAAGATGATCGTACCAACCTCAACATCGCTGTGGAATTCATTCATGATGCCACGTGCGACATCCCTGCGGTTGAAGAACGGATTAAGCGTCTGGAGGCTGACGTCCAAGTGCTAAAAGCTTCAACAGCTACTCCAGCAGCTGAACAATCCCCTACCGCTGATAATGACAAAGTGGGGGAGAAAGCTGAAGAAACTTCTATTGCTGCTGCTGGGGAAGCTAAGACTCCAAAGGAACCTCCCTCTCAATCTGAGGGGGAGAAGGCAAAAGAATCCTCATCTATTCACTCTATTCTCTTTGAAGAGGATGAGGAAGAAGACGATGAAGAGGAAGATGATATAGATCTTGATGATCAAGAAAAGGATCAGCCCTCCGATGACGACGACGACGATGAAGACCAATCTATGTGGTTCTCTAAGCCGAACGTCGCATCAGGGACAACTTCGCAAGAGGTTGTCAAAACAGGGGTGAGAGGTGATACATCTTCAAGTGTTCCTTCGCAAAGCAAAGACAAGCAACCGATCGCTGAAGAATGCTTGAGGACTGGATCACAATCTGAGGGGGAGCATCCTTCTCAGACAGTTCTCACCCCTGCTTAAGGGTCCTGAACTACAAATAATTCCAGCTACTATCGCTGAAGAAATAATCCCAATCTCTATCGCTGAGATTGATGAAAAAGAAGAAGAAGATTCCCTGGTCCATCCAGGAAGGCCCTCTCGACCATCTCATTGGTCAGAGGAAGGGGTGAAGAAAAGAGTTGAAATGATCGCTCAACTAGAAAGTCAACGGCTGAAAATCCCTCTTCAAACATCCACAGAGCTCGACTTCCTCACTGAAGCCGAAAGAGAAGAATCTGCCAAAGCTGAGAAGCTGATCGATGAATGCAAACGAGATGCCCAACTTGCTTTAAAGATTCAATCTTCTCAAGTCAAGGACAAAAAGCTGAAAAGCAAACCTGTGGAAGTTCAAGCTGCACTACTGAAAGAAATTGAAGAGGAACGCTCCAAAGAACAAGAGATCAACGATAGGTCTATCGAATGGTGCAAACAAAATATGGATTATCGTTCTGATCTTCTTCCAATATCAGCCGTGACTATCTCTGGTCGCAAGAAGAAAGATCAACTCTCAGTGACCATGGAGATTACCAGAGAGGATGGAACTCAAAAAGCAATGTACGTATCAAAACTTGAGAGCTTCGGATTTACGGAATGGTTAGAGTTCTGGGATGCGCTGAAGAAATCCAAATCTACATACAGAGGCTACGTTGAAGGACTTCTTGAAGCCCTCATAAATAGAGTCGTTTCTGTACTAAAGCTGCCATCTCCTCTTCCTCCCAAATCTTTGAAACTCAAGAGAAAAATTTGGTCCTCCTCCTCTGAAGATGTCGCCATAATCAGGAATGAAACTTCTATCAAATTTTCAAGAGATGCACTGTTTGGTCCTCCTCCCGATCTTTCAGTTCTGGACTTATCTCTTCCTCCTGGTGGTCCTTTCCAAGCTGGTCAAGTAATTGACAATCCTTATGGAATATTCTTCAGAGATGATGATGAGGAACTCAGATTTCAAAGAATCTCTGAGATTCCTATCTGTCCTCTGAATCATCTCAAGGATCTCTTATGCTTATGGTGTGACTTCTTCGTTGCTGCTGAAAAAATTAAAGAAATTATCAGTCAAGAATCTTTGGAACGAAGACAGAAAGGAGAAGAAATACCTGAGTATATGATCAATCCTCCTAAATCTTCTTTTAATAGCTGATAGATTAGTTTCCTTCTCTGTAATCTATTAGTTATACTTACAGTAGTTAGTTGTACTTATGATTTTCATATCCTGTAATTCTATCCCTGAATTAAATGAAAATTGCAATGATGTACTTAACCCTATCAGTACTGTAAAAGATCCCTCAAAATAGTAATTGGGACATGCATTCTATGAGTCCTTTTTATTCCTATATTTTGAATCATAAAGTAATTTTCTTTTGTTACTTTGTCATTATCAAATAGGGGGAGATTGTTGATCCAAACTCTCTCAGTGATTTGATAATGACCCTCTTTTATACTTAGTGAAAATTACGTTATTATATGTATTAGTGTTTCATCATCAGTGATCAGACTGAGTCTGTTCAGTTATCGCTGATGACCTTTCTGTAAACATTTAATATGTATGTGTTTCACTTTCAGCGATCAAACTGAGTCTGTTCAGTCATCGCTGATCGTTTCCCATGTAACACAGTTAACGTAATCCCTGAAGACAAGTCTCGCGTCAACATAGTTCATAGCTGAATCGAAGACGAAGCCACTGAACAATAGATAAGTCTACTAGTGACCTGATGCGAATATCAGCGAAGACCAGACGAATCTACTTACGCGAAGAAGCCTGAGGAAAAGCTTCAGCGATAGCTGAACTTTTTTATCTCTGGAAGAAGAGATACTCAGCGATCAACGATTACAAAGCTTATGCCTCAAGTTTTCTTTTGTCTTACCTTGCACAACCAGTACGATGTGTCAGAACGGACACGTCTCTGCCACAAATCGTACAACAACTCTGTCAACTACACTGTTCATAAAGCGGCCAAAAGCATGTCTCCAAAAGTAAGACTCCCAAAGCCAATCTATGAACGCCACGTGTAAAGTACCCTGCCATGCATTTAATGCATAGGGTATAAATAGGAAGCTCACTCCTTCATCTGAAGGTGTGCTCAATCCTTGAACTCCATAATAGAAACCCTTGTTTTCTATCTCTCTAAAATCCCCCATTCTCTAAATTTCTTGTGCAACCATCTTAGTGTTTCTTAAGTTTGTTTAGATTGAGTATGTCTTAATCTTATTCCGCAACAAACTTGTAAATTGTAGTTTGATTTATCAATAAACAATTTATTAAACTTTAATTTCTGTGTTTGTATTCAACCCCCCCCCTTCTACAAACTTGTTAAGCACCTTCGGGACCAATCCATGGCGTGATTCTCTTTCTAAGTTTTGTTTTGATCGGTCATGGGCTTAAAACGGATCCCCGTAGCAAAAGTTATGGACGTTTAAGCGCGACACCCATTTTTGGCCGATTAGCAAAGGAGGTGCCCTTTGTGTTTTCTCGTCCGGACCAACCTCGTCGGATTTTCCACAAATCATTACATTGTTCATCTACAATGTAAATGATAATGTTTTCAAGGGAAATACTATGCAAAAAACCCACTCTCGTGCAGGATATTGTCGAAGCCACACATTGGCCAAACCGAAAGAACGTACATCATGTAGTTTATCGATACCTACTCAAATCATAGTGTATTTCCAGAAAGCGACCAAGCCATGGTGTGATTCTCGTTCTAAGGTTCGTTTTTATGGGTCATGGGCTTTAAACGGATCCCCGTAGCAAAAGTTATGGACGTTTAAGCGCGACACCCATTTTTGGCCGATTCATCAAAGGGGGTACCCTTCGTGTTTTCTCGTCCGGACCGACCTCGTCGGATTACCACGAATGTTTACATTGTCCATCTACAATGTAAATGATAAGATTTTTAAGGGAAATAACTTGCAAAAAACCCACTCTCGTGCCGGATATTGCCGAAGCCACGCATTGGCCAAACCGAATGAACGTACATCATTCAATTTATCGATACCCACTTAAATCAAGGTGTTTTTCCAGAAAGAGAACAATACATGGTGTGCTTCTCATTATAAGGTTCATTTTTACGGGTCATGGGCTTAAAACGGATCACCGTAGCTAAAGTTATGGACGTTTAAGCGTGACACCCATTTTTAGTCGATTCAGCAAAGGGGGTACCCTTTGTATTTTCTCGTCCGGACCGACCTCGTCGTATTTTCACGAATCTTTAAATTGTTCATCTACAATGTAAATGATAATCTTTTCTAGGGAAATAACTTGCAAAAAACCCACTCTCGTGCTGGATATTGCCGAAGCCACGCATTGTCCAAACCGAAAGAACGTACATCTTGCAGTTTATCGATACCCACTCAAACCATGGTGTATTTCTAGAAAGAAACCAAACCATGACGTTCTTCTCATTCTATGGTTCATTTTGACGGGTCATGGGCTTAAAATGGATCCCCGTAGCAAAAGTTATGGACGTTTAAGCGCGACACCCATTTTTGGCCGATTCGGCAAAAGGGGTACCCTTTGTGTTTTCTCATCCGGACCGAACTCGTTGGATTTCCACGAATCATTACATTGTTCATCTACAATGAAAATGATAAGGTTTTCAAGGGAAATTACTTGCAAAAACCCACTCTCGTGCAGTATATTGCTGAAGCCACGCATTGGCCAAACCGAAAAAACGTACATCATGCAGTTTATCGATACCCAGACAACTCATGGTGTATTGCCAAAAAGCGACCAAGCCATGGCGTGATTCTCGTTCTAAGGTTCGTTTTTATGGGTCATGGGCTTTAAACGGATCCACGTAGCAAAAGTTATGGACGTTTAAGCGTGATACCCATTTTTGGCCGATTCAGCAAAAGGGGTACCCTTTGTGTTTCTCGTCCGGACCGACCTCGTCGGATTTCCACAAATCTTTACATTGTCCATCTATAATGTAAATGATAAGATTTTGATGGGAAATAACTTGCAAAAAAACCCATTCTCGTGTCGGATATTGCGGAAGCCACGCATTGGCCAAACCGAAAAACGTACATCATGAAGTTTATCGATACCCTCTCAAATCATGGTGTATTTCCAGAAAGCGACAAAGCCATGGCGTGATTCTCGTTCTAAGTTTCTTTTTTATGGTTCATGGGCTTTAAACGGATCCACTTAGCAAAAGTAATGGATGTTTAAGCGTGATACCCATTTTTAGCCGATTCAGCAAAGGGGGTACCTTTTGTGTTTTCTCGGCCGGACCGACCTCGTCGGATTTCCACGAATCTTTACATTATCCGTATACAATGTAAATGATAAGCTTTTGATGGGAAATAACTTGCAAAAAAAACCCATTCTCGTGTCGGATATTGCCAAAGCCACGCATTAGCCAAACCGAAATAACGTATATCATGCAGTTTATCGATACCCACTCAAATCATGGAGTATTTCTAGAAAGCAACAAATCCATGATATGATTCTCGTTCTAAGGTTATTTTTGACGGGTCATGGGCTTAAAATGGATCCCCGTAGCAAAAGTTATGGACGATTAAGCGCGACACCCATTTTTGGTCGATTCGGCATAGGGGGTACCCTTTGTGTTTTCTCGTCCGGACCGACCACATCGGATTTCCCCAAATCTTTACATTGTCCATCTACAATGTAAATGATAAGATTTTCAAGGGAAATAACTTGCAAAAAACCCACTCTCGTGTCGGATATTGCCGAAGCCAGGCATTGGCCAAACCGAAAGAACATACATCATGCAGTTTATCGATACCCACTCAAATCATGGTGTATTGCTAGAAAGAAACCAATCCATGATGTGTTTTTTGTTCTATGGTTCGTTTTACGGGTCATGGGCTTAAAACGGATCCCCGTAGCAAAAGATATGGATGTTTAAGTGCGACACCTATTTTTGGCCGATTCGGCAAATGAGGTACCCTTTGTGTTTTCTCGTCCGGACCGACCACATCGGATTTCCCTAAATCTTTACATTGTCCATCTACAATGTAAATGATAATATTTTCAAGGGAAATAACTTGCAAAAAACCCACTCTCGTGCCGGATATTGCCGAAGCTACACATTGGCCAAACCGAAAGAACGTACATCATGCAGTTTATCGACACCCAGACAACTCATGGTGTATTGCCAAAAAGAGACCAATCCATGGCGTGATTCTCTTTTTAAGATTCGTTTTGACGGGTCATCGAATTAAAACGGATCCCCGTAGCAAAAGTTATGGACGTTTAAGTGCGTCACCCATATTTAGCCGATTCAGCAAAGGGGGTACCCTTTGTGTTTTCTCGTCCGGACCGACCTCGTCGGATTTCCACAAAACTTTACATTGTTCATCTACAATGTAAATGATAAGGTTTTCAAGGGAAATAATTTGCAAAAAACCCACTCTCGTGCCAGATATTGCTGAAGCCACGCATTAGCCAACCCGAAATAACGTACATCTTGCAGTTTATCGATACCCACTCAAACCATGGTGCATTTCCAGAAAGCAACCAAGCCATGACGTGCTTCTCATTCTATGGTTTGTTTTGACTTGTCATGGGCTTAATATGGATACCCGTAGCAAAAGTTATGGACGTTTAAGCGCGACGTGTTTTCTCATTCGGACCGACCTCGTCAGATTTCCACGAATCATAACATTGTTCATATACAATGTAAATGATAAGGGTTTTCAAGGGAAATAACTTGCAAAAACTCACTCTCATGCAGGATATTGCCGAAGCCACGCATTGGCCAAACCGAAAGAACGTACATCTTGAAGTTTATCGATACTCACTCAAACCATGGTGTATTTCTAGAAAGCAACCAAGACATGACGTGCTTCTCATTCTATGGTTCCTTTTGACGGGTCATGGGCTTAAAACGGATCCTCGTAGCAAAAGTTATGGACGTTTAAGCGCGTCACCCATTTTTGGCCGATTCGGCAAAGAGGGTACCCTTTGTGTTTTCTCATCCAGACCGACCTCGTCGGATTTCCACGAATCATTACATTGTTCATCTACAATGAAAATGATAAGGTTTTCAAGGGAAATTACTTGCAAAAACCCACTCTCGTGCAGTATATTGCTGAAGCCACGCATTGGCCAAACAGAAAAAACGTACATCATGCAGTTTATCGATACCCACTCAAATCATGGAGTATTTCTAGAAATCAACCAATCCATGATGTGCTTCTCGTTCTAAGGTTCGTTATGACGGGTCATGGGCTTAAAATGGATCCCCGTAGCAAAAGTTATGGAAGATTAAGCGCGACACCCATTTTTGGTCGATTCGGCAAAGGAGGTACCCTTTGTGTTTTCTCGTCCGGACCGACCTCATCGGATTTCCCCAAATCTTTACATTGTCCATATACAATGTAAATGATAAGATTTTCAAGGGAAATAACTTGCAAAAAACCCACTCTCGTGTCGGATATTGCCGAAGCCAGGCATTGGCCAAACCGAAAGAACGTACATCTTGCAGTTTATCGATACCCACTCAAACCATTGTGTATTTCTAGAAAGAAACCAAGCCATGACGTGCTTCTCATTCTATGGTTCATTTTGACGGGCCATGGGCTTAAAATGGATCCCCGTAGCAAAAGTTATGGACGTTTAAGCGCGACACCCATTTTTGACCGATTCGGCAAAGGGGGTACCCTTTGTGTTTTCTCGTTTGGACCGACCACATCGGATTTCCCTAAATCTTTACATTGTCCATATACAATGTAAATGATAAGATTTTCAAGGGAAATAACTTGCAAAAAACCCACTCTCGTGCCGGATATTGCCGAAGCCACACATTGGCCAAACAGAAAGAACGTACATCATGCAGTTTATCGACACCCAGACAACTCATGGTGTATTGCCAGAAAGAGACCAATCCATGGCGTGCTTCTCTTTTTAAGATTAGTTTTGACGGGTCATCGGATTAAAACGGATCCCCGTAGCAAAAGTTATGGACGTTTAAGTGCGTCACCCATATTTAGCCGATTCAGCAAAGGGGGTACCCTTTGTGTTTTCTCGTCCGGACCGACCTCGTCGGATTTCCACAAAACTTTACATTGTCCAACTACAATGTAAATGATAAGGTTTTCAAGGGAAATAACTTGCAAAAAACTCACTCTCGTGCCGGATATTGCCGAAGCCACGCATTGGCCAAACCGAAAGAATGTACATCATTCAATTTATCGATACCCACTTAAATCAAGGTGTTTTTCCAGAAAGAGAACAATACATGGTGTGCTTCTCATTATAAGGTTCATTTTTACGGGTCATGGGCTTAAAACGGATCACCGTAGCTAAAGTTATGGACGTTTAAGCGCGACGTGTTTTCTCGTCCGGACCGACCTCGTCAGATTTCCACGAATCATAACATTGTTCATATACAATGTAAATGATAAGGTTTTCAAGGGAAATAACTTGCAAAAAACCCACTCTCATGCAGGATATTGCCGAAGCCACGCATTGGCCAAACCGAAAGAACGTACATCTTGAAGTTTATCGATACTCACTCAAACCATGGTGTATTTCTAGAAAACAACCAAGACATGACGTGCTTCTCATTCTATGGTTCCTTTTGACGGGTCATGGGCTTAAAACGAATCCTCGTAGCAAAAGTTATGGACGTTTAAGCGCGTCACCCATTTTTGGCCGATTCGGCAAAGGAGGTACCCTTTGTGTTTTCTCATCCGGACCGACCTCGTCGGATTTCCACGAATCATTACATTGTTCATCTACAATGTAAATGATAAGGTTTTCAAGGGAAATTACTTGCAAAAACCCACTCTCGTGCAGTATATTGCTGAAGTCACGCATTGGCCAAACCAAAAAAACGTACATCATGCAGTTTATCGATACCCACTCAAATCATGGTGTATTGCCAGAAAGCAACCAATCCATGACATGCTTCTCGTTCTAAGGTTCTTTTTACGGGTCATGGGCTTAAAACGGATCCCCGTCGGATTTCCACAAAACTTTACATTGTTCATCTACAATGTAAATGATAAGGTTTTCAAGGGAAATAACTTGCAAAAAACCCACTCTCGTGTCGGATATTGCTGAAGCCACGCATTACCCAAACAGAAAGAACGTACATCTTGCAGTTTATCGATACCTACTCAAACCATGATGTATTTACAGAAAGCAACCAAACCATCACATGCTTCTCATTCTATGGTTCGTTTTGACGAACCATGGGCTTAAAACAGATCACCGTAGCAAAAGTTATGGACTTTTAAGCGCGACACCCATTTTTGGCCGATTCGGCAAGGGGGTACCCTTTGTGTTTTCTCATTGGACCGACCTCGTCGGATTTCCACGAATCCTTACATTTTCCATATACAATGTAAATGATTGGGTTTTCAAGGGAAATTACTGGAAAAAACCCCACTCTCGTGCAGGATATTGCCGAAGCCACACATTGGCCAAACCGAAAGAATGTACATCATGCAGTTTATCGATACCCAGACAACTTATGGTGTATTGCCATAAAGAGACCAAGCCATGGCGTGCTTCTCTTTTTAAGGTTCGTTTTGACGGGTCATCGGATTAGAACGGATCCCCGTAGAAAAAGTTATGGATGTTTAAGCGCGTCACCCATTTTTAGCCGATTCAGCAAAGG
Source organism: Arctium minus (assembly GCA_954870635.1). Classification (NCBI taxonomy): domain Eukaryota; kingdom Viridiplantae; phylum Streptophyta; class Magnoliopsida; order Asterales; family Asteraceae; genus Arctium; species Arctium minus. The sequence continues at coordinate 3,749,847 of OX941092.1, read as the reverse complement.
GGTCCCTTTGTGTTTTCTCGTCCGGACCGACCTCGTCGGATTTCCACAAAACTTTACATTGTTCATCTACAATGTAAATGATAAGGTTTTTAAGGGAAATAACTTGCAAAAAACCCACTCTCGTGCCGGATATTGCTGAAGCCACGCATTAGCCAAACCGAAAGAACGTACATCTTGCAGTTTATCGATACCCACTCAAACCATGGTGCATTTCCAAAAAGCAACCAAGCCATGACTTGATTCTCATTCTATGGTTTGTTTTGACTGGTCATGTGTCAGGATCGAAATTCAAACAAGAATTTAATTTACACACACTCAGAATCAATGCTAAAGAAGTTGCGGAAAAACACTTTAACACTAACAATCAATGAAACAGTATATGCACTTAAATCACAAGTTATATTGATTAAACTTTATGATTACACACAAAACCTCAATCTGTTGAACAGGCTCAACAGACGTTCTATACTTCTCTATAGAAAGGATCTAAACTAGTCTTGAGGTTAATTCTCTCTAAAACAAAACGTATGAATAATAAATATTTTCTATCAAAGACTTCTATACTATATATACAAGACTGATTACAAGATAATTATCAAAATAAAATTGATCTTCAGTCCATAATTATCTCCTTTACTTTAGCTTCAATCTATACAGCTGTCTTCATTCTCATACGGAGTCTTCATCTCATAAGCAGCACTATCTTCATGAGCAGTAGTAATTCTGAACTAGCAGTATTAATCTCAGCAAGCAGTATTAATTTTGTCTCAGCAGCATTAACTCCTTCAAGCAGTAGTAATTGTGATCTGGCAGTACTAACTTCTTCAGGCAGTAGTAATAGTCATGTCTAGCAGTAGTAACCATCCTTAGCACATTTCAGACCCAACAATCTCCCCCTAACTTAGCTTTTCAAATTGAGAAGTTAAGTTCTTCAAAAACTGGTCTTCATGATGCTTTCAAAACCTAAGTTTACACCCCTAGATTAGGATCCAAACCTAAGATTTGATTGATGATCCTGCTAACCACAATCCTTGCTATTTCTGAGCCTTGAGGACAAATTAGTTTGGCTTTCAGCATCCCCTGTAGCTTGGCTAGGTTGTGGTCATATATCTTATCCACCAGGTAATATTCATGGAAGCTTTTATCTATGGTCAAGATATACACCCCACACCTTTCAATAAGCATCCAGTTGTCCACAGACTTGAAGACATCTTTGATGACATGCTTAACAAGATCTGGACTGAACATCATGCATAAATACTCCATTGTTAGTTTCTTGATGTTCATCCCTGGAGTCTTCAGCACATCCCCATACAGAGTCATTCCTACTTTGAACATTTCTTCTAAGTCTGACCTTGAACAACATCTGACTATCTTCCCCCAAGTAGAATAGACTTCAAAGTGATCACCCATTCTTTTGATTCTGAAATATTCTTTGCCTTGATCTTCAAGAATATCCCAGTGGATGATTTCAGGGGCTTGGACTGAAATGGGATCTGCCTTCACTGGATCATTATCTGTTACAGTCATGTAAAGTTCAAAATGCACATCAGATTGACTTGGTTGTTGTGCACTTTGACATGATTGCTCAGCTTGACCTGTAACAGATGGTTCTATTTCTTTCTCAGCTTCTGCAACCCTTGGCTTCTTAGACAGTTTCTTGGAAGCTATTGTCTTCAACCTTTTAACAGATTTGACTTCTTTAGTAGTAGCTTCCTCTTTCTTTTCTTCAGCCTTAGGGGTGGTCTCCTCACTCTCAGGGAAGGGCTGTTGAATATTGAGATCATGTCTCTCTTTCATTTGTCTTTCAAGTTCTATCCTTTGAGTGAAGTCCCCTTGAATCTTTTCCATTTCCTTCTTGTATAGATCTTCAACTCTTGAGTAGGACATATCAGCAAACATTTCTTCCTTAACCCCCACGGAGCCTTTCAGAAAGTTGATCATCTTTCTCCTTTCTTGATTGGCCAGGTAAGTTTTAGAAGGTTGTCTTTTCTGCTTCTTTGCTGGCAGTCTTTGTATGGAAGCTTTTACAGTGCTTTTCTTGGCCTCAGCTGCAGCCCTTAAGCTTTCTTGATATTCCTCATTCAGCCTAGTGGATAGATCTAGAGCAATCTGCCTATCTTTGGCCTTCTGAGTTTCTTCTTCTTGTTGTAGCTCAGTATGCAGCTTCTTAGCCAGTTCCTCATCTAGTTCAATCTGTTTTAGCTTCTTTGGTGGCTTTGCATATTCATCCACCTTTGCCTTTCCTTTCCTCTTCAGTTCAGCCTCACTGATTTCTTTCCTTTTTAGCTCAGGGCCTCCTTCTTTGATTTCCACTCCCTTGGCCTTTTGAGTGGCTTTGGGAGTGTCTGTTTTGGCCTTTAGAAGGGTTTCTGCTATCTCTATTTCTTCAACAGAAAACCTTGTTACTGTTGTTGCCTCTGGTACTGCTGCTAAGCCAATTGATGTTGCTTTCTTGAACGTTTCTACTGCTGGCTCTGTTTCTACTGTTGTACTGGTTTCTGCTTCTTTGCCCTTCTCCACCTCAAAAGTAGAGTCCATTCCAACAGGACTTTGTTTCTCAGATTCAACTCTATTATCCCCCTCTTTGGAAGCATCATGAGGGATGCTTCTCTTCTTCAGAATGAATTTGGTCCTCTTCTTCTTTTGCACATACTTGAGGACCATTTTCTTGAGGTTGGAAATCTGGACTTGTTGGGATAAGATCACTTGTTGCAGTTTCTCAATAAGTTTGCCCTGAGATAGGACATCATTATTGATATTGGCAATAGTTTCCATCAATTCATCTTATGTATATCTATCCTCACCACCTTTAGGTGTGTTTACCACCCTTGGAGGATCACTGGAACTTTTAGTAGGGGTCCTCTGCCTAGCAGAGGCACCTTCTACCCCCATGGTTTCTTGGCACCGGGGACCTTTGGATAGTTGCTCACCCAAAGTTGTCATGGGGAAGGTCTTAGAGATGTTCACACTGTCATGTCCTGCACTTTGTGCAGAAACAGTAGTGTGAGCCTTTCTGCCCACATGCTTAACCTTCTCCTTAGTAAGTACTTTCTTGGGGTTGGGAGACACCCCTTTAGTTTCCCTTTGGATATTCTCTAATGAAGAATGCTCCATTAGAGGGCTTGTAGGCTTAGAGGGTGTTGGTACATGAAGGGAAGGATCCTTCTGCACCTTCTTTTTAGTGTATAATTTGGTGATGGGAGGGGTTGGTCTGTTTAGAAGGGACAGAGGAATTGTTTTTATGGTGGAAGGTGTGGGTAGGTCATCAGTGGGTTGGTCCAATGAGGCTTGGGACCCTAATGCCTCACCTGTAGAGTGGGACACAACCATCATTATTGAGAACAATGGTGTGTCAATACCTGAGAAGACCTTACAAGTCCTCCTCATATTAGAAAACACCTTCCCTTTCGGGACCTTAGGTACATATACCTCATTAAAATGAGGTAATTCCGTCAATTCCTTATTCAATATAGCTTGTACAAACCTGGGATACATATAAAAGGATTTTGACTTGGTATCCAAGTTTGACAGAAAATCATTTAAGACCATTTGCGAAAAATTGAACTTTCTGGAGGTTGCTAAGCAGACCAAAGCATAAGCAATGGTACTGCTGAACTCACTCCAGCCAGTTGTTTTCTTTGAAATGCAATGCTGGAGAGTATGAACAAAGAATCTCCACTGAGGTGTGAATTTGTTCTTAAAGAACTTATAAATTTCAGTGGGACCTTAATATCCCATTCTGCTTATATTTTCAAAAAGATCTTCCTTGGGTAGAGATGTTATATCTGAGGCATCATCTAAAAGTAGATGAATGCGAATAGTCTCCTCTGAGATGGTCACGGGTTTATCACAAACCCTTGACTTGATAACCTGAGTACCCTCTTCATTGTGGATAGTGGCATTTGCCCAGAACTGTCTTTGATGCTCCACATAGATTGTGGGATTGACCGTTAAAGCGTGGGCGATATGTGTGGATTTTAGGAAGTCCACAATCTGATGAAATCCTTCGGCTTGGTTGGGCTTATTCAGCATTGCCAACTCATTGTGGTCATCAACAAATACAAGACCTGCCATTTGAGAGAGATTTGACTGCGAACTAGGGTTAAGAGCTTGAAGAGCAAGAACGTTAGCGAGAACGAGAGAGAAAGAAGATAAATAAGCGCAAGAAATTCAAAGAGCCATTTTGATTTTTGGCGGACTAGGGGGTATTTATACAATCAGTGAAACAGTTAAGAGCAGTATTATTTACATTAGCAGTAGTAACTGACCCCCGCAGTAGTAACTCTTTGAAGCAGTAGTAATACTTACTAGCAGTAGTAACACTAACTAGCAGTAGTAATACAGACTAGCAGTAGTAATACAGACTAGCAGTAGTAATACATACTAGCAGTATTAACACAGACTAGCAGCATTAACACAGACTGGTAGTAGGAAAACGAACCAGCAGTAGTAACACAGACTAGCAGTGGTAATACAGACTAGCAGTAGTAATACATACTAGCAGTATTTACTATACTTCACTTTTGTTTGGCCTTTCATCCTGAAACACTTAAGCACACAAGGGTTAATAGCACCAATTTAATGAAAGTAAATAAGGAGGAATCTATATAGGTACATAAAGAGAATGAGAATATACTTATTCATTGTTCATCATGCCCACACTTGTGACCAAGAATGTGAATCTACCCACATCAAAAGCTTTTGTGAATAGATCAGCAAATTGGTTACTTGTGTGTACTTTCTGAACCTGAATTAGCTTCTTCTCATTACAGTCTCTGATAAAATGGTACCTTATTTCTATATGCTTTGTTTTTGAATGCTTGACAGGATTATTAACAATGCTAATAGTACTGTTGTTGTCTATGAAAATAGGAGTGTGAAGAAATGTCATACCATAGTCCATCATTTGATTCTGAATCCATAGCACTTGTGAGCAGCAGCTTGCAGCAGCTATGTATTCTGCTTCTGTTGTTGAAGTGGACACTGTGGTTTGCTTCTTACACTGCCATGATACTAGTCTTGCACCCAAAAACTGACATCCTCCAGTTGTAGACTTTCTGTCCAAGTTAGCTCCACCCAAATCACTATCTGAATATGCAAGTAGGTCCAAATGGTGAGTCATGAGGATACCAAAGGATACCAAAGGCCTAATCTGGGTTGACCTTTGAGATATCTGAATATCCTCTTGACTGGTTGAAAATGTGATTGCTTTGGCCTAACTTGAAATCTTGCACACACACAAACAGGGAACATGATATCTGATCTAGAAGCTGTGAGATACATGAGAGAGCCAATCATGGATCTGTAATAATGAACATCCACATCCTCCCCCTCAAGATCTGCAGTGATCTGTTTGTGTGTCTCCATGGGTGTGCTTGCAGGCTTTGAGTCTAAGAATCCAAACTTATTAAGAATGTCCTACACATATTTGGATTGACTTATAAATATCCCATCTTTCTTCTGCTTAACTTGTATCCCTAGGAAGAAGGTAAGTTCACCCATAGAACTCATCTTGAATCTCTTATGCATTAATTCTTCAAAATCTCTGCACAATTGATCTTTTGTGGATCCAAAGATGATTTCATCCACATAGATTTGCACTAACAGGATGTCCTTCTTCTTCCTTTGAATGAACAGAGTCTTGTCAATGATTCCTCTCTCAAAACCATTTTCCAAGATATAGGTAGACAATGTGTCATACCAAGCTCTTGGTGCTTGATGTAGTCCATACAGTGCTTTCTTCAATTTGTATACTCTGTCAGGGTACTTGGGATTTTCAAACCCTGGAGGCTGACAGACATATACTTCTTCTTCAATTTTTCCATATAGAAAAGCACTTTTCACATCCATTTGGTAGACTTTGAACTTCATGAAAGAAGCATAGGCTAAAAACAGCCTAATTGCCTCAATCCTAGCCACTGGTGCAAAAACCTCTTCATAATCAATTCCTTCTTCTTGAGTGTACCCCTGTGCTACCAATCTAGCCTTGTTCTTGATCACTATCCCTCTCTCATCCTTCTTGTTTCTGAAAATCCATTTTGTCCCTATAGCTCTGTGTCCTTTAGGCAGTTCTACCAAATCCCATACATTTTGCAGTACAAACTGCAGCAGCTCCTCTTGCATTGCTTCTATCCAGCTTGGATCTTTCATTGCATCATGCGCCTTTTTGGGCTCAACCTGAGATAGAAAGCAAGATAGTAAGCCTGATTGTATGTCTTTTAATCCTCCCAACTTACTCTGATTCCTTGTGATGATTGGAGAATTGATGTCACCAACCACCAACTGAGGAGGATGATCTTTATGCACTTTTGTTTGATGAATAGCCTCTTCATTAATCTCTGCATCCAGATTAGAGTCATTCTTTTTAGGAGAGCTGCCACCAAACACTGAGGAGTTCTCATCATCAGTATCATCTTCTGCCAATGCAGGCATCTCAGGTTCTAGATGTTCTGAAGTCAAAAGTTGATCCTCCTTTTCACCTCTCTCCTCTTCATTCTGAGCAATTTCAGTATCCTTTGAATCTAAATCATCTTTCTTCTATTGAACACAGAGTTCAATAGTATCTGCTGTAGAGATTGGGAACAGCACAAACTCTTGTCTTTTGTCTTGTACTGATTTTGTCCCTGTTCTTGTATTATTCTCATAACTGAAACCCAAAGAATTAGATAGTGAATCAATGTCAAAAAGCCACTCAGGGCCTGTACCAAGTTTATTTGGTGTGCTCTCATTGCATTTGACATTGTCACTTTCCTCAATTATTCTAGAAGAGGTATTAAATACTCTGTAAGCCTTACTTTGGTATTAAGAATTGTGCAAGGACACCCAAAAGGTTTGAAAAAACCAATAAAAGATTTCTTCTTTTTAAAAAGCTCATAGGGTGTCTTGTCTTGGGATTTTACTACTAGAACTCTGTTTTGAACATAGCAGGCAGTATTAACTGCTTCTGCCCAAAAAGTAATTGGAAGTTTTGAATCTGCCAACAGAGATCTAGCAACTTCAATCAGAGTCCTATTTCTCCTTTCAGCAACACCATTCTGTTGAGGAGTCCTAGGAGCATTGTATTGTTTCTCAATGCCTTTTTCCTCACAAAAGCTGTTTAGGTCATTATTCTTAAATTCAGATCCATTATCAGACCTAATGACTTTAACTCTTAGATTTGTTTGGTTTTCAATTCTAAGAACAAATGATTTGATCAGTCCACTTGTCTCATCCTTAGTCCTCAGAAAATAGACCCAAGTGAATCTAGAGAAATCATCAACAATAACCAAGCAGTAGGATTTCTTACCAATACTCATCACATTTGTAGGGCCAAACAGATCCATATGCAGTAAAGTAAGAGGTGTAGAGATTGTATTTATCTCTTTGGACTTATGAGAAGTTTTGTGTTGTTTGCCTTTAAGACATGCAACACAATGATCATCACATGAAGATACCTTTTGTGGCAAACCTCTTACAAGGTTGTTTTTCACAAGATTATTCATTGTTTTAAAGTTCATGTGACACATCCTTCTGTGCCATAGAGATGATTCATCAACAGAAGCTTTTGAAAATAGACAATTAAATGATGAATCATTAGATACATTCTCTAAATCCAAGCAATAAACATTGTCCTTTCTTGGTGTTCTCAGTAGTATCATACTTTCATCAACTACCTTGAACCCTTTAGCAAGGATAATACATTCAGTATCAGTAAACAATATACTATGTTTCTTGTCACAAGCCTGTGATACACTTAACAGGTTGTATCTCAATTTCTCAACATAGTAGACATCCTCAAAGGTCATCTTACCCTTTGACACATTACCTTTTCCACTAATCTTTCCTCCAGAAGGATTATCACCAAATGCAACATGTCCTCCATCAATTCTTTTGAAGTTTTGTAGGCAGGACTTGTTGCCTATCATGTGCCTAGAGCAACCACTATCAACATGCCAAATGCTCTTCCCTTTTAGCTGTTGTTTGCCTTGCACATAAAGTAGAACAGTTAGTTTTTAATAGGAACCCAAGCCAAAGTGGTCTTGGGTTTCCCATTCTCATCAACATATTCACAATCAGTTTTGATGAGCTTTTCAGACTGGGGAATCTTATGGCTTGAGTATTTTGTCAGGATAATAGGTCTTGCAGTACTAACACTAGAAGCAGTACTAACTAAATTAGCAGTACTAACTAAATTAGCAGTACTAACTAGGTTAGCAGTACTAACTCTGTTAGCAGCACTAACATTGGTAGCAGCACTATTTCTGTCAGCAGTACTATTTGAAGTAGCAGTACTAACAGCTTTCTTTATTTTTGGAACCCATACCTGGACAAAGTTGTTTGCTTTCTTCTTCATTAAGTTACTCCATGACTTGTTTGGAGTATTTTTCTTTGATTTTGCAAACTTGTTTTGAACATGAGTTTTTAAAGGTGCTCTTTTTACATTTTCAGCCATATGATTCCTTCTTTGATTCCTATAACCAACAGGATTTTGTATATGTCTTTGAAAATTTATCCTTTGGTTCATAGGATTGAAATAACAGTATTTGGCAATATGATTAAGCTTTCCACAAATAAAACAAGATTTTGGTCTATTGATTTTACTCAGATCAACCCCTTGTTTTTGTGCCCACTGATTATTCCAGTTTCTTTGATTACCCCTTGTTTTATCATGTTTTTGGGGTTGATGCTGTTTACATGTACAAGGATTCACAACTGTGGTCTGCATATAGTGGACTCCCTGTACCTTTCCCTTTTCTCTCTTTGAGTTATCCACCTTTTCACTCTTGATGAATGGTTTACCCCCCCCCCCCTTTCATTTGTAAGGATATGATTTTCTACAGGAATCTCTTCTGCATTCTTACTCTCAGAATTCTCTTCCTCATTCTCCTCTTCAACCACCACACTATCTATAGGATCTACTTATGTTGCTCCTATAGGTAAGTCCTCCTTATTTTGGTTCTCTAAGAGATCTGAAGAGGGAGGGATGTAATTATTGTTATAAGGTGGAGGTGTTGCATTGTATCCTATACCACTCTTGATCTTATCATGAACTTGAGCTTTAAGCGAAGAGTCCATTGCTTTGGAAGCATAAGAGAACTTCTCAATGTCAAGCTTAACTTTCTCATACTCACTCTTTATCTTCTCACACTCCTCTTTAGACTTTTCTATTTGAATCTCTAATTGATTTTTCTCCCACTTCCAGTAATTTGTGTCATAGTAATGCTGAAGTTCATTGGCCTTGTAAGCCTTGATTTGATCTTCAAACTTCTCAACAATCACTTTATACTCTCTTATATCTCTCTCTAACCTTTTAAGGTCGCCACACATGCTTTGGTTATGATCCCTATACTTTTGTACAGTCTGAAGACACTCTTTAGTGCACAGTTTAGTTTTTACCTCTGTTGGAATATCTGTGCTTGAAGATTCTGAGACTTCTGCCATCAAGGCTTGATTCTGAACAGCTTCTTCTGCTTGATCACTCCAATCAAATCCTATTCCTTCTTGAGAAACAAGAGCTTGAGTGGAGTTTCTGTTGTTTTGGACGCTTGAGGAATGTGATTGCTGGTGGTTGCTGCCATGTTGTTGAGGAATTCCTCCTCTGCATTCTTTTGCAAAGTGTCCCATCTTGTGACACTTGTAGCACTCCACCTTTGACTTATCAAACCCAGCACCATCTTCTCTCCTCTGAGAGAAGTTGTTCTTTCCAGTCCTCTTTATGAATCTCTTGACCCTCATAGCTAGCATGGCCATCTGCCACTTTATGTCTATCTCCTCAAGGTCATCTGCATTAATTTGTTCAAGATCATCATTAATTAAAACAGAATTAGCATGACTAGCAAGAAAAGCTTCTAATACAGAGTCATTAAATACATCCTGCTTAGATACATAAGCAGTACTAACTGATTCTGTATTAGCAGCAGAATCAGTAGAAGAATAAGATGATAAAAGAGCAACATTATGAGTGTATCCAGATGGTCTCTTCTTGGCTTCAACTTCAGCCTCAAACACCCTTAAGTCATTATAAAGATCGTCTAGTTCTTTGTCCTCCAGCTTGTCATTCTGTCTGAAGGAGACAGTATACATGGTCCATTCATCTCCAAGGGACCTTAAGAACTTTCTGTTTACATCATCTTGATCAATCTGCACTCCAACCGTAGCTAGTTCACCAATCAGCTTGTTAAATCTGTCAAAAGTTTGAGTCATGGACTCATTCTTAGTTGAGATGAAGTTTTCATACAGTTGCTTCAATATTGCCTTCTGATTTCTCTTGATACTTTTGGTACCAGAGAATCTCTTCTCTAGAGCATTCCAAAGCATATGGGCATCAGTGCAGTTGCAGAATTGGTGTTGATACTCATTAGGAATAGCCAAGAGCAGTGTGCTCAAGGCTTTCATCTCTGTCTGCCTTATCTTCCTCTCTCCATCCGTCTTTGGTGGGATTCTTTTTCCATCTGCTCCAATCTTTCCTTCATTAGATGGGTCATTCTCAATTTTGTCCCACATAGAGTAATCTGTGAGAAGAATGTATTGCCTGATCCTAATCTTCCACATGTCAAACTCATTAGATCTGAGCATTGGAACCTTTGAGACCAGAACGCTATCACTTGAACCGTCCATGATGATTGTTGTTTTTCTGAGTTTAACAATGCTCTGATACCACTTGTCAGGATCGAAATTCAAACAAGAATTTAATTCTCACACACTCAGAATCAATGCTAAAGAAGTTGCGGAAAAACACTTTAACACTAACAATCAATGAAACAGTATATGCACTTAAATCACAAGTTATATTGATTAAACTTTATGATTACATACAAAACCTCAATCTGTTGAACAGGCTCAACAGACGTTCTATACTTCTCTATATAAAGGATCTAAACTAGTCTTGAGGTTAATTCTCTCTAAAACAAAACGTATGAATAATAAATATTTTCTATCAAAGACTTCTATACTATATATACAAGACTGATTACAAGATAATTATCAAAATAAAATTGATCTTCAGTCCATATTTATCTCCTTTACTTTAGCTTCAATCTATACAGCTGTCTTCATTCCCATACGGAGTCTTCATCTCATAAGCAGCACTATCTTCATGAGCAGTAGTAATTCTGAACTAGCAGTATTAATCTCAGCAAGCAGTATTAATTTTGTCTCAGCAGCATTAACTCCTTCAAGCATTAGTAATTGTGATCTGGCAGTACTAACTTCCTCAGGCAGTAGTAATAGTCATGTCTAGCAGTAGTAACCATCCTTAGCACATTTCAGACCCAACATCATGGGCTTAAAATGGATCCCCGTAGCAAAAGTTATGGACGTTTAAGCACGACGTGTTTTCTCATCCGGACCGACCTCGTCAGATTTCCACGAATCAAAACATTGTTCATATACAATGTATATGATAAGGTTTTCAAGGGAAATAAATTGCAAAAAACCCACTCTCGTGCAGGATATTGCCGAAGCCACGCATTGGCCAAACCGAAAGAAACGTACATCATGCAGTTTATCGATACCCACTCAAATCATTATGTATTGCCAAAAAGAGACCAAACCATTGCGTGATTCTCGTTCTAAGGTTCGTTTTGATGGGTCATGGGCTTAAAATGGATCCCCGTATCAAAATTTATGTACGTTTAAGCGCGACACCCATTTTTGTCCGATTCAGCAAATGGGGTACCCTTTGTGTTTTCTCGTCCGGACCGACCTCGTCGGATTTCCACGAATCTTTACATTGTCCATCTACAATGTAAATGATAAGATTTTCAAGGGAAATAACTTGCAAAAAACCCAATCTCGTGCTGGATATTGCCGAAGCCATGCATTGGCCAAATCGAAAGAACGTACATCATGCAGTTTATCGATACCCACTCAAATCATGGTGTATTGCCAAAAAAGAAACCAATCCATGACGTGTTTCTGGTTCTAAGGTTCATTTTGACGGGTCATGGGCATAAAACGGATCCCCGTAGCAAAAGTTATTAACGTTTAAGCGCGACACCCATTTTTTGCCGATTCAGCAAAGGGGGTACCCTTTGTGTTTTCTCGTCCGGACCGACCTCGTAGGATTTCCACAAAACTTTACATTGTTCATCTACAATGTAAATGATAAGGTTTTCAAGGGAAATAACTTGCAAAAAACCCACTCTCGTGCCGGATATTGCTGAAGCCACGCATTACCCAAACCGAAAGAACGTACATCTTGCAGTTTATCGATACCCACTCAAACCATGATGTATTTCCAGAACGAAACCAAACCATGATGTGCTTCTTATTCTATGGTTCGTTTTGACGGGCCATGGGCTTAAAACGGATCACCGTAGCAAAAGTTATGGACGTTTAAGCGCGACACCCATTTTTGGCCGATTCGGCAAAGGGGGTACCCTTTGTGTTTTCTCGTTGGACCGACCTCGTCGGATTTCAACGAATCCTTACATTTTCCATATACAATGTAAATGATTGGGTTTTCAAGGAAAATTACTAGCAAAAAACCCACTCTCGTGCAGGATATTGCCGAAGCCACGCATTGGCCAAACCGAAAAAACGTACATCATACAGTTTATCGATATCCACACAAAACATGGTGTATTGCTAGAAAGCGACCATACCATGGCGTGATTCTCGTTCTACGGTTCGTTTTGATGGGTCATTGGCTTAAAACGGATCCCTGTAGAAAAAGTTATGGATGTTTAATCGCGACACCCATTTTTGGACGATTAGGCAAATGGGGTACCCTTTGTGTTTTCTCGTCCGGACCGACCTCGTCGAATTTCCACGAATCTTTACATTGTCCATCTACAATGTAAATGATATTGTTTTCAATGAAAATAAATTGCAAAAAATCCACTCTCTTGCAGGATATTGCCGAAACCACGCATTGGACAAACCGAAAGAACGTACATCATGCAGTTTATCGATTCCCAGACAACTCATGGTGTATTGTCAGAAAGAGACCAAGCCATGGCATGCTCCTCTTTCTAAGGTTCGTTTTGACGGGTCATGGGATTAAAACGGATCCCTGTAGCAAAAGTTATGGACGTTTAAGCGCTACACCCATTTTTGGCCGATTCAGCAAAGGGGTTACCCTTTGTGTTTTCTCGTCCGGACCGACCTCGTCGGATTTCCACGAATCATTACATTGTCCATATACAATGAAAAAGATAAGGTTTTCAAGGGAAATAACTTTCAAAAAACCCACTCTCGTGTCGGATATTGTCGAGGCCAGGCATTAGCCAAACCGAAAAAACGTACATCTTGCAATTTATCGATACCCAATCAAACCAAGGTGTATTTCAAGAAAGCAACCAAGCCATGACGTGCTTCTCATTCTATGGTTCGTTTTGACGGGTCATTGCTTAAAATGGATCCCCGTAGCAAAATTTATGGACGTTTAAGCGCGACACCTATTTTTGGCCGTTTCGACAAAGGGGGTACCCTTTGTGTTGTCTCGTCCGGACCGACCTAGTCGGATTTCCAAGAATCATTACATTGTTCATATACAATGTAAATGATAAGGTTTTCAAGGGTAATAACTTGCAAAAAACCCCACTCTCGTGCAGGATATTGCCGAATCCACACATTGGCCAAACCGAAAATAGATACATCATGCAGTTTATCGATACCCACTCAAATCATGGTGTATTCCCAGAAAGCGACCAAACCATGGCGTGATTCTCGTTCTAAGTTTGTTTTGATGGGTAATGGGCTTAAAACGGGTCCCTGTAGCAAAAGTTATGGACGTTTAAGCGTGACATCCATTTTTGGCCAATTCAGCAAAAGGGTACCCTTTGTGTTTTCTCGTCCAGACCAACCTCGTCAGATTTCCACGAATCTTTACATTGTCCATCTACAATGTAAATGATAAGGTTTCCAAGGGAAATAAATTGCAAAAAATCCACTCTTTTGCAGGATATTGCCGAAGCCACGCATTGGCCAAACCGAAAGAACGTACATCATGCAGCTTATCGATACCCAGACAACTCATGGTGTATTGCCTGAAAGAGACCAAGCCATGGCGTGCTTCTCTTTCTAAGGTTAGTTTTGACGGGTCATGGGCTTAAAACATATCCCCGTAGCAAAAGTTATGGACGTTTAAGCGCTACACCCATTTTTGGCCGATTCAGTAAAGGGGTTACCCTTTGTGTTTTCTCGTCCGAACCGACCTCGTCAGATTTCCACGAATCTTTACATTGTCCATCTACAATGTAAATGATAAGCTTTTGAATGGAAATAACTTGAAAAAACCCACTCTCATGTCGGATATTGCCGAAGCCACGCATTGGCCAAACCGAAATGACGTACATCATGCAGTTTATCGATACCCACTCAAATCATGGTGTATTGCTATAAAGCAACCAATCCATGGTATGCTTCTCGTTCTAACTCATTCTATGGTTCGTTTTGATGGGTCATGGGATTAAAATGGATCCCCGTAGCAAAAGTTATGGACGTTTAAGCGTGACACCCATTTTCGGTCGATTCGGCAAAGTGGGTACCCTTTGTGTTTTCTCGTCCGGACCGACCTCGCGGATTTCCATGAATCTTTAAATTTTTCATCTAAAATGTAAATGATAAGGTTTTCAAGGGAAATAACTTGCCAAAAACCCACTCTCGTGTCGGATATTGCCGAAGCCACGCATTAGCCAAACCGAAAGAACGTACATCTTGCAGTTTATCGATACCCACTCAAACCAAGGTGTATTTCCAGAAAGAAACCAATCCATGACGTTCTTCTCATTATATGGTTCGTTTTGACGGGTCATGGGCTTAAAATGGACTCTCGTAGCAAAATTTATGGACGTTTAAGCGCGACACCCATTTTTGGTCGTTTCGACAAAGGGGGTATTTTTGTGTTGTCTCGTCCGGACCGACCTCGTCAGATTTCCACGAATCATTACATTGTTCATATACAATGTAAATGATAAGGTTTTCAAGGGAAATAACTTGCAAAAAACCCACTCTCGTGCAGGATATTGCCAAAGCCACGCATTGGCCAAACCGAAAGAACATACATCATGCAGTTTATCGATACCCACTCAAATCATGGTGTATTGCCAGAAAGCGACCAAACAATGGCGTGATTCTCGTTCTAAGTTCGTTTTGATGGGTCATGGGCTTAAAACGAGTCCCCGTAGAAAAAAGTTATGGACATTTAAGTGCGACACCCATTTTTGGCCGATTCGGCAAAGGGGGTACCCTTTGTGTTTTCTCGTCTGGACCGACCTCGTCGGATTTCTACGAATCTTTACATTGTCCATCTATAATGTAAATGATAAGGTTTTCAAGCGAAATAAATTGCAAAAAATCCACTCTCTTGCAGGATATTGCCGAAGCCACGCATTGGCCAAACCGAAAGAACGTACATCATGCAGTTTATCGATACCCAGACAACTCATGGTGTATTGCCTGAAAGAGACCAAACCTTGGCGTGCTTCTCTTTCTAAGGTTAGTTTTGACGGGTCATGGGCTTAAAACGGATCCCCGTAGCAAAAGTTATGGACGTTTAAGCGCTATACCCATTTATGGTCGATTCAGCAAAGGGGTTACCCTTTGTGTTTTCTCGTCCGGACCGACCTCGTTAGATTTCCACGAATCTTTACATTGTCCATATACAATGTAAAAGATAAGCTTTTGAAGAGAAATAACTTGCAAAAAACCCACTCTCGTGTCGGATATTGCCGAAGCCACGCATTGGCCAAACCGAAATGACGTACATCATGCAGTTTATCGATACCCACTCAAATCATGGTGTATTGATAGAAAGCAGCCAATCCATGATGTGATTCTCATTCTAACTCGTTCTATGGTTCGTTTTGACGGGTCATGGGCTTAAAATGGATCCCCGAAGCAAAAGTTATGGACGTTTAAGCGCGACACCCATTTTTGGTCGATTTGGCAAAGTGGGTACCCTTTGTGTTTTCTCGTCCGGACCGACCTCGTCGGATTTCCACGAATCTTTAAATTGTTCATCTACAATGTAAATGATAAGGTTTTCAAGGGAAATAACTTGCAAAAAACCCACTCTCGTGTCGGATATTGCCGAAGCCACGCATTAGCCAAACCGAAAGAACGTACATCTAGCAGTTTATCGATACCCACTCAAACCAAGGTGTATTTCCAGAAATCAACCAATCCATGACGTTCTTCTAGTTCTATGGTTCGTTTTGACGGGTCATGGGCTTAAAATGGATCCCCGTAGCAAAAGTTATGGACGTTTAAGCGCGACACCCGTTTTTTGTCGTTTCGACAAAGGGGGTACCCTTTGTGTTGTCTCGTCCGGAACGACCTCGTCGGATTTCCACTAATCATTACATTGTTCATATACAATGTAAATGAGAAGGTTTTTCAAGGGAAATAACTTGCAAAAAAACAACTCTCGTGCAGGATATTGCCGAAGCCACGCATTGGCCAAACCGAAAAAACATACATCATGCAGTTTATCGATACCCACTCAAATCATGGTGTATTGCCAGAAAGCGACCAAACCATGGCGTGATTCTCGTTCTAAGTTCGTTTTGATGTGTCATAAGCTTAAAACGGGTCCCCGTAGCAAAAGTTATGGACGTTTAAGCGCGACACCCATTTTTGGCTGATTCGGCAAAGGGGGTACTCTTTGTGTTTTCTCGTCCAGATCGACCTCGTCAGATTTCCATGAATCTTTACATTGTCCATCTACAATATAAATAATAAGGTTTTCAAGGGAAATAAAATGCAAAAAAATCCACTCTCTTGCAGGATATTGCAGAAGCCACGCATTGGCTAAACCGAAAGAACGTACATCATGCAGTTTATCGATACCCAGACAACTCATAGTGTATTGACAGAAATAGACCAATCCATGGCGTGCTTCTCTTTATAAGGTTCGTTTTGACGGGTCATCGGATTAAAACGGATCCCCGTAGCAAAATTTATGGACGTTTAAGCGCGACACCCATTTTTGGCCGATTCAACAAAGGGGGTGTACCCTTTGTGTTTTCTCGTCCGGACCGACCTCGTCGGATTTCCACGAAAATTTACATTGTTCATATACAATGTAAATAATAAGGTTTTCAAGGGAAATAACTTGCAAAAAACCCACTCTCGTGCCGGATATCGCTGAAGCCACGCATTAGCCAAACCGAAAGAACGTACATCTTGTAGTTTATCGATACCCACTCAAACCATGATGTATTTCCAAAAATCAACCAAACCATGACGTGCTTTTCATTCTATGGTTCGTTTTGATGGGTCATGGGCATAAAATGGATCACCGTAGCAAAAGTTATGGACGTTTAAGCGCGACGTGTTTCCTCGTCCGGACCGACCTCGTCGGATTTCCATGAATCATTACATTGTTCATATACAATGTATATGATAAAGTTTTCAAGGGAAATAACTTGCAAAAAATCCACTCTCGTGCACGATATTGCCGAAGCATGCATTGGCCAAACCGAAAGAACGTACATCATGTAGTTTATCGATAACCACTCAAATCATGGTGTATTGCCAGAAAGCGAACAAACCATGGCGTGATTCTCGTTCTAAGGTTCGTTTTGATGGGTCATAGGCTTAAAACGGATCCGCGTAGCAATAGTTATGGACGTTTAAGCGCGACACCGATTTTTGACCGATTCAGCAAAGGGGGTACCCTTTGTGTTTTCTTGTCCGGACCGACCTCGTCAGATTAACACGAATCTTTACATTGTCCATATACAATGTAAATGATAAGATTTTCAAGGGACATAACTTGCAAAAAACCCACTCTCGTGCCGGATATTGCCGAAGCCACGCATTGGCCAAAACGAAAGAACGTACATCATGCAGTTTATCGATACCCAGACAACTCATGGTGTATTGAAAGAAAGAGACCAATACATGGCGTGCTTCTCTTTATAAGGTTCGTTTTGACGAGTCAAACGGATCCCCGTAGCAAAAATTATGGACGTTTAAGCGCGACACTCATTTTTTGTCGATTCAGCAAAGGGGGTACCCTTTGTGTTTTCTCGTCCGGACCGACCTCGTCGTATTTCCACGAAACTTTACATTGTTCATCTACAATGTAAATGATAAGGTTTTCAAGAGAAATAACATGTAAAAAACCTACTCTCATGCCGGATATTGCTGAAGCCACGCATTGGCCAAACCGAAAGAACGTACATCTTGAAGTTTATCGATACCCACTCAAACCATAATGTATTTCCATAAAGCAACCAAACCATGACGTGCTTCTCATTCTATGGTTCGTTTTTACGGGTCATGGGCTTAAAATGGATCATCGTAGCAAAAGTTATAGACGTTTAAGCGCGACGTGTCTTCTCGTCCGGACCGACCTCATCGGATTTCCATGAATCATTACATTGTTCATATACAATGTAAATGATAAGGTTTTCAAGGGAAATAACTTGCAAAAAACCTACTCTCGTGCACGATATTGCCGAAGCTACGCATTGGCCAAACCGAAAGAACGTACATCATGCAGTTTATCGATACCCACTCAAATCATGGTGTATTACCAAAAATCGAATAAACCATGGCGTGATTCTCGTTCTAAGGTTCGTTTTGATGGGTCATGGGCTTAAAACGGATCCCCATAGCAAAAGTTATGGACGTTTAAGCGCGACACCCATTTTTGACCGATTCAGCAAAGGGGGTACCCTTTGTGTTTTCTCGTCCGGACCGACCTCGTCGGATTTACACAAATCTTAACATTGTCCATATACAATGTAAATGATAAGATTTTCAAGGGAAATAACTTGCAAAAAACCCACTCTCGTGCCGGATATTGCCGAAGTCACGCATTGGCCAAATCGAAAGAACGTACATCATGCAGTTTATCGATACCCACTCAAATCATGGTGTATTTCTAGAAAGCAAACAATCCATGACTTGCTTCTTGTTCTATGGTTCGTTTTGACGGGTCATGGGCTTAAAATGGATCCACGTAGCAAAAGTTATGGACGTTTAAGCGCGACACCCATTTTTGGTCGATTCGGCAAAGGGGGGCCCTTTGTGTTCTCTCGTCCGGATAGACCTCGTCGGATTTCCACGAATCTTTACATTGTCCATCTACAATGTAAATGATAAGATTTTCAAGGGAAATAACTTGCAAAAAACCCACTATCGTGCCGGATATTGCCGAAACCACACATTGGCCAAACCGAAAGAACGAGCATCATGCAGTTTATCGATACCCACTCAAATCATTGTGTATTGCTAGAAATCAACAAATCCATGACGTGATTTTCGTTCTAAGGTTCGTTTTACGGGTCATGGTTTTAAAATGGATCCCCGTAGCAAAAGTTATGGACGTTTATGTGTGACACCCATTTTTGGCCGCTTCGGCAAAGGGGGTACCCTTTGTGTTTTCTCGTCCGGACCGACCTCATCGGATTTCCCCAAATATTTACATTGTCCATCTACAATGTAAATGATAAGGTTTTCAAGGGAAATTACTAGCAAAAAACCCACTCTCGTGATGGATATTGCCGAAGCCACGCACTGGCCAAACCGAAAGAACGTACATTTTGCAGTTTATCGATACCCACTCAAATCATGTTGTATTGCCAGAAAGCAACCAATCCATGATGTGCTTCTCGTTCTAAGGTTCTTTCTGATGGGTCATGGGCATTAAACGAATCCCCGTTGCAAAAGTTCTTGACGTTAAAACGCGACACCCATTTTTCGCCGTTTCGGCAAATAGGGTACCCTTTGTGTTTTCTCGTCTGGACCGACCTCGTCGGATTTCCACGAATCTTTACATTGTCCATCTACAATGAAAATGATAGGGTTTTCAAGGGAAATTACTGGCAAAAAACCCACTCTCGTGCAGGATATTGCCGAAGCCATGCATTGGCCAAACCGAAAGAACGTATATCATCAAGTTTATCGATATCCACACAAAACATGGTCTATTTCCATAAAGCGACCATGCCATGGCGTGATTCTCGTTCTAAGGTTCGTTTTGACAGGTCATTGGCTTAAAACAGATCCCCGTAGAAAAAGTTATGGAAGTTTAAGCACGACACCCATTTTTTGCCGATTCGGCAAAGGGGGTACCCTTTGCGTTTTCTCGTATGGACCGACCTCGTCGGATTTCCATGAATCTTTACATTGTCCATCCACTATGTAAATGATAATGTTTTCAAGGGAAATAAATTGCAAAAAATCCACTCTCTTGCAGGATATTGCCGAAGCCACGCATTGGCTAAATCGAAAGAACGGACATCATGCAGTTTATCGATACCCAGACAACTCATGGTGTATTTCCTGAAAGAGACCAAGCCATGGATTGCTTATTTTTCTAAGGTTCGTTTTGACTGGTCATAGGATTAAAACGGATCTCCGTAGCAAAAGTTATGGACGTTTAAGCGCGACACCCATTTTTGGCCGATACAGCAAAGGGGGTACCCTTTGTGTTTTCTCGTCCGGACCGACCTCGTCGGATTTCCACGAATCTTTACATTGTTCATCTACAATGTAAATTATAAGGTTTTCAAGGGAAATAACTTGCAAAAAACCTACTCTCGTGTCGGATATTGCTGAAGCCACGCATTAGCCAAACCGAAAGAACGTACATCATGCAGTTTATCAATATCCACTCAAATCATGGTGTATTGCTAGAAAGCAACAAATCCATGACGTGATTCTCGTTCTAAGGTTCTTTTTGATGGGTCATGGGCTTAAAATGGATCCCCGTAGCAAAATTTATGGACGTTTAAGCGCGACACCCATTTTTGGTCGATTCGGCAAATGGGGTACCCTTTGTGTTCTCTCGTCCTGACAGACCTCGTCGGATTTCCACGAATCTTTACATTGTCCATCTACAATGTAAATGATAAGATTTTCAAGGGAAATAACTTGCAAAAAACCCACTATCGTGTCGGATATTGCCGAAACCACGCATTGGCCAAACCGAAAGAACGTACATCATGCAGTTTATCGATACCCACTCAAATCATGGTGTATTGCTAGAAAGAGACCAATCCATGACGTGATTCTCGTTCTAAGGATTGTTTTGATGGGTCATGGGCTTAAAATGAATCCCCGTAGCAAAAGTTATGGACGTTTAAGCGCGACACCCATTTTTGGCCGATTCGGCAAAGGGGGTACCCTTTGTGTTTTTTCGTCCGGACCGACCTCGTCGGATTTCCACGAATCTTTACATTGTTTATATACAATGTAAATGATAAGGTTTTCAAGGGAAATAACTTGCAAAACACCCACTCTCATGCAGGATATAGCCGAAGCCTCGCAATGGCCTAACCAAAAGAACGTACATCATGCAGTTTATCGATACCCACTCAAATCTTGGTGTATTGCCAGAAAGCGACCAATCCATGACGGGTTTCTCGTTCTAAGTATTCTTTTGACAGGTCATGGGATTAAAACGAATCTCCGTAGCAAAAGTTATGGACGTTTAAGCGCAACACCGATTTTTGGCCGATTCGGGAAATGAGGTACCCTTTTTGTTTTCTCGTCCGGACGGAACTTGTCGGATTTCCACGAATATTTACATTGTTCATCTAAAATGTAAATGATAAGGTTTTCAAGGGAAATCACTTGCAAAAAACCCACTCTCATGCAGGATTTTGCCGAAGCCACGCATTAGCCAAATCGAAAGAACGTACATCATGTAGTTTATCGATACCCACTCAAACCATGGTGTATTGCCAAAAAGCGACCAATCCATGGAGTTCTTCTCATTCTATGGTTATTTTTGACCGGTCATAGGCTTAAAACGGATCTCCGTAGCAAAAGTTATGGACGTTTAAGCGCGAAACCCATTTTTGGCCGATTTTGCAAAGGGGGTACCATTTGTGTTTTCTCGTCCGGACCGACCTCGTCGGATTTCCATGAATCTTTACATTGTTCATATACAATGTAAATGATAAGGTTTTAAAGGGAAATAACTTGCAAAAAACCCACTCTCGTGCAGGATATTGCAAAAGTCACGCATTGGCCAAACCGGAAGATCGTACATCTTGCAGTTTATTGATACCCACTCAAATCATGGTGTATTGCCAGAAAGAGACCAAGACATGGCGAGCTTCTCGTTCTAAGGGTAGTTTTTATGGGTCATGGGCTTGAAAAAGTTATGGACGTTTAAGTGCGACACCCATTTTTGGTTGATTCAGCAAATGGGTACACTTTGTGTTTTCTTGTCCGAACCGACCTCGTCGGATTTCCACGAATCTTTACATAGTCCATATATAATATAAATGATAAGGTTTTCAAGGGAAATAACTTGAAAAAAACCTACACTCGTGCAGGATATTGCCGAAGCCAAGCAATGGCCAAACCGAAAGAACGTACATCATGTAGTTTATCGATACCCACTCAAATCATGGTGTATTGCCAGAAAGCGAACAATACATGACATGTTTCTTGTTCTAAGGTTCTTTTTGACGGGTCATGGGCTTAAAACGGATCCATGTAGCAAAAGTTATGGACGTTTAAAAGCGACATCTATTTTTGGTCGATTCAGCAAAGGTGGTACCCTTTGTTTTTTCTCGTCCGGACCGACCTCGTCGGATTTCCACGAATCTTTACATTGTCCGTCTATAATGTAAATGATAAGGTTTTCAAGAGAAATAACTTGCAAAACACTCACTCTCGTGCAGGATAATGCCGAAGCCATGCATTGGCCAAACCAAAAGAACGTACATCATGCAGTTTATCGATATCCACTCAAATCATGGTGTATTGCTAGAAAGAGACCATGACATGGCGTGTTTCTTGTTCTAAGGTTCGGTTTTACGAGTCATGGGCTTAAAACGGATCTCCGTAGCAAAAGTTATGGATGTTTAAACGTGACACCCATTTTTGGCCGATTCAGCAAAGGGGGTACCCTTTGTGTTTTATCGTCCGGGCCGACTTTGTCGGATTTTCACGAATCTTTACATTGTTCATCTATAATGTAAATGATAAGGTTTTAAAGGGAAATAACTTGCAAAAAAACAACTCTCGTGCAGGTTATTTCCGAAGCCACGTATTGGCCAAACCGAAATAACGTACATCATGCAGTTTATCGATACCCACTCAAATCATGGTGTATTTCCAGAAAGAGACCAAGCCATGGCGTGCTTCTTGTTCTAAGGTTCTTTTTTGACGGGTCGTGGGCTTATAACGGATCCCCGTAGAAAAGGTTATGGACGTTTAAGTGCGACAACCATTTTTAGCCGATTCAGCAAAGGGGTACCCTTTGTATTTTCTCGTCCGGACTGACCTCGTCGGATTTCCACGAATCTTTACATTGTCCATCTACAATATAAATGATAAGGTTTTTAAGGTAAATAACTTGCAAAAAAACCACTCTCGTGCAGGATATTGTCAAAGTCACGCATTGGCCAAACCGAAAAAACGTACATCATGCAGTTTATCGATACCCACTCAAATCATGGTGTATTGCCAGAAAGCGACCAATCCATGACGTGCTTCTCTCTTTAAGGTTCGTTTTTTATGGGTCATGGGCTTATAATGGATCCCCGTAGCAAAAGTTATGGATGTTTAAATGCGACACCCATTTTTGGTCGATTCGGCAAAGGGGGTACCCTTTGTGTTTTCTCGTCCGGACCGACCTCGTCGGATTTCCACGAATCTTTACATTGTCCATCTAAAATATAAATGATAAGGTTTTCATGGCAAATAACTTGCAAAAAACCCACTCTCGTGCAGGATATTGCCGAAGCCACGCATTGGTCAAACCGAAAGAACGTGCATCATGCAGTTTATTGATACCCACTCAAATCATGGTGTATTGACAGAAAGAAACCAAGCCATGACGTGCTTCTCGTTCTAATGTTCTTTTTGACGGGTGATGGGTTTAAAACGGATCCCCGTAGCAAAAGTTATGGACGTTTAAGTACGACACCCATTGTTAGCCGATATAGCAAAGGGGGTACCCTTTGTGTTTTCTCGTCCGGACCGACCTCGTAGTATTTCCACGAATCTTTACATTGTTAATCTACAATGTAAATGATAAGGTTTTCAAGGGAAATAACTTGCAAAAACCCCACTCTCGTGCACGATATTGCTGAAACCCCGCATTGGCCAAACCGAAAGAATGTACATCATACAGTCTATCGATTCCCACTTAAATCATGGTGTATTGCCAGAAATATACCATGACATGGCGTGCTTCTCGTTCTAAGCTCCGTTTTGATGGGTCATGGGCTTAAAAAGGATCCCCGTAGCAAAAGTTATGGACGTTTAAGTGCGACACCCATTTTTAGCCGATTCAGCAAAGGGGGTACCCTTTTTGTTTTCTCGTCCAGACCGAACTCGTTGGATTTCCATGAATATTTACATTGTCAATCTAAAATATAAATGATAAGGTTTTCAAGGGAAATAACTTGCAAAAAACCCACTCTCGTGTAGGATATTGACGAAGCCACGCATTGGCCAAACCGAAAGAACGTACATCATGCAGTTTATCGATACCCACTCAAATCGTGGTGTATTGCCAGAAAGCAACCAATCCATGACGTGTTTCTTGTTCTAAGGATTGTTTTGACGGGTCATGGGCTTAAAACGGATCCCCGTAGCAAAAGTTATGGACGATTAAGCGCGACACCCATTTTTGGCCGATTCGGCAAATGGGGTACCCTTTGTATTTTCTCGTCCGGACCGACCTCGTCGAATTTCCACAAATCTGAACATCTACAATGTAAATGATAAGGTTTTCAAGGGAAGTCACTTGCAAAAAACCCACTCTCATGCAGGATATTGCCGATGCCACGCATTGGCCAAACCGAAAGAACGTAAATCATGCAGTTTATCGATACCCACTCAAATCATGGTGTATTGCCAGAAAGCGATCTAGCCATGGCGTGCTTCTCGTTCTAAGGTTCGTTTTGACGGGTCATGGGCTTAAAATGGATCCCCGTAGCAAAAGTTATTTTTTTATAAATAAATATTTGCCAAATTTTTGGGGTGTCACAAAAGTGTTTGAAGAATTTTCCAAATTTGGAGAAAAAATCACTCCATTTTTCTAAGAGCATCTCCAACAGGTTTTCTATAATTTTTATAAAATATAGAACCAAAAGTTATAATCTCTAAAAAAGTTACATTCATCTCCAATACGTTTTCTGTTTTAGAGATTTTAACACAAGTTGTATTAATATAATAGTCTTTAACTTATCTTCCGAATACACTTTTAAAAAATATTTATATAAACTGATAAAAGTTCAATCCAATTGGTGAGTGATAAGTACTCAATTTTGAGTACTTAAGCACATTTCTTTTAGTTTTTTAGATATGATTTTTCACTTCCAAATCCCACTTTGAGTCATTTTCTACCTTGTTTTTCCATTTATTTGGTTTTGGAGCTGAATTTGTGTGGTTTGCTTTTTCTATAAAGATTGTAAGTTAATTTGGTTGTCTTTTGAAATCCTATTTGGAAACAGGGCATGTTGCAGCATTGGCACAACATTGAACTAGTGGTTTTGGAAGGAAAAAGTGAAAGAGATGAAGGTTAATCCGGATTTTTGGCATGGAATTGATCTTTTGTAACCTTTAAACACTAGTTTAATTTGGTTTGTAATAGCTAGTTAAGTTTGGACAAGCTTTTGTAGCCTTGGTTGGCTTTAGACTAGGCTTAGTACATTAAGATTCCCCTTAATTACAAGTTTGCCACTCCTCTTGTCTATAAAGGGAGGGCTTAGTTGCTCATAAGGGGACATCTTACATCTTCTATCATCTTCTACATCTGCTACTGATCATTAGTTAGCTTAGGAACTGATTTTAAATCAATCCTTTTGTTTCTTTAATTTCTAGTAGTTAATGTTCTTTAAGTTCTTCATTTTGTTCTTATGTTCTTCATCTTGTTCTTCATGTTTTAGCCATTATATTGTCATATGTTTAGCTCAAGAGATGATCATAAATCAGTCCTGCTTCATCTTTAAAATTACATAATTCATGTTTATGTTCTTATGATCTTCATCTTGTTCTTCATGTTCTTCATATGTTCTTCATCCTATGCATTGCATGATTGCAGCATTGGAACAACACACACATGCACTTTTATTTTCTTATATTTTCTTTCTTCATCTTACATCTCTAGCCTTTCCTTTACATTATTGTCTTTAACTTTCAGTAATTAAATTCATCGTCTTTACTTTCCATTTTACTTTCTTGTCATTTACATTTCCTTGTCTTTACATTGTTGTCTTTACATTTCAAGTCACACACACACACACACACACACATATATATATATATATATATATATTCAAGTCATTTACCTTTCAAGAGCAATTTACATTATGTTCACCTTTGTAGTTCTTAGTAGTTGTTTTTCTTTACTTATTGTAATGAGTGGCTAATCACCTTAGCTTGGGTGTGAGGCAAAGGTTGGTTATGTGAATCTAAAAGAAAGTGGGTTTTTGTGACTTTAACCAAGTTTTATTGTTCCAACTCAAGTTTTATCAAGATAATACAACTCCTTGACAAATTGATCACTAGCGTCGTCTTCGACCCTCATATAGGCCAGAGTCCTTGCTCGTACGTCTTCGAAGTTCTCTGGGGGTATTTTGTCAGATCGGTATATAGACCTGAACTTTCGTCTAGACCACGTTTGTATGCCTCGATCGCGGTCTTGATATCGCAGTTTCAGACACTAATCATTTCTGCATTCAAACGGTTGAAATAACTTCGAATGGACTCTCCCACCTTTTGCACGATATAGTACAAATCACTAGTTTGCTTCTCCATCTTCCGACTACTAGCGAATTGTTGGGAGAATTGATTCACCAATTCGGCAAATGAACCGATGGACTTTGGTTTAAGGCCAATCAACCATTGGAGGGCTTCTCCTGTGAGGTTCGCCCCAACACTCTTGCACATACACACCTCTTGATACTGGTGTGGGATCGATACTGTCCACGTCAACTTTTGTACTGAGCGACGTGTTCAGTTGGATCCGAGATGCCAGAATACTTTGGTGTGAATGTCTGGATGTTGTATTTCTTTGGAACGTCGACCATCGCGATCTCATCGACAAAGGGTGACGCTTGAAATCCTGTGTGGGGCTCAACGTCAACAGGTACTGCTGCTCCTGAAAGCTTAGCAAGTAACGACAAGACGCGTTCGTTCTGTTCTTCTAACATCTACAATTGTTGTGCAATGGGATCATCCTGAGTATTCCCTTGAGTATCCGTTGGAATGTTTCCCATTCCGTTGCGATGAGTCGAAAGCGTATCCATTGTACTGGAAAGTGGGTATCGGCATTGTAGGAATTGACGCTATAGGAGGAATCGAGGGAATTGGCGCCGTCGAATGGAAGAATGGTGGGACCGATGCCATGGATGGCATCGAAGGGATCAGTGTCATCGAGGGAAAGAACGATGGAGGTGGAGGTGGTATCGTTGGTGTAGGATGATTGGAGATGCCAGGAAAAAGAGGTCTTTGATAATTGGGAAGCGGAGGTCCCGACCAGGGCATGCTAAATCCACCTTGACCATGTGAAGGCCCTGTTGCGCTGCTAGCATTCTGATTCCTTTGAGATGCGATCTCTTCCACTGCTTGCCTATGTTGACTTGTCAAAGCATCGATACGAGCACGGGAAGCATTCAGCTCCATATTCATTTGAGCCATAATTTGTTCTTGAGTTCCCTGAAGAGATGACATTGTTCTATAAAAACAAAAAAATACTCGAGGAAACTGCTAGTACGACGCACAATTGTCGAGGATTTTCTTTAGATGGGGCCCCACCATGGGCACCAAACTGTTAATGCCAAACATCACCCAAAGAATAATTTAAGGTCGGTGTGGAGATTTATCCAACTAAAGAAAGTAACCATACGACAATATGCGCAAGAATAAACAAAGTAAGGAGACAAGAGATTTGGTGACGCGGAAAAACCTCAATGAGGAAAAAACCGCGGACGACAGGGAGATGTCGTCGTGCACTATGATCACCAAGCAGGGGTGACGATGTCGCCGTGCACTATGATCACCAAGCAGGGGTGACGTCCTTACGTATTACAATGTTTACATGATGAATACTAAAAATTAGTGTATATGCAAATATGGATCGTGTATGAAAACACTTATGTCATGTATATGGTATTGTTGTCGTGTATTGCAAAAGAAAGATTGCGATTGCTTTTCGTATCACTTATGAATCCTGGAATTCAGAGATCAGATGTTCCTGTGAAGTGTGTATATCTTCGGTATTTATAGTCTTGGATCTTCATAAATGTGTCTTTGTAACAGTCGATTCTTCATAATGGCTTTGATGGCTCTAATCGGTTATAGTCGTTGGCATTTATGAGTATTAAACCTGCATTAAATGAACAAGAGAAGAACGTTGATTCGTACGTTAGTATGATCGTGGTCGAGAGTAAATCCTTGCGACGGTCGTACGATGCTCAACCGACCTTCGAGATAGTGTCGACGACTGTCGTAGTTATGCATGGTCGACAGAACCTTATCTTAATCCAAGACAAGTCGCATGAAATATGCATTAAATGTATCTTCGTCGTGGTCGTGGATTTTTGACCCAAACAATTATGTTTTCATAAATGGAAGGAGTGTGTTTTTAATTGGGAGTGTTAAAGTGTCATGGACCTAGAGATAGGCCATTGAATAGCACATCAATTTGAATGACATGGGAGGTAATATCGAAAGAGTTACTTGCAACGAGAGTTGTTACTTGTGTTTTTCAAAATGATTAATTCTTGATAAGTTTTCATTTTTTCAAAGGGTTAAAATGGAATAGACTTAGAGATAAACTATTTGGATTACATTAACTTGGAAGGTACGGGGGTTATTTCGAAAGAGTGACTTTTAACAAAGAGAATTTGTTTTGCTGTATATTTTGAGAACTCCACTCCCATCATTCCCTTATCTGGAACTTTGCTCAAAGATGAGATGGTTCATAGCTACTGGAATTATGGGATGGTGAGAGTCCGAGAGGAACGTGTCTTAAAATCGATAATAAAACTAGTTATTGTCACAATCATGCTACAACATGCCTACAACATCATGTTTAGCATTCTTGTAGCATTGATCTGCTGGAATTTGGGTTCACATACCACCACAAGTCTTACACCCTTGCTTCTCCTTTATTCTTGTTTATTTACATTTGTGATAACCAACCAACCAAAATATTACTTCAAATTCGTCATCTGAAATCACATCTTTCATTATACTTTTATTACACTTTTTAATCCATTCTCTATAGGACGATATCTGGTATTTTATCACTTTATTACTTGAAAGACAACATAGTACCAACTTGTATACTTGCTTTTTGATATTATTTGTACCATGGGTGCTCAAAAATCCAACAAACCCATCCTAACCCAAATGCAAAATAACTCAACCCGAAGCAACCTGATGTCTAATCGAGTTGTAAAATCTTCAGACCATAGATATTGGGTTACTTTTATTTGAATTCAACCAAACCCGATGAACCCAATATCGTTTTACTTATTGAATTTAATATATGGTTGAGTCTCTATTAATATAACATAAGACAAGGGTTGAGTTCCAGTGAAAAGTTGAGTTAATGGTGAGAAGCGTAAGAAGTGCTTATCGACCGTTGGATGAGAAATGGATGCACATTAGGATGAGATGCATCAAGATAAGATGCACCGAGATGCACCAGATAAATTCCCTTCCAAGCCGCAATTCATGGAAGGGCTTGAGATTGAAAGAGATTAACGGTTCAAATCTACTTCTCACGCTTCTCACCATTAACTCAACTCCTCACACGATCCTTTACCCATCAGACGATTACACCATTACATACCCTCTTCATATGCGTATATGTTCAATATATTATCCATCTTTATATAACTCATTTGTATATATGTTTAAACTTTGTGAACACACATACATACACACACACACACACACACACACACACATATATATATATATATATATATATATGCGTGTGTGTGTGTGTAAATTGAGAAAATTAATTGAATGTGATATACTTAAGATTTAAGAAGTATAGATAAGTTGTACCAATTGGTTGATGATGAAAAAGAAATTTGTTTGTATTAATTGACAATGTTTTTGTTGTTTTTTCATACATGGATGAATTGTGTTTTTTAATATGGAGAACAAATTTGAAAAAAACTTGACTTTCTACATAAACCTCCCATATAAAAACTTACTGAATAAACCATTTTCTATATCATCAAACCATTACCAAATAATCATATATAGCTGATCGAATAAACTATAAATCCCATTAAACCCATCAAACAACTAACAAAAAGGTCCTTCATGTTGTAGCCCAGTGGTAAGGTAACATCCTGGGAGGGTCAGTGGATGGTATCCCTGAATAACTAGGTTCGAACCCGGTGGTGAGCATCCTGTGACATCCATGATCATGGGTCTGCCACATAGTGGTACCCTTAATTAGGTTGGGTCGTGGTCGACGGGGATTAGTCGGGTGACACCCTTAAGTGGGAGCCCGAATACCCCGGAAACGTGTACGTGTGTTAACTTGTCATTCAAAAAAAAACTAGCAAAAAGACCTATAATCATAAAATAATAACTGCAATTAATTTAAAATAAAAAATGAAAATTTCTAAAATGTGATAAAATTCAAGATATATATATATATATATATAGAGAGAGAGAGAGAGAGAGAGAGAGTTAGGATATGGTGAGAAGTTGAGTTAATGGTGAGAAGTGGTTATCGACCGTTGGATGAGAAATTGACGTACATTATGATGAGATACACCAGATCAATTCCCTTTTAAATCACAATTCATGAGAGGCTTAATATTAAAAGAGATCAACAGTTCAGATCCACTTCTAACATTTCTCGTTGTTATCTTAACTTCTCCTTACGATTATTTGGCTATATATATATCATATATGTATACTATTCTTTCTCCCTCTTCTTTGCTTTTCACCCAAAACGCACATAGAGACACAAATACCCTTCTCTCTCCTCTTGTTTTTCTTACTTGGCCTCGATAACTCCCCCTGTCGTCTCCTCTTTTCTTGAACAAAAAAACACACCCTTTTCCTTTACCACACACACTATATCTATACATACACAATATCTATATCTATATCTATACCTATACATACAACATCTATATCTATATCTCTTCCCCTTTCGCCCTGTCTCCATCACCCAAATAGTCTGCCTCCAGGAATATCCCGAACTACATTTTTCATTCTCACAACTCTTTGCCCCCCTCAATTTTCTTCAAAATTAGGGTTCTTCACACCCCCCCCCCCCTTTTCACGAATCATCGCCATTTCTTTCTCTCATTATCTTTGCATGTCCTTTCATGATCCGTCTCAATCGACTTGATCAACATTTTCAACCCTATTTCTGATCTCGCTCTCACTTCTCTCGACTTCGATTTTGCTAATTTTGCTAATTTTATGTTTCATAGTTTTCTGGAAGACGTTTTGGTTTTGTTTGATTTTTGTAATTACTCGAGAGGTGTGGAGTTTGATGAGTTTTTAGATCGGAATGTTTCGATTGTGGTGTGTAGAAACTGTTAAGTGATTTATTAGGGTTTTACGGTTTTGAGAAATCTAGGGTTTTTGGGAGCGAAATGGGGGTGGGTTCTGATTCGATTAAGACGAAGGGTTTGAATGTGGAGAAATTGAAGAAGATAAGTAAGAAGAAAGAAGGTGATGTTGAAGAAACAGGGT
Source organism: Arctium minus (assembly GCA_954870635.1). Taxonomy (NCBI): domain Eukaryota; kingdom Viridiplantae; phylum Streptophyta; class Magnoliopsida; order Asterales; family Asteraceae; genus Arctium; species Arctium minus. The sequence continues at coordinate 3,718,254 of OX941092.1, read as the reverse complement.
GTTGGATTAAGTTTAGATTCTTTGGGAGATGTATATCTTCAAGGTCTAAAGTTGAAAGCTCCATTAGTGGTAGCAGCACTCAATATGGTACTACTTCTAAAATCCCCAAATTCAGTAGCTTAATAACTTGCAAAATTAAATCTTTTTTTTTTATAGCTAAAATTACTTGTGATTGTGGTTTATTTGTGCTTGCTATTAGTGTCTTGCATTTGGGTTTTTGATAGATTGTGTTCTAATGGTTTCCCTTTTTTGAAGTTTTCAAATTTCAAGATTGTAAATTGTCTGTAAATATGTGGATGTGGAAGTATATGTTGCTATTTTGGTTCTTGAATTCACTGTTTTTATGGTAACTATTTGTTCCCAATTTGCAATCTTTTGGTGTGTTAGAATCAGTGCTTTAAACTCCATAGAAAAGTAGCAAACACAATCTTTAAACTCCATAAAATCTGTTGCAAATCGGGAATATAAATATCGGTTTAGGGCCCGATTGGGGAACATAAGTAAAGGGAAAGTGTATCTCTTTAATGTGGGTATGACCGAAAAGGAAAGATTGCTTCTTGCTTTAGAATTTTGTGTGATTAGTTTATAGGGTGTGATTTCGATGCATAATTTGGTTTCTTTTTTGAGCGTTGGGAATTGGGATAGTATTAAAGTATTATTAACAAACATAGCTTGTTCTTTATGGCATTTGAGGATTGCGTAAGCGGGATGAATTACGTAGTTTTGGAGCTTGTAGATGCAAAAGGCGTGAAGCATTGACGGTTGCGTTAGCTTTATGCATCCATGCTAGATGTAGGTGTTGTTGATTTGAAAACTTGTCGTGGTGAATGCGATATGTGCCTTTTGCCAAACCCAATAGAAAATGAATAACTTGAAAAGAATCGAGAATGAAAATATGAAAGTAATATGCGATCATAATGGATCTCTTTTATAGTGACAACGTTAAATTAGATAAGAAAAAGGCTGCAAATTTCTATAGATAGAAGAAGTTGCCTATTGGCTTTCTTGTTCAGTATTGGTCTGTTGGTTTCACGGAAACAACCACTCTGTTCTTTGGGGTAGAGATCTGGTCTGCATCGGTCTAAGTATCTCACATACCAAAATGACACTTTTTGTAGTTCATAGAACATGAAGATTTACGTAACGGAGAATTAGGGAACTCTATTTGTTATGTTTGTTATATACGGAAAACAAGATCTTTGTGAATTTATGAGATTCTTTCTAGGGTATGAAATAAATAATGTTTGCTCGATTTTAGTGCATCATAATTATAGTAGTCATGGGGCATTGTGCAAACATGGTGCCAACCTGAAAGCGAATCATGATGCCAGGTGCAGATAACCGTAGGTGTCCAGGCTAGCTTGTGCACCTCAACTAATCCAACGGGGCCCTGAAGATAACTAGGAAAATCCCTATGGCCCTATTGCCGGTTAGAATCTTGTGGGGACCACTGGGGAATTTCTCTGGCTGTTATCTTATCTTCGGGTGTCTTGTTGTCATAGTAGGATATATCGCGTTTTTAACTTCTTTTAGCTCTGATGCTTCTTTGTTTACGTGGTAAGATTGCGTACATAAAACTCTTCCCCTTAAACGATGTAAGATTCTCCGATCTTTTCTATATTACTTAGGTTCAACTGATAGTGATAGATCAGGTTTGCGTACATCTTACCCTCCCTGGACCCCACCTCAGGGGGCATGTATGGGTTCGTTTGGTTTGATTTTTTGATCGAGTCCGCTGATTACGTGATTGTTTTATGAACCAGCCGAAAGTAAATCTACGAACGATACTAGTACAGACCAGCCCGTTGCTCCGGTTGCTTCATCTTCGACCACTAGTAACGGTGAAAGCATTACGTCCACTCCAAATATAACCGAAGAACTGAAAATTGCTTCTCAGCTTCGAAAATTTAACTTCAATGAACTTAAGTCAGCAACTCGGAATTTTAGACCCGAAAGTCTCCTTGGTGAAGGTGGCTTTGGTTGCGTATTTAAAGGATGGATCAACGAGAGTGGGACCGCACCTGTGAAGCCCGGCACGGGTCTAACCGTTGCTGTCAAGACTCTGAACCATGATGGACTACAGGGTCACAAAGAATGGCTCGTATGCTCCCCCTTTTTTATTCTTTTCGCTTTCTTGAACTATTTGCTGCGTATTTTCTTGATCTTTGCTTTGTGGCAGGCCGAAGTTAACTTTCTTGGTGACCTCTTGCATCCTAATTTGGTTAAATTGATCGGCTATTGCATCGAGGATGATCAGAGGCTGCTCGTTTACGAGTTTATGCCTCGTGGAAGCCTCGAAAATCATTTGTTCAGAAGTATGTTGACGTTTTTTTTAGTTTGCGGTTCTTTTTATTACGGGCAAAATACATCAAAATGCAACAACGTTTGATTTAGTTCTTGTTTAGTGTGTAACAAAAGATTTTATTCTCAATTCGATGTAACAAAGCTTTCAAAATTTTCTAATTTTTACCCATTTTGACCGGCTGATGTTGTAACATTTGACAACGTGGATGCCAATTTTATCGTTAGTAAACTTTTTGTAAATGGGTATCCATGTACCGGTCAAAATGGGTACAAAATAGGAAATTTTGAAACTTCGTTGCATCGATTGTGAAAAAAATTTCTTCGTTACATCGCAAGTATGATTTTTTTTCCTTGCATTCACAGGGTCACTGCCTCTTCCATGGGCTATGAGGATGAAAATTGCACTTGGTGCTGCAAAGGGTCTTGCTTTTCTTCACGAGGAAGCGGAACGACCCGTCATATACAGGGATTTCAAAACATCAAATATTTTACTCGATGCGGTTTGTGGCTCGTTAAATTCTGGTCTATACTTTTGTATCATTATTCATATGTGAAGATCGGTAATCTTACATTGTAATTACTGTTGCTTGTTGTTTTTAGGACTACAATGCAAAACTTTCTGATTTTGGACTTGCGAAAGACGGCCCAGAGGGCGATAAGACCCACGTGTCGACTCGTGTGATGGGTACATACGGATATGCCGCCCCTGAGTATGTGATGACGGGTGCGTTTCTTCTTTTTAATTCTGCATGAATGAGGTCCACTTGTTTAAGGACCAGCGGTCTGGTCTGATCTGGCCTGACGATGTCATGGTCCGGTCTTTTTGCCCATCTCTAATTATTCATATATTTTTCTAATTTTTTTTAAAAACACTACATACAAATATCAACCGAAAACAATATCTTAAAATTGATTATATATATAGGATCAGGTTTACGGGAAAATCACAAAAAATGAAAAACCGAGGAACATTCTAGTAATTCTAGTAACCGTTCATATGTACGGAATACATATGTGCATACAAGTAATTTATAAGTAATTTTTCCGGTATGCATGTGCATAACATGCACAAGTGCATAGAAACCAGAAAACATCTTCAATTGTATGCACATGTGCATACCGTAAAGATGAACAGTTATTATGGTGTTACTTTAGATTGGATCGATTCGGTTTTATTGGATTCTTAACTGCCATCCAAGAACTGATGGATCCAAGAACTTTCTGCACACCATTTCTCTAAAGCCTACGGATGAATGGTGATTTCAGTTGTTTCAGTATCTAATATGATCCGATCAATGTCAGGGCATTTGACATCAAAGAGTGACGTCTACAGTTTCGGGGTGGTCTTACTCGAGATGATAACCGGTCGGAGATCGATGGACAAGAATCGGCCTAACGGCGAGCATAACCTCGTGGAATGGGCTCGACCGTATCTAGGTGAGCGGAGAAGATTCTATCGGTTAATAGATCCCCGATTAGAAGGTAGATTCTCGATAAGAGGTGCACAAAAGGCGGCTCAATTAGCCACCCTCTGCCTTAGCCGTGACCCTAAGGCTCGACCGCTCATGAGCGAGGTTCACGAATCCCTGAAACCGCTACCGAATCTCAAGGACATGGCGTGTTCCTCGCCGTATTTCCAGGCGATGCAACTGGAGCGGACCGGAAGCAACCCGAGTAGTAGAAACGGGTCGAAAGGGCAGTCGATGAGAAGTCTTTCGATTTCGAACTCTCCATATAACCAGAATCAACCGTATCGGTCTCCGAAACCGGCCCGATAGCGGGAGCCGGGTCCGGCAGATGTCGGAAAACGAGATCGGAGTTTGGTAACGTGTGAAATCGGTGATTCGAGATGACGTGAGAAATCAACTGATTGATGAATTGATGATGTTTTGTTTGTTTTATTGATGAAAACCCTGTTTTGCAGTTCTTTTCTTGTTTGCGTTTTTTAAGGGTGTATTTGGTACGCAGACTTGACATAACTGTATAAAAAAGTTTATGAAAACCTATTTTAATTGGACAAAAATAGACTTTTCTTCGTTCTAACAAAAAAAAAGGTGGAACAACTTTGGACAAAAACATTAAAATGACTTGTTTACCCTTGAGGCAGTATAAAATCTAAAACGCTACAAAATGTAGGAAAGCCGATGAGTCTAGTGCCGTTCAGTCTGCTCACCAAACGCTACCTATAGTTAAGTAGTCTTGAAATACACCAAAAGGTTTTCCCCTAAAATTATGGCATTGTTTGGCAAAAAAAAGTTAGTTTTTTTTTTGTACATGTTTGGATAACCATAAAGTAGCTTATAAGCTAGCTTATTGAAAAACTACTTATTGAAAAACTACTCATAGTAGCGTTTTGAAAAACTAGCTGACATAGCCTATATCTAACTAAAAATAAATCCTGTGTATAATGGAAATTTTTTTTGGTAACCATGGGTGTCTAGGTTGTTATGTGCGCACCTCAAATAAGAGCATCTTCAATAGATTATTCAAGGGAAAAGTCCAAAAAAACCCAATGGACTTTAGTGTTTGGAGTGATTAGGTTCTTAGACAATTTTTTAGAACAAATAAGTCCTTGGACATTTCAAAACCTGTTAACTAAATCCTTGGACTTTTGATAACCTGTTGAATACATCCTTATTACTTAAAAATTTAACTTGCAACCTATATAGCAGGTAAAACTACAAATTAAAAACAAAGTCACCTACTTTATTCTTCTACAAATTAAAAATGTGAAAATTAACTAAAATAGTCAATCTCATCAACCATATTTATTTATTTTTTACCATTTTTCAAAGTTTTTTTTTCCTAAAATTGCCAAAGTTTGCACATAATTTTTTTTTCCTACGTAAGGATTGTTTTTTTTTTCAAAAAAATAAAAATAACAAACATCCTCACGTAGAAAATTTTATGTATAAAGATTCACTTTCTGCTTATAGTTTAGAAAAAATTTACACTTTGCATTCTTATAAAGTTATAATTAGTTATTTAATTTATTTTATATCAATTACTGTTTCATTTACATTTTTATTTTATTAACATACACAATCGGATATTAACTAAAATATATCAAAAAAATTAGTTTTTTTTTACAAATTACACCATTATAGTCGTTTCGTCAATACGTTCAAAATGAACTCAATATTGTTTTTGAACTTTATCTTGTGTTATTCAATATCATAAATACGTACGAATTATTTTTAATATTTACCCTTTATAATTACAAATTAATCTTATATTATTAAATAAATAACTTAAAGGATAGAAAGTGTAAATAATAAATATAATTAGTACGTATTTATGATATTTAATAATATGAGATTAAATCCAAAAAAATCAATATTATGCTCATTTTAAACGTATTGTAAATTAAGTAATTGGCTTTAATTAGTTGTATTTTGTGTACTTAAAATGTTGTAATTAAGAGTTTTTTATGTCTTTTATAATATAGTATAGATATACGATTATGTGTGTTAATATAATAAAAAATTAAAATGAAAATAAAAAGGTAGAAGATATAAAGTAAATTAAATAACAAATTATAAAGATGTTTTCTATTTTTTTTTTTGCCAAAAACAGTTTTTAAGGCAAAAAAATAATATGTTTTGACTATTTTAAGAAAAGACTTTAAAAAGTGCTTAAAAATTAATTTTGTTGATGTGATTGACTATTTTAATTAATTTTCTTATTTTTCTTATTTGTAGGGTGATAAAGTAGATGACATCTTTTTTGTTTTTTCTTTTAATTTGTAGTTTTACCTATTATGTAGGTTACAAGTTACATTTTTAAGTAATAAGGATGTATTTAACAGGTTTCCAAAAGTCCAAGAATTTATTTAGTGTGTTTTGAAATGTCTAAGGACTTATTTGTTCCAAAAAATTGTCCAAGGACTTAATCACTTCAAACACTAAAGTCCATTGGGTTTTTTTGTACTTTTTCCATTATTCAAAATAGAAAACATAAGCTTTTGTTCTCTATTTTGTTCCAAGAGATTGTTATATTTATAGATTTTTATATGCCCATGATAGATTTGACTAGGGGTGTTTGCGGTGCGGTTTAGGGTAAAACCGTAAACGGCACCTCATATGTGGTTTGAGCATTTTTTCAAAGCGCAAACCGCACTGTATATACCTTAAACCGCGTTGCGAAATGCAGTGCGGTTTATACTTAACACACTTTACACCTACAATCCAATAATTATAAGATTAAACTTCATCTTAAAATCAACAATAACGTGACCATAGTCCAAAAAATAAAAATATTCAACACGATCGATTCCTAAATACATATTACATAAATATTGTAATTATTATATATATATATACGTATATGTGTATGTGGAATATACTATCATATTTTCTAATTGTAATATTTATGTAATAGGTGCACAAAAGGCGGCTCAATTAAGGAACCAAAATTGTAACAAAATGGCAACCATAGTGGTTAAAGGCGAGAAGTTATGTTAACGTGAGAAACATGAGAAGTGAAGCTGAACACTTGAGCACTTGTAATCTTAAACCCACCCATGAATCTTGCATAAGGGAATTGATCTGGTGCATCTTATCTCGGTGCATCTCATCTTAATGTGTATCCAACAGTTGATAACCACTTCTTACGCTTCTCACGGTAACTCAACCTCTCACCAGAACCCAATCCAGTTACTAAAACTCTAATTATTTTAAAGCAGAGACCAAACTTGACGGTGAATATCGAACACAAAGACCAAAAATGTAATTTACTCTCTATTTATTTATTAAGGCATTGTTTGGCAAAAATAAGCTAGATTATTTTCTAGGTACATGTTTGGATAACCATAAGCTAGCTTTTTGATAAGCTACTTGAAGTAGTTTATGAGAAGTTTTTTGTGATTATTCCAATTATGCCCCTCATTAACATACATAATTATATATTAACTCTTAATTATAAATAAATAATTAATCTTCTTTTTGGTAATTTAAATACTTATGACGTTTTCATCGGCTTATCAGTCACCAACTAACTTATAAGTTAGTTTGTCAAAACATAGCCTAAATATTTTAAAATATTGGATTAATTTAGGAGACGTGAAACTGTTGGACTTTGAACCAACTGATTTACAGTCTGGTTTTCATGGTAATAACCTTCATCTAATCGTCTTCAATTAGGGCTTAATAACAAATTTAGGATCGTTAAATAACCGTTTGTGAAACTAACTGCGATTGTGATCATTTTCGGAAGATGGTGCTGGTAATGGCGATCGGTGATTTGCATATTCCACACAGAGCATTGGAATTCCCAACGAAGTTCAAATCGATGCTTGTTCCTGGCAAAATTCAGCACATCATTTGCACTGGTAATCTCTGTATCAAAGTAAGTAATTACTACTTTTTTCTTCTCAAATTCAATCGTTTGCACAATTAGATTTTACTTTCGTATAGATTAATTAAGAACACATGTTCATGTGTGTGATTCGTATGCTTTTCGAGTAGAACTGTGTAATTTACTTACTACTTTTTTTCTCAAATTTCAATCGTTTGCACAATTAGATTTTACTTTCGTATAGATTAATTAAGAACACATGTTCATGTGTGTGATTCGTATGCTTTTCGAGTAGAACTGTGTAATTTGCTTGCTACTTACAATTAGATTTTACTTTCGTATAGATCAATTAAGAACACATGTTCATGTGTGTGATTCGTATGCTTTCCGAATAGATCTGTGTAATTTTAGGTTAAAACTGGTTTCCTGTTTTGGAACAAGTTAGGGATTCCGATTGTTATATTGTTGATCTGCATTGCTGTTTGTGTAACTTTCTGTTCTGTTATGGACTTCGATTTTTTGATTTCTGTTTGGTGTTGAAACTAAAATGTTTGAAAAACATGTTCATCAATCGTTACGTACTGTCTGCACCTGTGCACCACCGTCGGTGGCGTAACGGCCATCGTCGGCCTCCTCTGTTATCACTCACAACACCATCAACAGGCGTCGCCATTGCCAACCACTGTTTGAAAGCCTACGGATTGAATTTGATAGTTTTTATCGGGAAAATCGACTAAAATAGCTAATCACTGCAACCGAATTCACTATTTAGTCACTTTTTAGTTGAATTTCCATTTTAGCCGGAGTTTAAACTCGATTTTCAGATTATTATTATTATTGTTTTTGTGTAAGGATTCAAATTTCTGCCTGAGAATTCAAATTTCGATTTGCATAAAGTTGTTTTTTTTAATCTGAAAATAGACTTTAAGTAAATGTAGAAGGCATGTTCCTAAACTTTGGCTAAAACAGGAATTTGGCTCTAAAGTGGTTAAAATTGGTAATTGGTTAGAGAGATTAACTATTTTAATCAATTTTAGTTATGGTTGAAGTCTAATTAAGCCAAAAATAAACAAAATTTGTGTAAGTTCTTATTTTGTGTAGTAATATATATATTTTTTTACATTTAATGTAACATATATTCACTTTCTTCTAATTTTGTATCTGGTTTGACCGATAATTGGTAGATCTTGTAACTATTAATAATGTAGATATTAGTTGTCAAGCGATATTATAACTCTTGACTATGTGAAAAAAATCACATCAAAGTCGACTGATGTCACGTAGGTTGAAAACCCGTTTATAAAGTGAAATGGGTACGAAATATGAAGAATCGAACGTAAGTTGAAAACAGATGTCACATAGGTTGAAAACCCGTTTATATAGTAAATCAAATTTTGTTATATTTTGATGCATTCTGCTCGTTTTCGTATGAAATCTTGCTTATTCGTTTACGGATTTGAGTGGTGTTACATATATTTGTTTGGCTACCGACCTTCACGGCCGTCTCTATGAACAGGAAGTTCATGATTATTTGAAGAGCTTGACACCTAATTTGCACATTACTCGTGGCGAATACGATGAAGATGCCCGTTACCCCGAGATCGAAACGCTTACCATCGAACAATTCAAGCTCGGGTTGTGTCACGGTCATCAGGTTAGCTGCCTCCGAGCTCATTTTTCGACTTCAAACAGTACATGCCTGTTAGCCCTTGAGCAAGCCCGACCCATTTATAGGACAGGTACTAGCAAGTGATCAAGCTCACAAAAAGGGTTTTGAGTTTCCTTTATTAGACCCGCTTGCCAAAAAAGGTTAGACCTCACCTAGTCTGGCCCAAGCCCACAAATGGTCACCTCTAGTACGGGCAGGTTATCAAGTCTGCGAAAATTGGCTCGGTTTTGCTATATTAGGCCGATTGAACAAAACATTACATTAAGCCCGACTTGTGTCCGGTCCAAGCCCACAAATGATCACCTCTAATACGGGTAAATTATGAAACCAGCATAAAAAGGCTCGTGTTTGCTATATGAGATCTATTGGGGAAAAAAACAGGTTAGGGCTGACCCGTGTCTGGCCCAAGCCCGCAAATTGTCACCTCTAACCTGCATCATTAATCGAGAGGGCAATTGACGTCATTGTGTTTAATGCAGGTTGTTCCATGGGGCGATTTTGATTCTTTAGCGATGGTGCAACGGCAGTTGGATGTTGACATTCTCGTTAGCGGTCATAGTCATCGGTTCATGGTGTACAAACACGAGATGGGTATGGTCATAAACCCTGGTTCGGCCACCGGTTCGTATAGCAGCATGACGTACGATGTGAACCCAAGTATCGTTCTCATGGATATCGATGGTTTGAGGGTTGTCGTGTACGTTTATGAACTCGTTGATGGAGAAGTGAAGGTCGAAAAGATCGATTTTAAGAAGACGTCTACAACAACTTAAGATTTCGGCTCGCTTCGTTTTTCGATTTCTTGTATACAATGTGTATAGAACCCTAAAACTCTGCGTAAATCTACGGCAACTATCAACCTTTGCCAACGATATATGCGTAATAATTCACTAGATAAGTACCAAATATGTCGACACCAAATCTTAAACCAAATATCAAATTTGACATTAATGTGCCGTTTACCAAATTTGACACTTTGATGTTACCCATTAAAGAGATATACTGTTTACATCAAATTTTATATTAATTTTTATACATTTGATGTTAACCAGGTCATAACAGTTTTTTATAATTCTTTTCAGAATGAAGGAAAAAAAGGGTTAAAATCTCAAAAAAAAAATAGTTCTATTCTTAATTTTGAAAATTCTTACAGAAATTATGAAACTTTCGAAATAATAGTAAATTCAATTTTATTAGTGTGAATAATTATAGAAAATTCAACATTTACTTCCGGAGAATTCTATAATAAGTTTGGAACTTTTTTTGTTTTATCGAGATTTTTTTTTTCTATCGATGTGAGACGTTTGTAACAAACTCCACCTCGTGAGATATTTCCAGAATTCTCCTTGTAATCGGGATGTATATTTTCTCTAAAATAGAGTATCACTTCTAACTCCAACAACTATTCTATTTTAGAGATTATAGTAATGATTATATTATTAAAGTAATCAATATATTAATAAAATATTATTTCTCTTTCCTAAATATTAGACTTCAATGTTTTTTATTGGTGGAGAAATTAAAATATTATTTCTTTCTTAAAAAGTGGTTTTAGAGATTTCTTTAAATTTGAAGATTTTTATCTTCTCTCTCCTCTATTCTCTAGTTTAGCATACAAGATAGCATAGTTGGAGCAAAAAAATTGCTAAAATCCCTCTTTCTATTTTAGCATAGCTGTTGGAGATGTTCTAAGATTCGCATAAGGTGTTATGAACACCCCCCTCAAGGACTTACCATTCCCGATGAGATTTTCCCCACCATCCAATGTCTTAAGCCAAATCAACAAACCGACCCAATAACTTGGAATTCAACTTAAAACCATGGTGAAAGTTGTTGGAATCCAGACGTGCACAACAATTGTGGCCACTGAGGTTTAATCAGGTATGATGTCTTACAGTCATGATTTGCCAAGGGATTAGTTTAGGCATAACCTATCACATCCTTTCCAAAAAAAACTTTGAACTTTTAAGGAGTTGACAGATCTACTTTTCCATCCATCCATGTGGGATGGACTGTTACAATCTCTTAAAGAAAAAAAAGAAAGATTAAAAACTCCAAAATCCCTATTTTAAAGAATCTGGTGAGAGATGCTCTAATAAAGTCTCCAATTGATCTTTGAGCAAGCCCAGCTGAAGAAAACGATTGATGTTAATTAATTATGAAGTTGTGTGTGAAGTTAGTATATTACAAAAGATAATAATAATAAAATAAAATAGTAAAAAAGAAGGCAAATAATTTATTTCTCTACAATGAATTCTTGAATCTCTATACCAGTATGCCTAGCACCACCTTGTAGTCTCACCAACACTTGATCACCAACTTTCAGTGACGTCACTGGAATTGCTGTTGCTTCATCTTCTTCTACACATGCAAATCCATCCATTTACTTATCTACACACACACACACATATATATATATAGGGTTACGGGAGACCAACGTGTTTTCGTGAGACCTGTGAGACCAAAAAATAACACTCAACCTTCACAGCAAAACATTGTGAAAGTACAAAAAAACCCAAACCTTACCTTCACAAACATTGTGGTCTAACGATCTCACAAAAACATGTTGGTCTCAGATGATCCCCTAATGTGTATATATATATACACACACATATATAAATGATATATGGATTAACCTCCGACTATATAGGTTCATTGGTTGAAATCCAATGGATTTACCCATTTGGGTATTGTGCCATAGAATCCAATGGATGATTGGACTGGATTGGTTCAGATCAGTTCCATCCATTGGATATTACTATTGGCTATCCATTGAATCTGATCGGATTCATCCAATATTTTGATCAAATTTTAAACAAATTAATCTACCATCTCAACTAATTATTCATATATTTTTGCAATTTCTTAATAAACACTACATACAAATATTAACTAAACGTAAAATATTACTCCCTCTGTCCCAAAATAAATGTCAACAATGAAAAAAGCACACAGTTTTAGGAGCATGTAATTATTACACTTTTTAATTAACCAAAATACAATTTTACCCTTAATTATAGAGAAAGAAATTATTTCCACCACATAATTAAGGGTAAAATGGGAAAGTAGACATTTAGTTTTTGAAAGTGGACACTTATTTTGGGACAAACTAAAATAATAATGTAGACACTTATTTTGGGACGGAGGGAGTATTAATTTATATATATTTATTAATTGGATAATAGTTGGATTGTAATTGGATGGTATTTGGATTGGATCGATTCAGTTTAATTGGATTTTGGATAGCCATCCAAAACCAACAGAACCAATTTGGATGTTGAATATTTGAATTTGATCCGATCCAATTACAATCTATATCCAGTTATGTTCGGTTGGTTCTGATTGGATCTGTCAATTCTAATCGAATCGGATGACTTTATGCACATATGAACCTTTCAGGGGAGGTACAAGTCCGACAGTCTCCGCGTTCTGCAGAAGAATGCTGTAAGAAGTTTTCATGTCTGAATCAACCTGTGATCATAGATTTCGAAGAAAAAATAAGCATAAGAAGGTGGTCCGTCGATAAGCAAGTTAAATCAATGTAAATAAAATTCTAAATCAAATCAAACGAACCCAGTATATCCCACCTGGAGGTGGGGTGTAGAGTGGTAAGATGTAGGCAGACATGACCTCTACGCTACCCTAAAGAGTAGAGCAGTTGTTTCTATAAAGACCCCCAGCTTGTGAAAAGTATGTTAGATATGATAAAATTTTGAAAAGTTGGTCAAGAAAAAGCAATAACATACATATAGAAGCAAGTACAAGAAAGAGGAAGTTATTGGCAAAAACAAACCTTTGCATCCACAATGATTAATGGTCGAGTTTCGATCTTTACACGTCCGACTACTGCTGTTCGTTGTACGCCACTTTGATCAACAACAAGGATCTCTTTCCCTGCTTTGAGCTCCGAAAGGTAGCAAGTTTTACCTCCCGGAACCGCCACATATGCATGCACTGGCCCCTACAAATGTCGATACGTCATTCATGTCGGTGGGTCATTGCCTAGCGGTATCCGGGTTCCTTACAGAGCCCAACCTCCCCGAAGGTCCCGTTCATTTTGACAGAATGTTTTTGAGGAATTTGGAATTGGGAGGATTTGGAATGGAATTGAATTCCATATAAATAATTTATAAAAACAAATTATAAATAATTATTAAAATAATTAAATTACCTTTTTACTATTTGATTTTTACAAAACAAGTGTTTAACATATTTTAAAAAATTATTACAAACAAATCCTATGAAATCCCGCGAAATACCAACTACCCTCGTGGGATTTCTAGATCCCATTTTTGTGGGATCTCACTGGAATCTCGGTATTTCAATTCCGGAATTTCCTTTAAACCAAGCATGGGATTGGAACGGAATCCAACTCCAAATCCTACCAAATCCTGCAAAACCAAACGGGCCTTAAAGGTCAAAGGTTCAAGCCTCACCAAAGTTGATGAGTGCATGTGAGTTTTGTCATAAACTTCAAAAATGTCCTGTTGCTGCAAAAGGGGTCTCATCTCGAACAACATTGACCCAACAACATACTATATTCAGAAAAAGTAAAAGCTAGTGAACCCATTTATAAAGATTGCTAGTGAACCCTAAAAGATAAGAACTTAGCGAAATTGCCAAAAAATGTGGTGGTAAGATCAACGATACTAACTGGAGTTCTATCCAATAGCGTCTACACCTCAAACACATACGAGTGCATTAATCACTAATGACAAAACTTATATAATTAATCACTGCCAAACAAAAACTCACAGCATTAACTCGGAAAGGCCTGCTGGCGATGTAATTCGACTCCAAGCATTCTGAGTGAACAAGGAATAACCCTCTAGCGAAAGATCCAACCTACAGAAAAAAAAAACATTAGGAATTGAACTAATATAACGTACACAAAAGGGTTCCTTCCTACATCAAGAGAAACAAGAATAACCAAATGGTCTTTGCTCCAACGGTACCCAGGTTACTGGTAGAGAACCTCCCTGGAGGTCAAGGTTTCATGCCTCACCAATATCATATATTTCAAAACAGGGATGGGCCTATTTGAGGGCATACAGAGGCCCATGACACCCCTTCATGTTTTCATCTTAGGGGCCTTTTGGCAGTTGCTGAATGGTTTGATGCAGAATGATTAAGTGGTCAGAATAATTAAGAGGCTCTGTATGATATAGTGCAGAATGAAATATGGTCATTTGGTTACTGTTCTGAATGGATAATCTGAATGACAACAAATTACCATTTTAACCCTTTGTATGATTTAGTTCTTAATGAAATATAGTTCTTTGGTAAAGATCTGAATAAAACAATTACTTCGCAAATATAAACTACAAACTCAATATAGTGGAAATTTTTTTACGTTCATGAAGGGTGGCACCATGATGTTTAGTTGTGATTTTGTGAAAGTTTTCTATAGTTTTCACTCCTATGATCAAATGGTGTCACCGCTTGAAAATATTTCTTGGGTCCACCTCTGTTTCAAAAAGAGAAACCAGAATAAAGAAGGCATGAGAGTACCAGAAGACCTTCACCAGGTCTCATGAGGCTACAAAGATCAACACAAACTCTATCTCCCATTCCAGTCATTTGAACTCCTGTGATAGTAGCTTTGGTCAAACCCAGTTGACTGCCTTCTTCATTTCTTCTGTCAATATAGTCCTGACGATATCAACGATATAAGAAAACCCGACTCACTAAGGACTCCAACGGTATTTAAAACCGTACCTTCATCTCAAGGACGGATTCAACGTCCTCAGTTTTCAAAACTACTCCTCCAAGACCTTGCTCCAATGCCTACGAAAGGCTAATAGTGAAACTGAGTCACATTTAGATGGAAATATCACTTATTTACAATGTGAAGTGTCTTGAAAAGATTCAAATCCTTAGCATTTTTCGGTCTCGAGCTTTACCTCTAAGAAAACTTGAGCTTCTGAGGGACTGTTTGAGATGGCAAAGACTGTTTTGTGAGTGCCATGAAATGCTGCAACAATGTTTTCTGCAGGAATCACCTAAACATAAATGATAACCAAAACAGAAGTTTAGAGTCCGGGTAATTTAATTCAACACACAGGTATACTTAATATTGACAAATTGAAGCCATCCACAACAAACAATAAGATACATGGTAAAATAATTATATTTTGGTAGGGATAGGAAATAAAATAAGATATGGGTTTTTAAGTTTTTATTGCCGAAACTTCAGATGATAAATTATCCAATATTGATGGTTTACATATGAGCGAAAGCTGATCTAGGATGCTGGAGAAACATGGCTTGACATATCACCGGCCTCCTGATTTGTAACCCTTTTATCATTAGATATTTCATGTTCAGATGTAACAAGGAAGAGGTAGCAAAAAAGAAAGGAGAATAGAAAAAAGGTTTATATGTAGTGAATGACCAAGGAACCTCATCCTACTAACAATTTTGGAACTTGCGGAGCAAAACAAGGAAATGACAGTAAGTGATTATCATAAGGAAGCAAATCTTACACGCACAAACACACACACACACACACATATATATATATATGTGTGTGTATATACGTATAGGGCCAGGTTCAGGGGAAAACCTCAAAAAAAGGAAAACTGAGAAACACATGGTAGCCCTTCAGGTATGCACTTGTGCATACAAGTAATTTGTAACATGCACACGTTCATATGCACAAATGCATAATGCACGGTGCATAAAAACCAATGTAACATGCACATGTGCATATGCACAAGTGCATAATGCACAAGTGCATAATGCACAGTGCATAAAAACCAAAAAACAACTTAATTTACTTGTATGCACAAATGCATACTGTCCAGATGAAGGGCTATCAGGGTGTTCCTTAGTTTTCTATTTGTTTGAGGTTTTCCCCTGAACCTCCCTCTATATGTATATAAAGATAACTCCACTTCACTTCTCATCAACAACTTATCTATAAGATCTTTAAGCTTCCACATAGAACTGGAACAGTAATGTATCTGAGTATCTCAGCAAAAACAGAGAAAATAAAGAAGTGCAGATGACATAAAATGTCTACATTCTTGCAGATATATATATATAGAATAAGAATCGGGATGCTGCTTACCTGCCAATCCAACAGATCAACGATAACATTATCCGCATGTTCGTACGCTGGTTGGAGCTGCTCCAATTGTTGGGGAGACGATATTTCAGAAAATGTAGCAACTAGTTTAGCATCGTTATCAAGAAGCCTCTTGTCTTCAATAAAAAGTGGATTTATCAATGCTATTGCTGCACGTAGCATCAATACAATTAAGATGGAGGAAAACCAACTGTTAGTATTTACCGCATGATACAAGTACCATCATCCATATGTTTACAACTTGTCACCAAATGAGATTGTGTAGCTGCCAATGTAAGAAAGTGCAAAGAGGTACAGGAGAAGGAATGGAAGATTAGACACAGAAAAGATTCTAAACGTTACCAAAAGGCCATTGGCCTAGACGTATCCGGTAACCCAACCTTCCTAGAGGTCAAGGGTTCACCTCACCAAACTTGAGGAGTGTGTGTGAGTTTCATTTCTGTATATAAATATTATATACTTCTAAAAAAAGATTCTCAACATTACAAAAAGGTTTACCAGTCACTAAAGCATAATAGGCCTATAAGAAGTTCTAAGAAAGTCGGGCTAAAAGGGATAATCTTTTGCTAGCATATAACCAAAGTTGAAAGCTATGAAGGGTGATTGGATTAAAATTTGATAGACGATCACATGAAAACAAATTTGATTCAAATATTAAGCAAACGAGACCAAATTTTGGGTGGAAACCCTATTCAACATGGGCAGTATAACCATGGCACCATAATCAACCCATGATTAATGGAAATACGCAATCCTCTGATCCTCTCTAGCAAAAACCAAGGCATGCAATCACAAAATAAAATATCACAATAATCATAAAAACGGTACCAAGTAAAGTATCAACAAGAGTGTAGAGAAGGGTAACAAAAAATTAGAAGAAAAAACACAGTATTAGCAGGAGCACAGTGGTTGCAAATAGCCAAATCAAACTAACATCGACGTCTCTACATCCAATCTCCACCTTCCTCTTCATAGATACATGAGTTAAGAAGAACAACTCAACAAATTTCAAAGTTGAATGACGAACCCTACTATCACTTGCTTCTAGTCGGTTGCACATAAACATTTAGGTGCCGTTTGTTTTTTAAGAGGTCTAAAGTCTGAAGTCTTATTTTAGTTATAATTAATAAGATGTGATGTGTAAAAGGGTCTGAACGATTGAGACTTAAGAGTCATTAAGAATTTTTTTTCAAAAAACAAACAACCCCTTAGTGTGAGATTTCAGCATAAAACTTTTTCCTCTTTTCTTAGTTCTTTTGCTTTCTCCCTCTTTCATGACAATCACTTGAATCCAAACCAAACCGTTAACTGTCATTAAGGGATAAAACGGACAAAAATATCTTAAGATCAGAGGATGTTAAAGTCTATACTAAGCTTATGTTCATGGCTTCTCAACTAAAGTGTCATTCTCACCATATGGGACATTACTTTGCGAAATCAAACTCAATTTTCTAATTGGCCGGCTATAAATTCCGCAAGAATTAGGGTTTCCATATGGCTTGGAAATCTAATCCAACAAACTCCCCTAGCAAGAATACAAAAGAATTCATCATCCAGGAAATCAAATGTACATCTCAAACTCTTCTTCCACAATGACTTTGCCAAACATATGTGAGTCATTGTGATCCATACAAAATTACAAATTTTATTGAACTCATCAAATTAGTTTCAAAACATATATCATAATAATACATCTAGCATTAGGATTTAGGGATAACAAATCTTCAAGCAATCAACACAGCAAATAGAGACCTATAACTAGCAAAATCAAAACCTTGATATCGAAAACAACGAACATATAATCCTATGCCTTCACATGAATATTGAGTAAATGAACATGAATGAATCAAGTATTACTTACACGACCAATCTGTAGCGATCTGGCGATGAACAGAAGAGAAGATGAAAGTGTTCCAACCTCTTTCAACGGCTGCCGTCATAACCTGCTTGTTCTCCGTCCAAATCCACACCTCCTTCTTCTTCTTCTTCTCCATCGCCATTGTTACAATCAGACCACCTCTAAACCGCGAAATTCGCTTACCACGGTTGCTTCTGACAGCACAATTGATCGATCTACGAGTCTTCGATTTGCCTACGAACAATAAATTAACAAAATTCAACACAAAATCAAGTGATTGACAGTTATGAATTAATCAAGTTGCTGTTGCATAGTAATAGTGATCTCGAGAGAACCTGCAATGGTGAATTTGGAAGAAAATGGGGGAGCAGAAAACGATAGAGTAGCCATTCCTGTTTTTCCTACTTCCCAGTACATGATCAACTCATTTAACTAGTTTTTTTAACGGACGTTAAAAGAGGGGCCAAATTCGGATGTTTTTTAAACTACGATGGTCATTTTGCAATTTTGAAATGGTAGGGATATAAAGTGTTATAACTAACAAATTTCAGGGACCAAAGTTGTAGTTTAGGCAAACAAAAATATTGAAAGTGCAACTAAAGTTTTACAAATCTTTGTAGCAAAAACTGTATTAAAAATGAAGTAATCATTTCCAACATATATGTTAAAATGTTATAATATATTTACATTTCGCTGTTTTTTATTAAGTCATGTATGAATAAAATTGACTGTATGAATTAATCTGTCTGTATAGATTAGAAAGTTTTTGTTTGATAGAGTTTTTTCATAGATGGAAGAGCAAATTTTTTGAAATGGACAAGTGTGGATATTTCTGCATAAATCTCCTCCAAAATCTTATTGAATAAGCAATTTTCTATATCATTAAGCTATAACCAAACAACGTATAACTGACCGAATAAGTTGTGAGTGTCATTAAGCTCATTAAGTTGTTAACAAACAGATTCTTAGAGCATCTCCAACAAACAACAACTATGTTAAGATAGAGATTTTGGAGATTTAAGAGACATTTTTGCTTCAACGATTATTGCTATACTGTATGCTAAAATAGATAAAAGAAAGAGATGGAGTAAAAATCTCCAATAAACTACAGCTATGTTAAAATAGAGATTTTAAAGATTTAAGATACATTTTTGTTTTAATTAATAGTTATGCTATACTATATGCTAAAATAGAAAAAAGAAGCGCAAAATGGTAGAAATCTCCAACAGACAACAATTATGTTAAAATAGAGATTTTGGAGATCTAAGAGGCATTTTTGTTCCAACAGTTATGCTAAATCTATACTATATTATAAAGTACGGATAAAAAACTCTTAAAAACAATTTCTAAAATTTAGAAAAAAAGAGATAAAGTGTATTCTAAAATAGGAAGAAGAAAGGGAGTGAAAATCTCTAAATTTAAAGAAATCTCTAAAATTACACCAATGCAATTTGTAAAAATCTTCAAACCACATATACAGTATGATTTACGGTATTACTCGACACCGTACCGCGAACACCCTTAAGTCAAACCAAAAGCCCTTGATGTAAAAAAGTACAGATATATTGCATATGAGGAAGAATCATGAGAGAAATTCAACATTTTGCGAGAAGACGAGAAATGTGATATCATATATGATTACAGGCCTGTAGGTGTGTTTAATCATATATGATTAAGCTTATGTATTATATATGATTTAAACACTTCTCGCCTTCTCGCAAAATGTATAGTTTCTCGTTTGAACATCGTCCCTATTGCATATAAACGACAAAAGAGAAAAAAACATACAACAACCAAATTGATTATTATCCCATAAAAGAAAAACATGAATAATTACTAAAAACAAATTTTGGGAAAAAAAATCCTATTAAACGTAATTTATTCCGATTCATATCTTTCTACATAATGCTTAAATGCTTGATCGAGAACGTGAACAACATCCGATGCTTGTAAATTTGACCCGGATTAACGATCTGCGAAGGGAAGTTCGGGTGGTTAACCGAATCGGGAAACCCTTGGGTCTCGAGACACAACCCGGCGTGCTCTCTGTACACGAACCCGCCTTTTCCCTTCACACCCGTTAACAAATTCGAAGCCGTGTAAAACTGCACGCCCGGTGCATTCGTGGCCAATTTCATCGATCTACCGGACTTTTCATCCCACACGATGGCGGCAACCTTCATCTTCCTCCCCTTTTCGCCGTCTAGTACGTAGTTTATGTCGTAGCCGTTCGGAAGTTCGTCGATCTTGGATTTTATGGCGTGGGGTTGTCGTAAATCGTATGGTGTGCCCTTAACGGGAACGATTTTTCCGGTGGGAATGAGGTCTTTGTTCGTTGGCGTGATGTGGGACCCGAAAATCCTGATCTTTTCGGATAGGATATCGCCACTATCGTGACCTCCGAGGTTCCAATACGTGTGTTGGGCGAGGTTAACTGGGGTGGCCTTGTTTCGGGGTTTTGCCGCCATTTTTACGCTTAGTTTGTACTTACCGACCAACGAATAGGTCACGGTTACATCGAGATCTCCGGGAAATCCTAATTCGATTGAAGTCAAGTCAAATCAGATCAAATCGAATCAAATCAAGACACGGAAATTCGATAAAATATCAAACGAACCCAAGACGGACCTTCTTCGCCATCGAAACTTTCGTATCCGAACGTAATACAAGGCAATTCGCCGCTTTTTTTATGCTTCAAGACCTTCCAAATCACGTCGCTAAATCCTCGATGTCCACCTGAAATTAAAAGTAACGTATGATCGAAAATCGGCTAAATAAATTATCAAACGAGTTCCCAAATTACTATACTTATAGTTTCATCGCGAAATAATAATTTTGTTTATTAAAATGGGAAAAAAAATAAAACCTTAAAACCCCTAATAGTTGAACTTTTTTACTATGGCTATGTTTGGCAAACTAGTTTATCAGCTAGCTTTTCAAAACGCTACTATGAGTAGTTTTTTAATAAACTAGCTTATGGTCATCCAAACATGTAAAAAAAAAGCTAGCTTATAAGCTAGTTTTTTTTTTTTTGGCAAACAATGCCTAAAGCTTTTTCCAAAAAGTTGGGACCCATAAGAACGAAACAAGTTTTTTGAAAGCTTGTAACTAGAGATGCAATTCGGTCCCTTGCCCGAACCTTTCAAACCCGTTTTTATTGAACAAAAACAAAGGTTCATACTTTTTCAGGTCCGGACCGCCTTTTGGGGTTGAAAAAGAGTTCGATCGGGCTGGGCCTAAGCCTGTGCTTGCCCCCAAAATTTCGGCCTAACCGGGCCTGACCTAGATTAGGCTTCAGGCTCACTAGGCCCGAACTTTTTGGGCCGAATCTAGGCCAGATTTCGGATTTGACTTTTTTGTGCATCTCTACTTGTACTGTAAATTCGTAATTACCCAAGCAAAATGAAAGGTTTATTATTATTTTTCTTATTATTATTTTTTTTTGTCAATGGCTATTTCACATGCTGGCAAGGATTGTGTGAAAAGTTGAGTTAACGATGAGAAACGTGAGAAGTGGATCTGAACCGTTGATCTCTTTTAATCTCAAGTCCTCCCATGAATTGCGACTTATAATGTAATTGATCTGGTGCATCTCATTCTAATGTGCGTCAATTTCTCATCCAACGGTGATAACCATTTCTCACACTTCTCACCATTAACTCAACCTCTCACCGGAACCAACCCTTCACAAGCTTATGTGGCCAAAAAATTGTATCGTGAATGCTCTAAAACAAAAATGAGATTTAAAAAAATTCATAACCTCCATAAGTATTAAGAAAAATGGTTTCGTACTCATCAGAAAGTTATGGATTTAATCAAAATCTCATTTAAGGTTATATATTTTAAATATCTCTTCTCTTGAAAACAATAATTAGAAAACTATCCTTCATGTTGTAGCCCAGTGGTTTGGTAACATCCTGAGGGGGTCAGTGGATGGTATCTCTGACTACCCGGGTTCGAACCCCGTGGTGAGCATGTTGTGATATCCAGATCATGGATATGTCACTTAGTGGTACCCTTAATTGGGTTGGGTCGTGGTCGACGGGGATTAGTCGGGTGACACCCTTAAGTGGGAACCCAGATACCCCGGGAACGTGTGTGTGTTAACTTGCCGTTCAAAAAATAATAATTAGAAAATTGATTCACTGCAAAATAAACTGTAAATAAAAGCAAAGAACGATCTCGCACCATGAAGCATGTTATGCTTCTCGTTAGCATCTAACTTGTAACGGGTTCCGTTTAACTTGAATTGAGCTCCGGCGATCCGGTTAGCGACCCGTCCAACGATAGATCCAAAGTAGGTTGAATCATTCTACAACGACGTAAACAAATAACAATTCTGATTTAATTACAAGTTCAGAAGAAAAGAAAAATATCGTATTTTTTTAACGTAACTCAAAATAAAAAATATCGTATTTTTCAAAAATTTGGAATAAAATAAAATAAAAAAGGAATTTTTTTTTTGCATAATATTCAAAAGAAACATTTGTCCAAGATTTGACTTTTAAAGTCAAAATTGTTGACTTTTTAAGTCTTAAAAGGATCAGATTGGGTACAACTTGTTTTTTGTCATTATTGGTCACATCAAAAAACAATTAAAGAAAAATCAAACAATACAATGTGGAAAAAACATAATCAAAGATATATGAAAGCTATTTTTTATTTTTGACAAACTAATATTTTAATTATTTTTAAAAGATTTTTTAAAATAGATTGTTTTATACAAAGGCAGAGCATTTAACACTTGAAAACAATCACTTTAAAGCTTATTATTAAATATTTTAAAAATGTACTTTTAAGTAAAAACTTTGTTTGGTAAACTATAGGGGTTATTCGGACCTAAAGAATATGAGATTTTAACCACAAAGGTTGTGGTGTGGTGGTAAAGGTTTGGAGAGTTCATAGCGCTCAACCCGGGTTCGAGCCCCACTCGCAACACTTGTGGCCACTGAGGATAAACTCAGGGTTACACGCTTTAGCAGCTGGGCCAAAGATCCTAATTGTCAGGGATTAGTCTGGGCCATGAGCCCAGGATACCCTTTCCAAAAAAAATATATATGAGATTTTGACAACATCCTCGTGAGTCTTAACGAGTGCGTCATAACCCAAGTGATGAGAATATAGTAAGAGAAAGTGTTTTTTTTGTGTCCTAGGCTATGTCTAGACTAATCTCTTGGCAAATTACGACTGTAAGACATCAACCTTGATTAAACCTCAATGGCCACAATTGTTGTGTACGTCTGGATTCGAACTCTTGACAGAAGAGATATTCAACCACATCCCCCAGAGCATTAACCAGTACACCACAACTCTTTGTGTTTATAAGAAGAGAAAGTTGATGAATAGGTTTTCAAAGAAAATAATTTGAAGATGCATATATCTCTGTGTGTGTGGGGGGGGGGGGGGGGGGGGGGTATGAGATTCTCTTTTAATCATTTTTGATCCAGTGGTTCAGATTAAGTACCAAAATAACCTTAGCTTATAAGGGTATTTTCAATTGATCTTCCGATTAGGATTGATCCAACGGTGAAGATCCATTCTTACCTTTCTCACGATAACTATTATTCTTATCGAAAACCAACTCTATGTGTGTGAACTCATGTTACAAATAATTCATATGGGTTTGCATGTACATTTTTTAAATAAATTTTTCAATAATTCACATATGAACCTCGCATTCTTAGATATTTATTTAGACATTTTTGAACCTCATAGTACTTTCAGGAAGAAATCAAATAGAGCTTATTAAATTAATTCTTTTTAAAGATGTATTTTTAATTAAAAACTTATTTAAAAACATTTAAGTAAAAGAGCTATTGGAGCATAAAACCTCACCTTGTAGGTATGGACAGAGTCATATCCAAGAACCACATCTCCAACCTTTCCTGAAAACACATAAACAGTTTAATAATCTTGTAAATAAATAAATAAATAAATATATATATATATATAATATTTTATAAATAAATGAAAATCAAAGAAACCCAAAAGGGTAGTTTTGGGTGTGTTTTTATGCCATTCTTGTGCAAGAAAGAATCACAAATGATTGTTAATTTTCTCAAAGTAGATAAGATGTATAAAGATTATGGAATAATTCAAGAAATATTGAAAGAATGATCAAAGGCAAGAAAAAAACACACAGAGAAAGGTGAATTTAGTGTGTGTGTTCTTGTAATTTTTCTCAGAAAACACATAGGAATTGCAAAAAAGAATCTGGGAAATTCAAGAAAGACCAAAAAGAAAGATTCAAAGAAGTAAAACCAAGAAAAATGATAGGACAATAAACATATATATAGAGAGAGACTCATTACCGTTCTTTAGCATGTTAAACGTGTGATTTTGAACAGGACCCCCAAAATTTTGGGGCCCAATTTTGCGTTATTTAGGCATTGTTTGGCAAAAAGCTTTTTTTTAGGTACATGTTTGGATGACCATAAACTAGCTTATAAGCTACCAGCTAGCTTATCAGCTAGTTTGCCAAACATAGCCTTAATCTTTAATCAATAAATGTAAAACTAAGCCCAGCCTTAGTGTCTCACTAATTTCTATCGAGAAACAAAAATAATATGTCGTATCTATCGTCTCGGTAATTTGTATATATATATATATATATATATATATATTTGTTATCTTACTTTGCATTGTAATCGAAAGGTTTAGGCGTAGCAGGGTCTCCAAAAAAATTGGAACGTCCCTGTAGAGACTTGGGATCACGTGAAACCAATCTGTTTTCGTGAGACCATCATACCACGTTTTTACAATTGAAACTTCACAGCAAAACACTGTGAAGGTAAATTGTGAAGTTTCAAGTGTAAAATCGTGATCTTACAGATCTCACGAAACAGGTTGGTCTTATGATTGTTATAAATTTTGACAAAATCCATGTATAGTGATTGCCAAAAAGATTCTGGGAAATTCATGAAAGACCCAAAAAGACACACACAAAGGTGGGTTTAGTGTGTGTATATAACATTCTTGTTAGGATGAACATATATATGATTGTTAATTTACTAAAAATCCATAGTGATTTCCAAGAAGATAATGGAAAATTCAAGAAAGCCCCTAAAAGATAATGGGAAATTCAAGAAACCATAAAATAAAAATAATAAAACACACACACACACACAGAGAATGGTGAGTTCAGTGTGTACCCATTCTTTATAATTATTGTTGTTTTTCAAAATTATGTTATTCAAAGAAGGGAAACCACAAGAAAAAGCACACAGAAAGGTGAATTTAGTGTGTATCTATAATCTATGTGCCATTCTTATATTAGGTCCTAAAGAAAATATATATGATTCTTAATTTTCTCAAAATCCATATTATACCAAAAAAAAAATCTGGGATTCAAAGAAGGGAATTAACCCAGAAGAAAAAATCACACAGAAAGGTGTATTTAGTGTGTGTATTTAGTGTACCATTAATTCTTATTAGGTCCCTAAAAAACATACATGAATTCTTGATTTCTTGATTTAATTTCCTAAAAACCAAAAAAAGATTATGGCATTCAAAGAATGAAAACCAGAAGAAAAATGGCACACACATAAAGGTGTTTTTAGTGTGTGTGTTGTGTACCATTCTTATTAATTAGGTCCTAAACAACACACACACACATATATATATATATATGATTCTTGATTTTCTCAAAATCCATAGTCATTCATAACCAAAAAAATTATGGGATTCTTCAAAGAAGATAGAAATAATTAATACCCAGAAAAATAAAAATAAAAAAAACACACAGAAAGGTGAGTTTAGTATGTGTACCATTCTTATCAGGAAGAAGAAGAGAAACAATGGTTGCACCCCAATTAGTGAATTTAACAGAAAAATGGCCATTGTTGATTTCATAGATCCCTATTTCATGTTTTGAGCCATTCACAACTCCCAAAAGAAACACAAAATTGATGATGATGGTGATGAAAACAGTGGGGTATTTTCTGGATGCCATTAAAGTTGAAGGAAATTATAAGGGTGGAAAATGGAGTGGAAGTGTAATGAGTGGGTATGGTATGGAGGAATATATAGAAATTTTTGGAAAGTGGTTGTTTGAGACTCTGACTATGTCACACCAATTATTTAGATCTTCTAATTTTTAGTTGAATGATCAAAAGCCTTTTAGTTATCTCTCACATTATCCACTTTCAATATATATAAATATAAATTATAATTAAGTGCAGTGGAGGATATAGAATTTTTTTTCGAGCGAGTGCATCTTTAAGGTGGATTGAAGGCTTGTAAAGTCGTCCGATTTGTTTATAGATGAATTTCATTGTTTGAGGGATTTTTTAAAAATTTTTTGCTTGAGTTTGAATGATTGTTTCGGGTTTTTTTTTTTTTTGGATTGATTTAAAAAAAATCGGCTTTTTGGTTAATTTCAAGGGACTTATCTTGGTTTTTTGGTTAATTTCGAGAGCATCCCTTAAAGTTTAACGGATGCAAGTTTTATACCCAAATTTTTTTTTGTGAAAATAAAGTGAGTCAGTGCATGGGACCCTGTTCGGAATTCATAGGTCTACCCCCAATTAAGAGCATCTTCAATTGCTATGTTAACATAAAGATTTTGTAGATATTTTTGTTCCAACAACTATGCTAAAATAGAGAGAGATGGTGGACATCTTTAAATTTAAAGAAATCTTCGAAACTCGGTATTTAAATGAGAGAAATAATATTTAATTTTTTCTCAAGAGACATTCAAAATGTTATATTTTTGGTACAAGTTCTTTTTCTCATTTCTTAAAAAATATGTACATATAACATTATAAGACCCGTAAATATTTTCATATATGTAAATCAACTATTCATGTTTTACTTATAGCAAAAACTACTAACCACAAGGCTTGTGGTGTAGCGGTAATCACCTAGGGAGTTCATAGCGCTCAACCCGGGTTCGATTCCCTGTATTCGCAACTTTGTGGCCACTGGGTTTAACCTCAGGGCTGCATGCTTTCGCAGTCGTTGAGTTAATGGTGAAAAGTGTGAGAAGTTGATCTAAATCGTTGATCTCTTTTAATCTCAAGTTCTCCCATTAAAAGAACACGAGAACTAACAAAATCATTAATGATTTTACATTAACACACGAAAAAGGGTTTTGGTTGCGGCTTCAGGTTCGCGTGACTTTTTTGCACGTTGATGTAAAATCACTAATGATTTTGTTAGTTCCCGTGTTCTTTTACATAGTTAATGATCTCATTTGATCCTCCCTCTATATATATATATATATATATGTATATATACACACATTTATAGTAAGTGAATAATATATAAAATAGTTGATTTTCATGTTATTAAAATATTTATGTTAACTTACAACTTTAGATGACTTCTTGTATGTAAAAATATAATCGTTCTAACACGATAAGTGTTTATTTAAAATATTTATGACGTGTAAATTTATAAAGTTTAAATTTATCGTCACATATATTTAAATTAATTAAAATCGTTTATATTATAAAATTGAAGCTATCATCCAAAAACGTTCATATATATATATGAAAATATCCGTTTGGCGTAATGGATTGCAGCGCATATTCCAGCTCCAGCCCCGCCGCATGGGACAACTTACCCTTCTTTTTAATCTTTCAAAAATTTGGCATTACTCTTTTCTATAAAAATTAAATCAATTATTCATTTAACCATTTTGTTTGTATTATATTTTTTTAATTGCAAATTAATTATTATGCTTGTTAACCAAAAAATATATTATACCTATATACCCTGTGTGTGTATATGGGGTGGTTTCAACTTTCAAATAAGAACCCTTTCATTTTACGAAAATGTAAGAACACATTTTTACTCTAGTCAATCACTTGTGATACTCTAATCCATTACATATGATACTAAATTAGAGACGTGACGACATTTGACACAACATAGATTACGGGTCAAGTTGCCCGCACACCACTAATCCCCCTTACGTATATTATCACATGTGATAAGAGTGTTTGTGATACTATAAGTCATCACACGATATAAGGGTTTTCTCACGTGTATTGTCACATGTGATAAGGCTTTTCTCACGTTTTTGCGTTTTCATAAAATGGAGGTGTTTCTCATTTGAACCTCCACATATATATAGGCCACTTCAAATACAAACAGTCCAAATCCTACAAACTGCACAAACCAATCTCAACCGTCCATGCAGATTATCAAATCAATATCATGTGGATTAAATCGGTTTCGAAATTTCCTCTCAACCTTATCTACAATTGATTTGATAACCACCTAAAAGTTTCAAAATACTCAAAATTAAGAACCAAGATTAGTTTGTACAGTGTATAACATTTACATGGTTTATATTTGATTTCTCCTCTCTCTCTCTCTCTCTCTCTATATATATATATATATATATATGTGTGTGTGTGTCTCTCAAGACTCTCAATATCTCACTCTCAAACTCTACTTTTAAGTAAAATATATTGAATTCGTTCAGTTTAATTCAATAATAAACTACAAACATATATATCTCGTGAAGGGTCCAAAAACAAAAGAAACCATGGGAAAACATTAAATACGTCACAACTCACAAGTTAACAAGATCACACGTCCAAGATGCTCAAACCAAATAGAAAGAAAAAAAAACACATCAATGGTCTTTTAAATGGCTAAAAAACAAACTCTGGCTGGCTGGCTGGCTTGGCTTGGCTTGACTACCTCCATATTACTATACATTCAAACATTTTTGGCTAACACTCACAAAAACCAAAATAAAACAATAAAGATACCCGAAACAACAACGAACAGTGGTTATACGTTAACGACTAATAATGTACCACAACACAAGACAAGTTTCAACAACAAAAACCATACGGGAAACGTAGCAGATGGTCTCGGGGATTTGCCGAGTGCCGCATTCACCTCCTCCAACCTGATGTGAGCATCTTTTCTGAAACAAGTATCAGAAAAGGAACGTAACCGGTTACTTGTTGAACAAGCAAACATAATTGACGAAGACTTAAACCACACGAACCCGGTTAATCCCATACAGATGTAAGAGTTGGGAGGGTAGGATGTATGCAAACAATGCCGAGAAATTGTTTTTCGTAAAAACTCTCGGCTTGCATAACAAAAATTAAGAGAAAACATATGAGAGAAGTAAAACAGAGGAGTGCGTACAAACAAGCAACGGGTACAATGAGAAGGACATATAATGAAACAAACATAGAAACACAAAGTGTTGTACTCACAACACTTACGACAGAAGAAAACCCATGTCTAACATATAGTAAAAGTAGGGGAAAAAAAGCTAAGGCTGTCATACAGGAAAAACAGGAAAAACCAAGGGTTTTCATATGGTAAAAAGCAGAAAAAACTAAGGCTGTCAAACGGTAAAAGCAGGAAAAACCAAGGCTGTCATAAAGTAAAGCAAGAAAAACTAAGGTTGTCATATAGTAAAAGCAGGTAAAACTAAGACTGTCAAACAGTACAAACAGGAAAAACTAAGGCTTTCATACGGTAGAAAACGGTAAAAACAGGAAAAAACAAGGCTGTTGTCAAACGGTAAAGCAGGGAAAACAAGGTTGTCATACAGTAAAAGCAAGAAAAACGAAGGCTGTCATACAGGAAAAATAGGATAAACCAAGGCTGTCAATTGTCAGTAGAAGCAGGAAAAACTACGGAAAATGGCACAAATAGCCATGTCAACCGACCAAATTTACCTCTTAGCCATTTCTCTTTTTCAAAAAAGTCACCACCTCTGCAAGTAAAATGGCCACTAGCATGTGTGCATGTGTGCTCCGCAAGTACCCACTAGCAAACTTGTTTTTTTTTTAAATGGCCCTCCTCAAGTTGAAAAGTTGTTACTTTCAGAGGTAATGACTTTTTGGAAAGGCTGGGAGAGAAATGGCTAAGAGGTAAATCGACCCGTCTGAAGTGGTTATTTGTGCCATTTTCCCAAAAACTAAGGTTGTGACACAGACACACGGTAAAAACAGGAAAAACTGAGGCTGTCAAACTAAGGCTGTCATCATAGTAAAAGCAAGAAAAACTAAGGTTGTGAAACAGTAAAAACAGGAAAAAACTAGGGATGCAGTAAAAGCAGGATAAACTAAGGTTGTCATACGGTAAAAGGTCAAAGTCACGTCAAATTATACATTGAAAATGTAAAAAGTAAGTTTTGATGTTGATATGTGTGAAAAGGAAATTAGCAGGCAGGTGTGTATTTAGCAATATATAGGTGCGCATTTAGCGGACAGAGTTGAGAAAGAAGGTTTGGTGAAACAGATGTGCTTACCATCTCTGGGTGATATTTGGGGTTTGTTAGTTTTACTCCCTCCTTTGCTGTTGGCTTGTAACGGTTTCTGAACACGAGGTGACTGTAAGCTGAGTTTACCGGTGGCGGAGGGCAGAGAATGCCGCCTGGCAGAACCATTTTCACCTCCATCTTCTGCCGCCTTTGCCGCCGCCTGTGCTCTAAGCTTGGCCTTCGCCGATTCAGTTGCCGCCATGTAGCTTGGCAAGGTGGGTGAGTTCTGTGAGACGCTCTCGGGATATTCTTGCTTTGCGGGAAAAGACTTTCTCCTCCTCGTTTTCTGATTTTCCTTACCATTCGATTCCACATTCAAATGAGATTCATTCTCAACCTTCCCATTGGTTTCGACCGGTGGAGGATTAACATCAAGCGGTTTTTCCTCCATAGGTGGAGCCGTAAGTGGTTCTGGCTCGGGCTGTTTTGCAACTACGATATCGGCCTCGTTTACTTTCTCGGATGGCTCATCTGGACACGGCTCAGGAACAGAAATTTTCTCGGTTGGAAGCTTCTCGGTTGCAACTTCTGACTTCTCAGAAACCCCGGCAGCAGCCACGGAAATTTTCCGTAGATTACGTTTTACCTTCTCGAGTTCGCTATGAGATTGCTCTGGTACTGATTCCGCTTGGATGCTCGAGACTTTCCTTGCAGTGCGTTTGGGTTTTTCGATTTCAGAGGAATTCAACGGATTACTATCGAGATTTGCTGCAGGAACTCTCCGGACACTTCTCTTTGGCCTTCCGGTTTCGGTTTCTTCAGATTGCAATTTGATCTGCTTTCTTTTTGGTTTTGCATCAAGGGTCTTTTTGGGTCGCGGAAGTGGCTCCCAGAAATGGGAAGTTGACCAACGCTCAAGCCAGCTCCTAGCGGAATTCGGTTCAACTGGATCATACTGGATGCTCAACGGCATAGTACTGTTCGATGAAGCAACAAGCTGAAATACGCAATAAAGCATATCCGTCAACTCCTCATAAAACAAAAAAGCAATAACAACGATAATATAAACGAGCCACCGACACAAGTGCCATCACCGAAAACCCGATAATATAAGAGAAAAATAATTCCCCTAGTGCCCTTAGCAAAACAAAGACTACCGGTCTAAGCTAGTACTCCCTCCGTCCCAAAATAAGTGTGAAGTGTCCACTCTCAAGAGCAAGTATCTGCTTTCCAATTCCATCCCTGATTAGGAATTCGAGAAATTCATTATTCCCTTTATTATTGAGGGTAAAATCGTCATTTAGTTAATTAAAAAATGTATAAATTACACATTTCTAAAATTGTGTGTCTTTATCATTGTAGACATTTATTTTGGGACGGAGGGAGTACATACCAAACTTATGTACCACGGACCAAAAGAGTCGAACGAATTGTATTTGATACCAAATCGAATGCATACAATAGGTTCTCAGTCTTCAAGAGGCTGAGATCTCTCCCAACTCCCAAGGCTCTCGCCAATCTCAGATGAACAAAGCCATCGACACCCCCTTTGTGTCTAACCCCCCCTTTGTGTCTACGGGGCCGTTTACTAAACGCTTACCGAATGAGTATGGCAAAGACTGAGAATCTTACCCGGTAAGAGGCACGGCAACAACCGAGGTTCTTACCCAATAAGTGAGGGAAAGGACTCTTACCGGTTAGTGCTTACGGGGTAAAAGATGTTTGCAAACAATCCATTTTGATGGTTGAGAATGTTACCCGGAAAGGTAAGTGATAATATCGTTTACCAACAAATGTTGCTGACTGAGATGCTGATCTGGTAAGAGCAGAGAGGCTTACTTACCTGGTCACAGCATCTTACTCTTACCCAATCAGCAGTTCTCCATTTTTTTAGTAAACGGCTGCTAAGAACACAAATATCAAGAAAAACAAGTAAAAGGGCCTTATATGTAGGTGCACCTACACCAAGCACGCAAGGGCCAATACAAGAACAAAATTATACAGGACAACTTGCATATACAGCAAGGGTGACAACTTGCATTTCCTTCTCCCTTTCTGGTCTAAGAGCTTGTTTGTTAACATTTAATAAGAGTGGACTCTCAGCTTATTCGGTCAGCTATATAGGACTTTTTGGTAGTGGCTTAATGATATAGAGAGTGGCTTATTTGGTAAGATTCTAGGGGGAGCTTTATGCAGAAAGCCAAGCTTTTTTCCAAACTTGCCCCTCCAACTAAAAACATGTTCCTTCCATCTATGAAAAAACCCTCCCAAGCAAAAACTCTCCCAATCAATCATACAGATTAATTCATACAGCCAGTTTCATCCGACATCCATACAGGATTTAATGGAAAACCAACCAAACTACCGCTAAGAAAGTCGCAAAACTCATGATTAATAACAACTCAAAAGGTTATGGTTGATAAACTAGAATCTCAATAAAGAATTGAAATGTAGACCAAAAAAATCCCACCACACTTTTATTAACATACAGGTTATAGTATCATAAGTACCTTAGCACCAAAAGCATTTGTTGATAGCTTCTCTGATTGGAGAGATGTTTGAAGCAAGTTGGCCCGTTGTTTGTGCTAATAAAACAAATAGACGGGATCAGTTGCACACGAAAGAAAGCAATATGAATACAAAGATGCCTAATTAAATAAGAATTTATGACAAATAAAAAAGCATAGTTACCACAAGTTCTCGTGGAGTTTTCTTTTGAAGTGTTTGACCATTCCCAGAAAGTCTGACCTTTTGACCACGAACAAGTGCCTGAAACTCGACAATCGCACGCATACAACTTAAAGTAGCAACAGCCTGTCTTCTAACCAGGTGACCACGAACTAGCGCTTGAAGCCTTATGATGCCCTTGAGGGCCCAAAATGCCCGACGAGCCTTCACAAAGTTATTTATATTAGTAAAGATATCACACATGTTAATTATTATGCAAGAAATAAAAGAAAATCGAACCGAATAAAACCAAACATAATGCTAGATCAGAACACAACTGCATAACTAGAAAAGGAAATATCGGACGAAGGTGCAAAAACAGCACAAATGGCATATCAATTGTAGTATGTGTATGTCTAGCTCAAAAACACCCAAGAGCACAAAAGAACGGCACGAATTCACATTGTAAAAGTAAATAATATATATTTCACAGGAAGCATGTTGTTCTCTTTTTACATAAAAATAATAACTAACATGACATGGGATCGTGTGAGAATAACAGTTATGGTGAGAACGGTGATAACACACACTTCTGAGCCTTTGGATGAGTTGACCTTTTAATCTAACTTCATTTTCCTTCAACTACGTTCATCTACCTTCATCTTCACATTTATCTTCACTTTTAGTCACTTTCACGAACTTTTACATACATTTAATCACTTTTACATACATGAATTTGTTAATGTTTCGGTCATGATAATAAAAATAAGCAAATAAAGGTAGTTGAAGGTTGATGAAGGCATATGAATGTATATGAATGTTTGGTTCTCACCTTCTCACCATAACTCTTATTCTCGCCGGAACCCAACCCTAACTAACATGCCTAACTAATCCTAGAAAATTATACAAGTTAGGAGAGGGAGGTAGGGAGAGAGACGCTACCAATCGGCAATCAAAGAGAATTCTAAATATATAAAAAAAACATATTATCTTATAACAATCTAACCCTTCACAAATTTTGTTAGCAACCAGAAGTACTGCATAAGTAATGCAAAGCGACATGCCGGCATGTTCTCTTAATAATGCATTTAATCGAGTTCCAGAACCGTACCAAGTATCCCCTGAAAGCTGCCTGAGCCTTTGTAGCAGCCTGCTCTAGCCTGATTAACTCGTCATCACTTGCAGTAGTTAACCCGAGAGTATTTCTTACATTCTCAGCTGTATCATGCGTTAAGTTTGCGCTGGAGCTCTTTTCCAATTGTGTATGTTCTCTGCTTGCATCGGTGACAGGACGCACTGGACTTGAAATCACGACGGAATCAGCACTAAAATCCTTTGCTTGTGAGTTGGTAGTGATGGGGGTCTTTTTGTTTAAAGTAGCATCCTTCAAGAATAAGATGAGATCAGGATCAAATTATTAACATCTTAGGGGCTGTTTGGTTTGTTTTCCATTAAGTCTTGTATGGATAAAGCTGTTTTTGTGGGTTGATCTGTCTGTATAGATTGTAAATGTTTTTGTTTGGAGGGTTTTTTCATAGGTGGAAAGAGCGTGTTTTTTAATTGGGAGGGGCAGGTTTGGGAAAAACTTGACTTTCTGCATAAAGCTCCCTCCTAAAAGCTTACTGAATAAGCCACTTTGTATATTCTTAAGCCACTACCACACAGTTATTTATAGCTAACCAAATAAGCCATGAGTCTTATTAAGCTCATTTAAGCTGCTAACAAACAAACCCTTAATGAGCTTAATAGGACTCACAGCTTATTCGGTTAGCTATACATGACTGTTTAGTAGTGGCTTAATGATATAGAAAGTGGCTTATGCAGTAAGATTCTAGGGGGAGCTTTATGCAAAAAGCCAAGTTTTTTTTCCAAACATGCCCCTCCTAATTGAAAACAATGCTCATTCCATCTATGCAAAAACCCTCCCAATCTATAAAGACAGATTAATGATTAATCCATATAGTCAGCTTTATCTATTCAGGACTTAATGAAAACCCAACCAAACAGCCCCTAAATATGCTTATTCAAATATAAGTGATGAATAAAAACATCATTTACTTACTTTTGAGAGATTAGATTTTGATGTCTTCTTCCCAAAAAGCACAGTCTTGATCCACTTTCCGGGAGACTTCCCCATTGTTGATAGATAGACGTTAGGAACAGTGTAACCTCAAAAGTCCCTGAATTCCAGAAATGAACTCTTAAGAAGCTAGAAGGCAAAAAGCACGGAACCCTCAAGTAACAAGCAAAAATAATTTCATCCATACATGCATTAACATAAAATAAATTTTTAATATCAGAAACACTGTTTCCATTCAAACTCTTTTTCCATCATTTTTACAACATGAACGATGAGTAATGTGTTAAGCTCAATTCCCCCATCCCATAATTAGAAGTTCGCATTGTTAATAAAAGAAAGATTCAAAAAGGAGCTCCAGAAAAAGAAAAGAAAAGTCAGATTCAGTGTTCATGTTGCTTCAGAGAATATTAACAAAATCACTTATGGTATACAGTAATTCGGTGTTCTATTTTGAACTTCTTACTAAGCTTCAATCTCGTTCTCTGTTTTTTTGGATAATCTTATCTGTGTTTTCTTCTGGTTGAATTTTCCTATTGTAGCACGGGTAATAAAGTAGGGTTTTAAGGCAGATTTTTTGTTGATCAGGTACATTTCCATATCTAAACCACACTGATTACAACCCTAGCTCGTCACATAATTTTTTTTTATAGTTGAAGTTTGGTTCTACTACAGATCTCTAAACCCAAACCCCCATCCATCATGTATCAGTAATCTTTGCAAAACCACAAGAGAATATTAACAAAATCACTTGTACTATACATATCATCATGGTCCTTTAGAAAATGAAAGATTTGAGTTTTCCCCTAGCTACAATTAGTGACCGTTTAACCAAACGCTTACCACATGTCACTTACCTTGCCGGGTGAGCATGACAAGGACCGAAAATTTTACCCCGTAAGAGGCATAGCAAGGACTGAGAATCTTATCCAATAAATACTTACCGGGTAAAAAACGCTTACCAACGATCCAAATAAGGTAATGAGGGTGAAGACTCTTATCGGTAAGCACTTACCTAGTAAGCTTATGTTAAATCTGGCCAGCATAGACAGTAAACAAGTCTGGCCAGTGAAACCAAAACATGCCTAACAATTTAATCATCATTATAAAAAAAAAACGGTTATCACTTAATTAAGCAACACGTATTAGGTACAAATCAAGAGATAGCTACAAAAACAATTGCAATCATCATAAACGGCATAATCATCAAATTAAAACCAATGTCTCTAAAACCTAACGCAGATCTGCAGAAGCAAACTTCAACTATCAAAAATTAAAATAAAATAAAAAATACACAACAAGCTAGAGTTATAATCAGTGTCGTCTAGATCTGGAAACAAACCTGATCAACAAAAGTCGCCGTAAAACCCTAATTTATAACACCTGCAAAAGCAAAACCACAGGAAAATTCAACACAGATAAGATTATCCGAAAAAATAACAAACAAACAACAAGATTAAGGGTTAGAAAGAAGCTTAAAAATTGAAATCGAAAGACACTGATGGAGATTGTGCCTTGAATTGGAGCATGAACACGATTTTTCGCCTCTCTACTTTCTCTCACTATAGAGACTGTGGGTGAATTCTGGTTTCCACCATCAATTTCGAATTTCTAAACCTTCGTTTATTTTTCTATTTTTCACTTTTTATTTTTATTTTTTATTGATATAATTTTCTATTTTAATATTTTAATTACAATTAAAAAATCAGGGAACTTCACCAAGAGTTAGGTTCCGATGAGACGTTGAGTTATCGGTGAGAAACGTGAGAAGTAGTTATCGACCGTTGGATGAGAAATGGACGCAGGATGGAATGCACCTAGATAAGATGAGGTGTTGCACCGAGATACATCAGATCAATTCTTTTGTAAGCCGCAATTCATGGGAGGGCTTGAGATTAAAAGAGATCAACGATTCAGATTTACTTCTCACGCTTCTCACCGTTAACTCAACTTCCCACACGATCTTTCGCCACTTCACCAAAGGTTTGGGTTCCAGTAAGAATTTTGAGTTAATTGTGAGAAGTGGTTATTGACCGTTGGGTCGTTGGGTTCCAGTGTTGTTTCATATGTGACTATTTTTTTTCTACACATAAAACAGTGTTAAACGTTCACATATGAAATAACACTACGTGTTAACAACACTGGTTTGTAAATGAGTATGTGTTTATAACGGCGAAGGATCGTGTAAGAAGTTGAGGTTAACGTGAGAAGCATGAAAAATAGATCTAAACTGTTGATCACTTTTAAAAGAAAATTGATCTGGTGCATCTCGATACATCTTATATCGGTACATCTCATCGTAATATGCATTAATTTTTCATCCAACAGTTGATAATCATTTCTCATGTTTTTCATGTTAACCTGAACTTCTTAATGGAATTCAACTCGTGTTTATACTCTATATTAAAATTTAAAAGAGGTAAATGTTTATTTAATCATATTTATTTATATCAAATTTGATCAAAATAATCTAAAATGACGAAAAAAAAAACCCAGAACACTGTATTAGTTTTCTTTCGATGATTTTTTAATTTTAAATTTGAATTGAATAACATAATAGACACTTTATCAGTTTTTAAAAATAATTTTACGTAATGATTAAATTGCATAGTTGGGTGTTTATTCTGATGTTTGATAGTTCAACAACCATTATCAATATTTAAAACTTATTTGGTAGCCTTTTATAGAAGATGAAATTAATAATCTATATCTATACTATATTATAAAGTATGGATAAAAACTCTTAAAAACAGTTATTAAAGTTTAATGTATCGTTATTTAATATTAATTACTTAAAAAACAACCATTAAAGCTTTATGTACTACATTTAATGTTATTTATTAACTTTCAGTTCATATCTCTAACCAATTTAACTCCCCTAAAATCAGTTCTCATTTTAATCCCCTAAAATCACTCCCCTGCATAATTAAATAGATGATAAAAATCAAATTTTAAATATAAAAAATCTAACAGAATATTTAATGTTTATTTCAAAAAAACATTATAGTATTAAATCTAAAATAAATTACATTATTATTAAAATATCGATGAAATTTATGCATTAAGTATTGTTTATTGATACACATTACTTAAAATTCAAGAGTAACATAATAATGCATGAGTACAAATTTATAAAACTATATGTTTGAATTCATAATAACTATTAAACATAATCAAAACAGAATAAAATCTCAATTTAAATATAAAAAAGTTAAAATATATAAGATAATCATTGAATTCTAACAAAATATTTAATTTTTTTATATAAAAAACATTATATTATTAAGCCTAAATAAACAAGTTTATAAAAAAACCATTATCACTCTCTCAAAACCATCCAAAATCGTACCGTAAATTAACAAAAAATAAAATAAAACCTTAAAATCATGATGTATCTCGCTGCATTGCGCGAGTACGCTTCTAGTTATATTATAAAACACGGATAAAAAACTCTTAAATACAAATTATTAGGCATAAAGTACCATCATTTTATGCAAGATTTTAAAAATCTCTTAATTTACAAGTATCAAAGCACAAAATACATATTACTACTGCAGGCTTCTAACACCCACCAATTTGGTATGTGCAGGGTCTTCCTTTTATGCAAACATTTCCATGTATCACTATTAATCTATATCTATTCTATACTATCTATATCTATACTATATTAGAAAGCACGAATAAAAAACTCTTAAATACAAATTATTAGGCACAAGGTACCATCATTTTATGCAATATTTTTAAAATATCTTAATTTACAAGTATCAAAGCACAAGATACATATTACTACTGCAGACTTCTAACACCCACCAATTTGGTATGTGCAGGTCTTTCCTTTTATGTAGATATTTCCATGTATCACTATTAATTAATATATTATATTAGTATAAATTTGTTTTAATTATATTATTAAATTTATAATTGGTTATTTTTTCTAGATGTCATTAAAATATATAAGATAATCATTTAATTCTAACAAAATATTTAATTTTTTTCTAGATGCCGGGCACTATCGTCGTCGGGGTGCAGGAGCTATAAATGAGTTTTTATCAGATTTCAACTTCATTTCTCTCAAACTCTCTCTTCATTTGGCGATTTTGGAGCTCAAATATCTGATTTCTTCACCTCCCAAACCCTAACCCTCATAAATGCAACATCTTTTGGTAGTTGGATCTTAATCACTTGCATTAACTCTCCTCAAAGAAGATTTCTAGGGTTTCTTCAAGTCAACCTCTCCTCTCCAAGTCTCACCTCCAACTTCTAGGGTTTCATCAACCTAGATTGTGAGTTTACTAAACTTTTGTTAAAACTAGATACACATCATAATCTTTTACTTGTTATCATTATGGTATATTTGCTCAAAATGTTGATCTCCATGTGTTCAAATATTTGATGGTACTCTTATGAAAATATGTGAGAAATATGTTTATAAGTATCATGCCATGATTTACCCTATTTGTGCAAGTATTTGGGGTTTTCCTTATGTATACACACAATGAGTATTTTGACATGATTAATGTGTACATGTCTTGGTATATTATGATGATTTATACTTGGAATATCCTTTTGGTGATATTGTATCTACAAAATGATTATATTAACATTTGGGTCCCATGTTGGATTCATAGGTTTAGGATGGTGATATTGTACCCATGGTTGGTATTGAAATATACTTGGTTGAAATATACCTCAAAAACCTCCTATATGTTTTATGTTGGACGAACCAAGTCAGTAGACACTAGGAGGATGTAGTTTTGGGTGCCACCGTGATGCTATGTGCCTAGACCTCCGTCATTCGGGGTAATGTCATGGTTGTAGTCATCGGATGTGTCGGGCCTTTGCAGTGTCACTCTTAGTAGTTGGCATCAAGGTACATTGTCTCTTTGGGTGGAACTTGATTGGTGCTATGGGTATCCCGGTTGACTCCACATCTGATAAATTTGGTTAACTGTTGATAAAAAATTATGATTGTACTATTATGCTATTTCTTGTTCCACTCACTAGGGTTTTTGGCCTAACACTTGTTTGGTGTCGATGTGTATCTCAGGTTCTAGTGGCGCCACTTATAAGCAGACGTAGTTGCTTTTGGTGAGAGTTTGGGGAAAACTGCTTTTGGATTTATATTTTGGAGAAGGCATTGGAATCTATAAATGACACCCTTTTTGTAATTTATTTTCTAGTTTTATAAATTAGATTAGTTGGTTGTTATTTATTGTCTTTTAAATTACAACTGCAATTAAACAGGTTTGCATATTTTCCCCATTTTGGGTGGCTCTTGCTATGGTAATTTTATATACCTCATGTCCGTTTTTCGGATTTTGTTATCCCTATTTTTAGGGTGTTACATTATCCCACACCGCCGCTTTCTTAGGCTTAGGCAACCTAAACAAAGTCCCATTCCGGAAATACCAAATAGCCCATAAAACCGTTAAAACGACCGCTTCAAAGTAAGCCAACTCCATTTTCTTCAAACGCAAAGATAATAACCAACTAATCCACTCTGAATTGGACCTAAACCCTGGGATATCAAAACTCCACCAATTTGGTATGTACAGGACATTCCTTTTATGCAAACATTTCCATGTATCACCATTTAATTAATATATTATATTACTATAAATTTGTTTTAATTATATTATTAAATATGTAATTGGTTATTTTTTCTATATGTCATTAAAATATATAAAATAATAATTGAATTCTAACAAAATACTTAATTTTTTTATAAAAAAATTATATTATTAAGCCTAAATTAAACAAATTTATAAAAAAAAATTATCATTTTCTCAAAACCATCCAAAATCGTACTGTAAATCGACAAAAAAACAAAAAATAAAATGAAACATTAAAATTATGATGTATCTCGCTGCATTGCGCGAGTACGCTTCTAGTATATATATATATATATAGCATTGGGTTCATTTGAAAAATGATAAATATATGAGAAATAGAGAAGTAATCATAACCATTCATACGGTCAAGATCGGATTTGTCTGGTCAAATATTTTCGGCTTTGACTGGTCAAAAGTTGCGGCTATTCAAAAAATAGAAGGACACTTTCGTAATTTTTACAAAATACACGAGTTGTGTTCATATATGAACATGTATAATTCACATATGAACTATATGTTCATATGTGAATCAGTGTAATTCACATCTGAACTATTTTAATTGATTCATATATGAACTAATTAACTGATTCACATATAAACTAATTAACTGTAAGTTCATATATGAATCAGTTGAACTTATTAACAGATTCATATATGAACTATTGTGATTCATATATGAACATGTATAATTCACATATGAACTATATGTTCATATGTGAATCAGTGTAATTCACATCTGAACTATTTTAACTGATTCATATATGAACTAATTAACTGATTCACATATAAACTAATTAACTGTAAGTTCATATATGAATCAGTTGAACTAATTAACAGATTCATATATGAACTTATAGTTCATATGTGAATCATATAGGTTCATATATGAACTCATCCTGCGTATTTTACGGAACTACCCATCTACCTTCTATAGACCATGCAAGGAATTATCTGGTGTTTTGC
This sequence comes from Arctium minus, assembly GCA_954870635.1. Lineage (NCBI taxonomy): Eukaryota > Viridiplantae > Streptophyta > Magnoliopsida > Asterales > Asteraceae > Arctium > Arctium minus. The sequence continues at coordinate 3,676,535 of OX941092.1, read as the reverse complement.
GGTCAAAGTCGCAAATGTTGACCAGATGAATGCTAAAATTACTTCTCTATTTCTCATACATTTACCATTTCTCAAATGAAACTCTTCGTATATGATAATATAACATAAATAATTACAATTAGGCATTCTGTAAAACTTAAATTGATGCATTTACTATTTATTATATTTATAGGGGAGGGTCATGCGAGAAAATGAACAATTTATGAGAAGGAATATGGATCACATATCTATTCTTAAGGGATTTAAATAACGTTTTTGTTACAATTATACCATTCACAAAATATTTGACTCAATTCAAAATGGTAATTATCTTAATTTCTAAAATTATTTTTATTTTTTCTTTATGACAATTTTCAATACATTATATGGTTTAATTGTTTCTGACCTTCTCATAAATTAATCGCATTCTCGTTTAAATTGATCCTATGTCTATATATCATATTCTTGTAAAAAATGTTAGATGTGACAATAAACCATTACTTTAAAAAATTCAACCTTTTAATGATGGGTCAATTATCCATACTTTATTGGATATGGATGTTTTATCCTACAACTTTAGTTATCATGAGTATCTCCAACATCATTGTTAAAAAAGAAAGTTTTTTTTTTTTTGAACGGCAACTAACCAATTTTATTAGAAGGAACCAAACCAAGTGCCAATACAAGAAAACAGGAAAGCCCCGACCGAACCAAAAAATTCCAAAAACAGGAAACAGCAAAGACCACGACATCAAGAGAGATCACCGAAGGGAATAGAAGTTCGCTAGGGACAAACTCATCCAACCCCACGATAACCCACCAGGACACACCCAAACCCAAACATCGAACCCAACAACAAACCCAAACCGTAACAAAAGAGGAAGGCATCGCCCTATACGAAAATGCAAGCTGTTGGCCCTTTTGACAGCCAAATCCTGTACTAAATTCACCCTTGCAGCAGTTGAGAGAGCAAGAGAGTTGTACTTATCGGCATTCAATTGCACCAGCCGCAAGCAACCACTTATGTGATTATGGGCAGTCCGGAGACAGGCGCACAGCACCTCGAACACTCGCCCGCACTACAGATCCAAACCTGTTTCAAAACCCTCCAACCTCACGATCACCATCTGCCCTGTCGGTATTTCGAGCCAACCACGGGTTCAATACCCAATTTGTCCAGTCACACGCCAGCCGACGGTCCCTCTTTGATACCCATTCGAGCGATTTGAGTTGAAAATCGACCAGACACGATTCACGACAGCCCCGGCTTTGACGTTTCTAACAATAATCATCCGCATCCCGATCTCCCTTCTGCAGGTCTGCCTTCACGCGACCTTTCCAGCCTTATCACTAAGTTTCACTTCAACCCACTACATTATAGACTATGCTTGCGAATGAAACTGTTGGTCCGACTACCCTTCCGTGCGCTCCACAAGCTCTGTACCTGGGTATCTGTGTCTGGGATCCAACGATTACCCGTGGCTTCTTAGACCCGCCAACCATCACATAGCAGATCTGCATCGTATAAGCGGACCAGTAACCCGGACCCATTCCACCATCAGTCCTGCACCAGGTGCATCTAAACAGCCACTTCATGATTCTGGATCGCTACCGCTACCGCTAAAAAAAAAAAGTTTTTGTTCTTTAAACCTCTCCAACAACTTTGCTATCTTGTTTGTTATAATAGAGAAAAGTTGAAATTTTTTCAAGTTTAGAGAATTCTGTAAAACTTGATGGTAGGAGAGAGAAATGATTATTTTATTCAATTCCACCAATGAAATTCAATTTTTATTATTTTATATTAAGATTTTTTTAAAAAGTGTATTGAGATGATAAATTATAAAATATTATAATAATATAAGTTGTTTTCAAATCTCTAAAATAACAATCTGTTGGAGATGAATGTGATACTTTTTAGAGATTTTCATTTTTGGTTCTCTATTTTAGAGAAATTATAGCAATGCTATTGGAGATGCTCTAATGAATATAATTTAGGTGCATTTCTAATCAATTTTCTGTTTCCCAAAATCAAATTTTCTTGGTTATGTGAATGCTAATTTTAAAAATAAATATTTTACATTAAAATCCCATTTTTTTAATAAACTTGTTACATTACCAGGTGGCGCAAACAAAAAATCAACAATTTAGATTCGTTTATGTATTAAAAGATTTCGTGTGCTACTACAGTTACTCTTATTTAAAACGATCTAACCACCGAACCACATCAAGGTCGATAGCTTGGTTGGGAGGATTCGGTGGCAACTTTTGGTCCATAAAGTTTGGTATCGAGCATGGATTGTTTGATGGTCCTTTTTGGTGTAAAGTTTGGTATTGAGTATGAATTGTTTGTTGCCTTTTTTTAACTCCAATCAAAACTAGCTGCTAGATTGTATCATAGGCTGCACAAGTTGGTATCAAGATGGTATATTTGTATAAATAGATGAGTGTTGGAGTTTGGCAATTCCAGTACAAGAGTTATAATCCATTTAACTCTCATATCAGTCATATAATAGACCATTGTATATCTGATTTACCTCTCACATGATTCTCTTAGGACATATTGGGCTATTCGAAGGTGTGGGTTACAAACCCTTTTTTCACACAAATACTCCAATTAAAAGTTTAAAACTCACATCATCTACAACACTTGTACTCCTACCCACCAATCACAAAGTCAATAATTGGTACAACAAATTGGATAAGTTTGTTGGTATTAGATATAAGATGGAGATTTATTTAGAAACTTTAAATATTTTAAAATTTGACGAATAAAACTTTGAATAATATTGGATATTTACTATAAATATTTGTCACGATATTCATCACCAATATTTGTCACGTTATTTATCATAATTACTACATAAAACAAGTGGTTCTCAAGTTTTCAAAACATTTAAGGTTTCTAAATGCAACTATGCCTAAATAATAAACCCCATAAAATTTCAATGGAGGGAATTTTGACTTGTATTCTTTTAAAAAGGAGTCAATCTTAGATCATCCACTATGGTAATTTCTTATGCATTTCTTAAAGGTGCGTTTGGTTTGCAGACTGGGTGGGACAAGACGGGACATAAATTCACTGTCCCATGTTTGGCGTGACATTGGACAGGACAAAAGTTTACTGTCCTATGTTTGGCGCGACATGGGACATGGACAAAGACTGGACAGGGTGGGACAAGATGGGACAAAAAGGGGTATTTTTTTGTTCCACCAAAATAGGAAGAAAAACATGGGACAGAAATGAGTCAGAAACTAAAAATCACTGATTTACCGCCATTTGATATATAATCCTAATATGGTATTAGTCTTAAGGTTCACCACTACCCATCGTCGCTACTACCACCATCGGCTACCACTAGTAGCCACCGCTAACCACCGTCGGCCACCTCTACCTATTTCTCCACCATAACAACCTCCTCCACCACCATCGGTCATCGCCACCACCACTACCATCGTCGACCACCTCCACTAACACCGATCACCACCACCTATTGTCGCCACCACCATCGACGGCCACTGGTAGCTACCACCAACCATCGTCGACCACTTTCACCTCTTCCTTCATTACTACAACAACTTCCTCCACCACCTCCATAACCACCACCCATCGCCACCTCCATCAATCACCACCACCCATTGCCGCCGCCGTCACCGACGCTCACCGCCAACCACCGTTGCTGGCTGCCACCACTGTCGCTCGCTGTCAACCATCGTTGGTAACCTCCGTCTCTTCCTCCACTACAATAACCTCAATTACCACTGTGCACCGCCACCACCACTACCTCTATTACTATCTTTCACTGGCCACCTATCGTCTTTTATCTTTACTCGTCGCTGCAACTATGCATCCGTCAATTCATTAAGATCTTCCAAATTGAATCAACTATTATATTTTTTTATATGAATCTGATTTTTTCGAACTACCATCAATTATTTCAGATTCTTCATTCAAATTTGCTACTATTGTTTTTGTATGTATTTATATGTATGAAAATTGTGTAAAAAAATTAATAATGTTTTTTAATTAAATTATTTAAGAATATTCTTTATTTGTGTTATTTATAACTATTATATGACATATAAAATTATCAAACAACTTTTAGGAAAACTTGTCCAGTCCTGTCCTATCCAGTCTTAGTCATACCAAACACAAGACAACCATTTGTCTTGTTCAGTCCTGTCCTAGCCTCCTGTCCTGTCCAGTCCCGTCCAATCTTATCTGCGTACCAAACGCTGCCACATTAGACTTCTTAATTAGAAATCATGATAATTGTGAATATGATTTTTTAATCGAAAATTGGTTTTTGATAATTGCTAATTTCAAATCAAAACTTTATTACAGATATAGCAATGAATAATATAAGAGATTGTTTTATATCACATCAAGTTTTTTGATGTTTTGTAAAGTATGTAATATGTTTATATAAAATGCATGAATATTTTATTAAATACGTTGGTTACAAAAATATACAAATAATTTAATCACTAATTAATATTAGTATAATATTTTTATTTAGTAAATGATAAATTTAACATTAATATATTAACAAATATAAATATAATTAATATTACCATACAAATAAAACATATTACATAAATTATGCCTCAATATAGTTTTTTAGTTTAATACAATTTATAAAAAAAAAATTACTTTAAAAATAATACGAAACATTAAAAATTACTTTAAAAACATAAATATAAATATTTATTTATCGAATCATAAACACTTTATAAATTAAAAAAAACATCTTATTTAAGTAACTTATTTTACTTTATAATAACTATGTAATTAATAAATTACTGTAGTTTAGTATATTCATTTTAAAAAGTGTCACCATATAACTCGTTTGTAACACAAAATATAGACTCGTATAACCGATCCTCAAAGCCCGATCAACTTTAATCTGTTGATCAACGGCTAAGAATCATGTGAGAAGTTGGGGTTAATGTGAGAAGCATGAGAAGTGGACCTGAAACGTTGATCTTTTAATCTCATGTCGTCCCATAAATTGCACCTTAGAAGATAATTGATCTGGTGCATCTCGATGCATCTTATCTCGGTACATCTCATTCTAATTTGCATCCATTTCTCATCCAACGGTTGATAATCTCACGCTTCTCACGTTAACCTCAACTTCTCACCGGAACCCAAACCCGTTGATCAACGATCAAGCGCCTCATGACGCTTTATTTTTTAGGTTCAGTGCTAATCAATTAACCTTAACCTGTCCTAAAACAGCCGTATCAGATAGAAACCGATAATCAAACACTCTTTAACCAGTCAAAAATGTAACCAGATCCCGACTTTAACCGGTTTTCGAACCTTCAATAGGACCATCCAATTTGACCCCACAGCCCTACATTTACAGCAAAAAAAAAGTCTGCAAACAAACTTTACCCCAGCAACAAGTACACCATATTTGCCATAAAAAGGGGTGGTGGGTGGTGGTGGTATGGTGGTCCAGAGCTGCTGCTAAGAATTTGGAATCATCATCAATGCCAATTACAAACTGGTGGCCATATACTTTCTTCCTCTCCATGGAACAATATCCTACTGTCACCACTTATGTACACATTTACTCAACCTGCTGTAGCTTTGCATAAACTACCCCACCCCTCCATTATTCAATTATTTCTTTCGGCTTTATAGGAGGTCTTCACGGAAACAGCTGCTCTGCTTTTTGGAATAGAATAGAGATCAGATCTGCCTACATTTGATTTCACCCCCAAGACCCTACTTTCGAGTGGGATTTATTGGGTCCGACCCATTTTAGTTCGGTTTGGTTTACTCAGAACGGCTCAATTCCAGGAGTGCAATCCCTAGTCCTCGTGAATACAGTCACTCGAGATGACGTCAATGGTTATAATACGAATGGGTTCCATTCTCCACTCTTGATTTTGATTACTACGTTCAAAATCAAACCAAATGAGCAGAGTATATCCCACAAGAATGTGGGGGTGAGATGTAAGCAGAACTGTCCTCTACCCCCAAAGAGCATAGCAGAGCAACTGTTGCAACTGTTTCCGTGAATTTTGAATACTACATTGTGATAGGAGATAGTGTTCAGGGTGTGTTAGGTACGTAGGAGTTAGGACATAATGAGACAGGGCAAAACAAAAACTTGTTATTGCATGTTTGGAGCAACATTAGATTGGGACAAGATTAGGACCTAAGTGGGACCACAAAAATATTTGTAACAAAAATCAAGGAGATGAAACAAGATTGGTAAATTACTAAACTACCCATATCAAATTAAGACCCTAAAACCTTCCGGGATTCTTTCATCCGCCTACCTCACTCTCGCCAGTCCAGTCCATCCCGTCCACATACCAAACAAAGTGAACTAGTAATGAATGGGTCAAGAAGCTAGAAATACTCGGCACAATGTCATACCGACATAACACAAGAAATCATTATATATACACACATGTCCGATAATGCAAGCAACGTATCACGGATGAAAGATGACATAAGCTTAAATTCCCTAAATATTGTATTTGTATGGCATAACACCTTCGAATAAACATAGTTTTTGCTAAGCTTGTTATTGAATTGGTGGTTCTTAAACAGGTATATCTCAGAGACACGTACCACCCTAACGGAGATTTGTCGGTGTGAATGATGATCTTATGATCCTCAGTGGCATCCCAACCATTAATCAGCTGTCCAGCTCTGCTCAACAATTTCGCGCACTTTTCTGTTATACTCACGCTTATTCTCACTAAACAACCGTGCAGCTTCGGAGTTGGCTGGTGAGTTCGGGTTTGGATCACAGAGCAATGACTACAATGCAAAGAAGTGAATTAGGAAAAAGAACCAGAATAGTTATAATTTATAAACTAAATTCAATAATGTAATTTACAGTACCCGGAAATAGTACACCCTCCATTCAAAAATTAAATGTCCACAATTTTTTTTTTTGAATGGCAAGTTAACGCACACACACGCTCCAGCGTTATCGGGCCTCCATTACGGGCAATCCCACTAATCCGCTGCGACCCGGCCCAACCTTTGGCTGAACCCGAATGGCAGGGTAGAGGGTCCCATAGACTGGACCCACCCGAACCGGTCCCTAAACCCTAAACCCTAAAATGTGTAACTATTACACTTCTTAAGTAATTAAATGAAAATGTCACCCTTAATAATAGATGGGAGTAATGGACTCTCCATCTCATAATTAAGGGTAGAATGAGAAAGTAGTCACTTTTGAAAGTGGGCACTTTTTATGTTATTTTAGGACAAATCAAAATAGAAATGTAGACATTTGTTTTGGGACGGGGTGAGTATCATTTAGCATGTAAGATTATATGAACCCATAAAAAAACTGCATAAAGTAGATCGATGATAAATGTTGAAATACAGTTTGCAAGAAAATGTGAAAGTAATGGATAAATAATGTCAAATCTATCAAGGATGGTAAAGTTTGCAAGGGAGGTCACTGTTTTACATTTCTTGCAATGGCAATATAGTCCAAAGACTGTTCCGGCAAAGACTAGCCCAGTTCCACTCTAACACGCAAGGCCTTATAAGTCCCTCTTCCTAGAGTCTAGACCACGGACTGGATCGGTCCCAGGTCTAGTTCGCCTGGGTGTGTTCGTAAAATTTTAATTTTGTGAGTAGAATTTTATATATTCAAGTCTTCCTTATGCAACTACTGCGTTACTATGCTACATGTCTTCTTGTTTTTTGTGTTTGTTTTGCAAGTTGTGGGTCTTTACGGAAAAAACCTCTCTACCCTCTGTGGTAGGGGCAAGGTTTGCGTACATCCTACTCCCAGACCCTACCTCGGTGTGGAATATTTTGGGTTCCTTTGTTTGCTGTGGTTTCTTTCTTATGCAACTAACGACTTATATTTGTGCAAGAACTTTTCACTTGTGAGTTTGACCTTATTCTAAAGACTTCCTGTCTTTAAGGATCATCCCTTAGCAATTACTCTTTCAAGGTGTATTGTATAAGAAAATGAACTTCCTATCCAAGCATCCCCTTAGTCTTGCTGTTTGAGTCTTTCCTACACACATTTGCAGTTGTAGCTGCTCAAAACATTGGTAGAAGCATACAGCAGATTCAGCCCGCAAACAGTTTTTTATCCACACATTCTCCTCTCATTCATCAACTACAACTTGCAACTTCCCCCACGTTATCTCTGTATACTATCCCATATAACTCATGTTTGGCAGCTTCAACCCCCCCCCCCCCCACAAAAAAAAAAAAAAAAAAAAAAACCCAAAAAGGAAAAACAAACCAAGGAGAGGGGAGAAAGAGAGAAGAAGGCCATAAAAAGGGAAGGCAATTTAAAGCATGATGACATGAGCAAATACTCTTCAAGTTGTTTAGCATGTTCATCATAGTGTGTGTGTGTGTGTACACATATATATTATGATTTATGGAATGTAATGTGAACGCCCAAGTGCCTTGCAAAAGCCTTACAAAATCATGTTTTGCGAAGTTGTTGGTCATATAGGTCCTTATTTATGTAGTCAATTGCTAGATAGATGTTTTTCTTGTCAAAGGTCAAATCTTAACCAAAGATGGTCGACTTTGAATTAAGTTATCCAATTCATGAGTTCAAAGCCGTTTATTTCTTCTATTCCTTGTGAAGAAAGTCTAAGAGTCTTCCCAAGTTCCAACAGCAATGAGAAGCTTCAACAATGGTTCTTAGATGAGATGAACAACTCCCTATTTTCATGCCTAGACTAAGGCGAGACCCATCACCGCTTCACCGTAAAACCTAACTAACCATGGAGCATGAAAGATACTCTGAGAAAATCAGAACCTATAGATTCCTTATTCTGTCACAAAGTAGTTTTCCAAACGCTAAGGTGTCGTTTGTTTTTTAAGAGGTCTAAAGTCTGAAGTCTTAATTTAGTTATGATTAATAAGAGGTGGTGTGTAAAAATGTCTGAACGATTTATACTTAAGAGAGATTATCAGATTTTTTTAAAAAACAAACAACCCCTAAAAGTCAAAATTTACATGTAATCCTAAATATCTTACAGCAACGTAGTGTGGACTTCACAATTTGCAAAACAAAACTACACACTTTCAAAAGTGTTTATACTCCAAATTCCAAAAAGTAGCATGTGGATTACTTCAGCTGGATTCTGTGTATAGCGGGGAAATAATGTAAATTGGAAAATCATCCGTACCTCAAAATCCAAAAAAGCATACGAGGTTACAACAACAGTAACGTAAATATGTACCATAATCATATATAAATTTATTTTCATTTATGATTCCACAACATCAACCAAAAGAAATGACAACCACACAAATGGCAATCAACAACATGTTGGAGCAACTGGGCAGGTACTTGAAATCAAGTCCGAATGTATAGAATTCTAGTTATTCCTGTTCACCTTACAAAACTCAGATAGGCTGTATGCGTTACAGTCTGGAATTGTGAATGAAAGCTGTCTCATTTTTCTTACGAACCATTAAAAGCTTCTCTAGATGAACGTGCAGGCACATATTTTACGCTTATAATACATTAAACTGAATACTGCACCTGAATTGATGTGAGGATGGCAGCAACATCATAAATTGGACTCCACTGATTTTGAAGAATGTCCAAACATATGCTTCCATCTGCATAAACTGGTTAGAGAGAAAGAACAGAAGGGGGTTAATGTCGGTGATGAACAAGAAAAGTACGAAAAGAGCAGCAATATGCATAAAGGAACATCCATTGATTTCATAGATTACAACGAACAAACTCCTGTTCATGGTCACTGACTCACTGTCAACAAATTGGCCATTAACATGGTTGCCCTAAGTCTAAGATTCAGCCCATGGCACATATTGTCTCAAATGCATATGCCAATCACCCATAATGAGTCGCCTACACCTGTCTGACGAGACTCTTGGCACATATTCCCTTCGTCCCAAAATAAATGTCCATGATGAAAAAGGCACAGTTTTAGAAATGTGTAAATAAAAAAACTTAACTAGATAAATGACAATTTGTACGCTTAATAATAGAGGGACTAATGAATTTCTCCATCTCGTAATTAAGGGTAGAATTGGAAAGTGGACGAGTATTCTGGGATGGAGTACGAAACTAGACCAATGTCAAACAACATACTACATGCTCTATCCAAACAACTGGCAGATTTATACAAACCTACCTGCATAAATTCATCAAATCAACATAGTCTATTTGATAATAACAGCTTACTATTGGGATGAAACATTCGAGAAATGAATCGCACTGTTGGTGGCTTATTAGGATAATCTTCTGAAAACTGGAGTGTCAACTTGAACGTACCTGAGAGATCGATTATTATGCATCGTTAGGTATACAATATTGTAATGCATTGACACACAAACTAATTTGCTGAAAAGTATGCAATTACAGTATCATATGCCAGCCAAATGGCTAATTACATATCAGAGAAAAAGCAAGCTAATTTGTCATCTCAAACTCCATCAAACATTTGCAAAAGCATATGCAAATATAAGAAATTAGCAACCATCTAAAACCCCTAATTCAAGTCGAATGCTAAGTTACTTCTAGTTTTGAAATTCAAGACAAATGCTTGGATGTAGTATAGCACTTTTCCTTGGCATATAGGGAATACTAGAGGCAGAGCCACAGAGGGTTCATAAACCCTTGATGCTCCCACCTCACAGCAGAACACATTATGCCTGGTATCTAATGAAGAATTGTTGAAAACATAGCTCTTTTGTGTATTATTTAGAAAGATAATACAAGTTCGTTGCTTTTCTGAGTTTCTCCATCATTTATAGTTGTATATATTTTGTCACTTCCAATCTTCTTCTGATTCCAACTGAAAATTTTGCAACTCCATATATACATATTTATACAACAAACTAATATAAATATGGGAATCCCTTGATTAATTGTCATCATTCACATATTAGTGAACCATGCAATCCGCACTCACCTCCATCCCAAGGAGTGTCATCTGGACTGCAATGCAAATAAAAGTAGTCAGTGAATAATCACCTGTTTCCAAGCAAAAAACATCATCTTCTATCCTAGACCATGATAAAAAAAACGTGAACTCACACTTCCACCTACCCAAATATGACAGCATTCCAGAGCATGATATTGTTATCGATCGGTGCACCACTGATACCAGCAGGAGGATCCTGCTGCAACCTCTTAAAATCCCTCATTAACCTCTTCCTTGCGGGTGTAGACATCCTCCTCCCCTGTTATACCAACAAAACATGAAAAACAAAACAATTCACTTCCGGTCCTTCTGTCAATCATCTATCTAATTGTTACTGATACCGTCATTTCAAAAGACTAAGCTCCAAAATCAACTTATTTGAATGTATAATTCTATACCCTAGATCTATAGAAACAGACGAACCGCAACGAAAATTGAAGCGATTTTAAACCTCTACAATATCAATCAGGTTGGTGATGTTGCTCAATTATAGGATTCCGTTAAATTACGTTGAAAATATGGGGGTGATTACTGATTACGTGACAATATGAATGTTAAAAATGAAGGGCGAAAGAGAAGGATTTTACCTGAGAGGTTGAGCGACGAGAGAGTGGTGGTGTTGAGCGACGGAAGTGGCCGGAAAATGATGATCGGCCGGCGGTGGTGGTGGTGGAATATGTGACCTCCGCTGTTTGGCCTTTTAAACCAGTCTCGCAGACATGAGGACGAAGTTTCGACTTCGCGTGACATATAAGCCAATGATATGTTATGCTCTATTGGAAGCGTACTAGTATTAGTATATTGTATCACGATTTTAATTTTTTATTTTAATTTTTTTATTGATTTATAGTATGATTTTGAATGGTTTTGAGAAAGATATAATGTTTTTTTTATAAATTTGTTTAATTTAGTCTTAATAATATAATTTTTTATATAAAAAAATTAAGTATTTTTTTAGAATTCAATGATTATCTTATATATTTTAATGACATCTAGAAAAAATAACCAATTACATATTTAATAATATAATTAAAACAAAATTATAATAATATAATATATTAATTAATAGTGATAGATGAAAAGATTTGCATAAAATGATAGCTCTGCACATATCAAATTGGTGAGGGTTACAAGTCTGCAGTAGTAATATGTATATTGTGCTTTGACACTTGTAAATTAAGAGATTTTTAAAATATTGCATAAAATGATGGTACCATGTGCCTAATAATTTGTATTTAATAGTTTCTTTTACATGATGAAAATCGATTTATGATTCTCACATGAGGTTTTAAAAAAGATCGATAAAAGAATGAAAATGCATCTTATTCGATGGGAACTTTTACGTTGTGTTCTCGAGTTTCGGAAAGAAATAAAAGAAAAGAAAGGGAAGGAAAAGAAAGAAATATTTATATTTGTGTTCTTGAGATTGAAGGAAAAGAAAGGAAAGGAAAGATAATAAAATAAATTTTCATGTTCTCCAGTAGGAGAGAAAGGAAAGGAAATATGTCACTTTTACTAATATACCCTTATTTATTTAACAGTGGAATGTAACTAACGGGTATATATGTAATTTTATAAATATGTATATTTTTTTCTAAATTTCTTTGTTTCCTTTCCTTCCGTTTCTTCCCACATTTAGGAGGAAAATAAGCAATATTTTCCTTCCATTTCCCTCCTTAAAAAACTCGAGATTTCCTCCCCTTTCCTTAAAAAAAAAAACTCGAGAACACAATGTTAAAATAAGAACCAAATCCAGATATTTTTACAAACTACGATGACCATCTTGTAATTTAAAAAAACCATAAAGACTATTACTTTTGAGTTTTGACAAATCAGGGACCAAATTTGTAGTTTATTCTAAAATAAAAAAACCTCTAATTTTTCATGTTCTATTTTGCTGAACACTCTCCAGTTAGGGCAAACAGCAGAAACAAAGAGAAGAAGAAGTTGCAGAAACCAAACCACCATTTCCGGCGACACCATTAGCCGTCAGCTATGATTCCGATCATCGGTCGACACAAAACCCTAGGTTTCACTTTCACCTCCTCATAAACACTCACAAATGTCTTATTTCAATCGAGCATCGAAAGCAATCCAAGTAGCCAATCGCATTTACAGACTCCGCCCTAATGATCATTGTAACCTAGGGTTACCTTATTTTGCTTCAAACGAACACGGACTTTGCTCCAGTTCGAGGAATAGTAACCGTAGAGATGATAATAATGTCATAGATTTGAGCCAATACCCCACGGATAAGATTCGAAACTTCTCCATTATTGCTCATGTTGATCATGGAAAATCTACGCTGGCTGATCGGCTTCTTGAACTTACTGGTACGATTAAGAGAGGACATGGACAGCCTCAGTATCTTGATAAATTGCAGGTACACACTACAAATTGCTATCTTATCGCTTTCTTTTTTTCAGAATTTTTGTTTGTATTGGTTTATGTTTCATCTATGCAGTAAAGATTAAGTATTCATATTATGAATGTTCAAACAAAAAATGAAATGTTTTTTACCCCTGTTTTTTTTCCTCAAAAAGCTATGAAGTGCATATTCATTTGAAGTTGAAAATTAACTCAATTGAGCTCAATAGTTAATATTTCGTCTTTGGTTTTACTTGTATGATGTTCTTGTCTAAAAATTAGTAGAAGCATAGAAACTTACACCATTAGACTATTGTTGAGTTTGTTGCATACTTAAGGACTTGCTAAACTATTCAGTCCCTATAATCAATTGTATGACTTGTTTGATATATATTTCCAGCCCCATAAATCTGCATTTGATTACTGATAAAATAAGGATGATAACGAATTTGAATATAGAGGGACCATTAGAAACATGTCATCCATGACTTTTTATACATAGAATGAATAAAAGGAGAGTCATGTTTCAAGTGCCTAAGATTGAATTGAATTATGTGTTTCGTGCTCATATTAATATAAAGAAAGAAGATCAGGACAATCTTCAGATGGAGAAAAACTAGTTTGCTTTGTGCTCTTAGAGCATCCACAATGGTAAGTTTTTTATTTGAGCCTTTTTCCAAAAGAATGGGACCCACAAGATTAAGTGGCCAAGCAAAACAAGCTTATTGAGAGCTTGTGCATTTGCAAGCAAAAGGTGTTTTTTTTTGTCAGGAGTTTTGTTTCACTATTTTATGTTGCCAAGAAGCTCTCCAATAAGCTTCATTGTGGATGCTCTAAGCCAAGCAATAGACCTAGAAGCATATTAATCTGAAGAATATTAGAGAAGTTTCTATTATTTGCCTTGCAAGAATCAGTGTTTCTTTAGCCATGACCTTTAAGAAATAAAGTCCACTACTCCACTTCAAACTTGAGTGTTGATTAATCTGGAGATAGACCGATCTGAAAAGGTTACAGGTGGACTGATATATGGCTACCATATCACTTTTAATTGAATGTGGTTGAGGTGTACATTTTCATATCACATATTTTGCTTGTGCTTAATATGTGTGATTTGTGATTGCCTTTTCTCTCACACTTTGGCACAACCCCCCACAGCCGCTTTACCCTTTTGGGATATAGGCCAAGACTGCTTACATCCCACCCCTCCCAGACCCTGTTTTCGAGCAGGATATATTGGGTTTATTTGGTTTGGTTTGGTTTATATATTGCGTGTGCCTGATATAGATTGTTATAGGTTGAGAGAGAAAGGGGAATCACTGTTAAAGCTCAAACAGCTACCATGTTCTATAACTACGAGTTGAAAGAGAGTAACACAAGCTATTTACTGAACTTGGTTGACACACCTGGTCATGTGGATTTCAGCTACGAAGTTTCCAGATCTTTGGCTGCTTGCCAGGGTGCCCTTTTGGTGGTTGATGCAGCTCAAGGAGTACAAGCTCAAACAGTTGCAAACTTTTATCTCGCCTTTGAATCTAATCTTGCAATAATACCTGTTATTAACAAAATTGATCAACCAACTGCTGACCCTGATCGTGTCAAAGCACAATTAAAGTCCATGTTTGATCTTGATACCAGCGATGTACTTTTGACATCTGCCAAGACTGGCCAAGGTCTCGAACACGTGCTTCCTGCTGTTATAGAGCGGATTCCTCCTCCTCTTGGCAAGAGTGATTCAAATCTTCGTATGTTTTTGCTGGATTCTTATTACGATGAATATAAGGGAGTTATATGTCATGTGGCTGTTGTTGACGGTTCTTTGCGTAAAGGTGATAAAATTACATCAGCAGCGACTAGCCAATCTTATGAGGTTTTGGATGTTGGGATTATGCATCCGGAACTCAGGACGACTGGATTCCTTTTAACTGGACAAGTGGGGTATATGGTCAGTGGTATGCGCTCAACTAAGGAGGCACGTGTTGGAGATACATTGTTTCATAGCCGAACAACCGTAGAGCCTCTACCAGGTAATCTTGGAAACTCTCAGTCTCAGATGCTTTGTTTTTTTAAGTATTTTTTGCGGCAAAATACTCATGCAAACTTCTCACCTTTGGTGAGGTTTGAAGTTTGAACCCTTGACCTCTTGGGAGGCTGGGCTCTACCAGTAACCCAGGTACCACTGGGCCAATGACCATTTGGTTGCCTTGCTTATTTCCTCGCTGAGGCTATCTCCAACCATCGTCACCCTTTTGATGTCATTTGGTGGCATTGAGAAATTTGCTTTTGGTAGTCTATGGATCCACATCAATGGTTACCGTTGAAGTTGTTTTTATGCTTGCCAGTCGCATTATAATGTAGGCGTGTGTAGTGCATATTTCAAAACAAGTTTTTATATTTATTATATATTTTATTGTTCTTATAACATATGAACCAAGGTATGTGAGAGAAAGCAGGTTTAATATATGAGTAAGCGGTACATTGACCTTGTAATTAAGCACATTTACTTCAATTCAATTGTAGACATATATAGGAATACAAATAGATAATGAAAATTTTGTAGTTTTAGAAAGGAAAAAATTATGTTCATGTTGGAATAGGCCAAACCAACCCAGAGATGGGGTCTTGGGGGGTAGTGTGCACGTGCCTGACCTCTACCCTGGCTTGTGAAAAGTATGTGAGAGAATAAAAGAAATATTGTCCAAATAGTATGAAAAATTCTGAAAAAAAAGAAAATAATTCGAAAGAGAAGAACTTGAGACCAAAGATCTAATAGTAATTATAATAAAACAAGAAAATAGCCAAACCTAAGATTTCAGAAGCCTAATTATTTCTTTGTACAAGATGGATTACCTGTACGAGCCAAATTGATCATGTTTACCCGAAGTATCAATGAGGCATGAAATTCCTAACACTTGATATGTGTCTTTTCTTGATACCTGTAACCATCAGGATTCAAGCCTGCAAAACATATGGTTTTTTCTGGCCTTTATCCCGCGGACGGTTCTGATTTCGAAGGACTCAACCATGCAATTGAGAGATTAACATGCAATGATGCCAGTGTCTCTGTTGCCAGAGAGAGCAGCACAGCACTTGGCCTTGGTTTCAGGTGTGTAAAATCTTTCTTTTATCATCACCAAACTGCAACAGTAGCAGATTATATTTGTTAACATATATCGTTGTTTCCTACAGGTGTGGCTTTTTAGGATTACTTCACATGGATGTTTTTCATCAGCGGCTTGAGCAGGTATTTTTGCTTCATTTTTTTTGGGAAGGGTGTCCTAGGCTATGCCTAGACTAATCCCTTGGCAAATTATGACCGTAAGACATCAGCCCTGATTAAACCTCAGTGGCCACAATTGTTGTGTACGCCTGGATTTGAACCCTGTGCAGATGGGATATTCCACCACATCCCCAGGGCCTTAACCAGTACGCCACAACCCTTGTGGTTTCTTTCTTCATTTTGTTGGGTATTGGAAAATGAAATTAGGATCTAATTATTCATCAGATGCTTGTCGAAAATCCAAGTTGCATAATTTTTTTGCGATGTGTTTGGATTCATGGAACTATGAAGTTATTTCCCTTTTTTCTTTGGGAAACTTTCTATTTTTCTGCACACTTCTCACAAGCCGGGGGTCTTCACGGAAACATCCGCTCTTCTCTTTGAGGGTAGAGGTCAGATCTGTGTTCATCTCCCCCCCCCCCCTCCCCAAGACCCCAACTTCAGGTGGGATATACCGGGCTCGTTTGGTTTTGGTTTGGTTTGGTTTGAAGTTTGAACCATAAAGTAATTCAAGATTTGATGAATATAAGATTTGGTTTGGTTTAGTTCTAACTTCTAACTATGCGTGTCTGTCAATGATAGGAATACGGAACTCATATCATTTCCACCGTTCCGACTGTACCATATATCTTTGAGTATTCAGATGGGAGGTACGTCACTTTTGGTCTTTAGAAGATCTCTTCGGCTTCTTTGCCGAACTTCTTTTACTAATTTTTATTTTTCAGCAAAGTAGAAGTTCAAAATCCAGCCGCCTTCACTGCAAATCCTAAAATCCGAGTGGTAGCTTCTTGGGAACCTACGGTGTTGGCAACAATTATTATCCCCAGTGAGTAAGCTCTCAAAATCCCTAAATTTTAATCCCAGATCCTACAATCTTCCCCATTTAGTTAAATGAGTTTCAAATTAGGAGCATATTGTTTTACATTTTGTTTTTAACTCAACCTTCAAATGACCTGCCTCGGCTACCGACCAGAGGCGCCAACCGGGAAATTCTAGTGTTAAGTGGTCAACCTCCCCCCCACGGGTGAAATTTTAAATAAAGACTAGAAGGTTAGTTTGTAAAAATGACTCCCATAGAAGGTCAGACATTATTGTGTTAGGAAGAGGCATGCTTGTGTTAGGCAGAGGCATCCTTAAATATATCAGAAAAAAAATCTATAAGAAAGTTATGCTCCTAAGTAACCATATTTGATACCAAATAGGATGGTTTTACGTTTCTAAATTTTCAAAATCTGTCCAAACTTCTCTTATTCTTGTAAACTATAGCGCATTTGACATTTATTCAAGAACGGTAATTAGTTTTCATGGGGAAGCCGAGTAAGATAGCAGAGGTGGACCTAGAAGTGCTTTCAATTGGTGGCACCATTTGACTGTAAGAAACGAAGCTATGGATATTTTTCACAAAATCATCATCGTGTCTGTTGGTTAGTACTTTGTTTTTCGTGTGTGAGGTCTTGTGTTCGAGTTTTTTTTTAATCTCAAATCAGAAACATAACAAACGGTGGAATTAAAAGCTAAAAACTAAGAAAATGATACAAATGGGATTCAAACCCGTGCTCAGCTCTCCCAAGAGGAACTTGTGTTATTATTGTAGTTTTAAGAAATACACGGTTGCACCCAACAAAATAACACGGTGGCACCTTTCACGACCCTAAAGTTTTTTACACTACGACGGAGGAACGAAGTGGTGATCTGTGCCACCGTATGCATCATAGTGGGCCCGCCCCTCTAAGATAGTTAAAAATTATAATTACTTCTTATGTTTTGTTCATTGAAGGTATGTTGGTGCTGTTATTAATCTTTGCTCCGAACGAAGAGGGGAACAGATAGAATATTCATTTATCGATACGTAAGCTCATATGTGCTTTGTATTCCATTTTCTCTCGAACTTACAATAATTAAATTTCGGTTTTGGATCACTCCGTTTATGAAGTTAAAACTTATTGTTGCTTATATGCAGTCAACGGGCGTTTATGAAGTACCGGTTACCTCTAAGGGAAATTGTTGTTGATTTCTACAATGAACTGAAAAGCATTACATCTGGTTATGCATCATTCGATTACGAAGATTCAGAGTGAGATCCTACTCCTTGTTCCTTTTGTTTTGAGTTGAGTTGAAAATATGACCAGAGCCCGCCCGAAAAAGCCTGATCCCTGGCTCAGGCTAAGGCCAGGTCAAAAAGCCTGATCAAGATTCAAGGCCCGGTTAAAGCCCAACCCGTAAAGCTCGAAAATTTGTTGAAAGCCTGGCCCAGCCTGAAAAAAGCGTGGTCAAACTAGCCTTTATGCATAAAATCTAGGCCCGAAAAGCCCGGCTCAAAAAATCCTGAGAATGCTAATTTGAGTCAAAGTAGCCTTCTTTTGTCTTTTGGTGTATTTTCATTAAAAATGACTTTACCCTTACGTCTAGCCGTTGTGAAGGGTATTATTGGGAAGTGAAATTAGGCCGCATATGATCATAATGGTTATTGGTTATCGACTCCTATAAATGTTTTGTGCATTTAGCATCTTTATTTTATGGGTCTTTTTTATACATTGTTGGTATAAATAAAGATATATGGGTTCCGTTTGCTTGTTACCAACAGCATGAAGAGTAACAAAACGGAGGAAAATGATATCAATTAGACTCGCAATACGTTCCAAATTTTCGTTCTTCATTTTGCGGTTTTCATTATCCATTCTTCATTTTCTAGGTGTTAATCTTCATCATTCTCCTTTTAAGTAGCCGTATCTTCATTTTTTCCGGTAGCATATAGGACCCAAAATGAAAAATGAAAAAAGGCAAAAAAACGAGCTTCATGTGAATCAAATCAAACTAGCCCAGTATATTCCACTCAAAGGTAGTCTCTCGGGGGTGAGATGTACACAAACCTGTCCTCTACTCCAAAGAGTAGTACAACTGTTTCTATGAAAAAAAAACGAGCTTCATGTGAATGGTTGACAGAATCAATTTGCTTTACAGGTATGTGGCTTCCGATGTGGTGAAACTCGATATCCTTTTGAACGGACAACCCGTTGATGCAATGGCAACTATCGTTCATAAGTTGAAGGCACAACGTGTTGGTCGTGAACTCGTAGAAAAGCTCAAGAAATATATCGACAGGTTACTCAACAAAGTTTGATTTAGTTTCTATTTAGTGTAACGGATATATTTTTTTTCTGAATCGATGTAATAAATTTTAAAATTTTTCTATTTTGTACCCATTTTGATTGGTAACCTGCTGATCTTGTAACATTTGATGACGTGAATATCAATTTACAGCAAAGTGGACGATAAAGTGTCCATGTCATCAAATGTTACAAGATCAACAGGTTATCGATCAAAATGGGTACAAAATAGGAAATTTTGAAACTTTATTACAAAATCCCCTGACACATCCTGCATTCAATCAGGCAAATGTTCGAGATCACCATACAAGCTGCCATCGATTCAAAGATCGTTGCTAGAGAGACGTAAGTTCGACCACCCCTCGTTCCAGAAACTCGTGATTCACAAAACCCGTTGATAATTCTTAATTATTTCTGTTTTTGAAAGATTTTTTGCGAGTTTTCGTGATTGAATCTTGACGATTATTTTTTAGGATTTCGGCATTGAGGAAGAATGTTCTTGCAAAGTGTTATGGTGGAGATGTTACAAGGAAGAAGAAGCTGTTGGAGAAACAAAAAGAAGGAAAAAAGCGAATGAAGCGTGTCGGGTCTGTGGATATACCGCAAGAAGCTTTTCATGCGATATTGAAGGTATCGTAGGCAAAAAAAAAATAGTTGTAGAGTCGGAAAATATAGTGATATGACAGGTCTGCTACATCCCACCTCCAGACTCCATTTTCGGGTGGATTATATTGAACTCGTGCGGTTTGGGTTTTTGGAGACAATTCAAGGGGACGACCACACCTGTTTGCCCCATGGCTCCATCGCTTAGAAAAGACATTTTTACCCTCCATTATTTGCTTTAAACTACTCATAATGTCATACATACATGCCTGGGTGTTTGGTTCACATAATATTTTTGGGATGGATGGAATGGTTAGCAGGTTTAGAATCTGTTTTTTGGTTGCAGGATATAACTTTGGATTTGTAGTGAAATAACGACAAAATGACTAAAATACCTTTTTATGACATATTTGTACTTTCATGCTTAGATTATAATACTGTATAATGATAAAAATAATAATAATAATATTAAATGACGATGGTGGTGGCGGTTAAATTGGATTCAAATGCTATTTTTGTCTTTTTTGAGGAATGGAATTCAATTTCTTGACTATGTAAATAAATGATCAAATCCGTAAACTGCAAAACTTAGGTCCCGTTTGGTTTGTGGAATTGGAATGGATTTGAATTTCAAATCCCAATCCTGTGTTTGGTTTGCAGGAATGGATTTCGTTGACCGGATTTGAAATCCGTTGACCATTTAAAAATCCCTTACATGATGGATTTCAAAATCCGTTGCAATGAGTCTGGATTTGAAATCCAAATCGGATGGATTCTAAAGCCTGATGGATTTCAAATTCTTATCCAAACACATTAAGGGATTTCAAATCCCTCCAGATCCAAATCCAAATCCCCTCAAATCCAAATCCTTTCAAATCCAAATTCTTACTTGAAATCCAATCCATTCCCGCAAACCAAACGCACCCTTACACAATTTGACATCATATAATCCATTCAATCAGCGAATCAAATAGGGTGCAAGAAATTTGGTCAAAACAATTTATCATTGCAACTCCGTTGGATTCCTTTAAATTCAACGAACAAAAGTACCTTGAAAAGACTTGAACTCGTAAATATTAATTCCTTTTATTATTTATTATTATCGTCAAATGCACTTCACAGCGGTTCGTTCCAAACTGTAGTGTCTTTTTAGGATTTGGGGCGAGGGAGCGGGGACCCGTTAAGGAAACTATGGAAAAGGGTGAGAGCTTGTGACGGAGAAGTGAACGGAACTTCATGGGCCGCTCCTCGTACCGTTGCATATGTCAAATACGTAACGTTTTTTCCGTCTTTTAATCCCCCAAACGACTGCGACCAACCTCCCACCTGTAACATCACACGACTCGTAAATCAATTGTAACGCTCACAACTCATCAAAAGTACCTACTTCAAGATGTTATTTACGTACCTGATTCTTACTGTACCAAGTCCTGTATTTCGTGAGGGTCGTGAGCTTAATCCCTTTCGCGATATTGTTAACGATGATCCTTGTTTGTGTAAGTGGGATTTTCGAGTCTTGATCCCCGCTGCATATTTTGCAAATAGTAAGGTTGTGTTTGGCAAACTAGCTAATAAGTTAAAAGTTGGCTGATAAGTTAGCTGATAAACTAACAATTTTGCTAAAAACTAGTAACATATAAAACAATGTAAAATATCCTAAAAATGCTCGAGTTTTTGTCATTATGTAAAGTATTAGAGCCATAATTAGAAAAATGTGAAAAAACGACCCAAGTTTATGGAAACACTATTTAGGAGCCGTTTACCAAAATGCTTACTGGGTAAGTGCTTACCGGTAAGGATATTACCCTCACTTACCTTGTCGTATAACATTCCCGACCATCAAAATTGATTGTTGATAAACGTCTTAAAACCCGGTAAGTGCTTACCGGGTAAGAGTCATTTCTCTCACTTACCGGGTAAGACTCTCACGGGTCGTTTATCAAACGCTTACCCAGATAAGCGTTTACCAATAAAATTTAATACTATCACTTACTTAGTGGGTAAGATTTTAGTCCACCAAAATGGTATCGTATGCAAAAAATTTCCTGATAAGCGCTTACCGGTAAATTATAACACTATCACTTACTTATCGGGTAATATTTTAGTCCACCAAAACGGTATCGTATGCAACAATTTTCCCGGGTAAGAGTCTTAGCCATCACTTACCAGGGTAAGATTCTTGGTCCTTGCCTTAGCTCTTATCGGGTAAGATTCTTGGTCATTGTCATCTTCATCCATAAGATAATATGATTTGGTAAGCGCTTACCCGGGTAAGCGTTTGGTAAACGGCCCCTCAGTCCTTGTTATGATTCTTACTGGTAATATTTTAGGTAGTTTTCATTCTCAATAGGTAAGAACCGTATAATAAATGATACCGGTAAGCGCTTATCCGAATAAGTATTTAATAAACGACCCTTTAAAGTAGTTTTTGAAAAAGTTAGTGTGTGGCTTACTAAACGAACCTTTTTCGATAAGCTTAAAAACCCTAACTTATGGTCACCAAATATGGCCTAAATGACCTGAGATAATGGCGACACTTTTAGTGCTCTGAAATATAGTTAGAAAAATGTGAAAAAAGACTGAAGTTAATTGAAATAGTTATTGTAGTTTTTCAAAAAGCTAGCTTGTGACTTACCAAACGATTCTTTTTCATGAAAAAGCTTAAAAAATCTAGCTTATGGTTACAATTGTTAGCAACTTCATGAGTTTAATAGGACTCTATTCAGAAAGTCAAGTTTTTTCCAAATCTGCCCCAACACCCCCCCCCCCCCACACACACACACAAATTAAAAAACACGTTCATTCCATCTACTGAAAAACCCTCCCAAATAAGAACCTTCTTCATCTATACAGACATATTAATCCACATAGACAACTTTATCCATACAAAACTAGATAAAAAACCAACCAAACAACCCCAAATATGACATAAATGACCGAGACTATTTGCGACGCTTTTAGTGATCTTAATTGGATGGTGTACCTGTAAAGCCAAATTGGAAGGCCAGCATTTATGAGATCAGAGATGAGTGGAATTATGTTTATTTCAAGATTCTCTTCTTGATAAACCAAAGGCCTGCAAAAAAATGTTATTTTTAGTGACGGATGATTACGTCGCTAATATTTTTTCGTCACAAAAATGGAACAAGAGAAAAAGAGTAATCAAACCCTAGACAGAAGTCCCAATGGCCCGGAAGATCGGTTGTGTTGGCATAAAGCGCCTTTTGTACATCGCGTCTGTTTAGGTACGTAAATATCCTTGATTGCAAACACGGGTCACCAATAATTCTGTCGATCTGTAGAAAACAAGTTTACTGAACCGAACGAATTGCAGATAAAATGGAAATGGAAGATTCGAACACGATTGGGTTTAAAGCTTCAGATATTTGGGCAAAAATTGTAACCGACAAGTCCCAAGCTGACCCATATCGTCTTATTCAAGAAGCATCCTGTAAGAGGCAAATCAGGTACACAACGACTCGCTAAATGGCCGACTTAAAAGCATCATCTCCAACAGATTTTTCAAAATAGAAAAAAATGATATTTTAAAGTTTTTAATCTATTTTTATTTCCAAATAGATGCTTCAAAACTATATCCAAAATGGCAAAAATGCATGAGAGGGCATAAAATCTACAATATCTTAGGGTATTAAATGTTTAAATATTTTTCTTCAAAATTTTTTTTTAAATATAATACAGTTGGAATCTCAAAAAATAGAGAAACTGTTGAAGTTAATTTTTTTTATTAAATATTTTGATTTTATTTCTCCATTTTGAAGAAATTATTGAAGATGCTCTAAAACCCGAGTCTCCATAAGGAGCCTAATCCCTAAAAGAATTGTAACTTTCATACTGTTATTTAATTGCTACGCCCTAGGGGCAACTTCAGATGTTAATAAGAGGCGTATCTGTACCGATGAATGTGCTTTCGCGTGTAACCCTCGAGGTTTAAATTGTTGAGATGATGGTGTCGATAGGCATTTCGGCAAAAGCAGGTCGTCATAGGCAACATCAAGACTTACTTCATTAGCAACTCGATTGAAAACGTCGTTGCAACCCTGTGACCAACCTGAATGGACATACTCTCGGAGGTATTTCGAGTCATTGCATACGGTTTTTTCGAGCATCAGAGTTTTGTCTGATATGGCACCGTGAGACCATAAATATTCGCCCGCAAGAACGCTGATGTCGATGTCTAAAAGCGGATTTCCGATCTACCCAAAAACATATAAAAAATATAAGATGTTATTCATTTACATAAAAAAAAAAATCATTTTGTATTATTATTAAAATATTAAATAATAAATTCTAGAAATAATAAAATAATAAAATAAATCTTTAATTTTTTTACAGCAATTGCTTTGAGGTTGATTTGAGTAACATTTGGGCTCTTATTATACTCCAATATCAATTCTGCAAGTTGTGGAATGTAATGGCCTGCAATTAAAAAATTAATAAAATAATAAAACAAAATTAAATATTTAAAAAAATTAACTGAAAAACATAAATTTAAATAAAAGTACATAGAATATCCGCAATAGAAGTTTTTTTTAGAGTATCTCCAATAGCATTGCTATAATTTCTCTAAAATAGAGAAATAAAAATGAAAATCTCTAAAAAGTATTACATTTTAAAACAATTTATATTTTTATAATATTCTATAATTTACCATCTCAATACACTTTTAAAAAAAATCTTAATATAAAATAATAAAAATTGAATTTCATTGGTGGGATTGAATAAAATAATTTTTTTTCTCTCCTACCATCAAGTTTTAGAGAATTCTCTATACTTGGAAATTTTTTAACTTTTCTCTATTATAGCAAATAAGATAACAAAGCTGTTAGAGAAGTTTAGAGAACAAAAACCCATTTTTTCTATTTTAACAATGTTGTTGGAGATGCTCTTAAAGATCTTTCAAAAGAGCTTTTTGCTCCATCAAAATTTTAAAATGTATCTTAAAAAACACTTTTTTGCTTATAAATGTACAAACTATCAGTAAGTTTGCGCGTCCCACTCTTTTTTAAAAAAAGAGTTCAC
This sequence comes from Arctium minus, assembly GCA_954870635.1. Classification (NCBI taxonomy): domain Eukaryota; kingdom Viridiplantae; phylum Streptophyta; class Magnoliopsida; order Asterales; family Asteraceae; genus Arctium; species Arctium minus. The sequence goes on along the minus strand of OX941092.1, from coordinate 3,651,245 downwards.
GTATTTTTATCGGCCACTAAGTTTGTGGGTCCGTTTTTGAAAATAAAAACTCTGATGAGAAAGCTTATCATTGTGGACGTTCTTAATTTTCATCGTAAATTTGGCGTTAAATTGATGAACTTACCTGCGTAGCTTTCTCCGATCAAAAAGAACTGCGAATCTTTGTACATGGGAAATTCTTCGAGCCATTTTGTTAAAAATACCAAATTATCGGAGGCTGAAATTATTTAATGATGAAAATAGTTAATAAAATCGTACAAAATAATATTGTTTTAAAAGAAACAGAAATCACATAAGTTCTTTCTTTTCCGTTTTTTTTTTCTTTCAAATAAAAATATTGTTAACAGAAAAGAAGGAAATCCTGCATATTCCATCTGTTTGATACTTCAAAAGCAGTATAATTGATGTTAATACAAACCGGTATTTGTGTCATTCCAATTTATATAGTCTTCATATGTTTCTGAGTAAGAAAAACCAACCCCAATAGGCGACTCGACATATAACATGTTGGATTCTGTTGATAACAAAAAAAAATCAAATTGATTTTAATAATGAAAATAAAAAAATACAAAAAACATTGAATTTTTTTTTCAATTTGTGTATAAAATTTACCTAAATTCCAAGAGTGTTGATTCTTGACAAGTTCTCCATTCTCACCAACTTGAAATGGTCCATTTTCCATGAATGCCCCAAAACCAACAGAAGAACACCCCGGCCCTACATTTTCAAATAAATTACAGAAGGACAAATCAAATACAAACCTTGCAAATGTTATAAACCATGCAAACTAATATTTATAGAAATGATGAAGCTTCATTTATTATGATTTAAATATTTATGGAAGATGATTAGAATTCATTAATTATGATCAATACTTCATATTAGAAACAATCAATATATTTATGAAACCATATATTTGTTAGATTAGATGGACGGTTGAGATCGGTTTGTATGTTGTGCAACCTTTGCAAGGTTTGTATTTGAAGGGCCTCTATCTATCTCTCTCTCTCTATATATACTATATTATAAAGTCGGGATAAAAAACTCTTAAATAAAAATTATTAGGCACAAGGTACCATCATTTTATGCAAAATTTTAAAAATCTCTTAATTTACAAGTATCAAAGCACAAAATACATATTATTAGACACCCACCTTTCCATGTATCACTATTAATTAATATATTATATTACTATAAATTTGTTTTAATTATATTATTAAATATGTAATTGGTTATTTTTTCTAGATGTCATTAAAATATATAAAATAATCATTGAATTATAACAAAATACTTAATTTTTTTATATAAAAACATTATATTATTAAGCCTAAATTAAACAAATTTATAAAAAAAATATTATCACTTTCTCAAAATCATCCAAAATCGTACTATAAATCGACAAAAAAACAAAAAATAAAATGAAACATTAAAATCGTGATGTATCTCGTTGCATTGCACGAGTACGCTTCTAGTATATATATATAGATGTATCATTTACAAATCCGATATATCTTACAAACTTATAAACCAGTTTTCATGTGTTGTTTCACATATGAAACAACACGTGTGATAATGCAAAGTTCATATAGTTTTGTTTCATAGGTGAAACGTTCAAGATTGTTTTTGTGTGGAAAAAACAGTTATGAATGTTTAACATATAAACAACATTGTATAAACATTGTATTTTCACACGTTTTGTTTCATACATAAACGATACATGAAAATTGGTTTTAAGTTTGTACAAGTTATTGCGTTTGTAAAAGGAGTCTCTCACCCACCCTCCCTCCCTCTCTCTCTCTCTCTATATATATAGACACACACATATGGGTTGGGGGGGGGGGGGGGGGGGATGGAAACAACGACTTTATGTGAAACTGTTGTGAAGGTTTGGTATGTGCTTCATGTGAAGGTTTTGTGTTTTTTTCTTCTGAGGTTCGCTGTGTTTTTCATGTGAAGCTTCAATTTTGTTTTCATATGAAAGTTCGGCTCTGTGAAGCTTCAACGAAATTTAATATAAAAAAACTAGCTCCACGATAATCTAAAAACATCGTATGGTCTCAATTCCTAAGTTCACACATATATAGAGGGAGGATCAAACGAGAACAGTAACTATTTAAAAGAACACGAGAACGAACAAAATCATTAGTGATTTTACATTAACGCGCAAAAAAACCACGCGGACTTGAAGCCCGCGGCCAAAGTCCTTTTTTCGTGTGTTAATATAAAATCACTTAAGATTTTGTTATTTTTCGTGTTCTTTTAAATAGATATTGTTCTCGTTTGAACCCAACTCTCTCTCTATATATATTATGTTTTAGATAATAGATAGTATCTACTAATAGCTTATGATCAATAACTAAAATATGAGATAAATTTTGAAGTGCTTAATTATAAGAAGTGATGTGAAACCTCCATTGAGCCAAAGGGTTAAGGGAAGAGACGAATGGTTAAGCGAATCGGCTTGAGCGAAGTAGTAGAAGAGCGATCGGCCGTGTTCTTTGTTCGTGACAATATAGCCGGAATGTTGTTGAAACGAGACGTTACTCGGTTGCCCAGGCAGTGCCCTTATAAGCTCACTGTTACAACATCGCAAGAAACATAGCCAAAACACCAATACAGTTCCAAGAAACCAAAAACCCATGACAAAAGATTTGATTTCGGGTTTTTGTGTTTTCGTGAAGAAAACGGTCGTCTATAAATAAAAATCGACACCATTGAAGATAACGAATTATTGGATTTTCTTATGAGTTCAATCTTTGTTTATTGTATGTGGGGATTGGAACAAGGATCCTATTTTGGTTTCTTTAGAAGAAAGTTGAAGGCTAAGGGGTTGTTTGTTTACCTCTTAATGGTTTCATTAAGAGACAACCTCTGAATCGCTAAGAGGTAAATCTTGCTTGGTAAAAAAAAAGGGTTGAGTCTTAATGGTTCCAAAATCCTCTTAATGATTTTGTATCATGACCCTCCCTTAACCATTAAGAGCCCTGATTTCATTATGAACAATTAGCAAACAACCATATTTCATTTTACACTATACCATAAAAATCTCTTAATCATTCAGACTACTTAATCACTCTGCACTAAATCATTCGGCAACTGACAAACAACCCCTAAATATTCTTTGCTGGTATAAATTAGATTCATTTATTCACATGTGATTGGAGGACATTGATTGTCACGCCACCCTTGATAAAGGGACATTCATTATGAATATTTGTGTTTATGATAAATGTTGTAAAAAAAATCGTGCTCATATTCATCATGAATATGGACACAAATCTTGTTCAGTTCCATCCAAGCTCGGTTTTGTGTGAATCTTCGTGGAAGAAGAAGAAGCGATTCATATTGCGTGTTATTGGTAGTTTCCCGTTACTCAACGAAAATGGGAAAGACAAAACTGATAAGAACGTAATAATAAATGATTCATATGTGAATCATATATACATCTTCAAATAATTTCTTGTTAAAAGTCAATCTCGCTACAATTATAAGTATAAGTGTAATAATTTCTTGTTAATGATTTTTTTTTAAATTTTGCATCTAATTTTTTGAGACTATTGAAAAAATAAATACAAAAAATGATGTTAACTATGATGTCGTTTGTTTTTTAAGACGTCTAAAGTCTGAAGTTTTATTTTAGTTATGATTAATAAGAGGTGGTGTGTAAAAAGGTCTGAACGATTCCATTAAGAGGTTTTTTTTTAAAACAAACAACCCCTATACCAATAATCGGTTTATTGCATACAATTCGAGTCTTAACAAATGTTATATGAAAACAAGCGATAACAGACCCGAAAAATCAGAGAATGGAAAGATCTTGTAATACTGATGTGTATACAAGTGTCTGCTTGCCAATTATACTATGATAAAATATGTTACTCAGTATATTATTAAAAGTAAAATTGTCATTTAGTTAATTACAAAGTGTAATAATTACACATTTTTAAAACTGCATGCCTTTTTCATTATGGACATTTATTCTGGGACAGAGGAAGCATACAACGGGAAACCGAAATTGCACTTGTGCTCACCGTCGTATATCAACTTGTTTTACGTTGATCCAAGTGGATCTCCTTGAAAATCATAGTTGAAGTTGAACTCTCCTTGAAACCGAACATCGATCGCATTTAACGAGTCTAGAAATGCGATACTATCGTCACTTCCGTCACAAGATAATGCCATTTGTGTTTTTATATCTTCTCCATCGTCTTCGTCACTTGAATTTACATTTTTCTCCACGAGTTCTCTAAACATTGACGACCTAAGTAGCAGGCCAAGTGCCGTTGGTGAAGATTTTTCGCATGGACTAACACGTAATTTTGTTTCGGATGATTTGTGTTTCCCGTATGATCTTTGATCATCGGCTACGAAATCCTGCGATTTTGGGAACGGAGTTCGTGGTTCCTCGAACGTATTTGATGACATAACGTTTGATTCGATTTGTGGCACGTGACTAGCGGGTGGAGTTTCTGCGATGGGCTTTAACCATCTGATGTAAGTGCTCAACTCGAAGTTTGTAACGGCGTTGATCCCTCTGTACTCGATCGCTGCAATATCGTACGCACGTGCGGCCTCTTCTTGCGTGCCTGAAAAACATTACAACTTTAGGTATTTTCGAGGACATCACATCTGATTAGACTCATGGAGGCACATGTCTAAAGTGAATGTTTTTTTTTTTGGTAGGATCTCGTAGAGGCACTACGACAAAATTGGTTTTATAGGACGCGAAAAACGTTTAAGAGTCCTAATAAACTGTTTTATAAGACTTAATTTATAGGAACAAACAATAAAACGCCCTATCTAAAGGTATTGTAGTAAGTTTATAGGACATTTTTGGGCGTCATAACAAGTTTTTTAGGACATTTTTTTATCAAAGAAATGTTATATTTGCTATTTTACAAGACATTGTTTGAAAAAAAAATGTCTTATAAAAACAAGTTTCTTATAAAAAGACATGTTCATAGGACATTTTTGAAAAGTGTCCTATAAAATAGCTAATACAACCCTTAGTATTAAAAGTGTCCTAAGAAACTTGTTAAGGTGCCCAAAAACACCCTATAAACTTATTACAACACCTATAGATATGACGTTTTATTATTTGGTCCTATAAACTTAAGTCCCATAAAACTGTCTATCAGGACACCTGTAGGTTGTTGTTGGCGTTCCATAAACCCGATTCTGTTGTAGTGAGTCTCTCGATCCTAGTGGTTGAGTTAAGATCTGCGTATGTCTTACCCCTCCAATACCCTATTCCAAGTGGGATATATTGGATTCGTTTGGTTTAGTTTATAAGTGTGATCATTGCAACTCTTGTGCGATCGATAAAGTACCAATTTTTATCCCGAAACGAGGTTCTACTTACTATAAGTTCCAAGATATAGGTACTTGTTTCCAAAAACCCGCCCGATCCTCGCCTCCCACCTCCCGTTATGATGGTGTCGTGCTACACCCCTATACTTCGATACCCCTCTCGAAAATCCACTGCTTTTCCTAGAACAATTAACAAAAGAGAAATGTCAGAGCATCTCCAATAGATTCTCCAAAATAAAGAAAATGGAGATTTTTGGGGGTTTTTTTAGCAATATTTTTGCTCCGACAAATTATTTAAAATAGAGAAAGTTGGAAAGAGAATGTAAAATTCTTCAAATTTGAATTTTTTTAAAAATGATTATTATATTCTCACTAATAGGAAAGTTGAAATTAAATGTTTATGAGAGAAAAATAATATTTTATTAAATGTTTGTAATATTTTAATAATATAATTAAAAGTAAATTACATGTTTCATCCCTATGGTTCTATGTTTTTAGTGGTTCTTGTCCCTTTGCTGAAAATTTAACGGGTTGTGTCCTTGTGGTTGCATTTTTACAACGAGTTGGGTTCTTAATGCAACCACAGGGATCCAGGTTGTTAATTTATTTAGGGACTGAACTTATTAAAGAAACTGCAACAACAGGAACCCAACTCATTAGGAAAATATAAATCACAGGGAGGAACACATGTAATTCACTCTATAATTAGGCATTGTTTGGCAAAAAAAAACTAGCTTATAAGCTAGTTTTTTTTTACATGTTTGGATGACCAAAAACTAGCTTATAAGATAGCTTATTGAAAAACTACTCATAGTAGTGTTTTGAAAAGCTAGCTTATCAGCTAGTTTGCCAAACATAACCTTAATGTTGTAATCTTCAAAATAGAGAAGATGTTGATGTTAGATTGTAATTTTTTCAGATATTTTAAATTTTGATTCGTTATTCTGAACTTTTTTTTTTGAAAAAAATTGTTGGATAACTTTTTACTGTTATCTGAAATCTGATCTCATAAATTATAACACATCTAACCTCCTTAGAGAAGCTAGGTATTCTTCCTTTGTTAAATGCTGCATTATTTCAATCTCTTTCTCATAATCAGATACCTTCACAAAAATTATAAGATGTCAATAAAAACTCATTAAAAAAATATACATATTTCTTCTGTCTTCAAATAAATATCCATAATAAAAAAAACACAGTTTTAAAAATGTATAATTGTTACCCCTTTTAATTAGTTAAATAACGATTTTACCCTTAATAGAGGGGAGTAACGAACTTCTCCATGTCATAATTAAGGGTAGAATTGAAAAGTAAATACTTATTTTTGCAAAAGACTAGTAAGATGGCTTAGTAGGACTCACAACATACACGGTGAGCTATACATGACTGTTTGGTAATGACTTAATTATATAGAAAGTGGTTTGGCTTATTCAGTAAACTTCTAGGGAGAGCTTTATGGACAAAGCCAAGTGTTTTTCAAACCAATCCCTCCTAATTAAAAAACACGTTCATTTCCATCTATGAAAAAACCCTCTTAAACAAAAACGTTACCAGCTAATATAGACAGATTAATCCACACAGACAGCTTTATCCATACCGGGAAATTTGTAAAAGTTGTAACTCCCCAATACTTGAGTGCAGCTAGATCATATGATCTTGCTGCAGATTCTTCTTCATCATAAGCTCCTGAAATCACAATTGAACTAAATAAATGAACTTTATAGCATAAAATAGATTTGTCATAGAAATATTTCTCAGGTTGGGTTACTAACCTGAACCGAACCAGACTTCCGTTGCGAAATTGGGGGACAAACAAATGTGTGCCACGTGTCCTAGATATTCATCATGAATGTTGTAAAATATTTCACATCCGTTATTTTTCATGATGAATAAAGACACGTGTCTCGCTCTCTTTTGTCCCCGTTTCGCAACGGAAAATATGTGCATAATTGAACTTTCCTCTACTTCTAAAATGGTTGTAGAAATTATATATACGTACCAAGATAAACTGCGTCGTATCGTCCAAAGTGCAGATTGAAGGAGAAAGAAAAATGAATCCGGATTAGATGACGACGTTTTATACTCATAAAGCGTTTGGTACGCAAATGAGACTGGAGGGAACTGAATTGAACCGGACCGGCAAAAATGAGGTGGTGGGGGTGAAAGAATATGCAAGAACTTAGGATTTTAATTTGACATTAGTAGTTTAGTAATTTACCAAACTGGTCTATATACTTTTGTTAGATAGAAGAAAAAAATGCAGTTTTGTCCTGCTCAGTCCTGTCTAGTCTCAGTTTAATTGTCACATCGAACGCAGAACAACAAGTTTTTGTTTTGTTTTCTGTCTCACGTAACAAACACATGTGACTCAACGAGGCTAGACTGGACAGACAAGAGTGAGGTAGGTGGGTGAAAAATTATACAAAGTATACGATTTTATGTGAATCATTAAAAAATTCATTTGAAGATGCATATGTGAAGTTGTATGAATAATTTGTAACGTTTTACATATGCATCTTCAAATATATTTTTTCTGTTTTTTTTTTCCAGTGATTCACATATAACTTTCCCTTTAACTTTTCTTTCTTACATTCTCACGATATTTAAACTTCTTATTTGTTCCACCTATTTTTGATGTGACAGTTTTGTCCTTTCTTAATCTTAATGTTGCACCAAACGTGGGACAATCAGTTCTGTCCTGTCCTGTTCTGCGTACCAAATGCATCCTAAAAGAACAGAAAGACGAGAAATACATCTACCTTGTTTTCCTTTCTTCTTCTGAGTTACGTTCCAAGAAAGTTTATCCCACAAATGTGCTTCGAATCTGCCCGTCCATCGATGTCTACTCACACCGCGATACTTAGAACTTCTTTTCACGGTCGTCGGTGAACCTTGGCCCGTTAACGTTTCTGAAATCAGCTCGTTTTTGCAGTCGAGTGCAAGTGCAGCCGCATCTCTTCGCCTTCTTTTCACGCACCTTTCTTCCGGGACCTCGTGGTTAACCATCGCGATGGATCGCCTCCGGGAGTTTTCTTCGATCTTTACGGCCATCATCGCCATCGATCGTTGTTAACGGTAAGTTTATATCGGTTTCTTTTAATAAAGTGTTCTTTTTTGTGCTTTCTTGGTCACTTTTATGATGTATTTATATATGTTAAAATTGTTGGCTTTTTTGGTTGTATTATGTTATGTTTTGATTTGATGATTTAGATGAATTTGGATTTTGGACGGTGTTACGACAACCTTGAATTTGTCCGTTGTCTGTATTCGTGGAATCATCCTTCATTGTTTTATACATTAAGAAACTCGTGACCCGTTTGGTTAAAATGTATTTTAGTCTTTCTACAACGATCTAGTCTCTTTGAAAGTACCCGACACTTTTTGTATAAAATCGATTGTTTTTTACTAACGAGGACGTAGTTTTTTTCCGTTTATTTTTGCATGTTAACTGTCAGAATATGTGGAACCCCAATAGAAAATCCTAAAAAATCAATCAAAGTCAAGTGGTAACGAGCAAGAAAACCGATTCCCGAACTGCCCTTTCTAGACGGCTATCCACGACACGTGAGAACTAGATGACTATCATCTGCTTTTGGAATCCAATTCGTCCTTTTTTCTCTGACAAATGGTCAGAACTGCATCTGGTTCGAATTCGAATCCTACGAAAAGATCCTCAGCCCTGATAGAAGAGAATTGGTCCAAACCTAGCCGACCCCATCTAACGGAGACTAGACGAGCATAAATTGTCCTGAAGTGTCTACACGGGTACTGATTTCCCGAAAGTGTCGAGTCTCTAATATGATAAATTTTGGCTCTGATAACATGTTAGAACTTAGAATGTGTGGAATCCCATTATATTACCCTCAAAAAGAGCCTTCGAGAAATGAAAAAAGGGTTCCAACATATATTAAAAGGAAATGGTTCAAGTCTAGCTAAAGTGGAACTTCAATATTAAGAACAACGGTATTTAAAAAACCAATAACTATAAAATAAATTAAACTAAATATATGGTCTATTTTAAATTTTTATTTTTGTTTCAAGTTGCAATAGCTTAGTTGATATGAGTTTGTTGGCGATTTAAACTATGGAATTAAGTGATTAAGACATGATGAGTGACTTTTTTCTGTGTGAATTGAAGGTTGCGTGTGTAATAGAAAATAATATGAAATGTTGAACTGAAATAGAAAGAAATTATGCTTCAATTTGGATGCATGTGTTCTTTAATATTATATGATTATTTTTATGACCTTTTCTAAGGATCAATTACTAAACGTTTACCGGATAAATGTTTATTATTATTTGCCTTATTGGGTGATATTATCGGTCATTAAAATAGATTGTTGATAAGTGTGTACCAGGTAAGAGTCTTCTCCATTGCTTTGCTTACTGGGTAAGATTTTTTTATCCTTATTATGGCTCATTGGGTAAATTCTAGGTCCTTTTTATTTATTTCTTCATTTTCAATATATGAAAAATAAAAATAAAAAACTATTTATTACTTGAAATATTTTAATTACGTGAAGTAATCAAATAGAGGGTAGAACAAATAAGAACATGGTCAAAATAAGAAAACAGCCAAATCATATGAGAATCACATGTAATCATGAAACAGGTCAACTCAGAGGTGAACGTGCGTCCCGACCCACGACTGAATCATGTGATTTTATATATAATTTTAATGTAAAAAATCACATGTGATTCAGTTGTTTTCGTTTTTCACTTGTTTGATTATTGTTCTCGTATAAACCTAAATTTAATAAATCTTATCATTTTCTTTTAATTTTTTTAAAAAAAGATGTTAATAAAATTACGTTGATTTGGGCTGAAAAGGCGGCAAATGGCAAAGTTTTGAAAAGGTGAGGGTGCATGCACTTTACCGTGGGACTCCCCTACACCTGATCATCCATCCCTCTTTCACGCCATTTTTCTATTGGCTTCTACTCTTTTGTAATTAGCATTTACTTCTTTCCATTTTGAAAACCTCATTCTTTTACGTCCATCTTTGCATGATTCATAACAATAGCGGACGCTCAATTCTTCAACATCTCTCTACTCGATCACAGCGGCAGTGTAAGTTAATCATCATCGGTCTTCTCTTCAATTTCTTCTTCTGTAATTGGATTACGTTAAGCTTACGTACGCTTTTCTCTTTCAAAAACCCTAATATTCGTTAGCAAAAACGTGGAGTGCATCAGTGTATGTACGATCTATGGATTGGTTTGTTTTGAATCAATTTTTGTTGTGGAATCGGTATTGTTGTTGTTACGTCGGTTTTGCTTTCAATTTTGAACTTATGCATTTGGATTGTTGCGATTGCTTTGAATCAATTTTCGTTGTGGAATCGGTATTGTTATTGTTACATCGGTTTTGCTTTCAATTTTAAACTTGTGTGCACTCAGATTGTGTTTAACTCACGATCGATTTGTTTGTTTTGAATCAATTTTAGTTGTGGAATCGGTGTTATTGTTACATCGGTTTTGTTTCCAATTTTGAAGTTGTGTGATTGTGTTTAACTCACGATCTTTGGAATTGTTTGTTTGAATTAATTTCTTATAGAATTGATTTTGTGTTGGATTTTGCTTTCGTATTTTGTTGAACTTGTGAGAACCGAGTACTCTTTTTGATCCGAACAGGTGTTCTGTGGATTTGAATTGTTCTTGGTTCTCTATCTCGCTTAACTGTATTTAGAATTCTAATGTTTTAGATTCGATCATGGAATCGGAATTGCTCTGATGGTTTCAATTGTGATTGAACGGCTCCTGTTGTAGTTGTATTAAGTATGGAACAGGGAACTTAGAAAGACTTTTGTTGTCCTTAATTTGCACATACTTTTTCTTAATTATATGAAGGAAGAGAAATCTTTGTCAGTTGATTGGATCTGTTAAGGGAGAATATAACTTTAACCGTGATTTGTTTTTATGTTTTGGTGGAAAATTCATAATACAGGGCAGTTTAAGGTTCATTCAGGGTGTTTACTATGGAAGAAACAAGGGGGTACTAAATCTGTGGAAGTAAAGATGGTTGATATAGTGCGTATAACATGGATGAAGGTTCCAAGAAGCAACCAGCTCGGTGTGTGCAGGTTAAGGATGGCGTTACATACAAATTTGATGGTTTCCGTGATAAGGTATCTTTCCAGGTTCACTGCATTTTCAATTGGGTTATATGGCGTATAACATCTATTAATTTGTTTTAGCAACTTTGACATCAATGTGTTGATTTATGTTCTTGCATAAATCATTTCTGATTGGTTTACATCCACAGATTTGGAAATGTTTTTTAGTGTTAAAAAAGTTTTTGTTATCGAATTTTAGTAGTCTCCATTTTTTACCAGGTGGCTATATTATTTACTAAGATTTTGTGCATGTTTGACATCAATAAAGAGTTTATTGTTTGTGGGTGATTAACTTCAAAAATTGGATGTCTTGTCATTTAGGAATGTTTATATATCGTTTAACTATATTCTTTTTTAATTTGACTTATGCCTATAATGGTTTCTGGGATGTCAAACCTAACCCATGATTAAAATTTTCTACATATGATGGAATTGTAGAATGCATATATGTTCATCTGTTATCTTTTAAAGGGGTCTGACAGTCCATTGTTTGTGGATTCTATTGTCATATTCTGGAGTGTGTATATAATTATTCAATAGTGAAATATTAAGAGGTGATAAGAGTATCTCTTTGTTGATTCCCTCAATATTTTGTGTTTGGTATTTGATAAACTCTTCCTTCACAGCTTCCCCTCACATATATCTTGTCCTTGCAGGACTTATCTAGCCTAATCAATTTTTTCAAGAACTCATGTAGCATAACACCAGAAGAGAAGCAACTTTCTCTTAGTGGGAAGAACCGGGGAGAATTTGATATAAGTGGTTGGTCATCTTTTTTTTCTTTCTTTTTTGTTGCCATTGTGAGGTTAGTGCTAAGATTGTTATCCAGAACGTGACGGATTATGTTAACTTATTTTGGGGTTAAACGCCTTAGATTGTGTCACCTAATTAACCGGCTGCCCCTTGTGAGTGCAAACAAAACCACAAGGGTTGTGGCGTAGTGGTTAAGGCGCTGGGGGTGTGGTGGAATATCCTATATGTCCAGGCGTACACAACAATTGTGGCTACTGAGAGTTTATCAGGGCCGATTCCTTGCAGTCATAATTTGTCGGGATTAGTCTAGGAATAGCCTAGGACACCCTTCCAAAAAAAGAAAAAGAGTAACAAACAACATGCTTTCCTTTCTTGTAATTGGTTCTTATTTTATGAATTTAACTATTTATAGTAATTGGATATTGTTAAGGCAACATGCTTTCCTTTAATGTTGGTTCAAAGCAAGCCTTTGAAGTATCTTTAGTTGATGTTTCCCAGACAGAGCTTCAAGGGAAGGAAGATGTTCTCTTGGAGTTCCATAAGGCTGACACTGACACTACTACTACTGGTGCAAATGAGGTCTCTTCTACTTGACTTTTCTTTTTTTTTTGTACATGTGATGATGCTTATAAACTTGAAGTCTCTGGATTTATATGTATCATCACATGTACACGGAAAAAAAAAGTTAAGTAGAAGAGACCTCATTTGCACCAGTAGTATGGAACTCCAAGAGAACATCTTCCTTCCCTTGAAGCTCTGTCTGGGAAACATCAGCTAAAGATACTTCAAAGGCTTGCTTTGAACCAACATTAAAGGAAAGCATGTTGCCTGTACAATATCCAATTACTATAAATAGTTAAATTCATAAAGTAAGAACCAATTACAAGAAAGGAAAGCATGTTGTTTGTTACTTTTTTTTCTTTTTTTGGAAGGATGTGCTATTCTATTCCTAGACTAATCCCGACAAATTAGGACTGCAAGGAATCGGCCCTGATAAACTCAGTAGCCACAATTGTTGTGTACACCTGGACAGATAGGATATTCCACCACACACCCCCAGGGCCTTAACCACTACGCCACAACCGGTGTGGTTTTGTTTGTTACTTCTTTTTGTCCAAATTTCTGTCGAGTTTAATGTGCTCTGTGCTTAAGAAAGGGTTGCTGCTGGTGACAACTCCATGAGGGCACTCACAAGGGGCAGTCGGTTAATTAGGTGACACAATCTAAGGCGTTTAACCCCAGAATAAGTGAACATAATCTGTCACTTTCTAGATAACAATCTTAGCACTAACCTCACAATGGCAACAAAAAAGAAAGAAAAAAAGATGATTAACCACTTATATCAAATTCTCCCCAGTTCTTCCCACTAACAGAAAGTTGCTTCTCTTCTGGTGTTATGATACATGAGTTCTTGAAAAAATTGATTAAGCTAGATAAGTCCTGCAAGGACAAGATATATGTGAGGGGAAGTTGTGAAGCAAGAGTTTATCAAATATCAAACACAAAATATTGAGGGAATCAACAAAGAGATACTATTATCACCTCTTAATATTTCACTATTGAATAATTATATAAACACCCCAGAATATGACAAAAGAACCCACAAACAATGGACCGTCAGACCCCTTTAAGAGATGACAGATGAACATCTATGCATTCTACAATTCCATCATATATAGAAAAATTTAATAATGGATTAGGTTTGACATCCCAGAAACCATTATAGGCATAAGTCAAATTAAAAAAGAATATAGTTAAACGATATATAAACATTCCTAAATGAGAAGACATTCAAACAGAAGTTAATCACCCACAAGTAATAAACTCTTTATTGATGTCAAACATGCACAAAATCTTAGTAAATAATATAGCCACCTGGTAAAAAATGGAGACTACTAAAATTCGACAACAAAAGCTTTTTTAACACTAAAAAACATTTCCAAATCTATGGATGTAAACCAATCAGAAATGATTTATGCAAGAACATAAATCAACACATCGATGTCAAAGTTGCTAAAACAAATTAATAGATGTTATATGCCATATAACCCAATTGAAAATGCAGTGAACCTGGAAAGATACCTTATCACGAAAACCATCAAATTTGTATGTAACGCCATCCTTAACCTGCACACACCGAGCTGGTTGCTTCTTGGAACCTTCATCCATGTTATACGCACTATATCAGCCATCTCTACTTCCACAGATTTAGTACCCCCTTGTTTCTTCCATAGTAAACACCCTGAATGAACCTTAAACTGCCCTGTATTCTGAATTTTCCACCAAAACATAAAAACAAATCACGGTTAAAGTTATATTCTCCCTTAACAGATCCGATCAACTGACAAAGATTTCTCTTCCTTCATATAATTAAGAAAAAGTATGTGCAAATTAAGAACAACAAAAGCCTTTCTAAGTTCCATGTTTCATACTGTAGAGTATAAACTATAAATAAACCGTTAATACAACTACAACAGAAGCCGTTTGATCACAATTGAAGCCATCAGAGCAATTCCAATTCCATGATCGAATCTAAAACATTAGAATTCTAAATACAGTTAAGCAAGATAGAGAACCAAGAACAATTCGAATCCACAAAACACCAGGAGCTCTCTGTTCAGATCAATAACAGTACTCGGTTCTCACAAGTTCAACAAAATACGAAAGCAAAATCCAACACAAAAATCACAAAATCAATTCTATAAGAAATTAATTAAAACAAACAAACAAATCCAAAGATCATGAGTTAAACACAATCCGAATGCACACAAGTTCAAAATTGGAAACAAAACCGATGTAACAATAACAACACCGATTCCACAACTAAAATTGATTCAAAACAAACAAATCAATCCCGAGATCGTGAGTTAAACACAATCCGAGTGCACATAAGTTTAAAATTGAAAGCAAAACCGATGTAACAATAACAATACCGATTCCACAACGAAAATTGATTTAAAACAAACAAAGCAATCGCAACATCGTGAACTAAGCACAATCCGAATGCATAAGTTCAAAATCGAAAGCAAAACCGACGTAACAACAACAAAACTGATTCCACAACGAAAATTGATTCAAAAGAAACAAACCAATCCATAGATCGTGCATGCACCGATGCACTCCACGTTTTTGCTAACGAATATTAGGGTTTTTGAAAGAGAAAAGCCTACGTAAGCTTAACGTAATCCAATTACAGAAAAAGAAATTGAAAAGAAGTCGGATGATGATTAACTTACACTTCCGCTGCGATCGAGTAGAGAGATGTTGTTGAGGAATTGTTCGCCCCCCATTGTTGTGATCATGCAAAGATGACGTAAAAGAATGAGGTTTTCAAAATGGAAAGTAAATGCTAATTACAAAAGAGTACAAGCCAACAGAAAAATGGCGCAGAAAAATGGAAAGTTATTGAGTTCTCATTGACATCTTTTAATTTTTGTGAAGGTATCTGAGTATGAGAGAGATTGAAATAATGCAGCATTTAACAAAGGAAGAACACCTAGCTCCACTAAGGAGGTTAGATGTGTTAAAATTTATGAGACAAGATTTCATATAACATTAATAGGAGATCATTTTTAACAGATTTTTTAAAATATTTTGAAAAAAACAATGCTTCTTTATTTTAGAGATTGCAACATTATTAAATATAGAGTGAATTCATGTTTCGTCCTTATGGTTACAGTTTTCTAATGAGTTTGGTCCTTGTGGATGTAGTTTTTCAATAAGTTCGACTCATAAATAAATCAACAATGTGGTCCCTGTGGTTTCATTAAGGACCCAACTCATTGTACCTATAGGGACATGATGCTTTGAATTTTCAAAAAAGGGACAAGCACCATTAAAAACATATAACCATAGGGATGAAACACGTAATTTACTCTTAATTATATTATTAATATATTACATACATTTAGGGGTCGTTTACCAAACACTTATCCGGATAAGCGCTCACCAATAAAATTTAACACTATCAGTTACTTAGCGGGTAAGATTTTAGTCCACCAAAACGGTATCGTATCCAAAAAATTTCCCGATAAGCGCTTACCGGTAAATTTTAACATTGTCACTTACTTACCGGGTAAAATTTTAGTCCACCAAAACGGTATCGTATATAACAATTTTCCCGGTAAGCGCCAACCGTGGTAAGAGTCTTCGCCATCACTTAACAGGGTAAGACTATTGGTCCTTGCCTTAGCTCTTATCGGGTAATATTCTTGGTCATTGCCATCTTCATTCATAAGGTAATATGAATTTTTTTTTTGGGAAAAGTAAGATAATATGATTTGGTAAGCGCTTGGTAAACGACCCCTTAATAAAATAACCCATATTCAGTTTCATTACAAATCTCTTATCTTTCAATTCTTTTAATAAATTATATATTTTTTAAACATTCTGCAATTCGGGCTTTAGTTATTCTTGCAAGAATTGTGCTAAACCTATTTAGGCCCAAATAAAGAGTTTAGTTTATAAAGTATTCCGCCAAGCCCACAGCCTATTTAAACCAGTTTTGAATAAAATATTGATTACAGATTTTGATTTAATAACCAATGTAAAAAAAGGTAGCAATTGGATAGGTTATTAAGGCTATGTTTGACAATCTAGCTTATAAGCTAGTTGGTAGCTGATAAGCTAGCTTTTCAAAACGCTACTATGAGTAGCTTTTCAAAACGCTACTATGAGTAGCTTTTCAAAACGCTACTATGAGTAGCTTTTCAATAAGTTAGCTTATGGTCATCCAAACATGTACCCAAAAAAAAACTAGCTTATAAGCTAGCTTTTTTTGCCAAACAATGCCTAAATCAAATGTGATCAAACCGTGAGCAGGGCTTAACGAGCCGAGTCGCAGATTATTCAATCCCGACTCGAAAAAAAATATTACCAGGCTCGAGCTTAAATATTTTTTCCAATTTCAAAAAACTCCGAGAGCCACCACTACCTGCAACAATGATCTCCATCTGGTCATCATTTCCCTTTCGAAGATCGAGATGCCAAATCCCACATTTCATCGGTTTTGATGATAACACAAGAACACGAACACCCATCCAAATTCGGTCCCTATGTATTAAATCTTGGCTATTTTGGTCAAATTGGAAAAAGTAGGCAAGAAAGTAAAGAAGGTTATCTAAAATGGCTAGTTTGGTTTTCCCAAAAGTACCACTCCAACTTCACTTCCTAGAGAGCCACTGCAAACATTATTACAGTATAAACTGTATTTTAGTCAAAAAAACCACTTACATGAGCCGGTCGTTTCGGATATCCGAAAGAAACGAGGGTTCAAATTGCAGCTATCTCCCAAAAACATTTGCTCAGAAGTTAGATTCCCATGCTTTTCTGAAGGATTTCACCCAACATTTCCGTGTTGTCACGATGACAACTCGGGCATATGCATCTCTGCTGCAGCTTGTCAGCAAGGGAAGTACATGCCTCTTCGAGTCTTGAATTCTGCGTGCTTCTAGTCAAGGGAAATATCAATGCTACATTTAGTATGGATTGCATCATAGTTGTTAGAATATGTGAAACAACCTCATTAGATTACTTTTCAAAAGAACCCTGATGCGAGACTCTAACAAAGGCTAGACGGGCAAAGATGTCCCAGCATGTCGAGTTTCAGGCAAAGATGTCGATGATGGTAGATCTTGGCTCTGTTACCATATTAGAATATGTGAAACCACATTAGATTACTCTCCAAAAGAGTCCTTGAGGAGAGAGTAGGGGTTTCAACATATATGAAGAGAAATTGTCCAAGTCTAAGCAGAAGAGGGACTCTAACATGCCCCCTCCAATGTAGACGAGACGGGCAAATATGTCTTGGTCGACACCCCGGGCAAAGACGTCCGGGGATGGTAGATCTTGGCTCTGATATCATGTTAGGATATGTGAACCAAAAAAACGGAAAACTGAGAAACACCCTGGTAGTCATTCATCATACCTTTATGCACTTGTGCATACAAGTAATTTGTAAAATGCACAAGTGCATAATGCACACATGCATAAAAAACAAAAACAACTTAATTTACTTGTATGCACAACCGTCCAGATCAAGGGCTACCAGGGTGTTCCTCAGTTTTCAGTTTTTTTGAGGTTTTCCATTGAACCTCCCTCATGTGAACCCCACCAAAAGAGCTCTTGAAGAGAGAAACGGGTTTCAACAGACTAGCCGATGTGGAACTCTAACGACAATGATTATGCAAAATTATGGGATTAGAAAGGCTTTCCTATTTCTCTCCCCTTAGAGAGAATGAATCAATTACATGTTGCTCCTGGTATGGTAATATTGAACAGTGAATAGAAGCTTTGTGCATTCTTTGATGCTAGCTTCAACAGTGAAAGGTGTACAGATTCATGTATGAATAAACAAAATGTGTATTCAATTAATCTAGAGAAAGGAAATTGTAGTGAGGATATATGGCCAACTCTTGAAGCTCCTTACTTCCTTCCATTATTGCTTCCATCAAAAATATCCTATGCTTCAAATCATCCAGCTCCTTTTTCTCCTACAGATAAATGGACCCATATTGCACCATTTATATATATGCACACATATTCACGAACTATAGGCTGTGGATGAAAAGATTTGCAAGAAATGCATAAGATGAATCCTTTAAACTGCATTCATTAATGAATCACTTTATCGACTCCCATCGCTTTACATGACCTTGCATGTCACACACAATGGCACAAAGGATAGTGCTCAGAGCATTCACAATGGAGTTTTTTGGCCACCTACGATTATGAAAAAACTTCTAGACAAGAAAAACAATCTTTTTGCTTGTGCTGTTATAAGCTTTTAATAAGCTTGTTTTTTTTGCTTGTGGGACCCACCTTTTTTTTTTGGAAAAAGCTCCAATCAAAATGTACATTGTGGATTGGATGCAAATGGTTAAAGTCACTGGTCCCGCAGACACAGTGTCACATAAATTTCTCTCTAATTTATGCAGGACATACTATGTTGTGAACTACGGAAAATATAATGCTAAGTTTAGAGCATACATGAAAAAGCAAATTAAAAGCAAGAAGGAATTAAGTAATGAATGACAAAGATCATATGAAATCCGGACCAATGGAAAGCTTCTAGACCCAATAAAGGAAAGGCAATTGCAGTTACTTCTCACCTGCATGTATAAGTTTTGTTCTGATCGATAATCATCTTCTGCTTTATTGGTTTCGGAGATTATTTGAGCAAGCTTATCTTCAAGATCTCTCGTGGCTTTTTCAACTTCTCGTGTATCAGCATGTTCCATGTTCACTTTGGTCAAAAGCAAAAACAAAATTGGAAGGAAACATGATTGGTATTAGATATAGAATAGATGGTATTAAAGTAGTATTTATCCCACATCGCCAGGTTGTCAAGATTAATATATGTATATTGTTTGAACACCGTCCTCCTTTGAGCTAGCTTTTAGGAGTGAGTTATGCCTATACCCAAACCCATTTATCATGATACCGGAGCAGGCTTTTGCATTTGTCCGCACGACAGAAACCAATAAGAGAAATATTATTGCATGTCATTCCTAGTTCTTTAAATTTACCAATCACTTTTTATCATCATCATTTAACACCAATGAAGGATTCATATCTTAGGTGCTCATTTGTTACCAGAAGAGAAATACAAACCATCTTGTGATGCTGTATTGCTGCTAAATGGTCCATTCATAACAGAATCTACCGACTGATGGAACTGTCTGCATCAGAATAGAAATGAAAGAAGTTTATATATGCATATTATAGCTGGATCCGTAGGTTGAGTTTCAGATAAGAGAATAGTCATACTTTTAGTCATTTACAAAAGGGTCGGAGAGGGGGGAAGATGACAATCAAAGAGCATACATAAATAAGTAGATTAAACCAGTTTTCTCATGATGACAATCAAAGAGCATACATAAATAAGTAGATTAAACCAGTTTTCTCATGATGACAATCAAAGAGCATACGACAACTTTCATGGTGTTGCAGATGGAACCAACATAATTAGCCAACTGTATATATAACAGGAAGGCTAGAAATAAGAATATAGATGCTTTAACAACACTGTTTCTCTTTAGGCTATAAATAGAAGAGCCTAGCCAGCTTGCAATATATCAATTTTTTGTGTACAAGATCAACCAAAATTAATTTATAATATGCAATAATCTCCAAACAAAAAATTTGACATGAATATCCCAATTAAAACAACATCCCATGAAGAAAGTGAGATGGTAACGTTACTTACCTAATTTTTGCATTTAGGTCAAACATTTTTCTAATGAAGTCATCCCTGCATTAATAAACATTGTCAAATGAAGAAATTCAACACAAGACATTTTTTGGTCTAACAGACAAACAATGATGGCAAATAACCAGTGAAACCTACCGTAAAGCCCCTTCTTCATTCTGAATGTGATTTCACACGGTTTCAAGAACCAACAGGTCCAATTATTCAAAACACAAACATTTAATTAGCATGCAAATAAAATTGAAACAGCCGGCAACAATAGAAGTATCATCAAATACCTTAACTGCCTCCAAATCAGATCCAACTGAAGATATTTCATCCCGAAGCAAAGAATTCCGCCACTGAAATGTTCAATCAAAGCGGATGTTTAAGCTAAACATAAAATATCTCGAGTTTGGAACAAGGATTAATTCGTAGTCAATTCTCAACTAGTTTTGATTCAGATCTGTTAGTTACATACAGTTACTATTATCTATGTCTATATTTAAATTTCATCAACGAGGTTCTATCGTCCTGTGTAACATTTTAGATCTACAGATCATAGAAACAAGTTCATCGATTACAATAAAAACAAAAAACAAAAGAATAAAACCTCTAGAGTTTGGATTGAGGATTCCTTCATAGCCAATTCGACTTCATAGCCTTTAAGCTCTTGTTCAGTACATTCTTTCAAACGCTTGGCTTCTTCGACCTCTAAATTCACAGAGTCAAGTTCCGATTGGAGCTCTTGAACTCGGCTCTTGAGGTTTACTACCCTTCGCTCTGTCAATTTGCTAGATCAGATTAGTTTGTTTGAAAAATGCAAATCAATGAAAACAAAAACGATTGTAAATTTGAAGAGATTTTAGATGATATGATGATATACAGATTGAAATTGAACTACAAACCTCCTTGAGATTTTTCTGTAGAGACGTCGCGAATTAGGGTTAGAAGCTCCTTTTGCGAATTGGTACATGCCATTCTCGTTTCCCGCTAATACCAAGAGATACAACGATCAACGTCATTTCTTTATATCAAGATTCAAGGGAAAAATAAGAGAGAGAGAGAGAGAGAGAGAGAGAGAGAGAGAGAGAGAGAGAGAGAGAGAGAGAGAGAGAGAGAGAGAGAGAGAGAGAGAGAGAGAGAGAGAGAGTAAAGAGTAAATTACAATTTTAGTCCCTGTGATTTGTTAATAATTTCGATTTTCATTTTTATGGTTTAAAAATTGTGATTTTCGTTCCTATAATTTACAATTTATTGTTTTTCTTTTCTCTAGACTAATTCCTAAAGTATAAGGAACTAAAAAAGTAAAGAATTGTAAACCATAAGAATTGAAACAACAATAAATTATAATCATAAGGATAAAAATAGCAATTAATTATAAATCATAAGGACGAAAACTATAATTTTTAAAGCATAGGGACGAAAACTGTAATTTTTAACAAACCACGGGAAAAAAACATAATTACTCTAGCGTAAAATTACAAAATTTATCCCTGTGGTAGTGTAGTTTCATCTAGTTGCATAAAAGTCCATAAACCCTAAAATTCATGACTATAGTTATCCGATCATTTCCCAACTTTGCTAAAATAGAAAAAATTAGATTTTTGTTCTCTAAACCTTTCCAACAGTTTTGTTATCTTGTTTGCTATAATAGAAAAAAATTGAAAATTTTCCAAGTTTAGAGCATCTCCAACAGCATTGCTAAAATAGAAAATTTTGACTTTTTCTTTGCTATTCCTCTCCAACAGCTTTACTATATGGTTTGCTAAAATAGAGAAAGATCAAAAAATCTCTAAATATAGAGAATTCTCTATAATCTCTAAATTGGAGAGAGTAACATTATTTTATTCAATCCAATCAATAAGATTTAATTTTTAACATTTAATTTTAAGTTTTTTTTATAAAAAGTGTATTGGGATGATAAATTATGGAATATTATAATAATATAAATAATGATTGATTCTCTAAAATAGAAAAGTTGTTGGAGGCAGAATAAAATGTTTTTAGAGATTTTGACTTCTCATTCTCTATTTTAGAAAAAATTTAGCAATGCTGTTGGAGATGCTCTTAGGGAATTTTCTAAAACTTGATGATAGGAGAGAGAAATTATTATTTTATTCAATTCCACCAATAAAATTTAATTTATATTAAAAAAATTTAAAGTGCATTGGGATGATAAATTATTGAATATTATAATAATATAAGTTGTTTTAAAATCTCTAAAATAGCAAATCTGTTGGAGTTGAATGCAATATTTTTTAAAGATTTTCATTTTTGATTCTCTATTTTAGAGAAATTATAGGAAAACTGTTGGAGATGCTCTCATAATTTCATTTTCGCTGCAGATCTGGTCCCTTGTCTTAACTTTTGTTAAAGAAAAACTCCTTTAAGTTTGAAATATTTTACTAATATTTATAACTATTTTTTCATACTAGAAGCGTACTCGTGCAATGCAGCGAGATTAGATACACCACGATTTTAATGTTTCATTTTATTTTTTTATCGACTTACAGTACGATTTTGAATGGTTTTGAAAAAGTGATAATGTTTTTTTAATAAATTTGTTTAATTAGGCTTAATAATATAATGTTTTTTATATAAAAAAATTAAGTATTTTGTTTGAATTCAATGATTATCTTATATATTTTAATGATATCTATAAAAAATAACCCAGTTACATATTTAATAATATAATTAAAACAAAATTATAGTAATATAATATATTAATTAATAGTGATACATGGAAATGTCTGCATAAAAGGAAGGTCCTGCAAATACCAAATTGGTGGGTGTTAGAAGCTTGCAGTAGTGTAACACCCTAAAAATAAGGATAACAAAAATCCGGAAAACGGACATGAGGTATACTAAAATTGCCATAGCAAGAGCCTCCCAAAAATGGGGAATATAAAATTAATAACCTGTTTAATCACAATTGTAATTTAACGGACAGTAAACAACAACCAACTAATCTAATTTCTACATCTAGAAAAGATATTACAAAAAGGGTTGTTATCTATAGACCCAACCGGTCTATATCCAAAAGTATAACGCGTCCATGTGCAATTCCCCAAGCTCTCACCACAAAGTCAACTAAACCTGCTTAGGACCGCCGCCGCTAGAACCTGAGATACACATCGACACCAAACAAGTGTTAGGCCAAAAAGCCTAGTGAGTTGAACAATAATAAGCATGCATGAGCAGATACAATTCTTATCAGCAGTTAACCAATGTTCAATATATGTGGAGTCATTAGGGGAGACCCAAAGCACCAATCAAGTCCCACTCAAGAGTCGATATACCTTGATGCCCTTAACAAGGAACACCCCAAAGGCCTGCCCTACCCGAAGAATATCGCTAAGAAAATTCCCCGAGTGGCGGAGGTCTAGGCACATACCATCACAGTGGTGCCCAAGACTACATCCTCCTAGTGTACTGACTTGGTTCGTCCACATAACATTTATAAGGGGTCCTTTAGATATATTTCAATCCGCATAATTCAATACCAACTACGGGCATAATATTACCACCTTATCCTCATGATGTCTAACAAAAGACTCAATGTAAATCATGCTCATCATGCATATAAACATATCACCAAAATGGTGTTCCAACTAGAATCATCATAATACCCATTTATGCATACATTCAACATACCAAGGTACCCACATTATGTAACTATGAGACAAATCCCAAATAATGATACATGTAACAATAATCATGGCAATCCCCCATACATATACATCTTCCAACTATTTTCATGAAGAAATCCCCAAACATTTGAACATATAGAGATAAAGTAACAAATAGGAGATTATGATGTGTATCTAGTTTTAACAAAGGTTTAGTAAACTCACAATCTAGGTTTTGAACCCAAAACCTATAAAATATGGAAACCCTATAAGTTGGAGAAGATGAGACTTGAAGGTGAGAAATGAGAATCTTGAAGAACACTTCAATGGGAACACTTGGATGAAGCTTGATGACCACTTAATGCTCCCAACAACCCAAAACCCTAGAAATGAATGTGGTAAGTGATGAAACCCTAAAAATCGCCTCCAAGAAGAGTTCTCCCGTTTTTGCAAAGTGTTAATGTGAGAAATGAGGCTGCCAAAGTGTTTTAAATCCACCAGACCACGCGGGCGATAGTGCCCTTGGCACTATCGCGAGTCACAATCGCGAACACACACACACTCACGGTACATCTTCCGCGAGTATGCCTGGCGATAGTGACAATTGTCACTATCGCCAGACACACCCCCCTCTCGGTACAATCCTGACGATTGTGCCCGGCGATAGTGACAATGTCACTATCGCGCCAAGCTCATCCCAGCCCAAAAACTTAGCAAATTTCGAAAATGAGCACGAGGTCTAAACACATGCAATTATAATATGATCAGATAGCATCTTAGTCTCATAAATAAATATCACATGCAAATATGAAAAACTCATGTTTTTTAATTAACACAATTAAAGTATTAGGGAACAAATACTTACCTTATAAATTCCCGGGTGTTACAAGTAGTAATATGTATTATGTGCTTTGATACTTGTAAATTAAGAGATTTTTAAAATCTTGAATAAAATGATGGTACCTTGTGCCTAATAATTTATATTTAAGAGTTTTTTATCTGTGATTTATAATATAGTATATATATTTATTCATAAAACTAAAAACCCGGGCTTTTTTTTTACTCCAAACGCCTATAGTTATAAATAAATAAAACCACTTTATCATGTTTATAATTCAAAAACATTATTCGGTAAACTAAACAGAAAGTTAAAATGAATGGAATTGAATTTCGTTCCATTCTTTTTCAACAAAAATGCATGGCCAACCCATATTCAATTTTTATTACAAGTCCCTTGAATTCCGATTATTTTGACAAATTACATTTTGTTAAAATTTTTCCGGGTTCCCAAAAAGTATCTCCAATTCTCTATCGGTGTGTTCTTTCAGGTGGACCCACATGAATCCAATTTATTTCTACATTTTCTATTTGACGGCAATTTGCTTCAATAAAAGTGCTCTAATCTATACTATATTATAAAAACGATATAAAAAACTCTTAATTACAACATTTTAAGCACAAGTTACAACTAATTAAAGTCAATTACTTAATTTACAATTTCTTAATACTTTGGTACAATCTTTCCAAGCACAGTATCTCACATAATCATCTATTTGTGGAATGGATACTCATTTATTAATATAAATATTTTTTTTTGTGGAGGATTTTATAAAATAGATTTTATATTAGCATAATCTATTTTAAATGTAGATTTTACATTTAAATCTATATTAATGAGATGTAATATAAAAAAAAAATTCTTCCGTATTTTTTTATATTACATCTCATAATGATTTTTCCATATTTTATTTTATAAAATCTTTTTCCATATTTTATTTTATAAAATCTTTTTCCATATTTTATTTTATAAAATCTTTTTGCATAATGAGATGTAATATAAACTTTTTTTTCTTCCGTATTTTTTTTGCTAATATAAAATATATTTTATTTTATAAAATCTACACGTATTTTTTTTGCTAATATAAAATCTACACATATTTTTTTTTCACGAGCATTAAAAGAAGAAAAAAGAAGGTTGATATGAATTAAAAATAAAAAATAACGAGATACACTAATAAATTATCGTATTCTTTAAAATAAAAATATTTTGCAATACTTTCCAAATTAACCAAGTGCAAAGAAAATAAAATAGAAACGATGTAGATATAAAAATATTCTTCCATATTTTAATATATTTACATTTAAATGTAAAATCGAAAATGAAAATAAAAGATTTTTAAAATATTCTCTACATTCACTATAAATATATATAGCTTCTCTATTTATCATCCGAGTACAAGAAGAAGATGAACAGTCGGGTGTCAATGGCGAAACCTGCAACTGAACAAAAGATATTCCACTATATTTTTGTTTCTTTTAAAAACTACTTTTTTATTTTATTTTATTTACTGAGGATTTGTTTATATTTTTCAAAACCCACAATTATATTTTTCGAAGTAGGGGAATAAGATATATATACATATGTTTATTTTTATCAACTAATACTATGAGGTCTTGAAGTCAATAGTCAGATAAATTTTCAAGTGGTACTGAGTGAATTTAAATATACCAATTGAGTTGCCGGTTACAAAAGATAGAAATCATTTATTTTCTTTGTCATATTTGATGTGGGTAGAATGTTGTTAATTAATCTACAGATTTATACGTTCAAAGTGATTGTCAAGTGTTGTCGAGGAGGTTTCAGAAAAATTGCAAAATCTGTAAAAACGTATGTTCATATTTATAATTATTTCAATAATAGTGATATATTGTGAGACATGTCGTTTGAGTTTTAAATAATATAATACAAAAGTATTACCAATATTATTGCACAAACTCATAACAACAAACGATTAAGAATATATGCAAGTTAACCACTTATGAAAATACATTCATTTTTCACATTGTATTTCATTAACTGTTAACAGAGAAATTACGTTTCATTTTAACTTGGTTCAATATTCCAACAAAAAATTTATCCTCCCGTGCAATGCACGGGTCCAACACTAGTATTTCATACATGACATAGCCGAGAAGGCTCGTGAAGGAATGAATGCAAAGTTCCATGTATGTAAACTACTATTCAAGTTCCAAAAACACTTGAAAGTTCTATACCAATTGTCTTTTGAGAGAGAGGTTTTTGTACTTAATTATCATTTTGGATATACTTGGTATATATATACTTATTTAAATATTTAAGAAACATATTATAGAACTGAAGGATTATGTCCATGTGATCACTTCATCTAGGGGTGTTCATCTAAATCGCCCACACTGCACCGCACCACACCGCAAAGTGCGGTTTAGAACTTCCGCGGTGCGGTTTGCGGTTTGCATTTTTACCAAACCGCACTATGCGGTGCGGTTTGCGGTTTTGAGTTATCAAACCGCGGTTCAAACCGCACCGCACTGCACATTATATATATGTATATATTTTTAATTTTATATATTGCACACACACACACACACATATATATATATAGAATAATTGCAATATTTATATAATATGTATTTATGAATCGGACGTATTGAATATTGTTATTTTTTGGACCACGATCACGTTATCATTGATTTTAAAATGAATTTTTGATCTTATAATTATTGAATTGTAGGTGTAAAGCGCGTAAGGTACAAACCGCATAAACCGCACCGCACCGCATTTTGCGGTGCAGTTTGCGGTTTGGAAAAATGCTCAAACCGCATATGCGGTTTGCGGTTTTACCCCAAACCGCACCGTGAACACCCCTAAGTCTTCATCCGTTTTTCTATATTTATTTCATGTGATTAATCCAACATTAATAAGGTTATCTGAAATTGGGAAATCTGTTCAATTCAATTCAAATTTCTATGAACTTTTCATTTGAATCTCAAATCAATTTCATTATTAATAATTGTTTATGATATATGTGTGTCAGATGATAGAGTTGATATGTAAAAGTCGTTCAATTAGTATTTCTTTTATAGATGATTCATTTGAGATATCACAGATCTGCAGTGATTACAATCGGTTGTCTATTTTCAATTTTATTTTCTGATATGGAATGATATGGAATATGGGATGGTGATTTGATATTTACATAATCAATTTTGAAATTTATGTTCGAATGGAGACCAAAAGAACCCCTTTTATAGATATGTGTTGATCGACATTTCAGATAAGCATCAGACTCACTGATCAGCATCAAGCTTCAGTGACTCAACATTGAAGGCGAATATTGTTAGTGTCAATGACCCAACACACTCGCAGAAGGCAATGAAGGTAAGCACTGAACAAAGCTATATGATGTTTAAATTGAGACTTCGAGAGATGACTTGTACCAAACCCTTGCTCTATGAGTTAAGTCCAGTTCTCATGAACAAATTAAACTGATGAGTTTATGTGGTTATAACATCTCCATGAGTCATGC
This sequence comes from Arctium minus, assembly GCA_954870635.1. NCBI lineage: Eukaryota > Viridiplantae > Streptophyta > Magnoliopsida > Asterales > Asteraceae > Arctium > Arctium minus. The sequence continues at coordinate 3,622,901 of OX941092.1, read as the reverse complement.
CATGGTTGATGTTTCTTGCAAAATGACTTGCATCAAACCCTTGTTCTCTGTGAGTTAAGTTTGTTGTTGAGCAGATTAAACTGATGAGGCTATATGGTTATAACATTAGGTCTCTATATATGACTATGAATTAATTTTTCAAAGTACGAAGCAAACACAGAGGTGGATTGCCAATTGCCATCTATGAATTGCCATCTATGAAATCAAATTGTTGGAGGGTCCTATCCAACCTGTGCATATTCAAAGATAATATAAACCATTAAACTAATGGCTGAATGAATAGTAGTTACCACAGTAAGAAAGAATACCGAACATTCTAATCATGAGGGTTGGGTACAGAACGAAACAAAAAAACATATTGAGGGTTGAGTAATTGGTTTTAGAATTGTGATTCACCCGCGGTGCATCGCGCGGATACACAACTAGTAAATAAATAAAACCACTTTATCATATTTATAATTCAAAAGCATTATTCGGTAAACTAAACAGAAAGTTAAAATGAATGGAATTGAATTTCGTTCCATTCTTTTTCAACAAAAATGCATGGCCAACCCATATTCAATTTTATTACAAATCTCTTGAATTCCGATTATTTTGACAAATTACATTTTGTTAAAACTTTTTGCAAACTAGACGTTCTTAAGGGTGCGTTTGGTATGCAGAACAGAGTGGAACAGGACAAAACTAAACAGGCTTGTCCCATGTTTGGCGTGACCATATGTGGGACACGCTAGAACTAAGTGGAACAAGCATGGGACACGCTTGTCTCATTCCAACCCCCTGGAACTAAGTAGAACAACAATACTTTGACTAATATACCATTTGTTAAAAACATAAAACATGTCTTCTCATCATCCACGCCTCCAAGCTAGGGATATGCAAAACCCGAATAGTCCGAAATCCGAATCCGAACCAAAGATAAAGTGCTTTTGCAAAACTCGAATACCCCGAAATCCGATAATCCGAAACCCGACATTTGGGAGGATATCCGGGTTCGGATTGGGTTTTATCGTTGGCCACCCAACCCGTTAGAAAACCCGAAATAACATAAATCTATATTTTAAATTATATATATATCTAATTATTTTTTGAAAATCGTAAATTATAGTCTGTTGAAATATTTTATAAATTTTAAACTTGCTATCGATTTTATCAATCTTTCAATCGATTGTATTCATCCTAAAAAAACGATTGAATTTATATATAACTTTTGAATTATATAATACCCAAAACCAACCGACATCAATCCGAAACCCGACCAACCCAAACCCTAAACAACCTAAAATCCGAAACTTAAAATTTGGGTTTTGATTTCCATATCCAAAATCCAATCGTGATAAATTAGTTTTATGTTTTTGATAATCCATTGCACTATGTTTTAGTGATATCAATTAGTTTTATGTGATGTAATCTATGATTTTTCATCTGGGGTAAATTCGTCATTTAACCGGTCTAGTTCTGTTCTGTCCAGTTCTGTCATTCTTGCCAAACGCTGGACAGTTGTCCTGTTCTATTCCGTCCTGTTCCATCTTGTCCTGTCCTGTCTGCGTACCAAACGCACCCTAAGGGTGGGTTTTAGTCATTCTTGCAAGAGATTGGGCTAATCCTATTTAGGCCCAAATAAAATAGTTTAGAAGCCAAGCCCAGTCTATTTAAACCAGTTTTGAGTAAAATACTGATTACAGATTTTGATTCAATAACCCATGTGAAAAAAAAGGTAGCCATTGGATAGGTTATTAAGGGTGCGTTTGGTTCGTTTTAAGGAATGAAAATGAGAATAGGAATGAATATAGTTAGGAATAGGAATGAATATATTCATTGTATTAATGTATATTGTATTATATTACATTACATTGTTGATGTTGAATATAGTTAGGAATAGGAATGAATATATTCATTGTATTAATGTATATTGTATTGTATTACATTACATTGTTGATGTTTGTGATCAAATTGTGAGTACGGGTGTTAATGAGTCGAGTTGTATTCAAGTTCGACTCGAAAAAACATTTACAGGCTCAAGCTCGAATATTTTTTCAATTTTCGAGCTCGATACTCGTTTATAGGCTCAAGGTTAAGATCGATTGGCTCGCTTATTTGCTCGACCTCAATGATTTTATATTTAGATTATATGATTTATGAAGATATTTGGCTCAAAAAAAGTGTATGAGAATGGCTCGACTCAACACGAAAAACTTAATTGAGCTTTTGAAAGAGCCTAGCCGAACAATGGTGTTATGGAGCTCGACTCGTTATGTTAAACAAGTTTTAGTGTATTCGAGATTGACTCGAGCTCGAGTAGCACAGTAAAAGCTCCGACTCGTTAACACCCCTAACTGTGACATCAAGATTCAAAATTATGTGATAATTTTAATAAAAACGAAACAACTTTTATTTGAAACTTTATAAAAAAAATGGTTATATTCGATGGAAAAAATATTCTTACCTTGTTTCGGGACAAGAGAGAGCGGTTTTCCACGGACGTTAATCGTTTTTCCTTGCCTCGACCTGCAAATGAAACATGGTCGAAAGTGGTTGCCAAATAAATCCTTGGAAACCATTGGTCACGTTGTGAATTACATGTAGTAAACATAACGTATTTTTGGTTGTTTATAAGAAAGTCTTCAACTAGAATGGGCAAAAAGACCAGACCTTTCAGTCCAGACCGGTCCCGGACAAGACCATGACGTCATTAGGCTGGACCAAACAAAGACCGTCGGTCTTAAATCGGTCTTTTCCTTGCCAGACTTGGACCGGGCTTTTTTTGTACTGTTTTGACCAGACCAGATTTTTTAGGACCAGCCTGTGTCCATCTCCGTAAACAAACACCTAGGGAAAAACCTCAAAAAAATGGAAAACTGAGGAACACCCTGGTAGCCCTTCATCTGGACGGTATGCATTTGTGCATACAAGTAGTTTGTAACATGCACAAATGCATAATGCACACGTGCATAAAAACCAAAAAACAACTTAATTTACTTATAAACAAGTGCATACCGGGGCTACCAGGGTGTTCCTTAGTTTTTCATTTTTTTAGGATTTCCCCTGAACCTCCATCTCTCTCTTCTCTCTCTCTCTCTCTCTATATATATATATATATATATATATGATTTATTATTAATGAAATAATGATATTAAAAACATTTCACATTTATATTAGAAGAAGAAAAATCATATATATTTAGCATTGTATAAAGAGTCTATGACCAAATATTCAAAATAGAACCTGAAGGGTTTTATAACTTCGTTTTAATCGCGAGTATGTGACGTGTGTGAATCCCTAAAACTGTGAGTGATATGATTAGGTAAATATGTAAAGTGTAAAATCTAAAGTTAAAAGCTTAAGAACACAAAAGCTATAAAAAAAAGAAAAAAAAAAGTCACGCCTTATAAAACACGCATGCCCCTTTGTGCCATGGCACGCCTCAAGGCACCGTAGCGTGAGCCACTACTTACACAAACGCTACAGGCCTTATCATAACTGCAGAGACGCACCTTTTAGAACCCTAGCGGCAATCGAGAAAGCACGGTTGGCATCATCCGTACCGGCATTTTTCTCGGCCCCCACTCTTTGGATCCATGAGTGTTGTTCCTTTCTTGTGGATCCAAGGCAAACCCAGATAGGCTCATGAGGTCTAGACCTACATATCCTAACCAAGAAGATGCACTTTGTTGGAGCTTTTCTGGCAAATTTTCACATCAAGAAAAGCAAAATCCCAACAACACTCATTCTTACACTTTTGACCATTTTCAGCAAAAATTCTGCCTTCACCTCTGTAATTTACATAATCTTAACCTTGCTTCAATTGCAATTCATATATTCTATTCTCCCCTGCTGATTGTTTAGAACCAAATGCTGAAAAAAAATCCAAACGCTCATGACATCAAGGACGTGCATTTGGTACGTTGGACAGGACAGGAACAATAGAGAACCAAAATTTATTTGTTCCATGTTTAGAGCAACATAAATTAGGACGTGATGAGCACCAAAATAGATGGAACAAAAATCCGAAGGCAGACCCTGAATTTTGTTTTGTAGTGGTGGCACAGAACAATTATTGTACGAAATAAATCACAAAAAAACAATCAAACTAGGTTGGGTTGGTTGTAATGGCACTTATTCTAATTAAAAAAATCATCATAAAATTTACTCACCAAGACTTGAACCTGAGACCCTTTTTTTTCCCTTTAAAGGCATTCTTACCAGTGCTCTATACCTTTCTTTTGTTATATTTATCCAAAACGGTGGCACATATCTAATTAATACGGTGGAACCTTTAAAGGTCGTAATTTTTTCCCACTATGTCAGGACATACCACCTTAAAGGGACGTTCTTTAACATGTTAAACGTGTGATTTTGATCGAGCCTTCAGGATTTTGGGGCCCAATTTTACATTGTTTAGGGTCATTCATCAACAAATGTAAAACTATAGCCCACCTCCGTGCCTCTCTAATTTCTACTAGAAGACAAAAGTAGTAAGTTTCATCATTGCCTCTATGATTTATATATATGAATATATGTTATCTCATTTTGCATTTTGCAATGTAATCAAAAGGTTTAGGTATAAAATGACCTCCAAAAAGATTGGAACATCCCTACCGCCGTATGCACCTTACTAGGTCTGCCCATGCAAAAATCAGGAATAGGAGATAAGATTAGAAATTACTAAAATACTCATGTCAAATTAAAACCCTAAAACCTTCTGTAATTTTTTCACCCACTTACCTCACTCTCATCAGTCCAATCCTGTTCACGTATCAGATGCACCTGCTTTAACGCTTTACCTGCCAACATGTGCGTAAACGGGTTCAATGATAAGAAATTTGTATTTGGGTTTGAATAAGAACAAAAAGTTGTTGTTCCACGTTTGGCGCGACATAAACTGGGACAGTACGGAACTAAGCACTAAAATAGGTGGAACAAAAACCAAGGATATGAGACAAGATTGATAAATTACTAAAATACCCATGTCAAATTAAAACACTATTACTTCTCACAATTATTTCACCCGCCTACCTCACTCTCGCCAGTACAGTCCAATCCCGTCCAAGCATCAGATGCACCTGCTTTAACTTTTTACCTGCCAACATGTGCCCTGTGCACAAACAGGTTCAATCATAAGAAAATTGTATATGGATTTGAATACAGTAAAGCTGTAAAATTGAGGAATACATATAAAATAGGGGTAATATATAAGGCAACCAAAAGAAAGATCATGGATCTTCTTTTTCTCTTTAAATCAATCTATAAAGACAAATCTAGTGAACCATATTTAAAATGAACACACATCAGTCCCCACTGTGCCAAAAGAACCAATAAACTAGTGGACAAACTGCATGACCAGAAACTAGAATCAAACTTTTGACTAACCATGACAGTTTCTTCCTAATTTTCCAAAATGGAAAAAAGGAGTCAAAAATCTATTTGAAAAAAATTACATTTTCTCCATTTTTGGTGATTCCAGCATTAACTATATTATTAAAATATTCAATACATTTAATATCCAACAAACTTCCAACATTTAATTGGTGGCAACAATAAAAAATATATTTCTCTGATTCTCTCTTTACCGGCATTTTAACTTTGGAGGGTTCTTCAAATTTGCAGAATTTTACCCTCTCACCTACTTTTTTTCATTTTGGATCTATTGGAGCAAAAGTAAAAAGGATAAAAACTCGTAAATCTCATTTTCATCATTTTGGAGAATCAGTTGGAGATGCTTTAAGTTACCCCATCTTTTGGTTAAACAGAACTCTTTAGTTACTGTATGTAGGGCCATATTTGTTACAAAAACCAGTTGCCTTTTTGTTTGATAAGTTTCTCCACATCTTTTGTGTAACAATGAGAGAAAACTACTTCTAAATGACAGCAAATGCCACATTTGCATTATTTAACAAAGCCTATTCATTCTTTGGTGAGGTTTGAACCCTTGACCAATGACCCTCTGGTAAAGAAACTTAGATTGGAAGATGCAATGCTACCTTTTTCTTCCTAAAATCAACAAGGCAACCAAGAAAGCATAAAGAGCACCTGAGGATGGTTTATGTTATAAAAGGCAACAGTAACCTAATATTAATAACCCAAGACCAATCATGATCTCCCTATATGATGCTTATCATGTAGTGGCAGCTATAGTCCCATTGTATGTTGCCATGATCTTGGCATACATCTCTGTGAAATGGTTGAAACTCTTCACACCAGAACAATGTTCAGGCATAAACAAATTTGTGGCTAAATTTTCAATCCCTTTGTTATCCTTCCAAGTGATCTCTAAAAGCAATCCCTACAGAATGAACCTCAAGCTTATTTGTGCTGATTTCCTTCAAAAAGTCATTGCATTGATTGGTTTGACAATAATCACGTATGTTCGATCCAATGGACATCTAAACTGGATCATAACGGGTCTTTCTTTATCAACATTTCCCAACACTTTGATCCTGGGAATCCCACTGCTAAAGGCTATGTATGGAGACGAAGCAGCTGCGCTTCTTGCGCAGATAGTTGTACTACAAAGCATAATTTGGTACAACTTATTATTGTTTCTGTTTGAGCTCTCAACCGCAAGGGAAGCTCACATGATGCAACCATCAGAAGATCATAGAGGTATGTGATCATCTAATTTAGTTATTTACAGGCCACATTTACATTGAAAACCTATATTATATAAAAAGTTAAAAACAAGTTTTTTTTGTATAATGGTGGGTGTCCGGGTCAGCCTGGGTGCACCTCGACTAATCCCATGAGGCCCTGAAGATAATTTCTAGGAAAATTCCCGATGGCCCTAAGGAGACCCAAACTGGCGTGCTAAGGGGAAGAGCCCCGAGGCTCGGCCTTTATTTGCCAGTTGAGCTGGCCCTCAAGGTTTATATAAAGAAACCTAAGTTGGAGGCAACTTGTAATTGTCATGGACCAATACCAAACATATAATGATTTCCCATTTATGATTTCGAACTTCAGATGTCCGTCAATTGAACACTACATGAGAATAGAAGATAGCAAAATGTGTCTGAAAATGACCATATCTGATTTGTGTACGTTTTGGTTTGTGAATGAGACTGCTAAATCACTTTTAAAACTCATAACAAATTGCTCAAATATCAATTTTCAAAACCTATACAAAATTTATTCGTATTTAGAAAAGCCTTTAAACTTGTTATGAAGGAATAATAACTGACATGTGGATTGTAAAACATTTTTCCTTACAGAGGCCCAACAAGAACAAGGAGTAGAGGAATGGGATGAGGCTAAATCCAGAACTCCAACAAGAAAAATAATGCTCATCCTTCTAACTGTATGGAAGAAACTTCTGATCAATCCAAATACTCATGCGACTCTATTAGGTCTTGCATGGGCAAGCATAAGCTTCAGGTAAGCTTTCACAAGTATTATAGGCATAAACAACTTAAAAGTTACAACAAGAATTTGTGACATAGGAATATAACAAAATTAATGACCCAGCATATATGGGTTACCGGTAGAGCCTAGCCTCCTTGGAGGTAAGTGTTCAAGCCTCACCCAAAGGTTGAGGAGTGTGTGTGTGTGAGTATTTGCCGTATATAAATATTTTATAATTCAAAAAATATAACAATTAATGAAAAGGGTTTTATGCAGGTGGGATATAAGATTGCCAAACATCGTGGAGAATTCAATATCTATATTGTCAGATGGAGGGCTTGGAATGGCCATGTTCAGCTTAGGTACCAACATAAAACTTTAAGCTTTGTTACTTGATGGCATCACGGGAAAAAATAAAACTTTTAAGCTCTATTACTTGATAGGTCTATTCATGGCATCACAGGCAAGCCTAATAGCATGTGGTACCCGAATGGCATTATTGGCCATGGTCTTGAAGTTCATAGTTGGGCCTGCCATAATGGTAGCTCCCTCCCTTGCTATTGGATTGAGGGGAGTATTGTTTAAAATTGCAACTATACAGGTGGACTTGTACTTTTCTTGTAACGATACCAAGGGAGTGTTTTGATGTGCGTTTTGAAACTGATTATTACAGCTTGGATAATCATAATCATAATCAAATATTAGTCGATTATTAAAGCTAAAGATAAATATGTACTTTTACATTCATCTTAATAATCAATATTCATGGTTTTTTCTTATATGATTCTCCAAATCTGGTTATTTTGACCCTAAAATAATCAGAAAGTTATAATCATGATGTTTTTTTGTACCCAAACACTCATAACCGATTGTTTAAACGCACATCTTAATACCCCTATGATCAAATAAATAAAGTTAGGTTCATACGAGAACAGTAACCAAACAATAAAATAAGAAAACAGCCGAATCACATGTGATTTTACACTAAAATCAAGTGTAAAATCACATGTGATTATGAGACTTTGGCCGCGACCTGAGATCGCGGGTCACGTCGCCCGACACCCTTGATTTAGCCGGTTTCATGTTCTCTTATTTGGTTAGTGTTCTCGTTTCAATCTCCCTCTATATAGATAAGAGAAAGGTTCAAACGAGAACGCTAAGAGCATCTCCAACAGTTATGCTATAATTTTTCTAAAATAGAGTATAAAAAATTAAAATCTCTAAAAGAAATTATATCCAACTCCAACAGCTACTCTATTTTAGCAATTATATCATCAATTATATTATTAAAATATTCAATACATTTAATATAATATTATTTCTCTCTCCTAAACACACAACTTCAATTTCTCCTATTGGTGGAAATAATTAAATATTATTTCTCTTTCTTAGAAACAGAGTTTTAGAGATTTATCCAAATTTGGAGATTTTTATCTTCTCTCTCTTCTTTTTTCTATTTTAGCATATGGTTTAGCATAGCTGTTGGAACAACAAAATTGCTAAAATCTTACTTTTTTTCTATTTTGGCATACCTGTTGGAGATGCTCTAACTAATTAAGAAAACACGAGGACATCAAATCAATAGCAAAATTATATATAATTCAGCATTATACGGCCAAAAAAAATGGACTATGATTTTGTACGTGATTTCTTTGTTCTCATGTTTTCTTAAATAGATATCGTTCTCGTATGAACTCACCTCTATATATATACATATACATGTGTGTGTGTATACATATACATGTGTGTGTGTATACATATACATGCGAGTGTGGACGCCGGTGTGCATATAGACAGATAGTAATGTTATATCTTTCTAAACCTCTTATATGTGTGTATATATATATAAGTAACAATGTCCTGTGTGGTCCAGGCAGCTCTTCCTCAGGGAATTGTACCATTTGTATTTGCGAAGGAGTATAATGTGCATCCAGAAATCTTGAGCACCAGGTACTAACTACTTTTGCCTATTGAAACAATTCGATTTGAAGAAACATACGAACATGATACAATCTAATTGCAGCATACTCATCGGCTTGCTTGTCGCATTACCAATCGCATTGGTCTACTACTTGTTGTTAGGGTTGTAGGCAACGCATATAAGATGATCTATTGAGAATTAGGGTTTCGGAAGCGATGTATACAGTGTGCGAGATTCATGTAAATTTCAAGGAATTATATGAATCATATATGAGTGATAAATACACAGATGAAATAGTATAGCTAATTAAAGCATGTATAGTGTGCATCATAAGTTAATTTGAAAGAAATTCGCTCAGGTAAGTGATGAAGTACCTGGTTCTGATTTCATGAGCAGATCGGCCCGCCATTTTTATCCCAATTTGTTTTTGGATTAAAAGATCTCTCCAAATATCGGATTTCTATTTATACGTTGAGGGATGGAGGAAATGAACGTCCAAATAAAACTTTTGATTGGTTTGTAAATTTGGTCCTTGTGATCTGTCGAAAATAAAGAGTAAATTACAAATTTGGTCCTTGTGGTCTGTTAAAAATAACACTTTTCATCCCTGCAGTTTCAAATTTACAAAATAGCCTGTAAAAACGTCTAGATTTGGTCTCTTCCTCTAACGGTCGTTAAAAAAAATCATTTAATTGATAGGCATATTCGCCCTTTTTGTCAATATTTTAATCTTTTATCAAAGCAAAAACTACAGTGACCAAAATCATACAATCGATTTTAATTATTAGGTAAACGACAAAAAAAAAATCGACAAAATAACGAAAATGTTTATCGTTTAATGAAAATTTTAACGGTTGTTAAAAAGAAGGGACCAAATTCGGATGTTTTTGCAAACCACAATGACTATCTTCTAATTTCGAGACTATATTGACATAAAGTGTTACTTTCGACAAGCCATACGGACCAAATTTGTAGTTTACTATAAAATAAAACTCGTTTTAAATTAGGGTTCGTGTTTTATAACAACAATACTCGATTCTACGTTATTAAAATGCGGATTAAAATTTTTGAGTCAAGCTAAGTCATCCAAGTTTACATTTTTTTTTTTGTTTAACATGTTCGTATATTCATAAAAATTAGCAAGCACATTGTAACACCCTCACATCTGAAAATAACAACTAATTTAAAATTTTCTAAATACATCAATATATGATTCGTATACAATCACAAATTAAGGTTTAACCTCAACAGACACAATTTATTCTCTACATACAACCTATAACAAGAACGGGTGCTACTAAAACCCAATAATAGTTAGTCACTATCTCCAAACTGCAGAAGACTTCACCAAATACTCACACTTGCGAAAAACTAAAGCACATCCCTTCATAGCACTGATAAAACCAAACCCCCAACTGGAACCTGATACACATGCCGACAAATAAAAAGGTTAGGCTTAGCGCCTAGTGAGCTCAAGAGTTTTCAACATTTATAAGTGAATCGTTACAAAAGAAGAATGCAGATTAAAATCATAATCTTTCAAAGTGATATGCTTCAAATATGAAAACGACTCGTTTACCGATAATATGCATTTTAAACGAAAGGGACACCATTATATACGTTAACGAAACCAAACTGTTTAAAGAGCTAAAATCCCGATATAAAATGTTTTCCGTAAATTTAGATTCAACCAAAAACTCACTCAAAATAAGAGTTGAGAGAGACTCCCAATTTATAAAACGCGGTTAAAATGTTATATCTCGAAATACCCAAAACACGGGTGAATCATGACTGTAACACCCTCAAATCTGAAAATAACAACTTATTTAAAAATTTTTAAATACATCAATAAAGGAATTATCTACAACCACAAACTAAGATTTAATCTTAATACAAACATTCATTCTATACGAAAGCCTATTATAAGAACGGGTGCTACTAAAACCCCAAAGATAGTCACTATCTCCAACATTGTGGAAGACTTCACCAACTACTTACTTTAGTGTCTAGTAAGGCTCTACGCTTCATAAAACTGCTAGAACTCAACTCCCAACTGGAACCTGTTGCACATGCCGACAAATAAAAAGGCTAGGCTTAACGCCTAGTGAGCTCAAGAGTTTTCAACATATATAAAGATGTCTGCGAAAATAGGTAATGCATTTTAATTCATAATATTTAAAATGGTATGCTTTGAATATGCAAACGACTCGTTTTCCAATAATATGCATTTTAGACAGAGAACACCAATACGGACGTTTTTCCAAAACAAATTACTACAAAAGAATGATACCAATGTAAACCGCCCCTTCATAAATTAGCTTTAACCCAAAACTCACTCAAAGCGCAAGTATAAATTAAACTATCCATTTAAGAAGGTACGGTTAAACCTTATATTTCAAAACACCCAAAACTCGTGTGGGGCATAATACTTAACCCATAAATCAAGGGTAAAACCCAAATATACAAAACGTCACCGAAAATTTGGATAATAAAACTCAATACCCAAAAACAACACCTTTCGGTGACGGGGGATTCCCGATTCCATAAAATGTGACGGTCCACAAAGTAAGCCCATTTTATGTTGTTATGACTAGTCATATAAACAAAAGTACACGCAAGGGATGTCAGGCTTAGTGGCTTTAAACATACACCCACGGAAACTCAAGTTCAACCCCAAAGGGTTGCTAGGTCGAGCTTCTCATCCAATATCGTAATACTTGAGCACGAAGGAATTATAACCCAATCCGATGCCAAACGTGCCTCGACGTGGAAAACTAGTCGTCCCACGCCGGAACAATAAATACAAGCGCAAGGGATGTCAGGCTCAGTGGCTTTAAACATACACCCACAGAAACTCAAGTTCAACCCCGAAGGGTTGCTAGGTTGAGCTCCTCATCCAATATCGCAACCAAGGCTCTAAGTCGAGCTACCAAAACTGGACAATTGTCCAAAGACTCCAACTTAAATAAAAATGTCAAGCCGCAGGCTTAGCACCCATTGACCCATTTATAAATGAAGTAAAAATACGATAAAACGCATTCGACCCACGGGTATGCAAACACAACGACTAAAAGTGTAATTAATTCAAAACTCCACGTTAGTTGAGGCAATCAATTTTCCAAATGACTTATACCCTTATATTCTCAAAATGCCTCATAACACAAAAGACATGCCTTTTTCCAAACTTAACTGCTGATAAGAATGAAAATCATAAAATGAGACTATAAACGCTCTTTCAAATACCTCACATAAACGTGCAAGTAATACTTTATAAAACATTCCATTTCATGAATGATGCATAAGACCCGACAACCATTTAAAAGTGTATTTCTTTGACCAAGGATTTATTTATGCAATGAAACCTCAAAACACATTCATTTGTGACACATTTATCAAAATACCCAAAAATCCCAAATGTGGGTATTATACAAAGTTTGTAAAGTTAAATACTTCCAAAAATCAAAGATTAGCAAATAACCCAACATTTGATAATTTCATGTAGAACACATAAACACTTTAAAATAGACATTTTGGCATGTACAATGTTTTCACAAATCAACTTGAACTCACCTTGCTAGATTTAGGCTAAATCTAGATCTTTCCTCCAACTAGAGCTCCTTTGAAAAACACTTGAATCCTCAAGCCGAAATCCTCCCAAAACCTAGATCCACACAACTTCAACCGTAAATAGCCACATCCAACCATATAGAAACATTCCCCAAGCATAATACACCAAAATCCCCAACGAGATCCAAACCCTAGTTTTTCCCAAAACTATCAAGTCCGAGATTTGATAAGCCAAATACTAGGGAAACATCAATGGAACATTCATAACTTATTACAAGGTTTGGAAATGGAAAGAATGTACTTACCACTTAGGTTTTGACGAAAAACCTAGAAAACCCGAAATGAACTTGAGGTTGAAGAAGAAGATGAAGATCCTTGACCAATAACTTCCAATCTTTCACGGTTGGAAGGAGGAACACTTGGAACATAAAGATTTGGTGCCCTTGATGCATAAAACTGATTTTAGGGTTTGGGGTTCGGTTTCTAGAGAGAAAAAGGGTGAAAGGGGTTGAGATAAATGAAGAGGGGCTGCTCAAGGCTGATTAAAAACGACCAGGGCCGTCGGCGATTGTGCCCAGGGCACTCTCGCCAGGGTACTATCGCCCAAATTGTACCGCGGGCATCACCCTGTTGGCGATTGTGCCCGACGATTGTGCCCAGGGCACTATCGCCCAGAGTGTCCCGAGCCCCGATTTCTTCCATTTTCATTCGGAGCACCCACGATGCGATAAGGCTTAAAAGGTAAGGCGTAAGGGATGAAATTATATGATCAGAATCAAGGATTTCTCAAAGGATTGGCTTTCACATACAGGGATTTACGGGTGTTACAATGACCCACGACTCATAAATGGAAATAAACAAATACCGAAACGTAGAAACGACGCATTCCATTCAAACCTTAATATACGCGGGGGAAACCCAATATTAAGGTCATCATTTACCGTCGACCGTACAGAAACCAAAGTTGATAAGATGCGACGTTAACATTTAAAAAAAACACGGATCGACGACGGGAGACCCGTATACGTTGAGAGTAGAGGAACATGCAAGTAGGCCACACATACAACTTACTTGCATGTCATCTCAACGTTTCCATCTTGGGTGGCAAGAACACGTGAATGGGGCCACCCGTGATGTTATTGGATTTCACCACATATCCCGGTCTTAGTTCCCATGTCATACCAGACATCATAACCTCAGATCGTTTATTGCCTCTAGCCATACTCCGTCGAGTTCCACCACAAGGACTTACGGACATGGGTGTCTATCTAATCTATACGAGTTTTAACTCGGAGGCTCGTGCCACCTATTGTCTACTCGCTAGCGAACCCAAGCGGTCAACGGTCATAACCAACCTTACCCGTTTTCCCAAAATAGACAGACTTACGTGCCTATGGATCCAATACAACACCGTAACACCCTGATTTCGAAAAGGTATCATTTCAAGTTAATACATAATCGGTATTTTAAGGGAAAAATAAGATATAGAATTTTGGACCTAAATACTAGATTTTATAGTCTTGGTGGATGAAGGATTCAATTACGAGTCCAACGATTCTTTCTGGAGCATAAAACCCGATTTTCAGCCCTAAAACTTCATTTCTTCATAACTTTTGCATCACAACTCCGATTTTGGTGAATCAAGTTGCCATGGTTTCGTTTTTGAGAGCTCTTTAAGGATTTAACAAGATATTGGAAGTCTATTGGAGTATACAAGAGTATTTTGTGGTGGTATGCTCCTCATCTCTCTCAGTGTTAAGCTATGGTTTGATGATTTCATCATTTTCCCTTTCATCCTTCATCTTGGGTTTGATTTTGATGACTTGTGTGGTGAAGGTGATCTTGTAGATGTGTTGGATCTAAGATATAGGGAGGTTTCTTGGTGATTCAAGCCTTCATCAATGATGATTCAAGTTTTGGGGGTAAAACCTATATTTAGCCTAAATCTAGCAAGGTGAGTTCAAGTTGATTTGTGAAAACGTTGTACATGCCAAAATGTCTATTTTAAAGCATTTATGTGTTTTACTTGAAATTATCAAATGTTGGGTTATTTGGTAGTCTTTGGTTATTTGAAGTATTTAACCTTATAAACTTTGAAAAAAACCCCACATTTTGGAATTTTTGGGTATTTTGATAAGGTGTCACAAATGGTTATGTTTTGATGATTTATCGCATAAATAGATATTTGGTCAAAGAAATACACTTTTAAATGTTTGTCGGGTTTTATGCATCATTCATGAAATTAGAGGATTTATAACGTACTACTTGCACATTTATGTGAGGTACTTGAAAGAATGTATATAGTCTCATTTTATGATTTTCATTCTTACCAACAGTTAAACTTGGAAATGCATTTGGGGATTAAAATGTTTTTGGAACCATATGACTAACTATGGTTGGTCACAATGAAATTGTGACAAGTCTAGACTATTACTAGTGGATCCTTAGGTATTTAGTCGACTATTATTATTGGGATGTCTTTCCCCCTTTTTGTAGCTATGGATGCATTTGACCTTCGGGGGCCTTTGGTACGATTATGTGAGATCGGTTACTAGCAATGGGTCATAATGTAGTCCTACTGAACGAGTATGACTTGGTTTACTCGGGGGCCCTCCCTCACATCTTAGTACGGACCGGCGTTGTTCGTGGCCATGGATTTCAAGTATTTAGCTCATAACTCGGATTGTGGCTTATTCGGTGTTCCGCCACAATCCTTGGTAAAACGGGTATCCACTATCACCGTAAGATGAATTTTTAGACCGAACAGTCCTTACGTGGCAAATATTTCATTGGTAAACTCAACTCTCTTGCAAAGTTTTCCTTTTATTACAGTTGTCTATATTTTTCGAATTATAAACTGAGGTGTTGTCTAGAGGTATTTAGTTTTACCCTTGTTTTCGGGGACGCTTTGAGTTTGGGTTATTTCCCTTATGCTATAATTTTGGAGACTTGAGTTTACTCATATTTTGGTCGTTTGTTTTATAAAGTTACTCAAATTTAATTATTCGAGCATTACCATTATTTTCGTTTTGAGTAAGTGTTAGATTGCATTATTTCATGAAATAATGTTTTGGCGTTGAGGCGTCCATCTATAAAATGCGTTTATTTGGTAAATGAGTTGTTCTATCATTTTAAAGTAAATCATTTTAAAGGATCATGATTATAAGTTGCAATATTTCCATTTTACGTTTTCCTTTATAATCAATATATAAAACTCTTGAACTCACTATGAGTTAGCCTAATCTTTTTATTTGTCGGCATGGGCAACAGGTTCCGGTTGGGAATAGTTATAGTGACACTGTGAAGAGAAGAGTGCTAGTTGTGTGCTCGAGAAATGTTTAGCTTGATGCAATATTCCGCACTTTTATTGGAGATATCGACTGTTATTGGGTTATAGTAACACCCAACTTTAGTTAGTCTTTATGTAATACTTTAATTTATTGTTGATGGTTCAACCAATAATTGTATTTCAATTATGGACTATTAGTAAGAGATTTTATTATCCTTTAATATGTTTTTGAAAGTTTTTAATTAGTCGCTATTTTCAAATTGGAGGGTGTTACAAACACTGTCTAACGTTACATGACTCCAATTAAATGACCAAAACACCTAAAACATGTAACCGTCAAATGACACGAAATAAACGTCGCCATACTCAAAACTCCACAACGGTTATTAACTCGGACAAATGTCCTCAAGACTCAAAATTAGTCAAGACTGAGCCAAAGGCCCAACAATTTACGTAAATCTCCAAAGAAAGCCAGTAAAGATATCGAAACACGTTTGACCAACAATTATGCAAACACCACAACCAAAAAGGGTAGTTAACCCAAAACCTCTCATTGGTTGAAACAAAATGTTTTCCAAATGAACTCGCTCTCTTCATGTTGCCAAAATGACTCATAGGACAATTATATGCATTTTCCAACGGTTTATAAAATCGTATGCACCAAATGGACAATTATATAAAATGACCTCCATTTATATCTTATATCATCAAAGAAACATATCAAAATGATTTATTCATCAAAATGCCCAAAACCACAAAGATGTGTGTTACATAAGTTTATAAAGTTAAATATATCCAAATAACTATAACTTATCAACAATTAACAATTTAATGTAAAACATGAACACATTAAAATAAACATTTGGCATGTACACCGTTTTCACAAATCAACTTGAACTCACCTCGCTAGATTTAGGCTAAATCTAGATTTTACCCCAACTTGAGCTCCTTTGAAGAACACTTGGATCCTCAAGCCAAAACTTCCGAAAACCTAGATCCATATATTTCCAACCATAAATACCCATATTCAACCATATAGGGTCATTCCTTAAACATTATACATAAAGATCTTAATTTATACCAAAACCCTAATTTACATAGTTGAAGAGAAGAGAATATTACCTTTACCAAAGCTTGAACCCATCAACAATACTCTTCTAGATCTCCAAAATAAACCTCAAACTTCTAATTTTCAAGATGGTGAAAAGAGTTGGATGAAACCCTAGAAACATTGGAGAAGAAGATGAAGATGAAAGGTTTATAGCTCTAGCTTCCAAATTTTGCTAGGTGAAGAAAGATCATTGATTTTAGAAGGAAGACTCCCAAAATTGAGTTAGGGTTCGATTTTGGGGTTTGGGGGTCGGGTTGGGAGAGAAAGGGGAAGAGAATTGGGTTTGGGGGAGAAAATAGGGTTCTAGGCCGATTTCCCCCCTTTTTGTGCGTCCAGTGGCTCCGCGCGAGTGGTGTCGCGGGTCCATCTGCGCGGAGATCCACGCGGAACACTGTCGCCCAATTTTCTTGCCCGAACACTGTTTTGGTCATAACTTCTTCGTTTTAGCTCCGAATTTGCTCCAGAAAGAACCGTTGGACTCGTAATTGAATCCTTCATCTATCAATACTATAAAATATAGGATTCAAGTCCAAAATCCTATATCTTATCTTTTCCTAAAATATTGATTTTTGTATTAGCTTGAAATGATACCCTTCGAAAATCGGGGTGTTACACACATAAACCTAAAAAGCTTGAACTCAAACTTGTTAAATCAACATTGATCTCAAACACCATTTTGAAGAAACATTTTGAGCTGAGTTCGAGGTCGAAGCTGATATTATTCTTCCAAATTCTAACTGAGTTCCATAACACCAATATTTTTCTATGCTCGTTCGAATTGTTGAACTGGATTTTTAAAGTCAAGTTGAGCCATCCAAACTACCAAATTTTACAGTAAAACATGTTCATATGTTTCTTAATCATACAATTAAAATATATTATCTTCATCACAAAATAAGTGTCTACAATTATATTTCCATAAGGCGTTAAGACGTAATAGTTTACTGGAACTCTAGGGGTAAAGTATTGTTTAAAGTTTGTCCCAAAGTTACCACTTTCAAAAATAAGTATATATGTTCCAACTCTACAATTGATTATAAGATGCCGAAAATTTATAAGGTAAAAATGTCACTTAATTAAAAACTGTAATAATTACACATTCACTAACCATTGCCACTGATGGCAATCACTAATCAGTGCCACTGAAGCTCAAACATTAAAACCATACATTGATTCACATGTTGAACGTAGACACTAGAGTTGAAGATAACAACAATCGTGTTCGCTCCTCATGCATACATGCAGTCTGCAACTGCAAAGGGCATTTGCCGCCTTGACCACCATCATATGGTGACATTCAAGTACTTTATGTTCAAGTTAGCGTACACTCCACACCTCCTAATTCGTATTATAGATTAACCAAACCCCCCCATCAATCTCTTTTAAATTTCAATTAACCAAATGATTTAATGAGACTAAAATTACCAATTGTTGCATATTACGTTTGATTAATACTCAGTAAATGATAAGAAGTACAACAAATGGAACATTATATAGTGTAGATGGAAGATAATTGTATTTACTCACATGTTTGTTTTATTTCAACAGCGTGCATAATTTTGAAAGAAAAAATATTAGCCCAATTTTCAAGTTATTTTACGAAACTTGTTTATTTGGCAAATTTTCTATTTATTTCATTACAACCATTATATTAACTGGGGTACATGTTAGATTGCATATATACCCTCACTCCACATTCAGATGGAATATGCTGAACTCATTTGATCTCTTAAAAAAGGGAGAGCGTATCTTGAAACAATTAAGATGTTGGTGAGAGGGAGAATAAAGTTGAGCAACACCCAACATACATAAAAATAATAGGTCGTGAAAAAATTACAACAATAAATCATGGAGAATACAACAATAAAATAAAAAAGAGTCTAAAGGATATGTTAGGCGTAAAACCAAAAAAACACACACCATGCCCACATAAACCTAAAAACACAAAACAAAACTAAAAAACAGAAGCAAACACTCGAACAAAAACCAAAGGTATAACACTCCACACCCTGAAAATACGACAACGAGAGCAAAGACACGCAAACTAAAAGGACATAACAACTTAGCAAAACCAAAAACCTGCAACTCGAGGACAAGAAAAGTATGAGAACAAAAGCAGCACACTGTGCTCCAATAATCAACAAGGAGAGCAACAACCAAAAGGAACTGTTTTAGAAAGTCGACTATCAAGCAATTCAGACCATAACACCAACAAAACAGGGCGAACATGAAGGCAATCTCACACACATAACAATACCAAACTACCACCCGAGCAAGAGCATGCTAGTTTCTTATCAATGGTAGTTACAAATGTCATTTTTTGTATAACATTATTCATTAAGATTTATTTTTATATATCAATTAATAATAAGAAAGACAGTTGTTTTAATTAATTTTTTTTTTTACTTTTTAGAGGTCATTTCAATAAAAAAATATTGTGTTAAAATATATGCATCATAAAAGTTTTACTCTACATAAAATTACTGATTTCATCTAATTTAGTCAAGGGCCATGTACTAAACAATTATATATTAAACATTTACCTAGTAAGTACTTAGACATTGTTTGGCAAAAAAAATATAGCTTATAAGCTAAATTTTGTTTGTACATGTTTGAATGACCATAAACTAAGGGGGTGTTTACTTGGGGCTTAATGAGCTTAATGGGGTGACTGGTTTATTCGCACAGACAAGTAGAGTGTTTACTTGGGGCTTAATGGCTTAATCGCCCAGCTAAAAACGGCTTAATCGCACAGTAGTAAAAATAGCAGTTGTCCCCATTAAGCCATAAACTTGACATTTCTACCCCTTTGGGAAAAAAAAGAACAGATTGCCCTTCAAACAAAACACACGTTTCTCCCTGCTTCCCTAGCCCCAAGGAATCTCTTCCTCATCGCTCAGATTTCCTCTCCGGCGACTTGACAAGGTCTTCCCGTCGCAACTCTCGTCTCCGGTGAACTACGCCCCTCTCCCCGTCGCTGCACCTCCGGTGACTTGTGCTCACCATCGTCCACCCCCCTTGCGGCGACTTGTGCTCACCATCGACCATCTCCTGGCTTTCCATATCCCCACTTCTGTTAAAAAGAAACAAAACCCAGATGGATTATTTACAGAAGATTATGGTTGTTTGAAATGGTGGTGAAAGATTTGACAGTTTTGGGAAGGAAAGGAAAGGATGATGAGCAAAAGGAAGCTGAAGATGAAACATTGGGGATGGGGTTGAGATAAATAGGTCCCTGATCCCACTTGGGGTCTCTTCTTTAATTTGTTAATTTTAGATCATGTTGTTTTCTTTTCAAATAGACAGATTTTATGAATTTATGATTTGATTTTGGGATTATATGAATGAATTTATTAATATAAGGCTTAAAAAATAAATAATAATTCATAAAACACCTTATTTCATATTAAGGGATAAATTGGTCATTTATGTTATTCAGACTGTTTATTCAGATAAAAAAGTAAACAACAACATCAATTTATCCAGACAGACAAATTTATCTAGACAGACAAATTTATCCATACAGGATTTAATGAAAAATTTGGTAAACAACCCCTAACTTATTATAAGTCAGTTTATTGAAAAACTACTCATAGTAACGTTTTAAAAAACTAACTTATCAGCTACCAGCTAGCTTATCAGCTAGTTGGCCAAACATAGCTTTACTGGTAAGAGCCAACACTCATTATTTTACCGAGTAAGATTATTGGATATCAAAATGGTATAATAAGATTATTGATAAATGTCTTTTACCCAATAAATACTAACCGAATAAAAAAGTCATCAATCTTTACTTACCAAATAAAATTGTTAATCCTTACCAGATAAACATATACCTATCGGATAAGATTCACGATCATTGTCGTTCTGTGTAATTTGTTTTTTTCCCTATTAACTCAATTTTTTTGAAACAGGATCCGTTTATATAAAATCCGTCATCAAATATTAAAGTCCATGTCTTTTTCTCCAAGAAAATTATAAGTATTTTATGACGAAAATACCCCCCAAGAAACAAACTATTTACACGGTACACCTCAAATTCACGGCCACAAACGCAACCAACCATCTATCTTCCCAATCGGACGGTCCACAATCATCCTGAAAAACACGTAAGAATCACACAGCCGATTAAAACCCCACTACAAATTAGGGCTTTTCTTTTCCCCCAATTCATATACCCTATAAAAACCGTCCACCATTGTTCAGTCGTCGTCCTCAGTTCGTCGTCTTCGATCTCCATTTTCAAGGTGCAATCATGGTTAAAGGTCCTGGTCTCTACACCGACATCGGCAAAAAAGCTAGAGGTTTGTTTCTCTGTTTTTATACGCATCATTTTCTCTCTCCACATATGTATTCATAGATGTATGTATGTGTGTGTTTGAGCTTGAAAAGTTCGATTTCTGTTTGTGATTATATTCGTTGTAATTGTTGGATCTACATTTTGTTAATTTGAATTTGAATTTGTTTTTTGTTTTTGTGTGATGAAGATCTTCTTTACAGGGATTACCAAGGGGACCATAAGTTCACCATCACGACCTATTCACCTACTGGAGTTGTGAGTTATTTTTTCGTTTTTTTCGTATTTGTAGATCTGTTTGATGAATTTATGTTTCGACATTGTTAGACGAACATCAGCAGGTTACTGTGTGGGATTGTGGTTGTTATTTTTGAGTTTTATCAAGTTTTATATGGTTGATATATGATTGCACATTCTCTCAATCTGGTTTAGTATATGCTTGATAGTAATTTCTTTAAAATTTGAAATTGTTAGGGGATGTTTTTTTTTCTTCTTCACATTTTAAGAAAAACAACGCTCTGATATGCATTGTTTAATCGATATAAAATTTTGTAGTATTTGTTGAACACATGAAGCATATGTATTTGTCGAATGCATTTCATTTCCGTTCTTCATTTTTGTGGGTCCCATTTCCCAAAAAAAATTGAGGGGTTTCAGACATGAGAAATGGTGGTAAGGTGTAGTTGCTTTATTTGTATTCTATGGGGTTGGAGCATCTGGTTCTAATGAGAAGTAAAGTTAAAGCTGTTTGTTTGAAAGTTATTGCCAGCCCCCACCTTTATCTACTGGTATATATGCTTTTAGTATCTTTGAATGATTTAGTATTCCCTTCTTTGTCTTTCTATAGGATGATGGTTGATGATTACCATGGATTTAGAAAAGTCATGGCTTTACAGTACCAATTCGAAGATTTGCATTTTTGATGTTGACACTTAGTATCGATCCTACTTGTTTAAGCTACTGATAGTTTATGGATGTATTAGTGTATTCTAGACTCAAGTTGGCATGTTTGATTGGATGTCATATTAACTTTCTTTGGCAAAAAATAATTATCTGACCATGCATTTGATGCTTTAGTACGAATGATGTCTGAGTTGCCATCCATTTTTGGAGTTCTTGTTGGTTGATTTTTAATGACCTTGTGTGCTGAACACTATTTGATTGAAACAAGTAAATGACAGGTGTGGGTGTAATTTAGACAGATAATTTTGGTTTGTTGAAATGACCCCTTTTGTACATTTGATTGTTAGATCTGAATATAAAGAAATTGTATGTATGCAGTTTTCTGCGTGACGTTTTTATGCGAAGAAAATCTTGTTTAAATGCTGCATGGTTGCATTTTCTTTTTGTAACTGGCGGTAAATTCAAATATCTTTTGCATGGTGTTGACATTTTCAGTTTTCACAACGTGTAGGCAATCACATCATCTGGAACTAAGAAAGGCGAATCATTTCTTGCAGATGTCAATACCCAATTAAAGAGAAACAACGTCACCACTGATGTCAAAGTGGACACGAACTCGAATGTATGATAATCCAATTATTTCTTGTTTTGCTGTTTGATTCCACTGTGCTTGTTTATTTGCTATTATTTTTTTTTTCTGGTTGAAATGCTTTCCTAACATGGTTTGAGATATTTATCAATGTCTGCTAATTAAATGTTGTTTCAATTTCTATATAAATTGTTCTTGTAATAGTATCACAAGAGTTTTGTTTGCAACTTCTCGCCCTCTCAGATTGTTCTCTTCTACTTACCTTTTGATTTTGAAGTTAATATGACATGGAGAAATTCTGGGGTTAGTTTTAAGTAGGCAGCCTAAACCAATTGATCTTTTAACTTATGGTCTTGAAGAGTTGATATATTTGCTTATGTTGAAACGTGTTCCAAGTTTCTATGGGAGAAGCATTAAGCTTACAAGTTGAAATGTAAAAAGGTTCAAATATTAAAGCTGCTTTTTCAAGTTGTGTTCCAGTACATTTTTTTTATTACTTATGTATATACTGTTTATGTGCTGTTTACTCGGGGTTAAATAAATCATGGTTTCTGCTTAGATTCTGCAGTCTAGCCAGTATGTCCAGAATTATGTGTCAAGACCTTTTTTCTTAGTGAGGAAGACATTCAAGTTAGAACTTTCCTCACAAGCTAGAACTACTTGGTGCCACTATTTTTTATTCTGAAAATGAAACTGAATTGTTTGCAACATTACTGTAGCTCTCTACAACCATCGTAGTTGACGAACCTGCCCCTGGGCTGAAGGCAATCCTCAGCTTCAAAGTTCCTGACCAAAGGTCCGGCAAGGTATGTAATCTGTTATTTGTTTTGAGACTTTGGTTTCATCTTTTTTCTTAATGAATAATTGAATATGGGAAGAAGGGATATGAACACAGATTAAATTGTACTTCCTCTGTCCTAAAAATAAATGTCCACAATGAAAAAGGCATACAGTTTTTAGAAAATTGTAGTTACTACACTTTTTGATGAACTAAATGACAATTTTACCCTTAATAAATAAGGGAGTGATGAATTTCTCCATCTCATAATTGAGGGTAGAATTGGAAAGTAGATGTAGTATCTTTGATATGTTAAAAACGATAAATACAAAAAGGCCTAATTATCTGTCATTCCAATAGTTGGAACTGCAATACTTGCATGACTATGCTGGAATCTGCACAAGTATTGGGTTGACCGCAAACCCCATTGTGAACTTTTCTGGTGTGGTGGGAACCAACATTACCGCCATCGGAACTGATGTTTCCTTTGACACCAAAACCGGAAACTTCACCAAATATAATGCTGGGATTAGCTTCTCCAATCCGGATCTTATCGCTGCCTTTACCCTGTGAGTAATTAATTGTTTTTATTCTCGTAGTTGTTATTTTCTGAGTAGCATATCAACACTGTCTTTGTTTAAGGTTTTTTTGGTATTGTACAAACAATAAAGATGTTCATGCTTAGTTTTTGTGGTTAATATATAGAACAAACTACATGTTTGGTCCCTGGGTTTGCTGATTTTAACGTCTTTAGTCCCTAGAATTAAATAATTATAGAAAGAGCAAGTTTCTTGAACTTTGACCATTTTAACAAAAACCTGTCCCTAGACTTCATTTATTCCAGATTTGTCCCTCGCGTTTGTAAAATCTCTTGGTTTTTTGACTAATGGTTCAGTTTTTCTGTTAAGTCTAGTTAAATGAAGGGTATTTTTGTCTTTTTACATTTCTAAGTATTTTATTATACAGAGTGAATTACATGTTTGATTTGATCCCTGTGGTTTGCTGTTTTTAATGCATTGAGACCCAAAACGAATTAATAATGGAAAAAACGCTTTGCAGTGGTATTCTTTTAGTGCTTTTGGTCCTTGGCTCTAACTGCATACTGTTTCCCTGGTTAACTTTGGGGGCATTTTGGTCATTTTACCCATGTTTTTTAATTCAGTTTTTATGGTTAATATAGTTTTTTTTCTTCATTTGACTGACTGTATCCATAATTCTTTGCATAATATGATATAATAATACAGGAATGACAAGGGCGACTCTCTGAACGCATCATACTACCATATTGTGAAGCCGTTGACCAACACGTCAGTGGGTGCGGAAGTCAACCACATCTTCTCGACCAACGAGAACACAATCACGGTCGGGACACAGCACGCCTTGGACCCATTGACCACCGTCAAGGCCCGTATCAACAACCTCGGGAAGGCAAACGCTCTCATCCAGCACGAGTGGCGCCCCAAATCCCTCTTCACGATTTCAGGTGAAGTCGACACCAAAGCTATCGACAAAAGTGCTAAATTCGGTCTTGCATTGGCTCTCAAGCCTTGAAAAAGAAAATGGTTGGTTTTTTAGTCTTCCTCTTATTTCATATACTTTATGGTGGGTTTAGAAATAATTTGCAACAGTTTTTTGAAGGACATCGATAATTTGTCTACTTATCCATCGATGGTAGATAGATATATTTGCAGAGGTTTATTTTGGTGTTTTGTTTTAATGGATTGTTGATCACCATGTTTTTGCTTCATGGGTTTTACAGATGGATTTGTTGGTTGTAGGTGTATCAAAAATAACCGAAACCGAATAACCTGCGTGAATCAAACTAGATTTAGATTAAACCGGTTTCGGGTTATTTGGTTCTTAGATTAAACAATTTCAGGTTATTCAGTTTTTGAATCAAGGGGATTTGGGTTATTTGGTTTTCTTGAAGATCTTTGGAGTGTAAACATGGCCAAAGAGTGGTAAGCTGGGGTTGATTTTAAATCTAAACAACTACTTTTTATACGATTTGTACATTGTTGGGCTAAGAGCATTTGTAACAGCTTAAAAATGGAGAAAAATGAGTAAAGAGGGTTATTAATTGCAAATAACCATACTGGGAAAAAGTTCTAATTTTTAGCCACTTTAAAAAAAATTCTTAAAATAGTCAAAAAAAAAGTTGTAACCCAACACCATAAAGTATTTTTTCTTGTGGTTTCTGACATTTTTTGAATGCCGTAAGGTAGCCAAAATTGTAGCTTGTGGCACTACAAGGATATACCACAACTTGTGACAGTATAAAAAAAGTGTCTTTTATGCAAAAAAAGGTTTATAGGTGGTTAAAAAGCAAAAGTTTTTAGGCCACGTGGTTATTTTTTACAATAACATGAAAACTGAAGTTTTTTTTTTTGAACGGCAAGTTAACGTACACACGCGTTCCAGTGGTATCGGGCCTCCATTACGGGCAATCCTACTAATCCGTTGCGACCCGGCCCAGCCTTTGGTTGAACCCGACCGACAGGGTAGAGGGTCCCATAGACTGGACCCACCCGACTCTAAAGGACTAGACCCAGAGTCTGGATATCTCAGAAAAGTGTCGCTCGTGGGAATCGAACCCGGATAGTGTGACTTTCACCCCCACACCCCCAGGATGTTACGTATCCAACTGAGTTTTTTGTTTTTGTTTGCAACGGGGTTTCAAGAATTTTCTCTAAAATAGAGGGAAAAGGTGGAATTTTCTCTAAATTTAGAGAATTTTTTAAAACCTTCTTTTTGATAGTTGCAAGATAAACACATCAAACCAATGAAATAAATAGAAGACTAGAGATAAGTGCACTTTTCTTATATCACTAAACATATTTGTTTAACATGTATGTGTCTTAGCCCAACAATATACAAATAGTTGTTCATCTATTTGTTTAGATGAATGCACGTTTGTGGATCTCCAACAGCATTGTTAAATTTTTTCTAAAATACAGAATGAAAAGTCAAAATCTCTAAGAACAATTTCTTTCAACTCCAACAATTTTTCTATTTTAGAGAATCAATCATTACTTATATTATTAAAATAATATTTTCTCTCTTCTATTTAGAGATTAAAATAATATTTTCTCTCTTCTAAAGGGTTGTCGTTCTCCCAAATTTTGGTGGAAAATCATTAAAATAATATTTTCTCTATCTTGTTTAGAGGTTATAGAGAATTCTCTATATTTAAAGGTTTTTTGAAGATTCTCTATTTTAGCAAACCATATAGCAATGCTTGTTGGAGAAGAATATCAAAGCAAAAACTTTTTTTTCCTTTCTATTTTAGCAATGTTGTTGGAGATGCTTTTAAGATGTATGTAATCTAAAAACATTATCATCATATCTTACATCAGTTGTTTTATGTTTTATTTGAATTATAACCCTTTTGTTTTTCTTGATTTATTTATTACATATGTATCAATCCAAATCAATCAGTTTGTTTGTGTTTCAATTGAGTTGTCCTTCACCTTCATTACCAAACAAAACGAATATAAGGGGTTGTTTGGTAGTTGCTGAATGATTTAGTGTAGCATGATTAAGTTGTCTGAATGCTTAAAAGATTTTTATAATATAGTGTAAAATAAAATATGGTTGTTTGCTAACTGTTCATAATGAAATCAGTGCGCTTAATGGTTAAGGGAGAGCCAGGATACAAAACCATTCAAAGAATTTTGGAACCATTAAGAGACAAGTCTTTTTTTGCCAATCAAGATTACCTTTTAACGGTTCAGAGGTTACCTCTTAATATAATCATTAAGAGGGTAAACAAACAGCCCCTAAGACAAAGAATGACAATGTCAATGTCAATGTCAATGAATATCGACATCAGGAGGTGTTATTACCTCACACGTGTGGCTTTATCTATAAGCACACACACTTATTCCTTTTTCTTTCTCTTTCGTAAACCAAACGCCTTGCAAGAAAGAACAATATGATTACTATTAGGAGACATTTTTTTATTAAATTCCCACAAACAATTTTTTTTTGAAATTAAATGTATGAAATATTTTAATAATATAATCAATATTATAATCTTCCTAATAAAAATGTTATTAGAGTTAAATGTAATTTTCTTTTTTAAGATATTGAATTTTGATTCTTTATTTTAGAGATTTTTTAAAGAATACCTTAGAGATGCTCTAGAAACAAACCCTATATGAATTAACTACAAAATAACCATTGATTAAATCATGATTCTGAACCGGAAAATCCAAAGGGTTGTTATATACCGGTACGTGTAAAAGATCAAGGGATTCAAAAGGGTTGTTATTTGAACATTTTTACACTATATAAGAGGTTGTTTGTTTAACTCTTAATGGTTCCATTAAGAGACAACCTAGCTAAGAGGTGAATCATGTTTGGCAAAAAAAAAGGGCTACCTCTTAATGGTTCCAAAATCCTCTTAATGGTTTAGTATCCTGACCCTCCCTTAACCATTAAGCGTCCTGATTTCATTATGAACAATTAACAAACAACCATATTTCATTTTACACCATATCATAAAAACCTCTTAATCATTCAGACCACTTAATCATTCTGCACTAAACCATTCAGCAACTTTGATGTTAATGTATGTGAAAAAAATTCGTAAAATTAGCATATAAAATAAACCTGAATCGAATTGGCATCTACGAACTGGATGATTGAAAACGATAGTCAATCCTTTTCAAATAGAAGGTAGACTTTCGAAAGCAACAAACGTGGAACACAATTTCCTCAAGTCATAATCGATAAGGATAAGGATGTTCAACTTTTTACTCCACGACTAGGGTTGACAATTGAACAATCCAATCAAAACATATTAAGGTGTCCTTTATTTTTGGAGGTTTACCTCTTATTTTAATATTTATGTCTTGCAACATAAGAGGTTATAGTTATAAGAAAATTGTATCAAAATATTGGTTGATTAATTGGTTGGAAATTGTATCAAAATATTGTACGAATCCAATGGATAACTAGTAGTAATATCCACTAGATGAAATCGATCAAATCCAGATGTCCGATGTTAATTGAATTGGATCAGATGACAAAATCCAACATCAATTGAATGATCGGATCAGATCCACCTAAATCCATATATCAACCAATGGATACCCCTAACAGTGGTGGACTCCACCATATAATTAGAGGGGGGAAGGGCCCCATTAAAAGATTTAAAAAATGGAATTTTATTAGGTTAAAAATAATTTTTTCTAAGTTTCTGTTATAGTTCCCATAGTAATTTCTCATCTGGGACTCCATTAATTAAAAAACTACCTTGAAATCAACTAAAAAACCAAAAAGCAAACTCGGAATCAATCAAAAAACCCGAAAAAGCCTCAAAATCGACAACAAAAAAAAACTTTGAAATCCCTTGAAATCAACCGAGAAAACTTTAAAAATCCCTCAAAACGTTGTAATTCGGTTAAAAACACATATCGGACGACTTTATAGGCCTTTAATCCACCTTGAAGGTGCCCCCACTAGAGAAAATTTCTGGATTCGCCGCTGACCCCTAACCACATTCAATAGACCGCAACCACTTTTTTGTTAACTTAAAGACAAATATAAATTTAGA
This sequence comes from Arctium minus, assembly GCA_954870635.1. Taxonomy (NCBI): domain Eukaryota; kingdom Viridiplantae; phylum Streptophyta; class Magnoliopsida; order Asterales; family Asteraceae; genus Arctium; species Arctium minus. The sequence continues at coordinate 3,593,550 of OX941092.1, read as the reverse complement.
ACGGGTGCACCTTTTAAGACCCTTAAAAGAATTCCACTTTGTCGGCATGATAAAACAAGTGCACGCGCACCCTCTACGGTCTTCTTAAATCAGCCCTTGGATAACCCGGGTATTGCTGGGCCGATGACCTTTGTTAACTCGATATATCTGATCTCAATCACTCGGCAAGCAACTCGATTTCAATAAGTGGAACACAATCGACATCAATGAAGTATTAAGAAAGGATCAAAACATATACACACACTCTACACCACACCCCATATTTGCATCTTCTTAACATAATCCTAATACCCTAAAATGTTCATCAAAGATCACGATTATTTACGTATTCAAGCACACTTTTACATAAGGTTGGAAAAAACGTACCCGTAAACTATTCGTGGACACTTTCGGCTTGAAGGAGACCCTCACGGATTTGCGAGGCTATATCTTTCACCGCTCCAGGTCCATGAGGAAGAAAAACAGCAGAAGACTTGGATGAAGCTCCGATCTCTTTCATGGTGTCGAAGTATTGAGTCAGCATCACCATGTCCATAACATCCTTGGCCGATGTTCCCGGCACGTTATCAGAAAAAGCAAGCACGCTGTCCCTAAGTCCGTCCACGATGGCTTGTCGCTGCCTAGCGATACCGAGCCCAGATAGGTATTTGGATTCCGCTTCTCCTTCTGCACGCTTGATTTGCAGAATCTTTTCGGCTTCCGCCTTTTCGTTTGCAGCAACTCTCATTCGGGAAGCTGTTATTACAGTTGAGGTATTATTGGATAAGTAGTATTTGTTTACAAGAATAATAATAAGAGTGTGTTTTGGTACGCGGATGAGACTGGATAGGACTGGACGAGAGTGAGGGACGCAGGTGAAATTTTTTATGGAAAGTTTGGTTTTAATTTGATATGGGTAGTTTAGTAATTTACTAATCTTTGTCCCATCTCACTGAAATTTGACATAGGTAGTTTAATAATTTACTAATCTTGTCCCTAAGACCATCCTGTCCCAACTCCCAATCTAATTTCGGCCTTTTTGTTTGTAGCAAAACTCATTCTAGAAGCTGTTATTACAGTTGAGATATTATTCGATAAGTCATGTTCGTTTCTGCGTTTGGGATGCAGACGGGACTGGACGGGCGAGAGTGAGGTAGGTGGGTGAAAGAATTATGGAAGGTTTTAGGGTTTTTAATTTGACATGGGTAGTTTAGTAATTTACCAATCGTCTCTCATCTACCTATTTTTGTTCCACCGACAGAAAATATGTATTTTTGTCTCACTCAAGTGTTATCCCGTCTCAATGAAATGCACCAAATATGGGACAAGAAGTTTCTATACAGTCATGTCCGGTCCCACGTACCAAACGCACTCTAAATGTTGACAAAGTTGTAACAATTCCACCAATTTATATGCAAAAAAAGTCGTTCAGTTATTACCAAATCTAGTACTCCATCCCAAAATAAATATCTATAATGAAAATGGCACATAGTTTTAGGAATGTGTAATTATTACCCTTTTCTAATTAACTAAATGACACTTTTACCCCTAATAATAGAGAGAATTTTTCTCCATCTCATAATCAAGGGTAGAATGGGAAAACTGACACTTACTTTTGAAAGTTGACACTTATTTTGGCACAAACTAAAACAGAAATGTGGCTTATTTTGGGAAGTTTTTCTGTTTAAACACCATTCTATCATGTACCTGCATTGATCTCGTTCATGGATCTCTTTACATGTGGATCGGGTTCTATGTCGACGATCAAAGTTTGCACAATCTCAAAACCGTAACCGGACATGGCCTAAAAAAATAAGGAGAACAATGAGGTCAAGAAGCATCACGCATTTACAAGACCACAACAATGCCATAGATATGTTTGTATTCTTTGAAGGCAAAAGTACGATAAAATTAATAAAGGAAAAGAACTATTACCTTTTCAAGCTCGTCTTCCACACCTTTTGCTATATCATTCTTCTGCAGAAAAACGTCATCCAATTGCAGCTTCGGGACACTAGCCCTAATTACTAACAACATCAATGTAAAATCAGGCATTCAGAATCCACATTGAATAACACAATAATCAATGAAATGGCTGATATAACCATCACATTTAGTGGATTCCTTTTTGTTATTGAAGTTGTGTGCAGAAAATCAAAAATCGGTGTTCTAAAAGGCGCACCATGCCGAGTTCACCATGGTGCGATATGGCGTAAGACGCGTCTCCTCCGTTACGATAAAGCCTATAGCGTTTCTGTAAGGCGTGACTCATGCCATGGCGTGGCGCTTCGAGGCGTGCCATGGCGTGCGATTTTTACAAGGCGTGACTTATTTTTTTGTTTTTTCTTTTAGTTTTTCTTAGCTTTTGTGTTTTTACACTTTTATAGATTTACCTAATCACATCGCTCACAGTTTCACAAATTCACACACGTCATGGACTCACGATTAAACGAAGTTGTAAAATTACCCTTCCAAGTTCCATTTTGAATATTTAATCATACTATTTATATAATAGTAATACATATGATTTTTCTTCTTCTAATATGAATATAAAATTTTAATATCATTACCTCATTGAATAATATATAGAAAACATATATGTATATTCTACATATGACATACAAGTTTGTAGCCTTATGTCACGCCTTGAAAAATGTCGCGTCCTTGTCGTGCCTTGCAAAATATTGTCAAACTAAGCAACAAAAATGAACACAAGATATCGGCATCTCACCATCGAAAACATAAGCTTGAATTTGTTGCTTTGTGTTTGAGAGCTTGTAAAAAGCATCAGCAGCCTTATCAGACAAGGCACGATACTGTACAGAAGCGACCATGGTAACAAAGACATTGTCCTGAAATGCAACCATCATGATGATTTGATCAAACTTCATGCATCTAAGCTTAAAAAACAAGAACTGTAGATAAGCACGAATGGGCTGAACAAGTGAAAGCAACATGGCAAAGTAAAACTTCTTCCTCCGTCCATCCAAAAATAAATGTGCGCAATGAAAAAGGCACAACAGTTTTAGAAATGTATAATTATTACAATTTTTTAACTAAAAAGTGTAATAATTGCACATTCCTAAAACTGTCTCTTTCATTGTGAACATTTATTTTGGAATGGAGGGAGTATGGTCACTAAAGGTCAATGAAGAAATGCTAAAACCTTTGTTTTTGTCTCACAACGAACATCAAGCTGATTCACACGCAACGACAGTTTCCCAGCCAACCCATACCCCAAGCACCAAGGCAAACAGTGACAGCCAGGCTGAAGTACGTCATCGAACTTGCCAAAATGTTCTTTAACAGCTACACTAGACTGCTGCACTTGAATGCACCCAAGTGACTGACCCATGATTTGAATCTGGAAACAACACGGGTATCATTAAGGAAACCGACTCACCATAAGCAAGGTATAAATAATAACTATGAGTAGAAATTAGGCATTTATATAGTTGAAGCAATATGCATACTCGCTTACATTAAAACACACACATCATGTCACACGGCATATATCAAGAGATAGTGCTCAATTACACCTAGAAACAAAATTACCACACAATTTTTAATGTTAATTAGTCAAATTGAAACTTCTGTCATTGGCTTTATGATCATTGATCAGAGCCTTCGAATGGAAAGCATTTTGCACATGTAGCAATATCCAAATCACCTCAGGGTTGCAACAGATGATAAGACGATTAAAAATTCTGATACCACCACTTGAGATGGTTATATTTCGTGTAAATCAGATAAATTTGAATGAAACTAAACACGATTTGCATCTTCTCTTATACTGAAATACGAAATTAACTCTCCATGGATCCACACTTAATATTTCAATATACAATCATAAAAAATGCAATAGTCATACAACATCCATTAAAACCCTAGAATTAAACAAAACCATCCTCAAAAGTCTAGAACCTAGAAACATTAAGACGACTACAAATTCATGTAAAATCAAATAAACCTAATTGAATTGAAACAGTATTTGCATCCGCTCTTATCATCATAACACTTGCATCTTCTCTCATACTGATTTACCAAAAATGTAAAATCCAATGTACTACATAGACAGAACTAATTCTAGATGGATATACACACATATAAGATGCATCACACTTAATATTTCATTATACAACCATAAAAATACGTAATAGTCGTACAACTTCCATTAAAACCCTAGAATTAAACAAAACGACCGTCAACTTCCATTAAAACCCTAGAAAAATTCTTCATAAACAGAGAGCAACGGATCAATTAACATAGTTCATAGAACGATCATGAACCTCAATTAACTTCCATAATCAAAACACAAATAATCTACACATTATAATCAAACTCCTCAGCATCAAACATATATGAAATTGAACAGATTAATTCGAGCATGAAACGGTTAATACCTTACGCAAAAGCTAAATTGAACTTACCTTATGATCGTTAGGGTTTCAAAGAATCAAAAGATCGAGGTGGAAAATGAGATTGAAGAGTTGCTTTCACTTTTTTTTGGTGAGATTGAGAGTGAGATTGAGATGGCGGGTTTACAGGTGCACACTGTCTGTCAAGGAGGTTTCTTCTGCCGTTGGTATGATGACGCCCACGTTTTTGTAATTGACGAAGATACCCTTGGAGAAGCCGATAGCATTTTATCGACTCTATCGAGGCGAATAAGTTGAGATTAACGTGAAAAATGAATCTTAAACGTTGATCACTTTTAGGCTATGTTTGGCAAAATAACTTATAAGTTAGTTGGTAGCTGGTAGCTGGTAAGTTAGATTTTCAAAACACTACTATGAGTAGTTTTTCAATAAGATAGAAGCTAGTTTATGGTCATCCAAACATGTACAAAAAAAACTAGTTTATTAACCCACCCATTTAGAGCATCTCCAACTAGGGGTGCTCACGGGTTGGGTTGGCTGGGTTGAAGACACTTGAACAACCTAACCCAATGTTTACGGTTTGAAAAATCTCAACTCAACCCAACCCAATCAAAAGTGCAACCCAACCCAACCCAAACCGTACGGGTTGGGTTGGTTGGTCGGGTTGAAATTTAATACATCATATCACAATCTAACTAAGTGATTCCGCTTAAAAAAACTAAAATCAAAACGGATATATAAAAATAAGGTTAATAAGATAAGAGAATAGTAGAAGCAGAGTATCTCTTGCCTCTTGATTCTATCGATTTTGAAGATTTTTTAAGACTTGAAGGTTTGATTCGTGCGATTTTAATCGACGTGGTCTCGTGGACAGATCTAAACTACGACTAAGATAGGAAGACTTGAAAATTAATAGAAAGAAAAGACAATAAAAGTCTAAAACCATTATAAAAAAATAAAAGCGTAAGTTTTGGTCGGGTTGGCGGGTTGGTCGGGTTACTTTGGGCTCAACCCGTTTTCAACCCAATAGATGCGGTTTGGAAAAAATTTGTATCGATTATGCATTGGGTTACCTCGGTTTGAGTTTTTTTGCGTTTTTTCGGGTTGGGTTGGCCGGGTTGGTCGGAAATTTGAGCACCCCTATCTCCAACAGCTATGCTAAAATAGAAAAAAAAAATAGAGAGAGATTTTAGCAAATTTTTTTGCTCCAACAGCTATGTTATGTCATATGCTAAAATAGAGAAAATATAAGAGAAAAGATAAAAATCTTCAAATTTGGAGAAATCTCTAAAACCCAATATTGAAGAGAGAGAGAAATAATATTTAATTTTTTTTCACCAATAAGAGACATTGAAGTTGTATGTTTAGGAGAGATAAATAATATTTTATTAATATAATTGATGATAGAATTGCTAAAATAGAGTAGCTGTTGGAGTTGGTTGTAATTTTTTTTAAAGATTTCAACCTTTTATGCTCTATTTTAGAAAAATTATAGTATAGCTGTTGGAGATGCTATTAATAAACAACTACAAACAGGTGATGATTTAACATAGACATACAGTTGAAGAAATTTAAATATAAAATCATTTAAAAAAAACACTATCTGATTACTTTAAAAAATAACATCTAAAAATATTCAAATAATAACATTTTTTTTTTTTTTGCCAAAAAGCAATAATTTTATAATAGTTAATTTAACACCTATATCGATGTGTTTTATGGTTAAATAAGTATTTGTATATACTTGGGATGTTAAAAATTCATAATGGTTACTAAGTGTGTTTGAGTGTTTTATCCTCAAATATGATATTTAAACCAACTAATTGAGATCCATTGGATTTATTGGAGAATTTAGGAACATGATGTGTTGAGTTTTATTTTGCGAAAAATTGGGTACAAATAGTTATTTTGGGATTTTACCCTACTTATGAGTTTTTGGATATTGGTGCTTTAAACTATTTCAGCTTTAACAATGTGAGTAAATGGAAAACTGTCATTCTTGACACGATGAGTATTTTGGAAAAATGTGAATCTTACGATTTAAGCCTTCGGCCAATCATACGTTGGAAAAATACCAATTTTGGAAAAGTTAAACTACGGAATATGTAGCCATATTGGCTTTATTCCTATCGCCAAATATTTTATGATGCCTTGTGACTTGAATTATACTCTAATGAGTTTTGGAATGTTGTCTGGTTTAAATAGCTTAATATGGGTGTTTTATGGAAATGCAAGTATTGCAAAAATGTTGATTATTACATGTTTTGGATGCATTAGTTCATTCGTATGAAATCATGTACTGTTTAGACTGTAATGCATTGGATCCATAGGCATATGAGTCGTATGTTAATCATGGAGTTTTTAATGTCCATGTTTGAGTCTAGTGAGTGGTCTCCAAGTCATGTTCTTATGTAAGCTTGCGGTGGTGCTCTTGGAGAGCCGTATACGGAGCTAAGTCTTGCGGAGGTGCCCATGGTGAGCCGGATACGGAGACTTGTGACTTTGTGGTGAGACTCATCTAGAGGTCGAGTAGACTAGGGTCATTTGGGTATCTTGCGGTGGTTGCTCAATGGAGCCGTATACGGGGATCCATGACCCGTATTAGATCTCGTGAACATTGATAAGTGGCTTAACTTGGTGTAGATCCCAGACACAGTGCAATCAGCAATCAATAGTAATCAATGAAGAACAATGATTGAGCCACAACTTCTAGTCATATGATTAATACTCAATAAATGTTTAGGTTTACAGATAGAATATCTGATACGGGAATGTAAACCTTACGACTAGAATTCTAACAATAATTCTTCTCTTCTTCTAAACCTAATTCTCAATAAATAAAACAATATATATGATGCGTATTAAGGCCTAATGGGCTTGAGGCCCATTTACAAAGCAACTTTATAAGAATTACAATTCGACCCCTTATAAATGCGCTATACAACTTTCAACGCACTAAGACTTTCAGTCATAACAATCTCCCCCTAAAGTTGAATAAGACATTTATCTTCTTGAAATCTTCATGCCTTGATTTTCTTTCCCTCTTAAATCTTTGAAGAACTTTGGTGTTGCATGTCTTTATGTCTTTCCCAGCTCCCCCTTGAATAAAGCTCTTGGTCTTCATAATTACAACTTTGTAACCAGATTCAATGTACAATAGCCTCGACTGAATGCACTATCAAGCAACTTTCAACTGTAGAAACTCAACATATCAGATCAGCACACAAGAAAGATAATGTGCGAGTTACGTGACATTCCATAGTGCATCTTCAGTTTAAAACAAAGAATTTGTCTTTGAACTGCGAGTTAAATATGCTTTCAGCTTAAGAACTTGTTTCAATCAGCTCGTAGGAGGAACAAACTTGTATCAGACACCACATGATACGGGATAGAAGAACCAATAAAATCTTTTCTGCTCAGCTGCAATCTTTGAATCCAAAGGCTTTTCAACCTCAGATTTAAGAAATTTTGTTACTCCCCCTTACATTTTGCTAACTCCCCCTCAACATGATAATATGTGTCTTTGAATTGTGTGTCGTTCTCCCCCTCATGATGATTAGGAGAATCCTGAGCATCATGTAACTTCAAAGACTAACCGGATGAGTAGCAAAAGATTAGATAAAGCGATTAGTAACCAAGGGTAACAACTAACACAGAAACACAATAGTAATTGTTATCACAACAATTAAAATAATTGTGTGGCCTATTTTCAGAGTTGGCATCGATGTATCTTTGATAGGACTTCCAGTTATCACTGAAGTAAAATATTAAAAAATTACTTCTCAAACTGTTTTGGCAATATCACAAAGATATGCAAGGGGAATCACAAAGATTCGTGCGTGTGTGAAAGAAGTATAAATCATATCAATTAGGCTCAAAGATTGATTCAACCTGGGACACAGGTTAAAAATCAATAGACACAGTGAGATGAATATGAAGTTCGGAGACCGAAGCTGATGTCTTCCTTTTTCAATATCTAAGACCTCCGAGTGAGGATTAGATAGATTATGTGCTAAATCTTCGTGAAAATATGAAACAAGTATCTTTTGAGAGACACTTGAGTGGCTGGGTGGGGTGACATGAGTTATCGACACTAGGTCCATGTCTGTTTCAATATCCATCTCCAAAGAACGAGAGTGAATAGATTATGTGGTAACCCGGATAACTGACTCGGTTTGGTAAGGACCAATAATTCTTTTAAGTCCTGTCACATCCACACCATTTTTTTTTCACTTCGAACTCATTTATCAATCTAGACCCCTCACTGATATCTATGAATGGGATGTGTTTCTTGGGTAGGTCCTTCCGGTTCTGGATTGACCATAAAAACTTTATGAGCCCTAACACTCCTTTAACTCACCAAGATAGAACAGTGAAGTAAAATTTATGATTTGAGAGAATCAGAAGTCAAAAGCATTTAAGAACGAGTCTTGAACTGAAGTGTTCAGAAGTCGATATGAAAATTTAAACAAACATGGTACTCCCCCTCAAAAGTGGCATAACCCTTGATTGTAGTCATGTGACATGAATAATCTGAATTAAATCACACATGACATTCCTGCAAAACAAATTAAGAAGATTTTGGTTTTGGTATCCATGTTGTGATGGATCCTTGATGGTTAGTTGCCTTGGCTTTGAAGCTACTAAACTGAGGATTGGGGATGTTATAAGTACCATACCAACTATTAACGTACCTTGGATCCACAACACTATTTCCACAGTGAGTGCAACAGATCTTTGCTCGGTTTAGACTGATCAACTTTCCTGTAGAATAAACATAAGTAGGTGAATCGGTCTTGGAAATAGATGACTTTGCATCAACTACAGGAGAATCATGAGACTTGTTTCCATCACTACTTTTTGTAGTTGGTTTCTTTCTCCAAACCATCTTGACTTTTCGAAACACTTGATTATTTGAATCATCAACAAGAGAATTATAGAAAAGATTTGAAGGGCGAATCCGATCTTTTGAAAATTCATTTGATTTGACAGATTTCTTTGAAGAGTTAGTTGTAGAAGGTGAACTTGAAGAATAAGGAGACTGAACAACAATATCGGGACTGGCTTGTTCAGATAAATCGACTTTAAGATTTATTTCTTCAAGTTTCGTGACTTTTGCGGATAAAACATTTCTTTTTTCTAGAATCAAGTCAATTTGTTTTTGTAAATCGGATTTTACCTTCTGATCTTTCAAAATATCTGTTGCTAATCCAGATAATTTCTTTGAAAGCTTATGAATCTCAGTTTCGAAAATCTTTCTTTCAGTTTCAAAATCATTTTCTATACTGTTGCGTTTATCAGATATCTCTTTAAAAATCGCAACATTCTTCTTTTCACTCTCAAAAATTTTCCGCTCTTTCTCAAAAGAATCTCTCTCAATTATCAAAACGTTTTCAAAATCAGAAATCTATTTTGAAAGTTTCGCATTTTGAGCCTCAAAAACCTTTCTTTCATCGAAAACTTTCTTTGAAAGCTCGAGAATCTTTCTTTCAAGATTCTTCCTTTCATTTGAGAAATCGACTTTTTCTTGTTCAAAAACAACAAGTCGTTTCTTCAGGTCGAGATTTTCACTCTCCAACATGTTTCCTCTTTCTTCAAGTGCCAGGTTCTTCTCTTCTTTGACTTCAAAATCTGAAACTTTTCGTTCAAGTTCAGATATTTTCTTTGAATTTTCATGTAGATCATTTTTCTTTATATCAGCTTCTCTTTCAAGATCTAAAATCGCTTGGTTAAAAGAATTTATTCGGGCATAAAAAATAGAGTAATTTGAACTATAATCTATGATGTTTTCAAGTTCTTTAATCCTGCGCTTGAGCCGGACATTGTCGTCCTGTAACCGAGAAATTTGTTGATAATTCATTCTTACTTGGAAATCTTAAAGTCCAGGGACATAACTTGACAAGAGATGAGGCTCTAAAGTGCAAGGACCAAAAGTGACAACGAGTGAAACTTTGAAAGTTTAGGGGTCGCAAATGACAAACGACCGAAACTTTGAAGTATGGGGGCTAAAAGTGACGCAAACTGAAACTTAAAACTGCAAGGACTAAAAGTGATAGAAAGTTAAAACTTCTAATGGACTTAACTAGATTCTAACGAAAATGGACTAAAATTGAACTAAAACTTAACTAAACTAATAGACTAACGGGACTAACGGAGAAAGGACCAAAAAGTAATGAATTAACCGTCACTTAACGGAAACTTAACGAAATTACTATTCATCGTCTTCTCCAATGAGACGCACCTGCAAAACTCGAAAACGGTTAGAAAATAATTAATGCAAAACGATCGTTAAAGCTCCCTGATCAGTCCTTAACAGATTAAAACTCAACCGGTCAACCCACGATCACAAACGAACCAACCGAAAGCTTTTCGTAAAATGATCGACAACTTAAAAACTCAGTATGGGTTCAAAATTTTTGACCAAAAATGATCGTTTATGTTCCCTTAAGTTCCCTCAACTGATTAGAATTCGAAAAAATCTCTCGAACGGAGCAACCGATTTTTTTTTCCGGAAACCGAACGAGAACTTAAGAACTTGATATGGGTGAAAATTTTACGATAAAAAACGATCGTTTAAGCTTTGTAAACACCCCTTAATGATTTAAACACGAAAAAGTTTGTCCACGATCACTACCGAATCAACCGAAATATTTTCGAAAAACCGATCAAAAATTTCAAAATTTGATTCTTGTCTTGAGATACACTGTAACACCCTAAAATTTGGGGTAAAATAAAACTTAAAATTTCGACAATATGACGGCTAAAAGTAATGATTTAAACCTGTAATTACGAGCAACTAAAACCCTAAGACGTGGGTTAGTTTGTACAAACAAATGTAGCGATAAAAATGAAACATATTACACATCAACCTAATTAATCTAGAACATAACCATTAACTATATTAAACACGGGTGTTGCTATGTCTCCAAAAGTCGCTCTTCTCTCTCAACTCCAAAAATGATTGCCCGATCCATGGAGCTCCTAAGAGTGCTTTTGACGGATCGGGGTGCCCTAGGCGCACCGCTAACAGAACCTGTGAGTCAAAGGGCACACGCACAAGTGTTAGATAAGGTTCAGGGAGAATATCTACGAGGTATACAATTATTCAACCATTATAATTAAAACAAGTAAATGTTACCGATACTCCTTTTGGATCAAGTTTGTACCATTTTCCCGTTTAGGGACAATCAAACCCAACCTGTAAAAACCACCAGAGATAAACTCCATTTAACGGGACATGCCCGTTCCACCTTGGGTGACGAGAACACATGAGTGGAGTCACCCGCGATGTTAAATTGAATTTCACCACGTATACCGGACCTAGTTCCCATGCCACTCCGGACATCACAATCCTTGAACCGTTTATGCCTCTAACGCTTACTCCGTCGAGTTACGCTCAAAGGACTTATGGACACGGGTGCCTATCCAAAGTAGTCGAGTTACAACCTGGAGACTTGCGTCACCTATTGCCTACTCGCTAAAGACCCAACGGTCAATAAATCCATGTTATATAAGAACCATCTAATTCCCCGTGCACAAGGAATTAGACATAACCCCCAATTTAATTATTGCGCATGGAACATAGAAACAACATCTTTCATGCAATGGACAATTACTTTTTAAACACATATTAAAGCATCCTCATGTAATTGGTACTAGAGTAACATTTAAAAAGGTCATATTAGAACACATTAGTCCAACTGCTGATAAGAATAAGTCTACACATTTACCATATCCAACATATGTCATCTCCATACACAAAATTGCCATCATAGATCATGTATACCACAATAATCCCCATATTAAGTATTTATCTCAACATTGAATCCCCATATGTAACACCCTAAAAATAGGGATAACAAAAATCCGAAAAACGGACATGCGGTATTTAAAATTTCCAAAGCAAGAGCCTCCCAAAAATGGGGAAAATACACAAACTTGTTTAAATACAATCGTAATTAAACGGATAATAAATAACAACCAACTAATCTAATTTCTATAACCAGAAAAGATATTACAATCAAGGGTGCTATTTATAGACCCAAAGGATTCTCTACCAATAGTAAGTCCAAAAGCGATATTCCCAAATCTCTCACCCAATCACTACGCCAGCTTAGGATCAATGCCGCTAAAACCTGAGATACACATCGACACCAAACAAGTGTTAGGCCAAAAAGCCTAGTGAGTTGAACAATAATAAGCATGCATAACATATATGACTTTTATCTGCAGTTAACCAATTTTCCACATGTATGGAGTCAACGGGGGAGACCCATAACACCAATCAATTCCACTCCAAAGAGTCGATGTACCTTGATGCCCTTAACAAGGAACACCCCAAAGGCCCGACACACCCGAAGATCAGACCGTAAAGGAAACTTTCCGAGTGGCGGAGGTCTTCTGGGCACATACCATCACAGTGGCGCCCCAAGACTATATCCTCCTAGTGAACTTGCCTTGGTTCGTCCAACATAATGCATTTAGGAGGTCCTTAGGTATATTTCAACCAAATATAATTCAATACCAACCGCGGGTACAATATCACCCTCCCAATAACATGAGTCCATCATAAGACTTAAATATCCACATAGCCACGTTGTAGATACATTAACACCAAGAGTGTATTCCGAATGAAAATCATCATGTTATACCAAACATATATTCCTTAATCATGTCAAATACCTATTGTGGGCACACATAATGTAAATCCCCAAATAATTACACAACATAGAGTAAATCATGGGATGATACTTCATATACATATATCTCACATAATCTCATGGAAATACCATCAAATACTTAAACCCGTAAAGATGACCATTTTGAGCAAATATGTGATAATAACAACAATTAAACAAATATGATGTGTATCAAGTTTTATCAAAATTCTAGTAAACTCACATTGCTAGATTTAGACTAAATCTAGATTTTACCCACTTAGAGCTTTCCTTGAAGAAACTTGGTTCTTCAAACCAAATCTTCCAAAACCTAGATCCACAAGGTTCCAACTATAAATATACATAATCAACCACAAAGAATCGTTTCCCAATCTTATACATGAATACTTCAATTGATACCGAAATCCTAACTTCCATAAATGAGGAGAATAGAATATTACCTTAATCCAAACTTGAATCCACCAATCAAAACAACTCTAGTTCACCAAAATGATTACAAACCTTCAATCTATGAAAGGGAGAACAAAGGGTGGATGAAACCCTAGAAAACTTTGGTGAAGAAGATGAATAGGGAGAGATGAGAAGCTTACCACCACAAAATTCTCTAGTATACTTCAATATATTTCCAATCTATTGCTATATCCTTAAAAATCTCTCAAAAACGAAACCGTAGCAACTTGAATCGCCCAAATCGGAGCTAGGATGAGAAAGATATGAAGAAATGAAGTTTGGGGCTGAAAATCGCGACTTTTAACACTCTGGTACCCGTAGGCTATTGTGCCAGGCTATAGTGACAATGTCACAATCGCTGGGCACAATCGCCAAGATTGTACCGAGAGTTTTTGGACTCTGGAGATTGTGACAGGCTATACTGACAGTGTCACAATCGCTGGACACTATAGCCGAGCACGCACCGAACACTGTTTTGGCCATAACTTCTTCGTTTTAGCTACAATTTCGCTCCGGAAAGAACCGTTGGACTCGTAATTGAATCCTTCATATATCAAGACTATAAAATCAAGGGTTCAAGCCCAAAATCAAATATCTTATTTTTCCTTAATATATCGGTTCCTGTATAAACTTGAAATGATACCTTTCGAAAAATCGGGGGTGTTACAATCTTCCCAACCTTAAAAGAGATTTCGTCCTCGAAATCTAGCACTAACCAATCACCCAATATCGCCCTTGGCGAGGTCAAATGATTCTCTGTCCAAAAGGAATACCTTCACTAAACCTTACCTCATATACGAACCCGATTACATCCCGGTTGAGGTTGTCGCTGCGTTCTTTATAACGAACCATCGCCAACTCAACCTCAAATTTCCATATAACTCACCCAAAGCGGGATAAACGTTAAGTTTTGGCTTAATCACATTCTTAACATTAAATCTCGGTTGCCTCCCAACCTTATGTTGCTCATATTACCTCAAGAGTAACTTACGACCTTATTCAGTCATTTCCACCAAGAATACCCCAAAGCAAACCTTTCTCTTAGATACCTCTAAATACGACGCATCAAGGTCTCATTGATAATCGATTTGTACTTAAAGTCCACTGCGACATTCTCACCAAATGTATCCAATAACATTACCACCAAACTCCCACCATGCGCTCAAGCATCGATTTCCAAATCAGCGAAAGTCCTGACAATTCTCAAAATACCAATGATTGATTCTTAATGATCAATATCTAATTTCCTTAAGTTTACCACTCGTCCTGCAGACGTACCAGATCTAACGGAAAATACAATGAAGCACACCAACAGTTATTGTCATCAAAATAGAGTGTCGACACCTATCCTCGGAATGACCATTCTGCAACGTGGGTATACTACCAAATATTTCATTCCCGACTAGCAATGTCGATTCAAAGTTGACACCTACTCTTGGAAGTAGTCACCCAACTCCAACATCCTTACCAGTCAACCATAACATCATCATTATTCACGAATACCCAACAACATAGTATACCACCGACACATAGTATGCCATCGTACCAAATTCCCACAATTCCAAAAACCAACCATACCCAACCAACCGAACATGATCTTAATCCGTAGGTTTAACGAAGCATAAGGATCGTTACTTAACTAACTGAGAGAAAGCACATGTCTAACGCCTCAAACTCCGAGGACTATTTCAATCCTGAATATCGACTTCTAACACGAGGGGGCTTACACCTATAGCCCAATGAGTTCAAGGTTTTTTCACACTACTATGCCAATTTGAAATTTATAAAACTCTCAAATACATAAGTTTTATAACAATTAAACGTGCGGTGAAAATACACTATCGTGCATTCGATAAGTTTCAAAATTGATCACCAATGCCACACATATAAACCATTTGCAAAACTCATTTGATCATTACTTACGCTAATACAACGATAACGAAAGATGCGTAACAAAATTTTAAAACGGACTACCAGGGTCTTACTATGGATCAATTTATGCTATGCGTATGAAAATAACTTTCCGTCCTATAACATGAGCAATAAAAGTTTGTACAACTCCCAAAAGAGGATTTTGCAACTTCAACTTTAAAATCTTTTACTTTGACACAAAACATCGGAAGATAAAATTTCCAACAAGACCTATATACATCCG
Organism: Arctium minus; assembly: GCA_954870635.1. NCBI lineage: Eukaryota > Viridiplantae > Streptophyta > Magnoliopsida > Asterales > Asteraceae > Arctium > Arctium minus. The sequence goes on along the minus strand of OX941092.1, from coordinate 3,577,909 downwards.
ACCATTTCCCAAATGTAGCAACACAATGGGAACGTAAATATATATATATATATATATATATATATATATATATATATATATATATATATATATATTATTCGCGTTTCAAATTTGGGCCGTACCGATAAAACGTACCTACCCAAAATCGTAGTTACAACGACATGTAAACCGGAAATTCATTTCATGCATTGCGGAAAACTCCTATTAGTAAAATCAACAACTGAAATATGTTCTGGGCAAAAGTTCCATCCGAAATAACATAATTTTTTCATACGATTACTCACACCAATAGTATAATTTATGTAATGAATGAGAAATAGTTTTACGTACTAAAATAATGTATAACAAGACATTCGTACAAAACTACAGAAGGGAAATTCACCAACTCGAACCCCAAAATTTCTGCAATTAGCCATGAAATGTCATGAAATAAAACTTCCCATCGTGACTCGCATACATCTGTTTATTCCCCAAAATTTAGTAAAGACATATGCATGCTATTTGAGCAATTTCAAGAGTGATTTAGTTTAATTCCAAATTGTATAAATAAAATGTTTCCAAAACCCAAGACCACATGCTCGTGATATCGAACTCTTAAAGTTTTCTCTCTTTTAGTCACAATGTGGCACGAGATAAGATTTCACAACAAAACTTGCATGTGACCGTTTATTTCACAAAGCTAGTAGATTGATATGCGTATGGACCCGGTTAAAACATGAAATAATTTATGTCATTTTCGAGTTCAAAGTCAAATATAAACATGCTCTCATTGTTCTAAAACATTGGCTGAAATACCATGACGGGAATTTCCAATAAAATATGCATACATGATATGTGTAACTGAACTGCTCCCACTAAACTCAAAGGGAAACAATACCATTGTTTTTAAACCGAACAATTTTCTTCAAAACTCCATTTAGTTAAAACCGAGCCAACGACCCATGAAAGCCAGTAGAGACATCGAAATACGTTTGACCAACAATTATGCAAACACCACGACCCAAAAAGGTAATTAACCCAAAACTCCTCATTAGTTGCAACGAATGTTTTCCAAATGAACTCTTTCTCTTCATGTTTCCAAAATGACTCCTAGTTCAATGATATGCATTTTCTAACGGTTTATAAAATCGTATGCACCAAATGGACAATTATATAAAATGACTTCCATTTATATATTACATCGTAAAAGAAATATATCAAAATGATTTATTTATCAAAATGCCCAAAAATCACGAAGATGTGTGTTACATAAGTTTATAAAGTTAAATATATCCAAATAACCCAAAACTTATCAGCAGCTAACAATTTAATGTAAAACACAAACACTTTAAAATAAGTAACTTATAAATAATAGCCCATTTTCTTTTTAAATAATAAAGACCGACTCATATACTTATGAATCCACTGCATTACAGTCTAAACAGTACATGGCTCCAATTGAATGACCAACACACTCAAAACATGTACTTCTCAAATGATGCGCATTAACCGTCATCATACTTGGTATTTCACAATTGAGCTATTAAACCGGACCGAAGTCCTAAAGACTCATTTATTTTCAAATATGCATTTCCAAGTGTAACTGCTGGTAAGAATAGAAATCATAAAATGGGACTATATACATAATTTCAAATACTTCACATAAATATGCAAGTAATGCTTCATAAAACATTCCATTTCATGAATGATGCATAAAAACCGACAACCATTCAAAAGTATATTTCTTTGACCAAAGATCGTTTTATGCAATAAAACGTTAAAACACATTGATTTGTGACCCTCTATCAAAATGTCCAAAAATCCCAAATGTGGTGTTATACAAAGTTTATTGTTAGGACATAAAATGTCCAAGTTTGAAAAGTTTTGTAAAAGGTCTACACTTTATTATTGTAATTGGGCTTTAGGTTAGAACAAGGGAGTTGGGGAAGTATAAATAGTTATATGTTTAGGGTTTTTGTAATCGAAGTCATTATTCATAATGTAGCCGTTTTGAGAGATCGTGACTTCTAGAGAGAGAAACCCTTTCTCTCTCTAGATTTGAGTTCTTAGTTTTACATTCAATATGAATAAAAGGTACTATCTCCCAATCTCATTTTGTTTATCTTTACTTGATCTTGAATTGTTGATAGTTTTGAGATCAACATGTGGTATCAGAGCAGGATCGAAGAATTTTTTCTTTGATTCAATCGTTTTTCAACAATTCATGTTCATTGGCCAGGGTTTTTGATAAATTGATTTTTGGATTTGATTTGTTGATTTTTGAGCTTATATTATGAACGACGGCTGGATTTTAAATCAACCGGCGACTATGTGGGTTTTCAATTAACAATGGCATGGATTACATTTTTTAAAGCTTGTCGTGAGTTTTAATGCTTAACAAGATTGGGTGTTTCAAGTAAATGGATCGGCGGCGGGATGAAAATTGGTGTTCGGCGGCTGTTTAATCTTCAATTGACGGCTGCAGTTTTCAATTGAAATCGGTGGTTTGTAATTTGTGATCGGTGGTTGTTCATCAAATTTAATTACTTTGAACTTTGATTGTCAAATTTGATTGGCTAACAAAACTTAGTGGGACGGTGAAGGATTTTTGTAAAGGTGGTTATGGTTTTACAAAGAACATGAAGATTAAAAGGCGACTGTGTATGGGCATTTGTTTTAAATTGTTATTGGTTGCCAACGGTGGGTGATGCAAATCGTGAAAGGCTCGGTCGACGGTGGAATTAAATTGTAACCGGCCGACGACTGACTGTTTTTTTGTTGATGGGTCAATGGAATCCAATTAATATTTGTTTTGGGCCAAACTAATCAGATATTTTTTTGGCTTAAATGTTTTGAGCTTAAGTGATCATTTTTTTTCAAATCATTTTGTCGTCTGAATTTTTGAAGATTGGTACCGAAGATTAATTTGAGGATTTTTTTTGCAATTCTCGAGAACCGATTATTGTTCTGAAGAGCGTATATTCCAGATTTATTTGTGCTTTGACCGTGTGATATCCGTGAATAAAAGATTCTTCAAGAAATATTTTTATATTTGTTCTGGATTTTTCTCGTTCGGGTTTTCTCGATGATTGCTTATTCGTGTGATCTAGTTCTCGTTTCAACAATATGTTCACGAGGTTCTCGCTGAACGCATATGTGGCATAATTCCGATATTTAGTCTGCTACATATTTTTACGCAATCGACTCAGTTTCACAGAGCTCATGAAAGTCAAGATTTTCAGACATTGCGTGTTTGGATTTAGTCTTCGATTGGATTGGATTAGCAGCTTGGGTATCTGCAATCATCATCTTGGAGTTTTCTTGACGATGCTAGACCTTTGGGTGCTCTTAATCATTCTTCTGGCCCGATCAATCAGAATTGTGAGTGCTTGCAATCATTGTTCTGGTGCTTTGGTTGTGATCCAGACTTTTGAATGCTTATAATCATCTAGCTGATTTGTGAAGATTGGAGGTCCGGGTTTTCTCATACAGTGCTCTGGAAAGTTTTATGAAAATGAGCATCATTCTTCAGTTGTTGAACAGTTGTTGATTGGTTCTTCTAACCCTTGCCTAGTAGTGCTTGCTACAAGTTGCTTCCTCCTACGAGCTGATCAGTACAAGATTTCATGAGCTGAACTCCTATTCAACTCGCGGTTCAATGACAGGTTCCTTGTTATAAACTAAAGATGCACTGTGGTTGTCACGCAAACTCACACATTTCTTTCTTGTGGGCGTAACGAATGTGTTGAGTTTCTAGAGATAAAAGTTGTCTTTAGTGCACTCAGTCGAAGTTATTGCGCACATCGAATCTGGTGTTTTAAAGTTGAAACTTTGAAGGATAAGAACTTTATTCAAGGGGGAGCCTGAGCTATCTTGAAGATGTGCAACGCTAAAGCTTTTTAAAGAAATCAAGGGGGAGAAGAGTTGACACTTCAAAGACGATGATTCCTTTACAAAACTTTAGGGGGAGATTGTTAGGACATAAAATGTCCAAGTTTGAAAAGTTTTGTAAAAGGTCTACACTTTATTATTGTAATTGGGCTTTAGGTTAGAACAAGGGAGTTGGGGAAGTATAAATAGTTATATGTTTAGGGTTTTTGTAATCGAAGTCATTATTCATAATGTAGCCGTTTTGACAGATCATGACTTCTAGAGAGAGAAACCCTTTCTCTCTCTAGATTTGAGTTCTTAGTTTTACATTCAATATGAATAAAAGGTACTCTCTCCCAATCTCATTTTGTTTATCTTTACTTGATCTTGAATTGTTGATAGTTTTGAGATCAACATTTATAAAGGTAAATACTTTAAATAATCAAAGATTATCAACTAACCCAACATTTGATAATTTCATGTAAAACACATAAACACTTTAAAATGGACATTTTGGCATGTACACCGTTTTCACAAATCAACTTGAACTCACACTCCTCGATTTCTCTAGTTACACTATCGTCATCCAGATGCTCAACATCTTAAGGCAAAAATCACGGACTTCATAGGTTCACCTTACAATTTCTCCTCGAATACATTGATTCAAAAAGTCTATGATTCTAAACCAACCAATTAATCCGACTCGAACAGTTCACTTAACGCAATCACCATACTTACCGTCACTCCAAGTAACGAATAATAAAAACATTAACTTTTTCTAATAGTTACCCATTTGGAAACTTTCTTACCACCCTAACGGTCGACATACCAAGGCAGTTCATGCAAGCACGAGAATGAATAAGGAGGAGATTAACAGAATTGAACATGAAGGAAACATACTACTACGTCTACCAAATAACATAACGTTAGTAAACCAAGCACAAGAGAATGTACCACTACATTACCAATTGTCACAGTAACGACACTTCAAGCACCATCACGTATAAATATCCTCATAATAACATTAGCTAGGTGAGATTATGAACATATAATACATAAAGGTTCTCGTTACCATCGCCACAACGCTTGATAACCATAGTTTCCGTCGACTCTAAGACTAACCCATCTTAGAAATTTCTACCCATCTCACAAATCATTGCCTAACGTACTTAGTCTAAGTCTAGACATCTTACATTCATACCTAGTTCACTTAAACTAGAACTCTGATACCAACTTGTAACACCCTAAAAATAGGGATAACAAAAATCCGAAAAACGGACATGCGGTATTTAAAATTGCCAAAGCAAGAGCCTCCCAAAAATGGGGAAAATACACAAACCTGTTTAAATACAATCGTAATTAAACGGATAATAAATAACAGCCAACTAATCTAATTTCTATAACCAGAAAAGATATTACAATCAAGGGTGCCATTTATAGACCCAAAGGATTCTCTACCAATAGTAAGTCCAAAAGCGATATTCCCAAATCTCTCACCCAAGCACTACGCCAGCTTAGGACCAATGCCGCTAAAACCTGAGATACACATCGACACCAAACAAGTGTTAGGCTAAAAGCCTAGTGAGTTGAACAATAATAAGCATGCATAATATATATGACTCTTATTTGCAGTTAACCAATTTTCCACATGTATGGAGTCAACGGGGGAGACCCATAGCACCAATCAATTCCACTCCAAAGAGTTGATGTACCTTGATGCCCTTAACAAGGAACACCCCAAAGGCCCGACACACCCGAAGATCAGACCGTAAAGGAAACTTTCCGAGTGGCGGAGGTCTTCTGGGCACATACCATCACGGTGGCGCCCCGAGACTACATCCTCCTAGTGAACTTGCCTTGGTTCGTCCAACATAATGCATTTAGGAGGTCCTTAGGTATATTTCAACCAAATATAATTCAATACCAACCATGGGTACAATATCACCCTCCCAATAGCATGAGTCTATCATAAGACTTAAATATCCACATAGCCACGTTGTAGATACAATAACACCAAGAGTGTATTCCGAATGGAAATCATCATGTTATACCAAACATATATTCCTTAATCATGTCAAATACCCATTGTGGGCACACATAATGTAAATCCCCAAATAATTACACAACATAGAGTAAATCATGGGATGATACTTCATATACATATATCTCACATAATCTCATGGAAATACCATCAAATACTTAAACCCGTAAAGATGACCATTTTGAGCAAATATGTGATAATAACAACAATTAAACAAATATGATGTGCATCCAGTTTTAACAAAAGTTTAGTAAACTCACATTGCTAGATTTAGACTAAATCTAGATTTTACCCACTCAGAGCTTTCCTTGAAGAAACTTGGTTCTTCAAACCAAATCTTCAAAAACCTAGATCCACAAGGTTCCAACCATAAATATACATAATCAACCACAAAGAATCGTTTCCCAATCTTATACATGAATACTTCAATTGATACCGAAATCCTAACTTCCATAAATGAAGAGAATAGAATATTACCTTAATCCAAACTTGAATCCACCAATAAAAACACCTCTAGTTCACCAAAATGATTACAAACCTTCAATCTATGAAAGGGAGAACAAAGGGTGGATGAAACCCTAGAAAACTTTGGTGAAGAAGATGAGTAGGGAGAGATGAGAAGCTTACCACCACAAAATGCTCTAGTATACTTCAAGAGATTTCCAATCTCTTGATAGATCCTTGAAAATCTCTCAAAAACAAAACTGTAGCAACTTGAATCGCCCAAATCGGAGCTAGGATGAGAAAGATATGGAGAAATGAAGTTTGGGGCTGAAAATCGCGACTTTTAACACTCTGGTACCCGTAGGCTATTGTGCCAGGCTATAGTGACAATGTCACAATCGCCGGGCACAATCACCAAGATTGTACCGAGAGTTTTTGGACTCTGGCGATTGTGATAGGCTATACTGACAGTGTCACAATCGCCGGACACTATAGTCGAGCACGCACCGAACACTGTTTTGGCCATAACTTCTTCGTTTTAGCTCCGATTTCGCTCCGGAAAGAACCGTTGGACTCGTAATTGAATCATTCATCTATCAAGAATATAAAATCAAGAGTTCAAGCCCAAAATCAAATATCTTATTTTTCCTTAATATATCGGTTCCTGTATAAACTTGAAATGACACCTTTCAAAAAATCAGGGTGTTACACCATACATAGCAAATACATAAACCCTAAATTTTAGCTTCCTTGAACAATTTGCAATAAAAATTTATCATATAATGATAAAAGTATAAATGGTTAGGGTTTGGGAGACTCACCAATAGGATTGTAGTGTGAAACCCTAGAATATGGAAAACCTTAGAAATTTGAGGGATAGATGGATGGAAGAAAGCTTGGATCCTTGCAACCCTTGAAGATGAACACTTATGTAACCTTAGAACCCTAGAAATCACCAAACTTAATGATTTCAACCACCAAGTATTAAATGAAGAGAGATGAGGGGAGAGTGTGTGAAAATCGCACCTTGAGTATGTGTAAATGGCCTCTAGACTGAAAATCCCAAAATGATACCCAAAATCCCTAAAAATGGCATTAAATGGAAATTTCCCGACTGGACTCCCCCGCGCGACCTTGCCCTCGCGAAAGTGCCATGGGCACAATCGCGAGGCACAATCGCGGCAGATGTACCGCAAGTGGTACCCCTCGCGCGACATTGCCCTGGCGACAGTGCCCTTGGCACAGTCGCGGGGCACAATCGTCAAACACCCCCAACTTCTGCCCGACTTTGAAACGACGTGATAAACTTGATCCCAACAATATTTCAATTACCAATTTAGATTTAGGGTCTTTGAACACAATTTACAACTAAAATTCGACAACGAGGTCTAAAATTCGGGGTGTTACAATCCTCCACCCCTTAGAATGGATTTCGTCCCCGAAATCCTAACTACTCAAACAAATGAGGGTATCGCCTCCTCATGTATTCTTCTGATTCCCAAGTTACGTTGGTACCGCGATGATGCTTCCATTGTACTTTCACCATGACCACTTCCTTGTGCCGTAGTCTCTTCGTCTTCCTCTCAAGGATTGATTCGGGTTTCTCTATGCATCGATTGTTATCCACTCTAATCTCCGATAGATGAATGACACTCTCTTCTTCGGCTAGGCACTTTCGCAAGTAACAAACGTGAAACGTGGGATGGATTCCGTCCATCTCCGGTGGGAGGTCTAATTTGTAGGCTTGGAGTCCAATACGCTCCAAGATAATGAAAGGTCCAAGGAAACGGGGACTGAGCTTCCCACGTTTTCCAAACCTTATCAATCCTTTCCATGGTGATACTTTCAGCATCACTCGCTCCCCCACTTAGAATTCGACCGACCTTCTCTTTTTGTCCGCGTAGCTCTTTTGTCGGTCTTGTGCCACCTTCAAACGTTCTCTGATGACTTTCACTTTGTCGGCCGTCTCTTGAACGATCTCCAGTCCGACAAACTGTTTCTCACCCGCTTCTAACCAACACACGGGGGTCCTACACTTTCTCCCATACAATGCCTCGAATGGCGCCATACCAATACTTGAGTGGTAACTATTGTTGTAAGCAAATTCCACTAGTGGAAGGTGTGCATCCCAACTTCCCCCAAAGTCAATGACGCACGACCTCAACATGTCCTCGAGAGTCTGAATGGTCCTCTCGCTCTGTCCGTCTGTCTGCGGGTGATAGGCGGTACTCAACTTAACTCTTGTGCCCAACTCCTTCTGTAAGCTATCCCAAAAGTGAGACGTGAAGCGGCTATCCCGGCCGGATACAATAGAGAGTGGCACTCTGTGCCTCGAGACTACTTCATCTATGTATAACTTGGCCAACTTGTCCATAGGTAACGTCTCTCGCATAGCTAAAAAGTGCGCGCTTTTGGTCAAACGATCCACTATTACCCAAATGGTATCGTGGTTTCTCAATGTCTACGAAGTCCATGGTGATGTGTTCCCACTTCCACTCCGGTATTTCCAAGGATTGGAGGCTACCGTAAGGTCGTTGATGCTCCGCCTTCACTTGCAGGCAAGTTATGCATTGCTCCACGTAATTGGCCACATCTAGTTTCATCACTGGCCACCAATAATTGAGCTTCAAGTCACGATACATCTTAGTACCCCTCGGATGAATTGAGTACTTGGACTTGTGCGCGTCCTCCAATAACAATTCCCGGCATCCTCCAATCTTTGGCACCCAGATTCGACCTTGGTACAATTTCAATCCCCTTCCGTCTTCAATCAAATGGAGATGTTGCTTCACCATAATTTCACTTTTGAGGTTTGATTCAAGAAGCGCTTCCGACTGTGACACTTTGATTTTGCCAATCAAACTTGATACCACATCCACCCTTGCAAAGGTGGCTTGAACCCCATAACTACACTCCTTCCGGCTCAAGGCGTCCACGACCACATTTGCTTTTCCGGGGTGGTATTGAAGTTCATAGTCATAATCCTTAAGTAGCTCAAGCTATCTCCGTTGCCGCATATTCAATTCTTTCTGATCGAATACGTATTTCAGGCTTTTATGGTCGGTGAAGAGAGTACACTTCGTTCCATATAGGTAATGTCGCCACAACTTTAAGGCAAACACCACCACCGCTAGCTCAAGGTCGTGGGTTGGGTAATTCTTTTCATGATCCTTCAATTGCCTTGATGCATAAGCTATGACCTTGCCCCTTTGCATCAAGACGCATCCCAAACCCATTTTAGATGTGTTCGCTATAGACCACAAAGTCTTCCATCCCCTCGGGTAGGGATAGGATTGGCGCTTCACATAACTTCCTTTGGAGAGTCCGAAAAGCTTGCTCCTGCTTCTCGATCCAAAGAAACTTCACGTTCTTCTTCGTTAATGATGTCAAAGGCGAGACGATCTTGGAGAAGTCTTGGATGAATCTTTTATAGTAACCGGCTAGGCCCAAGAAGCTCCGAATTTCCGTGGGACTCTTTGGCGGTTCCCAGTTCATCATGGCCTCAATTTTCGACGGATCCACCTTTACCCCTTCACTTGACACCACGTAACCCAAGAACTGGACTTATCTTAGCCAAAATTCACACTTGGAAAATTTAGCGTAGAGCCTCTCTCCCTTCAACACCTCCAACACTTCCCTGAGGTGACGCTCGTGCTCTTCTTCGTTTTTCGAGTACACTAAGATATCATCGATGAACACGATGACCGACTTGTCCAAGAAAGGTCGACAAACCCGATTCATCAAATCCATGAACACCGCCGGTGCGTTAGTTAGCCCAAAAGGCATAACCAAGAACTCGTAATGACCATAACGGCTTCTAAAGGCGGTCTTGGAAATGTCTTCCCCTCTAACCTTCACTTGATGATAGCCCGATCTAAGGTCGATCTTAGAGAAACATCCGACTCCTTGCAGTTGGTCGAAGAGGTCATCAATTCGGGGTAGTTGATATTTATTCTTCACAGTTACCTTGTTCAACTCCCGATAGTCGATGCACATCCGCATCGACCAGTCCTTCTTCTTGACAAAGAGTACCGGAGCTCCCCAAGGCGAAGAACTCAGTCTCACAAATCCCTTCTCCAACAATTCTTGAAGTTACGACATCATTTCTTGCATTTCGGTCGGAGCGAGACGGTACGGTGCACGGGCAATCGGCGTTGCTCCCGGGACTAAATCGATTTTGAATTCCACCTGGCGGTCGGGCGGCAAGCCCGGAAGATCGTCAGGAAAGACATCTGGATACTCACTAACGACTCGAACATCTTCAATCTTTATCTTCTCCGCCTTGGCATCCAACACGTAGGCAAGGAACAAAGGGCAATTCTTCGCAAGGCACCTTCTTGCCTTGATGGAAGAAATAAGAGCCACCTCACCCTTACGCTTCTCCCCATAGACAAAGACAAACCCCCCTCTCGCGGTCGCTAATCGGATAAGCTTCTTTGAGCATAAGATTTCTGCCTTGTGCCGTGACAACCAGTCCATCCCGATTACCACATCGAAGCTCCCAATTGCCATGGGAAGTAGGTCCACTTCGAAGATCTCCCCACTAATGTCTAGATGGCAACGTTCTAACACTTCACACAAGATCACTTGCTCCCCATTTGCTATTTCCACTACTAAGGCATCACTAAGAGTACTAGCGGACACATTAAGGTCTTTGCAAAAATCAAGCGACACAAAAGAGAAATTTGCACCGGAATCGAATAGCACCTTAGCAGTAAGGGAGTTGAGTAAGAACGTACCCGACACCACGTCGGTGGTCTCCTTTGCCTCTTCTCTTGACATCTGAAAGGCCCTCCCTTGAGCTTTAGGGATGGTTTCCTTCTTCGGTTGAATAGGTGGGTTTCCTCCCTTTGCTCCACCCCTTAGCTTGGGGTAATCTCTCTTCACATGACCCGGTTCCCGGCACTCGAAGCATACTGACCCTTGGAAGGTGCAACTTTGACTAGTGTGACCCGATTTGCCACACTTGAAACACGTGACAGAGTTGGAGTGTGAGTTGCAAGAACCAAAGTGCTTGCGCTTACACTTGGGACACCAATTCGCCTCCTGACGATTATCAATGCTCCTCGAATTGGGTTGGTATTTCGGTTTCTTGAACGGGGTGGGCGAACTCTCCACCTTTATCTTTTCTGCGGCCTTTGACTTTACTTCCTTGTCTTTTGCGTAGACTCTTTCCATTATCTTAGCCTCCTCGATGATCTCTCGGAGGTTCGTAGCTTTAGAGTTGCGGACTCTGTTCCCCATGTCCGCGTGTAGACCCTTAAAGTAGGCCTTCATCTTCTCTTTCTCGGTTGGGGCTACGTGCCCCACAAGGTTTAACTTCTCCATGAAGAGACGGGTGTACTCTTTCACTGTCGATTCTCCTTTTGTTAAAGCTCGAAACTCGTCTTCAATCAGATCCATCTCCTGCTCGTTGCAATATTCCTCCATAACCTTCTCCTTAAACGTAGCCCATGACATCTTTGCCTAAACCGTCTCCCCAATGGTTGCGGTGTGGACATCCCACCAGATTAGGGACGCACCCCTAAGCATTTGAGAACCAAAGTTCACTTTCTGGCTCTCATCACAGCCACAAGCCCGGAAGGCTTGCTCCATTTCTCTCAACCATCTCATACACGCCACGGGATCATCGGCTCCGGCGAACTCTGGCGGTTTGCAGCCCATGAAGGACTTATATGAACAACCCTTTCCTGTTTGTATCGCCTCTAATACCACCACCCCATCGGTGCGGTTCTCGCCCCCAGTGCCACCCGAACCAGCTACTGCGTTCTCTGCCACTACTTCCGGCCTCCGAAGGCTGGCATCTCGATCTTCTAACATTTTCAGGAATGCTTCTTGTTGCTTTTCCATGGCCGATGTTACCATCTGCATAACACTGGCCACCATGTCGGCTTGCGGGTTTGCATCCTGAATGACCGGATTTGTGGATGCCAACTCTACTCTAGGTATGTTTTCCACTGGTCCGGTAAATATCGGCGGCATGCCGGGAGGAACCACAGTTGTCACACGGACCACGGGGTTCGGGTTAGACGAGCAATCCTCATGCATTTCTCCGTCATTCAATGGCCGACTCCGAGTATTTACCATATCGGATCTGCCACACAATTTAGAGGAAAAGAGGAGATAAGCAACACAAGAGACACACATAAGAAACATACTCATACGACTCATTGATTATCATAATCATAGTAATTCAAGCACATTCACGTAATCATATATTCATAATAACAGTAGCTAATTGGAATTATGAACATACCCTACATAAAGATCCTCGTTACCACTTTTACAATTCTCAACAACGTAATTTCTGTTGGCTCTAAGGTCGACCCGTCTTAAAAATTCCTACCCAACTCTCACCATTCATACTTAATAGTCTCAACTTAAGTCTAGGCATTGAGTTTACATACCTAATTCACTTAAACTAATGCTCTGATACCAACTTGTAACACCCTAAAATTTGGGGTAAAATAAAACTTAAAATTTCGACAATATGACAGCTAAAAGTAATGATTTAAACCTGTAATTACGAGCAACTAAAACCCTAAGACGTGGGTTAGTTTGTACAAACAAATCTAGCAATAAAAATGAAACATATTACACAACAACCTAATTAATCTAGAACATAACCATTAACTAGATTAAACACGGGTGTTGCTATGTCTCCAAAAGTCGCTCTTCTCTCTCAACCCCAAAAATGATTGCCCGATCCATGGAGCTCCTAAGATTGCTTTTGACGGATCGGGGTGCCCTAGGCGCACCGCTAACAGAACCTGTGAGTCAAAGGGCACATGCACAAGTGTTAGATAAGGTTCAGGGAGAATATCTACGAGGTATACAATTATTCAACCATTATAATTAAAACAAGTAAATGTTACCGATACTCCTTTTGGATCAAGTTTGTACCATTTTCCCGTTTAGGGACAATCAAACCCAATCTGTAAAAACCACCAAAGATAAACTCCATTTAACGGGACATGCCCGTTCTACCTTGGGTGACGAGAACACATGAGTGGAGTCACCCGCGATGTTAAATTGAATTTCACCACGTATCCCGGACCTAGTTCCCATGCCACGCCGAACATCACAATCCTCAGACCGTTTATGCCTCTAACGCTTACTCTGTCGAGTTACGCTCCAAGGACTTATGGACACGGGTGCCTATCCAAAGTAGTCGAGTTACAACCCGGAGACTTGCGTCACCTATTGCCTCCTCGCTAAAGACCCAACGGTCAATAAATGCATGTTATATAAGAACCGTCTAATTCCCCGTGCACAAGGAATTAGACATAACCCCCAATTTAATTCTTGCGCATGGAACATAGAAACAACATCTTTCATGCAATGGACAATTACATTTTAAACACATATTAAAGCATCCTCATGTAATTGGTACTAGAGTAACATTTAAAAAGGTCATATTAGAACACATTAGTCCAACTGCTGATAAGAATAAGTCTACACATTTACCATATCCAACATATGTCATCTCCATACATAAAATTGCCATCATAGATCATGTATACCACAATAATCCCCACATTAAGTATTTCTCTCAACATTGAATCCCTATACATAGCAAATACATAAACCCTAAATTTTAGCTTCCTTGAACAATTTGCAATAAACATTTAGCATATAATGATACAAGTATAAATGGTTTGGGTTTGGGAGACTCACCAATAGGATTGTAGTGTGAAACCCTAGAATATGGAAAACCCTAGAAACTTGAGGGATAGATGGATGGAAGAAAGCTTGGATCCTTGCAACCCTTGAAGATGAACACTTATGTAACCTTAGAACCCTAGAAATCACCAAACTTAATGATTTCAACCACCAAGTATTAAATGAAGAGAGTTGAGGGGAGAGTGTGTGAAAATCGCACCTTGAGTATGTGTAAATGGCCTCTAGACTGAAAATCCCAAAATGATACCCAAAATCCCTAAAAATGGCATTAAATGGAAATTTCCCTACTGGACTCCCCTTCGCGCGACCTTGCCCTCGCGAGAGTGCCATGGGCACAATCGTGGCAGATGTACCGCAAGTGGTACCCCCCGCACGACTCAAAGGTATAAGGGAGCAAGTTGTAACATTGGGATAAAAGGGTTTTTAACCCTAATAACTCTAATTCTTGGGTGTCATGCGGCGGCCGAGCAGAGAAAGGAGTTACAGCGATTGTGCGAACGAAGAAGGGAAGGAGTCGATTTTGTTGAAATTTCAAGTTTGTCTGAGTTCTTCTTTAAGGTAATCTTTCCCTAATCATCTACCATCTCTAGGCATTGTTTTATTTGTTTGTTTTGGGGACGGAATGGTTGATGAATATGATATTCTCATAGTTGGGGTTGTCTTGGGTTTTTGGTGGTATTTGAGTCATTGTATTTGATTATTAAAGTAGACCGTTAGTAATTTCTGGGTTTAATCTGCGATTCTGTGTATATCGAATCCTTGGATTTTCGATTAGTATCTTGTTACTGGGCTCGAGTGACCCCGGTCACCGGATGAGGTTGACCCCAGTCGAGAATTGAGGCACCGGGCGACCCTTTGTTCAGTCCCCGGTCGAGAAGGAGGGCACCGGTCGATGAGGGACACCGGTCAAACCTCATGCACCGGTCGAAGTTCATGATTTGGTCGAAGCCCATGCACCGGTCGACCACATACACCAATCGATGGGGAGGGAGGGAGGTCAAGCCACGCCCCGGTCGAAGACTGGGGGCAGGCTCCGGTCGATGGGACTTGATCCGATCCCCGGGTTGTGCAGTGGGCCGAAGCCCGATTTTATTGTTTGTGGGCCGAATTAAGTAAGTTTAATTTAAGTTTATGATTAGTTAGTTAATTTAGAGTTGGCCTACATTTTGTGGATTGGTCCATTTTCCGGTGTGGTATGCAAGGGTGTCTTTTCTGTGACCTCGAATGGGATTGTAGCGAGTCGGGGTTTCTTATTAATGAGAGACCGATGAGATTTTGGGTTTAATGCCAACTTGGTTAAATAAGAAGTATCGGATACTTATCGGGCAATACCTTGTTTTATAGGTTCCAGTTTGGATTATAAAAAAAGTGAGCGCACGATTTAAGCTAAGGACGTCAGGTGAGTTTTTCTGAACTAAACCTTTTGGTAACGAAAGCATGTGAAGTTTAATTTTAAACTTTGATTTACTCGCGATGGCATGATTATCATTAAATGATTTAAGTGTGTTATAAATTGTTGATGTTTAAATGTATGTATACATTCTATGTGGAGATTGTGATCTAAGTCGGGGAGTGTGGCCCACCTACTCGTGCCGGGGAGTGTGGTCCGTTTATGCCATTGGGGGGGTGTCCAAAAATTAAGGCAATACGAGTTAGACACATCGTCTTTGACGGTCGTGTGGTCAGTAGTGTGTTTTACATTATATGTGGAGATTGTGACCTAAGTCGGGAGTGTGGCCCGCCTACTCGTGTCGGGGGGTGTGACCCGTTTATGCCATTGGGGGTGTGTCCCAAAATTAAGGCAGCGCGAGTTAGACACATCGTCTTGGACGGTCGTGTGGTCAGTAGCGTGTTTCATCTATGTGCATTTAATTAAATGTTGATTAAATTCTGGAAAGTGATTTTATTGCTCATCTGTTAGAGGGGACTCACTAGACCTTCGGTCTAACCCTTGCTCTTTCAAACTAAAAATCTTTTCAGGCAGGTGAATTTATAAAGGTCAGAAAAAGGAAAGGAGATGATGTAGTGGGAGCAGTTAGAAGACCGTCATCATAGTTCTTTTATTTTAATTATCTCAGTTGTGAATAGGTTGCCTTTGCAAACCGTGGAATATTACTGTACGCTTGGGGCCGCTTTGGCATGAATTATTGTTAATGTTAAGATTTAAATTGTTATCTTGTAATTCTCTGGTTGGGTTGTTACAGTTGGTATCAGAGCCATAGTTTAAGGGATTTAGGTGACCGGATAGGCCTAAACTTAAATTGTGGAGTAGATGGACACAACTGAGTTACAGGAAGTCTTTAAGGAAGACCTTGGTTATAGTGAGGCATGATAACAATGGTGAGTACTGATATGCATTGAGAATTCAATGCATAAGAACACCTTTTCTTTCTTTTTAGATAGATCATTTTGTTTAATCCCAACTTTGAGTCCATTTTTCTTATCTTATTTTCCCTTTTATGTTATATGGAGCTAAGTTTATGATTTTCCTGTCTTTTACTACTTATGGAAGCTAACATTTGTTTTACGCTGATTTCATTACTGTCAGTCAATGCTACAACATCCTGATCTGCTTGTTGGAAGAGCCATGGACGAATTTGATGAAGATGGCCAACGAAATTAATCCAAATCCAACATTTTGTTACAATGGAACCAGATATTTTTGGCAATAATAGAAGTACTAGTTGGTTGGAGTTGGAGTATTGGCATCACTTGGAGTGTAACTTTGGTTATAACTTTAGTTGTTGTGTCCTTTATATTATTTTAAGTTTCCTATTTTTTTATTACTAGTTTGCCATTGTTGGTTTAGTATAAATAGGAGTAGTATTCTATTGTGTTTTAGAGGATCTTTTTTGGTATTCCATCATGTGGAAGAATTGATTTCGTGATCCTCTCTAGAAAACTTTAATATTAAGTCCTTAAATTCCTTATTTACTTATTGTCTTTACTTATTTGCATTTTACATTTCCGTCATTTATTTTCCGTTATTTATTTTCCGTCATTTACATTCCGTCATTTACATTATGTCTTTACTTTATGTCATTTACATTTCTTGCAATTTATTTTACGCAATGAGTAGCTAATTTTATAGTTTGGGTGTGAGACAAAAAGGGAGGTTGTAAACCAAAAACTAGTGGACTTTGTTCTTCAATAACATTGTTCCACTATGTCATTTTAAGTTTTATAAATCCAAATGCACTTCTTGACGAATTGATCACTTCTTAAAGTGTGAAAGTGCCATGGACTTAGGAATAAGCTATGAAAAAACACGTCAGTTTGAATGATACGGGAAGTATACTTGGAAGAGTTACTAGCAAGGGAACTTGATATCTTTGTTTTTCAAACCGATTGATTCTTGACGGGTTGATCACTAGTCAAAGTGTTAAAGTGTAGTGGACTCAGGAATGAGCCACTAAGAACACGTCAACTTGAATGATATGGGAATCGACTCGGAAGGGTGATTTTTAAACAAAGGCATTTGTTTTTCCATATACTTTAAAGAAACCATTTGACACTCACACTGGTCCGGACATTTGCATAGGCATATGTTGATGGAAGGCTAAACAAAAGTGCAATGGTAGATATCTGGAAGGATACTCTTTAAAGTACATGGTGGAACTTGTTGTTGCTGAACTAATGCTATAGTATTTCTATAGCATTGGCCTCCAGAATTTGTGTTTACTCCTCACTTTAAGTCTTGCACCCATTCTATCTTTATATATCTTGTCAATCATATCACTGTTAACCAACTCAAACAAAGTCTTCAAACTCGCCATCTGAAGTTAGTTTTTCATCTCGAGATCTAGCAACATAAGATACCTATCCCTGTGGAATACGATACTTGGTTCTTACAATTTTATTACTTGAAAAGACGATATTGGATCCCGTTGTATACTTGCTATGAGATTCAATTATCACATGTCTTAGAGGTGTGCAAACATATCGCTATCAAGTACTCTCATGTAAAGTAAATTCAGAATCGCATCTGGCCAATGCCATTATGAATTTACAGGTGCATGGGCATGCTCAATTGCTATTGTTGAATGTGGTTCAGGGTAGAGAGTTATATCCATAGATTGATGGTGTTAGTCTAGAATGTGGTGGAAGTTCGTTTTTGGTAGTAAGGTTAATACCGTTTAGGATGTATATCGTGCAGGATGTAGATATTTCGTTGAGAAAGGACCTCCTGAGTCCATAAGGAAGAGAATGATGTTAGGAGGTGGACTTTTGCTCCAAGGGAGTCTTCGATATGGTAGAGTAGTATGTCGATTTGTGAGAAGCAGGAGAGTGTTAATCCAAGAACCGAACGATAAAAAAATGAGGCTTCTAAAGTTGTAGTTTATTGAAGGGTGGTTGAGAGACGATGTCAGTATTGACGGATAAAATGTAGTGAGGGTCAATCGAACCAAGATATGATTGGTAAGTTTGTTTGAGGGTAAAAGTGAGGATGCATGTTTTGAAAAATTGTAGTTGCGTTGGTAACTGGTACCTGGACATTCAAGGATGTTGGTAAGGTTGGTGCTGGAAGTAGTGGCAAATGTAAGAATCATGATGGGTTGGTCGAAAGTAGAAAGTCTGAGATGAGCTGTGGTGAGTGCAGGCAGTTGACCTTGTTAGAGTAAATAGCCTTCAATGTCATTGAGTCCCATTCATTGAGTGTCAAACAAATTGTTGGAGTTTCCATGTCATTCATATCAGACGTTTGGCGAGTGTGTTCCTTACGAGGTATTTGCTTTGAAAACGTGTTGACGCGTGTAACTGTGTGTTTGGATTGAAAAGACAAGTTTATGGTGTTGAGTGATAAATTTTGATTTTGGTGTGGGTGAATTATTACATGTCTTTTGTAAATGAGTTAACTTTTGTTATGAAAACCAAAACAACATTTGATCGCGTGATTTTATAAGTGAGTGTGGTACAAACTTGAGTTGTCATATCAATAAAGATGAGAGTCGTTTGACATACTTAGTGTAAGCAATTCTGTAGTATTTTGTAAACCGTGTGGGTAAAGTTCGTCGGAAATGATTTCAATTGTGCCAACACCGATGTTGGGGTGTGGTGAAGAGAAATTTGTCGTGAAGTTGAACGATTCTTGAAATCGTTGCGCATGGCTAAGTCGGTGTTGGGTTGTGTCCATTCAAGTTTGCTTCGTAATGTGGTATCTTCTAAATTTTCAAACGTGCCAAAAATTTAAATGTTTGTGTGTCATGCATGAAGGCTATGAACTCTCTAGGTCGTAGGGAAAGGTTGCAATTAAGGATGATGAAAGTTTTGAGAGTGGAAGTGTGTCACTCGATCAGACGGTAGAAGGTACTTGATATTGGTATCCTTCTAAGTAAGGGTGGTGAGTAACGGATGTGATTAATAGAGGCACTGACCTATGACATTAAGGATGATGGTACTATAGTGGTTTACCGTTGGTTCTGAGACTTGAGATGTGAATGTCGGCAAATGGTTATGTCGGGAATGGAATATGAAGTCATAAAGATATTATTAGCAGTTAACTGTCGTAGTGGAAGAGGTAGATTTCATTGGGGATCCTTGTTGATTGGAGACATAGTGGAAGTATCTCAACGTCGACTGTTGTCGTGGAAGTCAGAAACCATTTTCGTGGTGAATGGAGGAACGCTGGAAATGAAGAAGTAGTTATGGTTAGTTTTGAGGAGTTTTGTGAGGAAGCGAAGAGTTATTCAGAAAAGGTGTGTACCTAATGTGATGTTGGACAACCTTGTGTGGATCTTACAAAAATAGAAGATCTTTAGTTTGGTCAGGTGGTTCTTTACCGATGTGGTTTTGATGGTTATGTGGGAGCGAAGTTTATATATAGCACAACTGGGAGAGGTCGTGCTTTGAGCATTTAAGTCCTTGAGGTAGTATGCTTAATCTTTCAGGCTACCGGAGTTTGATTCCAGCAGGTCGAGATGAGCCGACAAGGAGCGATATCTTTTTGGGGGGTTTGAGGATCATAGTTTTGAGATTTATTCAGGTTCGGGAAAGACAAGGTCGTGAGATGCCTTGAAGTCCAACTTTAATATTATGACCAATGAGAAAATGGCGGTATTGGTATGTGTGACAAGTGGTCGTGGAGATTTGCAGTTGTTCTGGAATGAGATAGTAGAGTGGTGGTTGTGACCATGAGTTGGTGATGCCTTTATGGCATATCTGGGAGTGAAAATCATTAAAGTGATAAGGAGCTTCCTTGAGGATATGTAGAAGACTGGCGTCATTGTTATCGGATGAGCGTCCTTGTCCAAAGATCTATGGGGAATGATTTGTAAGTGGTAAGTATGTGGTTGGGATGTGCGAATGTTTGGTTATTGGGGTATTGCTAAGTTGAGAATAAATTTTCAAATGATGGTTGGCGGTTATCAAAGAGAGGAACTGTGTGTTCTGTTTTTCAGCAAGTATTGGGGCGGGATTATCTTATATCCCTAGAATGATTGTTGAAAGTGTCGAACTGCCTAATTCAGGGGGTTGTGGAGTAGATAGGAAATCCGTGGGCATGTTGAAGTATTCTTTAGGGTGAAAGGATTCTAGCAGATTAGGTAATCATGTTTGGAGAGCGAGAATTGTGCGGTGCTTTCGAGTAGTGGGTAATGCTTTGGAAGAGTTGGGTTGATTATCTCGCGTAAGAATTGTGGAAAGTCGGTTGATCAAGCAAAGTAATATAAATGGGAATTGACACATTTGGGAATAATCGAGGAATAAAGTAAGCAATGTTGGGTGAGCGGTGTTTCTTGCCACGAGAAGAAAGTGAAGATATGATGTCGGAAAGGTGGGAAATCTGAGAGTAAGAAGTTTGGTAAGTGACACAAAATGTGGAGGTATGTTTTAGATTCTGCTGTTAGCAAGTTTATAAATCCCTAGCGGCGGTATGAGAAAGAGAATATGGCGTTTGGTGCGGTATGAGTGCGATTAATCAAAATCGTGCAGCGGGACAAAAGTTCACACCACTAATCAATGAGTCGGCCGTTAGAAGTGGGTTTGAAATCCTCAAGGAGGAAGATAGAGGTGTTGGGATAAAGTGCTTGGAGCGAAGGACCAAAATGTCAGTTTTGGCAATGCGTGAAAAGGGGATTCCAAGTGAGTCCGTTGTCCCGTGTTAACTATTTGGAAAAGTTTGTATGAGCTTGGTCATTTCGTATTGAGCGGGTGAAGCTGGGTTTTATTGTGCATTTGGTCGGGTGATCGTAGATGCAATGAGAAATGGAAGTATGCGTCGCATTAATTGGCCAGTTGGAAATGGTGGTTTACGAGGGTTTTGAATTGTGGAAGTTTCTACCATTATGTGAGAAGTTGAAGTGATGACGTTGGGGCGAGGTATATTAGCGTGTAAGATTTAGATGATGCCGAGGAGTTGAGATCAATGTGGGTCGAAAAAGAAGGTGCTTCTGCGTTGGACTTATGTCGTACTAAGAGGGCTTGCATGATGAAGAAATTCGTGACCGTGAGATGTTGGTGATGTCTAAAGTTGATGGTGTGTTATGTTGGTGAGTGGAGTGATTATGTAATCAGTGATGCATGTTGTCGTGGTGTTGACTCGGTAAAAATTCTATCGGTTAAGGAAGTTTTTGTAATTGAGGGGTAAATCTGATGGTTTCGTGCGGCTATGTATTGATCAGAATGGCTTTGATAATCGAATGGTACTGAACTGGTTGGATTGAGAATTATGAATCATTAGTCCCAAGTGGTGACAAATGTAAAGTTACCAGTCTCGCATTGGAAGGGTGTGACTCGATTCAGAAAGAAATGGAAGTTAAGACCTAGATATGTTGGGTCGTTGCTATCGTAAAGCGCGTTGGGAAGGTAGAGTATAGACTGTATTTACCTATGGATCTGCGAGGAGTGCATCCCATTTTCCATGTATCTAATCTGAAGAAATGTTTAGCAGAACGCGATGTCGTTATACCTTTAGAGGATGTCCAAATAGATGAGAAGATAAGCTATGTTGAGGAATTGGTAGCTATCTTAGATCGTAAAGTGAAGAAATTGAGGAACAAGGAGATTCCGCTAGCGAAAGTTCAGTGGCAATTCCACAAGGGCCAAGAGGCGACTTGGGAAGTAGAGGCAACTATGAGAACGCAGTACCCCAGTTTGTTCAGCGACGGAATTCTGGGGACGGAATTCTATTGAGGGGGGGGATATTGTAATAACCGAGTGTAAAACCTCCATGTTTTTTTTTAAAGTTTGGGGGTGAGTTGGGAAAGACTCAAAGGTATAAGGGAGTAAGTTGTAACATTGGGATAAAAGGGATTTTAACCCTAATAACTCTAATTCTTGGGTGTCATGCGGCGGTCGAGCAGAGAAAGAAGTTAGAGCGATTGTGCGAACGAAGAAGGGAAGGAGTCGATTTTGTTGAAATTTCAAGTTTATCTGAGTTCTTCTTTAAGGTAATCTTTCCCTAATCATCTACCATCTCTAGGCATTGCTTTATCTGTTTGTTTTGGGGACGGAATGGTTGATGAATATGATATTCTCATAGTTGGGGTTGTGTTGGGTTTTTGGTCGTATTTGAGTTATTGTATTTGATTATTAGAGTAGACCGTTAGTAATTTCTGGGTTTAATCTGCGATTCTGTGTATATCGAATCCCTGGATTTTCGATTAGTATCTCGTTACTGGGCTCGAGTGACCCCGGTCACCAGATGAGGTTGACCCCGGTCGAGAGTTGAGGCATCGGGCGACCCTTTGGTCAGGCCCCGGTCGAGAAGGAGGGCACCGGTCGATGAGGGACACCGGTCAAACCTCATGCACCGGTCGAAGTTCATGCTTTGGTCGAAGCCCATGCACCGGTCGACCACATATATCGGTCGATGGGGAGGGAGGGAGGTCAAGCCACGCCCCGGTCGAAAGCTGGGGGCAGGCTCCGGTCGATGGGACTTAATCCGGTCCCCGGGTTGTGCAGTGGGCCGAAGCCCAATTTTATTGTTCGTGGGCCGAATTAAGTAAGTAAGTTTAATTTAAGTTTATGATTAGTTAGTTAATTTAGAGTTGGCCTACATTCTGTGGATTGGTCCATTTTCCGGTGTGGTATGCTAGGGTGTCTTTTATGTGACCTCGAATTGGATTGTAGCGAGTCAGGGTTTCTTATTAATGAGAGACTGATGAGATTTTGGGTTTAAGTCCAACTTGGTTAAATAAGAAGTATCAGATATTTAACGGGCAATACCTTGTTTTATAGGTTCCAGTTTGGATTATAAAAAAAAGTGAGCGCAAGATTGAAGCTAAGGACGTCAGGTGAGTTTTTCTGAGCTAAACCTTTTGGTAACGAAAGCATGTGAAGTTTAATTTTAAACTTTGATTTACTCGCGATGGCATGATTATCATTAAATGATTTAAGTGTGTTATCAATTGTTGATGTTTAAATGTATGTATACATTCTATGTGGAGATTGTGACCTAAGTCGGGGAGTGTGGCCCGTTTATGCCATTGGGGGTGTGTCCCAAAATTAAGGCAATGCGAGTTAGACACATCGTCTTTGACGGTCGTGTGGTCAGTAGTGTGTTTTACATTATATGTGGAGATTGTGACCAAAGTCGGGGAGTGTGTCCCGCCTACTCGTTCCGGGGAGTGTGGCCCATTTATGCCATTAGTGGTGTGTCCCAAAATTAATGCAGCGCGAGTTAGACACATCGTCTTGGACGGTCGTGTGGTCAGTAGCGTGTTTCATCTATGTGCATTTAATTAAATGTTGATTAAATTCTGGAAAGTGATTTTATTGCTCATCTGTTAGAGGGGACTCACTAGACCTTCGGTCTAACCCTCGCTCTTTCAAACTAAAAATCTTTTCAGGCAGGTGAATTTATAAAGGTCAGAAAAAGGAAAGGAGATGATGTAGTGGGAGCAGTTAGAAGACCGTCATCATAGTTCTTTTATTTTAATTATCTCAGTTGTGAATAGGTTGCCTTTGCAAACCGTGGAATATTACTGTACGCTTGGGGCCGCTTTGGCATGAATTATTGTTAATGTTAAGATTTAAATTGTTATCTTGTAATTCACTGGTTGGGTTGTTACAGTTGGTATCAGAGCCATAGTTTAAGGGATTTAGGTGACCGGATAGGCCTAAACTTAAATTGTGGAGTAGATGGACACAACTGAGTTACAGGAAGTCTTTAAGGAAGACCTTGGTTATAGTGAGGCATGATAACAATGGTGAGTACTCTCATGTAAGGTAAATTCAGAATCGCATCTGGCCAATGCCATTATGAATTTACAGGTGCATGGGCATGCTCAATTGCTATTGTTGAGTGTGGTTCAGGATAGAGAGTTATATCCATAGATTGATGGTATTAGTCTAGAATGTGGTGGAAGTTCGTTTTTGGTAGTAAGGTTAATACCGTTTAGGATGTATATCGTGCGGGATGTAGATATTTCGTTGAGAAAGGACCTCCTGAGTCCATAAGGAAGAGAATGATGTTAGGAGGTGGACTTTTGCTCCAAGGGAGTCTTCGGTCTGGTAGAGTAGTATGTCGATTTGTGAGAAGCAGGAGAGTGTTAATCCAAGAACCAAAGGATAAAAAAATGAGGCTTCTAAAGTTGTAGTTTATTGAAGGGTGGTTGAGAGACGATGTCAGTATTGACGGATAAAATGTAGTGAGGATCAATCGAACCAAGATATGATTGGTAAGTTCATTTGAGGGTAAAAGTGAGGATGCGTGTTTTGCAAAATTGTAGTTGCGTTGGTAACTGGTACCTAGACATTCAAGGATGTTGGGAAGGTTGGTGCTGGAAGTAGTGGCAAATGTAAGAATCATGATGGGTTGGTCGAAAGTAGAAAGTCTGAGATAAGTTGTGGTGAGTGCAGGCAGTTGACCTTGTTAGAGTAAATAGCCTTCAATGTCATTGAGTCCCATTCATTGAGTGTCAAACAAATTGTTGGAGTTTCCATGTCATTCATATCAGACGTTTGGCGAGTGTGTTCCTTGCGAGGTATTTGCTTTGAAAACGTGTTGACGCGTGTAACTGTGTGTTTGGATTGAAAAGACAAGTTTATGGTATTGAGTGATAAATTTTGATTTTGGTGTGGGTGAATTATTACATGTCTTTTGTAAATGAGTTAACTTTTGTTATGAAAACTAAAACAACATTTGATCGCGTGATTTTATAAGTGAGTGTGGTACAGACTTGAGTTGTCATATCAATAAAGATGAGAGTCGTTTGACACACTTAGTGTAAGCAATTCTGTAGTATTTTGTAAACCGTGTGGGTAAAGTTCATCGGAAATGATTTCAATTGTGCCAACACCGATGTTGGGGTGTGGTGAAGAGAAATTTGTCGTGAAGTTGAACGATTCTTGAAATCGTTGCGCATGGCTAAGTCGGTGTTGGGTTGTGTCCATTCAAGTTTGCTTCCTAATGTGGTATCTTCTAAATTTTCAAACGTGCCAAAAATTTAAATATTTTTGTGTCATGCATGAAGGCTATGAACTCTCTAGGTCGTAGGGAAAGGTTGCAATTAAGGATGATGAAAGTTTTGAGAGTGGAAGTGTGTCACTCGATCAGAGGGTAGAAGGTACTTGATATTGGTATCCTTCTAAGTAAGGGTGGTGAGTAACGAATGTGATTAATGGAGACACTGACCTATGACATTAAGGATGATGGTACTATAGTGGTTTACCGTTGGTTCCGAGACTTGAGATGTGAATGTCGGCAAATGGTTGTGTCGGGAGTGGAATGTGAAGTCGTAAAGATATTATTAGCAGTTAATTGTCGCAGTGGAAGAGGTAGATTTCATTGGGGATCCTTGTTGATTGGAGACATAGTGGAAGTATCTCAACGTCGACTGTTGTCGTGGAAGTCAGAAACCATTTTCGTGGTGAATGGCGGAACGCTGGAAATGAAGAAGTAGTTATGGTTAGTTTTGAGGAGTTTTGTGAGGAAGCGAAGAGTTATTCAGAAAAGGTGTGTACCTAATGTGATGTTGGACAACCTTGTGTGGATCTTACAAAAATAGAAGATATTTAGTTTGGTCAGGTGGTTCTTTACCGATGTGGTTTTGATGGTTATGTGGGAGCGAAGTTTATATATAGCACAACTGGGAGAGGTTGTGCTTTGAGCATTTAAGTCTTCGAGGTAGTATGCTTAATCTTTCAGGCCGCCGTGTTCAAAACAACTATCGACCCACTAAGAAACTTAGCAGCCAAACACAATTGAAAAGAACTTTTGAAAAAAAAACACAAATTTAAGCTTTGACTGTAATCTCAATTTCATCCACTCCCAACAATTTGATTAAAAAAATAGCTAAAAGCACAATATCAACCCTTTAATTTCGATAAACTGATAAGCATTGTATAAACCAAAATCGATAAACATACGTCGATAAAGAGATGAATTTTAGACAAACCTTTTGATCGTATCGAATGAAAATTAATTTGAACCCGCCCTGATACTAATTGTAGATCCCAGATACAGTGCAATCAGCAATCAATAGTAATCAATGAAGAACAATGATTGAGCCACAACTTCTAGTCATAAGATTAATACTCAATAAAGGTTTAGGTTTACAGATAGAATATCTGATACGGGAATGTAAACCTTACGACTAAAATTCTAACAATAATTCTTCTCTTCTTCTAAACCTTATTCTCAATAAATAAAACAATATATATGATGCGTATTAAGGCCTAATGGGCTTGAGGACCATTTACAAAGCAACTTTCTAAGAATTACAATTTGACTCCTTATAAATGCGTTATACAACTTTCAACGCACTAAGACTTTTAGTCCTAACACTTGGTGTTCCGCCACATTCAATGGAATCGGGTCTCCCCCGTCACCGGAATGTGTTATTTTTGGGTATTCTCTTTCCCGTACTTTCGGTGGTGAAACACACCATTTTATTTATACAAATAGCATTTTGATGAAATATCTATTGGGTGCGTTTTGGGGAAATTGTGTAACACCCTAAAAATAGGGATAACAAAAACTTTCCAAAAGGGGAAAGTGGTATATAAATTGCCATGACAAGAGCCTCCCAAAAATGGGGAAATAAACAAACCTGTTTAATTACAGTTGTAATTTAACGGATAATAAATAACAACCAACTAATCTAATTTCTAAAACTAGAAAAGAGATTACAAAAAGGGTGTCATCTATAGATTCCAACGTCTTCTCCAAAAATATAAGTCCCAATGCAGTTTTCCCCAAGCTCTCACCAAAAGCAACTACGCCTGCTTAGAAGCGGCGCCACTAGAACCTGAGATACACGTCGACACCAAACAAGTGTTAGGCCAAAAAGCCTAGTGAGTTGAACAAGAAATAGCATAATAACATAATTACAATTCTTATCAGCAGTTAACCAATTTATCGAATGTGCAGTCAACGGGGGATACCCATAGCACCAATCAGTTCCACCCAAAGAGACAATGTACCTTGATGCCAACTACTAAGAGTGACATCCCAGAGGCCCGGCACACCCGAGGACTACAACCATGGCATTACCCCGAATGACGAAGGTCTAGGCACATACCATCACGGTGGCGCCCAAGACTACATCCTCCTAGTGTCTACTGACTTGGTTCGTCCAACATAAAACATATAGGAGGTCTGTGAGGTATATTTCAACCCCGTATATTTCAATACCAACTATGAGTACCATATCACCATCCTAAGCCATGTAAGGTCCAACATAGGACTCATTTAATAACCATTTTCGTCATGTTGTAACACCCTTAAAATTGGAAAGAGCAACTAATTTAAAATTTTCAATAAAACCTCAAATAAGGATAAATTCTCTTACACAAGTCCAAACTTGAATTACTAATCTAGGTTCAACCTTCAACAAATAAATAAAGTCTTACACGAAGACTAAATCTAGTCGGGTGTTACTAAAACCCAAACACAAGATGTTATTCCCAAGATAAAGACGGAAGACTTCACCAGGCTACTCACCCTCGCGGATATAACTAATGTTCAACTCTTCGCAACAACGCTAGAACCATTTCCCCCATCCGGAACCTGATGCACATGCCGACAAATAAAAAAGTTAGGCTAACGCCTAGTGAGTTCAAGAGTTTACAACATGGAATAAGTATATTTGTTAAAGGGAAAGAATGCAATTTAAATCGTGGACGATCAAAAGATTTACTTTAAATATTAAACGACAACATTTCCCAAAACGCCTTTAAAACAAGGGACCCAACTTGACCCTTCTTTTATAAAACCATTTTATCCCCAAACTCACCCAAAACATGAACGGTGAGCAAACTCTCAATTTATAATAACTTGAAATAAGATTTTACTTCGCGAAACACCCTAAACGTGGGCGGGCATAATACACAACCCTCAGATCTTGGGTAAGCAAACCCATATACGCAACACGTCACCGAAAGTATGGATAATAAAATAATCCCCGACAATACCCAAATAACACCTTCCGGTGACGAGGGAGACCCGATTCCATTGTACGTGGCGGAACACAAAGTTAAGCCACATAACCATGTTGTCGAACTACACCTCAGATCGTGACTGTATTGCCTGCTCTACCGAGCTACACCTCCAGTCTTGACTTATTGCCTGCTCCGTCGAGCTACACCTCCAGTTGGACTTATTTCGAGTCCCAAACACCGTATCCCCCATTGCCTGCTCCGCCGAGCTACACCTCAAAGATACACGATCTTATTGCCTGTTCGATCTCTAGCGGAGTTTCATCCTCAGGGTACTCATTCGACCCCTAGTGCCTACTCCCTAGCCTTCAAGATAGGATCCTCAGCTCTATACTTGATAACTCTCGATGTCTAACCTCGTGCACAAGAATTAGACATCCAAACACAAGACACAATGGTCCCGAGGTACAACCTATAAAGGTTTCTCTTCACCTAACAACCGGGACGACACTGATGCCAACACGACATTATTTCCCGAAGTGGGAATCCCAAGGGTCCTCACCATTAAACACGACCGACTTACATGCCCATGGATCCAATGCATTACAGTCTAAAATACATGACTCCAAATGAATATCATACGCACTCAAAACATGCATTCCCAAAATAAAGTGCAATAAATGCAACTCACACCCAAAGCTCCTCTTTAAGTTGTTAAAATCGGACAAAAGTCCCCATTACCCGACAAAACCAAAAACTGAGCCTTAAGCTCAACCAATCAAGCGACATATGCTAAAATCCGCAAAATGCAATAAAATGCAATGACCTCATTGATGCAAACACATGCTTCAACTAAATGAAATAAACTCCAACATAAAACATTTTCCAAACAAGTTTATAATCTCATTTACTCTTTCCAAAACGTTCAATGACCCAAATTTAAATGACAATTACGCAAGAGGTTTATACTCATACAATAAATCATTTAAATACCAATATCCCCGGTTTACTCAATAAAATACTTGAGCTACATCTTTTCCCCAAAACCCAAGGTTCAGAAGTTCAGAAACGTTTGCAAAGTTGGGAAAGACCAAACGCCCATGGCTTATCCGGTGGTATTTTTAAAACGTTTCACAATACAAAATACACGTAATACCAACAAGCATAAAAATGCATTCTTACCCAATACTTTCCATTTAGGTAAATAAGTCATCAAATCATTTTCATTTCGATGCATTTAACAACATACTCAAAAATCCCCAAGATGAGTGTTTTATACGTTTACAAGGTTAAATGTTTCCAAATAACCAAACTTATCAGCAGTTAGCATTTTAATATAAAATACAAACACTTTAAAATAATCATTTTGGCATGCACACCGTTTTCACAAATCAACTTGAACTCACTTTTGCTAGATTTAGGCTAAATCTAGATTTTACTCCCAACTTGAGCTTCCTTGAAGAACTCTGAATCCACAAGCAAAACCTTCCAAAAACCACTTAGGTTTTGGTGAAAACCTAGAAAACCCTAAAATGAAGCTCGAGGTTGAAGATGATAATGGTGAACTCTTTGCCATGGCTCCCAAACTACCACTTGATGATGGAACACTTTAAAAACTCAAGAAATTGTCCCAAAATAAGTTAGGGTTTGAGGGGAGTGAAGAAGAAACGATTTGAGAGAGAATAGGAAAAGTTTGGAGAAGAGAAATGAGGAAGAAGGTTGAAATCCCGCACTTAACAGCGCCCTGGGCCTCTGATGCGACATTGACCAGCGACATTGCCCAGGGCAATGTCGCCAGACTCCCCCAGGGCGTTACACATGTAAACATGATAACACCAATAAAGTTAACCCAAGTAGAAATTATCATAATAGTAAGATACCCATTCAACAAATCATGGCAAATTACACTTACACATATTTCCAACATATATCCATAAGGAAACCCCAAATACTTGGACATGTAGAGATGAACATTTTGAACAGATATACAACAATACAAGTAGGAGATTATGATGTGTATCTAGTTTTAACAAATGTTTAGTAAACTCACAATCTAGGTTTTTGGACCAAAACCTATAAAATATAAAATCCTAGCTTGAGAAGATGAGACTTGGAGATGAGAAGTTGAGCTTTATGAACCCTAGAAGATATCCTTGAGGGGAGTTATTGCAAGTGTTAAGATCCAACCACCAAAAAGAGTTATATTTATGAGGGTTAGGGTTTTGGGAAAAAAGGAGACTGAGTTGGGAGTTCCAAAATCGCCAAAGAGAAGAGAGAAAAGAGAGAAAAATGGGATGACATTAGAGACGTCATCCGATCTTGAGAAGATAGCAGATTTTGTGGTTTTAGTAACACCCGACCGACTTTGTCCCCGTTTGTGGGATTAGATGGTTCCGTTAGAACTCTGATACATGTTGTAGTATTTATTCCCTTGTAAACTTTAGATAATTGTTGCTTCGAGCTTTGTATTTAAAGGATTTTTGGAAGTTTTAATTTGTCTGTTAATTTCAATTTTAGGGGTGTTACATAACATTGTGGAGAGTTCTTATAAGAACCCAAACCCTTGTAGGTTCTTAAATAAGAACCTTGGTTTTTATAATGAAATTTGTGAAATGTGACAGTTTCCTTATTTTTCTTGACTTTATAATAATTATTAATATTGTATATATAGATGAGACCCATAAAAAGAAATTCTTGTAAAAACTACCATTATAGACATTTATATGAGTTTTTATTTTGATAGTTGGAAGTGATGTGACAACTAAAGGTGCAAAAAATTGGAGATGCTCTAAAATCAAATATTAGTATTTTATTCAACTTTTATAATCATATATAGAGAATAATAGTTTGATATATTACGTAATATTATTATTTTATTATTATAATATTAAAAATGTTTTTAATGTTGTTTTTTTAGTGTATGATTGAAGTTGGATTTTTTATAACGTCCAAGAGATCCATCATTTTTAATGTTTTTCTTAGTTATTGGGTTGGAGATACTCTTAAGACGCGTTTGGTTTGCGGGATTGGAAGGGATTTGGATTTCAAATCCATTTCAATCCTGCGTTTGGTATGCAGGAAAGGATTTCGTTGACCATTTTAAAATCGCTCATATGATGGATTTGGAAATTCTTGATATTGGGCCTGGATTTGAAATCCAAATCCTATGGATTCTAAAGCGTGATCCAAACTTCAAATTGTATCGATCCAAATCCGACGTTTACCAATAAAAATAAATTCTTTATAAAACATACATATAATAAAAATAAATAAATAAACTTCATCCAAATGCAAATCCTACAAAACCAAACAAGACTTGTAAAGGAATTGATTTGAAATTCATTCCAAATCCACAAACCAAATATATGAAGGGATTTCAAATCCCCCCAAATCCAAATTTCTCCAAATCCAAATCCTTTCTTAAAATTCAATCCATTCCCGCAAACCAAACGCGTCCCAACACTAAAAACACAATAATAAAAATGTTCATTCTCTCCGACCCATTAGAAAGGTAATGGAATATTCATCGACAAAAACATAGAATATTAACGCAATTTTTTAGTGGTTGGTGATATTTTAAAATATAAGAGTTTATTAAAAAAAAAGTATTTAATTTAATTTAAACTAATGATTCTTGTCGACATTATCGTTTTTCTTTCATACGTTTTGGATTAAGTTAAGTCGTCTTTAAAACAATGGATCATAAAGTTTTTCCAAAGACTTTTGGGTATTTTTCAAACGATATGTATAATCTAAAATTAGAAGCGTATTCGCGTAATGCAGTGAGATACATCACGATTTTAATGTTTAATTTTATTTTTTTTGTTGATTTACAGTACAATTTTGGATGGTTTTTAAAAAGTGATAATGTTTTTTTTATAAATTTATTTAATTTAGCCTTAATAATATAATATTTTTTATATAAAAAATTACGTATTTTGTTAGAATTCAATTATTATCTTATATATTTTAATTATATATAGAAAAAATAATAAATTACATATTTAATAATCTAATTAAAACAAATTTATAGTAATATCATATATTAATTAATAGTGATACATGAAAATGTCTGCATAAAAGAAATGTCCTGCACATAACAAGTTGGTGGGTGTTATAAGCCTTCAGTAGTAATATGTATCTTGTGCTTTGATACTTGTAAATTAAGAAAATTTTAAAATCTTGCATAAAATGATGGTACCTTGTGCCTAATAATTTGTATTTAAGAGTTTTTTATCCCTGTTTTATAATATAGTATGGTATAGATAACGATATCTTACGTCAACTAATGTTGATCATATGAATATTTTTATTTACACGATGTAACTAATTCTACTATATATTCTTTTTGACTTTTTTACACTTTCTAAAAATTTGGCAATCTCCCAATCACTACGAATAAAGCGTCTTAAAACCATTCAATTAGATGTAGAGTTCGACTTATTTATTTAAAAACTGGTTAGTCTCGGTTGAATATTATTCTACACGAGTCAAATGGGTATAATTTAAAATCTTAGATAAAGATGAAATATGTCAAACAGGTTGAAAATCATTTATATTGTATCTTGCTTAGAACAATTAAATCATTTTATTTAAAATCACCAATTATTGTTTAAATAACGTAGTTTTGTGATATTATTTAATAATTTATTATTTACAAAAGTAATAAAATGGGTAAAAGAATAATCTTACCGACCCATTTCGACCATTTACATTACCTACTTGTTTTCTAGATTGATAAATAATCCCATTTTTAACGTTGGACCAATTAACAACTAACCAGTTTTTTTTTAGAAGGATGTCATACACTATGTCTAGACTAATCCCTTGGCAAATTATTGACTGTAAGATATCAGCTCTGATTAAATCTCACTGACCATAATTGTTGTGTATGCCTGGATTCGAAACATCCCCCAGGGTCTTAACCAGTACGTCACAACCCTTGTGGTTACTAACCAGTCTTTCTTTTAAGCTACACTCTTTGAATCAGTATTAGATGACATTTTTAGAGTATATTGAATCAGTCTTTCTTCTGACACAACTAGACACTTTGAATCAGTATTAGAAGTAGGTACTAAATAATTTATTTCTTCTTAATATCAAAATAGAACGTACTTTGTTGGGTTTTAATCCACTTTCAGAAACTTTATTTTCGATAATGTACAATGTATTTTATACAATTACGTGAATGTACCATGTATTTTATACAATTAAGATAACATACTATATATTAACGTGAGTGGAAAAAAATGAACATTGTGCTTTTGTAAACAAAAAGTATTTGTAATTTTTTCTAGAGTAAGTTATGTTTTTAGTCACTGTGGTTTGATAAAAGTTTCTATTTTTCTCCTTATGATTTTGAAATTACGATTTTTATTATATGGTCTATAATTCATTACATTTTTCATTCTTATGGTTTAATTTTTATTGTTTTTTTTCATCCCTATGGTTTCAATTCATTTCTATTTTAAGTTCTTCATACTTAAAAGTAGTGTTTTGACCTTATGGACGAAGATATAAATGAATTGCAAACCATATGAACCAAAACTGA
Organism: Arctium minus; assembly: GCA_954870635.1. NCBI lineage: Eukaryota > Viridiplantae > Streptophyta > Magnoliopsida > Asterales > Asteraceae > Arctium > Arctium minus. The sequence continues at coordinate 3,544,022 of OX941092.1, read as the reverse complement.
AATTTTGAAACCATAAAGATGAAATTTGCAATTTTTAACAAACCACATGACTAAAAACGTAATTTACTCTTTTTTCTAAGTTAAACTTTCTTATTTGAGATATTTTGTGGTGTACATAGAAACGAAACTATTAAAATTAATTCTTTAAAATAAATACTAAAATGCACATCTTAAAGTGAATTACATTTTTCATCCTTCTGGTCTGGTGCTTGTAACGGGCTATCAGCTATGTCCTTATTTTGAAAAATTAATGAGTTGAGTCATTGTTATTGTAATTTTCTAACGAGTTGAGTCTATAATGCAACCACAGACACACAATTTGTTAATTTATTCAAAAACCCAACTCATTAACACTTAGATCGTTAAGTTCAACTGTAAGGACCCAAATCATTAAAAATTTCAACCACAACAGCACATTTCATTAATTTTTCAAAATAAGAATAATTAGCCAGAAAAAGCAAACCTAAAAAACTAAAAATACAGTTCACTCTATATTTTGTTTTGATACCATTTGCAATTTTTAATATTTGGGCAAACAAGTTTATTACCGGCAATCTCAACCGGCCCCATATGGAACCCGTCTCGAAGCATACTAATGTGAGCGATGTTAGGTAAAAAATTGTGCCTCACAAATGCAAAAGCTAGCCAGTGATTTCTAAGGTCCCAAACGGGTAGAAATCCAAGTGCACAATTAACCCAACAACGAATGCGGATAACAATAATCTAGATGTTGCACAATAATTCTCTAACGTAGAAAAATAAACCCACGAAATATAGATAATAATAAAAACGTTATTATCTATAATTATAGCAAGTTCAAAACAAATAACACCGTGATACATATGTAGCATGTAGGTTCACCATGACACTGGCCAGGTGCCATTATGAACGCACAGTACACAATCATCCTTGAGACCCTCGGCAAGTTTTCCGTTTCCAACGACTTGGTCAACCTCAAATTATCTTATCTTAAGGTACCTAATGGCAACTCCACTTATCTTTGCTTATAAGAACGCTAGCTTGAGTCTAGACATCCTAAAATCAATACCTAAATCTCTCAAACTTAAGCTCTGATACCAACTTGTAACACCCTCAATTCTGGAAATAACAACTTATTAAAATTTTCTAAATACATCAATAATTGCATCGCCCACAATCACAATTTAAGAAATTAACCTCAATACACACGTTCATTATATACAATAATCTATGATAAGAGCGGGTGCTACTAAAACCCCATAATAGTCACTATCTCCAAAATTTGCGGAAGACTTCACCAACTACTTACATTTGCACAAAGCTAAGGCTCAACTCTTCATAGCTTCTAGAACCAAACCCCAACTGAAACCTGATGCACATGCCGACAAATAAAAAGGTTAGGCTAACGTCTAGTGAGCTCAAGAGTTTTCCATATGAATAAAGATGTCTTTGAAAATAGACAATGCAGTTTAAATCATAATCTTTCAAAAGGTATGCTTTAAATATGCAAACGACTCGTTTTCCAATAATATGCATTTTAGACGGAGAACACCAATTTGGACATTTTCCAAATCAAACTACCACAAAATGATGACACCAATGTAAACCTCCCCTTCATAAACTAGCTTTAACCCAAAACTCACTCAAAGCGTAAAATATAAATTGGACTACCCATTTAAGAAGGTACGGTTAAACCTTATATTTCAAAACACCCAAACACACGGGTGGGCGTAATACTCAACCCATAAATCAAGGGTAGAACCCAAATATACAAAACGTCACCGAAAACTTGGATAATAAAACTTAATACCCAAAAACAACACCTTTCGGTGACGAAGGATTCCCGGTTCCATAAAATGTGACGGTCCACAAAGTAAGCCCATTTTATGTTGTTATGACTAGTCATATAAACAAAAGTACACGCAAGAGATGTCATGCTCAGTAGCTTTAAACATACACCCACGGAAACTCGAGTTCAACCCCGTCGGGTTCCTATGTCGAGCCCCTCATCTAATATCGTAATACTTGAGCACGAAGGACTTATACCGCACCCGGTACCTTAACGTGCAGCACGAAGGACTTACATCGCACCCGATACCTAACGTGCTTCATCCAATAACGCCAACAAGGCTCGAAGTCGAACTACCAAAACTGGACAATTGTCCAAAGACTCCAAATCAAATAAAAATACCAAGTCACAGGCTTAGCACCCATTGACCCATTGATAATTGAAGTAAAAATACGATAAACGCACTCAACCAACGGTTATGCAAACACAATGACTAAAAGTAAGATTAGTTCAAAACTCACATTAGTTGAGGCACCCATTTTTCCAAATGACTTATACCCTTATATTTCCAAAATGCCTCATAACCCAAATGACATGTATTTTTCTCAAACTTAACTGCTGATAAGAATGAAAATCATAAAATGAGACTATAAACACTCTTTCAAGTACCTCGCATAAAAGTGCAAGTGATACTTTATAAAACACTCCATTTCATGATGATGCATAAAACCCGACAAACATTTAAAAGCGTAAATCTTTGACCAAAGATCCATTCATGCAATAAGACTTCAAAACACGTTCATTTATGACACATATATCAAATGCCCAAAAATCTCAAATGTGGTGTTATACAAAGTTTATAGAGTTAAATACTTCAACTAATCAAAGATTAACAAATACCCCAATATTTGATAATTTCATGTAAAACACATAAACACTTAAAATGAACATTTTGGCATGTACACCGTTTTCACAAATCAACTTGAACTCACCTTGCTAGATTTAGGCTAAATCTAGATTTTTCCCCCAACTAGAGCTCCTTTGAAGAACACTTGGATTCTCAAGACAAAACTTCCAAAACCTAAATCCATACATATTCAACCATACATAAACATAATCAACCACAAAGAATCGTTTCCCAAACCATGTGCATGAATACCTCAACTAAAACTGAAACCCTAACTTCCATAACTTAAGAGAATAGAAAGATTACCTTAACCCAAGCTTGAATCCACCAACCAAAACACTTCTAGTTCACCAAAATGGTTACTAATCTCCAATCTATGAAAGGAAGCACAAAGGGTGGATGAAACCCTAGAAAATTTGGTGAAGAAGATGAAATGGGAGAGATGAGGAGCTTACCATCACAAAATACTCTTGTATACTCCAATAGACCTCCAATCTCTTGCTAGATCCTTGAAGAGCTCTCAAAAACGAAATCGTAGCACTTTGAATCACCCAAATCGGAGTTGTGGATCAAAAGTTATGAGGAAATGAAGTTTGGGGCTGAAAATCGCGATTTAAGCTGGAACAGTGGATTTCGCGACTTGTCTCGCGACTTAGGTCGCGGCATAAGTCGCCCGCTTCCCCCTGATTTTCTTCTCGATACTGTTTTGGCCGTAACTTCTTCGTTATAGCTCCGTTTTCGCTCCGGAAAGAACCGTTGGACTCGTAATTGAATCCTTCATCTATCTAAACTATAAAATCCAGGATTCAAGTCCACAATTAAATATCTTATTTTTCCTTGATATATCGGTTTCTGTATTAACCTGAAATGATACCTTTCGAAAGTCGGGGTGTTACACACGATTTCCATGCCCAAAATCTTTTGCGTCGCGCCAAGATCTTTCATTTCAAATTCTGAACTCAACTTATCTTTCAGACGTTTCATCTCTGACCGGTCCCTGCAGGCTATAAGCATGTCATCTACATAAAGAAGTAAGTAAGTGAAAACTCCACCACTTTGTCTATGATAGACACAAGCGTCCTTTTCACTTCGCTCAAATCCCAGATTGAGCATGAACAAATCAAACTTCTTATACCACTGACGAGGTGATTGTTTAAGTCCATAAAGGGACTTCTTGAGTTTACATACATATTCTGGCTTGCTTTCGGAAACAAAACCATCAGGTTGCTTCATATAGATAGTTTCCTCCAAGTCTCCGTGTAGGAAGGCTATCTTTACATCTAACTGTTCTAGCTCCAAATCGTGAATAGCCACGATCGCTAAAAGAACACGGATAGATGTATGACGTACAACGGGAGCAAAAATATCATCATACTCGATACCTTTTCGTTGTGCAAAGCCTTTAGCAACGAGACGAGCCTTGTACCGATTGTCATCTTTGACTTTGAAAACCCACTTGCAACCAATAACACGGCTGCCATTCGGCAATGGACATAAGTCCCAAGTGTTGTTCTTCGAGAGAGCTTCCATGTCTTCTTGCATGGCTCCAAGCCATTTAGAACTGTGGGTCGAGGCCAACGCCTCCTTTATATCAAGCGGCTCATCTTGCCCTACATGCAAAGCAAACTCCAGCTGATCTGTAAAACTCATGTTAGCAAAATCCCAATCTCCATACCTGTTAGGCGGATGAATAGTTCTTTGACTATGCCTGGTAGGTGCAATAAATGGGATTGTATCGCCATCGTCTCCACCATCATTCAGAATCTCTTCTTCAGAATCACTAGTAGAAGTTACTGGCGGAATGACTTCTTCAACATTAACGGGTGATTCTGAGCTAATATCAGGAGTGGATGAACTGGGAATACAAGGACTATCTACTGTCTCCACATCATCAGCAGTAGGAGCAACAGTAGTAGTGACTTCCGGATCTTGAGAGGACTGAGGATCATGTGACTTCAACAGGACTGATTCATCAAATGTGACATGTCGAGAATGAATCACTTTACGAGTCAAGGGGTTCCAGATTCGGTAACCCTTGATACCATCTGTATAGCCGAGCAAGAATCCTTTGGTGGCTTTAGGATTCAACTTGTCCTGGCCTGAAACATTAAAATAAACAGAACAACCAAATACACGTATGTATTTCAGACAGATGTTTCTTTTACCTCTCCAAGCCTCTTCCGGAATCTTTCCCCCGATGGCCAAACAAGGTAACCTATTAATAATGTGCATCGCGGTGTAAAGTGCTTCGGCCCAGAAAGATTTGGGGAAGCCCGATGTTGAAAACATACATCGGTCCTTCTCAAGCAAAGTCCTATTCATCCGCTCTGCAACCCCATTAGATTGAGGGTCGCCTGGTGTGGTGTAGTGACGGTGGATGCCTTTACGCAAACAAAAGTCTTTGAAGTTACCACTAGTAAATTCTCCACCGTTATCAGATCTCAGCACTTTCAACTTTTTGCCAGTCTCGACCTCTACTCATGCCAACCAAGTCTTGAACGTATCGAAGACATCTGACTTTAACTTCAACACATACACCCAAAGCTTATGTGAGAAATCATCAATAAACGAAACAAAGTATTTTCCTCCACTGAGGGATGGAGTACTGGATGGTCCCCAGACGTCTGTATGAACATAATCGAGGATTCCTTTAGTGTTATGTTTTCCAACACCAAAAGAAACACGCGTCTGCTTTCCTTTGACACATCCCGAACAAAACTCCAGGCTGGCAGGTACGACGATTTTAATGAGTTTTCGCTTGCGCAAAATCTCCAAGTTTTTCTCGGATGTGTGGCCCAAACGAAGATGCCATAAGCGAGCAACATCGAGATTCTGAGAAATATCAGCCACATACGATTCAGAAGAAATAGTTTCGCCAATCAAATGGAAAAGATTATTTTCCGCCCGTTCGCCTTTCATCACAATGATACTCCCTCGGGAGATGCGCAAACTCCCGTCATCAATCCGAATCTTGCAACCCAATTTGGACAGTTGTCCAACAGAGATCAAGGAACGAGTCATGGATGGAACAAACTTGAAATTATTCAATGTCCGAATACACCCATCGAACATCTTGATCTGCACAATACCGATACCCTTAGTAACACACGAAGTACTATTTCCCATAAAAATACTGTTACCTTCAACTTTTTCGAAGGTAGAGAAACAGTCTCGGAATGGTGTCATGTGGCAAGATGCCCCGGTATCTAACACCCATCGCCTGTCACCTTGCGGTGGTGTAACTGTGGCAGAGAAGGCATTTTGCTCCTCTTCGGCTGCAACAGCTGATGATTCGGCGTTGTCTTTGTCTTTGTTTTTAAGACTCGGACAATCTTTCACCCAATGACCTGGCTTGTGGCAATAGTTATAGTTGCCACGTATCTTTGATTTCCCACGAGAGCCAGGCCGACGGGACTGAGAGTAGACCTGGCAAACGTGTCGTGTCGTGTCGGGTTCGTGTCGGGTTCAAAGTTAAACGGGTTGAAAGTGTCTAACCCTAACCCGACCCGTTTAATAAACGGGTCAGAAAATCCCAACCCTAACCCGACCCGCCTAACCCGCCTAACCCGTTTAACATTTATAAAATGAAAATTAAAAATCGAAAATTCACAAAAAAAATACAAATACAAAATTCAAATGAAAGCATTAGAAATCCAAAATTTATAGTTCAAAATTATAATCAAATCTAAAACACTAAAAATCCAAAATATTAAAAGGAAAACTTATATATATATGTGTATATATATATAAACGGGTTATTCGGGTCATTTTCGAGTTGAAATTTTTGACCCTGACCTTACCCGTTTAATTTTCGTGTCGTGTCGTGTCAACCCGTTTACTTAAACGGGTTGAAATGTATTACCCAAACCCGTTTATTTCGTATCGAGTTCGTGTCGGGTTAGCGTGTCGTGTAAGTTTTTGCCAGGTCTAACTGAGAGCGCCCACGGTTTCTTCCTCTTGAATCGTCTCGGCCTCTGTCAGCAAATAGGCCTTGACTGCAATTGTTTTCCCTGGGATTGTTACCAATCCTCATCTGAATTCTTTGATCTTCAGAAATCATTCCTGTTTTCACATCAGACAAAGAGAGAGTTTCTTTTCCATAAATAAAATTGTTAGTGAATTGGGAATATTTCTCGGGAAGTGAATACAACAGGATCATAGCAAGTGCTTATTCATCTTTAGCAAGAAGCGCATCCGTTGCCTTCAACTTCATAATGATATCTTCAAATTCGGTCATGTGAGCTTTAATGGTTGTGCCTTCCTTCATTTTGAAGAAGAAACATGACCGCATCATTAACAATCTGTTGGTAAAAATTTTCTTGAGATGTAAATTCTCAAGCTTGCTCCAAATACCTGCAGCTATCTTTTCAGACACAATCTCAGATATAACATTTTCTCCCATAGCCATCTGCAAAGTAGTAAATGCCCATGCTTCCATTTCTTTAGCTTTAAGTTCAGACATGTTAGGGTCTAACTCGTCTTTGGCAAATACTACGGGATGGACTCCATTTTTCCTAAGTGCAGCAGATGTTGTGAACTGCCATTTACCAAAGTCACCGTCCCCATTCCAAGTCTGTATACGAATCCCAGCCCCAGACAAATTAAATGTGCCTTCTTGGTACGGTTTTTGGGATTGGTTTGAGGAACCGACACCAAATGGATTTTCTACGTCAGCTATAGAGAAAAAAATGTGCAAACTGGTTTATGTATATTTTCTACACAAACCCAAATCTAGATCCGAAGCTCTGATACCAATTGTTAGGTAAAAAATTGTGTCTCACAAATGCAAAAGCTAGCGAGTGATTTCTAAGGTCCCAAACGGGTAGAAATCCAAGTGCACAATTAACCCAACAACGAATGCGGATAACAATAATCTAGATGTTGCACAATAATTCTCTAACGTAGAAAAATAAACCCACGAAATATAGATAATAATAAAAACGTTATTATCTATAATTATAGCAAGTTCAAAACAAATAATACCGTGATTTAACGTGGTTCCACTATCGGTGTGATAGTGTACATCCACCAAAGAGAGAGAGCAAGAATATTATTACCAACCAAGGAGATTACAAAGTGGTTGTAGAAGGATCTTGAGATCCACGATCACCTAACGAAACTTTCCCGAATACCACCGAATATCAAGAACACTCTCAACCTCAAGAATATATTAGAGAGAGTGTTTGATGGTTATCTAGAGAAAACTCAAGAAAGGGATGAAGAAAATGGTTGGAGGGGAAGGGGTATTTATAGGATGGAAGTGGAGGATGACAACCAAGCATATGGAGGATGACATATGTCAAGTCTTCCAATGTAAAATATGTGGTCCAAATTTGAGTTATGCCAAGTTGGTCCAAGTTTGACTTTAGTCACATGTAGCATCCAATGTATAATATAATTAGATATTATAACAAGCGAGACATTTTTTGACTCACTCAGCAACTGAGGCTAACGAATGGTTCGAGACTGAACCAGAAACTTATCTTGTATTTGGGTAAAGTCGTCATATCCTTTTATCAACTGGTCCACACACTAAAGTCACACTTTTTAAAAATATTTTTATGATTTTATTTATAAAAAAGAAAAAGAAACTTTATAGATATGATTGGACCAAAAAGCATGTGTTGAATTTAGATAAGCATGAAAATACAAGCAAAACAAAGGAGGTGGTGTTACTTGTTAGATGGGATTCCTATCGTCGACAAAATGCTATTGACTTTTCATAGTCAACAAAATAAAATTCAAACAAAGTTGCCTCCATTTATCTATATCTATATTATAAATGACAGATAAAAAAATCTTAAATACAAATTATTAGGCATAAGGTGTCATAATTTTATGCAAGATTTTAAAAATCTTTTAATTTACAAGTATTAAAGCACAAGATACATATTACTACTGCAAACTTCTAACACTCACTAATTTAATATGTGCAGGGTCTTTCTTTTATGCAGACATTTCCATATATCACTATTAATTAATATATTATATTACTATAATTTTGTTTTAATTATATTATTAAATATGTAATTGGTTATTTTTTATATATATATCGTTAAAATATATAAGATAATCATTGAATTCTAACAAAATACTTAATTTTTTTATATAAAAAGTTAAAAACATTAAATTATTAAGCCTAAATTAAACAAAGTTATAAAAAACATTATCACTTTCTCAAAACCATCAAAAATTATACTGTAAATCGACAAAAAAATAAAATGAAACATTAAAATCGTGATGTATCTCGCTGCATTGCATGAGTATACTTCTAGTATATATTTTAATACAGGTAATGTTGTATACATCTCTTTTATATTAGAATCAGATTATATCATGCAGTGAGAATATAAAATTTAAATTTTGATGTTGATATATATATATGAAGAGGAGATTAGTAACTAGGGGTACATCTAGCCCACCCATTTAATAAACAACTACAAACAGGCGATGATTTAACATAAACATCAAGTTGAAGAAATTTAAATATAAAATCATTTAAAAAAAATACTATCTGATTAATTAAAAAAATAACATCTAAAAATATTTAAATAATAACATTTTTTTTTGCCAAAAACCAATAATTTTATAATAGTTAATTTAACAGCTATATCAATATACTTTTTTGTGTTTTTCAAATTAACAAAACATGTTCAATTAACACATGCAATTTTCATTCTGTTCACGTATACATTTCATATTTTTATTTAATACAAACTTGTATTAATTTTTTCTATTATAGATTTACAATTAAATTTACATTATGTTGTCTTACCCAAATGCTTAATTCTTTTAATCTTAATAAAATCAGGAGGAAAATAATGACGATTCCAACGAATGATGCACAACTTCTATACATATATATATGTTGGTCAGTTTCGAATTTAGAAACATAAATTTGGGTATGTATCGACGTAACAATTTCTTTAAGGATCAAATGCACAAAAAAAAAAAAAAAAAAAAAAACTCTCGTTGCGTTTTATAAACAACAATTAATACTTTATATGCTAGTTTTTGCCAAACGTGACTTTTTCACTAGTTAGCTTATCAACTACCAGCTAACTTATCAGTTATTAGTTAGCTTATCAACTACCAGCTAACTTATCAGTTATTAGTTAGCTTATCAGCTAGTTTGTCAAACATAGCCTAAGCACATATTTCTAGCCAAAAGAAAAGATACAAGTCAACGTCAACATGTGAAACAATGAAGATAGATAAAGAGATAAACTTAACACAAAAGACAAACGAAAAGTGATAAGGATTACGTCACATTCTGTAGTCTACTACCATTCTACGAATCTGTTGAATATGATACAACTTGGATTTAGCTGGCTAACAAATACCAACATATGTTCATTTTATTATAATTTGATTGTTAAACTATAAAAAAACGTTTTATAACATTTTTTCGGAAAAAAATATGATACTTGGCAAATATAACAAAAAGAAGCATGTAACATAACGAAATTGAATGCTTTTATAATAGAAAAAAAAACATGTAATATTAAAACAAAACATTTAATATACAAGAAAGCATGGACGGACCTAAAGAAGGGCATACGGTGGCACGTGCCATCATATTATCTGTCGATAGGTTAAAAATTTTACGTTTATGAAAGGTGCAATCGTATCATTTTAAAAAGTGTCACCGTATGATGTTCAAAAATTCAAGAAGATGCAACCATATCTTGTAATCAATCAAAAAACCAAAAAATACTCTTGAAATCACCAAAAAAAACTAAAAAAACCTCTCGAAATCGATTAAAAAAAACTTAAATATCACTCAAAACGATGAAAATTAGACTAAATACAAATCAGGAGATATTGAATGATGGTAACACGTCGATAAAAACAATGATTTTTGTAATCATTTTTTTATCCATATTATAGTCTCACCGTATGAAAAAAATTATGAGTTCGTCCCTGCAAGAAAAAACGACAAATGATTCTACAAGAAGCAAAAAACAAGACCAATCGACAGAAACTACAAAAATATAATATATTTTTTAATTGATTTATCTATAATACAATTTCTCATAAATGAAAGAAAGAAAATGTGATGCATGTGTAAAATGCTAGTGCTAATAAAAGAATGCTACATAAAGTACCAAGGGGGATGGATATATATATATATATATATATATTAACAAGTGATGAACCTAGGATTTCTCATGTGATTTGACACTTTTGTCCTCTATAAAATTGCAGCCATCATATTCTTCATTTGGAGAATGAGGGGCCTCAAAGTCAATAAACAATCCCATTTGAATATTGGCCACCTAAAAAGCCCTTCAACTCTTGCGGCTTCTCAACTTGTACTGCATGCTCTAATAAGGGTAATTTGGTCAAAACACCCCCAATTCATGTACACATGTTGCTTCAAGTGGTTTTACATTTGAAATGATTTGGGCATGAACGTAAACATGTCTTGTAATGGAGAGAGTTGATAGTCGTTGTAATACTGGCTTTGAGGGGTAAAAGCGTCATCTATAAAAGGATCCATGTAATTGAACTGATATTCGTCTTTTTTCACTTCACTCTGTACTTCTTTTTCGTGTTCTGAACTCGAGTCTGTATGTAAAGTGGGAACTGATTCCGATGTGTCGAAGTTAAATATATCGTCTATGACATGATGTGGTATTGATGATGGTCGGTGTTGTGACGACACGTTTTCCACGGGAGAATATGGTGTGATTTTGGGCTTTGTTTCGATTTCCATCTCGGAAAATGACGTTGATTTTACGTCGGAGGTCAAGTGTTTCTCCAAAACGCCCTTCTTGTTGTATATTCGGCACAATACCCAATCATCTAACTATATACATACAAAAATATAATAATTAGTCACAAGTATGCAAAATCAAAATTCTCGTTAGAAAATTAACTACAAACCATTCAACTATTTATGCACAAATTTTCCTATTAATCACTATAAATCTGTATTAAATAGTTAATGAACATACTGTGTATATATCTATATATTTTGGTTTGTTTTAAAATAAATATCAATTTTCAAAAGCCCGTTATTAATTTTTATTATATCCTTAATTATAAGATAATTACAAGATTGGAAAATTTATTTACACATATATTGTTAAAAATAAAATTATCATTTAATTAATTAAAAAAATTGTAATAATTACAAAATTTCCGGTGTATCTTTTTAGTCGTTTACATTTAATTTTTGGAATTTATGGCACAAAACGACACCGTTTTAAAGAGTAAATAACATTGTGTGTAATAACTTGTGTATTCATACTTTGACCAAGTATGGAATTCATAATTTCGATAAAATCATGCATCAATTACTTGTACATTACGCCGCAAAATGTGTACAATGATCAGAATTTATGAATTTCATCTCTTAAAAAAGGAAGTAACCGGAAAGAAAGATCGGAAACGTACTCTGAGATTGTTGTTCCGTTTTCCGGCGGATCTATCGACGTTAGCGAGACGATACTCGTGCATTATCCAATTGGTTTTCACACCTCTCGGAGCTTTACCGGCGTAGAACACCAACGCCTTCTTAATTCCGACGGCTTTTGGTTTTCCGATCGGTTTATCTGCTCCGGTAGCTTTCCAGTAACCTGTTCCGGCAGCTCTATTCGGCCGAGATCCGTTAGGATACTTTCTATCTCTAGGCGAAAAGAAGTACCACTCCTTTTCTCCGTACAGAGCCATTTCTGTTCAAATGAAAAACGAAAAGAGGATCAGTAAATTTAGATCATATCAGAAGCATAATCGATTTCTGCAACAGAATCATAGAATTTCGCAATTCATTTATTTGGAACTATTTGAAACAGACGAATCAGAATTTGAACGGAATCAAATTGTGAAACAGAATCGAGGAATTTCGTAGTTTTTTTCTTCTGATTTGGATAAAAACAGTTGAGATCTGAAATAACAATCGATTGAATTTGATAATATGTCTCAAACATAGATAAAATTAAAGGATTCAAAAAAATTAAAGGTTCAAAATCGGTTAAAAATCATTGAAATCATGGAGAAAAAAACGATCGTGAGAATTTGAACTCAAAATCGATTTCGAAAACAGAATCACATGATTCAGCACTTCTCGTCAAAACTTGATGAGATCAAAACTTGAACTCAGCCAATTTCTGAAACAGAACCACTTGATTCAACAAATATTTAAAGGTTCAAAGTAATTGAAATCATGGAGAAATGAGAATTTGAACTCAAAATCGATTCCGAAAACAGAATCACATGACTCAACACTTCTCATCAAATCTAGATAAACCGACACGATAATACAATCCGAAAACGAGATAAGATCTAAAAAAAACCGTAATTACCAGGAAGCTGCCACGGATCAAACTTATACAAATCAATCTCAGCAATAATCGGAACAGAAATAGTCTGAGAAGCACATTTCCTGCAAAGGTAATGCATAACCAATTCTTCATCCGTCGGATGAAATCTGAATCCAGGAGGTAACTCCAAACAATCACCACCAGTCATTACTATCACCTGCTTCAGAAAAAAACACTTGAAATTCTCTTTTCACTTGCAAATTCTCCAACAATCACTTTGCTGTGTGCAGTTAGGGTTTTGAGTTTTCGACACTAGTGAAGGAGGAGGAAGAGGGTTTATATAGGGATTTAGGGGGGCACGTGGGGGGTTGAATCTGGATGAAAACGTGGGTTTCTGGGAAGCAGCAGGAGAGAGGAAATGGAATTGCTTGGCGGAGAAGGGTTGGTTGACGCAGCCTCTTAATTTTCTTAGAGTAAATTACGTTTATCATCCCTATGGTTTGTTAAAAATTACGGATTTCGTCCCTATGATTTTGAAATTTCAATTTTGGTCGCTATAGATTGTAATTCATTTCCATTTTCATCCATGAGGCCAAAACACCATGAACGGACTTGATATGGTTGCCACGATGGCACATACCACCGTATTATTTCTTTGACTAAGGGTAAAAAAATTTAGCTTTGTAAAAAGCAGGGACGGAGCTAGATCTGGCAAAAACTGACACGACACACTAACCCGACACGAACTCGACACGAAATAAACGGGTTTGGGTAATACATTTCAACCCGTTTACTTGACACGACACGAAAATTAAACGGGTAAGGTCAGGGTCAAAAATTTCAACTTGAAAATGACCCGAATAACTCGTTTATATATATATATATATATATATATATATATATATATATATATGAGGTGGGTTCAAACGAGGACGGTACTTATTTAAGAAAATAAGAGGATAAATCTCAACCACTTGTTAGATCAAATCAAAGATTGAAATTGGTAATGGCAAAATGAGTAAATTTTTTCCCAAAAAAAATAACTTTCCGTCAGGGTCAAATGCATTTTGGGGTAAAATGGGAATTTATTTTTTGTTAATGAATTGATTATTTATGCGGGCGAAAAAGCAGGTATATGATTATCCCTATCAAATAGCATAACAAATCTTATCCAAAAATCTGTCAGTAGACATCCCAATGGGGTTGAAATCTTGTAGAAATTTCTCCGAAGCGCTCTCCTCCACCGATTTGACTGCAAAGTGGATAATTTTTATTTATTTATCACATCTCATTTTAATCCAAACTCCTTTTCCATGATATAGAAGCTTAAGGGTTTAGTTATTAATCATAGGTGATGTATAAGGACAATTATATTGTTTAACAATATGATATCTCTTAGTAAATCATATGTGATCTATAAGAACTGTTATATTAATATCACTTAGTTATTAATCATATATAATCTTAATCTGATAGTATATGATGAAATGTCGTTAGGAACACATAGTAAATCATATGTGATTAAGAAACAATCTGATATCTTTTAGTAAATCATATGTGATATATAAGAACTGTTATTGTTTAACAATCTGATGTCACTTAGTTATTAATCATATGTGATCTTAATCTGATAGTATATGATGAAATGTTGTTAGGAACACCTAGTAAATCATATGTGATTAAGAAACAATCTGATATCTCTTAGTAAATCATATGTGATCTATAAGAACAAGTTATATTGTTTAACAATCTGATGTCACTTAGTTATTAATCATATGTGATCTTGTTTTACAATCTGATAGTATATGATGAAATGTTGTTAGGAACACCTAGTAAATCATATGTGATTAAGAAACAATCGAATATCTCTTAGTAAATCATATGTGATTTATAAGAACCGGTATATTGTTTAACAATCTAATGTCACTTAGTTATTAATCATATGTGATCTATAAGGACAATTATATTGTTTTACATCACCTCTCTCATAAAATTCATAATGCTTCATCTCCAATCTTCCTCTGTTGATCGACACCCTCCTGTGTTGGGCGAAATAGGATAAAAGCGGCGGCGGCAATGGCAGTTTCGGTGTTGTTAGACACCTTCCTCTCTTCCTGATTCTTCCTTTCTCCACTTATCACCAACATTCGATTTTCAGAGTATGATCCAGTTTTCCATGGAGGTTGTGAATGAACCGATGGTAACCCTCCAGTGTTGGGTGGAATAGGTTTAAAGCGGTGGAGGCAATGGCAGTTCCGGAGTTGATCGAGACCCTCCTAGATCGTACAGAGAAGAGAGTCCTTGAGACCCTCCTGGATCGAGACCCTCCTGGATCTGTTGAAACATGAAGAAACGCACTGGATGACATAAATACCCTTTTAACTTGATTTTTGGAAATTAATATTTTTGGAATTATTTTTAAAAAATGATTGGTTGAGAATGCTCATCTTATTTTCTTAAATTGTTAGGATTCTCACATGAACCTTCCTCATATATATATATAAGTTTCCTTTTAATGTTTTGGATTTTTAGTGTTTTAGATTTGAATTATAATTTTGAACTATAAATTTTGGATTTCTAATGCTTTCATTTGAATTTTGTATTTGTATTTTTTTGTGAATTTTCGATTTTTAATTTTATAAATGTTAAACGAGTTAGGCGGGTCGGGTTAGGGTTGGGATTTTTTGACCCGTTTATTAAACAGGTCGGGTTAGGGTTAGACATTTTCAACTCGTTTAACTTTGAACCCGACACGAACCCGACCTGACACGTTTGCCAGGTCTAGACGGAGCTATAAATTTTTTTTACGATGACACCACATAATATAGACAAAAAACAATTACAAAAAACACGTTTTTTATCAACATGTATTCATCTTTTTACCGACGTTAAACATTGTCTGATGTGTTCTTTTGGCCTAATTCCACCATTTTGAGAAAATTTTAAAGTTTTTTGTTTAATTTCGACGAATTTTTAACTTTTTTGTCGATTTTGAGAGATTTTTTTGGTTGATTTCTAGAGTTTTTTTTTTCGTTTTTTTGGTTGATTTCAAAGTTTTTTTTTTGGTTTTTTGGTTGATTACAAGTTACGGTTGCATCTTCTTGAAGTTTCCAAAATAATACGATAACACCTTTCAAACGACACGGTTGCACTTTTCACGAACCTAAAATTTTTACCCTTCGTCGGAGAAAAGATACGGTGAAAAGTGCAACCGTATCGTTTTGGAAGATACCACCGTATTATTTTGGAAGATGCAATCGTACCTCGTAATCACCCAAAAAATCGGGAAAAAAACTCTTGAAATCAACCAAAAAAATCGAAAAAAAATCTCTCAAAATCAAACAAAAAGTTTTAAAAATTCATCGAAATGGTGGAATTAGACGAAAAACGCACCAGACAATATTAAACATTGGTAAAAAAATGAAGACATGTCGATAAAAATCGTGTTTTTTGTAATTAATTTTTGTCTATATTATTATTATATGGTGCCACGATTTAAAAAACTTTATGGGTTCGTCTCTGCAAAACACTACTTTTTAGTATGAACGACTTAAATAGAAATGAGCCGTAAACCATAAGGATAAAAAATACAATAAAATTAAAATCATAAAATTACAAACTATAGGGCTAAAAATTACAATTTCAAAATCAAAAGGACAAAAATAAAAAAATTCAATAAACCAAAGGGACTAAAAACTTAATTTACTCTTTTTGTTATTGAAATAACAAAGTAGGAGGAGGAGAGTGTCGACGGACGAATGAGAGAAGGACACGTGTGAGGGCACGTGCGGGGGGGGGGTTGAGATGATTGTGTCATTGAGTTCGTCATTTGGTTTGGACGGTTTTGGTGGCCAAAAGTCGGCTTAATAGAAAGGAAAGTAGTGGGTGTTGCTTTGACTCATGTCTCATTGAAGTCGGGGAGGATGGGATTTGCGGCCCAGGTTTTTTTTTTTTAATAATTAATATAAGAAATGGGATTATAAAACAAATATTAAAATAAATATCTAAGACCATTTCTGATAAATATTAATTTGAGAAATTGACGTAAATAATTATTTTGACAGACTAATGGCAAACTAGCTGATACGCTAGCTGGTAGCTGATAAACTAGTTTTTTAAAACGCTACTATGAGTAGTTTTTTAATAAGCTAGTTTATGGTCATTCAAATATGCATCAGAAAAAAATCTAGCTTATAACAAATACATAAGAGCATCTCCAATTTAAAAATTTTCCACTCATCAATTTAAAATTTTATATAAAACTCTACAATGGTAGTTCTTATAAGAACCTCATGTCAACATCAATAATTTTTATACATTTATAAATAAATATCAAATATTTAATTTAACTACCAATAAAAATGAGAAAATTGTCATTTCACACAAACTTCATGGTAAGAACCAAGGTTTTTAAATACGAACTCAAAAAGGATTAGGTTATTATAAGAACTCTCCACAATGGTAGTTCTTACAAGATACTTCACTTTTTACTTACAAGAACTTTGCATTAAAGATGTTCTAAGGGGGCATTTGGTTCATTATAAGGAATGAGAATGTAAATGAGAATGCATGAGAATGAGAATAGGAATGAACATTGTATTGATGTTGTTTGATTAAACCAATATAATTAATAAAAATGTTTTATATAATATCTTTAATACAAATATGTGACATCCAACGTGAAAATAAAAAAATATTATACGTTCAACATCGACAAATGAAGGAACGCATGAGAATAGATGACTGAGCGAAAATAATATTTTCATTCCCCCCAATTTGATCAGAAATGGAAATTAATGGGTTTGGGGTAATGTGTTCATTATATTATATCAAACCAAACAACGGTTTTCATTATTATTCTCATTCCTTACCCCTTAATACCCCCAACCAAACATCCCCTAAATTCACCTCCTAGCTAACTCTCTTTGATTTTCACTGCTCTATTACCACTTTTGCAAGTGGCAATGGTGGCATTGTTGTAACTTGCAAGAGGCCATTTTTCGAAAGAAAAAAAAAACTTCTTAAAGCTTCTTAAAGCTTCAAAATTCTATATTTTAAGGGCATCTTCAATAGTTGTGCTAAAATTAAGAGAGAGAGAGAGAGAGAGAGAGAGAGGGATTTTTATTAATTTTTTTGCTCCAAGAGATATGCTATCTTGTATGTTAAAATAGAGAAAAGATAAAAATCTTCGAATTTGTAGAAATATCAAAAACTCATTTTTTAAGAAACAGAAAAAATATGTTAATCTTTCCAACAAATAAGATGCAATGAAATAAAATGTTTATGAGATAAATAATATTTTATTAATATATTTGTTATTTTAATAATATAATAAATACTACACCCTCTAAAATATAATAGTGTTGTTGGAGTTGGAATTGAATTTTTTTTAGAGATATTCACTTTTGATAATCAATTTTAGGAAAAATATTGCATAATACCTCGAGCTTTTCATTTAACAACTAACTTATCAGTTAGTTTATCAAATATAGCGTAGATAAAAAGCCTTATGATAATATATATTCTTTTTCACCAATAGGTGACATTGAAATTAAGTGTTTAGAAAAGAGAATTAATATTTTATTAAATTTATTGAATATTTTTAATAATATAGTTAATGGTAGAATTGTTAAAATAAAATAGTTGTTGGAGTTTGAATGTAATTTTATTTGAGATTTTAACTTTTGATACTCTACTTTAAAAAAAAATTAAACATAGTTATGGAAAATGTTCTTATATCAATACAACTTTAATTTGTAGCATAAATCATATTTAAACTTATTTAACTCGTTTATTTTTTAATCAAAAAATTTACTCATATTAAAGAAATTTGTTGGTAGTAAAACGACATGTTTCTAGAGAAATAAAATATTTTGTTTCTAAATAAATATAACAAAAAAATATTACTAAGGATTTATTGTAAAAAGTAATATTTTTATTGAATTATTCTTACACAAAAATCATTTGATCAACCCATTTACAAAAGTTTGATTTAATTTTAGATATTTTATCAATAACCAGACTTTAACTATAGCTATAGGAACTTTTGTCTTTATGTAATCAATGACAGGTTTAACAACTTAGTTAACTAGGGTAAGACTTAGGAGTGTTTAAAAAATTCGAAACCGAATATTTAACCCAAACCAAAATGGTTTCGGGTTTTTTGATTTTCATGTTAAATGAGTCAGTTTCGGTTACTCTTTTACTATTCCGGTTAAATCAAAAAACAAATTATACCATAATTTTATATATTTTATCTCTAGATAGTTGGTTTGAGGTTTTGAGCATATAAAACAATTAACATATAACAAACCAATTTATATTATAGATAAAATATCAAGATATTGATGGATTTAATAAAACAATACAGAAAAACTAGATACTGGGATTGCTAACGTTGAAATTGATTTAACAAAACAATACACAAGACATTGAAATAAATTTATTTCTTTTGATGTTGGTGGAAAAAAAATCAAATATATGGGGTATCGTAAAAGTTGAATGAGTTCTTTAAAGTAGGGGTGTTCATCCAAACCGCACAAATTGCCCACATCACACCACACCGTACTGCAAAACGCGGTTTAGAACTTTCGCGGTGCGGTTTGCGGTTTGTATTTTTACCAAACCGCACTATGCGGTTTGCGGTTTTGAGTTTTCAAACCGCGGTTCAAACCGCACCGCACCGCACCGCATCTTTATATTAGTTTTTATTTTTTAGTTTTAAACATATATATAATAGTTTAATTTAATATTTATGTAATTGGGTTTTGTGTTTTTAATTATGGACTTTAAAAGTTTAAGTTTTGGACTTTGCTAAATAAACCTTTTAATTATAAGCCTCTTAAAAGTTTGTCTCAACAAATGCCCTAGGTTAGGACGTTCACGGCTGGAGACGTCACTTTATCCGTTTATCGTATTGAAACAATTTATTTTTTAGACTATTTTTAGTTATGCATTTTGAAGTTGGATGTATTCAAAGTCTTTATTTTTTGGACTACGGTCACTTAATCGTTGATTTCTAATATATTTTAAACTTATAATTTTTTGGATTGTACGCATAAAGTGCGATAGGGACAAACCGCATAAACCGCACCGCAAACACCCCTACTTTAAAGTATGGAACCAAGTCATAGGGTAAATTTTAAGTTAAATCCATAGTTTTTAAGCATTTGACTGAATTATTAATTTGCATGTGGCTCCGTCAATGTATGTAATCATTCCCAAATTCTGCTTAGTTGTCACTTGCGTGCCAAAACATCAAGTGAAATGGATAATTTCAAGGGTCTTAGAAGCCAAATCAGTATGAACGCACTTCCACCATCAAGTAAAACAGATAATATTAAGAGATTCTTGAATACCAGATCAATATGAACGCACTTTCTACCACAAATCATAATTACAAGATTTTCAGTTGGTTTACTCTTAATTTTTCATATAAAAACGAATAATATTTAAATGTTATTGTTTAAGATAGATCAAAAAATAATAATTTATAATATACCAATATATATATATATATATATATACTTAATATTATCATGTGACTTTTCATTTTTTCAAAGCATGTGTGTGGTGCATTTGATTTGTTGTTTGCTACATGTGAACATGTACCTAGGAAATATTCTCAACATTGGTTTTTTTTTCTTTGTCGTTTATGGGATGTACCTTTTATTATTGTTTATTATATAATTTGATTTATTTTAAAATATACTGCTTAATTTAATATATAAATTAATTCAAGTATTTAATTAATAAATTAAAAAAACCATTGTGACAAACACTTGATGCTTATGAAACGGTTTGTGATTTTTTTAATGGGTTTCATCTTTTAAAAATGTAATAATATAATTTGTTTTATTATATAAACTTGTTTAAAATAATTATTGTATTTTAATTTGTTTTATTTTATTATCATTAATGTATATATTAATTTACCAACATTTATCATGTGATGCAACAGATGCAAGATTTTATTTGAAACGTCTAATGAAAAATTACAAAAATTATTGAAGCGCTTTATACTGTCAAATTGATCGTTTATGCAATAACTAGCTTTTGTCGTATAACTAGATCCAAGTATACAAAGAACCTTTAGGTACCGTTTGTTTTTTAAGAGGTCTAAAGTATGAAGTCTTATTTTAGTTATGATTAATAAGAGGTGGTGTGTCAAAAGATCTAAACGATTCAGACTTAAGAGTCATTAAGAGGTGTTTAAAAAAAAAAAAAAACTTAGTCTTTCTTGGACCGGATTGGTGTAGCAGATGTGAGTTTGGTGGCTAATTTGTTCGAATTTGTTTGGAAGCCACCATCAAGATTTGTTGTTTGGATTGTCTTTGAACTTTGATGATTGCAGTATGACCTTCGTCTTCCAGTTGTTGCGTTTTTATGAGTGTTTCTTGTTGTTTTTCGGTTGTTTTGGTTTAGTCGTTTCTTTGTTCTAAGACTTTGGTCCTTTTTGGTTATGTTTCGTTTCGTTCCGTTGGTCCTGCATCTTGCAAATCGCTCGTTCTACCTTTGTATGTTTTGCGTTTGTTTTTTTGTTAATATTATTGTTTTGTCTTTAAAAAAAGTTCTTCAGAAAAATAAAATCTAAAATCAATGTTTGAAAAAAAAAATTGTTTTTTTTTTCTGTTAATATTATAGTTTGAACTATTAATAGCAAAATTTTAATGTACTGATACGAACTTAACAAATATTTGTTTATTAACACCCATTCTGAGTAGAGGTGTTAACGAGTTGAAATATTAACGAGCTACTTGAGCTCAAACTTGTTTATCTCGAGTTCAAGCTAAATAATTATCGAGCTCGATTCGATCTCAAACACACATTGAAACTCATTTAACTTAACAAGTCGAGCTCCATTATATCAATGTCCAACTTGGTTCGTTCGAAAGCTTGATTAAATATTTCGAGCCGAGCCGAGCCAAACCATTCGAGCAAACACTTTTCGTAACCAAACAAGTTCATATGTGAATAAATCATATATCAAAGCATAAAAATTATTAAGGTCGAGTCAATCGACTAGCTAATCGATCCCAAGCTCGAGTCAGTAAAAAGGTATCAAGCTTGAGCCTGGTAATATTTTTTTTGAGTTGAGCTCGAAGAACCTAAAACTCGACTCGAATCGGCTTTTTTACACGCCGAGTTATGACAGTACGTGGGACTTTATGTACTATACCAACATACGCTCTTACTACGAAAGAATACATCCGTAATTGTAAAATGTTAACAAAACAATAATTTCGTCAATTGGTTGTCGGTTTTCCCTCCAATATTAAGATCGATCTAACCAACAAAAAAACGATAGATTCAGGGTGCACGTCATAGTTTATGGAAATTAAGAAAATATATAAATAACACATTGAAATGATCGGTTAATTAGATCAAAATATTGGATGTATCCACTCTCGTTCAATAGATAACCAACAGTAATATCCAATCATCCACCAAATTGGATAGGATTGTTTGGCAAAATCCAGCATCCAATAGATGATTTGACTGTATCAGATCCACCTAAGTCCATTGGATTTCAACCTATTAACACGCCTAATTGTTACGTTTTACTACAAAATATGTTAACAAATGAACACTATGCAGGTTTTCTTGATGAGCCCTTAGATGCTACAGATTAAAACAGATACTCGGCTAATAGGCATAGTCTTATAAAATACGACCAAGATAGTAATATGCTTACAGTATCAAAAGTTTGCAGCTGCTATTGGGGACTTTAGGTTTCTATCCATGTTAAACTTCCCATTAACAAGAATTTGCTCGGAAGTTCCCCACCCGATGGTGCAAGATACGTTATTTTCTTCCTGAAACGGAGAACGAGAGAGAATTTAGCATGGGCCCCATATTGGAAATGGTTACTCGGTGTCCACATTTCTGTTTTAGTTCGCCCAAAACAAAGTGTTCATTTTCAGAAGTCAAGTGTCTACTTTCCAATTCTACCCTTAATTATGAGATGGAGTAATCATTACTCAGACTATTATCAAGGGCAAAATTGTCATGTAGTTAACTAAAAAGTGCAACAATTATGTATTTCTAAAACTGTATGCATTTTCATTGTGAGCATTTATTTTGGGACAGGTGGAGTACAAGAAATTGAGTTCAAACCTTGGGATGTCAATATCGGTGATCCAAATAAAACCCGCTACGTTGCTGCATCCAGATTAAAGAAATCAATAGTAAGCACCGAGCGAGGGAGAAGAGTTTGTTTTTGTTAAATAGTTCTCGGTAGTCTAAGCATCGAGATATTTGGCAAAAGTTATAGCAATCAGCAAACTTCAGAGAACACTATGGTGTTGTTTGTTTTAAAAAAAAAAACCTCTTAATGGCTCCTAAGTCTGAATCGTTCAGACCTTTCTACACACCACCTCTTATTAATCATAACTAAAATAAGATTTCAGACTTTAGACCTCTTAAAAAACAAACGGCACCATATGACTGCATAACAACTAAAATAGGAGAGACAGAAGCTGATTCAGGCCACAAATTGAAAAGAAAAATGTATATCTTGATTAGAGATGAAAATTTGACTGCGGGGATCAATATCCGCCCCTAATGGGGCGGGAATTTCCCGCCTTGATGGATAACAGGGTGGGACGAGCCGGTTTTTTATACGTGAAGCAGATCAGAATGACATTAACCACCCCTAATCCAACCCCGATTTATATGCAAAAAGACCAAAATAAGAGAATGAAAAATGAAGGCGACAAAAATGCACCTTGATGGATGATAGTTAACAACCGTTTGTAGGAGGGACCAAAAGCAAGCAAAATGGCAAACCACAATGACAAGAACCGTAGGAACAAAAACCAAGAAAATCGACAAAACAAGGACCAAAACACTTACCATTATTTCACTTATATGGGCCAACCCATTCCCTCCCCCCCCCCCCCCCCTTTTCCGATTCCGATCCCTAATCTTGATTTTTGCCCTCATTGTACCAAAAATACCCTTGGTATAACACTTTTTAAGTTTGCCACCTCTAGGTTGGTGAACAAAATGGCATTGGTCAGATGCTGCTTCTTCATATAACGGTACGTTTTTAAACATAAAACATTTCTAATTTATTGGAAGGGCGGGATTTGACGATACCTTGAAAGAATCTGATCATGCTCTTTGGCAAATGAGACTGCAAGAACTAGATTCAGCAAATCCCTGTTGATATTTACTGGAACCAATCTCATGGGGTCAGCCACAGGCTGTGCACCAATCGGGAGAGCTGATGCTGGGGCCTGGGGTCCACCGCCAACTTTGTAGATAGCCAAGTCACTGAAATTTGCAATACTGGAGTGTGGGGAAAGATCATTTGATAGACCATAAAAATATTCCTGTAATTACAGTAAACCTATGGTAAGCTTCTTTCTTTTTTTCTTTTTTTTTTTGTGGGAAAAGGGGACGGAACCCCTGGAAAAACATCTCTTAACCAGAGAATATTTGATTCGGTGATAACCAGAGAATACATTTAAAGGGTCCTTTTACTGGAACGCACGTATATGTGTGTGTGTGTATGCAAGATTCATATGTCAAGATTTATGATTCAATGGTTCTCGCATAAAGCATTGCATACGCTGATACGCAAATGAAAGCCACACTCTATTCGATCACCTAAAGTTTCCACTTACCCTTATCCTCTGACTCCTGGCACTAGCTCGAAATTTTGAATTCCTAGATACAACACCACCTGATCTCTGAAGTTTCACCACATCCACGTTCGGCTTTCGTTTTAAAACGTCTCTTAACATGCTGCAAAGTTTCTCCTGACCAAGGTTACAATCATATAAATGTTAACATTTTGTAGTTTCATTGATGATGTATTACACAAGTACATCTACTTAAATTGCAAATTCAAACTACCAATATGCCTCTGGTGACCAATTTATGACCTAAGGGTGCAATTGGTACGTAGACAGGTCAGGACTGGAGGCATATGAAAGGTAGGTGGGTAAAAGAATTGTAGAATTTTTGTAGGGTTTTAATTTAGCATGGTAGTTTAGTAATTTACCAATCTTGTCCCATCTCCGTTGCCTCTAGTCTGGTAAGCGAACGTGACTGGACAGGTAAGAGTGCGGTAAGCGAATGTTTGTAGGGTGTTGATTTGACCTGGGTAGTTTAGTAATTTACCAATCTTGTCCTGTCTCCCTAATTTTCGTTTCACCTATTTTGGTGGGACAAAAAAATGCATTTTTGTCCCACTTAGTCCTGTCCTGTACCAGTTCTAATGTCCCGCAAAATGTGGGACAACAAGTTTTTGTTCTGTCATGTCCCGTCCCAAGTATCAAACGCACCCTAATAAATGATATGAACTTTTTTCATGCTACTTGGATGTCTCAAGTCATAACTAATTATGGTATCAACAAATAGTAACTGGGAAAGCTTTCACCTGACCCAAAACCAGAACAACAGTGGCTTGGAATGTATCGATTGCATGCAAAAGAAGCTGCAATGAAACGCAAGATACTATTAAACATAAGCCGATCTAAATAACTAATATGATATACCATATGAGGACGTATATAACACATGCATCATAACCAAGGCCATCAATGAATCCCATGGTGTTGATGACCATGCCTGCTGCCCTAGATTCAGCATTTCCAGCAAATTGCCTTTCCAGGATGAGTGCAAGCTCTTTTACAAGCACCCTATAAAGATCTGCATTAACACTACAAAAACAAAGATAAGGGATGTTAACAAAAACTAGAAGCAAAAGGGGGCAAAAGAAATCACGAAATACTCCCTCCGCATCCCAAAATAAATGTTCACAATAAAAAGCGCACAGTTTTAAAAATGTATAATTATTACACTTTTAATTAACTGAATGACAATTTTACCCTTAATGAGTTTCTTCATCTTATCAACTCTTATATATTTGTGCCTCATGAGGGTGGAATTGGAAATTTAGTACATTACAGCTATCTTTTGTGAAAGTGGAAATTTATCATGTGACAAACTTAAATAGAAATGTGGACACTTACTCTGAGACGGAGGGAGTAAATGAAGATGTAATTATCAAGAGAGAATGAGCAAAAAATTGTTACGTTGGAGTGTTATGCCCATAAAAGTAAACAAGAGGCATCTCAAGAGGAATCCCTTCCACTGGATCAATTGGCATGTCGATTGGGGTAGCAGCAATACATCCGGGGAGAGTTATAGATCCTTGGCCAATATCCAAATCCACAAAAGTTGGTTTCCATCCCTGTTTGGCTGCCCAACTAAGAAGCATTCTCGACAAGGTACTCTTTCCAGAATCTGTTGGTCCAACTACAATCACCCTGGGGCCCTGAATGCATAGAGTTCATCATGATTCAATCAAACTAAGCATTAAAAAACGAAGTTGTTGGAAACTTAGAACTTGGTGAAACTCAATCTGATAGGAAAAGGTGGTATAGAAGCAAGATACCGCAAAATATTTACCAGACTTGTCCAAACTAACATACCTCCATGAGAGCACTTGAGTAAACTGTATTTATTCACAAATGTCCTATCTAATCATCCCCTTATTTGTCAAGGATGCATTTGATACGCAGACAGGACAGTACAATACTAGCGGGAGTAAAGTGAGGTAGACAGGTGAAAGAATTATGGATGGATTTAGGATTTGAATGACATGGGTAGTTTAGTAATTTATCGATCTTGTCATGTTTCCCTAATTTTTGCTCCACCTATTTTGTTGGGACAAAAAGATGTTTTTTGTTCCACTTTGGTGTCATGCCAAAAGTGGGACAGCAAGCTTTTGTTTTGTCCTGTCCCGTGTACCAAGCACATCCTAACACCCTAAGTGATATCATTCTTACTAATGGCAAATCAGGGTATTTATCAAGAGGTAGATGGAGCTGGGACAAATATACCAGACAATCAAATCAGTGTATTTGATTGGTAAAGTCATCCGTTCTACCACTTCCTTCAAATGTAATCTTTTAGTCTTGACAGCTGTGATTTATTTTTAGATGCTAGCATATGACCCTTCGGACTCTATAGACCTATCTATTTGCAATTTCACTAAATGCAAAGACTGTTAAACCACTTGAGAATCCTAACTGGTTCATCCCCTAGTAGAAAATCAGACAAGTCTATGAAAAGGATGAGTTCCAATAAAGCAACAAAATTTGATGTACTGTATATTGGCAATTTAAAGAGAAGGAAACAAAAGCAAAAAACAGAAAATCATCTAACCACAAATCACAAACTTAGCAGCCGCAGATTGATGATATATAATCATCATACAGATTAATAAGTATATTAATGGCATGTAATATGCGAGGCCTTTAAAGATAAGTTTGGTGAAATAGTTATTATTCTCTTACAGAAGAAAAAGTAAAGCACACAGAAGCCAGAAATAGCTGTGCCGATACCAAAAAATAAAAATAAATAAATAAAATAAGAACCTGGGAAGCATCGGCATCACTAGGAGACGCTTTTGCACGATTTCTGCGTCCTTCAAGTACAGCATGCACGTTTACATAACTGACCATTGGTGTCTTTATATCCAAATAGAAAAAAAAAATAGTATCACTGTACATTGAATACGTAAATAACAGTGACGCTCTCTTTCTTTTTCAGAGAGGCATCTTACCTCGTCTGCTACATAATCGGTTTCAGTGTTATCTTGCATTTCAATTGTGGCCCCATACCATGTAAATATCTGAAATTCCAAAGCAAGGCAAGTGAAATATAAGCTTAGACCATAGAACACAAGTCAAGTGCTATTCTCTAATAGATTTGCGTAAAGTTGTTTCCTGAAAGGAGGTCAGACAAAAAAGCAAAAAAAGGAGGAAAGCATGGAACATATCCTTTTACGATACGAAGCACTTATGTATCGATTTTCTGGAAGCTATAAGCATATAACTACACATCAAGCTTCCACCAAACAGAAATTTCTAAACTATCACGTGCATGTGAAATCGAAGCCGACAGCTGTTGACAAAAAATCTCCACTAATTTCATGCACAGATTTAACAATAATTTTTATATATAGACATACACCTTTTAGGTGTTGTATGTTGAACAAGCACGCAATATATATTGCACATAATCACACAAATACCCTTTCCTATACACAAATAATTCCTGTTTCTATCAAAATCTATCCACAAACCAACAGCAAGAATCATATAATATTACATGAGCCAAACATAAAGTCTGATATATATATAACAGGAAAAAGAACAATAAAATTATGACGATGAGTGGGTTTGTGTTTGTTTACAGCAAATTTCATTCTTGGTGGAAAAATGAGCCAGTTTTCTGGGGGCATTTCGGTGCCAAATATCTCAGCCGTCCCGTTTAGTAGCCTGAGGCGGAGAGAAGTGTTGACGCTGACTTCAATCCTGAGCTCACTCTCTTTCTCCAGTTTCACCTGCTTTATTGCAGGGGAACTGCCAGCAGCTAAAGCTGGACCCAAAGGTGGGCCTCCGAATGCCATACTGGACCTTATGCTGCAACAATGCCTCTGTATGCTGATGCAATTACCTTCAAATCCCAGCTCAAAGCAGTTAGAATATTATACATCTCATGTTAATAATTTTTTTACGCATACAAATTAGAGTAGTTCTAACCTTACCGGTGTGAGTTGAGTTAAACAAGGCAGAATTTTTTTTTTTTGATGTGATCTTTTCTAGTAACAAAACTGAAAATTAAACGCAAACTTCATTTAAATTCATGAAGTATCATCTTATATTCAAAGTCCATACCAACTAGAAAGTCTTGAAGATTATGTTTCACACTACCCAACGACTATTCATCCAGTAAGGTGGTGTTTGTTTGTTAGTTTATATGAGTTTAGACAATGTTGTTTTCTGTGTGCTGAACAAACTATCTGAATGACACAAAACAAGAAATAGTATGCTCTACCCATGAAGAAAATGTACTGCACATAATTAACAACATATTTGACATCCTTTAAACATCTATCATAGATTTGTGATAATGTATTCTTATTCTGTAACAAACATATGTAAAAGTAAACTAAGCATTAAAGTTCAATAAGAAACTTTGGATTTTCTCTAAACCCCCATAAATGCTCTAAATTTTTCTCCTCTGCTCCTCTACCTTTCTCGTTACTTTCTAACCGATAATGAACCGGATACTGCTATATCCAAGAATCAAAAAACAAGTTGTATGGCGGAACAAATAAGACCTCATACCATTCAGCTCATTAAGCCATGAACAAACAGCCCAGTAACAATGTTCATGCTCACTCCACCAACAATATAGTCTCGAAAACAAATGCACTCATATGCGTACTGCTACACTGTCACTCTACATGTTCTTAAGTCATATACACACCATAATATTTCAATTTCAAGCACTACAGTTTTATATGGTTAAAAACACATTCAAATTCAAATATAAAGAATTTCTATAGAAATTTACACAACCTGCATCAAAAATCTTAGTATTGAAGTCGTTACGTGTTCGGTAGGAGCTTAATGGGCTGTATAATGGATATGGCTTATTCGCACAGCCATATCCTGCTGTTCGGTATTGGCTTATTCGGTCAGCCCGTGACTGAATGGCTCAGCTAAAAAACATAGGTCCTTTGTGCTCGGCCATTAAAATCCCTAAAATTTCCTCAACTACCCCTTCCCTTAAATTTCCCCTATTTATCGTGACATGGGAGAAGATTAGCCGACGCCATCTTCATCTTCTTCTCTGTCTGTGTATCACGTCACCATCTTTATCTTCATTCTTCATCTTCCTTCTCGATCCAGACCCCTTAAATCCCCACCCCTTCCACCGACTTCACCACTAATTTTTCCCTATTTACCCTCTCATTAAAAACCCTTCAGCCAGCCTCCCTCAAGAAAAGAAAGTGTGAACTCCATCGACTCTTCCTTCCAGCACCTCCAGCACCGTCGCCGGTTTTCCAGCCACTAGCGATTACTCTCTATATCGACTCCTCCAGTTCACGCCTCCAATCGCATCCACGCTATGGTTTATCTCTGCGATAAAGACAAAACCCTTTATCGATTTCTAGCCTAAGGTTTCTCCCAATGGTGTGGGTAAATCCAGGGAAGGCAAAGCGATGGCTTTGATGATGAAGATTTTGGCTATGTAGAGCATGGCAGAGTTCTTCTTTTTCAACATGGTGCCATGATGGTGTTCCTTCTTCGCTTTGGTGTAGAAGCTTTTGGCTCTGTTTCGTTTTTGTTGATTCCATTTTGTGGTGTTCCTTTTTCAATTTCTCTGAACGAATTGATGTTCTTTGAATCTATTGATTTGGGTTTTTGGGTACAGATTTTGGTTGACAGTGCAATTTCTGAATAAATGGATTGAGAGTAAAATGGTCATTTTTAAAATTCATACTGTTTATTCAACCGAACAACAATTTATCTTATATCGTACAGACAACTTAATCAATTCAAACAGATTTATCCATACAGGTCTTAATGGAAAATGAACCGAACAGCCCCTAAGTCACTTTATATATCATTAAGCCACTATCAAACAGTCATGTATAACTGACCGAATAAGTTATTAGTCCCATTAAACTTATTAAGCTGCTAACAAACTAGCCCTTTAGCATTAAACTTCTATAAGAAACCTTGGATTTTCTCTCTCTAAACCCCCATAAATGCCCTAAAATTTTCTCCTCTGCTCCTCTACCTTTCTCATTACTTTCTAACCGATAATGAACCGGATACTGCTATGTCCAAGAATCAAAAAACAAGCTGTGCGGCTGAACAAATAAGACCTCATACCATTCAGCTCATTAAGCCACGAACAAACAGCCCAGTAACAATGTTCATGCTCACTCCACCAACAATATAGTCTCGGAAACAAATGCACTCATATGCGTACTGCTACACTGTCACTCTACATGTTCTTAAGTCATATACACAACATAATATTTCAATTTCAAGCACTACAGTTTTATATGGTTAAAAACACATTCACATTCAAATTCAAATATAAAGAATTTCTATAGAAATTTACACAACCTGCATCAAAAATCATAGTATTGAAGTCGTTACGTGTTCATAGCTGCTCAAAAAACTTTGATTAGGGCAATAATTGCAAAACGAATTGAAGCAAGCATGCAATAACCTAACAATTAGCTAAACTTAATTCACTAAAACACACGAATAATTATACGGAAAAAAAAAACAATCAAAATTGAGCATGAATCAGACAACATACTGGTTCAACAACAAATTGAAATCTAATAGCTATGAATCGACAACTGCATAGCAGAAAATGAAGAAAATTAAACTCCGATTTACCTAAAAGTGTAGTCGCAGAAGGGTTTAGCAGCGAGATGTCGATTGGGGAGACCAATGTGAAATTGAATTTTGGGGGAAAACGGAGTTTGATTCACTGTGAGTATGTAAATTTCATTCAAGCCCCTCATGTTTATGAAAATATCAATTTAACCCATGTACTTTTTTGTAACTGACGTTTAAGGGGTTGTTTATTAAACAGTTTAATGGATTGTATGGAATGTATTGTTTATTCGGCAAGTCATACAAGAATGTTCAATTAATGACTTAGGGGACGTTTATTAATCGCTTACCCGGTAAGCGCTTATTGTATCATTTTATCTTATCGGATGAATTATAGTAATGACCAAAAATCTTATCGAGTAAGAGTGATGTGTTACACCCTCAAATCTGGAAATAGCAACTAATTAAAATTTTCTATATACATCGATAAATGGTACATCTCCAATCACAATTCATTAATTGGCCTCAATACACATATTTCATACAAATCTTGTCTAGCTCAGTTGGTTTTCCCAAAGGCGGTAACATCCTGGGGGGGTTGTGGATGGTATCCCAATCTACCCCTGTTCGAATCCAAGGGGAGTAAATTTGAGGGCATGAGGACTGAGGAGTACCCAGTCCTTGGGCCGGTCCAGTCGTTGACTAGGTTGCCCCCCCCCCCAGCCCAGTCTTAGACTGTGGTTTGGCTCTAGGTTCAGCGTAAGCTGGGTCGAGACAGCGGCGGATTAGTGGGTTGCCCGTGGATGCCCGATACCATCGGGGAGGTGTGCGTGTGTTCGTGGTAGTCGTTTGTTGGTTCGATGCCGCTATTCCTTCCAAAAAAAATACACATATTTCATTCTATACATACAGTCTATAATAAGAACGAGTGTTAGTGTGTTACTAAAACCCCATAAAAGTCACTATCTCTATAATAAGAACGGGTGGGAGAGTTCGGCTAAGGGAGAGAGAGAGAGCCGAAGTGGGAGAGGGAGGGAGGTGGGGGGTGTTTGGGATTTCGGTGGGTATGGGATTGGGGGTAGGGGTTTTGATGTGGGTTAAGTGTGGGGGAGCCGAAGAAGGGGAAGGGCAGAAGATGAGGAGGTCGGTGGGGTGTGGTGGTGTTCGGCGACAAAGGAGCCGAATAGGGGGGAGGTATTCGGTGGCTTGGCGAGGGAAAAGGGAGGAATAAGGGGGTGTTCGGTGGCTTCGGCCGAAGGGAGAGGGAGGGGGGAAGAGAGGGAGGCCGAAGGGAGGGAGGGGGGAATGGTTAGTTCGGCTAGGGGGAAAAGAGGGAGGGAAGAGAGAGAGAGCCGAAGGGAGAGGGGCCGAAGAGGGAGAGGGAGGGAGGAGAGAGAGAAAAGAGATTTTTTTTTTTTTTTTTAAACTTCGACCGATGAACAGTACTTCGGCCGAATTTTTTTTTTGTTTTTTTTAAACTTCGGCCGATGAACAGTACTTCGGCCGATTTTTTTTTTTTTTTTTTTTTTTTGAAACTTCGGCCGATGAACAGTACTTCGGCCGAATTTTTTTTTTTTTTTTTTTGAAGACTTGGGAAGCAATTTTTTTTTTTTTTTTTTAAAACTTCGGCCGATGAACAGTACTTCGGCCGATTTTTTTTTTTTTTTTTTTTTTGAAAATTTCGGCCGATGAACAGTACCTCGGCCGAATTTTTTTTTTTTTTTTAAAAGTTCGGTGGATGAACAGTACCACCGAAAAAAAAATTTGTTTTTTTTTTTTTAAAATGTTCGGTGGATGAACAGTACCACCGAAAAAGTTTTTTTTTTTTTTTTTTTGCTGGTCGGCTTCACTAAGGAGGAGGAAGATGAGGAATAAAGGAATGTTGTAGGTGAGAGTTGGATGAAACATCTTTGAGAGAGAGAGATGGATGATCGACAGGAATAGGTAAAGAAGGAATGTATGGTTGAGAAAGTGGGATGATTTGTGGTGAGGTTTGAGGTTGAGACGATGGAGGAAGGAGAGGTTGAGACGAGAATGAGATATCAAATATGGATGATGGAGGAAGGAGAGGTGATATGATGAAAAATGGAAAAGAATAGGATAAGAGGGATCTTGATCTTCAGAGATGATTATCTGAAGACCAGGGATTAGAGATGAGAAGAACTGTAGGTCACGGTTTTGATGAGATGTGACTGAGGAGAAAGGAACATATGATTTTGAGTCAGATGAAGGATTTTGAGAATTTTCACCAACACATGATGAAATCCACCATCATCATCACATGAAGAGATGATGAAGAGATGATGACTTAAGATCATCAAACTTCATATAAGTAGATCCATTTCCTCTGAAGATGGTAGACCAAGTAGGACTTTGAAGAGAAAGAATATCCTACTAACATTCCTTCATAAGATTTGTTAATGCTCAAACACCTGAGTGGATGAGGTAGAGCACTCAGCAGACGCAAGAGCCATGGAGGTGGAAGAGGTTTTACCATCATCAGCATCATCTATTTTAGCCATAAAGCAGAGATTGGCCATTTCCTTGTCACTTTCGGAAGTTGGTTCATCTGCCCAATCATGAGATTCGGCAAGAAGACCTTTTCCTTTGTTGGCTAGCAGAGCATTCCTTTCCTTCTCTCTCTTGTATTTGGCCTTGTACTTTTCAGCACGGTCAGAGTTTGAAGGAGCAGAAGTTTTTGATTTTTGAAAAGAGGGTTGAAAAGAATTAGACTTGGTTCTGACAAACCTAGAGGAGGTACGGTTGGAGGAGGGTAGTCTGGATTTATCAGAAGACCTGCTTCTGCACTCAGAAGCAAAGTGTCCCTTCCTCCCACACCTGTAACATTCCTCATTTGATTTGTCAGAGGGAGAGATTTTAGAAAAAGTAGAATAGGGTTTTCTTGAAAACTTGGATTTTCCAGAAGAGAATCGAGGGTTATTGGAAGTCTCCTCACCTTCATCATCAGCCTCACTAAGGTAGGCTTCTGAGGGATCATTGGGATCCTCTTGACTATCACGGTCAGAATCGGAGGGATAGGTGATTCTAGGAACACACACAGAGTTTTTGGAAGAATCACTAACAAGAGCTAGAGAAGAGCTTTTAATGTCATTTGTGATAGACTTCCTAAGCAATTTAGTTTGCTCATAGTTAAAGAGAGTACCATACAAGGCAGTGAGAGGCATGGAGTCAAGATCCTTGGTAGACTTGATGCAAGTACAAATGTTTTCCCAAAACTCAGGAAGACAGTCCATGAACTTGCACAAGACTTCCTCATTATCATAAATGCGACCCACAAGTTTTAGATCATTGAGAAGACTGTTAAAACGATTGTAGTAGTCTGAGAGAGACTCACCCTTCTCATGAGAGAAGAGTTCATACTTTCTTACAAGAGCAATCTTTTTGCTCTTTTTCACCTCAGACGTACCTTCATAAAGAACACACAGAGTGGACCACATTTCTTTTGCAGTAGAAAGGTTAACAAGAGAATGGTAGACCTCATCAGGCAGAGAGAGGGCAATGATGGCTCTGACTTTAGTATCAAGAGCTATAAGACGTCTGTCTTCATCATTGTATTTACTGGGGTCCTTTACAACGTATCTCCCAGTAGCTGGAGTTCTTTCTTCCTCAGAAGAGTCCTCATCAACTTTTGCCTTGTCTGCATTATAACGATCCCAAACTCTATGAATAAAAGGACCTTCATGTAAAATAGTTGGATATCTGCTGTCAACTCCTTCTAAAAAGAGTATCATACGACTTTTTCACAAGAAGAAGTTATTGGGGTTAAACTTTGGTGGTTTGGCTATAGAGCCATTGTCGTATGAAACAACAATGGTGTTTTGAGAAGAAACATTGTTCAAAGAAGAAGAAGAAGAGACTGCCATTGCGGATCTAGTTTATTGAGTTAAACTAAACCGCTCTGATACCACTTGTTGGTCCCAAATAGCAGTAAATAAACAAGCAAAGTATTGTAGAAGGGGGGGGGTTGAATACAATACACACAGTTTTTCACTTAATTTAATTCTTATTGATTTGAAATCAAGAATTACACATAGAAAACTTTGATTGTTGCGGAAGAGAACATATGAGATATGTTCAAACAATCTTACACATAGAGAATAAAGAACAATTGTAAAACACTTAGAAAACAATTGAACTTCGTAGAGAGAAAGTTGCCAGGCACTTAGAGAACTTGAAGGTAGTAGAGCTGGGTGATCTTGCATGTTGAAACATCCATCATATTTATAGTGCCTCATGCATTTAATGCATGACACCTGTTGAGCAAGGGATGGACACAGGTCTTCTGCATGGTACATGATGTACCTTTTGTCTTGGAGTGACTTTGTCTTGAAGTGTTGACCTGCAGGGATGGTGTGGACCTTTCCTTAAAAGAGTGTAAGAGACAAACTTACTTTTTCTGATCTTGGGATGAGGTCCACGTCAATGCAAGATATCACATATATACTTTGTCAGAAAAGTATAATGTGTTTGAAAGAAATCTCCAGGCATCTTCGGCTCCTGAAGACTGAGAGGTCTTCGGCTCCTAAGACTGAGAAGTCTTCGGCTTCCGAAGATTGAGAAATCTTCGGCTTTCGAAGAGGTCTTCGGCCTAAGACGTCTTCGGCCGAAGAGGTCTTCGGCTCTTGAAGACTGAGATCGGCACCATCCTGGCCAATGGTGTTGATCAAGTGGGCATACTTGGCTTTAGGCTGAGGAGTCTACCTTCAATCCGCTTTGAAAGATATTCTCCTTCTTTGTCTTCTTCGGTTGATCTTCGACTTCACCGAACACTTGTATAGAAACCAAGCTGCTAAAAGAACCTCAAACATATTCTAAGTATGATGATATAAGATGGAAGATCAGGAGGTCATCTTCAAATCTTCAGATGACCCAACAATATGATAAATATATAAAATTAAAAATTGAAAAGGAATGACAATATCTTAAAAAACACTAATTGAATTCCAAATATTTTGCAAATTGCAAACTACTCCTAAACGTTTGCGACGTAACACCCCCCCCCCCCTTTCACCGACTTCCATCTCCAACATTTCCTAAACGTGTAAATATGACACAACATCTTCACCGACAGAGTTTTCAACATGTAGTCTATTTGAGGTTATTAACATGGAACAAACAAGCAAATGGGTATTGTAAAATTAGTTGATAAAATTATCATTTGCACATTCTCATCAGAGATTAGACGTGTCATGCCACTTCCTCTTCTACAACATAACCTCTGCCCCTTTCCTTTTATCTCTCTCTCTCTCTCTTATGTATTTGTTTCTCTCTCTACATCGTGTTTTGTGCGTTTGTGCGTTGCAACGGGAAAGGGGGTCAAAGTAGGGGGAAGGAAATGGTGGTTGATGTCGAAGATGAAGAAGATGGATACATCTTGGAGGTGAACAACTTCCAGGCTTCACCTGGTTCTTTTATGTATGTATATAAGGGTGTGTGTGTGTATATATATATATATATATATATAAGATGAAAAATAAATAAAAAATGTGTAAAAAAGCAAAATGTCTCCCGATTTAAGGGTGTTTTAATGATGTTAATTAGATAAACCATGTTTATAACAAATTGAATACTATAAGGACTGAAACTATAATAAACATAACATAAGAACCTTATTCATAATAAACTCCAAAACACATGAACCAAATCTATAATTAACTATATCTTAAAACTAATTCAAAACTAAACACGGATTCGGAATTACTTTCTTATTGATGTAATAAACTTTTTTTTTTCAATAAATATAACAAAGTTACGAAAAGAGTTATTTATCATATATTTTGATTGGTGACCTTGATATTGTAACATCTATTAACATAGATATTAAGCTTTTAATCAATATGTTTTCGACCAATAATATATGGATCTACCATTATATAATAAAAATAACTTATTAACTCAACATCTATATTATCATATATTACTCGATTAATAGATTACCAGTCTAAACAAATATGCAAATCAAGGTTGTTATATGCTTAATGACCTTAGGATCGATCTTCATTCTTTCTTATGTTCAAGATGTGGAGACACGGTGGAAAATACCAATCACTGATTCATTCAATGCAAAAAGATATACGGTCTAGTTAAAACTATTCAGGTGGTGGGGTCTTCAACCATCACTGGTGGATCCAAGATTTTTTTCCTGGTAGGGGCACCTTTAAGGTAACTTAAATGCACGTAAAGTTGTCTGATGTATTTTTAGCCTAAATCTAACGTTTCGAGGATTTTTTGAAGTTTTATTTGGTTGATTTTAAGGGGATTTTTTAGTTTTTTTTTGTCGATTTCGAGGGATTTTTTTTGGGTTTTTAATTGATTTCGAGAGTTAATTTTAGTTTTTTGGTTGAGTTCAAGACATTTTTTTAGTTGATGGGGTTCCAGATGAAAATTTACTCGGGGACATTAAGATAAAAAGCTAAAAATCCAAGTTTTAATACTAAAAATTTCATTTTTTCTCTTTTCAATGCGCCCCTGCCCCTGCCCCCGCCCCACCCCACCCCACCCCACCCCACTATCATACAATTACATCTGCACCCCTGTCAACCATCAATCATGGATTTCATATCTACTTAGTTGCGTGTGAATATTCCATGGCCTTTTCCAATCCAAAGAACTGGTATGGCAGACGATTTATGGATCGACTTATACGTGATATAGAGGTTTCACAACAAAGTGATATTCTCTTGCATACAATTGGCTTTCGAATCGCTCCAAAATCTTTAAAATAGATTGGGTGGATTGGTGAAGTCAAGGAGGCTGTTTCTAGTCCTCGTCTCCTTTTCTTTTTCGTCTCCAGTGTCTTGTTTTTTGGGATCTGCTAGTTTTGAGTTCCTCTTTTTAGTTTTCTCAATAGCACAATATTGTTATCAACTTTTGCCATTCTCTCTCTCTTTTTTTTTTGCTGCAATAATTTCCTTTTCAAACTGACTCTCGGCTAAGTGCAACAATCTCTCGGCTTGCTTCCTGTAAATTGTGGCTTTTCAAAAAATAAATAAATATGCAAAATAAAAATATTTAAAGAGGGAAATTGACCCAAATAGTCATTTCTATCTTCACAATTGGTTTAATAGTAATTTATCTTCCCATTTCACTACCTTTGCAAGTGACAGGTCCGCAAATTGCGGAGGGGTGAAAATGTTATAAAAAAATCTGAACAGGTCTATAAGTACATCGACCAAAGTTGTAAAAAAATAGACAAAATTGTGGATATGATCCCTTTACTTGTTCAAAAACTTCTTTTTTTTTACTTTTTCACTCTCCGTAATTTACGGAGATAGTGATATTTTAGTAAAACTGGGAGAGAAATGACTGATAATTGTAAAGATTGAAATAGTTGATGTTCACCTTTGAAAACTTTATTATATCGATCCAAAACACATTTTGCTCATTAGCTTATTATTTTATTCTTTTACATATAACTTTTAGCCACAACACCAAAAGGTTAAAGCTTGTTCCCTGGTTTTTAGCGAAAAGCGACGTCGTTTTCATTGTTCTTTCTCTACCAACGCTACGAATCGACCCCCAAATTACCAAGAAACTTCACAGAAATTTTCCACAATCTCACTGCTTACTTCTCAACTTGGCTCCTTATATACATACAACAATCTGTATCTATAATCCACAATCAAACACACACTCTCATCTCCAATCAAAATGAAAATCCAAATGCCTCTCAGTAAAAAGGTAACCCTAGTTCATGATTCCACGATCCAAACCGATAACTCCGACGATTTCAAGTGGTTTCCGTTTTATTTCGTCATCATGATGCCTAACATCGTCGGAACGATCTCTAAAGCCATCCGCCGCCATGACTACTCGTTGATGATTCTCTGTGCATCGGTTTCTGCAGGTTTCTTTTTGTTGCAATTTTGTCTGATTAAATACATCTCTCTGCCTAAAAACGATAAATCGAGCTTGAAATTTTTGCTGAAATTGAACATGTGGTTTCTGTACTCGGCGATTTCGTCTGGATTTGTTTATCAGTTTTCGGATTTCTTTCCTTCGGAGATCACGATGGCTCTGTACGGCGTCGTGTTGGTTTGTAGTTCGTTTTTGTTGTATGTGTTCGTGGTCGTGGATCTGGTTAGGTTTTGGAAGATTTGGAGATACGGTGAGGATGAAACGGAGGTGCCGGAAAATCAGACGTTTGTTGACGGAAAATTGAATCGTTACTCGATCTCGATATTGGAGAAAGTGTGATTTAACTGGTTTGCTTGTTATTCCATGGCGGATGACACCTTCCTTTGTTATTACTACTACTATTATTATGATGTAGTGTTAGAGCTTTATAAAATTAATTCATAATCAAATGATAAATGTGTTTGAGTTTGTAAAATGCTTATTGCTTATTTAAAAAAAGTTATGCTTATTTTTAAAAGTGTTTATTAACTTATATGATGATAAAAAGGAGTTATGAAAAAGTGTTTGGATTAGCTTATTGTACGTTATAAGCTAATAAGTTGATTTTTAGAATTGTTTGGGATTCTTTATACATCTAAAATAACCAAAAAAGTCGTAAGTTGTTTCAAATAAGTTGATAAGTCATAATGATTTAGAGGGT
This sequence comes from Arctium minus, assembly GCA_954870635.1. Lineage (NCBI taxonomy): Eukaryota > Viridiplantae > Streptophyta > Magnoliopsida > Asterales > Asteraceae > Arctium > Arctium minus. The sequence continues at coordinate 3,504,331 of OX941092.1, read as the reverse complement.
GTTTGGGATTGTTTATTTAAAACAACTTATGCTTATTTTGAAAAGTACTTATCAACTTATGCGGTGTCAAACCGTAGTTTTTTAAAAAGTATTTGGATTAGCTTATTGTGATACCAAAATGCAATAAGCTAATAAGTTGTTATTTAAAGGTGTTTGAGATTGCTTATACATATAAAATAACCAAAAAAATCATAATCACTTTTCAAATAAGTTGATAAGTTATAATCAAATGACTTGTCAAAAATTCATTTTCAGCGGTTTGACACCGCTACAAGCCCTTTTAATTTTTCTCCATCCAAACACTAGAAAACGCTTATCTCCGGTGACAAACCGCAATAAGCTAACAGGCACTTCAAATAAGCAATCCCAAACACCCTAACTTATCAAAAACTCTTTATTAGCCATGTGGAAAAGCTATAAACACTTTTTTTCCTTCCAACCCAAACACTCAAAACTCTTTATTAGCGGTTTGAAAAGGTTATAACTCAATAAGAAGTTTTAATAATCAATCACAAACACCTTTGGATGGAAAAAAAATGTTTATATTGGTTGGGCACCGGTAATAAGGAGTTTTTAACAAGTTACTATCTTTTAACTTATTAACTTATTTCGGTATGGTATTCCACCATAAGTTACTCTTTTCTAACTTATTTACTTATGTTTCAGCTTATTACATTTTGACCATTAGATAATTCAAACACTTTTTATAAACTCCAGACTGACACATAAGTTGACAAACACTTTTACAAATATATATATATATATATATATATATATGAGTACTCTCTATATATATAGAGGGAGAGAGAGAGAGAGAGAGAGGGGGGGGGGGAGGATCATACGATAATGCTATCTATTTAAAAGAATAAGATAATAATTTTAGGTCAATCATTTTATTAAATAATATCTTAAATAATTAATTTTAAAAATAAATAAATAAGGGTATAAAAGTAATTTAGTTATGTAAAGTTATTTTAGATATTTATTTAAAATTCTACTTTTACCATATTTATGAATTTAATATTATTTAATTTTTTATTTAATATTTTTTTTAAATTTAATTCATTTAAAATAAGTGTATTTAATTTTCATATAAAAAATTCATTTTTTTTATTTAAAGTAATATTTTAAAAAATTGCAATTTTTATCAAAATCACATGTGATTTACAGTGAATTAATTTTTTTTAAATGTTTTTCTAATCATATGTGATTTAAAATCTGAAAAACGATAATTCAAATTAAAATTGCAAAAGAAAAATAATAAAACAGAATCATAGGCGATGTGAAAAATAATAAAACAGAATCATAGGCGATGTTTAACAAAACACATTTAAAATGTGTAAGTTCACATGTATTTCAAAACGTAATTCATGATTTTTAATCAAAATCACATGTGATTCACAATGAATTAACTTTTTTCAAAATGTTTTCTTAATTATGTGTGATTTAAATTTTGAAAAATAATGATTCAAATGAAATATTAAAAAGGAAAAATAGTGATAACATAATTATATGTGATGTATAACAAAACACATTTTAAAATGTATAAAATCACATGTTTTTTTGACGAAAATTGTAAAAAATATTCTTAAATAAATTAACCCAATAAAGATAAATATTTAAAATGAAAAAACTAAATCATACTTATTTTAAATGTTGTAAAAATAATAAGGAAATAAATAAATAATTAATCATGCTTAAATCACGAAAATTATAAAAAATATTATGAATAAATACCTTAATTAAATTTATTACATAATCTATATAAAAATAAATGAGTTTTTATATATAATACGTATACAACAAATGACACATATTCCCTTTTGGGTAATCCTTAAGAAAGTTTTATTTAAATTATTATCTAATTAAATGATTGATCCAGAATTATTCTTTTAAATAGATATAATTCTCATTTGAACCCGTCTCTCACTCTCTCTCTCTCTCTCTCTCTCTATATATATATATATATATATATATATATATATGTCAAGGATAATTTACAAGCCATGTAAATCTTACAATCCATGCAACACACATCTTAACCGTTGGATTCATGATAAACGGTCATTTTGTTTTTATTTTTTTTATTTTTTTAATTGAAAATATTGGACCCACATGTATTGTAACCGTCGATCATTAATCCAACGGTTAAGATGTGGGTTGCATGAGTTGTAAATTATACTACCCATATATAGGAGGTTAAAAAAGTGAAAATAAAATGAGTGTTAGATAGGTGGGTTGCAGGGGTTGCACCATTAAAAATGTTGCATAATAACTCACCTAGCTCTCTCTCTCTCTCTCTCTCTCTCTCTATATATATATATATATAAGCATTCCCAAACACCCCCAAAGTATCCAATATATGATCAGTAAATTTAGTTAAGTTAGGGATGTCTGGTTAGAGGTATTAAACAGTTATTAATTGAATTGTATATAAAAAAAACTGTTTGATTTTAATTAATATAAATGATTGATTCCCCCACAAACCCGGATGTTTATTTTAAGCAAGAGGAATAAAAATTCAATCTCATTTTCATTACCTACCTGCATTTAAATTAAACAAAATTTTTGACAGGTCTTATAATGATATTAATGACATGCCAAACAGATTGGCTTGTTGAGTGGGGTTTCAACTGGGCTTTGATGTAAATAGGTTGTATTGGTGTTGATCGGACTGACTAGATCAGTCTTTTTATGGACAAAGATGCATTCATCTTCAATTACATGACATCTAGGTTATGTTTGATAAACTAGCTAATAAGTTAGTTGATAACTAATAAGCTAGTTGTTAGCTGATGAAAAGTCACGTTTGACAAAAAGTAGCTTATAAACATGTAAAATTACTAAAAATGTCATCTAGAAAAAAATAATCAATTACGATGTTTAATAATATAATTAAAACAAATTTATAGTAATATAATATATTAATTAATACAAATAAGGTAGTAAATAATATAATAATTAAAAGAATTTGAAATATATTATAAACCTTTGAATTTTTTAAACCGAATTTAAAAAAAAATCTATACTAACTTATTATTTTAAATAACTATTACATATAATATGAAAAAAAATAATCAAATAATAATTAGAAAATGTTAAAGAAAAAGCAGAATAGAACAACAATATACGGAGAGAATGAATCTGTAATTCTCATTAATCAAAAACCCTTTAAATAGGGATGAGATACAAGTAGATAACCACGAGATATTTCAGTTCTAATCTAACTCTGATATATTTATCTCTATCTCTATCGTCATATCCTTTAGACGATGACACATTTATCCTACAACACTCCCCCTTGTGTCGAGTTAAAGAAGTGATGGTGCACAGTTGTTGCCTCGTTAAAACCTTACGCCAAAATAAAACCCTGTGGGAAAAAATAGGACGAAGGAAAGAGTACAACGCACCAGTTTCCTTTGCAATACATAGATTTTTCCTTCAGTCTAGTTTTATCTTAGATTCGTACTTTAATCATAAGAGTTAGGAAAGCATGATGGTATATAAACAGTTGTCTCACTAAAACCTTACACCAAGGAACAAAACCCAATGGGAAAAATAAAACCTTGGTTGAAGGAAAGAGCACAACATACCAATATCACAAATATAGTAGACTCCCCCTTTTGTCTACTACTCCCCCTGATTCGTGCATTAATCAAGGGAGTTTGGAAAACATTTGCACTTACTTTCTACATGTTTCCTAATATATGGTTTTAGGTAATGACTTGGTAAAATATGTCACATTCTTTTGACACCTTACTTGATTCACTTGAATCTAAAGTAGAGACTTTTATTGCTGATTGTATAGAAACTTAAGCAGAATATGCTTTGTGTTATCACCCTTGATGTATCTTATGTTCATTTCTTCGATACATGATGCATTATTTCCATATATGCAAGTAGGATACTGGTTGAACCCAAAATTACTAGCTCCTCTAATATATGTAATGATAGTCCTTAATCATATACATTATTTAATTATCTCATGGAGAGTAATATTATTGGAATAGTTCAAGGAGGTAGTTACAAGGGTTTGCTTAGTTTACTTCCAAGTAATCGACATGTTCCGTGTTGTAATTCTTTAACCAGTTTGGGAAAAACCTTTGTATGGGTGAGACAGATACCTAATATCAGTAAAGACATACCAAACATTGTTTGGTGTTTTTCTATAAGAGCTAGTACTTTTGCTGTTTACATTCTAAGTAAGTATTAAAATTCCATTATCAATCTCATTTTTCTTTCTATAGGGAAAGTACTATAAGCCCATGTCAATGGTTCCAATGACGTTGCGTTGGCGCTGAGTTAAATCTAGCTAACAAGTTCATTGAGAACTATAATATATGGTCAAGTGTATTATGCTAAGTACGATAATGTGCATATTGTACTTAGATAGGGAATTCCAGCTCCCAGCATTTTTTCGTCATCATCCTTTAGACGAAATGGATCTTTCCTTATATCCGAAACTTCGACCGATCATGGGAGTGCTAACCGGATGTGCTTTGTCCATATTAAATTGCCTGATTATTTTCTGGACATATGCGATCGGTGAATTAATATTTCACAAACTCGGTGTCCTAGCTTAAATATCTAGACAAAACCAAGTTTTCCCAAGATCTTTCCTCTCAAAATCAGATTTCAAGTAGCTTGTGGTTTCTCTTATTTCATCAAGAGTGCCTACTATGTTCATAACATTGACATATAGAGCTACTTTGAAAATCTGGAACTTGTTTTTCATAATAAATACGCAAGGGAACAGTTCATCGTTCTTATATATCCTTTCCCAATCAAGTATTTCATTAGGCGGGTATACCACATTCGCTTATATTGTTTTAATCTATAAAGTGAGCGTTTCAATTTTATTACAAACGCATTTCGTGGTTTAGAGTTGCTTGATTTTGGTAATGTAATATCATCAAACACTTTTATATCTCTGAATCTAGATCCCCATAGAGATATGTAGTAACCACATTCATGAGCTGCATTTTCAGTCATTCGAAAATTACTAGGCTAACAAATTATTCGGATGTCATAACAACCATCATGAGATAGTAAGTCTCCTCGTGGTCAATCCAGGGCGTTGTGAGAAACCTTGCACCAAAGGAGAGCCTTACATATTAGGACCTCATTATTCTCGTTACGCTTTCTGACAAAGACTCAGTTATGTCCTACGGGCTTTACACTTGGTAGGTTAGCACTACCTGACCAAATACCCAATCCTTTGTCAAAGAATATAATTCTTTCTGGATTGTTTCTTTACATTTAGGCCAATATGCTCTTTGTTGATATTATTCAACTAAGTCTGGTTCGATGTCGTCGTGCTCGATCATTTTATGAGTCACCGTATATGTGAATAAATCATCAATGATTATATATGATTTGTCCATCGACTCATATGTACTCTCATAGTTCATTTGAGATTAATATTCATCTCTAGAATCAATATTAACTTCGGAGCGTCCTCCAGTGATGATTCATGAACATAATTATAATTAGAGATAATCTCATGAGAGTTTTTGTGTATTGATGATAAATGGATGTGCCTCACTATTCTCTTCCTTTAGAATAGTGTTTATCGAACCAAGTAGCTTCCACCATTTCCATTTGGTAGCTACGACCTCAACCACACCTCCACTATGTGTGATTGCAACGCACTTTCTAATGGCGTTGTGCCCCTGTTGGGGACTTTTTTTTAACCTTGCGAGTATATTTGCAGCTCGTATATGTGATCTTGTCACTTTTGGAATAACATTAAACGTATCAGGTATCGAGTCTGATTCGTTTGACTTCATCATTGCGTCGTGAAGTTTTGGGGATCAAAATGAGACAGAGTGGGAATATTTGATAAGTACTCAATTTTGAGTACTTAAGCACATTTCTCATAGTCTTTTAGATAGGATTTTTCACTTTCAAATCCCACTTTGAGTCATTTTCTACCTTGTTTTCCATTTATTTGATATTGGAGCTGAATTTGTGTGATTTGCTTGTTCTATTAAGATTGTAGGCTAACTTGGTTGTCTTTTGAAAAATCTATTTGAACACAGGGCATGCTGCAGCATTGGCACAACATGGAGCTGATCGTTTTTGGATGGAAGATCTTGAAGACCGAATCTGATTTTTGGCTTGGAATTAATCTTTTGTAACCTTTGAACTATTAACTAATCTGGTTTGTAATAGTTAGTTATGTTTGGACAAGCTTTGGTAACTCTAGTTAGGTTTAGACTGTTAGTTATGTTTGGACAAGCTTTGGTAACTCTAGTTAGGTTTAGACTAGACTAAGTACAATTAGATTCCCCTTAATTACAACTTTGCCACTCCTCTTGTCTATAAAAGGAAGGCTTAGTTGCTCATAAAGGAACATCTCTCATTATCATCTTAGTTTATATTTCTTAATGTCTTCTACATCTGATCTGTAATAGCTTGGGGGCTGATCTTAAATCACTCTTTAGTTTTTAAATTCCAAGTATTAATCTTTAAGTATTCATCTTGCTCTTCATATTTTCTTTAAATTCCTCCATCTTGTTATGCTTAGTGTAATCCTTTCATTTTCTGTCTAATTCACGAACTGGTCCTATTCCAGTCCTGTGTCCCTTTAATTTACAGAATTCATGCATCTATGATCTTCATCGTGTTCTTCATCATCTTCATATAGTCTTTATTCTTGAATATGAATGCTTGCAGCATTGAAACAACATCCACCTGCACATTTCATTTGGTTGTATTTTCTTTCTTCATCTTGCATCTCTAGCCTTTCCTTTACTCTTGTAATTTAGATTTCAGTAGTTAAAGTTCTTTGTATTTACTTTCCATTTTTACTTTCTTGTCATTTCCATTTCATTGTAATTTACATTCCATTGTCTTTACATTTCAAGTAACATATACATATATTTATATATTTTCTAGTCATTTACATTTCAAGAGCACTTTACATTATGTTTATCTTTGTAATTCTTAGTAGTTGTTTTTATTTCTTTATTGTAATGAGTAGCTAATCATCTTAGCTTGGGTGTGAGGCAAATGGTGGTTATGTGGGTCTAAAAGAAAGTAGGTTTTTGTGACTTTAACGAAATTTTATTATTCCAACTCAAGTTTTATCAATATAACAAAACTCTTTGACAAAATGATCATTTTGATAGTGTAATAGTGTCATGGACCTAGAGATAGGCCATCGAATAACACGTCAATTTAGTGACATGAGAGGTAATATCGAAAGAGTTACTTGCAACGAGAGTTGTTACTTGTGTCATTTAAAATGATCCATTCTTGATAAGTTGTCACTTTTTCAAAGGGTTAAAAATGGAGTAGACTTAGAGATAAGCTACTTGGAATACATCAACTTGGGAGGTACGGGGGTTATTTCGAAAGAGTAACTTTTAACGAAGAGAATTTGTTTTGTCGTATATTTTAAGAACTCCATTCCCATCATTTCCTTATCTTGAACTTTGCTCAGAGATGAGACTGTGTATGGCTACTGGAATAATGGGATGGTGAGAGTCCGAGAGGAACGTGTCTTGAGATAGATAATAAAACTAGTTATAGTCAGAAGCATGCTGCAGCATTCCTATAGCATCATGCTATGATAGTGCTGTAGCATTGACCTACTGGATTTTGGGTTCATATACCATCAAAAGTCTTACACCCTTGCTTCTCGTTTATTCTTGTTCATTTAGATTTGTGTTAACCAACCTTCTAAAATATTGCTTCAAATTCGTCATCTGAAATCTCATCTTTCATTATACTTTTAACACACTTTTTAATCCAATCTTTGTGGGACGATATCTGGTATCTTTACCGTTTTATTACTTGCAAGGCGACATAGTACCAATTTGTATACTTGCTTTTTGGTATTATTTCTCTCACCCTAAGGTACACAAAAAGGGCCTGTCAAGTTTTTGGCGCCGGTGCCGGGGATTGGCAAGTCAAAAGTGTTTAAAAGTGTTTTAAAAGATTTGGTTTTTCTACCATCTTTGGGAATTTCAAAAGATTTTTAAAAGTGGTGCATGCCAAGAATACAACGCGGGGAATTTTTCGATCTAGATCCAGAAATTGAGAGAACCTTCCGTTAAAGAAGGAGAATTCAAAGAGCTTTTCAAAATATAAACCCTCTCAATATGGATGGACCTCCCCCGGGTTTTGAAAACAGGCAAATCAGACCACCACCACTTTTGGAAAATCAACCTCCGCCTTTGGAAAATCAAATGAGACCACCTTTAGTGAATCAAATAAGGCTGCCACCAATTTTTGCAAATAATCAACCAATTTTTGGAAATCCTCCACCTCATCAGTTTCAAAATCACCAAAATCATAATGAGGAAGAAGATGATGCCGGATCTGTTGGTAATGTTGAACCACAAAACATCATTGATCTTGCAAACTCAAAAGATGGAAGAATTATGGACTATGCAATTCCTAATTTTGAGCAATTGAATTCTGGAATTGTTAGGCCACAATTAGAAACTTTACATTTTGAACCAAAACCCATCATGTTTCATACGTTGCAAGCCAATGGTCAATTTGCCGGAATGCCATCGGAAGATCCACATTCACATTTAAAATCTTTTATGGAAATCACCGATGTTTTTCTAATCCCGGGAGTATCTGCTGATGCCTTAAGGCTCACTTTATTCCCATTTTCTTTAAGGGATCGGGCAAAAGTTTGGTTCAATTCATTAGCACCAGGTTCAGTACCATCATGGAGTGATATGGCTGAAAATTTTTTGCGAAAATATTTTCCACCTACCCGGAATGCTAAATCCAGAAATGAGATTTGCATGTTTAAACAAATGGATGATGAAGCTATTTCGGATGCGTGGGAAAGATTTAAAGAATTGTTGAGAAAATGCCCTCATCATGGCATTCCCTACTGTATTCAACTCGAGACATTTTACAATGGGCTTGTTCCCAATGCAAAACAAATGCTCGATGCGACTTCAGGAGGGGCTTTTACATCCAATACCTATAATGCCGGGTATGAGATTCTTGAAAAGATTTCAACCAACAATGGACATTGGGCTGATCCAAGGGCCCAAACTCAAAGGAAAACTGCTGGAATGCATGATGTGGATGCATATACTACATTGACAGCTCAACTTGCTTCCATGACCAACATGCTTAAAAATATAACTGTTGGTCAAGAAGCACAACCGATTGTCCCTACACATGCTTCAGCAGTTCTTTCTGTGCAATGTGTGTGTTGTGGTAGAGAACATTCTTATGAACACTGTCCACATAATTCTGAATCTGTAAATTTTTTTCAAAACAGACCTGCTCCCCACTCCAACCACTACAATGCAAGCTGGAAACAGCACCCAAACTTCTCTTGGAACAACCCATGTTTGAATCCACCAGCACCAAAGCATCAAGGGAACTCCAATTTTCAAAATCAAGCAAGTAGTTCTCAAAACCAGTACAAGGGAAATTTTCAAAGTAATAATCATCAGAATAACCATCATCAGAATAATCGTAATCAAGATTTTCAAAACAATCAGCACACTCAGCTACCTTTTCAAAATCAACATCATCCACCTCCACATGATGACTCAAATCTCTTTCTTGAAGCAATGATGAGAGGATTCATGAGTCAGACACAAGTAGCTCTCCAGAGTTTGGAAACACAAGTCAGTCAAATTGCACTTAATCAGAACAACAGAGCCTCAGGCACTTTGCCTAGTAATACAGAATTACCCAAGGCTCCTGTAAAAGAACATGTGAAAGCTGTCACACTTAGGAGTGGTAAAGAATTATCTGAGTCAATGGAAAAGGAATCAGGACCAACAACCAAAACAGAATCTAAAAAAATATCCAAGTTCATTCCTGATCCAGAGATTCCTGTAATTCCAATACCAGAAGTTCAAGTAGAAAATCAAGATCCTAAGATCACAAGTTCAAGTCCATCTTTGACTAATCCAAAGACCACAGTTTTGATTTCACCTAATGAAACCAAGACCAAAAGCATACTGGATCCATCTTGCTCAAAATAATCAAACCAAGCAGTTATCAAACCAGTTCCCCCTTACATTCCTTACCCCCAAAGGTTAAGAAATGAGAAGGAGGAATTGCAATTTAAGAAATTTTTGGATGTTTTCAAAGCATTGCACATCAACATACCTCTTGTTGAAGCAATTGAGCAGATGCCCAGTTATGCCAAGTTTTTAAAAGACATATTGAGCAAGAAGAAGAAGTTGAATGAATATGAGACTGTTGCCCTCACTGGAGGTTGCAGTGCTCTCTTGACCAACAAAATTCCCCCTAAGCAAAAAGATCCAGGGAGTTTCACCATTCCTTGCTCCATAGGTGGGAAAGAGGTTGGGAAGGCACTGTGTGATTTAGGTGCTAGTGTCAACCTTATTCCATTGTCCATTTTCAAAAGCTTAGGCATAGGAGAGGCCAAACCTACCACAGTCACACTCATTCTAGCTGATAAGACCATTGCATATCCCAAGGGTAAGATTGAAGATGTGTTAGTCCAGGTTGACAAGTTCATTTTTCCGGCTGATTTTATCATTTTAGACTTTAAGGCTGACAAGGATATTATCATACTTTTGGGAAGACCTTTATTAGCTATGGGTAGAACTTTGATAGATGTCCAGAAGGGTGAGTTGACCATGAGACTACAAGACCAAAAAGTCACATTCAATGTCTTCAATTCTTTAAAATACCCTAGTGATCTAGAAGACTGCTCAAGCCTAGGTGTCATTGAGGAATTGTGTCATGAGGAGGGAGTCAAACAAGCTTGTAGGATAGAAGAGGAGGATGAGGAAGACTTGACCTTGGAAGACTTAGACAAGGAATATGATGATGATGATAATAAGACCTTGGAGAAAGAGTATGTCCCTTTGGATGCTGCAGCATTTGAGCTGCTAGAAAGTAATGAGCAAAAATCATTTACTCCATCAATAATCTCACCACTTGACCTGGAGTTGAAACAACTCCCATCTCACTTGAAGTATGCCTTTTTAAGGGGAGAAGACAAATTGCCAGTCATTATTTCTGCCACCCTAGAATTGCATCAAGAGAAGAAGTTAGTAGATATGTTGAAGTTGCATACAAAAGCCATAGGATGGACTATTGTTGACCTTAAAGGGATTAGTCCCTCTATTTGTCAACATAAGATCATCTTAGAAGACAAGAACTTCACTTCCATATAGCCACAAAGAAGACTGAACCCTATCATGAAAGAGGTAGTGAAAAAGGAAATTTTGAAATGGTTAGATGCAGGAATTATTTTCCCAATAGCCAGTAGTTCTTGGGTTAGTCCAGTCCAGTGTGTACCCAAGAAGGGAGGGATCACTGTCATTTTCAATGACAAGAATGAACTCATCCCTACCAGAATAGTCTCCGGATGGAGAATTTGCATGGACTACCGTAGGCTGAACAAGGCTACTCAAAAGGACCATTTTCCCTTACCTTTTGTTGATCAAATGTTAGACAGGTTGGCTGGAAAAGAGTACTATTGCTTCTTGGATGGATACTCAGGATAGCCAGATAGCCATAGCACCAGAAGACCAGGAGAAGACTACATTCACTTGTCCTTATGGAACCTTTGCCTTCAGAAGGATGCCTTTTGGACTGTGCAATGCTTCTGCCATTTTTCAGAGATGCATGATGTCCATATTTTCTGATATGCTTGAAAAATCCATTGAAATATTTATAGATGATTTTTCTGTTTATGGTTCATCTTTTGATCAGTGTTTGGATAATTTGAAACAAAGTCTTAAAAGGTGTGAGGAGACTAACCTGGTCCTTAATTGGGAAAAATGTCATTTCATGGTAACAGAAGAGATTGTCCTTGGCCATTTAATTTCTAAAAGAGGAGTTGATGTAGACAAAGCTAAACTAGAAGTAATTGAAAAACTACCTGAACCAACCACTGTTAAAGGTATCAGAAGCTTTCTTGGCCATGCTGGATTTTATAGACGGTTTATAAAAGACTTTTCAAAAATTTCAAAACCCTTATGTCTATTATTACAGCATGATCAAAAGTTTGATTTCAATGATGAATATAGAAATGCATTCCTCACTTTAAAGAAAGCTTTGGTAACTACACCAGTGGTTGTAGCTCCTGAATGGGACAAACCTTTTGAAATCATGTGTGATGCAAGTGACTGGGTTGTTGGTGTTGTGTTAGGTCAAAGAAAAGAGAAAATTTTTCATTCCATCCACTATGCAAGCAAAACCCTAAATGAAGCTCAAATTAATTACACAACAACTGAGAAAGAATTATTGGCTGTGGTGTTTGCATTTGAAAAGTTTAGATCATATTTGATGGGAGCAAAAGTCATTGTACATACCGACCATGCTGCCATTAAATATTTGATATCAAAGAAAGATGCAAAACCTAGGCTGATAAGATGGGTTTTGTTGTTGCAAGAGTTTGACCTAGAGATTATTGATAGGAAGGGGACTGAGAACCAAGTGGCCGATCATTTGTCCAGGTTAGAAAAACAGGTTGAAAGTAAGAAAGAAGGAGACATTGTAGAGACTTTTCCAGATGAAAAGATTCTTATGGTGCAGACACAACTTCCATGGTTTGCTGATATAGCAAATTATTTGGCATGTGGCATCATACCTTCTGATTATACTCATCACATGCTTATGAAATTTCTCCATGATTTCAAATTTTACTTGTGGGATGACCCTTTTCTGGTTAAACTTGGTACAGATCAATTGTTGAGAAGGTGTATCCCAGAAACTGAAGCTGCAACAATTCTACAGCATTGCCATCAATCAGCTTATGGAGGACATTTCGGAGGCCAAAGAACAGCAACTAAAGTGCTTCAATCAGGATTTTATTGGCCAACTCTCTTTAAAGATTCCCATAATTTTGTTCAAAGATGTAATGAATGTCAGAGAAGTGGTTCCATTTCTCAGAAAAATGAAATGCCTTTGAATGGGATCTTGGAAGTTGAGTTATTTGATGTTTGGGGAATAGATTTTATGGGACCTTTTCCCCCTTCAAACAATTGTCAATATATCTTAGTTGCTGTTGATTATGTTTCAAAATGGGTAGAAGCAATGACATGTGTTTCTAATGATGCTAAAACTGTTGTAAAGTTTTTACAAAAGCAGATTTTTACAAGGTTTGGTACCCCCCGGGCACTGATTAGTGATGAGGGTACCCACTTTATAAACAATTTGTTGAGTAAAGTTCTTGAAAAATATCATGTGAAGCACAGGGTTGCCACTGCATACCACCCACAAACCAATGGATTGGTTGAACTCTCAAATAGGGAAATAAAAGGGATTCTTAAAAAAAGTTGTTAAACCAAACAGAAAAGTATGGGCTTTCAAATTAGATGATGTTTATGGGCATACAGAACTGCTTTTAAAACACCTTTGGGTATGTCTCCATACAAGCTAGTCTTTGGAAAGGCCTGTCATCTCCCTTTGGAACTTGAACATAAAGCATATTGGGCTATAAAGGAATTGAACATGAACTTAGATGAGGCTGGCAACAAGAGAAAGTTGCAACTCTGTGAGCTAGAAGAGCATAGGAACCTGTACTATGAAAATGCCAAGTTATACAAAGAGAAAACAAAAAAATGGCATGACAATAGGATCAGGCATAGAGAGTTGAAAGCAGGCCAAAAATGTCTTTTGTTCAATTCCAGGATGAAATTGTTTCCAGGCAAACTTAAGTCTAGATGGTCAGGCCCATTTATCATCCACAAAGTATATCCATATGGGGCTGTAGACTTAGTCAATCCGGAAAACAATAGTGTGTTCAAAGTCAATGGCCAGAGAGTAAAGCTATACCATGATGCTGTAGCATCTCCACAACACAGCTCTGTGGAGATGGTCACTCTATGCTAAAAAGCTTCAATCAAAGATGGGAACTATCTTAAAAGTTCCACAATATGTGTAAATAATCTTTGTTTAATGCATTTAGTAATTTTCTCTGGTAGTCTAGTATAATTTGTTTGTTAGTGTGCAACCTTAATTTAGGAAAAGGAGGAAACAAGAGGATGCTATTCCAATGCTACAGCACCAGAGATCTGAGTCTTCAAAGAAAAAGGGAATGTCCGACTGAAAATTTGGGGAATATATCAGAAGCATTTTTTGGGTTTGTTTAAGAAAAGTACACTAGGTGACATCATATTTTTGGCTATTTTTAGACTTTGTATCTAATTTATAGCAACAGTGATGAAGAAGCCTCCAAAAGATGCCTTTTAAGCACTTCACCTTAAAAAACCCAAAGGTCATTACCCATTTTACAGCTTGCATCTTCCAATTTCATCAAATAAGGACTCTATCAAATCACTTTTTTGTCTTTTAATCTTCCAAAAAACCCTCTTTTGTGATATAACCGTTTCCTTTCTCTCACTCTCACTCTCACTCCCTGTTTCTTCCCTCTCAAACCGAACACCTCTCGAAAACCACCATCTTCTTCCCCTTTCTCTGTAACATGGCAAGAGTTAAGAGAGCCATGATTCGAAACCCTACTAGTGTTGTGTTGGGAATTTAAGTTTTGTTCAAGTATGGTTAATGTTGCTAGTATATCATGATTACTACTGCTAGTAGATTTAATACTGCTTGAAAAGTTAGTACTGCTATTTCAATATTTAATACTGCTTGGAGAGTTAGTACTGCTAGTAGTTAGTACTGCTAAGGGATTACTACTGCCAACATGATTAATGTTGCTGAGGTGTTTAATGCTGCTGAACATGGTTAATACTTCTGAAGAAGGTTAGTGCTGCTTATGAGATGAAGACTCAGTATGGAAGGAAGACAACTGTATAGAAGACTTGCTAAAGTAAAGGAGATAATTATGGACTGAAGATCAATTGTATTTTGATAATCATCTTATTATATGTCTTGTATAAATTGTATAGAAGTCTTTGATAGAATTAACTTTTGATTAATGCGTTTTAGAGAGAATTAACCTCAAGGTTTATAATCCTAGTTCTAGAGAAGTAGGATTCGTCTTGGTGAGCCTGTTCATCAAGATTGAGGTTTTGTTTGAAATCTTGTAACTTTAATCATTCAATAAAGTTTACAAGTTATGATTTATGATTCACTGTTTCATTGATAGTTGAATATTAAAGTGTTATTTCGCAACTCCTTTAATATTGTTTCTGAGTTCATCATTCTTGTTAAGAATTAGATCCTGACAAGTGGTATTAGAGCTAGTTTTCTCTGAAACATTCATTCATCATGGACAACACAGGTGAATCAAACAATACTTTTGTCTCAAAGGTTCCCATGCTCAAACCTAATGAGTTTGACATGTGGAAAATTCGGATCAAGCAGTACATCCTCCTTACAGACTGTTCTATGTGGGACATTGTTGAGAATGGTCCCTCTGCTGAAGGTAAAATTGGTCAAGATGGAAGAAGACCACCTCCAAAAACTGATGGTGAGAAGAAAGTCAGACAGCTGGAGATGAAAGCCTTAAGCACCCTGCTTTTGGCCATTCCCAATGAGTATCAACATCAGTTTCAACACTGCACTGATGCTCAGATTCTATGGAATGCCCTAGAGAAGAGGTTTGCTGGCACCAAGAGCACCAAGAGGAATCAAAGGGATATTCTCAAGCAGCAATATGAGAATTTTACATCCTCAAAGAATGAGTCTATGACTCAAACTTTTGACAGATTCAATAAGTTAATTGGTGAGTTGGCTACAGTTGGAGTCCATATGGAACAAGATGATGTCAATCGAAAGTTCCTCAGATCTCTTAGAGATGAATGGACCATGTACACTGTTTCATTCAGACAGAATGACTTATTGGAAGAAAAGGAAATGGATGATATGTACAATGATCTAAGAGTGTTTGAATCTGAGGTGGAAGCAAAGAATAAGCCTACTGGATGTGTTCATAATGCTGCACTCCTATCAGCATCAATTGATTCTACTGCTAACCCTGAATCAGTTAATGCTGCTAATGGAGTAAATCAAGAAAAAGGCAATGAATCTGTGTTTGAAGCCTTTCTTTCCAGCCATGGTACCTCTTCTTTAATCAATGATGACTTAGAACAACTTCATCCTGATGATCTTGAAGAGATGGATATTAAATGGCAGATGGCCATGCTTTCTATGAGGGTGAAGAAGTTCATCAAGAGGACTGGGAGGAACAACTTCTCTCAAAGAAGAGAAGATGGAGCAGGCTTTGATAAGTCAAAGGTGGAGTGCTATAAATGTCATCTGAAGGGACACTTTGCCAGGGAATGCAGAAGTGGAGTGTCTCACACAAATCACCAACAAGCTCAGACTG
Organism: Arctium minus; assembly: GCA_954870635.1. Lineage (NCBI taxonomy): Eukaryota > Viridiplantae > Streptophyta > Magnoliopsida > Asterales > Asteraceae > Arctium > Arctium minus. Next base: position 3,488,121 of record OX941092.1, on the reverse strand, counting down.
GAAGCTTCAATCAGAACATAAACTCTGCTCAAGCCCTTGTTTCTCAACAAGGAATGGGGTTTGACTGGAGTGATCAAGCAGAAGATGCCATTCAAAATCAAGCTCTCATGGCAGAAGTATCTGATCTCCCAACTGAGGTACTTTCTAAACTCTGTTCTCAAACTTGCATAGACACTGTTAAAAGGTACAGGGATCACAACCAGAGTATGTGTGATGACCTTAAGAGGTTAGAAAAAGATAGAAAAGACTATGTGAGAATTGTTGAGAGGTTTGAGGAACAGATTAAAGGTTTCCAAGCCAATGAACTTCAACACACATATGATACCAATTACTGGAAGTGGGAGAAGAATGATCTAGAAATCCAACTGACAAAGTCCAAGGAGGAGAATGAAAAGTTGAGAGGAGAACTAGACAAGGTTAAGCTAGATGTGGAAAAGTTTTCATATGCTTCTAAAGCAATGGATTCAATCCTAAAGGTTCAAATCCATGATAAGCTTAAACCAGGAATTGGGTACAATACCACACCACCACCATACAACAACAACTACATCCCTCCTACATCAGACTTGCTAGAGACCAAGGATAGGAAGGACTTTCATGAGGGAGCCACTAAGATAGATCCCTTAGATGAAGTAGTTGTTGAGGACAAGACTGAGAAAGAGGCTAATAAGAGTAAGGACAATACTGTGAGTGGTGAGATTCTTTTAGAGAATAACATTATCACCAATGAGGATTGTGGAAGGGCTTGGATAAAATCCAATGACATAGAGAAGACTGAGGGAAAGTGTAGATCCCAGATACAGTGCAATCAACAGATATAATCAATGAAGAACAATATAGGAGTCACAGCAACTAGTCATATGATTGATATGAAATCAAAGGGTTACAGGTTTACAGAAAAGATTTATGATCAGAGAGAGTAAACCTATAGACTAGTTGTTTTTGAATAATGAGACTCCACTTTCTAACCTAACAAATGAACTAAATAATAACTTTAAATACTTAGGCGCGCAGGCCTAATGGGCTTATGGGCTTGGGCCCATCTAATTAATCAACTATTAATGAATTACATTATGCACCCTTATAAATACTTTATTCCACTTTCAACACATAGGACTTTCAGTCCTAACAATCTCCCCCTAAAGTTGAATAAAGCATTTAACAACTTGAAAAACTTCAGGCCTTGATCTTCTTTCCCTCTTGAATCTTTGAAGAACTTTGGTGTTGCTTGACTTCATGTCTTTCCACGCTCCCCCTTGAATAAAGCTCTTGGTCTTCATAGTTTCAACTTTGTAACCAGATTCAATGTACAGTAGCCTCGACTGAACGCACTATCAAGCAACTTTTAGCTGTAAAAACTCAATCACATCGGATCAGCACACAAGAAAGATAACGAGAGAGTTACTTGACATTCCACGGTGCATCTTCAGTTTAAAACAAAGAATCTGTCTTTGAACCGCGAGTTGAATAAGCTTTCAGATTAAGAACTTGTTTCAATCAGCGCGTAGGAGGAATGATAAACAAACTTGTAAAAACACCACATGATACGGAAAGAAGAAATAATATACAACTTTCAAAAATGAAACATCATCTTCATCTCTTTGATCTCTAGACTGTCTTCAGAAATAACTTTCTTTCTTTAAAACTTTGAAATTGAACTTTGTAAGATTTCTCCCCCTTTTTGACGATTGTGAGCATCATGATCATCAAAAACTTCTTCAATTTTAGCACTTTCTTTGATCTCCCCTTTTATGATAATTTGACATTCTCCGCTCTTTGATCTGAGTATCCGTCAATTCATGAAATGTATATATCCGAATCTTTTCAAATTCAGATATAATAGGAATTGCAAACCTGAATCAACAAATGATACAGTTAGTATGCCTGTAAGTAGCACGGAGCCACTTTGTACAACGAATGTACATTGGAAAGGAGCTTTTATGATGTTCACTCCCCCAGGGCTTCCATTCAATCATCGAAAAACCACAATGGACTTTTCTATGAATGTTATGACAAGAAAACTCATTCCTTGTGTGCTCGTGCAAGTGTATGAATGATTGAAGCTATTTAGCTTGATCAGGCTCAAATTATGTAAATTGTTGAGACAACAACAGATATTACACAGACTCAATGTGCATGAAAGAAGTGCGAAGGTGGGGCAACATTCCTTCTTTTTCAATATCTAAATCTTCCGATTGAAGACTAGATAGCAGATATGCTGCGTCCCCAAAGAAAATGAAACATTTCTTTGTTAAGAAAGAAACGAGTGGCTGGTGGGGTTATAGCAAGAGTTGGCATGGGCTCACTTCCTGTTTCAATGATGGTCACCAAAGAATGTGAACCAATCAGAATATGTGGCTGCCCGGCTCAGAAAGTGGTTGGTGCAGAGTTCTGATATTCTTTTAACTCTGTTCTCACACCCTCTTTCTTTTTAACATTAAAGCTCACTTCTAACCAAACTCTCTTTTTCATTTTTTTTTCGCTCCACACAATGAGAAAAACTCAACCGGATGAGTTATCTCCCCCACTCTTTGAGTTAAGACCCCTCACCCCTCAATCACTCAAGGATAACTTCTGGGATAGGAAGCACTGGTTAACGTGAATCCATGGAAGTTCTGTTTAAGTTCTCACACAAAACCCATGTAAGTCCTAAAAAGAATAGTAGCTCAACAGTTTAACTTGAACATTTAAGCTCAAATAAGATAACACTGTCAAAAAGTATGCTCAGAAGATTTGAGCAATTGATCTTTGACAAACTGACAATGTATCAATCAGATCAACTAAACTGGTTAGGGTATCAAAGAATTGGATATTTTGTTTATATGAACAAATATAAACAATTTAGCAATGAAAGCACAACATTAGAAATTATGATTGATGCTCAACAACATTGAATTTCAAACGGGGGTATTACCATCGAAAAATTGGTTCATTATGAGACATGGTAAAAACAAATTCAAACAAAGTACTGAACCTGTGTGTGTGAATACGTTACAGTATAAAGACAAGATAATACGCAAGTATTGATCTTTATAAACACACAGTCAGTTAAACATTAAAGCTCAAAACTGAAAAACATTTAAAATCACACTTCTATATTCATGAAATCTTTTGATAATCAGAAGTGGTTTGAACATTTCAGAAACTGTTTTTCATGCTTGAAAGTTGTTCTTCTTTCAAACAATCAGAGAGCTAGAGTTAGAAGATATTTACCTTTTATGCTCCCCCTCAAATCATGATAGAATGATATAGATCTATTAAGCTCCCCCTGGATATTTTCAATATATCCAAGTCTGAACGTTGAAGAACGGGTCCTGATCTGTCATGTGATTAGAAGCCAAACTTCGTTGAAGTCCGGGTTCTAAGCTGATTTACTTAGAAGCCATTGATCTTCTACTCCCCCTTGACAGTAGGTGCCTGCAACAAAGAATCAGTTTTCGGCTTTGGTACCCACTGGTATTTGGGTCCTCGAATGTTAGTTGCAGTTCTTGTGGGGGATATAGAATAAGAACCATACCAGAAATGATCACTGGTTTTGTGAATATGATCATGTGTACGACAATAAGAACAATGGTATTTCTTACCTGACAACCTGAGTAATTGATCTCTCGAGTAGATATGATCAGGTTTACCTTTACTCGCTTTGTTCTTCTTGGCATTAGACGCATGTACACATGATTCTCTTTCTTTCAGCTCATCTTCAACTGGTTTCTTCTTCCAAACCAGTTCCTCATCTTTGTATCTCCTTCTTCTAGGACGTGTACCTGAACCATCTATATTTCTATCATAGAAAAGGTTAGTCTTACGAATCTGATCAAAAGATTTAGCTGACCTTTGTGACGAGACAGGTTTCTGATTTGAACTTGATACAGACTTTTCAAGCACTTTAATCGTTGAAGCGAAGTTGTCTCTTTCTTGAACACGCAGGTCAATCTTCTTCGTGAACTCAGACTTCGTTTTCTGCTCTTCTAGTGCTTTCTCAGATAGTTCAGATAACTTGGCAGTAAGCTTTTTGATCTCAGTCTCAAACAAGCTTCTTTCTTCTTCAAATCCCTTCTCAGCATTGTTTCTTTGGCCAAATATTTCTTTGAAGTCACCAACATTCTTTTGTTCAATGGTCTTCTTCTCTTTGGCAAACTTCTCTCTTTCAAGAATGATTACTTTATGAAAATCAGAAACTTGCTGAGAAAGTTTTATGCATTTAAGCTTAACTTCTTTCTTCTCATCAGCACATTTTCTCAAAAAATCTGAGAACTTCTTTGCAAACGATTTCTCAAACTCATATTTATCTTGAGCATGCTTTTGCTCCAAATCAGATATTTGCTTTTGAAGCTCAGCATTTGTATCTTTCAGATGCTCAATCTGCTCCTCAGAACTTTCAACAGATGCTGCTTGTTGGATTTGGACAATTTGAACTTCCAGATCAGAAATCCGTTTTTTGAGTTCAGAGTTCTCAGTTTCCAAAAACTTTACTCTTGAAGACATCTTTGGTCCTGTCATTATCTTTTCAAGATGTTCCCACAACTGTTTTCTTGTATCCTTTTTACTATCTAGACTTACAGAAATCTCTTTTGAAAACAGACTACAGTTGTGAATCCTGTTCCTTGCAAACAGTGTGCATGTAATAAATCTGAGCCCCTAAAACAGGATAAAAGGAGGGGAAATCAAAGAAATTGGAATAATCAGTGGGCTTAGAAACAAGGAGTTGATCTGAGTAGAATCATCAGACCAAAACCTTGTTTCATATGTGGCAAATTGAATCATCTTGCCAAGCACTGTTATTTTAATCCAATTAACCAAAGAATAAATTTTCAAAGATCTATGCAAAAACCCTTTGGTTATAGGAAGAATGAAAGGAACCATGTGTCTAAGAAACATGTTAAATCTAAAAGCCATATGAAGAAAAAGACTGTAAAAGAGAGTGTCAAGATGTGGGTTCCCAAAAGCACTAAAACTGTTAGTACTGCTACCACAAATAGTGCTGCTGACAAAGACAGTGTTGCTAGAAGCAATACTACTGCTATCAATGTTAGTGCTGCTAACATTGTTAGTACTTCTTCAAATGTTAATACTGCTAACTCTGTTAGTGCTTCTAACAAGGTTAGTACTGCTAAGCCTGTTAGTACTGCTAACTCTGTTAGTGCTTCCAAAATTAGTACTACTTCTAGTGTTTGTGCTGCTAGACCTATTATCTTGACAAAGTACTCCAGTAAAGAGTGCTCTGATTTTAAAAATCTCATCAAAAAGGAATGTAAATACTTTGATGAGAAAGGGAGACCCAAGACCACTTTGGCTTGGGTTCCCAATCAATACTAATTGTTTTATCTTATGTGCAGGGCAACCAGCAGCTCAAGGGAAAGAGCATCTGGCATATTGATAGTGGTTGCTCTAGGCATATGACAGGGAACATGGCTTGCCTCAAGAATTTCAAGAAAATTGATGGAGGACATGTTGCCTTTGGTAATACTCCAGATGGAGGTAAGATCAGTGGTAAGGGAGATGTAACAAAAGGTAAGATGACATTTGAAGATGTTTTCTATGTTGAGCAGTTAAGGTACAACCTGTTAAGTGTATCACAGGTTTGTGACATAAAGCATAGTATATTATTCACTGATTCTGAATGCATTATCCTTGCTCCTGGATTCAAGGTAGTTGATGAAAAGATGACACTACTAAGAACTCCCAGAAAGGATAATGTCTATTGTTTGGATATGGAAAATGTTTCAACTGATTCATCCCTAAACTGTCTTGTTTCAAAAGCATCTTTGGATGAATCATCACTTTGGCACAGAAGGATGAATCACACTGCTTAGTTATTGTTGATGATTACTCTAGATTTACTTGGGTATATTTTCTAAGGACTAAGGATGAGACAAGTGGACTGATCAAATCCCTTATTCTAAGAATTGAAAACCAGACAAATCAAAAGGTAAAAGTCATTAGGTCAGACAATGACCTAAACACCTTTTGTGAGGAAAAAGGAATTGAGAGGCAATACAGTGCTCCTAGGACTCCACAACAAAATGGTGTTGCTGAGAAAAGGAATAGGACACTGATTGAGGCTGCTAGATCTCTGTTAGCTGATTCAAAACTTCCAATTACTTTCTGGACTGAAGTAGTTAATACTGCTTGCTATGTCCAAAACAGAGTTCTAGTAGTCAAGCCTAAGAACAAGACACCATATGAGCTTTTAAATAAAAGAAAACCATTTATTGGATTTTTCAAACCTTTTGGATGTCCTTGTACCATTCTCAATACCAAAACTCACTTAGGAAAGTTTGATAGCAAAGCAGATGATGGTTTTCTTGTTGGTTACTCATCTCAGAGTAAGGCCTACAGAGTGTTTAATTCTTCTTCTAGAATAATTGAGGAAAGTGACAATGTCAAATGCAATGAGAACACACCAAATCCTATTGGTTCAGGTCCTCAGTGGCTTTTTGACATTGATTCACTAACTAACTCTTTTGGTTTCAGTAGTAATGATTATGCAAGATCAGGTAGTAGAGGATCAGGGGATGAAGAAGTACAAAAGATTATTCCACAGTCTGTGATCTTTCCCATACCTACAATGGACCCTGTTGAAATATGTGAAAAGGAGACTATTACTGAACCAATTCAGAGTGAAGAAGAAAGAAGAGATGAGGAGAATCCAGAGCATGAAGAGCCAGAAGTAGCTAATGTGATTCCCTCAGTTGACTTAAATGATTCCAATTTAGATGTGGGAATTAATGAAGAACCTAGTATCCAGACAAGAACTCAGAAGAATCATCCTCCTGAGCTGGTAATAGGAGACATCTCTTCTCCTATGATGACTAGGAAACAAAGCAGACTTCAAGACATGCAAGATCAGCAGAATACAATACTCTCTTGCTTTCTATCTTAGATAGAGCCTAAGAAGGCTTATGATGCATTGAAAGATTCATGTTGGATAGAAGCCATGCAAGAAGAGTTACTACAGTTCAAATTGAAAGATGTTTGGGACTTGGTGGACCTTCCAAAAGGTCATAGAGCTATTGGCACCAAGTGGATTTTCATAAATAAAAAGGATGAAAGAGGAATAGTAATCAGGAATAAAGCAAGGCTAGTGGCACAAGGGTACACTCAGGAAGAAGGCATAGACTATGAGGAAGTTTTTGCTCCAGTTGCAAGGGTAGAGGCAATTAGGCTATTTCTAGCCTATGCTTCATTTATGCAGTTCAAGGTATATCAAATGGATATTAAGAGTGCCTTTCTATATGGAACAATTGATGAAGAAGTATATGTCTGTCAGCCCACTGGATTTGAAAATCCATCATATCCTGACAGAGTGTACAAACTTAAGAAAGCACTCTATGGTCTACATCAAGCCCCAAGAGCATGGTATGACACTCTGTCTACCTATCTCTTGGAAAATGGGTTTGAAAGGGGAATAATTGACAAAACCCTTTTCATTAGAAGAAGTAAGAAGGACATCCTACTTGTTCAGATCTATGTGGATGACATCATCTTTGGATCCACCAAGGATAAGATGTGTAGAGACTTTGAAGAGTTAATGCACAAGAGCTTCAAAATGAGTTCAATGGGTGAACTTACTTTGTTCCTTGGGCTTCAAGTGAAACAGCAGAAAGATGGGATCTTCATAAGTCAATCAAAGTATGTGAAAGACATCCTGGACAAATATGGTTTATCAGACTCAAAGCCAACAAGCACACCTATGGAAACACACAAACAGATCATAGCTGATCTTGAGGGGGAGGATGTTGATGTCCATCTTTATAGATCAATGATTGGATCTCTCATGTATCTCACAGCCTCAAGACCAGATATCATGTTTCTAGTGTGTGTGTGTGTGCCAGATTCCAAGTCAAGCCAAAGCAGTCACATCTTCAAGCTGTTAAGAGGATTTTCAGATACTTAAGAGGACAACCTAGATTAGGTCTTTGGTATCCTTATGAATCCAACTTTGACTTGATTGCATATTCAAACAGTGACTTGGGTGGTGCTAATATGGATAGAAAGTCTACTTCAGGGGGATGTCAGCTTTTGGGTGCAAGACTAGTATCTTGGCAGTGTAAGAAACAAACCACAGTGTCTTTATCCACAACAGAAGCTGAGTACATTGTTGTTGCACTCTGGTTCTATGGATTCAGAATCAAATGTTGGACTATGGGGTAACCTTTCTGCATACTCCAATCTTCATTGACAATAACAGTGCTATTAGCATTGTTAACAATTCTGTCAAGCACTCCAAAACAAAGCACATTGAAATCAGGTATCACTTTATTAGAGACTGCAATGAAAAGAAGATTATTCAAGTTGCTAAAGTTCATACTGACAACCAGTTTGCTGATCTATTCACTAATGCTTTTGATGTGGGTAGATTCACTTTCTTGGTCACAAGTGTGGGCATGATCAACTCTGAATAAGCTCATGTTTAAAAAGTGGTTGTATACCTGTTATTTGTTTGTTTTTGGTGCTCCTAATCATCTTTCTCAGGAAGTGTATTGCCTTGTTCAGACCAACACAAGCTTCAAGAGTGTAAGTATAGTTAATGCTGCCAGTGCAGTTTTAATACTGCCAGTGCAAAGTTACTACTTCAGGTCTCAGTTAATACTGCTAGTTAGTTAATACTGCTAGTGGTTAATACTGCTCTCAGTTAATACTGCTAGTTAGTTAATAATGCTCTCAGTTAATACTGCTAGTTGGTTAATACTGCTAGTGGTTAATACTGCTCTCAGTTAATACTGCTAGTTGGTTAATACTGCTCTCAGTTAATACTGCTTCTTTCCCGAATCATATAAATACCCTATTTACCCGCCTAAAAGATCATAACGACTCTTTGAATACTGTTCATCTTCTCTCTAATCTTTTTCTCTCAAGCACCTAGTGAGTTTCAGTCAAGACTACTCAAGCTCGATGGCATCAATGGCGTTTATTGATGAACTCAATGAGATCGCGATGCTTCAAAAGCCTAACAGGCTGCTGGATTTCATCAAATAGTCGATTTCCTCAAGTCCAGCCATATCGCTCATGCTCTTACAGTGTCACCATCAATCTACATTGAGTACCAGAAGCAATTTTGGGCCAATGCCACTGCTATTACTGAAAATGGTGTGAAGGTTATCAAGACAAGGGTGTGTGACAAACCCTTAACAGTTTCTGAAGAGGTAATTCGCATCAGTCTACGACTAGACGATGCCTCAGGTATCTCATCTATCTCTAATGATGATCTGTTTTCCACTCTCACTAGAATGGGGTATGGAGGCCCATTGGGTGTTTTCAAGTTCTCCAAAGCTAAATTTTCTCCCCAATGGCGTTTCTTTGTCCATACCCTTATGCATTGCATTTCTAGAAAAACTACTGGATGGAGTGATTTCAGTAGTACCATTGCTTATGCTTTGGTCTGCTTGGCCACTGGCAGAAAGTATAATTTCTCAAAAATGATTTTCAATGACCTTGTGTCAAACTTGGGAAATAAAAAGAGTTTCTATATGTACCCAAGATTTGTCCAGGCAATTATAACCATTGAATTGACGGATATGCCTCAATTTGATGAGGTATATGTACCTAAAATCCCCAAGGGCAAGGTCTTTTCAAATATGAACAGATCTCCCATGGACTCGGAAGGAGTTGACACCCCATTGTTCTCTACAATGATGGTGGTGTCCCACAATCAAGAATGTATGGCTTCAGGGTCAAGGCCCTCATTAGACCATCCCACTGAGAGCCAATCCCAACCTTCAATCACTATATCAATCCCTCAGTCCCTTCTTCAAAAACCAACTTCACCCATCACCAATACTTACATAAGGAAAAAGGTAAAGAAGGCTCCTTCCCTTCTTGTACCTTTACCCACACAGCCTTTAAGCCCTCTAATGGAGAATTCTCCATTAGAGAATATCTATAGGGAAACCACAGGGGTGTCTCCCAACCCCAAGGAGGTGCTCACTGAGGAGATGCTTGAGCATATGGGTGAGAAGGCTGCCACTACTCCTGCTAGCACAGAGGAGGACAGTGGTAACATCAATAAGACCTCCCCCATGGCAACTTTGGATGAGCAATCATCCAAAGGTCCCAGGTGCCAAGAAACCAAGGGAGTGGAGGGTGCTTCTGCTAGGCAGAAGACTTCCACTACTAAATGTTCCAATGATCCTTCAAAAGGGGGTAACACTCCTGGAGAAGGTGAGGATAGATATAGCTACCAAGAATTGATGGATACAATGGGCAACATTAATCTCGATGTTATCAAATAGGGAGCAGACATAGAGGAGATGAAAATGGTGATTCTGTCTCCACAAGTACAGATTACCAAATTGAAGAAGATGGTGAGGAGATTGGTGCAGAAAAAGAAGAGAAAGCAATATGTTCTGAAGAAAAGGAAAGATGCTTTCAACAAGGGGGAGAAACAAAGTGAAGGGAAGATACAAAGTCCCATTGGTATGGAAGCACAGTTTGAGGGGGAGCAGAACAGGGAAAAAATAATCAAAGAAGCAGAAACTATTAACCTAGCAGTAGAAAGTAGTAAGGAAGCAGTAACTGAAAAGGTAGCAGCAGTAACAGGGATATCTGTTGAAGAGCTAGAGATTGCAGAAACATTGATCAAAGCCAAGAATGACACTCCTAAGGCTACTCAAAAAGTCAAGGGAGTGGTCATTAAAGAAGGATGTCTTGAGCAGAAAACAAGCAAAGAGATCAGTGAGGCAGATTTGAAGAAGAAAGGAAAGGCTAAGATGGTTGAACCTGAGCAACTTTTAAAGAAGAAGACTCAGATAGAGTTAGATGCAGAAGTGGCAAAACAACTTCAAGCAGAGATGGAAAAGGAGGAACAACTTCACTCAGAAAAAGACAGAGAGCTTGCACTGGACATGGCTAAAAAGCTCAATGAAGAGTATCAAAAGAGCATGCAAACTGCAGCTGAGGCCAAGAAAAGTATAGTAATAGCAACCAAGCAAAGAATGCCAGTCAAGAAGCAGAAAAGACAACCTTCCAAGACCTTTTTGGCCAATCAAGAAAGGAGAAAAATGATCAACTTTCTGAAAGGCTCAATTGGTGTAAAAGGAGAGATGTTTATCAACATGGCATACAACAAAGTTGAGGAGCTATATAAGAAGGAAATGGCAAAGCTTCAAGGGGATTCCTCTCAAAGGGAAGAAGCAGAAAGGAGGATGAAAGAGAGGTATGATCTCAACATCCAACAACCCTTTCCTGAGGAAACCACTCCTTCAACCACTCCTTCAAAGGAGAAAGCTGAAGAAAAGAAGGAAGAGCAAGTTGATGTAGAAGCTAAATCTTCAAAAAGAGTAAAGACCATAGCTTCCAAGAAACAGTCCAAAAGGCCAAGGATTGAAGAAGCAGAAAAGGAGGCAGAACCATCTGTTGCAGGTCATACAGAGCATACAAGTCAAAGTGAACAACAACCAACTCAATCAGATGAGCATGTTGGCCTTTACATGACTTTAATAGAACCAGTACAAGTTGTTCCCATTTCTGTGAAGGCACCAGAAGTCATCTTTTGGGATATTCTGAGAGACAACAGAAAAGAGTACTTCAGACTCAAAAGAGTTGGTGATATATTTGAAGTATATGCAACTTGGGGGAAAGTGATCAGAAGTTGTTCCAGGGCTGACTTAGAAGAAATGCATAAGGTGGGAATAAAGTTATATGAGCCTGTGATGAAAGGAACTGAAGAAAGTCTACTCAAGATTGTAATGGAATACTTGTGTATGATGTTTGAACCAGAAAAAGTGTTGTACAGGATCAAGGATTTGCATCATGAGTATGGGTTCAAAAGGATTGATAAGTGGATACTCTTTGAAAACTGTGGTGTCTATATGATCACCATAGATAATTGCTATCATGAGTATTTTCTGGTGGACAAAGTGTATGATCATAGCAAGGAGAAGCTGGGAGGAATGCTGAAAGCCAAGCTAGTGTGTGCAAAAGGATCTGAAATGGCCAGAATTGTGATTAGAAGAACAATAAATCAAAGTCTGGGACTGGATCCAAATTTGGGCAACTAAGCTGAAGTGTTGAAAGCATCTTGAAGACAATATCTGAAGAACTTGACTTCTCTTCCTAAAAGTCAAGTTAGGGGGAGATTGTTGGGAATTTAAGTTTTGTTCAAGTATGGTTAATGCTGCTAGTATATCATGATTACTACTGCTAGTAGATTTAATACTGCTTGAAAAGTTAGTACTGCTACTTCAATATTTAATACTGCTAAGGGATTACTACTGCCAACATGATTAATGTTGCTGAGGTGTTTAATGCTGCTGAACATGGTTAATACTTCTGAAGAAGGTTAGTGCTGCTTATGAGATGAAGACTCAGTATGGAAGGAAGACATCTGTATAGAAGACTTGCTAAAGTAAAGAAGATAATTATGGACTGAAGACCAATTGTATTTTGATAATTATCTTATTATATGTCTTGTATAAATTGTATATAAGTCTTTGATAGAATTAACTTTTGATTAATGCGTTTTAGAGAGAATTTACCTCAAGGTTTATAATCCTAGTTCTAGAGAAGTAGAATTCGTCTTGGTGAGCCTGTTTATCAAGATTGAGGTTTTGTTTGAAATCTTGTAACTTTAATCATTCAATAAAGTTTACAAGTTGTGATTTCTGATTCACTGTTTCATTGAGAGTTGAATATTAAAGTGTTATTCCGCAACTCCTTTAATATTGTTTCTGAGTTCATCATTCTTGTTAAGAATTAGATCCTGACATGCTGAAAAAAGAAGAAGCCCGCGAACTAGGGCTGTTGATCAAACTCTGAGCGCTGGCAATCCTCAATCACCCGTGGTTTTGGAGGACAACTCCATTCCTCCACAAGTTCGAACCTCTCCAAAAACTCTATTCCCAAATGCTTCTGAGGTCGAGGGCTCCCAAATGGCCGATAAAGCAGAAACTTCAGCAAGACCACCAAAAGCAGGGGAGATTCCAGCAAGTAATCCTTTTGCAGTCATTCTTCATCCGAACTTCATCACCATTACAGACTCTCAGGTATCCTCTTATGCTCAAAAATCTATGATCGATGGCCTGATCACATCTTGTTCTGAGGATGAGTCTGGAATACCCATCTCATCAACAAAGGTAAATGTTGATCATTTTAGAAAGTATGAGTTCGATTGCTCATTTGGGCCCTTGAACTCTATTGATAAAATGATCACCACTAACCCAATGCCTAGCCAAACTGATGAAGAAGTGGAAGTTACTGTTGAGAATCTTGATCCACTGGAGGAATCCCCTGTTGGAAAGAACATTGAGAGCCCTGTCAATGGCCTTGGAAAAGAAATAGGAAGAAATGAGGAAACCATCATTGAGAGCATGGAGGTAGAAAGAGATATAGGTGAGAACCATGAGGACCCATTTATGGATTTCCCTCAAAATGATATTGTGTGGACTGAGGAAGAGGAACCAGCGGTAGTCAAGCCAACTAACAAAAGAAAGAGATTGGGAAAGGTCCATGCCAAGAAGACCAATAGGGAAGGGTCCAGAAAAAGTAAGAGGACCAAGAGAGTGATGACTGAGGGAGAACCATCTGGAACCAAACCTAGTGATACCAAATGCTATGCTGCAGCATCTTTGCAGCATGAGCAGTCTGTGAGAAGAAAAGAGAGAAATGAGAAAACTGTTGTACCTCTCTTGCCAAGGCCTACCTCACCTCACAATGGGTTCAACTCCAAGGCTGCAGCAAAAATGTGGCATAAATTTCAGACTAAGATTGGGTTCCCTGAGAAAGGAATAGATGAGCACAGTATGAGGGAATTCCATTTCATTCGGCAGGTAGTTGACACCCAAGGTCTCAGCAAGTTATGTCATGTGTATACCTCCTACAATCTCACCCTTATTAGAGAGTTCTACTGTAAGATGTATGTGACTTCATCCTCAAAGATTCAGGTTAGAGGAACCATTGTCCACCTCACTGCCAAAAGGATCAACCAGTTCCTAGAACTCAACCCACCCAAGAAAACAGAGTACTATCCACTTGTGCACCATGCCACTGTTAATGACCCTGCTGAAGTTGTTATAGTCTTGGGAAAACCTAAAACCAATTGGGAAAGCCATACCAATCTCATGTTGAGGACATTCAGAGCCTCCAACCTCACAGCCGACTCCAATGTATGGATCAACTTTGTGAGGCACACCATCTCACCAACCTCTCATGATACCTTCATCACTGTGGAAAGAATGCTTTTACTTTATTGCCTTGTAACAGGTAAAACCATCAACTTTGGAAGGATCATCATGAAAAGTATAAGGGAGTGCTCTACAAGATCAAAATCAAGGGGAAAATTTTACTTCCCTGGGATGTTGACCCAGCTACTGACTGAGATGGGAGTGCCTAGGTACATTGATGATCTGATTGTAAAGGAACAGAGAGAAAGACATCAGATGGACATGAAGGCAGTGCAGAGGTTAAGAGACAGAAAAGAGAAAGGTATTGGGACAAATGAGATGGTGGGGATGATGCAGGAAGTGTTAGCTCAAAACAACAATCTCATGGACACAATCCTACAACAAAGAAGTGAGTTTATGAAGAAGCTGGAAGATCTTAAGGTGGAGGTGCAATCCATGGCTGATGAAAGAAAGAGAAGGGATCAAGAGGAGGAGAATGCAGAAGTAAAGAAGCTGAGGAAGTTGGTGAAAAAGCAGAAGACAGAGATAGCAGATCTGAAGAAAAAATTGAAAGTAGAAGGAAGTGCCCACACTGGTGTTGCAGCATCCAGCCTCATAGCAGCATCACTTGCAGCCCCTATTGTCCACACACAGCCTACTCAACCTGAGTAGGACAGGTTTAATCACACCCTTTTTGCTCCATGTCTGTTTATTTTTAGTTTTTAGGATGGGATAAGTTTTTACACTTTATAGGTTTGTCTTATTTGCATTGGATCATGTTTTGATATGATTGGTTGAGTTGTATATCCATAATAATTTCATGAGTCCACATCTCATTATTAAAAATAGTGCATGCTAGAACTAGCCTAATAGTTACTTGGGACACAATTTGGACCATGTTCTACACATTTCACACTCATATGATTGGTATTCATCCTTTTCTTGCACCATAGCCACCCAACATCAAAGATAGAAACACCTTTCTCTCCTACAATGAGGACATTGCAGAATTCTTAGTTTGGGGTGGGGGTGTCTACTATGGCACAAGAAAAAGCCATGAAAAGTGGCAAATCAACACCACAAAAGTCCCATAGGGGATGGTGCATGTACCAACAGAAAATGCGCAAAAATTTGAAAATTTTCAAGTGTTGGTACATGTGTGAGAAAAGGCATGGAGAGAAAAGAAAGAGCCAAAAGAGAGAAACCCATACACTCAAATCCATGAAAGAGGTGTGATGTAGGATGTGTGTTCATAACAAAAAGAATATAAGGCTAGCATATGGTTCATGTCAAAGCATTTAGGATGAAATTGTTGGTTACTTTGGATTTATGAAAGGCTATATGATGTAGACTTGGCATGCTCAAACTCATGATATACACTTAATGTATTCTAAATGCAAAACTTTCACATTTAATGTCTTTTCTTTTTGTTCTTTTCTTTTGTTCTTTTTATTGCTTGGGGACAAGCAAAGTTTTTAGTTTGGGATGGTGATAAGTACTTAATTTTGAGTACATAAGCACATTTCTCATAGTCTTTTAGATAGGATTTTTCACTTTCAAATCCCACTTTGAGTCATTTTATACCTTGTTTTCCATTTATTTGATATTGGAGTTGAATTTGTGTGATTTGCTTGTTCTATTAAGATTGTAGGCTAACTTGGTTGTCTTTTGAAAAATCTATTTGAACACAGGGCATGCTGCAACATTGGCACAACATGGAGCTGATCGTTTTTGGATGGAAGATCTTGAAGACCGAATCTGATTTTTGGCTTGGAATTAATCTTTTGTAACCTTTGAACTATTAACTAATCTGGTTTGTAATAGTTAGTTATGTTTGGACAAGCTTTGGTAACTCTAGTTAGGTTTAGACTAGACTAAGTACAATTAGATTCCCCTTAATTACAACTTTGTCACTCCTCTTGTCTATAAAAGGAAGGCTTAGTTGCTCATAAGGGAACATCTCTCATTATCATCTTAGTTTATGTTTCTTAATGTCTTCTGCATCTGATCTGTAGTAGCTTGGGGGCTGATCTTAAATCACTCTTTAGTTTTTAAATTCCAAGTATTTTCTTCATATTTTCTTTAAATTCCTCCATCTTGTTATGCTTAGTGTAATCCTTTCATTTTCTGTCTAATTCACGAACTGGTCCTATTCCAGTCCTGTGTCCCTTTAATTTCCAGAATTCATGCATCTATGATCTTCATCGTGTTCTTCATCATCTTCATGTAGTCTTTATTCTTGAATATGAATGCTTGCAGCATTGAAACAACATCTACCTGCACATTTCATTTGGTTGTATTTTCTTTCTTCATCTTGCATCTCTAGCCTTTCCTTTACTCTTGTAATTTAGATTTCAGTAGTTAAAGTTCTTTGTATTTACTTTCCATTTTTACTTTCTTGTCATTTTCATTTCATTGTAATTTACATTCCATTGTCTTTACATTTCAAGTAACATATACATATATTTATATATTTTCTAGTCATTTACATTTCAAGAGCACTTTACATTATGTTTATCTTTGTAATTCTTAGTAGTTGTTTTTATTTCTTTATTGTAATGAGTAGCTAATCATCTTAGCTTGGGTGTGAGGCAAATGGTGGTTATGTGGGTCTAAAAGAAAGTAGGTTTTTGTGACTTTAACGAAATTTTATTATTCCAACTCAAGTTTTATCAAGATAACAAAACTCTTGACAAAATGATCATTTTGATAGTGTAATAGTGTCATGGACCTAGAGATAGGCCATCGAATAGCACGTCAATTTAGTGACATAAGAGGTAATATCGAAAGAGTTACTTGCAACGAGAGTTGTTACTTGTGTCATTTAAAATGATCCATTCTTGATAAGTTGTCACTTTTTCAAAGGGTTAAAAATGGAGTAGACTTCGAGATAAGCTACTTGGAATACATCAACTTGGGAGGTACGGGGGTTATTTCGAAAGAGTAACTTTTAACGAAGAGAATTTGTTTTGCCGTATATTTTAAGAACTCCATTCCCATCATTTCCTTATCTTGAACTTTGCTCAGAGATGAGACTGTTTATGGCTACTGGAATAATGGGATGGTGAGAGTCCGAGAGGAACGTGTCTTGAGATAGATAATAAAACTAGTTATAGTCAGAAGCATGCTGCAGCATTCCTATAGCATCATGCTATGATAGTGCTGTAGCATTGACCTACTGGATTTTGGGTTCATATACCATCAAAAGTCTTACACCCTTGCTTCTCGTTTATTCTTGTTCATTTAGATCTGTGTTAACCAACCTTCCAAAATATTGCTTCAAATTCGTCATCTGAAATCTCATCTTTCATTATACTTTTAACACACTCTTTAATCCAATCTTTGTGGGACGATATCTGGTATCTTTACCATTTTATTACTTGCAAGGCGACATAATACCAATTTGTATACTTGCTTTTTGGTATTATTTCTCTCACCCTAAGGTACACAAAAAGGGCCTGTCAATATTCAATGACACTTCCTGTCGTTCCCATGAAAAATCCTTTTTCCTATCTCCCCCTAACGATGGGAAGACTGTCTCATGAAAGTGACAACCCGCAAATCTAGTGGTAAAGAGATCAATAGTCAAATATTCTAATTAGCGGATAATTGTTGGGGATTCATATCCAACATATACCAAGTCGTCTTTACGGACCCATTTTGATGCGTTGTGGGGGTGCAATTGGCACATATACTACATAAACAAACATGCGTAAATGTAAACTATCAGGCTTATATCCAGTTACCAACTGGTACGCATGAGGTTGGTTAGCAAATAGTGGGTCAAAAAACGAAAAAAAAATTGCATTTAATAATTGCATAACCCCAGGTAGATGTGGGTAAATTGGTGCGCATTACTAATACCTTAGATGTCATCATATTCTTTTGATAACAACTTCTATGAGACCATTTTATATATACACATGGGGTATAGGAAACTCTACATTGATTCTAATACATATGCAATTAACATCAAATCCTTATGATGTAAATTCTCCAGCATTCCAAGTCATGTGGACTTGATGAAATAATCAGGGTGGTGAGACCTTAAACGTGTAGCTGGTGCTAGGAGTGCAGTATTTCATGTGGACAATAATACGACATGCGTTCATCGTGTCGAAACCAGAACCATAAAGTATTTAATGGCCCACATTCTGGATGTTAATGTCCATAAATATCACCTTGTATTCGTTGTAACAATGGAATATTTTTGTATAATGTCCTTAGCTTTAGGATGATCTCATTCCTGTATTGGCTAAGGATTAGGGTATATACAAAAGTTTTATGTATTCGAGAGGGCATATTATGATAGCAATGTTGTTTCTTATGCTTCAGAAGTCAACAGTTGCAATTTGCCTCATTTTGCCTTTCACTCGAAAGAGAATGTGTCAATGTGTATTTTGCAATACACGAATCACTATATCATAACCACGGTGTCCCACATGGTTGTAACACCCTAAAAATAGGGATAACAAAAATCCTAAAAAAAACTGACGTGCGGTATATAAAATTGCCAAAGCAAGAGCCTCCCAACAATGAGGACAATACACTAACCTGTTTAAATACAGTCGTAATTAAACGGACAATAAATTACAACCAACTAACCTAATTTCCATAACTATAAACGAGATTACAAATAAGAGTGTCATTTATAAACCCAAATGTTCTTCTACCAAAAGTAAGTCCAACGCAGTATTCCTCAAACTCTCACCTAAGCACTATGCCAACTTAGGACCGGCGCCGCTAGAACCTGAGATACACATCGACACCAAGCAAGTGTTAGGCCAAAAAGCCTAGTGAGCTGTACAAGTAAAAACATGCCAGAAACAGTTGCAGTTCTTATCATCAGTCAATCATTTAATCATGTAGATGTGGAGTCAACGGGAGCGACCCATATCTCCAAATCGGGTTCACCCAAAGAGGCAATGCACCTTGAAGCCACTTTCACTGGCAACCCAAAAGCCCGACACGCACCGGGGACTACCGCTTAGGAAATTCCCCGACGGCGGAGGTCTAGGTACATAGGAGACTACCGCATAGAAAATTCCCCAACTGTCACCCACCTACATTCCTATAGTGAATCACTGACTCGGTTCGTCCACATAATGCAAATAGGAGGTCTCGAGATGTGTTACAACCCAACATATTCAGATATCAGTCATGAACACAACATTACCATCCTAATCAGTAATCATGCAATTTCAACACTTAACCCAAATATCAACCAAATCCATCACGAGAATGTAAGGTCGCCAAAAGGCATTCCAAGTAGAATTTATCATCTACTATGTCACATATACCCAAATCATGTCAAAATACCAATAATGTGCATTCATGAAGTAAATCCCAAATATTTCACCCATAGAGTAAATCATGGCAAAATACCCGTTAAAACATATTTCTCACATAATCTCATGAAAACACCATCAAATACTTGAACCCATAAAGATGAACATTTTGAGTAAATATGTGATAATAACAACAAATAAGCAAATATGATGTGTATCCAGTTTTAACAAAGTTTAGTAAACTCACCTTGCTAGATTTAGACTAAATCTAGATTTTACCCACTTAGAGCTTTCCTTGAAGAAACTTGGTTCTTCAAACCAAATCTTCAAAAACCTAGATCCACAAGGTTACAATCATAAATTTACATATTCCACCATAAATAATCATAATCAACCACAAGAATCGTTTCCCAACCTTATACATGAATACCTCAAGTGATACTGAAATCCTAACTTCCATAAATGAAGAGAATAGAAGATTACCTTAACCCAAGCTTGAATCCACCAACCAAAACACCTCTAGTTCACCAAAATGGTTACAACCCTCCAATCTACGAAAGGGAGAACAAAGGGTGGATGAAACCCTAGAAAACTTTGGTGAAGAAGATGAATAGGGAGAGATGAGGAGCTTACCACCACAAAATACTCTAGCATACTACAATATACTTCCAATCTCTTGCTAGATCCTTGAAGACCTCTCAAAAACGAAATCGTAGCAACTTGAATCACCCAAATCGGAGTTGGGATGAAGAAGTTATGAAGAGATGAAGTTCGGTGGCTGAAAATCGGTTTTTGAGCTCGTCCAGTGGATTTCGCGACTTGTCTCGCGACCTTAGGTCGCGGCATAAGTCGCCCGCTTCCCCTGATTTTCTTTTCGATACTGTTTTGGCCATAAATTCTTCGTTATAGCAACGATTTTGCTCCGGAAAGAACCGTTGGACTCGTAATTGAATCCTTCATCTATCTAAACTATAAAATCCAGGATTCAAGTCCAAATTTAAATATCTTGTTTTTTCCTTAATATATCGGTTTCTGTATAAACTTGAGATGATACCTTTCAAAAATCGGGGTGTTACAATCCTCCCAATCT
Organism: Arctium minus; assembly: GCA_954870635.1. Classification (NCBI taxonomy): domain Eukaryota; kingdom Viridiplantae; phylum Streptophyta; class Magnoliopsida; order Asterales; family Asteraceae; genus Arctium; species Arctium minus. The sequence continues at coordinate 3,467,644 of OX941092.1, read as the reverse complement.
TAAAAGAGATTTCGTCCTCGAAATCTGGAACCACCAAGCACCCAACATCACACTTGAAAATATTGATTGATTTACTATCCAAAAGGAATGCTTTCACGAAACCTCACCTCATAAAAGGACCGATTACATTCTGGTCTAGGTTGTCGCTGTGTTTCTCATAATGTACCGTTACAAACTAAATCTTAACGTTCAATATATTTTGTCGATGTCAGGATGAACGTTGAGTCTCTGATTGATCATTAAATCTCGGTTGTCTCCCAACCTTATTTTGCTCATATTACCGCAAGAGTAATTTACGACCTTATTCAGTCATTTCCACCAAGAATATCTCAAAGCAAACATTTCCCTTAGATACCTCTAAATGCAACGCATCAAGGTCTCCTCGATAATCAATTTTTACTTAAAGTCCATCTCGACATTCTCACCAAATTTGTCCAATAAACATTACCACCAAACTCCCACCATGCACTCAAGCATCGATTTCCAAATCAACGAAAGTCCTGACAATTATCAATATACCAATGGTTGATTTCTTAATTATTAACATCTAATTTCCTTAAGTTTACCACTCGTCCTACAGACGCACCAGATCTAACGGAAATATATTGAAGCACACCAACAATCATCGTCCTCAAATTACGTGTCAACACTTAACCTCGAGACGGCCATTCTGTAAACGTGGGTATACTACCAAATATTTCATTCCCAATTAGCAATGTCGATTCAAAGTTGACACCTACTCTTGGAAGTAGTCACCCAAATCCAACATCCTTACCAATCAACCATAACATCATCATTATTCACAAATACCCATCAATATAGTACACTACCGACACATAGCATGCCGTCGTACCAAAATCCCACAATTCCAAAACTAACCATACCCAAACAACCGAACACGATTTTAATCCGTAGGCAATGTTCTAAAAAACTCGCCGCACAGCCGCCATGGCGCGCCATGGCACCAAGGCTTGTGTGTCACGCCACGTTAAGCCCATGGCACGCCATGGCCTAATGCGCGGTTATTGTAATGAGATATTTGATTTTCTTTACGTTTTTAATGTCTTATTTGCAAGTTTTTTTATATATACAACCTAATTTAACTTCCCTATTACTATTGACTCACTGAGTAACACTACAAAACATACGTTTTTATATATAATATTATATATGAAATAGAAATTTGACGCCATAAGTCACGCCTTGAAAACGCCATGGCTTCACCGTGGCTCCTAAGGCTTGAGGCTTGGCCTCGCCGCCACGCCACGCCTCACGCCATTTAGAACCTTGTCCGTAGGTTTAACAAAGCATAAAGATCGTTACTTAACTAACTGGGAGAAAACACATGTCTAACGCCTCAAACTCCGAGGACTCTTTTAATCCTTAATATCGACTTCTAACACGAGGGGGCTTACACCTATAGCCCAATGAGTTCAAGGTTTTTCACACTACTATGTCAATTTGAAATTTATAAAACTCTCAAATGCATAAGTTTTATAATCATTAAACGTGCGGTGAAAATACACTATCGTGCATTCAATAGGTTTCAAAATTGATCACCAATGTCAAACATATAAAACCATTTTCAAAACTCATTTGATTAATACTTACGTTAATAAAACGATAACGAAAGATGCGTAACAAAATTTTCAAACGGACTACCAGGGTCTTAGTATGCATCAATTTATGCTATGCGTATGAAAATAACTTTCCGTCCTATAACATGTGCAATAAAAGTTTGTACAACTCCCAAAAGAGGATTTCACAACTTCAACTTTAAAATCTTTTACTTTAACACAAAACGTCGGAAGATAAAATTTCCAACAAGACCTATATACGTCCGATCATTTCCCAAATGTAGCAACACAATGGAAAGTAAATAAATATATATGTATATATATTTTATTCGCGTTTCAAATTTGGGTCGTACCGATAGAACGTACTTCCCCAAAATTGTAACTACAACGACATGCAAACCGGAAATTCATTTCATGCATTGCGGAAAACTCCTATCAGTAAAATCAATAACTGAAATATGTCATGGGCAACAGTTCTATCCGAAATGCTAAAAATCTTTCATACGATTACTCACACCGACAATATAATTTATGTAACGAATGAGAAATAGTTTTATGTACTAAAACAGTGTATAACAAGACTTTCATACAAAACTACCGAAGGGAAATTCACAAAATCGAACCTCAAAATTTCTGTAATTCACCCTGAAATGTCTTGAAATAAAACTTCTCATCGTGACTTGCATACATCGGTTTATTCCCCATAATTTAGTAAAGACATATGCATGCGATTTGAGCAATTGTAAGAGTAATTTAGTTTAATTCTAAATTGTATAAATAAAATGTTTGCAAAACCCAAGACAACATGCTCATGATATTGAACTCTTAAAGTTTTCTTTCTTTTAGTCACAATGTTGCACGCAGTAAGATTTCACAACAAAACTTGCATGTGACTGTTTATTTCACAAAGCTAGTAGATTGATATGCGTATGCACCCGGTTAAAACATGAAATAATTTATGTCGTTTTCGAGTTCAAAGCCAAATATAAACATGCTCTCATTATTCTAAAACATTGACTGAAATACCATGATGAAAATTTCCAATAATATATGCATACATGAGATGTGCAACTGAATTGATCCCACTAAACTCAAAGGAAAGCAATACCACTGTTTTTAATCCAGACAAATTTCTTCAAGACTCCATTTAGTTAAAACCGAGCCAACGACCCAACAGTTTACGTAAATACCCGATGAAAGTCAATATAAGTATTGAAACACGTTTGACTAACTATTATGCAAACATGACCAAAAGTATAATTAACTAAAATCTCATCGCTGGTTGAGACAAACCATTTTTCAAATGAACTCATACTCTTATATTTTCAAAATGCCTCATAACACAATAATATGTGTTTTCTTAAAAAGGTTTATAAGATCAAATACACAAAATGGCACTTACATTAATTGGACTCCAATTATATATGTAAAATCATCGAAGAAACATCTCAACATGATTTATTTACCAAAATACCCAAAGATTCCAAAATGGATGTCTCGACATGTTCATAAAACTAAACATTTCAAAATAACCAAAACTTCTCATTGGTTGCAACAAAATGTTTTCCAAATGAACTCTTTCTCTTCATATTTCCAAAACGACTCTTAGTTCAATGACATGCATTTTCCAACGGTTTATAAAATCATATGCACCAAATGGACAATTAAGTATCCAAAATATAGTGGTCGACAACGGGGGTACCCATATCCGTTGAGAACGGGAGAGCACGAAGTATGCCACTCCTACAACGTTCATCGTATGACACCTAATCAACATGAAAGCCCAAGTGTCCCTACGAATCCTTGACAAGTTTCACCCAAATAATGAAATGTCTTTAAACAACGTTTATGAAGACACATACTTCAAAGACGTGATTAACCCAAAACTCAACACGTATTGGGACCAAAGAGTTTCAAAAGGTTTTATGGATGCAAATACGCCCAAAATGCATATAACGAAAAATAGATTTCATTTGTACAAAAATCATCAAAGATTCATAAATCATAAAAATAGAGTTTAATTGTACAAAACCACCAAAAACACGTAAATCATGCTATTTAGTTGTTGAACTATTCAAAATCCAATCTGAGCATTTTAGGAGGTTAAAACAACCCGAGTTTACCAACTATGAAAATTTATCAAAATATTCATACATTGACAAATACCAAGTAAAACATACTTTTACTTCAAAATACATATTTTGGCATGTACATCGTTTTCACAATTCAACTTGAACTCACGCTCCTCGATTTCTATAGTTACACTATCGTCATCCAGATGTTCAATGTCTTAAGGCAAAGATCACAGACTTCATAGGTTCACTTCACAATTTCTCCTCGAATACATCGATTCAAAAAGTCTATGGTTCTAATCTGACTCGAAACTGTCCACTTAATGCAATCCCCATACTTACCGTCACTCCAAGTAACGAATACTAAAATCATTAAATTTTCTAATAGTTACCCATTCAGAAACTTTCTTACCTCCCCAACGGTCGATATACCAAGGCAGTTCACGTAAGAACGAGGATGAATAAGGAGGAGGTTAACATAATTGAACACGAAGGATACATACTACTACGTCTACCAAATATCATAACATTAGTAAACCAAGCACAAGAGAACGTACTACTACATTACCAATTGTCACAGTAACGACACTTCAAGCACCATCACGTATAAATATCCTCATAATAACATTAGCTAGGTGAGATTATGAACATATAATACATAAAGGTTCTCGTTACCATCGCCACAACGCTTGATAACCATAGTTTCCGTCGACTCTAAAACTAACCCATCTTAGAAATTATACCCATCTCACAATCATTGCCTAACATACTCAGTCTAAGTCTAGACATTTTACATTCATGCCTAGTTCACTTAAACTAGAGCTCTCATACCAACTTGTAACACCCTAAAAATAGGGATAAAAAAATCCGAAAAAAACGGACATGCGGTATATAAAATTTCCAAAGCAAGAGCCTCCCAACAATGGGGACAATACACTAACCTGTTTAAATACAGTCGTAATTAAACAGACAATAAATGACAACCAACTAACCTAATTTCCATAACTAGAAACGAGATTACAAATAAGGGTGTCATTTATAAACCCAAATGTTCTTCTACCAAAAGTAAGTCCAACGCAGTATTCCTCAAACTCTCACCCAAGCACTATGCCAACTTAGGACCGGCGCCGCTAGAACCTGAAATACACACCAAACAAGTGTTAGGCCAAAAAGCCTAGTGAGTTGTACAAGTAAAAACATGCCAGAAACAGTTGCAGTTCTTATCAGCAGTTAATCATTTAATCACGTAGATATGGAGTCAACGGGAGCGACCCATATCTCCAAATCAGGTTCACCCAAAGAGGCAATGCACTTTGAAGCCACTTTCACTGGCAACCCAAAGGCCCGACACGCACCGGGGACTACCGCTTAGGAAATTCCCCGACGGCGGAGGTCTAGGTACATAGGAGACTACCGCTTAGGAAATTCCCCAACTGTCACCCACCTACATTCCTATAGTGAATCACTGACTCGGTTCGTCCACATAATGAAAATAGGAGGTCTCAAGATGTGTTACAACCCAACATATTCAGATATCAGTCATGAACACAACATTACCATCCTAATCAGTAATCATGCAATTTCAACACTTAACCCAAATATCAACCAAATCCATCACGAGAATGTAAGGTCGCCAAAAGGCATTCCAAGTAGAATTTATCATCTACTATGTCACATATACCCAAATCATGTCAAAATACCAATAATGTGCATTCATGAAGTAAATCTCAAATATTTCACCCATAGAGTAAATCATGGCAAAATACCCGTTAAAACATATTTCTCACATAATCTCATGAAAACACCATCAAATACTTGAACCCATAAAGATGAACATTTTCAGTAAATATGTGATAATAACAACAAATAAGCAAATATGATGTGTATCCAGTTTTAACAAAGTTTAGTAAACTCACCTTGCTAGATTTAGACTAAATCTAGATTTTACCCACTTAGAGCTTTCCTTGAAGAAACTTGGTTCTTCAAACCAAATCTTCAAAAACCTAGATCCACAAGGTTCCAACCATAAATATACATATTCCACCATAAATAATCATAATCAACCACAAGAATCATTTCCCAACCTTATACATGAATACCTCAAGTGATACCGAAATTCTAACTTCCATAAATGAAGAGAATAGAAGATTACCTTAACCCAAGCTTGAATCCACCAACCAAAACACCTCTAGTTCACCAAAATGGTTACAACCCTCCAATCTACGAAAGGGAGAACAAAGGGTGGATGAAACCCTAGAAAACTTTGGTGAAGAAGATGAATAGGGAGAGATGAGGAGTTTACCACCACAAAATACTCTAGCATACTACAATATACTTCCAATCTCTTGCTAGATCCTTGAAGAGCTCTCAAAAACGAAATCGTAGCAACTTGAATCACCCAAATCGGAGTTGGGATGAAGAAGTTATGAAGAAATGAAGTTCGGTGGCTGAAAATCGGTTTTTTAGCTCGTCCAGTGGATTTCGCGACTTGTCTCGCGACCTTAGGTCGCGGCATAAGTCGTCCGCTTCCCCTGATTTTTTTCTCGATACTGTTTTGGCCATAACTTCTTCGTTATAACTCCGATTTTGCTCCGGAAAGAACCGTTGGACTCGTAATTGAATCCTTCATCTAACTAAACTATAAAATCCAGGATTCAAGTCCAAATTTAAATATCTTATTTTTCCTTAATATATCGGTTTCTGTATAAACTTGAGATGATACCTTTCGAAAATCGAGGTGTTACAATGGTCATGTCGAAACATATATGTGTTATTGCCCCCAAAATTTCTTTATTGATGACAAAATATGTTCCGATGACCCAATAATCTACTAGTTTGACACATTAGTTTTCATGATATATGTTTCCTTTCATATTCATTGGAATTTATGTATATATGCTCATTTTCATTTCCATTTGATACGAATGTCTTTACAAGGTTCCTATTAAACTTGTATCACCAAGAAAGTGACAGTCCATCGTCTAAGTAATTTGGTTGGATGTATTATAAAACAAGTATTAGTCTATCTTTTTTTTTCGATTGTGTGATAGGTAAAAAAAATCAATCCTCCTCGATACATTCCTACACGGAATGGAGAATATTGAATTTTTTTTGTATTTGTTTTGATGTATTTCTTTACATCAATAATGGTTACATATTCGATTTTACTTTAGCAAAGAAATTAATTTTGGTACTTAAAATTAATTTCAAAGAAACATATGCATAATCAATATTAAATATTAAAACAAATATGTTATATTTCATTTTCAAAGTGTTCCCTTTTTGATAGAAGCACTTTTTAGTACATATCTTATTTGATTGTCCATTATCACATGGATAGTAGTTGTATCCTACTCTAGGTGTTGAAAAATCATTCCTGACTCTTACTAATACTCTGACCCTTTATAGGGTCTCGTCCATATGGTGCAGAAATGTCACATGTGTGAAATTGTTTTTAACTCACAATCCTTTGGAGTTGTTTCCACCTCTAACACTTTCACTATCGATATAGGGAGTTTTCTTTATCCCGACATATATGGTGTTATTCGAAAGAACCTTGTTATGTCTCTCAACCACTTGCATTAGGTTGATGAGTTTGTCTAAAGGTTGCATTCCAACTTATATTTATATTTACTTATATATGAAAGGTGGAAATAATGTTAAAAATCATGTCATCTTCTGTGAGTTCCTTGCCACAGAGATTGAGACGCGTTTTGGATATAACATTTCTTTGTTGACATCAGTTACCTTTTTGTAATCGAGTAAGTGGGTTTCATTCCAATGTACGATTAATTCGGGAAGTACATATTCATGAATACTCCCGATTATCCCTTTCGGGACATCCCACATTTATTTGGGGGTTTCTAGTAAAGGTATTCCTATGAAATTTAGAATTTATATGTCGTCTCAAAACATGAAGGTATTTGCTTGTACCTTTTCAAGAGGTTGGTTTTAGAGTCAATAGGGAGATGGACTTTAGGTATTTTCTTGTACCTTTTCAAAAGGAGGTTTATATACTCATTTATGATACTAAGATTCTTTTGAGTTTACGACGTTGATTTTAGGATGAGTTGTTTCAACCATTTACATATATAAAGAATAATATATGATTTTATTTTTGATAAGAAAATGGATTATGGTTATGAAATTTCATTATCATAACAATATTGGATTTTGTATGCTTTAATTTTATTGATAATACTTCATCAATATTTCAATTTTTGGGAAAAAGAAATCACTCAGTCCATTGGATTTCCAGGTAGTAGGGGAATCACATGGATTTCTTAAGTTCCTAGAAACCTTAGGGCTGTTTACATCCGTTTAACAAAATACAGTCGATATCTTGTGATTTATTTCATTTAGATATAACATTATTAATCATAGAGCATTCGGCATGAGGCTAAAATGACTATGAGTTTGGCATATGAAACCAATTTTAATATTTTAATATCTTAATAGTATTTTTGAAGATTTTGGTAAAGACCAAAATATATGGGGTTAGAAGTGTAACTTTCAAAAATTAATTATATAGTTTAAAATTATGAGTAGAAACTCATAATCAAGATAAATGTTTGAATTTAACATTTTCATTCTATTTTTGAACCTTTTGATAAAATAATAAAAATTATGGGGGTTAGAAGTGTAACTTCTAAAAGTTTATTATAGATTATAAATTATAATTTAAGATAAACATTTAAATAAGATATGAATAAATAATAAATATTACTTAATAAAACAATAAAAGTCAATCATATAAATTAACTAGCCATGTAAATAACTATAATATTTCACAGTAATATAATTAGTCTAATTTAAAGATATAAATCAAATTTAATTGTCAGATAAGTAAATAACATCAAGATAATTAACTTATCCAACTAAACATATCTTATTATAAATTAATTGATCATGTCAAAATAAATGGCAATGATAAGTTTAAAACAATAAAATTATGCTATCATGATTGAAACTAAAGGACGATAAATTAGAACTAAATTAAATATACAACCTAATATGCCAATTATATATTCAATAAATGGATGGATAAACAAAATCAATTAAATAAATGTATTACAGTTGATTTATATAAAATAATAAAACAAATGTTAACTTCATAAGTAAGAACGGTTTCTTATTATCACTTAAAACCCTTAAAGTTTTCATCTTTTATCCACCTTCAATCTTAAGCAACTAAGAAAAAGTTGTCAAACCATCTGGTTAATCTCTTTCATACCTTAATCCGATAGTCTCCTCATCTCTTATTCTATTCCAGTTGTATATTGGTTTGCACTAAATGAACGGTTTTTCGAACATAAACTTGAAGAATGGAAAATATTCAATAGATCTAAAACCTTGATTCGATCGGTAGTAAGCATAAATTATGATATGCCACACGAAAAAAATACATATAAAGTGTTCATATAAAAGTAGATAACATATTTTGATTCAATGGATATACAATTTACTAAGGTGCTTATATAAACATATTGTGTATATTAATAATGGAGATTGATAAAAAAAAATAGAAAGGAAAATACAATATAAGATTACATACTTTATGCAAATTGTATGTTTTATTGTAGGCCGATATAATTTGACATATTACATCACAACATCAACATGCATATCATATAAATTTGCTTACTTGATTTTACATCGAGAGTAGCAGTGTTGTTTCAGCAGCAACCTATGGGTTCGAAAAGGGTTTATAATATCTGAGTGTTCGTGTTGATAACGTGTTAAAGAAAAAGCAGAATAGAACAACAATATACGGAGAGAATGAATTTGTAATTCTCATTAATCAAAAACCTTTTAAATAGGGATGAGATACAAGTAGATAACCACGAGATATTTCATTTATAATCTAACTCTGATATATTTATCTCTATCTCTATCTTTATCTCTATCGTCATATCCTTTAGACGATGACACATTTATACTACAACGCAAAAATAATAATAATTGATAATTAAAATATATTGATCAATATTAAAAAAATTGATATAATTATCAAGAATTAATATCAATGTATAATTAAAATATATGTTATAGTTTTCAGATAATATTAATTAATATTAATTACTAGTAATAATAAATTTTAATAATTAATATTTATTTATAATTAATAGTTAATATATAATAATGAATATTAATGAAAACATAATTGGAATAATTACAAAAAAATCTGCATAAACTATTCCAAGTAGTTTATCCAAAAGCTAACTTATTTTAATTTGAACATGTATCCATAAAATAAGCTAGCTTATTTTTGCCAAACGATGTCTTACTGTTGACAACATTTAATTCGGAATTTTTTTAAATGGGACAATGATGTAACCACTAACCAATAGTCGAGATTAATAACATACAACAAAATTATGCAATACCGATAATTTATGCAAAAAATGATGGCAATCCTCAAACCGATACATACCATTAACGTCTTGCCCCCAAGAGTAAATCATGTACACAACAATCCACTTTGTGGCTAGCTTTAGAGTCTAATCCTCAAGGAATTGCGACTCTCATACTAAGGCTATGTTTGGCAAATTAGCTGATAAGCTAGCTTTTCAAAACGCTACTATGAGTAGCTTTTCAATAAACTAACTTATAAGCTAGTTTTTGGTCATCAAAACATGTACTAAGGTTGCCAAACTCTCAAACACTCGGTCTATTTATTCAAATATACCACATTGAAACAAATTATGTTAGACCTTGGGAATTGTGACTAAAAAGTAAATAATCAATAATATCTAATGAAATTACATGACACCTTCCGTTTTTAAGATTATATTACCGTTTAACCAATCTTAATAGTTGAAATTACATCATATAAATTGTTGCCAAATACGTTCCAGTGTGTTCAGAGAAATGGGGTTGCCCACTTGTTCTCATGGAGATCACAATTTTGCAATTTGGCCTACGATAGGTGTTGATTCTTCAAATTAGCTTCTTAATGTTCTTAACTCTAATTCTCCTGAGCATTAATGAATTTATATTTTCTTTTAACCAGATATATTATTTAGAGTAAGTTATAAAGTTGGTACTTGTGGTTCACACATTTAACAACACTGGTCTTGGAATCAAAATATATGCAAATATAACATATTGGCACTCGTGGTTCACGTTATCAAATTAAAGATTTGAATTGAATGATAGTGAATTTGAAACAATCTTATGATTAACTAGTAATATATTTTTGAATTTTAATTTTTATCTATACTATATTATAAAGCACGGATAAAAAACTCTTAAATACAAATTATTAGGCATAAAGTACCATCATTTTATGTAAAATTTTAAAATTTTCTTAATTTTCAAGTATCAAAGCACAAGATACATATTATTACTGCATGCTTCTAACACCCACCAATTTGGTATGTACATGACATTCATTTTATGCAGATATTTCCATGTATCACCATTTAATTAATATATTATATTACTATAAATTTGTTTTAATTATATTATTAAATATGTAATTGATTATTTTTTCTAGATTGTGATTAAAATATATAAAATAATCATTGAATTCTAACAAAATACTTAATTTTTTAATATAAATAACATTATATTATTATGCATAAATTAAACAAATTTATAACAAAAACATTACCGTTTTCTTAAAACCATCCAAAATCGTACTGTAAATCGACAAAAAACAAAAAATAAAATAAAACATTAAAATTGTGATGTATTTCGCTGCATTGCACGAGTACGCTTCTAGTAATCTATTCTATATTATAAAAACGACATAAAAAACTTTTAATTACAACATTTTAAGCACAAGTTACAACTAATTAAAGTCAATCACTTAATTTACAATTTCTTAATGCTTTGGTACAACCTTTTCAAGCACATTATCTCACATAATCATCTATTTGTGGAATGGATACTCATTTATTAATATAACTATTTGTTTTTTTGGTGGAGGATTTTATAAAATAGATTTTATATTAGCATAATCTATTTTAAATGTAGATTTTACATTTAAATCTATATTAATGAGATGTAATATAAAGTTTTTTTTTCTTCCGTATTTTTTATATTACATCTAGTAATGATTTTTCCATATTTTATTTTATAAAATCTTTTTCCATATTTTATTTTATAAAATCTTTTTACATAATGAGATGTAATATAAACTTTTTTTTCTTCCGTATTTTTTTTGCTAATATAAAATCTATTTATTTTATAAAATCTACACGTATTTTATATTAGCATAATATAAAATCTACACGTATTTTTTTTTCACGAGCATTAAAAGAAGAAAAAAGAAGGTTGATATTAGTTAAAAATAAAAAATAACGAGATACACTAATAAATTATCGTATTCTTTAAAATAAAAATATTCCGCAATACTTTCCAAATTAACCAAGTGTAAATAAAATAAAACATAAACAATGTAGATATAAAAATATTCTTCCATATTTTTAATATATTTACATTTAAATGTAAAATCAAAAATAAAAATAAAATATTTTAAAATATTCTCTACATTCACTATAAATATATGTAGCTTCTCAATGTATCATCCGAGTATAAGAAGAAGACGAACGGTCGGGTCTCAATGGCGGAACCTGCAACTGAACAAAAGGTATTCCACTATATTTTTGTTTCTTTGAAAAACTATTTTTTTATATTTTATTTTATTTACTGAGGATTTGTTTATATTTTTCAAAACCCACAATCATATTTTTCGAAGTAGGGAAATAAGATATATATACATATCTTTATTTTTATCGACTAATACTATGAGGTCTTGAAGTCAATAGTAAGATAAATATGTTGTGAGACATGTCGTTTGAGTTTTAAATAATATAATACAAAACTATTATCAATATTATTGCACAAAGTCATAACAACAAACGATTAAGAATATATGCAAATTAACCACTTATGAAAATACATTCGTTTTTACATTGTATTTCATTAACTGTTAACACAGAAATTACGTTTCATTTTAACTCGGTTCAATATTCCAACAAAAAATTTATCCTTCCGTGCAATGCACGGGCCCAACACTAGTTAAATGATAATGATAATAAATGTTAAATGTAAGAAGATTTAAATATGGAATCTTTTACTCGTTATTAAATTCTTTAAAAGTAATAAGAGATTGTCTCCTCAACTATGACAAGAGTTATAAATCGGGACCATTTTTTGTATGAGAATTAAAATCATAGATAATTTATTGATATTAATAAACCAGATAACGTGATACCAAAATAATCGTTTTTCGTTGTTTGTAAAAATTATTTCGTAATTAAATTAAAAAAACAACCAAATTACAGATCAAATGTGTATTACATTTTATGAAAATTAAATTTATGTCTTTACCCCATCACCTGTCATTCGTCAACTCGAGGAATCCCCGCCTCGTTAGGGTCAGGTACCCACGGATACCTGCCACAACAGGTAACATTTCCATTTCTAGTTTTAGTCTTTTAAGTGGCGTTTGTTTTTTAAGTGGTGCTAGAGTCTGATTTCACTTTTGATTTTTAAGTGGTGGTGCTGAAGTCTGAAATCTGAATAAAAAATATTGTTTGTTTTTGGTTCACTTTAGTCCTGTCTGCTACAGAGGTTGGCATTCACAGAGAAGTATGAAGTCCATTAAGAACCTGCTCTCAAGGATCTTCAATGCCCATCTCTCTCACCACCAACAATGTCAAACAATCACAAAAGTTTGATTAAAATGGGTCAAAAATCGTTCCCTAGATAACATCATCGATATCCACACTGATCTCAAGGCTGCCTGTTTACTCAAAGACGCCATCATTCACCGTCCCTCTGCCACCCAGTTCCTCACCGCCAAATCCATCTTCGATACCCAAAAACTCCTTGGAATCACCGTCCCCACACCCTAGCCTCCCCTGTTTCCGCCTCACTAACATTGCCCTAAATGTGCATAATATAGAACGCAAAATCTACGAAAACCACGAATCAGACATCGTTGAAAGACTCTGTAGGGTGTTGATGATGAGCAAGGATAAACAAATCCCTCTTCAATCACTTCATCCATTAAGATGGGACTTGGGTTTTCCTAATGATTATGATAAAACCCTAGTCGAGAAGCATCCAGACAGGGACGAACCAGCAGATCGAGAAGCATCCAGATTGGAATCAAACACAAGGATCGAACCAGCAGATCGAACCACAGGGACGAACCAGAAGATTTTGTCTTTGCACTCGAGTTGGGTTGAGATCGATTTGAAGATCGTCTGACTTTGCAATCGATTTGGGTAGAGAACTCGAGACAGGGAACTTGAGGCGAGAGAAGCGTCGATGATGAGCGAATAAGAGAAAATAAGTGGTTAGGTTACCACTTTTTTGTACAGATAAGTTTAAGTGATAAGAGGGTCTGAATAAATTTAAAAAAGAAACAGTCTAAAATTAAGAATGTTTGACCGAATAAGTGATAAGTGGTTAATAAGAGTTCAAAATCAAAAAACAAACAAGGCCTTAGAGCATCTCCAACAGCATTGCTAAAATAGAAAATTTTGGCTTTTTCTTTGTTATTCCTCTCCAACAGCTTTGCTATATGGTTTGCTAAAATAGAGAAATATCAAAAATCTCTAAATACAGAGAATTCTCTATAATCTCTAAATTGGAGAGAGAAAATATTATTTTATTCAATCTAACCAATAAGATTCAATTTTTAATATTTTATTTTAAGTTTTTTTTTAAAAATGTATTGGGATGATAAATTATGGAATATTATAATAATATAAATAATGATTGATTCTCTAAAATAGAAAAGTTGTTGGAGTTAGAAGAAAATGTTTTTAGAGATTTTGACCTTCCATTCTCTATTTTAGAAAAAATTTAGCAATGTTGTTGGAGATGCTCTTATACTTAAATGTACAAATTAGTCTAAGGATAAAAATCTATACTACATTATAAAGCATTTGAAAAAAATTCTTAAAAATAAATTTTTATACATTAAGTACAGCTTACTAATGCATATTACATAACATTTGAAGATTACAATTAAATGTCCCATAAGTACAATTTTTAAAGCTGGATATTTGAATTCATAATTACTTGATAAACATAATTAAATAGAAGATAAACACTTCATTTTAAGTATAAAGATTTTAAAACACAATTAGGATAATCATTTAATTTTAACAGAATACTTAATTATTTATTTTATAAAAATAATTATATTATTAAACCTAAAATAAATTAAATCATTTATTAAAGTTAAATCGACAAATCCGTATAATAAAATTGACAAAGACAAAAAACAAAACAAAACATTAAAATCAAAATATATCACGTTGCATTACACGAGTACACTTATCTATACTATATTATAAATTATAAAAGAGACATAAAACACTCTTAAAAACAACATATTAAGCATTATGTACTATTATTTAATGTTAATCTACTTAAAATCTCTTAAAAACAATTAATGAAACAATATGTACTACTTTTAAATGCTTTTAACACTAATTAATAAATTGCATCCTTATCCCCAAATCCTTATCTCTAATCCCCAGACCCTAAAATTATGAAATTTGAATTCTGATAAACATAATCAAAACAGGATAAACATCTCAATTTAAATATAAATTTTTTTAAATATATAAGATAATTAATGAATTTTAACAAACTACTTAATTTTTTTATATAAAAAACATTATATTATTAAGCCTAAATTACCCATTAAGCATTATGTACTATTATTTAATGTTAATCTACTTAAAATCTCTGAAAAAACAAATAATGAAGCAATATGTACTACTTTTAAATGCTTTTAACCCTCATTAATAAATTTCATCCTTATTCCCAAAATCCTTATCTCTAATCCCCAAACTCTTTGAATTCTGATAAACATAATAAAAACAGGATAAACATCTTAATTTAAATATAAAAAATTTAAAATATATAAGATAATTAATAAATTTTAACAAACTACTTAATTTTTTTTATATAAAAAACATTATATTATTAAGCCTAAATTAAACAAATTTATAAAAAAAAACATTATCACTCTTTAAAAACCATCCAAAATCGTAATGTAAATCGATAAAAAAACAAAAAATAAAAAGAAATATTAAAATCGTGATGTATCTCGCTGCATTGCGCGAATACGCTTCTAGTAGTAACAATAAATTACAAATAACGGTAACGAAAATTGTAATTTATAAATCATAACAATAGAAAACCAAAATTATAAACAAACCACGGGGACTAAAATCGTAATTTACTCAAATCTCTATTTTAGTTAGACGCGCTAAATTACAAGGACAAGATCGTAAATTCACTTTTTCTGTAACAAATTCCGTCGTGGTTCCGTACACGGTACGGGAGTATAAATAGAGGTGTATCGTACCTTCTTCCTTTATCTCGTCGTTTTCTCTTCTCGATCACCATCTCCGATCAAAAATGGAAGCTTCAGTAAACCGTAAGAAGAAGATCGACACAAATCCTCCAGAAATCAATGAAGAACATCAACAGATTCGGTTTCCGTATTACCTCCTACTGCTGTTCATGATCACCGTTGTCCTGTTCGTCGATTCATATCGCCGGAAAAAGGACTATTCCTTGGCGGTTATCGGTCTCGGAATGGTGTTAGCATTTCTACTAACTGAACATATCCTGCCGGCGTACCGTTATCTGCCGCCGGACGAGAAAAAGAGTACAAAAATCTGGTTCAAATTAGCGATATGGTTTCTATCAACGGTTCTCGTTTTGGTACTTGCTTTTTGGTTTCCGAACTTATGGAGTTTTCAGAGAGCTGTGGCTTTTGATCTGGTTGTGTTGGTTTTAAGTCTGTTTTTGTTATATGCTTGGATAATTGGTGATGTTGTTGATTACTGGAAGATTTGGCGCTCCGGCAAGGATGAAATTGATGTCGCTGAAAATACGACGATTGAAGCCGGAAAGTAGAGGTACTTCGATTCCGTTTCCGATAATGTTTACTCCGTTAGGTTAATGCTTGTTGATTTCTGTGTTTGTTACAAGATCGCTATCTTTTTTTTTCCGTCATGAACAATGTCTTCAAATTAGGGTATTTGCTGTAATCCTTTTTTTTTTTTTTCCTCGTAGGGGTTATTGCTGTAATGAAATGGTGGTATTGCAATGTATTTGAATCATCTTTTCTGTTAAACCATTGTTTTTTTTAGTTTGTTTATGGGGGTGTTTGGGATGGCTTATTTGAGGTGTTTTTTGGCTTGTTGTACATATGAGATATGCACTTTATAGTGTTTGGATGGAGAAAAAATCAAAGTGCTTATAGCGGTGTCAAACAGGAAATAAACACTTTTTTATAAGTTATTTTTTTTAACTTATCAACTTATTTGAAAAGTGTTTATGACTTTTTTTGGTTATTTTTTTATGCAATACCAAATACCTTTAAATAACAAATTATTAGCTTATTAAATCTTGGTACTACAATAAGCCAATTCAAACTCTTTTTTTAAAAATTCCGATTTGACACCACATAAGTTGATAAACACTTTTCAAAATAAAAATAAGTTGTTTTAAATAACGTCTTTATTTTCTCCTACTTTCTCCTACCTATTATCGTGAAAATGGAGATTTGAGATAGTTTTTGGTTCCTACGAATATTCTAGAACTTTCTATAAAATAGAGAAATTAATTAAAGAGATTGTGATTTTTTTTAAATTTGAAGAATTCAATTACGATAGGAGAGAAACGAAATTTTACTATATTTCTAAGTTCCAACTATAAATTTGGAATTACGTGAGACCAACATATCTTCGTGAGATCCGTGAGAACATGTTTTTACGTTTCAAACTTTACCGCAAAACACTATGAAGGTAAAACCTTTGAAACAAAACACTGTGAAGGTAAAAATATTTGAAGCAAAAAACACTCTGAAGGTCACCTTCACGGTGTTTTGCTGTAAAGTTTCTAGTGTAAAATCTTAATCTCACAGGTCTCACAAAAACAGGTTGGTCTAACGTCAATTCAACCCTCCAACTATAAGAGAACTTTGATGTAAAATTTTTGAGAGATAAAATAATAATGTAATTAATATTTTAATTTCTAAAATAAAGAATATGTTATAGTTAAATGATGTCTTTTTGGAGATTTTGAGTATCGACTTTCAATTTTGAAGATATGTTTGGAATCTGTTGGAGATGGTTTTACGTGTTCAACACAGTGACGAACCCAAGATTTTTTTGAGCGGGTTCACGGATCAATGTCAGTAAAATCGCGGTTCAACCCTGGGAGAAAGTCCATGCAATTTGACTTAGGTAAAAGTCAATTGTGTCGATTTGGTTAATAAAGTATATATTTCAAATGGAACCGACCTTGATATATGTTTCCTTGAAAATTATATAAAAATAGACGAATTTTAAAATGAATCGACATTGGAACGAAAATAAATCATGAAAAATGTTAATAAAATCAAATCAGAGTTATAAATTTACAAAAAGATGCCTTGGCATGATGGTAGTGATAGCTAAAATGGTACAAGTTGTTAGTTGATATTTTCATCAATAATATTAAGGTCGGAGTTGATGTTGTGGAGCTTGAAATTAAAAATCTATATATCAAATTTCACTTGAAATAAGATTAAGGGGTTGTTTGGTTGGTTTTCCAATAAGTTCTGTATGAATAAAGTTGTATGTATGGATTAATCTGTCTGTATAGATTTAGAAAGTTTTTATTTGAGAGAGTTTTTTCATAAATGGAAGAATCATGTTTTTCAATAGGAGGGACTGGTTTGGAAAAAAACTTAGCTTTCTGCATAAAGCTCTCCCTTGAAATCTTACTGAATAAGCCACTTTTTATATCATTAAGCCACTACCAAACAGTCATATATAGTTGACTGAATAAGATATGAGTCTCATTAAGCTGCTAACAAACAGACCCTAAATGTTTTTTTGTATGTGGAGTGGTAATTCAACCATTCCATTCGTTTATCTGCAGTTCAAAGGTAGTCCCTCAAAATAAGATAATGCATCTTTTTGAAGCTTAGAGCATCTCCAACAACATTGCTAAAAATTTTCTAAAATAGAGAATGAAAAGTCAAAATCTCTAAAAACATTTTATTTCAACTCTAACAACTTTTCTATTTTAGGTAATCAATCATTATTTATATTATTAAAATAATATTTTATATCTCCTATTTAGAGATTAAACTAATATTTCCTCTCTCCTAAAAGGGTTATCCTTCTTCCTAAGTTTAGTGGTAAATCATAAAAATAATATTTCCTCTCTCTGTTGTTTAAAGATTATAGAGAATTCTCTATTTTAACAAACTATATATCAATGTTGTTGGAGAAAAATAGCAAAGCAAAAGTCTTTTATTTTTCTATTTTAACATTGCTTTTAAGATGTTTTTACAACAATTTTCTTTTGTAATTATCGAATAAATAGGTGTACGATAACCCGTCCAACTCTTTAATAGGTGGTCCACCCTTGTTTTGACAAAATATTTGAATAGGAAAAAGAAAAGGAGGTTTTTGATCAATTACTTGCTCCAACTGATTTTATTTATTTTATAAACGATAAATTAAATTGAAGACATGATAAATATCATCTAAAAGTAAAAATAATCCGTTAGGAATTACGATAAAGAAATAACTTATTATTATTTTTATATATAATCGTAATTGCAATTAAATATTTGAGAAAGATTAAATAATATTTTAATTATATATTATCATTATAATTTTTAAAATAGATAAACGTTGGATTTAGGATTTTCATGAGGTATTAGGCATATACCCGCACGCGATGCGGCGCGTAGATATTGAATCTAAAATCGAGAACTCAAAAGTGGTTTTAAAGTGTATTCATAATTTAGGTAAGCAATTACTTGCTTTGACGGAGGATTCACGATGAGATCTTGATGAAGCCGCAAACTTGATCAGTCACATACTTTGTTAGATCTCACAAGAGTATGCACTTGAAGCTTACATTTCAAGAAGGATGTTTTATGGATTTTCTTTGAAATCCTAAATGTTATGATATCTTGAAGTTTAATGACCGTGAATCAATTACAAAATTTGCTAATAAACAAACTTGATTTTCACCAGATTGGCGATTTTTAGAGCCATCATAACCATCTACAGAAGATAACATCAACACAATTAGTTTAAATCATTAATAATTTTCATTAGCAACCTTAATAAGACATTAAACAATGAAAAGGAAAAGATCTTCACCTGGCAGAGGCCAGTGAACCACAAAGCTCTTTGTAAACACTACACATCAATGAAATACCCAAATTAGATTGAAAAAACTACAAATTAAACCCAAATTACAAAATAAAATCTAATTGGAACCCATTAAAACTGCATCTTGAGTTTAATTAAGAACTAAATACAAAAACTTTACCCATAATTACTAAAAATATCCAGTTCTAAAGATCATGGCATACGTATCAATTCAAACTCCATGTTTTTCTTTTAAAATTATTTTTTTTAATAAAAAGAGGGCAGTTCTAATTAGGTAAAGTGTTCAATTCTACTTTTTAACAAAAGCTTTCATACGAAGCAACTTCAAACCAACTTAGAA
Source organism: Arctium minus (assembly GCA_954870635.1). Lineage (NCBI taxonomy): Eukaryota > Viridiplantae > Streptophyta > Magnoliopsida > Asterales > Asteraceae > Arctium > Arctium minus. The sequence continues at coordinate 3,447,489 of OX941092.1, read as the reverse complement.
CAACACATGCAATAAATTTCCACAAATACCCACATAAAAATCAACCGATTTAATCCCAAAAACAATCAAATAAAGTAGAATTCACAACAAAATTATAGAATCTAAAAGTTCGAAAAAGCAACATAATTGACTTCAGTTAAAAAAGAAAACCCACTCCGAGAAACAAACAAGAATTCCAATCAAGTCAAAATATTGCAGAAAAAACCCATAAAAATGCACCTGATTCTTTAGCTTCTTCTTTGACCACCACCACTTGATCTTTAGAATTCAAACCCATGAAATCCCTCTCCATCTTTCAACTACCAAAAAATTTAATAAGGGAGACGATGTGGGCCTCAATTATGGGCTTTCAAAGAAACCGCTTTTTACAAAAAACCGTATTATAATTTTTATAAGATAGTAGAGATAAACATTTCATTGGGTAACAAAAGGTTCACTATATCATCATCTGTAAAGAAAAATCATATTCTAAACTTCACTTGAGGACCATTTTTGTCCACTGAACCTATAACTAAAAGGGATTAAAAATACATTAGACGTATCTAAATGATATCATCGTGGTAGATAAATAATAAACCAAGACGAAAGAGGGAATATATTCAAGGTTACCTGTTGGAATTATCACCTGCATTTCTGTAAATGGTAGATGTCCCAAACGATGTTCAACAACCTTATTAAATGGAGTTAACTTGTCAAATCAAATGATGGTAATCAGGAGCTGCATACACGTAAATCTCTCAATATGTTATGATTTTCATTTTGTATATAATTGAGAATGGGTAAATTGGTAAAGATAGAGTGAATCCATCTTGAGAACTAAAAGCAAATCAACTCACCACTTTTAGAAGATCTAGATGATTTGGTATGCTTGTCCGTGTTCGAGTTGTATGACTTAGAAGGCCTACGAAAATCGTTCTCATTTACAACCTGCAAAAAGAATACACGTGTTTAAGTAAACTTTGAACAAAAGCACTTTCATAATCTATACTTCAATTGCTAAGAAAATGTCAATGTAATTGTAAACAATTAAAGAAAATCCCATTGCCCCTTTATGATTTTGGTCATCTGTTGGCCAAATAAATTCAAGAGATATCACATGTAAGAATTTAAAACCACCTCAAATTTTAACATGGATAACTTAAAGTTCCGAAGTTGCAGTATTGTGAGACATTGGAGTTCTCATTTGATGCATGTTTCTACAAGTGTACGCACATAGAAAATTTTAGAATTGAAGCGATAATGTTAACATTTTGATTCATGATACCAACACAAACTAATTAAGATTTTAAGCATACCTTAAGCTCTTCCAAGTATACTGATTCTTTGTTTTCCTTGTCAAAATCTGAAAAATTAGACAAAGTCAACAAACCCTAAAATTAATGCCTAAATAGTATCCATTTATCAAAAAAAAAACACACAACACAAAGATGAATGGCGAAAAGAATCAAAGACCTTACCCCAACACTTTCTAATATGTTGGCAATATCATAAATCTGCAGCCTCTCAACACTTGTAAGTTTCCAAAAATGTATAGTATACAAGAACAGAACATCAAGCCTAGCAAAAATGTATAGTAAACAACATCAATTCTTCAGTAAATCTAAAAAATACCTTGGTCGAGCATATTGCAATCCTGATCGAATTCTGAAATTTGATAGGTTGCGAGAAAGAATATGAGGAACAAAATCAAACTGTGAATATCAATTATTGTGAAAGAAAAATCGAACTACACAAAATCAACAATATACATTCGAATATGAGAAAATCGAACAAACCCAAATCTGGACAAAGTCGAAGATGAGGAACAAAAACAAACTAAAAATTGATTATTGTGAAAGCAAAATCGGATTGAACGAAACCCATTGATATCCTTTGAATATGAGGAACAAATCACACAAACCTAAAATTGAACAAAATCGAAGATGAGGAACTAAGATCGATACCTGTGAATAATCCGTCAAAGTAATACATCTCTCAGATGGAAATATTCCTCGTGTGGGAGATAGAGATGCAAATCTAGGTTTGAGAGGTTGAGAGAACGTGGAAGTAATTTATGAAGCCATGGGAGGTAGAAATTGAAGTAGATGATTAGCAGGTTGAAGAGCGCCTCTGTAAAATTCCAAGTGAGAGTTCGCAAAATATATGAAGCCATGGGAGGTAGAAGATGGCCGGAGAAGAGGCGATATGAGGGGGGAGAGGGAGACGTGGGAGACTGGGTTGTACAAGAAACGGTCTTGTACAAGAAACCGTATTAGACTTTTCATTATATAGTATATTTTACGAGGTTTAACAAGATTTGTTTATAATAATGTTTTTAAATATATCTGTTTTGTAATAATCAATTAATAAAAGACAATTTAATTATTTTTTTGTAAATCTAAACTATATTATAAAGCAATTTGATACAAAGTTTTTAATTATTTTTTATAAATCTAGACTATATTATAAAGCAATTTGATACAAAGTTTTAAAAACCATTTTTTATGTATCAAATAGTGTTTATTGATGCATTGGTACAACGTTTTTAATGTTGTATGTTTAAATTCACATAACTAATTGATAAACATAATCAAAAATACAATAAAAATTTTATTTTAAATATAAAAATTCTAAAATATAATAAGGCTAATCAATGAGTTTTAATAGACTACTTAATTATTATATTATGAAAAAAAACTACATTGTTAAACCTAAAATAAATTACGTCGTTATTAAAGTTAAATTAAATTATATAAAAAATTGAATTAAACAAACTACAAAAAAAACGAGAACTTTTTAAATTGTTAATATGATAATTTATATATATATTATAAAAAATTTATGGGATCGTCAAATTTATATTTCATTAAAACTTAAGAAGATTATCATCTTCTCAAAATCATACAAAACCGTATTATAAAATCAATAAAAATAAATAATAAAAGAAAAAATTAAAATCGATATGTCTCACACTATATTGTGTGAATACACTTCTAGTTATCTATAAAAAATATATTTTCAATTTCATTTTAAATCATACGAATCAAACACATAAAAAATAAAATTTTCAAAATTTACCAAATGAAATAGAATTATTTATATTTAACGAACTCCTGAAAATGCCCCAAAGTGTAAAGAAATAAATTTTATATTACTTTAATTAATAAGAATCATAAAAATAAAATGTTTTGAAAAAAAAATATAATTTTATTAATAATGTAATTAATATTCTGATTTTGGAAAAAATGTAAAAAAATGGAGATGCGGGGTAATTAATATTTAACGAACTCCTGAAAATGCCCCAAAGTGTAAAGAAATAAATTTTATATTACTTTAATTAATAAGAATCATCAAAATAAAATGTTTTGAAAAAAAATATAATTTTATTAATAATGTAATTAATATTCTGATTTTGGAAAAAATGTAAAAAAATGGAGATGCGGGGTAATTAATATTTAACGAACTCCTGAAAATGCCCCAAAGTGTAAAGAAATAAATTTTATATTACTTTAATTAATAAGAATCATAAAAATAAAATGTTTTGAAAAAAAATATAATTTTATTAATAATGTAATTAATATTCTGATTTTGGAAAAAATGTAAAAAAATGGAGATGCGGGGTAATTAATATTTAATGAACTCATGAAAATGCCCCAAAGTGTAAAGAAATAAATTTTATATTACTTTAATTAATAAGAATCATAAAAATAAAATGTTTTGAAAAAAAATATAATTTTATTAATAATGTAATTAATATTCTGATTTTGGAAAAAATGTAAAAAAATGGAGATGCAGGGTAATTAATATTTAACGAACTCCTGAAAATGCCCCAAAGTGTAAAGAAATAAATTTTATATTACTTTAATTAATAAGAATCATAAAAATAAAATGTTTTGAAAAAAAATATAATTTTATTAATAATGTAATTAATATTCTGATTTTGGAAAAAATGTAAAAAAATGGAGATGCGGGGTAATTAATATTTAACGAACTCCTGAAAATGCCCCAAAGTGTAAAGAAATAAATTTTATATTACTTTAATTAATAAGAATCATAAAAATAAAATGTTTTGAAAAAAAATATAATTTTATTAATAATGTAATTAATATTCTGATTTTGGAAAAAATGTAAAAAAATGGAGATGCGGGGTAATTAATATTTAACGAACTCCTGAAAATGCCCCAAAGTGTAAAGAAATAAATTTTATATTACTTTAATTAATAAGAATCATAAAAATAAAATGTTTTGAAAAAAATATAATTTTATTAATAATGTAATTAATATTCTGATTTTGGAAAAAATGTAAAAAAATGGAGATGCGGGGTAATTAATATTTAACGAACTCCTGAAAATGCCCCAAAGTGTAAAGAAATAAATTTTATATTACTTTAATTAATAAGAATCATAAAAATAAGGGAATTTAATTAAAATACCCTTTTTTGAAAAATCAGTACCCAAAATGCCCCAAATTTTTTGTAATTTTTGCCAAAATACCCCCTAGGTCCGCGTTTTTCACTGTTACACGCGGACCTGGTACGCGTTTTGGCCGCGTTCACTGTTACACGCGTACTCGAGCCGCGTTTTGGCCGCGTTTCCCCCTACACGAGGACCTGGTCCGCGTTTGGTCCGCGTTTTTTCAAAAAAACGCGGACTGGTACTGTTTGGGTCCGCGTGTGGGTCAAAACGCGGGGTGGGTACGCGTTTACACTGTTGCACGCGGGGTTGGTCCGCGTTTCAGCCATTATGTCCGCGTCTTGCGGTGATTGAATTGTCAAATTTAATATATATTTACAGTTTATACCCCTATAATTATTTAGTTAGTTTACTTTATACCTTTTACTTTTCTATTATTCATTTTATACTTTTATCATATTAACACACATAATCGTATATTAACTAAAATACGTTAAAAAAATACGTTTTAATTTTAACAAGTTACACCATTATAATCGTCTCCTCGAAACCTTCGAAATGAGCCCAATATTGAATATTTTTGGATTTAATTATTTTATTATATATCATATGTACTAACATAAAACGTATGAAACGTATGCATATATTTTTTTTTTACCATAAAACATAAAACGTATTATTAATCATATATACTACATATTTTTGGACAAATTATTCATAATTTATGTTATTCTTCTTTTTATCATTTTACTAATAACGATATTTTTAGTCCAATGGGTAGGATATCGTTATTTTTACTAATAACGATATTTTTAGTCCAATGGGTAGGATATCGTTATTTTTACTAAAATATCGTTATTTCTAGTCCAATGGAAGGATATCGTTATTTTTACTAAAATATCGTTATTTCTAGTCCAATGGAAAAATATCGTTATTTCTAGTCCAATTAGTAAAAATAACGATATTCTTCCATTGGACTAGAAATAACGATATTTTAGTAAAAATAACGATATCCTTCCATTGGACTAGAAATAACGATATTTTAGTAAAAATAACGATATCCTACCCATTGGACTAAAAATATCGTTATTAGTAAAATGATAAAAAGAAGAATAACATAAATTATGAATAATTTGTCCAAAAATATGTAGTATATATGATATATAATACGTTTTATGTTTTATGGTAAAAAAAAAAAATATATGCATACGTTTCATACGTTTTATGTTAGTACATATGATATATAATAAAATAATTAAATCCAAAAATATTCAATATTGGGCTCATTTCGAAGGTTTCGAGGAGACGATTATAATGGTGTAACTTGTTAAAATTAAAACGTATTTTTTTAACGTATTTTAGTTAATATACGATTATGTGTGTTAATATGATAAAAGTATAAAATGAATAATAGAAAAGTAAAAGGTATAAAGTAAACTAACTAAATAATTATAGGGGTATAAACTGTAAATATATATTAAATTTGACAATTCAATCACCGCAAGACGCGGACATAATGGCTGAAACGCGGACCAACCCCGCGTGCAACAGTGTAAACGCGTACCCACCCCGCGTTTTGACCCACACGCGGACCCAAACAGTACCAGTCCGCGTTTTTTTGAAAAAACGCGGACCAAACGCGGACCAGGTCCTCGTGTAGGGGGAAACGCGGCCAAAACGCGGGTCGAGTACGCGTGTAACAGTGAACGCGGCCAAAACGCGTACCAGGTCCGCGTGTAACAGTGAAAAACGCGGACCTAGGGGGTATTTTGGCAAAAATTACAAGATTTGGGGCATTTTGGGTACTGATTTTTCAAAAAAGGGTATTTTAATTAAATTCCCTTTTATTAATAATGTAATTAATATTCTGATTTTGGAAAAAATGTAAAAAAATGGAGATGCGGGGTAATTAATATTTAACGAACTCCTGAAAATGCCCCAAAGTGTAAAGAAATAAATTTTATATTACTTTAATTAATAAGAATCATCAAAATAAAATGTCTAGAAAAAAATAAAATTTTATTAAATAATGTAATTAATATTCTAATTTTGGAAATAAGAAAAAAAAATTGGAGATGCGGGGTATCGATCCCCGTACCTCTCGCATGCTAAGCGAGCGCTCTACCATCTGAGCTACATCCCCAATTGATGTTTTCTTCTCAATTAATTCTCTTGATTCTTTCAATTCAATTCCATTAGCTCAACTCGAATTCTATAAATTCGTTTTTAATTCCCGAAATCAGTGTTTCATATCCACGGCTCACACTCATTCAAATCGTTCACGACTCACGGATTCATCCATACTCCATTTGTTGAATTGAATGCTTCTGTTCTTGAATGTTTAATGCTTGGATTAGTTCTGTCATCTGTTACTGTTGCTGATCGTGGAGTTTGAAACGAAGTTTGAGATTCAGGTTCAGTAATTCATGCTAATTTGATGGTAAGATTTAACTTAATTATTTTGTTTTGTTTTGATACCTTCTACGGAACAAAATTTGATCACAATTCAGAAGTATTATCGATATCAATTTTGTTTTAATCGATTTGATGTGGATATTGTTAATTTGAATCGTTTTGTTCGGTATATAGTGTGATTGTAGTGATTTTTGGAGTGCCTAAAAGGTGTTCGATGAAATGTCTGAGAGAAATGTTGTTACATATAGCATTGATTCACTATTACTTGGGCGAAACTTGTATTACATGTTATTTCTGTGTTTTGATTTGAGGTATATTTGTTTGGAGCAGAAGTAACCGCTAACGAAGGCGCCATTGAAATGATGCGAAGATTCATAGGACAAGCTTCTTTAGCACAACGATGTCGTTATCTCATCGGTCGTCAGGCATCGGTTGACTCTGTCCGTCGATGTTCTTCTTCTTCGTCGACGGCATCGAGTCAAGTTCCGTTGGGAACTTCCGTCGAACAAGCGGTGGAAGCTCAGTATTCCGATGATTACACTTCTCAACCATCCGCCACGATATCCGTTGACCGGTCCGGATTGAACAATCCTCCTGGTTCACCTCCTGTCTACTCCTTTACTGTTATACGCATATTAAATTAGACGTGTAGTAACTTACATGTGTTTGTGCAGAGCATTCTCACGAATCGTCAGCTGATTCTGAGCTTGTTAAGCATCTTAAAAGCATAATTAAGGTTCGGTTGTCCCTTTTTTTTTTCTCTATTTACATCGAATTTATTGTTGGATGTGTGTTCATTGGTTTGAGTTGATTTGAACAATGTAGCAGTGATCGTTTTTATATATACTGTTAGTTAACGTGTTATTATATGAACAAAATTTTATTCATACGGATAAGGTAACATAAATATGTCATTTGAAAAAAATGATATTCATCTATTCACACAATTGAATTGTATTTCACGAAGTACTCTTTTCGAAAGTAGATTTAGAACAGTAGTGTTAGTCCATTATTTACAGTTTTATGAATTCATCAAGATACAATTGAAATGGAAACCCAAAGAAAGTAGATTCATAGGATCAAGGTTCTAAATGGCGTGAGGTGTGGCGTGGTGGTGAGGCCAAGCCTCAAACCTTAGAAGCCCCAACGTTTTGAAGGCGTGACTAACGGCAGCAAATCTCTATATCATATATAATATTATATATGATTATATGTTTTCTACTATTATTCAATGAACATATTAAACAATGTAAAATAAGTTATATATATATTAACAACAAACAAGTAAGACATTAAAAAGGTAAGAAAAATCAAATATCGCGTTACAAAAACCGCACATTAGGCCATGGTTTGCCGCAGGCTTAACATGGCGTTAGACACAAGCCTTGAGCCACGTGGCTGTTGCGGCGAGTCTTTTAGAACACTGCATAGATACGGCAATTGGATCATAACCTGTTTAGGATTTTGTTTGTTGGTTGGTTTGATTTTTTCAGTGTTTGTGGCTCTGTTTTCATATTCACAATGAATGTTGGATGTTTTCTTTTTCAGTTTAGAGGTGGTCCAATATCAGTTGCTGAGTACATGGAGGAAGTTCTTATAAATCCAAAGGCTGGGTTTTATATCAATCGGGATGTTTTTGGTGCAGAAGGCGACTTTATAACGTCTCCTGAAGTTAGCCAAATGTTTGGAGAGGTAATTTGATGCTATACCCATTCTTGAAAGTGCTTATTTGTCGATTCAAACGTTTGTTTGAAGACATAGAAAAGTGTGTTTGCTAAATTAAGGTTTACCACCTTTACCCACAAAATTAAAGATAAAGGTTTACCATAAAAGTATTCGATTATTAATCTGTTGTGCGGTTTTTGCTCCAGATGGTTGGTGTTTGGGCAATGTGTTTGTGGGAGCAAATGGGTCAACCAAATAAGGTCAATCTAGTAGAATTTGGGCCAGGAAGAGGAACTCTAATGGCTGATCTTCTACGAGTATAGAACTTATATGCTTAATTATTCTATTTGCCTTCAAATATCTTGCTAATTCTACATTGATGATACGGGAAATGTGATTCTTGATAAACTGCCACTTGCCACTATAGGGTGCAAAAAAGTTTGAGAAGTTTACAAAAGCCCTCCATATACACATGATTGAAGTGAGTCCAGCACTAAAGAAGATCCAAAAGCTAACCTTGAAATGCAATGATGAGGATGGTGCTGATACTGATACTGATGCTGATGAAAATACTGTTAGCGCCTTGACTGGAACACCGGTTTCATGGCATGCGACCCTGGAGGAGGTTCCAACAGGATGTAAGGATGCTAATCAATCAGCATAAATTAATTCAATGCATTTAACTGCGATCCATCTGTTAGTCCTTTACAGCTAAATGATCATCATGTGCCATCATGCATCTTATTTTCGTTCTTCAGTTATATTTTCAAGATTTTGATATTTACCTGATATGCAGAAACTACAAAGTTTTCTTACATACACTGTGTTCTTTATACTTGGTTTCCGTTGTTGGATACAATGAATGTGCTTCCCCATCTCTCCTAAACATGCTATTGTTAGTTGGTTTCCATGTAACTCGTTAAAATGGAATTAGGGCAAAGGGGTGGAGTGACTTTGCTAAAATGCACAACAGGTTCAAGCTTGAATCCTATGGGAGTTGGGCTTGAACCCCTCCGCTAGCCTCAACTGCCGAGTCAACTCTGAAATGCCTCCTCACATGTGGTACCTAGGGGGTGGGTTCCATGTGGGGCTGGTCGGGATTGCCAGTAATCAACCTTTTGCTCAACTATCACAGTTACTTTCAGCAATTGATCCATGATTTTAGTGCCTGCTTGTGATTTCACTTTAAGAAACATGAATTGATAAGACCAGTGATGAACTTTCAAATATAGATATAGGCAATATATGTTGTGTTCCTTTGAAAGGTTTGTAGGATCATTTCCTTCTCTGACTTCATTTTTCCCTTCCATGCAGTGCCAACAATTATTATTGCCCATGAATTCTATGATGCCTTACCAGTTCACCAATTTCAGGTTTTTCTTTCTTATTTCTTGTGAGGCAGGAATTGGTTTAGACCGAGTAATCTTTAGATACTCCATCCGTCCAAAAATGCAACGTTTGACTCGCCACATAATTTTATGCAAATTTTATACTAATAGTCAAACACCTAAAATACCCCTTAAAACAAGACAAAACTAGGGAAAGTTATAGACCACAATCAACCTCACTACTATCTTGATATGACTACTAATGAGTAAATTGGTAAATTCAGATTGAAATCTCCCGGAAAAAGGAGACATTGTGTTTTTGGGGAAACCTAATATAGAAAGTGTCGCATTTTTCTTTTGAGATGGAGTATAATTTATGTTTCCATCATAAAATCTGATGAAACAATAAAAAAGTTGTACATTGCTGGTGCTCATTCTTGTCTAATGCTACTAATTACATTCATACTCGTTGTTTCTTCCAGAAAGCTTCCCGTGGCTGGTGTGAAAAGATGATTGATGTTGCGGAAGATTCAAAGTAGGTTTTGAAAGACTGTCATCATATGTTTCATTGCACAATTCCTTCTATAGCTTACTAATTTAATTGATGGCTTCCTTTTCCTTTTACGGTTTTACCCTTCAGGTTCCGTGTCGTGCTCTCACCTCAGCCTACACCAGCAACTCTCTATCTTCTAAAACGTTGCAAATGGGCCCGGACTGAAGAATTGAGCAAACTGGAACATGTTGAGGTTTGCCCCAAAGCAATGGATTTGACCCAAAATATTGCCAAGAGAATAAGTACCGATGGTGGTGGGGCACTTATAATTGATTATGGTCTGGATGGGATAGTCTCCGACAGTCTTCAGGTCTGCCACTTCTTCTCTAAAACAAGGCTAAAAGCTCTGTTTGATCTCTGTGATTATGATTGCACTTCGATTTGCTGAACTTTATGCTGCCTAACCTATAGGTTAAGCTAGTTGTTGGCTAATAAGCTAGGTGATAAGCTAGACTAGTCATGTTTGGTAAAACGTAGCTGATAAACTAGTAACAAGGGCAGACCCACTATGGTGCATACAGTGGCACAGGCCACCGTATTATTTTGTGGGGTGCAACCGTATTCCTTGAAATTACAATAATAACACAAGTTTCTCTTGGTAGAGTTGGTTTGTATGGTCTTTTCTCCCCTTCCGGGCGCGAGTACGAAACTCATTTGTATCTTTTTATTAGGTTTTTAGCTTTTAATTTCAGGTTTATTATGTTTCTGAAAAAGTTTGAGATAAAAGACTTGAGCACGGGGACCTCACATTCAGAAAAACAGAACTAACCAACAAACCATTGATGATTTTGTAAAAAGTATCCGTAGCTTCATTTTTATGGTAAAATGGTTCCCACCATTTGGAAAATTTTCTAGGTCCGCCTCTGACTAGTCATGTTTGATAAAACCTAGCTGATAAGCTATATGAGTAATGACGATGTAAAATGACTTAAAAGAATTATATTGAAAAATTAAATAAATTAATATAAGGGGCATAACTGGAAAAAAGACTCTGGAGCTTATTGAAACGCTTAGAATATTTTCTGTTCTTTTTTCTCTCCATTATCGCTGCTTTCTGGCCTATTGTTTCTCTTCTTAGAACATATGGTCTTTTCATAAATCTTATGAATTCCTTTTTGCAGGCAATTCGAAAACACAGGTTTGTTAATTTGCTGGATGATCCCGGTTCTGCTGATCTAAGTGCGTACGTCGACTTTCCTGCAATCAGGCACTCTGCTGAGGAAGTTTCAGGTCTGCATTTCTTACTTTTGGTAGTGCATACTCTTTACCCACTCCGTCCCAAAATAATGCAATTCTTTGCCCATGAAAGTGTTTCAATGGTCAATCATCTAAATACCCCTTAATAATAACAAATAGAAGAGCCCTCGGGCGTGTAGCTCAATTGGCAAAGGGGTGGAGTGACTTTGCTTAAATACACAACAAGTTCAAGTTTGAATCCTGCGGGAGACGGGCTTGAACCCCTTCGCTAGCCTTAGCCGCTAAGTTGGCTCTGAAATGTCTCCTCACATGTGCTTCCTAGGGGGAGGGTTCCGTGTGGGACCGGTCGGGGTTGCCGGTTTCACCAAAGAAAAAGGAGACCTTTCATTTATCTTGGGACATTCCAAAAAGTAAATCGGAAAGGAGTACTATTTCCTTGCATTCTTTAAATAGGGCAAAATGAATCAAAACATAACGAATTTTGCTTTAGTTCATATTTAGTATATATATATATATATATCAATTAGTGTAATAAACGTTCAATTCTTCCTATTTCGTACTCATTTTCCCTGATAAAATGGTTTTCAGCCCACGTAACATAGGTTGATTTTGATGTGACATTTTTCCATGTAATCAAGAATTACAATATAACTTAACAACTTGGCATCCACGTCATAAGTAGTTACAAGATTTAGGGCCTGTTTGTTAGCAACTTAATGAGCTTAATGGGACTCGCAACTTATTCGGTTAGCTATACATGACCGTTTGGTAGTGGCTTAATGATATTGAAAATGGCTTATTCAGTAAGCAGCTTTTAAGAGGGGATCTTGCGTAGAAAACCAAGTTTTTTTCCAAACCTGCTAAAACCCTCAACAAAAACCTTTCCAATCTATATAGAGAAATCAATTTTGTCCATACAGGGGAAAACCAACGAAACAACCCCTTACCCGTCAAGATGGGTATGAAATGGGAAGAGTTGAACATTTTGTTACACTAATCGAGGAAAAAACCACCATTATATGAAACATGAACCAAGTCAAACTCTGTTGCATTTTGACTTTTTCAAATATTAAGTGGAAATCGTCAACTTTTTAATGATTTGCAGAAGACGTGTCTGTGTACGGCCCCATCACTCAGTCTCAGTTCCTCGGTAATCTTGGGATAAATTTCCGCGTGGAAGCGTTGCTACAGAACTGCACGGAGGAGCAAGCCGAGTCTCTGAGAACTGGATATTGGCGGTTGGTGGGCGATGGTGAAGCCCCATTCTGGGAAGGTCCAGATGAGCTAACACCCATCGGAATGGGTAGTCGATATCTGGCAATGGCCATTGTTAACAAGAAGCAAGGTACCCCTGTTCCCTTCCAGTAAAAAAATCATAGCATAAAATTTTCATTTTTAAGTTACAGAATGCTTAAAAACTATCCTCTGAAAAGATTACCGGGTAGGTCGCCCCCGCCCCCGGGCGGAGGGGGTGGGGAGTTAAGAAGTGCACCCACTTTATCGTTTTTTAGGGGGCTAAAAGGTGCACTCACTTTAAATTGACGTGTGCTCCCTTAAGTTAACAAAAAGTGGTTGCAGAATATTGGCAGTGTCTTTGCATATGACATTATAGGTTGCAAGTTCGAATTTCTTTGACCCAATTTTAATTTTTTAGTAATGGTAGCAAAAAAATAAACAAGGAAAAACTCGTTTGTATGTTGGAAAAAACCATTTGTTTTTTCTTTTTAATTAAACCGGGATTTTTGTAATAAAATTTTGTTTTATTTTATATTATATTATGCTAATTATTTTATGTCCCGCTTACAAGTTTTACTGGATCCGCGATCCGCCTCTAGTACATTAGAGCTGATATCGTTGTGAAATTTTAACAACACATAGCTCTCAAGATCGATTTCAATAGGTATGTATTTTGTCTGAGTTTTCAATGGTTGTGACCCTTTCCAAAACCGCTAGATTTTGGAGTTAAGGGGTGTTTACGAAACTTTTACCGGGTAAGCGTTTATTGGGTGTCACTTACCTTATCGGGTGAGCATGGCAACCCGGGTAAAATACGCTTACCAACAATTCATTTTGATGACCGAGAATGTTACCAATAAAGTAAATGAGGGCGGTGACTCTTGTCGGTAAGCGTTTCGTAAACGGCCTCTAAGTGTTATCATCCCTTCAACTTGGGTTGAAGCTACCATTTAGCGGAGTGATTCTATTGTTTGAAGAATACCATCAAATCCCGTTTGGTTTATAGGATTGGATTGGATTGGATTGGATTGGATTTGGAATTAACTTCCATTCCAATCTCATGTTTGATTGAAGGATTTTCTATATTTGAAAGTCCAGGATTTCATTAAAATCCCACAAACATATGAATTCCCATAGGGGTGGTTGGTATTTTACGGGATTTCTTAAGATGGGTTGGGTTTCGGTGAGAAGTTGAGGTTAACGTGAGAAGCGTGAAAAGTGGTTATCAACCGGTGGATGAGAAATGGACGCACATTAGAATAAGATGCACCGGATAAGATGTACGGGGATGCATTGTATCAATTCCCTTCTAAGGTGCAACTCTGCAAGTCGTCGTAGAATCGACTTCCTGGACTCGGCCGGGCTAGATCCGGACTATTTTTTTTTGGGGGGAAGGGTGTCTTAGGCTATGCCTAGACTAATCCCTTGGCAAATTATGACTGTAAGACATCATCCCTGATTAAACCTCAGTGGACACAATTATTGTGTACGCCTGGATTCAAACCCTAGGCAAATGGGATATTCCACCACATTCCCCAGGGCCTTAACCAGTACGCCACAACTCTTGTGGTTCGGACAATTTTTTTTTATTGGTGTATATTTTAGAATTTTGACTTTGATTTTGATATTTTTCGAATTTGAAAATTGAAAGTTCGAATAGACATTCATAACAAAGGTTTAACGTAATAACATGTTTTTTTAGATATATTTATCATATTGAGGCTTAATGAACCTCTTTTAAGCTTGAGACCTTCTAAATATACATTCCCATTTTTGGGTGTTCACAATATAATGTTGAGCAACATGCAAGATCTAAGATTGTCTTTAGTGTAATATGGTGCAACAAATTAAGGATACGACCCAAAAAAAAATTAAAAAAGAAAAACAATTGAAACTGTTAGGAACATTTATTTACTCTTATTCGAGACAGGTTTCGTTAGGAACCTGAAAACTGTCCACAACGTGACATATGTGTCATATTCATTACGAATATAGATGTATTATTCATCATGAATGTGAGATTCATGATTAATAACACATCCATATTAATCATGAATGTGTGATTCATTATGAATCACACTTTCATATTCATCATTAGTGGTCATTAACGATGAATATTCATCCTGAAATGGGACACGTGATGCACTGTAATCAATTTTGGGTTACTAATGGAACTTCCCTCTTATTCCATATCAAATTTCAAAAAAAGAAAAGATTAAAAAAGGATTTAATCAATAAAATTAAAAGAAATAACAAACTTTAATTTAATTCCAATTCTGTACAAATAGAGCGCAATGTAGTCTCGTCCCCCCTTTATAACTACTTATTGCAAACTTTATACATCCATTAAATTCTTTTGTTGTATATGTATTCCAACAATTATCAACAAACAACTCACTCAATCACAGAAGACCATTAGCTAGACAAAGTGCAACATTCCAAATCCACCAATCACCTAAGTTCAAGGAAAAACGTGTAAAGTTCAAATCCAACCTATCACTATTAATTTTGTAGGCATGGAAAAAGTCAAAAGAAACAAAATAAATACAAAGAATATGAAAATTATAAAGAATCCCAAAATAAATGTTTATGTTAAAAATATTTAATTATTATAATTTTTTAATCAACTAAATAAACAGTTTTACCCTTAATAATAAAAAAAGGCTAATAAATTTATCTATCTTATAACTAAGAATATAACTAAAAATTAGACATACAATTTTGAAAATGAACATTATTCTAGGACGGAATACGACTATACCAACAAGTATATCATAGGATCTAGGATAGGATGTATGGAGTTCTTACTTCTATTTCAAGAGACGGTTTTCCAAAAAAAAAAACCTCATATTTACAAATAAGATTTAGAGGCTCTTTACCAAATTGCTTACCGTGTAAGCAGATCTTACTTATGTTTCAAGTGACTATTTCATATAACCCCTTAGACTTACAAATAAGATTATAAGAATAAGGACATCGATAAGAGTCACCATTCTTGTTAACCTTATCGGGTAAGGTTCTTGACCATCAAAATGACATCATATGCAACAATCTTACTAGGTAAACGTCTACCGGTTAAGACTCGTTCTTTGCTTTGCCTCTGCAAGTAAGATTCTCGGACCATGCCATGTTAATCCGGTAAGATAAGTAATCCCATAAGCGTCTGCTCAGTAAACATTTGGTAAACCACCCCAAGTAAAAAAAATAGAAAGCATAGCTATAATATACGATATACTCCAAACAAGACAATGTAGGATGAAGATTGAACCACAAAAGTAATTTGAAATTGTGGATATATTTTACATCATAGTTCTTGTGCACCACACTAAAAATGGCATTAAAAATCAACCTGTTTTCAAACACCAGGATCGTCCCTATTCAATGGGAACACCTACGGACGTCCCCCTTCTTGACCTCACCACCCTCAACCCCTTCCCTTTAAAGCTATATATATATATATATATATATATTGGTGAAATAGGGGTTTCTAAAAGAATTGGCTCACAGTCACAGGTTACTACAACAAAAGTTACAAAAAGAACCACATTAAATGAAATTTTGCATATACCATTACCATGCTTTCTTCAGCAGTTTAATGTTTCGATCGTGATCGCCTGCCCACATGTCCCGATGGCGCTCGTTTTCTTTTTCCTGAACTCGAACTAATTACACCCGATTCAACGTTCATTGTTTCTCGTCATCTGCATTGTCTCGGTCCAAAATTGTCGTCCGACAAGAGGGAGGTCACAAGCGTTTCGAGCCGTTTCGCCCCGGGAGTTGGTCTCAGAAGCGTGAGATTCCCGACCATAGAGCATGGGTCCGAACCATTTTCGCGACTCCCGGCGCACCACCCACCGGGAACGATCATATCCGGGCCTCGAAACAGTAGTTCGGAGTCGATCATATCGAGCACGGGTTCGTCTTGGTGGAACTTCCTTGCAAACGGCGCGTTGCTACCGACCATTCTTGGCATGTCTTCCGACGTAAGGTAGTGAGGATGCTGCTTTGGAGGGTTGTCCCATGTTATAAAATGGAGATCGCTGTTGACGGTGGTATTCCGGAATTCTTTTGCATTACATAAAACCGTATGGAAATAGCCCTCGGGAGATGAGATGAAATTTGCATAGTACATAAGGACGGTTCTAGGCAAATTGTCCCAACCCCATATACAGAAGTCGATGAAAGGGCGAGATAAAACCATCCAAGCAGATCCTGAGAGAAAAAAACCTCTATGGTCAAAACTAAGAATACACTAAATTGACTTCTCCGAACATTGTAGTTTGGGAGACGTTTACCAACACAAAATGGGTAAGCTGTATTAAGGGGTCGTTTACCAAAATGCTTACCGGGTAAGCGCTTACCGGCAAGGATATTACCCTCACTTACCTTATCGTATAACATTCTAGACCATCAAAATTGATTGTTGGTAAGCGTCTTAAACCCGGTAAACGCTTACCGGGTAAGAGTCATTTTTCTCACTTATTTCTCACTTATCGGATAAGACTCTAGGTCCTTGTTATTTCTCTTACCGGGTAAGATTCTAGGTAGTTTCCATACTCAATAGATAAGGAACGTAAGGTAAGTGATACCGGTAAGCGCTTACCCGGGTAAGTATTTAGTAAACGGTTAAGAGTGCGGTCTAGGCCAGACCTAATCACTCCCTCCCTTAGCTTTACCAGGTCAGCATCATGGGCTGATAAGAAGGGCTTGGTAAACATTACCAGCTGCATCTCTGACCGGGTAAGCACCTCTTACCCGGTAAGAGACGGTAAGCAAATCGTAAACAACCCCTTAGTTTATCGTTGCAAACCAACCATTGTTCTGTAACTTCTGTTTGCATTCATCATAATTGGACTTTTCTGTCCAAAACCATTCGTTCTTGCAAAATGCAGCCTTTATCTGCATTTTTGCAAGAACGATGGTTTGTTTTGGAACAAAGATTAAGGATGATGATTCAAAAAGTCAAAACTCTATAAAAGGTAAATAACAAGAGTACTAAACTCCACATCATTCCTCAAAAAGATATATAGGGATATGTATAAGCCGTGGTATTCACAGAAACAGTAGCAATACCCTTTCGGGTAGTGGACAAGTATGCTTACATCCAAGACCCTACATTCAAATGGGATATAATATTGAATTCGTTTGGTTTACATAATACGGTCATAGGGGTGCTCAGATTGGTGAAAGCCAGCACCGACCACAGAAACACAAGTTGTAACATTTAGAAATTGATTTGGTACGTTTAAGATGCGTTCAAGAGGGAAAGGGTTTGCGCACCCCTACCCTACAAGTCCCACGGCCAATGGGGGAGATAAATCGCGGTGCCTAAGGTAGGGTGGGCAGGGCCGGATTTGAACCCGATACCTTGTTGTGGAAACTCCACCGTCCCTCTTCCTCCTTAAGTTCCTAACGCTAGAAAATCCGAAAGTTGTTATTCCAAAGAGATACAGAAGTTCACTAAACCTTTAGGATGTACGATCACAGACAATAATAGTTGCACTGTACAAAGGATCGGAGATGTTGTATGCGCATGATTAAGCAATTTGCTTATACCCACGGTTGTCACTACTCACTAGGATTTTTATTAAATCTAATGAGTATTCAATATTACTCTTCAATCAAGGAAGACCTTTTCCATTTTATACAAAGAAAGCCAAACATGGGAAATGTAAAACCAAACCAAAGGGAGCCCTGAATCCGGAGGTGGAGTCTAAGGAGGTGGGATGAAAGCAAACAAGTCCTGTACCCCAAACAAGGGAATGTCATCCAAGCTATCTAACTGTCATAAGCATTTTTCTTTCAACATTTCTGCAGTGAAATTGTAGGACTCCATGTATTAGACTCGTCTAAAAAGCCTCTAAACAATAACTCATGGTGGGAAGTATTGGTAGGGAAAAGATCAAATGAGAACCATAAATATTTTGAGAACCGTGAGAACCAATATATGCATTATGCATATACACTAAATGAATTTCATCGAGTATACGCATCAATGCATATATACGAGCATGCATAGTAGATATGCATTGATGAATATACTCATCGACAAAATACATATCTTGATAGGGTGTTAAATATATATATATATATATATATATATGCATATACTAGTTATCACAATTCTCAAAACATTTATGGTTCTCATTTGAACCTTCCCCATTATTGATAATGGGCAAAAAGTTCACAACCAGAACAGATGTGGGAACTGGGAATGGATGTTACAAAAGGACAGCAGAAACATCAGAAACAAGCTATGCTCAGCTAAATCAGGTAAAAAAACATATGCCAAATTGCCAACAAAGATTTTGTAAATGCACATGGAAAAATATGGAGTTTTAACATATGCCAAATTGCCCAAAATATGGAGTTTTAACATGTTCAGGTTTTCAACTAAATCACATACAAAATCAAATCATTAGAAACCTATGCTAGCTCATTATATATCCAATCAGAAAGCTAAACCACCCAGGTATATCCCATCAGAAAGCTAAACTAGCCCGGTATATCCCATCAGAAAACTAAACTAGCCCGGTATATCCCATCAGAAATCTAAACGAGCCTGGTATATCCCATCAAAAAACTAAACGAGCACAGTATATCCTATCAGAAGGTGGGCTTTAGGAGGGTGAGATTTACACAGTCGTGTTGTCTATCCCAAACAATAGCGGCTGTTTTCAGCTTGAATCATTAAATAGTGCCATAACTACATGTCTATGTCACAAATTATGGACACCATAATAGATAAAACAACCAAGAGACAACCAATATGCAAAACCAATTACCATAAACGGCTAATAGGAATGAAGTAAATAAATTATGTGGATAGAAAAAAATGCCATAAAAAAACCTGTAAACAATTTGAAGGCTGTCGGCACACTTCTTCTCTGTGTGATCCAAAAAACATCAGTTTTTTCCGTCATATACAGCCCAGGATCAACGATAACAGGCTTAGCTCTCTGAAACCTGAACAACACACATTCATTGAGATCACTACACCGGAAAGGATCTGATGATCCGAAATATTGATTTTCTACAACAAAATCAAGGAGATCTTACTCTTTCCATCCGATATTACTTGTATGATCGATGAAATTGAGATCTCTCGGTAGAGAAGAGAACGTATGAAACAGATCTGGAAACAAAAACAAAAATCATCAAAGCCTGTTTGACAAGAGAAATGCGTTGGATTGATTAACAAAAAGGAAGAGAAGTTCACCGTCTTGTGTGACGAGTGGATAATCAGAGGCGCTGAGATTGATAAACCAGTCCCAATCTCCACCTTCTCTCAACAGGATCGCCGCCGCGTGAAGCGTATTCGCCACCATAGTAGGACCACGATACGTCACGAGATTCGCCTTGGTGATCATCACAACATTGCCGAATTTCACGAAAACCGGATGATTTTTCACAAACTCATACAACTCAAGCCTCTCCTCCGGTGAAGATTCAGCGTCCAGATGCACGACGTAACGGTTATTCGGATGGTACAAAGCAAGTAAAGTCCGCCGGAGCATAACGCCGTCGTGATTTGAACCAGAAATGAGGTAAGCAAATCGAGGCGGATGAGGAACATCGGAGACACCGATTGAACTGAGCTTATCTTCAACAAAAACCGAAGAACCGACGGTGGCGTAGTAGCCATAGATACCGTTACCATCAAGTGAAGTTAGGGTTAACAGGAACAGGAGAAATAGGAAGACGGTTGACCCAACAGCTAATGGATAGATCCATTTCCTCTTTATAGTATGTGGATGCCTCAAATGCATGTAAAAACTCCTCAATTTCTTCATGAATAACCTCAGTTTTCACACGAATTCACTCACCGAACTGCAGCGATGGCGGAGAGATAATATTTCCGGCGGCTGATCTTGAAATTTGGGCGAAAAAACGAAATGAGGAATCAATTGACGACCAGATTCGTTTGAGAGAAGTATGTATGTCGTTTTTCTTCTCTCTCTTCACAGTAATCAAGATGTGCATCAATGGCGGCGAGTGTGGATTTCGAAGCTCAATGAGAAGAAGGTGTGAAGATGGGAGTTGAGTTTTGGGAGTTGGGTGTGTGAATGAGATTAGAAAATATGGAGTTTTGTACAAATAATTCAACTTATATTTGAAATAATAAGGACAGAATCTTATTTTTAAAGATTAAAAATAAAATTTATTTTATTTTATACTTGAAATTACATATTAACCATTAAAAATAATAAGGACAGAATCATTAATTTTCAATCATTATCTCTAACAATTTTAACTCCCTTCAAATCATTTCTCACTTTTAACTTCCCTAAAATAACTCTCAACATATTTTAGATATAAAAAATCTAAAATATAATTAAAAAATCTTACAGAATATTTTATAAAAAAATATATATATTATTAAACCAAAATAAATTACATTATATTATTAAGTCTAAATTAAACAAATTTATATAAAAAAAGCATTATCACTCTCTCACAACCATCCAAAATCGTAATGTAAATCGACAAAAAATAGAAAATAAAATGAAACATTAAAATCGTGATGTATCTAGTTGCATTGCGCGAGTACACTTCTAGTCTATATTATAAAGCATGGATAAAAAACTCTTAAATACAAATTATTAGGCATAAGATACCATTATTTTATACAAGATTTTAAAAATCTCTTAATTTACAAGTATCAAAACACAAAATACATATTACTAGTGCAGACTTCTAACACCCACCAATTTGGTATGTGCAATGTCTTTCTTTTATGCAGACTTTTCCATGTATCACTATTAATTAATATATTATATTACTATAATTTTGTTTTAATTATATTATTAAATATGTAATTGGTTATTTTTTCTAGATGTCATTAAACTATATAAGATAATCATTGAATTCTAACAAAATACTTAATTTTTGTATATAAAAATCATTATATTATTAAGCCTAAATTAAACAAATTTATAAAAAAAAACATTATCATTTTCTCAAAATCATCCAAAATCATACTGTAAATCGACAAAAAAAATAAAATGAAACATTAAAATTGTGATGTATATCGCTGCATTGTTCGAGTACGCTTATAGTATGTTTTAAATAGTAATAAATAAATTGGATTTTGATAGTATATATCGAGTTAAAATAATTATATTTCTAAGTTTTAACTATGTATTTTTTTTAAATAATATGTTGGTTTTAGGTATAATTTTTCATTACCTCTCGAGTAACTTGCTACTCATATTTCATCTCTTTTTTTATGTAAGTGAGAGAATAAGCAATCTCAAACACCCCTAAATAACAACTTATTAACTTATTATATTTTGGTACCACAATAAGCTAGTCCAAACATTTTTTATAAAACTTATTTTTGTCACCGCATAAGTTAATAAGTATTTAAAAAAAAACATAAGTTGTTTTAAATAAGCAATCCCAAACACCGCCTTTAGTAGCTTAATAAGACTAACAATTTATTTGATCGGATATATATGAAAGCCAATAAAGGGGGACAACGAGTAGTAGAAATGGAGGTTTGGGGCCAATATTTACTTCTCTATTATATTGCTCAATACGTTCACGGATAATATTACTAATTTCGTCGGCTTAAATGGTTACCACGAGTATTTGTTAATTCTTTTTTGAAAAACAAAATAAATGACTATCTTGTAATATAAAAAAAAAGTTTATTCAGTAAGCTTATAGGGAAAGTTTTATGCAGAAAGCCACGTTTTTTTCCTGAACCTGTCTCTCTCAACTAAAAAAATACACTTGTTCCATCTATGGAAAAACCTCATCAATAAAAACTTTATAAATATACGGACAAATTAACCCATACAAAACTTAATGAAAACCCAACCAACCAACCAGTCATAAGTGAGTAGGGTTGTGAATATGCGTAGATGTGAGTGGGGTATGTTAGAAGATGATAATGATTGAAGGAGACGATGAATATGCTGAAGGCTTGATGACTTCGATATATTGATTGAGAGAATAAACTTACAATACGACCAAATAATAATGAGAAAGTTAACCTTAGACTAGAAGATACAAGGTATTTATACATAGACTATATGGGCTTGGGCCTTATACACACATGGGCCTGGGCCTTATACATATATACACACTAACATCCCCCCTCAAACTCAATCGGGAGAAGAATGAGCCAGATGGAGTTTGGAAACTAGATCACGAAATCGTCCTGGTAGATGAGCTTTAGTGAAAAGGTCGGTCGGTTGATTAATAGTTGAAATAGGAAGAAGCTGGATAGTCTGACGAGTCACGTGTTGACGAACAAAGTGACAGTCAATTTCAATATGCTTCGTTCGCTCGTGAAAGACATCATTGTGAGCGATCTGAATCGCACTGTTGTTGTCTCACCACAATGGAGTTGGAGAATGTTGAGGAGCCCCCATGTCAGAGAGTAGCCAGCGTAACCACACAAGTTCTTGAGCCGTGTCAGCTAGTGCTCGATACTCAGCTTCAGTACTGGATCGAGCTGTGAGAGATTGTTTCTTGCTCCGCCAAGATATGAGTGAGTCTCCAAGAAAGAAACAGTAGCCGGTAGTGGAGCGACGATCAGTCATGTCACTGTCCCAATCAGTATCAGAAAAGCCTCGCAAAGTCAATGATGATGTGGATGTAAAATGAAGACCGTGAAACATGGTCCCTTTTAAATATCGAAGGATGCGCAAGACAACAGCATAGTGATCGGAACAGGGTGCAGACATGAACTGACTGACGGTATGAACAACATAGGCAATGTCAGGGCGTGTCAGGATCTTAGTTCTAAACAAGAATAAACTCTCAGAAAACAATATCAAAGAAGTTTGCGGAATAACACTTTGATACTCAATGAAACAGTAAACAAACAGTAAATCTGATGAACAACTTGCAAACTCTTATTGAATGATTGAAAGTCACAAGCTTTTACACACAACCTCAATATTGATGAACAGACTCACCAATAGGAATTCTACTTCTCTAGAATTAGGGATCTAACCTTGAGGTTGATTCTCTCTATGAAAGCTAAAACTCAGAAATATTGTTCCTACTAAAGAAACAAACTATTCTATACATATACTGAAGATAAAAGATAATTACAAAACAATAAAAGATCTTCAGTATAATCTTCCATCATTATCTCCAAGCTTCCATGAATATCTTCACACCAGTTGTCATCCTTGCCATATAATCTTCATCTCATAAGCAGCATTAATTCTTCAGCAGCATTAATACTCTAAGCAGTATTAAGTTCAACAGTACTAACTATGCTCAGCAGTATTAACTTTGTTCTAGCAGTACTAACTCCAGCAGTACTAACTACTAGCAGTAGTAATCATGATGTACTGGCAGTAGTAACTTTGTTGTAGCAGCATTAACCATACTCAATCATTTCTGAATTTCCCAACAATCTCCCCCTAACTTGACTTTTAGGAAGAGAAGTCAAGTTCTTCAGTTAGTCTTCAAGATGCTTTCAACACTTCAGTTTACACCCCTAGATTAGGATCCAAACCCAAGCTTTGATTGATGATTCTGCTAACCACAACCTTTGCCATTGCTGAATCTTTTGAACAAATAAGCTTGGCATTCAACATTGCTTGTAATTTACCCTTGCTGTGATCATAGATTTTATCAACCAAGTAGTACTCATGATAAGCTCTGTCTACAGTGATGACATAGACTCCACACCTTTCAAATATCATCCAATTTTCTATTCTTTGGAATTTATTCTGTAGATGCAAATCTCTGATCACATGTTGAACTTTGCTAGGATCAAACATCATGCACAAGTACTCCATGGCTAATCTGATTAAGCTCATTCCTTCTCCTGTCAGCTCCTTTTCATATAGACCCAATCCAACTTTAAACATCTCTTCTAAATCTGATCTTGAACAGTTTCTGATGAGTCTACCCCAAGTAGAGTACACTTCATATATATCTCCCACTCTCCTAAGCCTGAAGTATTTCTTTCTTTGATCTTCCAGAATATCCCAAAAGATGACTTCTGGTGCTTTCATAGAAATGGGATCAGCTTGAACTAGTTCATCATCTGTTATAGTCATATAAAGCTCAAGATGCACATTAGATTGCTTATTGGACTGTTCTGGGTTCTGCACAGATTCTGCTGAAGGAGTCACATGAGGTTCTGCTTCAGTTTCTGCTCTTTCTTCACCTCTTGGCCTTTTGGACTGCCTTTTGGAAGCTATAGACTTCACCCTTTTTGCAGATTTAACTTCCATACCAACATTTTCTGGCTCTTCCTTTGTAGGTGTGCCTTCCTCAGGAAATGGTTGTTGAATGTTGAGATCATGCCTCTCTTTCATTCTTCTTTCAGCCTCTTCCCTTTGTGAGGAGTCCCCTTGAAGCTTAGCCATTTCTTTCTTATACAGCTCCTCAACCTTGCTGTATGCCATGTTGGTGAACATCTCTCCTTTGACACCAATTGAGCCTTTCAGGAAATTTATCATTTTTCTCCTTTCCCGATTGGCCAAAAAGGTCTTGGAAGGTTGTCTTTTCTGCTTCATAACTGGCATTCTTTGCTTAGAAACTTTCACAGAGCTTTTCTTGGCTTCAGCTGCTGCTTTTAAACTCTCTTGATACTCAACATTGAGTTTTCTGGCCATTATCTTTGCAAGCTCTCTATCCTTCTTTGATTGAAGTTGTTCTTCCTTTTCCATCTCAGCCTGAAGTAGCTTTACCATTTCTTCATCCAACTCAATCTGACTTTTCTTCTTTAAAAGTTGTTCATGTTCAACCATCTTTGCTTTTCCCTTTGCATCTTTTAAACCTGCCTCATTTATCTCTTTTCTTTTCCTTTCAAGGCCTCCTTCTGTAATGACCACTCCCTTGGCCTTTTTAGAAGCCTTAGGAGTATCATTCTTTGCTTTTACCAATGTTTCTGCAATTTCCATTTCTTCAACAGAAAGCCCTATTACTGCTGCTTCTGTTACTGCTGCTTCTTTTACTTCAGCAGTATTAACTGTTTCTGCTGCTTCAGCAGCATTAACAATTTCTGTTGCTTGAGCAAATTTTGTTTCCTTTTCTGCTGCTATTGATTCTGTTACTTTCTTTATTTCTGCCTCTTGCTCCCCCTCAACCGCAAATGCCCTCTCAGCAGTACTTTCTTTCTCTGTTTTAGCCTCTTTCTCCCCCTTGTTGGAAGCATCTTTATTATTTGACCTCTTCTTCAACACAAACTGCTTTCTCCTCTTCTTTTGCACCAACTTTGTCACCATTTTCTTCAATTTTTCAATTTGTACTTGTTGTGACAGAATCACCATTTTCATCTCCTCTATGTCTTTTCCTTGCTTGATTACATCCAGGTTGATATTGCCCATTGTTTCCATCAATTCATTATAGTCATATTTGTCCTCACCTTCTCCAGGAGTGTTACCCCCTTTTGAAGGATCATTGGATCTTTTTGTAGTGGAAGTCTTCTGCCTAGCAGAAGCACTATCCACCCCCTTAGTTTCTTGGCACCTGGGACCTTTGAATGATTGCTCATTCAAAGTTGCCATGGGGGAGGTCTTATTTATGTTACCACTGTCCTCCTCTGTGTTAGCAGGAGTAGTGGCAGCCTGCTCACCTATATGCTCAACCATCTCCTCAGTGAGCACCTCCTTGGGGTTGGGAGACACCCCTGTGGTTTCCCTGTAGATATTCTCTAAAGGAGAATTCTCCCTTAGAGGGCTTAAAGGCTCTGTAGGTGATGGTACAAGAAGGGAAGGAGCCTTCTTTACCTTTTTCCTTATATAAGTTTGGGTAATTGGAGAGGTTGGCTTTTGAAGTAGAGACTGGGGGATTGATATAGAGTGGGAAGGTTGGGATTGGCTAGCAGTGGGATGGTCTAATGAGGGCCTTGAACCTGCTGCCATACCTTCTTCAGTGTGGGACACCACCATCATTGTAGAAAATAATGGGGTGTCAACTCCTTTCGAGTCAAATGGGGATCTCTTCATGTTTGAAAAGACCTTACCTTTGGGAATTTTTGGTACATATACCTCATCAAAGTGAGGCATATCCGTCAATTCGTGGGTTATAACTTCTTGTACAAACCTGGGGTACATATAAAAGCTCTTTTTGCTTCCCAAGTTTGAGACAAGATCACTGAAAATCATTCTGGAAAAATTGTACCTTATGGCAGTGGCCAAACAGACCAAAGCATAAGCAATGGTACTGCTAAACTCACTCCATCCAGTAGTCTTTTTGGAAATGCAGTGCATAAGGGTATGAACAAGAAAACGCCATTGGGTATAAAATTTTGCTTTTGAGAATTTAAAACCACCCAATAGGCCTCCATATCCCATTCTTGACAAATTTGAGAACAAGTCCTCATTAGGAAGAGAAGTCATACCTTCAGCATCGTCTAGACGTAGACAGATGCGTATCACCTCTTAAGATACTGACAAGTTTTTGTCACACACCCTTGTTTTCAGAATCTGCACACCATTCTCTGTGACTATGGTGGCATTCGCCCAGAATTGCTTTTGATGCTCAATGTAGATAGTTGGAGACACAGTTAGAGCATGGGCGATATGGCTAGACTTCAGAAAATCCACTATCTGATGAAAGCTTGTAGCTTGCTTTGGCTTTTGTAGCATTGCGATTTCATTGTGCTCGTCAATAAATGCCATAGACGCCATTGAGCTTGAGTATTCTTGCCTGAAACACTTGATTCTTGAGAGAAAAGGGTTAGAGAGAAAGTGAACAGTATTCAAAGAGTCGTTATGAACTTTTAGGCGGGCAAAGAGTATTTATAGTGTATGGGACATAAGCAGTATAAACCTAGAGCAGTATTAACTACCTAGCAGTATTAACTGAGAGCAGTATTAACCACTAGCAGTATTAACTAACTAGCAGTATTAACTGAGAGCAGTATTAACCACGAGCAGTATTAACTAACTAGCAGTATTAACTGAGAGCAGTATTAACCACTAGCAGTATTAACTGTGCACTGGCAGTATTAAAACTGCACTGGCAGTATTAACTATACTTACTCTTTTTGAAGCTTATGAAGGCAATAACTTCCTGTGACAGATGATTAGCAGTACACAAATAACCAAAATAGCAGGTATAGGAACACTTTTTAAAAACATGAGTTCATTCAGAGTTGATCATGCCCACACTTGAGACCAAGAAAGTGAATCTACCCACATCAAAAGCTTTAGTGAATAGATCTGCAAACTGGTTGTCAGTATGAACTTTGGCAACTTGAATGAGCTTCTTTTCATTGCAATCTCTGATAAAGTGATACCTGATCTCAATGTGCTTTGTTTTGGAGTGCTTGACTGGATTATTAACAATTCTTATAGCACTGCTATTGTCAATAAAGATTGGAGTGTGAAGAAATGTTACCCCATAGTCCAACATCTGATTCTGAATCCATAGAACCTGAGAGCAGCAACTTGCAGCAGCAATATACTCAGCTTCTGTTGTTGATAAGGACACTGTGGTTTGTTTCTTGCACTGCCAAGATACTAGTCTTGCACCCAAAAGTTGACATCCCCCTGAAGTAGACTTTATGTCCATGTTAGCACCACCCAAGTCACTATCTGAATATGCAATCAAGTCGAATGAAGATTCATATGGATACCAAAGACCTAATCTAGGTTGCCCTTTTAAGTATCTGAATATCCTCTTCACAGCTTGAAGATGTGATTGTTTTGGCTTGACTTGGAATCTGGCACATACACATACTGGAAACATGATATATGGTCTTGAGGTTGTGAGATACATTAGAGATCCAATCATTGATCTATATAGATGTACATCAACATCCTCCCCCTCAAGATCAGCAGTGATCTGTTTGTGAGTTTCCATTGGTGTGCTTGCTGGCTTTGAGTCTTTTAAACCATATTTATCCAGGATGTCTTGCACATACTTTGATTGACTGATAAAGATCCCATCTGACTGCTGTTTCACCTGAAGTCCAAGGAAGAAGGTAAGTTCACCCATTGAACTCATTTTAAAGCTCTTGTGCATCAGCTCTTCAAAGTCTCTACACATCTGATCTTTTGTGGATCCAAAAATGATATAATCCACATAGATCTGAACTAGTAGGATGCCCTTCTTACTTCTTTTAATGAAAAGGGTCTTGTCAATTATGCCCCTTTCAAACCCATTTTCCAAGAGATAGGTAGACAGAGTGTCATACCATGCTCTTGGGGCTTGATGTAGACCATAGAGTGCTTTCTTCAGCTTGTATACTCTGTCAGGATATGTAGGATTTTCAAAACCAGGTGGCTGACATACATATACTTCTTCATCAATTGTACCATGTAGAAAGGCACTCTTTACATCCATTTGATAGACCTTGAACTTCATGTATGAGGCATAGGCTAGGAACAGCCTAATTGCCTCTACCCTTGCCACTGGAGCAAACACTTCATCATAATCTATGCCCTCTTCTTGAGTGTACCCTTGAGCCACAAGCCTTGCTTTGTTCCTGATCACAATTCCTCTCTCATCCTTTTTATTCCTGAAGATCCACTTGGTGCCAATAGCTCTATGACCTTTTGGAAGGTCCACCAAGTCCCAAACATCCTGTAGTTTGAATTGAAGTAACTATTCTTGCATGGCTTCTATCCAACTTGAGTCTTTCATTGCATCATAGGCCTTCTTAGGCTCAATCTGGGATAGGAAGCAGGAGAGTACTGTGTGTTGTTGATCATGCAGCTCTTGAAGTCTGCTTTGATTCCTTGTTATCATAGGAGAAGAGATGTCTCCTATGATCAGCTCTGGAGGATGATTCTTTTGAGTTCTAGTCTGAAGACTCGGTTCTTCATGGATTCCCACCTCTAGATTGGAATCATTTAAGTCAGCTGAGGGGATCACCTCAGCTACCTCAAGCTCTTTATGCACTGAAGACTCCTCTTCTCTTCTTTCTTCTTCCCTCTGTATTGGCTCAGTTATAGTTTCTTTTTCACATAATTCAACTAGTTCTTTTGTAGGCATAGGAAAGATCACAGACTGAGGAATAATGTCTTGAACTTGTGTGTCCCCTGATCCTCCACTTCCTGAACCTGCATAATCATCACTACTGAAACCAAAAGAGTTAGTTAGTGAATTAATGTCAAACAGCCACTGAGGACCAGACCCAATAGGATTTGATGTGTTCTCATTGCATTTGACATTGTCACTTTCCTCAATTATTCTAGAAGAAGTATTAAAAACTCTGTAAGCCTTGCTCTGAGATGGGTAACCAACAAGGAAACCATCATCTGCCTTGCTATCAAACTTTCCCAAGTGAGATTTAGTATTGAGAATAGTACAAGGACACCCAAAAGGTTTGAAAAATCCAATAAAGGGTTTTCTTTTATTAAAAAGCTCATAAGGTGTCTTGTTCTTAGGCTTGACTACTAGTACTCTGTTTTGGACATAGCAAGCAGTATTAACTGCTTCTGCCCAGAAAGTTATTGGGAGTTTAGAATCAACTAACAGAGATCTAGCAGCCTCAATCAGTGTCCTATTCCTTCTCTCAGCAACACCATTTTGTTGTGGAGTCCTAGGAGCACTGTATTGTCTCTCAATTCTTTTTTCTTCACAAAAGGTGTTTAGATCAATATTTTTAAATTCAGTGCCATTGTCTGACCTAATGACTTTTACTTTTTGATTAGTTTGGTTTTCAATTCTTAGAATAAAGGATTTGATCAGTCCACTTGTCTCATCCTTAGTCCTTAGAAAATATACCCAAGTAAATCTAGAGTAATCATCAACAATAACTAGGCAGTATGATTTCTTACCTATACTCATAACATTTGTAGGGCCAAACAGATCCATATGCAATAAATGAAGAGAATTAGAGATTGTGTTCACCTCTTTGGACTTATGAGAAGTTTTGTGTTGTTTGCCTTTGAGACAAGCAACACAATGATCATCACATGAATATACTTTAGAAGGCAAACCTCTTACAAGGTTGTTTTTAACAAGCTTATTTATTGTTTTAAAGTTCATGTGACACATCTTTCTGTGCCAAAGTGATGATTCATCCAGAGAAGCTTTTGAAACAAGAAAATTTAAGGATGAATCAGATGAAACACTTTCCATATCCAAACAGTATACATTATCCTTTCTGGGGGTTCTTAGTAGTATCATCTTTTCATCAACTACCTTGAATCCAGGAGCAAGGATAATACATTCACAATCTGTAAATAATATACTATGTTGTTTGTCACAGACCTGTGATACACTTAACAGGTTGTACCTTAACTGATCAACATAGAATACATCTTCAAAGGTCATTTTCCCTTTGGTTACATCCCCCTTACCACTTATCTTACCTCCATCTGGTGTATTACCAAAGGCAACATGTCCACCATCAATTTTCTTGAAATTCTTGAGGCATGACATGTTCCCTGTCATGTGCCTAGAGCAACCACTATCAACATGCCAGATGCTCTTCCCCTTGAGCTGTTGGTTGCCCTGCACATAAGATTAGACAATTAGTATTGATTGGGAACCCAAGCCAAAGTGGTCTTGGGTCTCCCTTTCTCATCAAAATACTTAAATTCCTTTTTGATGAGGTTTTTAAAATCAGAACACTTATTATTTGAGTACTTTGTCAAGATTATTGGTCTAGAAGCACTAATACTTGAAGCAGCACTATCTTTAGAAGTACTAACAAAGTTAGCAGTACTAACATGTTTGGCAGTATTAACCTTGTTGGCAGTACTAACAGAGTTAGCAGTATTAACATTTGCAGAAGTACTAACAATGTTAGCAGCACTAACATTGGTAGCAGTATTATTGCTTCTAGCAGCACTATCACTGTCAGCAGCACTATTTGTGGTAGCAGTACTAACAACTTTAGTGCTTTTAGGTATCCACATCTTGGCACTGTCTTCCACATTCTTTTTCTTCATGTGGCTTTTAGATTTAACAACTTTCTTAGCCACATGGTTCTTTTCTTTCTTCCTATAACCAAAGGGTTTTTGAGTAGATCTCTGAAAATTCAGCCTTTGGTTCATAGGATTGAAATAGCAGTATTTGGCAATGTGATTAAGCTTTCCACAAATAAAACAGAGTTTTGGTCTATTGATTTTACTCAGATCAATCCCTTGTTTTTGTGCCCACTGATTATTCCAGTTTCTCTGATTTCCCCTTGGTTTATCATGTTTTTGGGGCTCAGATTTATTGCATGCACACTGTTTACAAAGGATAGGGTTCACAACAGTGGTCTGTTTATAATGAACCTTCTTGGTCTTTCCCTCAGTCTTCTCTATCTCATTGGACTTGACCCAATGCTTTCCACATCTCTCATTGGTAATTATGTGGTTTTCTATAGGAATCTCACCACTCACAGTGTTGTCCTTATTCTTGACAGTTTCTTTCTCAGTTTTATCCTCAACAACCACTTCATCTAAGGGATCTATCTCAGTGGCTCCCTCAGGTAGATCCTTTCTATCCTTTGTCTCTAACAAGTCTGAACTAGGAGGGATGTAGTTGTTGTTGTAGGGTGGTGGTGTGGTATTGTACCCTATTCCTCTTCTCATTTTATCATGAATATGAGTTTGTAGTAAAGAGTCCATTGCTTTAGAAGCATTGGAAAACTTTTCTACATCTAACTTGACTTTAGCTAACTATCCTCTTAACTTATCACTCTCCTATTTAGATTTGGTCAGTTGGAGTTCTAGGTCATTCTTCTCCCACTTCCAGTAGTTTGTGTCATATGAATGTTGAAGTTCATTGGCTTGAAAACTCTTAATCTGATCTTCAAACCTCTCAATAATCCTCACATAATCTTTTATGTCCTTTTCTAATCTCTTAAGGTCATCACTCATGTTCTGGTTGTGATCCCTGTACCTTTTAACAGTGTTAATGCAATTTTGAGAACAAAGATTAGAAGTTACCTTTGTGGGGAGATCAGACACCTCTGCCATTAGAGCTTGGTTTTGGATAGCCTCTTCTGCTTGATCACTCCAATCAAACCCCATACCTTGTTGAGAGACTAGGGCTTGTGCATAGTTTCTGTTATTATTGAAGCTTCCAGACTGTGCTTGTTGGTGGTTGTTGTTGTGAGACACTCCACTTCTGCATTCCCTAGCAAAGTGTCCCTTTTGATGACATTTATAACATTCCACCTTTGACTTGTCAAAACCTGCTCCATTTTCTCTTCTTTGGGAGAAGTTGTTCCTCCTAGTTCTCTTGATGAACTTCTTTACTCTCATAGAGAGCATGGCCATCTGCCATTTAATGTCCATCTCTTCAAGATCATCTGGATGGAGTTGTTCCAAGTCATCATTAATTAGAGAAGAATTTCCATGACTGGACAGAAAGGCTTCAAACACAGATTCAGTGCCTTTCTCTTGATTTGTTCCATTAGCAACACTAACTGATTCAGGGTTGGATGTAGAATCAATTGATGCTGATAGGAGTGCAGCATTGTGAACATACCTAGAAGGCTTCTTCTTAGCCTCTACCTCAGATTCAAAAACTCTTAGATCATTGTATAGATCATCAAGTTCCTTTTCTTCCAGTTGATCATTCTGTCTGAAAGAGACAGTATACATGGTCCATTCATCACCCAGGGACCTTAAGAACTTCCTGTTTAGATCATCTTGATCAATTTGTACTCCCACAGTAGCTAGTTCACCAATTAGCTTGTTGAACCTGTCAAAAGTTTGAGTCATTGACTCATTCTTGGTTGACATAAATTTCTCATATTGTTGCTTCAATATAGCCTTCTGATTTCTCTTGGTACTTTTGGTACCTGAGAATCTCTTCTCTAGAGCATTCCAGAGCATCTGTGCATCAGTGCAACTGCAAAATTGGTGTTGATATTCATTGGGAATGGCCAAGAGCAGAGTGCTCAAGGCTTTCATCTCTGTTTGCCTTGTCTTTCTTTCTGCATCTGTCTTTGATGGAGTTCTCTTTCCATCTGCACCAATCTTTCTTGCATCAGATGGGCCATTCTCAATGATGTCCCTCCCACATAGAGTAATCAGTGAGAAGAATGTATTGCTTTATTCTAATCTTCCACATGTCGAATTCATTGGATCTAAGCATTGGGACCTTTGAGACCAGGGCACTGTTTGATTCAACAACGTTTTCCATGATGAATAAGATTTCTGAGAATACAGGCTCTGATACCACTTGTCAGGATCTTAATTCTAAACAAGAATAAACTCTCAGAAAACAATATCAAAGAAGTTTGCGGAATAACACTTTGATACTCAATGAAACAGTAAACAAACAGTAAATCTGATGAACAACTTGCAAACTCTTATTGAATGATTGAAAGTCACAAGCTTTTACACACAACCTCAATATTGATGAACATACTCACCAATACGAATTCTACTTCTCTAGAATTAGGGATCTAACCTTGAGGTTGATTCTCTCTATGAAAGCTAAAACTCAGAAATATTGTTCCTACTAAAGAAACAAACTATTCTATACATATACTGAAGATAAAAGATAATTACAAAATAATAAAAGATCTTCAGTATAATCTTCCATCATTATCTCCAAGCTTCCATGAATATCTTCACACCAGCTGTCATCCTTGCCATATAATCTTCATCTCATAAGCAGCATTAATTCTTCAGCAGCATTAATACTCTAAGCAGTATTAAGTTCAACAGTACTAACTATGCTCAGCAGTATTAACTTTGTTCTAGCAGTACTAACTCCAGAAGTACTAACTACTAGCAGTAGTAAAATCTACTAGCAGTAGTAATCATGATGTACTGGCAGTAGTAACTCTGTTGTAGCAGCATTAACCATACTCAATCATTTCTGAATTTCCCAACAGGGCGAGTCACTGTCAGATAAACAAGTGACCCCACTAACTGTCGATACAAAGTAGGATCACGCAGAGGAGGTCCAACATTCGGAGCTAAATGAAGGTTGTGCTCAAGAGGAGTGGATGCAGTTTTGTTGTCAGTAAGCCCAACTTTTGACAAGAGATCTGAGGTGTATTTGGCTTGACAAAGATAAATTCCCGATGGATCTGAGAGCACCTCAAGACCAAGAAAATAATGTAAAGAGCCAAGGTCCTTAATCTCAAAACAGAAGCTGAGAGATGTATTGAGATCAGCTATGCCTGTAGAGTCACTCCCAATAATAATCATATCATCCACATACAAAAGAAGTAAGATTGTGCCAGCCTTAGTGGTCCGAGTAAACAGTCCGGAATCGTAGTGGCTGGGTGGGAAACCCAGAGAGGTGACTGTGGAACTGAACTTCTCAAACCAAGCTCGCGGATCTTGCTTGAGTCCATAAAGAGCCTTCCGAAGACGACAAACATGACCTTGTGGAAGTCGAACGCCTGGAGGAGGTGTCATGTAGACTTCCTCAGATAAGTCACCGTTCAAGAAGGCATTCTTAACATCCATCTGAAAAAGAGGCCATTGTTTGGTAGCTGCGATGGCTAGGAGACTGCGAACAAAAGTGACTCGAGCAACAGGTGCAAATGTCTCCTCATAATCGATGTCGTACTCTTGATTGAAGCCCTTGGCTACAAGGCGAGCTTGTACCGATCAATAGAGCCATCAGATTTTGTCTTGATTTTGAACACCCATTTGGAACCAATGGGTGACTTGCCCGGTGGAAGAGGGACAAATTCCCATGTCTGAGCTTTGTCAAGAGCCTGAAGTTCCTCATCCAAGGGATTAGTACGTAAATTATAAAAGATCGTAAATTTGACCAACTATGTAACATGAGTAAAAAAAATTCAGAAAACAGATAACACAAAATTAAAGATTCTGAAAAAAACTAAGAACCCAGACACAACCCTAAAGAAGACTAAGAACACATTGATAAAAACCCATAAAAACGAAATTAGTTTTTTTTTCTTTTTTTTTTGTAAAGGGTGTATTGGGCCTATTACCCAGACTAATCCCTTGTAGGAAGTGGGTTCGTGATTGGACAACAGAGTAGCATAAACATGATAATCACGAAGATGAGAGGGAACTTGTCTTACCCGATCTGATCGTCGAACATTCTGAGATTGAGACGTTCCAGGAGACAAAGACTCAGCAGGCAGCTCAGATGTTGGCTGTGCGGATGGAGCAGATGATTGATGTTGATCAGGAAAACTAGGAGAGGTAGGCTGTGTAGAGGCAGGAGACTCTGAAGGAGAGGTGAATTCGGAAGGTGTTTGAACAATAGGCGGAGACAAAGTGATGTCAGATTGGAGTGAGTCCAATGAGACGGAAGCATCAGTAAATAACGGAGCGGTGAAGGTAGGGGACTCACGAAACTTGGATATAGAAGAAAAAGGAACATGTTCCCAGAAGGTAACGTGACGAGATATACGAAGACGTTGGGAGATAGGATCCCAGCAGCGATAACCCTTGTGCTCAATACCATATCCAAGGAAGCAGCAAAGTCTGGAGCGAGGTTCAAGTTTGGTATGTTCATGAGGTTGTAACTGAACAAAACAAGCACTACCCCAAACTTTTAGAAGTTCATAGGCAGGGGTGATCTCATGAAGAGCTTCATAAGGAGACTTATTATTAAGGATGGGAGTAGGATGACGATTGATAGTATAAACTGCAGTGAAAGCAACTTCACCCCAAAAACATTCTGGACATTTTGCAGAAATGAGAAGAGTGCGAACTGTATCAAGAATATGACGGTGTTTGCGTTCGGCACGACCATTTTGAGGAGATGTGCCGGGACAGGAGTACTGAGAGAGAGTCCCCTGAGATTGAAGAAAGGAGAGAAAAGAGGACTATTTGTATTCCATAGTATTGTCAGCCCGAAGAATCTTTATAGTTTTTGAGAATTGGGTGTGAATCATCCGAGCAAACATAATATAAATTTTAGGTAGCTCCAAACGATGTTTCATGAGATATATCCATGTGAAACGTGTATGATCATCAATAAAAATAACAAAATATCGAGCACCCCCCATTGATGGATGTGGTGCTGGTCCCCAGTGTAACACCTGTAAATTCATAAGGTAAGTATTTTGTCTCCCTTAATGCATTAATTTCGCTTATGTGTGAATATGTGTCTTTGTGTGCATTTTATGATCATAACAGACAAGTCCTCTGACCGGGCAATCTCTGATAGTGTGACCAGGCTTCCCACACTTATAACAAGTATGAGAAGTGGTGTTACAGTCACCGTGGTGTTTAGTTCGACACTTGTGGCACCACCTAGCTTCCTGCTGATTGCTGAAGTTTCGGTTTACGCCAAAAGGTCGTGATCTCTTGGGATGAGCAGAATTTCCCTCCCACTTTCTCTTATCAGACACCACTACAGCTTTCTCAACTTTGTTCCTTGCGAACATATCTTCCATGTACTGAGCTTCTTCAACCATCTTGCGGAGGTTAGAAGCTTTAGAATTGTGGACCATAGATTGCATGTCCGCGGGTAGACCATTCAGATAGGCCTTCATCTTATCCTTTTCTGTTGGGGCAGTGTGCCCCACCAGATCAAGCTTCTCCATGAACTGACGGGTGTACTCCCTCACCGTCAGGCTTCCCTTTACCAGAGACCGGAATTCTTTCTCAATTCGGTCCATTGTCCTTTCATTGCATAACTCTTCTAACAACTTTTTCTTGAATTCGGTCCAAGATAACTGAGTCAACACAGCAGGAGATAGGGTGGATTGAATGAAATTCCACCAAATGAGCGCAGCATCCCTCAACAGTTGGGTACCTAACCGTACTCTCTGATCATCTCCGCATTCGGAAGAGCCAAAAGCTTGCTCGACCGCTCGGATCCATTTTACACACAAGATTGGGTCGTCGGAACCAGAGAACTCTGGCGGTCCGCAACCCAGAAAGGACTTGTAGGAACAACTTTTCCTATTTCCCGGAGCACCAACAATCCCGTGCTCCTCAGCCCTGACCCCTGTACCAGCGCCTCCAGGACCCGCTACAATGTTTTCCACAACCGTCTCACTCCTCCGATTGTTCACATCGCAGTCCTCAATCACTTTCAGCAGAAACTCTTGTTGCTTTGCCATCTCTTCCCTCATTGCCAACATCATGCTGGCCATCAACTCATACGGGGAACTAGCATCCCTGATGACTGGGTGGGACGAAGCCAGGTCTACTCGTGGAATGACCTCTGGCCCCCCACCTAGCCCTTGTTGAACAGGTGGTCGCACAACAACCTCAACTCCCTCCGGTTGACCATCGGTGGAGGCTGTCGCTTCCAAACCATCAACACGCGTACGCGGTCTACCACGCGTATTCACCATCCCAAACTGCTTCACAGAACAGGAAAAGAGATAAGAAAGAGTTGGGATAAACACAAAGGAAACGTACTACCACATTACCAATCGTCATAGCAATAGAAATTCAAGTACACTTACGTACGATATCCTCATAATAACATTAGCTAAGTGAGATTATGAACATATAACACATAAAGGTTCTCGTCACGATTGCCACAACGCCTGATAAACGCACTTTCCGTTGACTCTAAGACTTACCCATCTTAGAAGCTCTACCCGACCTCACGGATCAATTCTTATCATACTCGGTCTAAGTCTAGACATCTTACATTCATGCCTAGTTCACTTAAACTAGAGCTCTGATACCAACTTGTAACATCCTAAGATTCAGAGTAATTTAAAACTTCATAAATAAGGCAATATGACATCTGTATTGTTATAAACTTCTCAAAAAGTGTATCAGTCCTTGAGACTTTACAAAAACTATCTAGATTACACCAGTTGACAATCCAAAATTCATCAAAAGAATGGGACTTAACAATGCCCAACTATCAACACACTTAGTCATCTCAAAATTGCCTCAAGACCCAACTCGTCTCTCAAAACCCCGTGCATCCCACCGCTAAGGGAAACCTGTTATACATATCATTTGAGAAAAAGTGTCAGACTTAAAGCCTGGTGAGAACATACAGTTTATAAAACTCAAAAGATATAAACATTTGTATCATAAGATAATATTTCCAAAGAGGTTTAATCTTACAATTGAAACCTTTGTCACAATCGGGCTTTTTCGTTATAAACATGTTATCAAATGACCAACGATAAAACATTTTACCAAGGATTGTGGCGTAACACAAAGTAAGCCAAAATCCGAGTTATGGGCTAAACAATTGGAATCCAAAGATACGAACACATAAGTCCGTGCTACAACGTGAGATCTAGCCCCAAGCAAAACCAATGTATATTCCTTCACTAGGATCACTATGAACCATGGCTAGTATCCGGCCTCACATAACCGTACCAAGTTGCCCCTGAGGATCATATGCATCCATAGCTACAAAATAGGGAATGTGACATCCCAACAATACAGTCGACTCAAAACCTAGGGATCCGCTAGTAATGGTACAGACTCGTCACAACAACATATGTGACCAACCATAAATAAACATATGGTATAAACACATTTTATAAACAGAATGTCATTTCCAGTTCAACTTCTGGTAAGAATGAAAATCATTAAAATGAGTTCTTAAACATTCTTTTCATATATCCGCAAAATGTACAAGTAAAACATCATTTTACTTCATTAAGATAAGATCCCTCATTTTAGTAAACACAATGACCGGGAACCCTAAAATCTCCCAAAACTCAAGTTATATCAAATATGTAGAAAACTTAAATCTGAAACCATTGAGATATATAAGAGTTCCAAAAGGTAACTTTTGATATGTATAAAGATTAAAATGATAGTAGGAACTCACCAATAGGTTTTAGGATAAAACCCGGAAAACCAGATAACGATCACGACGTAGAGGTGAAGCTTAAAACACCGAAACCTCGGATCGAACACCAAGTATAACTACCAAACTCTAGAGAGAGAGAGAAAAGATTTAGAGAGAGAGAGGAGAGAGTTAGAGATTTTGAGATTGAGAGAATGAGATAATTTTGGAAACTGAACCCTTAAGTCGGTCCAGGGGGATTCGCGGGTTATGCCGCGACCTCAACTCGCGGCATAACTCGCCCGTGCCATAAAACCCTAAAACCAACAGAGGCTTTCGCGACTAATGTCGCGAATATCCCTCTCATGCAAGTCGCGAAGCTCGTAAACCCATAATCAACAGTGGACATCGCGACTTATGCCGCGACTCTAAGTCGCGAGCAAGTCGCAAAACTCACTGGAAGTTCACATTTTCACCGAAGACCACGCATTCGAACGATAAACTATAAACGGTGTTAACGACAATGGTTAAACACAAGATTACAACGATATGTATAATAAAAATTCAGGGTGTTACAATGGTAATGTTGTGTTCATAGTCGATATCCGAATATGTTGGGTTAAAACACATCTTGAGACCTCCTATTTTCATAATGTGGACGAACCAAGTCAGTGATTCACTATAGGGATGTAGGTGGGTGACATTTGGGGAATTTCCTAAGTGGTAGTCCCCTATGTGCCTAGACCTCCGCCGTCGGGGAATTTCCTAAGCGGTAGTCCTCGATGCGTGTTGGGCCTTTGGGTTGCCTTTGTTATTTGGCTTCAAGGTGCGTCGCCTCTTTGGGTGAACCTGATTGGAGATATGGGTCGCTCCCGTTGACTCCACATCTATATGATTAAATGATTAACTACTGATAAGAACTGTAATTGTTTTCTGACATGTTTTTACTTGTACAACTCACTAGGCTTTTTGGCCTAACACTTGTTTGGTGTCGATGTGTATCTCAGGTGTTAGCGGCGCTGCTCCTAGGCAAGTTTAGATGCTTTGGACGAGAGCTTGGGGATTTTGGCACTTGAACTATTTCTGGAAGATTTGGGTTTATAGATGACACCCCTTTTGTAATCTCTTTTCTAGATTTAGAAATTAGATAAGTTGGTTGTTATTTATTTACCCGTTAAATTACAAATTGTGATTAAACAGGTTATTTGTATATTTCCCCATTTTTGGGAGGCTCTTGCTATGGCAATTTTTATACCACTTCTTCTCTTTTGGAAAGTTTTTGTTATCCCTATTTTTAGGGTGTTACAAGTTGGTATCAGAGCTTTAGTTTAAGTGAACTAGGTATTGTTGTAACATATCTAGACTTAAGCTTTAGACTGTTTTGACTTCACTGTCCTCTTGGGGTAGAAATCCTAGATGGGGAGAGTGTTAGGTTACAGAATTACACTAATTGAGAGTTGTGATGATGGTGGAAAGAATTCTTATGTATGGTTCGTTCATAATTTCACTTAGCTACTGCTATTATGAATGCATTGTTACGTAAGCATACTTGATTCACTGTTGTTGCGATAATTGACGAATGTATTAGTACGTACAATGAGTTAAACTCGTTTAGTCTTTCCTTAATCTCCTTCTCGTGCTTGTGTGGCAGTGAACAATGGTTAATACTCGAAGTAGATTACTGGACATGCCAGAGGGTCAACCAGAAGTGGAATATGCAGCTTTACGACCTCCGGTAGGGGAAACCTCTTATGGAATTCCCGTACCCAGAATCTTGGGAGGCGGACCTGAGCATATTCCTCGCCGGAACCTCAACACGAATAATGCTATCATGGAAGAGGTGACCATGGAGACCAGGATTCGAGATAGCATGATGCTGGCTATGAATTCTGCCATGGCCCAACAACAAATCCAACAACAAGAGTTTTTCATGAAGCACCTAGAAGATCGAGATGCTAGTCACCGCCAACCCGAGACTATGGCGGAGAATATCATAGTTGGGTCGGGTGGTAGACCTGAAGTGGTGGTGACCGAAGAACAACCGAGCAACATGAATCGAGAGAGGACTAAGGGATGCTCCTACAAGGCTTTACTGGGGTGCAACCCTAAAGAGTTTGCGGGTTCCGACAACCCGGTTGCGTGTATGTACTGGCTCAAGGAAGTGGAAATGGCCTTTGAGTCTAGCGATTGCGACGTCTCGCAACGGGTGAAATTTGCTTCTCAATTACTTCG
Source organism: Arctium minus (assembly GCA_954870635.1). Classification (NCBI taxonomy): domain Eukaryota; kingdom Viridiplantae; phylum Streptophyta; class Magnoliopsida; order Asterales; family Asteraceae; genus Arctium; species Arctium minus. The sequence continues at coordinate 3,405,930 of OX941092.1, read as the reverse complement.
GGGAGAGGCATTGATCTGGTGGAATCTCACCCGGTCCGCCCTCACCCCCGAGGTCCTAGCAAAGCTGACCTGGACAGTCTTCAAGAAAAAGATAATGGACAAGTATTGCAGCGAGCATTCGTTGGACAAACTGGAAGCCGAGTTCCGGAATCTGAAGAAGGGAAATTTGTCTGTAGCCGACTACTCCAAGATGTTTCTTGAGAAGTTGAACTTGGTGGGATATCTGGTCCCAGATGAGAGATCGAAGATTAAGGCCTTTCATCTTGGCCTACCGGCCGATATGCGGACTGACGTACGCAATGTCGGAGGATCGACTCTTCAAGAAGTCATTGAAGAGGCCTTGCTTGTGGAAGATGATAGGTTGGCTGAGAAGGAAGAAAGAAGCGTTGCGGATGAGAAGAGAAAATGGGAAGGGCTATCTAGGCCCATTCGCCAGTCGAAGCCTTTTGTTAGTGGGAGAACTGGCGACTCTCGTAGAAGTGATCAGTCGTGCCCAAGGTGCAGAACCAAGCATTCGGGCGCATGTGCTTCCAAAATCTATGCGGGTCCGGTGAGTTGTACCAGGTGTGGCAAGAAGGGCCATTTGGCCCGGGACTGCACTGTTTGTCCGACGGTGTGTTTTGAGTGCCAGGAACTGGGGCACATAAGGAGGAATTGTCTGAAGTTAGCAGGGAACAATCAAGGCAGATCTGTTGGGTCGACGGCTAGAGTCGACCAATTGCTGAGGGTGCCGAGTCGAGCTTTCCGGATGACCACCGAGGAAGCAAAGAAGACAACCGATGTCGTTTCGGGTACGTTTCTAGTGAACTCCTTGCCTGCTCGTGTGCTTTTTGATTCGGGTGCTACCTGCTTTTTTGTTTCGGATGTGTTTTGTAAACAATTTGTCACCCCTACTAGTGTCCTTTCCGACGCACTAGTAGTAGAGATAGCAAATGGTGACCAAGTAATTATTCGAGACCGTTTTCGTAGTTGCACCTTAGAGATCGACGTGAATTCTTTTGGGGTAGATTTGCTACCTATGGCCATAGGAGGGTTCGGCGTGGTCATAGGCATGGATTGGTTGTCAAGGCATAAGGCCGACATCATTTGCACTAAGAAGATGATCCAAGTGCCTTTGTCGGAAGGCGGCGTGGTCGTCATTTATGGGGAGAAAGGAAAGGGACGCAACCCCATTATCTCCTCTCTCAAGGCGCGTAAGTTTCTAGCGAAGGGTTACCCTTCGTATCTAGCGTATATTGTGGACGCGAAGAAGGAAAAGAAGACGGTGGAAGATGTGAAGATCGTGCGGGATTATCCGGATGTCTTTCCGGAAGACCTTCCCGGATTACCACCAGAACGTCAAGTGGAGTTTCAAATTGACCTCACTCCGGGAGCGGCTTTGATAGCCCGAGCTCCCTATCGTTTGGCCCCGACGGAGATGAAGGAAATGATGACGCAACTTCAAGAGTTGTTAGAGAAGGGTTTTATCCGACCGAGTTCTTCACCTTGGGGAGCACCGGTGTTGTTCGTGAAGAAGAAGGACGGATCGATGAGGATGTGTATTGACTACCGTGAGTGGAATAAAGTCACGGTAAAGAACAAGTATCATTTACCTCGCATCGATGATTTCTTCGATCAACTTCAAGGTGCGGAATGTTTCTCGAAGATTGACCTCCGATCCGGTTATCATCAAGTGAGAGTGAAGAAGGATGATATTCCGAAGACGGCCTTCCGAACGTGTTACGGTCACTATGAGTTCTTGGTGATGCCTTTTGGGTTGACCAATGCGCCGGACGTATTTATGGACTTGATGAACCGTGTGTGTCGCCCATTCTTGGATAAATCCGTGATCGTCTTTATCGACGATATTTTAATTTATTCTAAGGATGAATCCGAACATGGGAAACACTTGCGGGAAGTCTTGGAAGTCCTAAGGAGGGAGAAGTTGTTCGCAAAATTCTCTAAGTGCGAATTTTGGCTCCAAGAGGTTCAATTCTTGGGGCACGTGGTGTCAAAGGACGGTGTTCAGGTGGACTTGACGAAGATTGAAGCGATGATGAGTTGGGAGTCGCCGACGAATCCGTCGGAAATACGGAGTTTCTTGGGCTTAGAGGGCTACTATAGACGCTTCATCCAAGACTTTTCCAAAGTAGCTACACCGCTCACATCCCTCACAAGAAAGAACGTCAAGTTTCTTTGGACCGATGTTCAAGACCAAGCCTTTCAAACGCTCAAGAAGAAATTGTGCGAAGCTCCGGTCTTATCCTTGCCTGAAGGATCGGAAGACTTCGTAGTGTATAGTGACACTTCTAAGATGTTTCTTGGATGTGTACTCATGCAACGAGGGAAAGTCATTGCCTACGCATCGAGGCAATTAAAGGAGCATGAGAAGAACTACCCGACGCATGACTTAGAGTTGGCGGCAGTAGTTTTTGCTTTGAAGTTGTGGCGACATTACTTGTACGGAACCAAGTGTACTCTCTTCACGGATCACAAGAGTCTCAAGTACATCTTCGATCAAAAAGAACTCAACATGCGGCAAAGAAGATGGCTTGAACTTCTAAAGGATTATGATTGTGATCTACTCTACCATCCCGGTAAGGCCAATGTGGTGGCGAATGCATTGAGCCAGATGAGCCATGATGGTGGCGTTAAATTGTCCCTTACAAGAATCGACGTGGTATCAAGTTTGGTGGAAAGCATCAAGACATGGCAAGTGGAAGCGCTCAAGGAGCAAAATCTCAAATCCGAGATCATGGTAAAACAATGTGGACTTTTGACGGAAGATAGCCGCGGGCTCAAACTCTTCCAAGGTCGAATTTGGGTGCCAAAATTGGGTGGAAATAGAGATTTACTTCTAGAAGACGCGCACAAGTCGAAGTATTCTATACATCCCGGTAGTACCAAGATGTATAGAGACTTAAAATTTAATTATTGGTGGTCGGTGATGAAGTTGGATGTGGCTAACTACGTGGAGAAGTGTGTCACGTGCCTTCAAGTCAAGGCGGAACATCAAAGACCGTATGGAAGTTTACAACCGTTTTCCATTCCCGAGTGGAAATGGGACAACATTACCATGGATTTCGTGACTAAGCTACCGAAGACCTTGCGAGGCCAAGATACAATTTGGGTAGTCGTTGATCGGCTAACCAAGAGCACATACTTCCTTGCAATGAGGGAGACTTTGCCAATGGAGAAATTGGCCAAGCTTTACATCGATGAGGTTGTGTCGAGGCATGGGGTTCCACAATCTATTGTGTCGGATCGAGATAGTCGTTTCACGTCGAACTTTTGGGCAAGCTTGCAAAAGGAGTTGGGTACCCGATTGAATTTGAGCACGGCGTATCATCCTCAAACGGATGGTCAAAGTGAAAGGACGATTCAAACGCTCGAAGACATATTAAGGTCATGTGTTATCGACTTTGGAGGTAGTTGGGACTCACACCTGTCGTTGGTGGAGTTCGCATATAATAATAGCTACCACTCTAGCATTGGCAAGACACTATTCGAGGCGTTGTACGGGCGAAAGTGCCGAACTCCAGTTTGTTGGTTAGAAGCGGGCGAAAAGCAATTCGTCGGACCGGAAATAGTGCAAGAGACGGCGGACAAGGTGAAAGAGATCCAAGAAAGGCTAAAGGCGGCGCAAGACCGACAAAAGAGTTATGCGGACAAGAAGAGAAGACAGGTTGAGTTTCAAGTGGGTGACCGGGTCATGTTGAAGGTGTCTCCGTGGAAGGGGATCATACGTTTCGGGAAGCGTTGGAATCTTAGTCCTCGTTTCCTTGGACCATTCGTTATTTTAGAAAAGATTGGTTTGCAAGCCTATCGGATGGATTTATCGTCGGAAATGGATGGGATACATCCTACATTTCACGTGTGTTACCTTCGGAAGTGTCTAGCCGAAGAGGAAAGCGTGATTCCTTTGTCGGAAATTTGGGTGGACAATGGGAATCGTTGTGTGGAAGAACCGGAGTCAATTTTAGAATCAAAAGTGAAGAAGTTGAGGCATAAGGACGTGGTCATGGTTAAAGTTCAATGGAAGCATCATCGGGGTGCTAACATTACTTGGGAGTCCGAAGATGATATGAAGAAGCGTTATCCTCACTTGTTTGCCTAGGGCAATATTTCAAGGACGAAATCCCATTTAGGTGGGGAGGATTGTAACACCCGTAAATTCATAAGGTAAGTATTTTGTCTCCCTTAATGCATTAATTTTGCTTATGTGTGAATATGTGTCTTTGTGTGCATTTTATGATCATGAATTATGTTAAAATGTCATATATTGATTTACCATCTTTAATCTCACAAACCTTGTGCTCGTTATCATTTTCGGTTGAGTTTTCGGGCTGTTTTGGGTGCCACGTGATTGTGCCCTTGGCACTATCGCATAGGGCACTATCGCCGAAAGCGTACCGTAGGTTCGGGGTTGCTCGCGATTGTGCCACGCGATTGTGCCATGGCACTATCGCGGAGGGCACTATCGTCGGGTTTGTACCGCGGGTGTTGAGAGCCTCGCGATTGTGACTCGCGATAGTGCCAATGGCACTATCGCCGGGCACTATCGCCATCGGGGTGCAGTGCTTTAAATGAATTCTATCTGATTTCAACCTCATTTATCTCAAACCCTCTCTTCTCTTTGGCGATTTTGGGAGACTTCCAAACCGAACTTTTCCTCTCAAGACCCTAACCCTCATAAATACAACTCTTCTTGGTGGTTGGATCTTCACACTTGCAATAACTCTTCTCAAGGACAATCTCTAGGGTTCATAAAGCTCAACTTCTCCACTTCAAGTCTCATCTTCTCAAATCTAGGGTTTTCATCTTTTCTAGGTTTTGGTACAAAACCTAGATTGTGAGTTTACTAACCCTTTTGTAAAAACTAGATACACATCATTTACCCTACTTGTTATCATTATTGTTATTACTCAAGTGTTCTTATTTAATGTACAAGTATTTGGGGATTTCTATGGAAATATGTATGTGAGTAACCTACTATGAGTCACTTATGCATATCTTGGTATTATGATGATTCCTACTTGGAATGCCTTTTGGCGACCTTATATTCTCACGAAGTGGATGGTTGATTATTACGTCATATGACGAATTTACATGCTTGGGATGGTAATGTTGTGTTCATGGTTGATATCCGAATATGTTGGGTTAAAACACATCTTGAGACCTCCTATTTGCATAATGTGGACGAACCAAGTAAGTGATTCACTATAGGGATGTAGGTGGGTGACATTTGGGGAATTTCCTAAGTGGTAGTCCCCTATGTGCCTAGACCTCCTCCGTCGGGGAATTTCCTAAGCGGTAGTCCTCGATGCGTGTCGGGCCTTTGGGTTGCCTTTGTTATTTGGCTTCAAGGTGCATCGCCTCTTTGGGTGAACCTGATTGGAGATATGGGTCGCTCCCGTTGACTCCACATCTACGTGATTAAATGATTAACTGCTGATAAGAACTGTAACTGTTTTCTAACATGTTTTTACTTGTACAACTCACTAGGCTTTTTGGCCTAACACTTGTTTGGTGTCGATGTGTATCTCAGGTGTTAGCGGCGCTGCTCCTAGGCAAGTTTAGATGCTTTGGGCGAGAGCTTAGGGATTTTGGCACTTGAACTATTTCTGGAAGATTTGGGTTTATAGATGACACCCCTTTTGTAACCTCTTTTCTAGATTTAGAAATTAGATTAGTTGGTTGTTATTTATTTACCCGTTAAATTACAAATTGTGATTAAACAAGTTATTTGTATATTTCCCCATTTTTGGGAGGCTCTTGTTATGGCAATTTTTATACCACTTCTCCTCTTTTGGAAAGTTTTTGTTATCCCAATTTTTAGGGTGTTACCCCCAGACATCAGAATGAATAAGATCAAAGGGAGAAGTAGAATTAAACTCATTTGTTTCAAAAGATAAAGCATGATAAACAAGAAATATTGTCAGTTGACATACAATTTCCTAACACCCCTAAATTAGCTAATGATTTGATTATGGCTAGAGATAAGTGACCTAGCCGGGCATGCCACAAATCAAAGGAAGAAGTGCTGGAAACTGAAGCAACAAGACTTGAAGAGGGTAATGGTAGACGAAGGTAGACCACTTCAATCATCCGTCCAACTTTACGGCCGAGTCCAAGGATCTGCTTGGTCTTTGGATCCTGTACAACACAACCAGAAGAATGAAATAAAATGATCAGATTAGATTCTAGGAGTTGCGCAATCGAAACTAAGCTCAGAGATAGTTTCGGAACATTTAGAACATCCGGTAATTGTATATGAGGAGTGGAGACATTTCCACTAAAAGATACTGGTAGGCCAGTGTTGTCAGCAGTTCGTACTGACGTAAAATGTTGAGGTGGTTTCTTAGAAACAAAGCCATCAGTGCAGGGAGTCATATGATTGCAACACCCAGAGTCAAAAAGCCATGAGTTACCTGATGCAGTTGAGTGTTGAGAATTCATACCCATAGCACCAGACATGATCTGCTCCATGAGCTCCTGATTGCGACGCATCAGTTCCATGAGATCAGGTAAGGAGACTGGAGAAACCTCGTTATCAGTGAGAGTAGACCCAACAACATCATGAGTCCGGTTCTGAGGGCCAGTGTTCTTTGAGTTCTTAGGGCAGTCAGACTCATAATGGCGCGGATGAGTGATGCCACACCGACGGCACTTGCGAGTAGGACAATTAAGGAGAAGATGAGCAGTAGAATGGCAAAAGGCACACTCAGATGTGTTAGTCTTTCCCACAGATTTGGAATGGTTGCTGTTGGTCCATTTACCTTTGGACTTGGGATGAGACGTGTAGAGAACGCTATCAGTAATGAGCATCGGTGAGCGCATGTGAAGACGAGTTTCTTCACTTAACAATTCGGATATGGCTTCTTCAAGAGTAGGTAGTGGCTGCCTATGAAGAAGAGAAGCACGAACATTCTCAAATTTATCAGTAAGACCCATCAGAATGGTGATCAAATGTAGTTGGTTGAAGTAGGTTGTGAATTGTTGAGTTGTTTCATCAAAAATTTGTGGCGCTCCAAGACTTATATGATCTCTGAGAGACTGCATTTCGGAGATACAAGAGTTTACGGATTGATCAGGAAGCTGACATTTTGTTCTGAAAGGTGGTCCACAGTTGATACTGATAAGATAGGCCCGATGACGTGTACTGCTTGGCGAGAAAATCCCAGAGACTTTTGGCGGTGACATGGCCAAGAAACTGTTGGTTGATCTCAGGAGTAGTGGAAGCATTAATGAAACCCAGAATACGTGCATTATTGATATCCCACTCATTCATGCGTTTTACAAAATCAACAGCATTCTCAGTTTCTGCCTGAACTGGAAGTTTGGATGCACCAATAACATAGGTGTAAAGCCTGTGGGACTTTAGCAGAATTGTCATATGGTGATGCCATAGGATGTAGTTGCTACCATTGAAAACAATCGAAATGGGATTTGAGTGACTGAGATTGGCAGCCATGTATGTAACGAGAAACATATCAGGTCGCGAACTAGGTTGAAGCAAGGACCCGGTCGAGAACTAGGTCGAAGCAAGGACCCGGTCGAAGCGAGGGTCCGGTCGACAATATACCGGGCGCAAGGCTCCAGTCAACAGGGGTCCGGTAGAAGTAAGCAAGACACCGGTCCTTTGCAAGGCACCGGTCGAAGGGATCGGTCGAGTCCGGTCAAGTCCGGTCACGAGTTCGGTTGAGTCCGGTCAACAAGGAACCAGTAGCGCTGAGAGTGATTCGATCTGACGATTGAAGATCCCGATCTGATTCGACTGGAGTGACGACCGAAGATGAGAGAGAGAGAGGACGTACCCGTGTGATGTTCTCGAGCGATGAAAGACAAAGAGGGCGGCGACGGCAAGGGTTGTCTGCGGCTAGGGTTTCGGTTGTCGGCGGCAACGGCGAGATAAGAATGGTGACGATGAGGGTGAGGAAGGAAGCAAACCTACAACTCTGATACCATGTTAGAAGATGATAATGATTGAAGGAGACGATGAATATGCTGAAGGCTTGATGACTTCGATATATTGATTGAGAGAATAAACTTACAATACGACCAAATAATAATGAGAAAGTTAACCTAGACTAGAAGATACAAGGTATTTATACAGAGACTATATGGGCATGAGCCTTATACATATATATACACTAACAGGGTATGAATAACAACCCTCGTTTTTAAAAAGGAGTTGTTATTCATATCGTATCACTCAGATGCTACCATATTTCATATCTTCTACTACTCACAGTTTATACCATGTATTCACTCACATAGGAAGGGGTGTGAATAGAATTGGCCCCTGTTCGCTCACATTTTATACCACTCACTCACATGATATGCATATTTTATACCCCCTCTGCTCACTCACATTTTATACCCCTTCTTAACTCACATACTAGGCATATTTCATACCTTCTAATCACTCACATTTTATACCACATGTTCACTCACATACCACTCTGGCCAATTTTGTTCATGCCCCTCTGATATGTGAGTGAGTTTATGGTATGAAATATGAGTTGCATGTGAGTGAGGGTGTATGAGTAGCAACTCCATACAAATGCCAATCTTGAATGATGAATCAAATAACGAGTGAAGAATTTTGGTTAGTATTTGTGTTGCATAACAATCGACTATAAAATAAAAGGCGGGTATTTTGGGAAAAGTAAAAAAAAAAGATTAAAGCATCTGTTATTTCCTTCAAAATTTAATTTTCAATTCTTTTTTTCTTTCCTAATATGTTTTTTTTTTCCTTTTATCTATTATTTTGTTTATTTTACTGATTATGTTAAGTTAAGAAATAACAACAAAATATTCAAAATCTATGTTCTTCCTATTTGAGAGATTCATATGGGATTTTCTCATTATTTTGAAACTCATTGAAATAATGTATTATTAATTTATGTTTTTTTTTCTTTTACATATAGATTTTCTTTTTTAAAAAAATGACCATTAGATTAAAAACAGGTAAGGAACTATCAAGTCACAAAACAATCAAACAAGACCAAATACACCATTTACAAAACAAAAAAAAAACAAAAAAAAAAGGAGTGGGAAGCGAAAAAAAATCCAGCAAACCCCTACAAAAATCGTGTCAAACAGCAAAAAAAAACAAAACAATGACCAAATACATTCAGAGTGCGTTTGGTTTGCGGGATTGGAATGAATTTGGATTTCAAATTCATTCCAATATTGTGTTTGGTTTGCATGAATGAAATTTGTTGACTGGATTTGAAATCCTTTGACCATTTTAAAATCTTTAACTTGATGGATTTGGAATTCCTTTGCAATGGGTCGGGATTTCAAATCCCCCCAAATCCAAATCCTTGCTTAAAATCTAATCCATTTCAATCCACTCCTGCAAATAAACCAAACGCGTCCTCAGTTAACAAAATAGCAGTAGACAAATTTGACTTAGAAATAAATTCAACTTTGACTTGCTTTATGATTAAGTGTGGATTAGAAATACATTCATAATTAAAATAACATTCATAATTGTAATAAATTACATTCATAATTAAAATAACAGTAGACAAATTTGACTTAGAAATACATTCATAATTGTAATAAATTATGGTGTAATTTAATGTTTTGGTTTGTTTTTTCCCATTTAAATTGCAATAACTATTCTTTATGATGTGAGTGTTTGACAATTTTTGGATATTTAAAAATTAAATTTAAAATGATTTTATATAAGTAAATTACTCTACTTTATAAAAACTGCTAATTTTTTTTTTTTTTGTAGATAAGATCAAATTTGATTATTTGACTCTTAAATAATTGGATAATCAAATAGTAATAATGAGATGATGACTTTTAGAATGTAGATCCGAACATTCCGTCAATGCTTCATTTACAACCTTACTTTGTTTTTGTTTTTTTTTGAACAACAAAAATAGAGATTTGATTTTTGTCAGTGACTTTATAAGGGGACGTTTGGTTCGTTGGATTCCGCCGGAATCTGATGAAATTGGAATGGTCAATTTCATTGACCAAATTTCATCATAATGTTCGGTTATCCATGTAATGGAATTGAATTCCATGAATTCCTTCAAATGTGGATTTGGTCAATCCTTCACAAAAGTGATGGAATTGAATTTCATTCCATCCAATATTTTGAAAATGACAAAAATACTCAACAAAATTAAAATCAATCAGATGTGGATTTGGTCTCCTCTCTCTCTTCTCTCCTCTCTACTCTCTTTTCTCTCTCCCTTTCCTCTCTCTCCTCTCTCTTTCCTCTCTCCCCCTCTCTCTTTCTCCTCTCTCTCTCTCCTCTCGCTTTCCTATCTCTCCTCTCTCTCCCCCTCTCTCTCTCCTCTCCTCTCTCTCTCCCCCCCTCTCTCTCCTCTCTCTCTCGGCATTTAAAAAAATATAAATAAAAAAATAAAAATAAAAGAAAGAGTATTTTTGTCATTTTTTAGAATTTCATTCCAATTCCTTTGCAAATCAAACAGACAGATTCCAATTCATTTGACTGATTACATTCCATTTCTGCCAACCAAACACTTGGTCAAACCTGATAACATTTCATTCCAATTCCTTAAACATATTAGATTCCTTCAGAAATCATTCTGCGAACCAAATGCCCCTTAAGAGGTTTGGACTCTTTCAATAAATATTTACGACACTGTTTTAACGACGCAATCATTAAAAAAAACGAATAGATCATACTTCATCTCACAAATCTCATAAACATCTTATAATAACTTTTAATTGAGATATATGTAATTATAAAATATCAGCTCTATATTTGTGCTATGCAACGTAACTTAAACCTGAACTTTCCAATCCTTGTGTGTTTCCAACTGTGCAATGCTACGTAAGTCTTCAGTTAATTATTAGTTTTATGGAGAATCTTGACGTATTTAAAATGCTTAATGCTTATCTTGTAACTTGAACGGTGTTTATCAATTAGTTGTATAGAGTTCAAACGTAAAGTTTTAAAAATAGTATATACACAATAATAAGTTGTAAAGTTAATTTTAAACAAACCTAAAAAAATTAGGTAAATAATTTATAATATATTAAAGATAAATTTGCATTTTTTACATGGAAAATTATAAATATTAAATTTTAGAGTAATATATGATTTTTGGCCCTGTATTTTATTGTTTATAACTATTTTTGTTTTTGTGATGTTGCTACTTGTATCTTTTAAATCAAATCCTTAAAAAAACTAATGTTTATATGCATGAGAGCAAATCACTAGAAGAGTAAATTTGGCCCTATGTGGTTTATCAATAATAATATTTTTTCGTTCCTGCAATTTTGAAATTACAAGATAGTTATTGTATGGTGGTGGTTTGTAAAAACGTATGGATTTGATATCTTCCTCTAACAATCGTTAAAAGAATCCGCTGAATGAGATGCATTTTCGTATTTTTATCAAATTTTTTGTCTTTTACCCAATCAAAAATCAATTTTGAATGAGAAAAACACAAAAAAAAGATAGATAAAAAGACGAAAATACCCCTCTTTTAACGGTTGTTAGAGGGAGTGACCAAATCCGAACATTTTTGCAAACCATGATGACCATCTTGTAATTTCAAAACTGCTGAGATGAAAAGTGCTATTTTTAACAAACCACAAGGACCAAATTTGCAATATACTCTTAATAAAAAGAAGGTTGGATAATATTTAACAAGATTTATTTAAAATCACATTATTGTATATACATAAACCAAATCAAATAAACTCGGTAAATCCGACAAACCATAAATCATGATCAAAATCCCTAGATCTAGTCCAACACTAAACATATTCAAATTGATCAAAATGTTGAAGATAAAACCATAAACATAAAAAGATAATCAACACACATAATCAACAAGCCCTAGAAACGGTTTAATATATGAAGTACCATTTTCGACATAAAACTCCTCGCACAACCACTACTCTTTTTTTATGTTTTTTTTTTGTTATTATTTCCACCCGAATGCGTCGAGCCGAGCTTTCAACATGCACAATCTTTCTCCTCTTTCACGGTCATAAAGTCATATTTCACTTGTCACCCAGAAAATTAGGGTAATGCTATATGCACCCTCTTTTATGTTAGAATCAGTCAAATCATGCATTGAGAATGTAAAGTCTCGATGAGAAGGAAACTGTAGGGGGCATTTAGCCCACCCAAATATTACGGAATTCTAAGCAAAAGATGACTCAATCTGTATAGAGCTTGATCATGAAATGTACTTGACTGGCGTGTTTTCATCCTTTATTCATCGGAAATCGAAACAGTCGTGATGAATCAATAATCGAATAGACTCTATGTGTAATCCGAATACTCCATCGTTAAACGATGAACACCCTGTTGAACTTGAAACAAGCCTTTGTTAGCCTTTGGCTCTCCTGGCTCGGTGAAGTATGTTGTATCCTTGAACGAGTCCGAACTGCAAATACGAAAAAAGAACATATGAACAAAAACTGATGAGGAGGTGTACACCTCGACAGTGAAGCTCCTCCCCATGAATCACCGGTTCAAGTCTCATGTGTGCGGACCTAGAGTGTAAAAGGTGGGGGAAGGGCCATGGAAACTAAATAATAAAATAAAAAATCCTAGGTTAAAAACTATTTTTTGTTTCATTTTATACCATAGTTCCCCTAGCAATATATTTCACGAGGGGCCCACCAACTAGAAAAAGTACCATGAATTCAACCAAAAAAACCAATAAAAACTTTTGAAATCAACAAAAAAAAAGGAGAAAAAGTCCATCAAAATCGATTAAAAAAAAACCCTTAAAAATCCTTCGAAATCAACAAAAAATACTTTAAAAATCCCTTCAAAACAGTGGAATTAGGTTAAAAACATATCGGACGATTCTACGAGAATTTAATCTGCTTAAGGATACCCCACTAGGTAAAAATCCTGGATGTGCCACTACAACTACAAGTCTCTTCAGGGAATCAGGGCGACTGAGAATTTTCTTGCTGAAAACTTGAGATCCCCGTGGAATTAATCGAGATACGTGCAAGTTGGAACGGACAAACACAATTACAAAAAGAAAAAGAAAAACTACGGATTACCTCATGATTTCATAAGCTTCGTTCGATTCCATATGCGATCGCGGATCGTCATCGACAAGTAGATCGGACGTCATTTCGCCATAATCCAGGCTTCCTTCGCCTTGTTCAACGCTACACGATTGAAATGCATCTAAATAAGATCGATATTTCACCAAATCAACATCGGGTTTCGTTTGATCATCCCAATCGTACGGTTGCGATTCCATCACCCGTCTCACGACTTCATTAGCATTATTATGATGATCACCCGATCCATCGTAATAAACCCCTAAATCACAATCCCCTTCATTAATCACCTGGGTCGTCGCCATTTCCGATCTCCAATCATTCGATCCACCGAAAATCATCCTGTTCATGTCGTCCGTAACGTGATCGCTCCCCGACACCACAAAAGATTCGTGGGTCGGATTACCCGCGTCGTTCTTTTTATACGCGTCGAGCAAAACCCGAACGTATTGAAGCTCGCGCGTCGATTGCACGAGCTGTTGTTGCAAGCAAATTATCGTCCCGTAACACCCGTCCACACGATAAATCTGTCGAATGTACGATTCGTATTTGATCGATTTCATCGCTTCTTGTTTCTCCTCATTGTCGTTGAGTTGTTTAAGTATCTTCATGATGTTTCCGACGCCGTAAAGACGGTGGACATTTTGGAAGATCTTGGGTTGGTTCGCCGGAAAATAGGGGGCCAGTGGGCAGTCCGGCGAACATCGCCGCCGTTGGAAGCGGCAGGCGGCGCAAGCAGGGCGAGAACCACCTTTTACGGTCATGGGGATTATAATTATGGATTAATTAATGATAATAATGGTTAATTAAAGTGAGATTAACATGGGATTGATAAAAAGGAAGCTAGATGATGTACAGCGGACTTGAACTTGAATTCCGAAATTATAGGAATATTAGGTTTTTTAAGGTTTAACCGGTCGTATTTTTTTTTAATATATATAAATAATTTTTGAATTGGAATTTAATGTATATTTTTTATTTTTTAAATATAAAGGTTGAAAATCTTTAAAGATACGTGTTGTTGTTAGTGGATTTTATGAATTTTAATTTAGATCTTCTGGTTTTGATTATATGGTTAATTATAAATTAATTTATATAATATATTATGAAACATTTAATTTAAATTATTAAAAATGATTACCTAAGCGTTTTGTACTGGTGAGTAATGCATAACTTTTTAAAATTTAAAGGTATATGTAATTATTTTATGTACACAATAAAACTCTATGAATTAAATAATACACATTCAAATATATGTTAATCATCGTTAATTAATATCAAAATAATTAAAATAAATTTCATTTTTTTTAACTTGAAATATTTAAGTTATAGGGGGTGTTTGGGATTGGTTATTTGAGATGTTTATTAACTTATTGCATTTTCAAACATAAGCAGTTTTCAATTCAAACTCTCAAAACAACTTATAAGTTGTTTTGAGTGTTTGGATTGAAAACTGCTTATGACTTCTTCACTCCGCTAATAAACAGTTTTTGATAAGTCATTTTCAACTGACTTATTTGAAACTCCTTATTAACTTATTTAACCAAATTACATATTTGTCCCTTCTTCCTATAAATTAATAAGCACTTTACAAATAACCATAAGTTAATAAGCATTTTTACAAATAAACATAAGTTGTTTTAAATAAGCAATCCCAAAATAAAAATCTAAATAAAAAACATAACAAAAACAATTTTTTTTTAGTTTGAAATCCATATCAAGTTCCAAGCCTTTAAATTAGAAATATATTTTCAAATCAGCACTTGTAATTACTATTTTTGTTCAAATATAAATTATGGATTTGATTTTTTTAATGATAAATTCCATTTATAGAGATACACGACCCGTCGAAACTATATTTTGAAACATTTGGTTCAAATTCTTAAATACAATTTTTTAAACATTATGTACTACTAGAAACGTAGTCGTGCAATACAGCGAGATACATCACAATTTTATTGTTTTATTTTATTTTTTTGTCGATTTACAGTACGATTTTGGATGGTTTTTAGAAAGTGATCATGTTTTTTTTATAAATTTGTTTAATTTAGGCTTAATAATATAATGTTTTTATATAATAAAAAATAATTATTTTGTTATAATTCAATGATTATCTTATATATTTTAATGACATCTAGAAAAATAACCAATTGCATATTTAATAATATAATTAAAACAAATTTATAGTATTATAATATATCTATACTATATTATAAAAGAGATATAAAAAACTCTTAATTACAACATTTTAAGCACAAAATACAACTAATTAAAGTCAATTACTTAATTTACAATTTCATAATACATTGGTACAACTTATCCAAACGCAGTATCTGACATCATCATCTATTTGTGGAATGGATACTCATTTATTAATATAAATATTTGTTTTTTTATATTTAATGGACGATTTGATCAATATTATCTACTATTATCAATATTTATTTTTTATATTTATTGAACGATTTGATCAATATTACTATTATCAATATTTATTTTTTATTTTATGATTTACTCTTAATAAATCTATATCTATATTAGTTATAATCTCATAACTAATATATCTATACTATATTATAAAAACATTCATTGATCTAATAAATCTATATCTATATTATATTATAAAAACGACATAAAAAACTCTTAATTACAACATTTTAAGCACAAGTTACAACTAATTAAAGTCAATTACTTAATTTACAATTTCTTAATGCTTTGGTACAACATTTCCAAGCACAGTATCTCACATAATCATCTATTTGTGGAATAGATACTCATTTATTAATATAAATATTTGTTTTTTTGGTGGAGGATTTTATAAAATAGATTTTATATTAGCACAATCTATTTTAAATGTAGATTTTACATTTAAATCTATATTAATGAGATGTAATATAAAATCTTTTTTCTTCCGTATTTTTTTATATACATCTCATAATGATTTTTCCATATTTTATTTTATAAAATCTTTTTCCATATTTTATTTTATAAAATCTTTTTACATAATGAGATGTAATATAAACTCTTTTTTCTTCCGTATTTTTTTTGCTAATATAAAATCTATTTTATTTTATAAAATTTACACGTATTTTATATTAGCATAATATAAAATCTACACGTATTTTTTTTGCTAATATAAAATCTACACGTATTTTTTTTCACGAGCATTAAAAGAAAAAAAAGAAGGTTGATATGAATTAAAAATAAAAAAATAACGAGATACACTAATAAATTATCGTATTCTTTAAAATAAAAATATTTCGCAATACTTTCCAAATTAACCAAGTGCAAAAAAATAAAATAGAAACGATGTAGATATAAAAATATTCTTCCATATTTTTAATATATTTACATTTAAATGTAAAATCGAAAATGAAAATAAAAGATTTTAAAATATTCTCTACATTCACTATAAATATATATAGTTTCTTTATGTATCATCCGAGTACAAGAAGAAGACGAACAGTAGGGTGTCAATGGCGGAATCTGCAACTGAACAAAAGGTATTCCACTATATTTTTGTTTCTTTGAAAAACTACTTTTTTATATTTTATTTTATTTACTGAGGATTTGTTTATATTTTTCAAAACCCACAATCATATTTTTCGAAGTAGGGGAATAAGATATATTTACATATCTTTATTTTTATCAACTAATACTATGAGGTCTTGAGGTCAATAGTCAGATAAATTTTCAAGTGGTACTGAGTGAATTTAAACTATAACAGTTGAGTTGCCGGTTATAAAAGATATAAATTATTTATTTTTTTGTCATATTTGATGTGGGTTGAATGTTGTTAATTAATCTACAGATTTATACGTTCAAAGTGATTGTCAAGTGTTGTCGAGGAGGTTTCAGAAAAATTGCAAAATCTGTAAAAACGTATGTTCATATTTATAATTATTTCAATAATAGTGATATGTTGTGAGACATGTCGTTTGAGTTTTAAATAATATAATACAAAACTATTACCAATATTATTGCACAAACTCATAACAACAAACGATTAAAAATATATGCAAGTTAACCACTTATGAAAATACATTTGTTTTTCACATTGTATTTCATTAACTGTTAACAGAGAAATTACGTTTCATTTTAACTCGGTTCAATATTCCAACAAAAAATTTATCATCTCGTGCAATGCACGGGCCCAACACTAGTATATTTTAAAAAAATAAAACAGGTAGTTTATCTCATAGTGTTTATCCTGTATTTAATATGTTTATTTGCAGTTAGTTATACAAACAAAAACATAGACTTTAATAAGTTATAATTATGTTTCATTAACAATTTTGAATTTTAACTAATATATCTATACTATATTATAAATCATTTAAGCTAAACTCTTAAAAACTAATTTTTATGCATTTGGTGCCACTTATTAATGCATATTACTTAAAATCTAAAAGTACAAATTGATTAAACATAAGTACAGCTTATAAAATCTCAATGTTTGAATTCGTGTAACTAACTGCAGATAAGCACTTATTTTTATTTTCTAAAATATCTAAAAAATTTAACTATTGATAAATATTTGTTTTTTATATTTAATGGACGATTTGATCAATTTTATCTACTATTATCAATATTTATTTTTTATATTTATTGGACGATTTGATCAATATTACTATTATCAATATTTATTTTTTATTTTATGATTTACTCTTAATATATCTATATCTATATTAGTTATAATCTCATAACTAATATATCTATACTATATTATAAAAACATTCATTGATCTAATAAATATATTTTTAAAAAAATAAAACAGGTAGTTTATCTCATAGTGTTTATCCTGTATTTAATATTTTTATTTGTAGTTAGTTATACAAACAAAAACATGAGACTTTAATAAGTTATAATTATGTTTCATTAACAATTTTGAATTTTAACTAATATATCTATACTGTATTATAAAGCATTTAAGTTAAACTCTTAAAAACTAATTTTTATGCATTAGGTGCCACTTTTTAATGCATATTACTTAAAATCTAAAAATACAAATTGATTAAACATAAGTACAACTTATAAAATCTCAATGTTTGAATTCGTGTAACTAATTGCAGATAAGCACTTATTTTTATTTTCTAAAATATCTAAAATTTTTAACTATTGATATAATTAACCGATAAATATAAGAAAATTCGAGATAAAACATCTTATTTTTATTTTTTATTGAAGTATGTTATCTTTTTTTAATTTTAAATATAAAATATCTTAACTATAGTTATCATTTAAATTAAACATTTTTTGAGCCGTAACAAAATTTATTATTATTATTTTTTATAAAAAAAACCATAATTAAACTAGACTAAAATATATTTTTGTTTTAAATCTAGGTTTCTCAAAATCGTAAAATAAAATAAAAAAGACTAACAAAAAGTATGAATAATGATCGATGGTTCGAGTTCTAGATTTCAGAAACTTGTTGCATTGCGAAAGTACATTTCTAGTTTATTAATAATGATACATGGAAATGTCTGCATAAAAGGAAAACTCTGTACATACTAAATTGGTTGGTGTTAGAAGCTTGCAGTAGTAATATGTATCTTGTGCTTTGATACTTGTAAATTAAGAGGTTTTTAAAATCTTGCATAAAATGATGGTACCTTATGCCTAATAATTTGTATTTAAGAGTTTTTTATCCGTACTTTATAATATAGTATATTTACTTAATTTTCAAGTTTACAAATTTTATTGCTTTGACACAACTTATTAAAACACATTTATCTCCTCTTATCACTAACACGTTCAACACCTCAAATGTTATCAATGACTTTAATCCTCATCCCTAACCTCTATCAGGGGCTAAAATCGTTTTTCACCCATATCCTTCTATCTATGGAGATGACGATGAGTCTAACTCGGTTCGGAGGAGATAGATATCGTTTTTCATCCTCATCGTTTTATCACATCCTCCTACTCATATATATTTGCAGCAAAATCTTCAGTGTCTTGTATTTGTACTTCAAGATACAAGTAGCGTCTGAATCCAAAGAGAGTCAAAATCTTCCATGGTTCATTTCTTCGTTTCTTATTTATGTTTTTGTCCTTTTAAAAGATATTTGATCTATGTTTTATTCTTTAAGATAAATGTTTTGCATGCATTTCACTCTTCAGAGCATCTCTAACACGTAATCTGAACTAGAGAAATATAAATTTTATTTTTTGTTTAACTACAACATATTTTTTTAAACATGTTCTCTAAATAGAGAAAACAAGAGAAACCTCGAGTTTAGAAATTTCTCTAAAACAATTTTTTTTTGGAAAAAGAATCTCTAAAACTTGATGTGAGGAGATAAATGATTTTTGTTATTCATTCCACCAATGAGATTGAATTATTATTATAGAAATTATAGAATCTATTGAATATCATTTGATATCCCACCTTTAATGTAATCTACAAAGCTATTTGGATTTGGTTAGGTTTAATTATATTTTTTCTCCCGAGATATATACCTTAGGGTTGGGTTCCGGTGAGAAGTTGAGGTTAACGTTAGAAGTGGTTATCAAACGTTGGATGAGAAATAGATGTACATTAGGATGAGATGCAACAAGATAATATGTATCAAGATACGCCAGATCAATTCTCTTTCAAGCCGCAATTATGGGATGACATTTGATTAAAAGTGATCAACGATTTAGACTCACTTTTCACGTTTCTCATGTTAACCTTAACTTCTCACACGATCCTACACCATATACCTTATTTGTATATTAGTATCCAAACCGTGTTAACTGGAATATTTCATATTTTCCATATATTGATACCACATTGATTATTTGACTATCACATTTCTTAATTATCTCATTCACTTATCATTTTGAAACAAAACCATAATGAATTTTAAACAAAAATCATTGTTTCACATATGAATTTTCTGATTTCACTTATAAACTTTGTTTAAACTTATTTAATTATCCCATTCACTTTCTTAGCTATGAACTTTGGTAAAAAAAATGGAACAATCAGAGTTCATATACGAAGCAACATTATGAACTTTAAAAAATAATATAATTGTTTTACCTACGAACTTTGTTTAAACTACCTTAATTATCTCATTCACTTTAAAGAAATTTAATTTAAAAAATAACCGAATTTATGAGATTATGAAATTAAAACCAAATTTAAGGGATAAATAAAAAAATTAATTTAAACAAAATTAAATTTATCTTCCATAAATAAATCACAATTTGTTTTAATATGGTCCTTCATTTAGTTTCATTTAATTTTTTAAATCAATTTATAAGCTCAAATATAAATATAATTATTGATAAAAAAACATAAACAGTTTATATGAGTTTGTAAAGTTAATACTAGTTAATTGGTTATAATCACACCCCTATTGATACTTTTACAAATATATTTAATTTATTAATTATTTATAAAACTATAAAAACATTAACAAACAAAATCTTGAAATTAATATGTTTTCTACATGTATCATGGCGAAAGAGAAGAATGGTTTTCCACCTAACATTTTTATTTCTAATTTTAGACAAGAAAAACCCAAGTTTTGATTTGTTTTACAATTAAACATCGTAAAAGCAATTGGATCCAAACGTTCCGTGATTTTGTTCGTAAAATTGAAGGTATTAAGGTTGTTAATCGAAGCCAAATCTTGTTTGATTCTTCTGCTTGATCGATTTCAATCCAATTACCTGACATTGGATTGAAATGGATCTCTTTCCGAACCAATCAACGGTTCGTCTCAAAAGCTATCGAGATAAATATCTCATTGCCGAAAACAACCAAGAATCCGTTTCGCAATCTCGAGATGGTTCGACGAAGAATTCACTTTGGACGGTGGAGGTCATTGACGAAGACTGTATTTTATTGAAAAGCTGCTACGAAAAATACCTGACTGCATCAAACAAGCCTTCGATTCCCGGAATGAGAGCTCGATATCTCAAAGTTACTCAAACTCGTCTAGGATTTCCGAATCCTGACTATCCCGTGACTGTCGATGATTCTTCCATCACCGGGAAATGGAATTCTGCGTTGCAGTGGATCCCGATGACGACAGAGGTATCTTCTGAAGTACGATTGAAGACTCATTATGGCAATTATTTGCAATCAAACAAGGGCCCGCCACCATTAGGGAACATGGTCACACATGATCTTCCTCGAAAAGAAGGGCCAATGAACAAAAGGATTTCATGGCAGGTCGAATTGGTGGATTCGCCTTCGGATGATTGGAAAGAACCCGAGACGATTAAGTCGATAATGACTTTTTATGCTCGAGCATATGTGCAAAGAGGGAAGGAGAAGATGAAGGGGTCGAAGAAGGATGGGAAAGGTAAGCAAGCACCGTCACCACCATAATCTCGACAAACGTCACCGTCAGGTAAAAATTCATCAGATGAAAGAATTATCGACAGAGTAGGAAAAAAAGACGTATGTGATTGATAATTAATCATATATATGTATGCAGTAACATATGATGAAGAGCTTATGCTTTATAGATTATTATATAAAATTCTCGATGTGCCTTCCAAACAAAGGGTCTACAGGGAACCTTCGTCAACATTTGTCGAACACGAAAAACATACATTGTAACCTAATGATCGAAAAATGACATTGTAAAAATTACTTAAAAAATATAATTTAAACTCAGTGAATTACACTTTTGGTCTTTGTGGTTTACCCAAAATCACACCATATGTCTCTAAAATAAAATAATTATGAAATATATCCTTGGGGTTTAATTTCCTCACGCCCTTGGTCCATATGGTATACATTTTGTAACATTCTAGGTCCCTGCCACTAAGTTCGTTTAAAAACTTATGTTAACTCAAGGGCAGTTTGTCCTTTTTACCCTTTTTTCTTAAATAAATAAACAAATATGAATGTCATATTATATTATATAATATATGATTTAATAATATATTATACACACACACAACACACTTCACAACTAACGACCCATCCTTATCTTCCTCGTCGGGCTATGTCTACGATGAAGCCATCCCTATCCGCCCCCATATCCAGTGAATCCATCCCCTCCTCCCCACTCCCGGGTCGTTGTCTTCATCTCCCCCTCCCCAGCTGGACAACCCCAACACATATTGAAAAGCACAACATTTAGGGGATGGTGCTACAATCATACATCTATACTATATTATAAAGCACGAATAAAAACTCTTAAATATAAATTATTAGGCATAAGATATCATCATTTTATGCAAGATTTTAAAAATCTCTTAATTTACAAGTATCAAAGCACAAGATACATATTACTACTGCAGACTTCTAACACCCACCAATTTGGTATGTGCAGAGCCTTCCTTTTATGCACACATTTCCATGTATCACTATTAATTAATATATTATATTACTATAAATTTGTTTTAATTATATTATTAAATATGTAATTGGTTATTTTTCTAGATGTCATTAAAATATATTAGATAATCATTGAATTCTAACAAAATATTTATTTTTTTATATAAAAAACACTATATTATTAAGCCTAAATTAAACAAGTTTATATAAAAAAAAAAACATTATCACTTTCTCAAAACCATCCAAAATCGTACTGTAAATCGAAAAAAACAAAAAATAAAGTGAAACATTAAAATCGTGATGTATCTCGCTGCATTGTGCGAGTACACTTATAGTGTTCAGTAATTCAACAATCATGATATGAGAATATGTAAATTGGAGATATACAATGTTTGGATCTCATAAAACCGAATCGTTTACTTTTCTTGATTTTAGGTTCGGATTTTGATTTGTGGGTTTCAAATTTTGATGGAGATGGAATGGTGAAGGGTGGTGGGGGTGCTAGAGAGGCCACCTCACCTTACACAACTACGAGGGTTGACGTAGCGTCAGAGAACCATCTCGCATCATGACATACCTTTTAAAACCCTGGTTTCAATGCAATGTTTAGACATATAAGACGGAGAACTATGAATTTGAGATAATAGCATTCAAGTTGCTTATCTTTGGTTGTATATAATGGTTAAAAAAGACATTTCTTCAAAAACAACTTATATGTAAAAATCAAATACATCTTGGATTGTGTAAGAAATCCAACATAGTGATGGCAGTGATCGTTAAACATCATTCTCGTGGTATTGAACGATATGAACTCGAACTAAAAAAAAGAGTTCAAAAAACCATCTAAATTGCAATCTGCAATACACTATACACGAGGCATTGTGGATGACTAGATGGACTAAGACAGTTGCTGAATGATTTGGTGCAGAATGATTAAGTGGTCAGAATGATTAAAAGACTCTTATGATATAGTGTGAAATGAAATATGGTTGTTTGCTAATTGTCAATAATGAAACGAGGGCTCTGAATGGTTAAGGCATGATCAAGATACAAAATCATTCATAGAGTTTTGGAACCATTAAGAGGCAGACATTTCTTTTGCCAAACAAGATTTACCTTTTAACGATTCAGATGTTGCATTTTAATAGAACCATTAAAAGTTAAACAAACAACCCCTAAGAGAAAAATGAATGGCTCATGGATATTTTTAAAAAATGATACAAATATATTGGCCAAAAGAAAAGGAGCAAAACGATAAGTTTGTAATAACCCTATATTCTTCACACACAGGTTGGGTTTGATTTTCCCCACCCGATCCGTCCGAAAACCCGACACACACACACATATATCTAATTATCCTTCGTAAATTCTAAATTCTAGTCATTCATATTATTTTATATGTAACACCCATATTTTCGCCTTGATAAGTGTTACATAATCTGAACCATTCCTCTAAAAATACTCCAAAATTTCGACTAAATTAAAACTTCAAACCGTTTATAGCAGAAGACTTTAACAATAAATATGTAACTTAAATGCTAACCCGTCCCATACTGAGTTGCGTTACAATATTTATTCATAATAGATGCCTGAACATAATACTGAACATAAATGGTAGTGGCAAGTCTCTATGTGTGCCATTTTTCCCTCGTCCAACCTGAAACCTTCAATCCCTGATATGCATACTATAGTCAGCTTATAAAGCTCAGTGAGTTCATGGTTAGCGTGAGTGAAATCATATCTTGCAACACATATCAAACATGCAAACTTCGTATAAAATAACATTCATTTTCTGAAAATGTAACACCAGAATAAACGAGACCTCATAACCGTCTCCTCGAGTAAGGACTGATAAGTTGCAAGCATTCCCTGGGTGTGTGCGACTCACCTATAGCCAATAACCCATTAAGGGGTCATGCTTCCATGTCACAGACATTCCCTGGTGTGTACCGCTCACACAGAGCCAGTCACCCATTTCGGGGTCGTGCCTCCCCTTAAGTGTGACAAACCAAACCAACATCTCATATTCCAAACCATGCACCATTTGTACCATATAAACCAACTGAAAATCCAATCATGCTAAATACGTTTAAAAACCGGAAAACAATTAGCATGCGTGCTCCACAAAACTCCACATACATGTAAACATATACCGATAACATGTATTTAAATCATTATCATGCATAATATTCACCACCACAAAATCATATAATGCTCGAAAATAAATTTGTACATAGGTATGCATCTCACTGTAAGTCTCATGAAGACTCACCTGATCGCGTGTAGATCGGCTACTGATAGCTCTCATTTGAAAACCTACACATTTCATGGCATCAACTTCAATTAATGACTTAATTCTCCAAATGTCAAATATGGTCAACCCGACCCGACCTAAAGTCAAACTCCATATCCAAGTATCCTAATATGCCTCAAATAACTAAATTTGACCCCATCATTAAAATCCATGTGGGTCAAACTAGTCAAAAGTCAACTCTTGGTTCATTCGATCAACCCCGACCAACTTAATCAAACTCCCAAAAACGTCAACTTAATCCTTTTATAATTATAAACTCATCTCTTTAAATTAAAGTGTCACAATAAATAGTTGACTCAGTTTACGACGCTTTAATCTCATTATTAACTCATCAAAACAATTTAATAAACCTCCAAATTGTACGCTTGAAAACGACTATTAACGTCGATTTATCCTTATAAAAACCATAGGATTCATTTACTCCGCATCAAAGCGTCTCGATAATATTTAACTAAAAACAACGCTTCAAATCCGCCATTTAAATTAAAATAAATAATCTCATAAACACCTCCTTAAGAATTAATTAATATTCTAAAAAATAAATTAATATATTAATCAAATAACAATTTAAATTAACATATTAATTATTTTAGAAACAAAATTAATTAATATAATCAAAGTACTACCGTCGCTTTCAAATCTGAAATATTTCAGACCAGCTATATTTACATAACAGGTCCCTATAGTTTGGACCAGTTAACAACTGACACTACCCCTGAACTTCTATAAATTACATCGGCCCCCCTGACTTCAACATTTCCTATAAATTCACACTTTTCACCCCCAATATGACATTATCTTTTATTTTTTTGGTCCGATTGCATAATAACTCATTTCTCACTTTCATTAAATAGCATAATTGGACCATTTTCACACTTTTCTTCGTATTTTTGGTCCAATAAAATAAAACATATTTTATTTTATTTTTCTCTTTGCTTTCTTTTCATATTTATTTATTTGCCTCATTTTAGGATGTCACATTATATAACTAAACCTATTATCAATTTCATCAATTATCTCAATCAATTGAGTTCATCACCAAAATCGATAGAATATTATAATTTTTTTTGCATATAACTATACTGAAACCCGAAGTAATCTGATATCCAAAACCCTAAAGTCGGGGCTTGGTTTCCATATCCAAAAATTCAATCTGGTTATTGATTTGCCCGCCCGATGCACAACTCTAAATAGGAATCAACATAAAGGGTTGGGTTCGAGTGAGAAATTGAGGTTAACGTGAGAAGTGATTATCAACCGTTGGATGAGAAATGAATGCACATTAGAATGAGATATACCAAATCAATTCCCTTTTAAACCGTCCTTCATGTTGTAGCCCAGTGGTAAGGTGACATCCGGGGGGGTCAGTGGATGGTATCCCTGACTACCCAGGTTCGAATTCCGTGGTAAACATCCTGCGACATCCATGATCATGGGCCTGCCACATAGTGGTACCCTTAATTGGGCTGGGTCGTGATCGACGAGGATTAGTCGGGTGACACCCTTAAGTGGGAGCCCAGATACCCCGGGAACGCGTGTGTGTTAACTTGCCGTTCAAAAAAAAATCCTTTTTAAACCCTAAGTATGAAAGACATTTGATTAAAAATGATCAACGATCCGGATCCACTTCACACGTGATACACTTCTCATGTTAAGCCAAGTTCTCACACCTTTCCCCTCTTTTTGAACCTTCGATCCAAGTCTCGTGTGTGTGCTTTCATCACACCTTGCTTTCAATTCCCATTTTCTCAACCTGAAACAACAATTCAGAGTGGCGGAAAATGGAGTATTTCATGAGAGCAAACGCCGTCCGGCTAAGGAGCCACCACCGGAAGTACCTATTAGCCGACGACGACGGCGAACACGTGTCCCAAGACCGCCAAGGCACCGTCAAAAACGCCCGGTGGACGGTGGAATTCGACGACGATTACGACGATGTCATCCGATTAAAATCATGTTACGGCCGTTACCTCACCGCCTCCGAGGACCACCACATCCTCGGCGTCACCGGCCAAAAAGTCATTCAAAGCCTTCCTCCGAAACTTGATTCCTCCGTTGAATGGGAACCGGTGTTGGAAGGATGTAAAGTTCGTCTGAAAACTCGATACGGTAATTATTTACGTGCTAATGGCGGAGTACCGCCATGGAGAAACTCGGTTACACATGATATTCCTCATAGACATCACGATTGGATCTTGTGGGAGGTTGAAGTTGTTGAGATCAGGCTCGGTCCATTTCCGAAGAAATCGAATTCATCTGATCCAGATCTAGATCTAGAAGGTTCATTTCATCTCACATCCATTCCTATATCTCAGGTTTGTGGATTTGTTTTCCCAAATTTGGATCTAATCATCGCAATCGGCTCGATTCAGCTCGATCAGATCTGATCAGCTCGATGTTGTAAATTGAATCATTTTTGCAGGAGAGCAATTCGAAGAACGAAGGTAGGATGATTTATTACAAATTGGTGGATGATGATGGTGAGATTGTTGATGCAGAAGGATCGTTTCTGTTCAAAGGTAATTGCATACAGGAATTGACTCAAAATTTGGAGGAAGAAACGGAGTTGGAGAATGTAACTGTGTGTTCACGAAGTCCTTTGAATGGGAAGCTTTATCCTCTCCGGCTAGCTTTGCCGCCGAATAACACAACTATGCATGTGTTTGTAGTCCCTGCAACCTCCAAAGGTTAGAATTCCGATAAGCTTTTTAACATTTTGATTTTTTGGTGGATTTTAGCAAGTTGTCTGCATCCTGGATTTTAGGGTTCTTATTATATTCATTAATGTTGGATTTGGGAAGCTGTTTCTAGTATACTGTTTTCAAATTGGGTTTATGTGCTGTAACTTGAATCGAACAGTACCCAAATTCTACCTTTCTGTGTCCAATTTTGACTTTCATGAGTCAAAATAGTTGTTTTTTGATTCCAAAATCGACAAGAATTTTTTGGGTTCTGGATAGATTTGAAATTGGATTAACTTGCAAAAAGGATTTTGCAGATATATAAGTTTTTTTTGAGCTAGGAAACTAAGGGGCTTTTGGTTCGCAGAATGGATTTGGAATCCATGGGATGGAATTTGACCACACGTTTGGTTGGTAGGAATCGAATGTAATTCAATTCTTTCACTCTAGGCAAGGAAAGATGAATTCCTTCCTTCATGATCGATATGTGAATCAAACAAAGGAATTGGAATTTGGTCAACGAAATTATCCATTCCAATTCCTTCCGATTCCTTTAAAATCCATGAACCAAACACTCCCATAGAACATCCATCACAATCTTGAATTTGAACATTATTAAGTTGGACTTTCCTTACTCAAGAGTGGGATTCTAAGGTCTATTTGGTTAGTTTTCATTGAGTCGTGCGGGGATGGATTAATCGGTCTGTATAGATGGGGTATGTATAGATGGGGTAAGTTTTTTCATAGATAGAATGAACGTATTTTTATTTAGGAGGGGTAGCCACTTTCTATTTCATTAAGCTACTACCAAACAATCATGTATAGCAGTTCGTAACTTAACGAATTAGTTGTGAGTTCCATTAAGCTTATTAAGTTACTAACAAACAAGCCCTAAATCGGCATTAATACATCCACGTTGATGCTTTCAATGGTAAAGCTGCTAAAAACACATTTTTTTGCTTGTACAGCTAAAAATGTGGTTTTTGAATGTGTCTATTTTTATTTTTTCAAAATGTTCACAAGAAAAGACTCGCCATTATGGATGCCCTTTTTTGAGACCTTTTTGGCCGCTTTTAAGAGCATCTTCAATCGATGTTCTCATAAGAACCTCATTTTTGCACCTTTTGTTGTCACTTCGCTTTTAACTCACAAAATAAGAACTCATATAAATGTCTACAATGGTAGTTATAAGAACCTCTTTTTTGTGGGTCCTATACATATTTTAAACTTCAATAATTATTATAAAATCAAGAAAATAAAATTAAAAAATAAGGAAAATGTCACATCTCACAAATTTCATGGTAAGAACCAAGGTTCTTAAATAAGAACCTAGAGGGGTTTAGGTTCTTATAAGAACTCTTTACAATACTAGTTCCTACAAGTCATTGCACTTTTTGCTTATAAGAGCATCTCTAATGCAAGATTCTTGTAAGCAAAAAGTGAAGTGTCTTGTAAGAACTACCATTGTGGAGAGTTTTTATAAGAACCTAACCCCTTTTGAATTCTTATTTAAGAACATTGGTTCTTACCATGAAGTTTGTGTGAAATGACAATTTCCTCATTTTTATTGGTAGTTAAATTAAATATTTGATATTTATTTAGAAATATATAATAATTATTGATGTTGATATGAGGTTCTTATAAGAAGTGCCATTGTGGACTTTTATATAAAATTTAAATTGATGAGTTGGAAATTAGGTGGTACCAAACAGTGTAAAAAGGAGGTTCTTGTAAGAACATCCATTGGAAAGTTCTTATAAGAACCCAAGTCCCTTTAGGTTCTTAAAATAAGAACTTTGGTTCTTACCATGAAATGTGTGAGATGTGATATTATCTTTATTTTTTTTTCTTGATTTTATAATAATTATTAATATTACATATATTTAACTTTTATATATATGAGACCTACAAAAATAGGTTCTTAATTATAAGAACTACTATTGTGGACTTTTAATTTGATGAGTTGGAAATGAGGTGACACTAAAAAATACAAAAATGAGGTTCTTATAAAAACTTGCATCGAAGATATTCTAAGAACTTTGCATTAGAGATGCCCTCTTTTGCTCTCAAGAAACTTGTTTTTGTTTGAGGGTCCCGCTTTTAAAAAAAAAAAGAACTCCAATAAAGAAGTCCGACCATGTTAACACACCCCTTCCCACTTTCGCATTTCAATTCCTATTGATTTATATGACAAGTTCATGTTTTTATCTTTCTTGGTAGCTAACAACCGTGTATTTTCTGTGTTTCCAATCAGCGGCAAATGATTTCTAGCGGGTTTTACATGACGACCACATTATTGTTGCCGACTGAACATACGGGAAACCATACATGCAAGAGAAAGAAAGCAAAATAAGATGTATTGCATCGAAGATTAAGGAAGAAATTAGATACTTTGTGATTCATTGCAAACTTTGATCCAAATATCTTACAATCTTCCTTCAGGCTTCAGATGTATCTGATTTGGTTTCGCCTGTATATAATATCATATCTTATGTACATCTTATCTTCTAGACCCTATTATCGGGTGAGGCATATTAGCCGAAGGTGGACCCATAATTATTTTTAAGTTGTGGCACAAATTGAATACAGAAGAATATCTAAAGCAAAATTTCACAAAATTAGTATAGATATGTTAGTTGGTTCTTTGTCTCTAGCATATAAGAGACTTGTGTTTAAGTCTTGTCTATATGTATTTTTTAAAATACAAAAGGTATATAAGAAGAGCACCAAAATTTAAGCTACAAAAAGCAAATTTGCTAAAAGTAGGACTTGAACTTGAGCCTTTTGTACAAAGGCAGAAACGTTTACTATTAAAGTCTTGCACTAAAATATTTTTTAGAGTAAACTACAATAGGTAAAAGTATTTCTTAAGAATCACGACTTTCTTTCATGTGCTTTAGAAATTACAATTTTCGTTTCCATGGTTTGTAATTTATTACTGTTTTCGTCTCTGAGACTAAAGAGCCGTTTACCAAGCGCTTACCGGTAAGACACATTACCCTCACTTACCTTATCGTATAACATTCTCGACCATTAAAGTTGATTGTTGATAAGCGTTTTAAACCCAATAAAAACTTACCGGGTAGGAGTTTTTTTTTCCTTCCATACTTACCAGGTAAGATCCTCGGTCCATGTTATGATTCATACGGGGCGAAAATAACAATGAATTGTAAGCTACAAGGACGAATAAAGCAGATGCAATAATTTTTTTCCACACAGTGTAAGGGGTTGTTTAGCAGTTGCTGAATGGTTAGGTGCAGAATGATTATGTGGTCAGAATGATTAAGAGACTCTTATGATATAATGCGAAATGAAATATGGTTGTTTGCTAATTGTTCAGGATGAAATCAGGGCTCTGAATGGCTAAGGCAGAGTCAAGACACTATCATTCAGATGGTTTTGAAACCATTAAGAGGCATACATTTTTTTTTTGCCAAACAAGATTTACCTCTTAACAATTTAGAGGTTGTCTCTTAATAGAACCATTAAGAGGTAAACAAACAACCCCTAACTATTTGGCCATAAAAAAATAAGGCATAATTTTTCTAACTAAATCATGATGGTTTAGTTGGTTAGTTGCTTGTATTTTCATGGAAAAAAAAAGCTTGAGTTTGATTTTTGCATATTTAATTTGGTCCAAATTTGTTTTTAAAAGCTATAGGAAAGAAGCCCAATTAAAAGCTTCTAGTATCTTTACCAGATTCTTTAAAATCAAAAGTTTTCTAAGACGGCAAATGAAAGTCCAAAATTTAAAAAAAAAGTGAATTCAACTGCAACAAATTCTTCATTTTGAAATCATTAATTATATCGTTAATATATTTCATATATTTAATAAAATATTATTTCTCTCTCTTAAACATTTCATTTCAAGGTTTTTCATTGGTGGAGTTTAATAAAAAAATAATTTTTGTCTCCCATGATTATAATTTTTGGAGGGTTATTCAGATTTGAAGAAATTTACACTCTTTCTCATACTTTTCCATTTTAGAGAATCTGTTGTAGTATAAAATTGTCCAAAACCTCCATTTTATCCATTTTAGAGAAGCCATTGGACATATTTTTAGTAAGTATTTGACACCAACGAGATTCAAACCACACTCTCTATTGAAATAAAACCTTTAACCATATTCCATAAACCAACTTAAAATTGTCATAAAACTAGTCTTAATTATAAGGACACACAACGAAACAGAGACATAATTTCCCCCACTACAACAAAGCCATGAAGTAGTGACCATACCACCGTATGCCCTTAAGCAGATGCGTCCCGGAAAAAAAAGGGTAATGGATCATAAAACCACAAGAGATGAAAAAACCAACGAAATATAAACCATATAAACGAGAACAGTAAATTTCAAGGGAACATATATGAAAATACCATTTTTCACAAACCATAAGGACTAAAAGCGTAGTTTATTCTATTTATAAGTATTCTGTCCGACTCTTAGGTTGGTTTTTCATTAAGGCTATGTTTGACAAACTAGCCGATGAAAAAGTCACGTTTGGCAAAAACTAGCTGATAAGCTAGCTGACAAATGTGAAATAACTAAAAAGGACATGCTTAAAAATTATTCAAATTTAACATTATATAATTAAACAAATAATGTTTAACATTACTCCATTATAACATTATATAATTAAAATAAAATACTAACATATTTTTAACATTATATAATTAAAATAAAACACTCATATTTTTAACACCATATAATTAAAATAAACCACCAACACATAAAAAAATAGCAAGGGTATATTTGGAAGAAAAAAAATAAAAAGCTTTGGAAGAAAAAAATAAAAAGCTTTTATGGGTAGTTTTGTCATTCAAATAAAATAGCAAGGGTATATTTGGAAGAAAAAAATAAAAAGTTCTTCAAGGTTTCAAAACGTTAGTATGAGTATTTTTTCAATAAGCTAACTAATGGTCATCAAAACATGTACCTAATTTTTTTTTGCCAAACAATGCCCAAATGTTGTATGAATAAAATTATTTGTGTAAATTAATCTGTCTATATAAATTAGAAAAAAAAAATTCGTAGATGAAAAAAACATATCTTTTAAGTAAAAGAGACCCGTTTAAAAAAACTTGATTTTCTAAATAAAAAAGAGGGGCTGTTTTGGCAGTTGCTGAATGGTTTGGTACAGAATGATTAAGAGACTCTTATGATATAGTGCAAAATAAAATACGGTTGTTTTTTAATTGTTCAGAATGAAATTAGGGCTCTTATTGGTTAAGGAAGAGGCATAATACAAAATCATTCAAAGATTTTTGGAATCATTAAGAGGTATGTCTTTTTTTTGTCACACAAAATTCAATTTTTAATAATTCAGAAGTTACCATGTTTGCCGCTTTGGTCACTTTCACACCTTCTGTGATGTCCACACCCCGGGCCCCTACATATTTCAAATAGACATGAATATTCCAGAATCCAAACACATATTTGGCCTTTTTTGCGCATATTATCTCTTATTATTATAAACACGTCACTCATTTCCTCTTTTTAGAATGGTTTGTTACAGGTTTCCCCATCCTCAATCCTCCTGAGCTCATCGCACAGGTTTCATCGACAACGTGTCCTCAACCGAGATTCCCGTATTTCTGGTATGAATCTTCTTCCTGAATCTGAATGAATGCATATATCGCTATCTAGCAAGCATTTGATATAGTATATGTTTACGATTGTGATTGTGTTTGTGTTTGTGATGTGTTGTGTTTAGGTATCATCGACAACGTGTCCTCAACCGAGATTCTCGTATTTCTGGTATGAATCTTCTTCCTGAATCTGAATGTATGTATTTGTATGTATATATCGCTATCTACAAGCATTTGATGTAGTATATGTTTACGATTGTGTTTGTGTTTGTGTTTGTGATGTGTTGTTGTATTTGATCAGTTTTGAAAAATTCGAAGTGATAGGTATACAGTTAAGAAGTTTGCATTTGGAGAGGTTGATAAAGATGGCGGAGAGGAGTGAGAACGATGATGATGCTTACAATAAGAAGATCACGATTGGCGTTTGCGTTATGGAAAAGAAGGTGAAATGCGGCCCGGAGGTTCTGTTCCTTTTGCTGGAATTTTATACACATCTCGTAGTTTTTTTTTAACGGCGATAGTGTTTTTCGATGAATCTGTATATGGCGATAGTGTTTTCTTCACTTGATTTGTTTTTTGAGTTTTTCTGTTTTGCTTCTATTTATTTCATTTCCTGGTTCTGTTTCTCTATGTCTGTGTTGGCGGCGGCATTAGGTTTTTTCAGCGCCTATGGGGCAAATTTTGGAGAGGTTGCAAGCTTTTGGTGAATTTGAGGTAATGGTTATGCTCATTTGATCATTTCGTGTTTGAGATTTGCTTGTTGAATGGAGTAGAGTAGCAGATTTGGATTTCTGAATATAAAAAATGTAGTTCTAGGTGAAGAATGATTATGATTATCGCAATATTTTTTGGTTTAATTAACATGCAAGTAACCATTATATTTTCCAAAGTTTTTACTCATCACATCTTGTTGTCATATGCTCCTGTAGATCATCCATTTCGGGGACAGAGTTATCCTAGAGGAACCAGTAGAGAGGTACAAAGTTTATTAGATGTTTAACAAATTTGTCTACCTCAAAAGCCTATATTATATACGAGTTACTCAGTTTTCACCGTGTGTGCTGTCTGGAACATTATAGATGACTGTGTACTTTCTAATATACATGTTCAGGTCAGTCCATAAAAACATGAATAGTAGAAAATGGATCTCGGTATGTGCTTGTTAAATAAAGGAGTGCAGGTTTTGTTAAAAGTATTCCCTTTGTCTAAAAGAAGATTCTGACTTTGACCTTTGAGCTTAAAATTTTTAACTTCAACATCAATGAGAATCATCTTGGTAATAGATAGATACAGTGCCAGTTTGGAAGGCCTGATGCGTGTACATGAAAAATATTACTAAAATATCTGAAATTTGTAATTTAAAAGAACTAAAAAGAAGCGTCTATATTAATTTGTAATTTTTAAAATACTATATTTGAACTTCCAAAATCAAAAGCCAGGCTCTAATTATGGAAGAAAGGATTAATATATGATATCTTTCGAAGTATTATTTGTACAACACCAATGATGGAAGAGAATGATTCCTCATTCTGGTATGTTCAAATGTCTCTATCAATAGCAGTATGCTTTCACAGATGCACTATATGTCCATATGGTTAAAAGTAGTTTTTCAGCAAGATGGGGGACCTTTCTCAAACCTCAAGGTGTCAGAAGTTGCAACCGACGAGGCAGTAGGTGGTCTTTATTGATTTTCATCTTTGTATTCTTGGTGGCTCATGCAGGTTCCAGAAGATTACAACTAACCATCATGTGTTTTTTGTGATGACTCAGTAATTCTTTTTTACTTGACACTGATGTGACAAAATCATACCATTACGTAAATGATCACCGTCTGTCAGTACTTTTACGTGTTACTTTTACAATTTTACCATGAAAACAAATGCTGTGGTATATGCCAGATAGGAAGTCAATCTGCAACATTAACAATATCTGACGTTGATATCGTACAATTTACATTGCTTCCATACAAATGTGAGTACATAGACGTAAAAATGTTTTTGAACATGCAATGGTGTCATTATTAATTTTTTGGAGTTCTAGCTCTGACTTTAGTATTTCAGGTGGCCAATATGTGATTGTTTGATTGCTTTTCATTCTTCTGGGTATCCGCTTGAAAAAGCTGAAGCGTATGCTGCATTAAGGAAGTATGTCTCATCGTTCTTTCTTCTTTAGATACCTTATTTGCTTCTCAATGTGCACAGTTATTTGAATTGATGTGCATGGTCCTTTTCAAACATTATCGACTTGTTTTGCATAGAAGCTTGTTGTAGTCCATCCTATGTCTTATGGGATGCATCCACAAAATATGATCATCCTAACAAATATCAGCAGCGTTTGGGATAGTCTGAATATTACTTTCCTTATGTTGCATGGTGGATGACAATTCAAATGTAAAAGTTGTGTTTGAAACCTTTTATGTTCTGATGCAGTTCTCAATGGTGCTTCACTAGTTCTATAAGGCCTTGCATCATTGTTGAAGTTCTTGTAGTCAGGGGCGGAGCCAGGGTTTTCGATTAGGGTGGTCCTCTAAACACAATTAGCAACCAAATAAGTTGTCTCAATTTGGTCTTATCAAATGCTAAAAAAAGTTGCTCGAAATGAAGCATGTCATGACTCATGAAACTAAGAAACTATGTGCTAGTTTCACTAAAACAAAATGCTCTAATTTCACAAGACAAAAAAAAGGATAGATACCACCCTCTAAGGCATCCTTGTCGAACCACATATAGACATCATATAAATATAAATCGGCACATGCATCCTATTGACGAAGTAGCGGCGTCGGGTTTAAACTCGTGACCCCGCTCATATAGGTTATACCAATACATTTATCGTTGAACAGATCAATGGGGATGGTTTTATGAAACATAATTGTAGGTGAATTGTAATTTTAAAAAAGTATAACATAAACATTTATTTTAAACAATTGAAAGATAGAAGACCCCATAAAAAAAATACCAAATGTGCAAGTGCTTGTTACCAAAGAGAGACAAGAGATTTACATTCCATTTCAAGATCATATACACACAGAACAATAGTAGTATAAGAATGCATTGCAAGAGCATGAGTTGACAGTTCCTGAAAAGTACCCACAATGCAAAAATAAAATAAAAAAATACAAATGTGAGGATGTGCCTGTGATGCCCCTGGGCCAAGGCTGGCTCCGCCAGTGCTTGTAGTTATTCATGCATAAATTTAGCAAGAAGCAAAATCCCAAATTATAAGTTATTTTTATGACACATGGATGAACTTTAATCCATGTTTATAAATTTCTTTACTATTCTAATAGATAGAGGCTGAGATAAGAATAATCGCGAGAATACCCACTCATGTAGCTGTGAGCTGCCATAACCATTATGGTCTAAGCAGCCAAGGTTCTTAATCTAATACAAGGTCCTCAGTAGAGTTGAGTTTTAGATTAACAACTAGGCATTTTATGCTTTAAATGGGGGTATCATTCTTCCATGAAACAATAATAAATTTCCTCTTAGTTAGTGCCATAATACCCTAACTGTCATCTTATTATTTCTGCTGATTATTATGTTTCTGGTTGTGTATAACCCTTTTTAACTTCTCAATAAATGCATAGTAGGCACATCATGGCTTCACTGTTGTTCAATACAGGCACATATTGCCTTTTCTTTTCTTCTGTCTGTTTCCCCTCCTGCCTACATGGTATTTCATCGCATATGAGTCAATCTGACTGATGATACTGATGTTCCTCTGTACCTCATGTTCTCCATAAGGAAGTTCGGTCTCTGTCCGCAAGTCATGCTATCTGTAGAAAGTCTTCTTGGTTTTTATGATGATGTTAGTCATTATGATAAGTTGCATTTACCTATTCCATAAACATCTTTGAATACTGCCAGCAGTACCGCAAAAGCTGGTGATCATGTTACGGTTTACACCCTTCTTTTCAGGCCTTTCCTTGTAAATGAACTGGAACAACAACACCTTCTTCATGACAGGAGGAAAGTATATGAGGTATGACTATAAAATCCATCACCTTTTGAGTTTATTTGATACAACACACATAATATTCTTATTGTTGTTTCCTTCTGGAATGGCTCCTTGCCCTAACTAAATGGAAATAAAGGGATCTTGGGAGGTGGGGTTGATTGTTATTTTATCTTTCTTGTCATAGTTTTTAGTCAATGGAAGGCATAAATAGAGTATGTTGAAGCTAATGAAATTTATTATTTATGGAAGGGTAAATGTAATATTGAAGTTGAATTAATATCTGATCTATGAATACTTCCTTCATTGTAATTTGGCATAGCTGGATGTTGCACCATGTGTGATTGGTTATTTGCCAGTTGTAAGGAAAATTTTTGTTTCTTTTTATAGTGAACTTGACCTTCTTGAAATCCCATTTCATTACTTAAGGATGATACATTTTTTTTGACAAGGAATCTAGGATGAGCGGCTCATTTTAAAATTTCATTAATTAATTATCGCAATAGGTTGCTAAGTAAATCTGGCCATTGAGGCATGACCACACGAGTTTAATTCTATATAAGCTTTCTAGCAATAGAATGTTTGCAATTACAGAAGCACGTGCTTTGTGGTAAGATGTACCTCAGCCCTTTGATCTTCATTGGATGAGGATTCAACGGGATGAGACTAGTCAAACTGCTTGGGTTTGGCTAGTCCCTTCTTAGCTAGAGGTAGATTACTATGATTAAGAAGCTGAAGCTGAGCACACTTTTCATCCAGTCACCAGAAGCTGCAAAAATACTGAGCTCACCCCAACATGCTTGAACTCCAAAGTACCCTTCATATGTTGTAGATTCCTCTTAAGTAGACCAGCACTCAGTTCCTCTGAGCTCATTTACACCATAGTCATTGTCATTTACAAGTTTGACAAGGTTCATGACCTTGTTCTTATTTTGCTTTCTGTATTTCACTATTTTCTTAATACATTTGCAGGTAACATGCATCTTTTGCCATTTTATTTAGTAGGTCCATCGTGGGTCCTTTTTCCAATGCATACATTGTCATTTGTAAATACATGGAATTGGACTCATTCGTGATGTTTCTATGTATCCTTAAGTGAGACAGTTTTGTTCTTTGCTTGCGTTCTTATCATGCACCAATCCGTGCTTACTGATGGAATTTTTTTTTCTATCTCCAATTTGTTCCTTCTGTTGAAATTTCAGTGTCTTGAATCATATGGAATTCCCGTTCCTCGGTTTGCACTTGTAAATAGAGAAGAGCCATATCAAGAGTTGGATTACTTTGTTGAGGAAGAAGATTTTGTTGAGGTTCATGGGCATCGATTTTGGAAGCCTTTTGTGGAGAAGCCCATTCATGGTAACCTTTTACAGTAACCCTATCAATATGCTTTTCTTTGCTTCTGCTCTTTTCCATTTGTGTTTCAGCATTTAATATTCAATTCTCTAGTAAGCCTTTCCCCCTTTCACAAAGTGGTGGGTTCACACTCTCAGAACTTTCCTCTGTGAATAACATAAAGAATGTATTAATAACACATCTTTTTGGGGACTAGTGATGTTATTATTTATTACTGACACAAGCTTATATATTCTTTGTTTTTCCCTTTCTGCAATGTTTTTCCAAATTTGTAATATTTGGTTTTCCAAGTGTGAATTTGTTTATTCTCTTTCCTTTTTTAAAGGTGACGACCATAGCATAATGATCTATTACCCCAGTTCAGCAGGAGGTGGCATGAAAGAATTGTTCCGAAAGGTCAGCTTTCCAACATGATCTTTCTGTGGAATTTGGAACTTCAGAAACTCATGAATAACTTAAACATTATTTTCTTCACATAATTAGGGAGAACCATATGGGCTTGTGTGTTCATGGTGACAGACTTTGAGGATAACCTACCTTTACTTTAGGTTTCAAAAGAGTACCCTTCAGCGATATCCTTCTCGCCTCCATTAAGATGAGAATTCTGGCATGGATGTCTCCCCAAGGCTCCCCTATGGTGCCTCCCTTGTGCCAAGGCCTCCCTTTATTATGTGCATACTTAGTGCTGCGTTCAAACAAATGACTTTCAAATTTGACAACCAATTAAGGAGTCAAAAGAAGTCAAACTCCTGAAAAAGTCAACTGTCAATATCAACAAATGTTCATGAAACCAGATTGATCTATATGCGGAATAGGTTTGCATTCTAATCTAATAGTGTAAACTATAATCAACAAGTCATGGCAATCAATAATGAACCAATATAAATAAAAGAGATATAGAAGAACATAGAGGTTGACATGGAAATCCAGATCAGGAGAAAACCATGGGTTGAAAACCATGGGTTGAAGAGACCACCACAAAGTTCACTAGATAGATGAAGTCTTGTACAAGGCAATGAAGAAAATGAGCTATGGTGTTTACAGGTCGTATATACAATGTAGGTGTGTGTATGTGTGGTGTATTCTTGAGGTAACTAATACATTTGACCTAAATGGTGTTGGAGAAATTTTCAAAATAAGTTAAAGAGTCTAAAATATTTTGGGTTAAGTCTTAGGAAGAGTGAATTTTTTGTCCTTATAATTAGCGGTCCGTTAATTTTTCCGTTAACTCCGTTAGTTAGTTAATTCGGTTATTTTTGGAGGGAAGTTGAATCATTGCACCTCTTCATGAAAGGTTGCACCTTTTCATTTTTTCCTCTATATATATCCTCCTCTAGACACCGAAATGGGACAACTTTTTCATATACCAGATTGCTAGAGTTTGTGTTGCTATAGAAACATAAATTTCTAGTTTCTAGAAATCCTTGAAACTCAATAGTTCAACCGGATTATCACCACAAAGTGCGGTGTTGATAATTGCTCTACATACGTTGCTATATTGTATCTTGAGAAGTAATTCGCCACAAACCCATAGCACTATGTTCTATCGAACGGTGGGGGCGAAATTGCTTTAAGGATAGAGAGATCACTCGCCTTGAAAGCAACAAGTAGTAGAATTCCTTGGTATTCTATTTCTTTAGTTTTAGAACCCCAAAAACAACAATCTTAAAGCAATTTCCGAAGAAAGATGGCAACCACGAATCTTCAACAAATGTCTTGTGACATCGTCAAGTTGGAACGATTTGACGGTGGAGGCTTCAAAAGGTGGCAAAAGAAAATGCAATTCTTGTTGGCCACTCTAAACGTCTCCTACGTCCTCACCAAACCTTACCCGGAACAACACGATGACGAGACACTTGCTTCGGCACGAGAAAGGCTCAAGTTTGAGAACGACGATTTCATATGTCACGGTCACATCCTCAACGCTATGTCTGACCCTCTATTCGATGTTTATCAAAACATCGAAACGGCGAAGGAACTTTGGAACGCTCTCGAACAAAAGTACTTCACGGAAGACGCAACAAGTAAGAAATTTATTGTTTCCAAATTTAATTCTTACAAAATGATAGACTCACGTCCTATTATGGATCAAATGTATAAAATTGAGCAAATTCTTAGTATGTTCACACAACACGACATGAAAATAACCACAAGGGCTGTGGTGTGGTGGTAAAGGCTTGGGGAGTTCATAGCGCTTAACCCGGGTTCGAGTCCCACTAGCAGCACTTGTGGCCACTGAGGATAAACTCAGGGCTGCATGCTTTAACAGCTGGGCCAAAGGCCCTAATTGCCAGGGATTAGTTTGGGCCATAGGCCCAGGATACCCTTTCCAAAAAAAAAACACGACATGAAAATGGATGAATCGATCCAAGTGGCATCGATCATCGACAAACCCCCTCCCTCTTGGAAAGATGTTAAGAAAAATCTTAAACATCGTAAGGACGATATATCCTTAAAAGAATTTGGAAAACATCTTCTCATTGAAGAACAATATCGATTGGAAAATAAATCCAACGACGATGCTTCCAAAGTTTATGTGGTCGAGGAAAAGGGAGAGACTTCCAAAGCCGGTGGTAAGAAAAGGGAACACTACGAGGAAAATGGTAAAAAGAAAAGGAATATGAAGCACGTGGTTTGTTTCAATTGCAACAAGCCCGGACATTACAAACGTAATTGTCGACTTCTCAAAAGAAGAAGGGGAAATGGTAGTGACAACACCAAGGATGGAAACTTCAAAAGCAACAACTTTGTTGCTATGATTTCCGAAGTATTCTCACTTGAGGAAAACAAATGTTGGTGGGTGGATTCGGGGGCTACCCGACATGTGTGCAACAACATGGACATGTTCAAAACGTACGAAGCTTCTAACTCCGTACTTTACATGGGAAATCACTCTACCGCTTAAGTCAAAGGGAAAAGGGAAAGTTACTTTGGAATTCACATCCGGGAACCCTTTGACCCTAAATGATGTTCTCCATGTTCCCGATGTCCGAAAGAACTTGGTTTCCGGATCAATCCTCAACAAACATGGCTTCAAACTCGTCTTCGAATCTGACAAGGTTATATTCTCTAAAGGCGGAAGATTCGTCGGCAAAGGCCATCTCACCGGAGGAATGTTTAAACTAAACATAAATGATGTTGTGAATAATAGTGTGAATGATGTAAATATGATTGACATAAGCAACGCAAATAATGCGGTTGCTCCCGATGTACATATGATTGATGCTAATAATACTACTACTAGTTCTGCTTACTTTGATTCTTCCTTACTATTGTGGCATGGTCGATTAGGTCACGTACACTTTAAACGTTTGAAAAATATGGCAAAAAGTGATTTAATTCCAAAGTTAGATGATAAAAATCATAAGTGCCTTACTTGTATGCATACTAAAATTACTAGACAACCGTTCCCTCAAGTCCAAAGATCATCTAAAATCTTAGACTTAGTGCATAGTGACATATGTGACTCACATGCTACACCCTCTCTTGGTGGCAAAAAGTACTTTGCCACTTTTATCGATGATTACTCTCGATATTGCTATGTATATCTTTTACATTCAAAGGATGAAGTCCTTGACAAGTTTAAGATCTACAAAAATGAAGTAGAACTTAAATGTGACACAAAAATAAAATGTTTAAGAACGGATAGGGGTGGTGAATATTATAACCCTAGATATTTTGAATCTACGGGAATTATTCACCAAGTGACGGCTCCGTATACACCACAACAAAATGGTATTGCGGAAAGAAAAAACCGTACCTTGATGGAAATGGTAAATTCCATGATGTTATATTCCGGATTAAGTTCTGGATTTTGGGGAGAAGCATTACTTACATCTTGCTACATACTCAATAGAGTACTAAGCAAGAGAAGTCAAAAGACCCCTTATGAGTTATGGAATTAACGGACACCTAAACTAGATTACCTTCGGATTTGGGGATGTCGAGCAATTGTGAGACTTCCCGAATCCAAGAAGAGAAAGTTAGGAGACAAAGGTATTGAATGTATATTTTTGGGATATGCCCAAAATAGCAAAGTTTATAGATTCATGGTGGTTGAATCAAATGATCACATTTCTATTAACACCATCATAGAATCTAGAGATGCTCATTTTGACGAACAAATGTTCAAAAGCATTCCAAAGGCACATGAGGTTTCTAAGGAAACCGTGTCTACCAAGATTCCCATAGATAATGAAAGGGAAGATGATGATTCCCCGAATCATCAAGTGATTGAACCTAGAAGAAGCAAACGTCAAAGAAGAGCAAGAAACTTTGGGCCTGACTTTGAAATGTACCTAGTTGAAGGTGATCGACATGGTTCAGTGAAAGAATATCCAATAATTTACAACTTGGATGAAGAACCACGTACATATGCGGAAGCTATGAAATCTCATGATGCATCTTTTTGGAAATAATCAATCAACGATGAAATGGATTCCATCAAAGGTAATAATACTTGGATCTTAGTCGACCTACCCCCTGGTTCAAAGGCCATCAAGAATAAATGGATTTTCAAAAGAAAATTAAGAGTTGATGGCAGTATTGAAAATTTTAAAGCCCGATTAGTAGCTAAGGGATTTACACAGAAAGAAGGACTAGACTATTTTGACACATATGCCCCTGTAGCACGAACATCAACCATTAGAATTTTGATTGCCTTAGCTTCCATTTATAAACTCGTAATTCACCAAATGGATGTCAAAACCGCATTCTTGAACGGTGAATTAGAAGAGGAAGTATATATGGAACAACCAGAAGGTTTCATAGTTCAAGGACAAGAAAAGAAAGTTTGTAAACTTATTAAATCCTTGTATGGCCTGAAACAGGCTCCCAAACAGTGGCATCAAAAATTCGACCAAATCATTCTATCGAATGGTTTCAGAATTAATGAATCTGACAAATGTGTTTATAGCCGATTTATTAATGGTCGAGGGGTTATCATCTGCTTATACGTGGATGATATGTTGATTTTTGGAACCGACTTAGAACAAGTGCAAATGACTAAAGAAACTCTTATCTGAAAATTTTGATATGAAGGATCTGGGAGAAGCTGATGTTATTCTAGGAATAAAGATTCTTAGAAATGACAATAAACTAATGCTATCCCAGTCTCACTATATTGAAAAGATATTAAAATGTTTTAATAAATTTGATTGTTTTCCTGTAAGCACTCCGTTCGAAGTAGGTTCTAGATTGACGACTAATACCGGTAGGGTATTTTTAATGTATGCTATGACTTGTACTAGACCTGATATCGCCTATGCTGTAGGAAGATTAAGTAGACATACTAGTAAGCCTGGAAAAGCACATTGGGATGCTGTAAATCGGGTACTCAAGTATTTAAAGAAAACCATGGATTATGGTTTGGAGTATAGTGGATATCCTTCAGTATTGGAAGGATACACCGATGCAAATTGGATAAATGATCAAGAAGACTATGCATCTACAAGTGGATGGATTTTCACACTTGGCGGAGGTGCAGTGTCTTGGGGATCAAAGAAACAAAGTTGCATAACAGATTCTACCATGGCATCGGAATTTGTTGCTTTAGCTTCTTGTTGTAAAGAAGCAGAATGGTTAAGGGACTTGTTGATTGTTAGAATATATTAGTAACTAGTATTATCTTATGGGTTGGGCTTTACTAAAGCCCATTCAGATTAGGGTTAGATTACTTTTTAGGGTTTCCTTATGTGTATATATCTGTAGCCTCTATCTCTTTGTTAAATATATTCAGTAAATAAAATAGTAGCTTCCATTGTAACATGGTATCAGAGCTACTGGTCTGTTCCTTCTCATCTGTTCCTGATCAGTATCCATAGTCTCTGTCTCGTCTGTCTCGTCTGCCATTTAAGCCACCCGTCTGCAGTCATCATTTAATCTCACCACCCACGGAAACACACTCAGACTGTCCTCGCGACCAAAACCTCAGAACCGCAGCTCCAGCCGCCCAGCCACGCGCCGCCACGCGCCGCACGCGCCGCCAGACGCCGCCCCACGCGCCGCCACGCGCCGGCGCGTGGCCCTTCTCCGGCGATTCTCCGGCGACTCGTCTTCACGAAAGTCGCTCGATTTTTTCCCCCTGGTTCCATTTCTGGTAAGAATTTCGAGTTCCGTGACTGTTAATCTGTGACCCTCATTTGGATACGGTGTTATCTGAAGTGTTTCTCGTATTCTGGTTTGAAGAAAGTTCATGAATCTGTTTAGGAACTGATTTCTTGCATCTGGTTTCTGTTTTATTCACTTGGTCTCCGAATTAGTTGGTATTCAACTGTCTGCTTAATCCTGTATCTCTGATAAGACTGTTAAATGACGGGAACTGCTGAAAATTCTGATAAAAAGCCCTCTAGTGGTGTTTGTATACCTGATTTGATTCCAACAAATAGTAGAGTTACCGATAACAAGCTTAATGGTACTAACTACTTTGCATGGATCAAAACGATTCGTCTGTATGTTCGGAGTATGGGAATGGCTTCCCATCTGGATTCTAACCCTCCTACTGAGGGTGATCGTGACCTTTGGTTACAACAAGATGCTCGCATGTTCTTACAGATTATCAACTCTATTGAGTCGTCTGTCTCAACCTTAATCAGCCACTGTGAATATGTGAAAGAATTAATAGATTATCTTGACTTCTTGTATTC
Source organism: Arctium minus (assembly GCA_954870635.1). Classification (NCBI taxonomy): domain Eukaryota; kingdom Viridiplantae; phylum Streptophyta; class Magnoliopsida; order Asterales; family Asteraceae; genus Arctium; species Arctium minus. The sequence goes on along the minus strand of OX941092.1, from coordinate 3,361,082 downwards.
TGGACAAAGTAACATTTCCCGGATTTACAACATTTGTAAGTCATTTCATCGTGGGGAACAACAGGATCGATCTCTTACTACTTATGCCATGGAATTCAAGAAGGTATATGAGGAGATGAATTCTCTTCTTCCGTTGAGTACTGATAACCTGCTATTCTATCCCATATCCACGATACCTTCACAGTCCACATCCCCTCCAGACATCACCAAACCACCTATTGTTCATGTATATCATAGACGCCAACCAACTTCTCCAGATCCTGAACCAGTATCATCTGAGTCTGCAGATCCATCGGTCCTAGCGGATGATTCTCCTGAAGGTTCTATGCCCAATCCTGTGACTGAGGACTCTGATTCCGACGTTCCCATTGCTCTTCGGAAAGGTAAACGTTCCTGTACGTATCCTATTGCTTCCTTTGTTTCCTATGATAAACTTTCCAGGTCCTCTCGCTCGTTTGTTTCTACTCTAGACTCTGTACCTATTCCAACCACTGTTGGGGAAGCCTTGACCCACCCTGGATGGAGGGAAGCTATGCTCGATGAACTCAATGCTCTTGATCATAATGATACATGGGATTTAGTAGAGTTACCTACTGGCAAAAGAGCAATTGGTTGTAAGTGGGTATTCACCGTGAAAGTTAATCCTGATGGCTCAGTGGCTCGGTTAAAAGCCCGTTTGGTTGCAAAAGGGTATGCTCAGACTTATGGCATTGATTACTCCGAGACCTTCTCCCCTGTTGCGAAAATGGCCTCTATTCGAGTGTTTATCTCCCTGGCGGCTACTTACAATTGGCCTCTTCACCAATTGGATGTTAAGAATGCCTTCCTGCATGGCAATTTACTAGAGGAAGTTTACATGGAGCAACCATCTGGCTTTGTTGCTCAGGGGGAGTTTGGTAAAGTTTGTAAATTACGGAAGTCTTTATATGGCCTGAAGCAGTCTCCTCGGGCCTGGTTCGGTCGATTCAGTTCTGTGGTGACCAAGTTTAGGTTACGAAGAAGTTCATATGACCACTCCGTGTTCTTTGCCTCCTCTAACTCTGGATGTATTCTGCTAGTGGTTTATGTTGATGATATTGTGATTACTGGCAGTGACGAGAATGGAATAAAGAAATTAAAAGACTTTCTGGCATCTCAATTTCAGACGAAGGACCTTGGCCCACTGAAATACTTCTTGGGAATTGAGGTATCTAGGACTCATAAAGGAATCTGTTTGTCTCAACGCAAATACTGTCTAGATATATTGAATGATTCTGGTATGAGTGACACAAAACCTTGTGAGGCTCCTATGATCCCGAATGTGAAGCTGAAGGCTGATGATGGAGATCTTCTTGAGAACCCAGAGAAGTATAGAAGAATCGTGGGAAGACTGAATTATCTGACAATCACACGCCCAGATATTGCTTTTCCTGTAAGTGTGGTAAGTCAGTTTATGTCGTCTCCAAGAACCTCCCATTGGGATGCTATTTGCCATATTCTGAAATATCTGAAGGGAGCCCCTGGTTATGGCATCAAATACCGAAGTCATGGCCATCACATCATAGAAGGGTTCACTGATGCGGACTATGATGGTGATCCTACAAGCAGACGATCAACAACAGGCTATTGTGTCTTTGTAGGAGGGAATCTGGTATCTTGGAGAAGCAAGAAACAAAACGTTGTATCAAGATCAAGTGCTGAATCCGAATACCGTGCAATGGCACAAACTACATGTGAACTGATTTGGTTGCGTAATCTGCTAGGTGAAATTGGTTTTAGTCAGCCTAAACCAATGAACCTATGGTGTGATAATGAGGCAGCAATTCACATAGCAAATAACCCGGTATTCCATGAGAGGACTAAACATATTGAAGTAGATTGTCACTTCACCCGAGAAAAGTTGGAAGATGGATCTATCTCTACCTCTCCAATCAGAACTGGCAACCAATTAGCTGATGTCTTCACCAAAGCTCTTCCTGGGAACCGAATCAATTATATTTGTAACAAGCTGGGCATGATCAATATCTATGCTCCAGCTTGAGGGGGAGTGTTAGAATATATTAGTAACTAGTATTATCTTATGGGTTGGGCTTTACTAAAGCCCATTCAGATTAGGGTTAGATTACTTTTTAGGGCTTCCTTATGTGTATATATATGTAGCCTCTATCTCTTTGTTAAATATATTCAGTAAATAAAATAGTAGCTTCCATTGTAACATTGATTAACATACCCTTATGGCCAAAGCCAATGCCGCCAATTTCTATACACTGTGATAGTGCGGCTACACTATCAAGGGCATACAATCAAGTGTATAATGGTAAGTCCAGACATATTGGACTTAGACATAGGCAAGTAAATCAATTAATAAATGATGGGGTGATCACCATTAGTTTCTTACGATCAAGTAAGAATTTAGCAGACCCTTTTACAAAAGGATTACCAAGAAAATTGATTGAAAGCACTTCAAAAGGAATGGGTCTCAAGCCCACCTATAGATAGTCACCCATGATGGAACCTTGTCTTGACACTTGGTATTTCACCAAGTCTCAAGATTAAGTTAAAGTACATCATTTGAATGTGACTGAAAGTTCTGCAATATTTAAAAAACCATCCCAAAGGTCAGCAGAACTTGGAACCGTAATGTGAAGAAAGGTTGAATCTAGTTCTTAATGGATTTGTAACACAGTATGTGTTGGAGTGTTCAAGTTACGGGAACACTCTTGACAAGGTCCACCTATCTGAATGTGGAAGTGAGGCCGCTTCCTATGAGCTAAAGGGCTTGGCTCTAGAACATTCTGAGAAATCAAGATATAGACCCATGGCCAGTTAACGGGTCGGCTTATAGTGGTTGAATGAGTGAGAGGAAGGATATGCGTGAGGTGTTTCCGTCTAACATATAAAGGAAGATGGTTCAATGACTTTGGTTCAACCATTCTTACCCTAGTTAGATTTGAGCACTTTCACTATGTAAAGGTTCAAGGTGCAAGACTCCACCTTTACTTATGCATAACACCCCCAAGGATTTCGGAATCTGGTTAGGTCATGTCGTGTCAGTCTTTTCAAATTCGAGTCTATTTTGAAAATGGTGGGGGTTTGTTGGAGAAATTTTCAAAATAAGTTAGAGTCTAAAATATTTTGGGTTAAGTCTTAGGAAGAGTGAATTTTTTGTCCTTATAATTAACGGTCCGTTAGTTTTTACGTTAACTCCGTTAGTTAGTTAATTCGGTTATTTTTGGAGGGAAGTTGAATCATTGCACCTTTTCATGAAAGGTTGCACCTCTTCATGAAAGGTTGCACCTCTTCATGAAAGGTTGCACCTCTTCATGAAAGGTTGCACCTCTTCATGAAAGGTTGCACCTTTTCATTTTTTCCTCTATATATATCCTCCTCTAGACACCGAAATGGGACAACTTTTTCATATACCAGATTGCTAGAGTTTGTGTTGCTATAGAAACATAAATTTCTAGTTTCTAGAAATCCTTGAAACTCAATAGTTCAACCGGATTATCACCACAAAGTGCGGTGTTGATAATTGCTCTACATACGTTGCTTCATTGTATCTTGAGAAGTAATTCGCCACAAACCCATAGCACTATGTTCTATCGAACGGTGGGGGCGAAATTGCTTTAAGGATAGAGAGATCACTCGCCTTGAAAGCAACAAGTAGTAGAATTCCTTGGTATTCTATTTCTTTAGTTTTAGAACCCAAAAAACAACAAATGGCAATAAAAAACTGCTGGTGCTCGTAAGCAGACTTTGGGGGCGAGTTCCAAATCGCTTAGGAACTTGTATGGTATGCCTTTTCCTCCGAAAACGAGATACTAGGAAATCTAATCAAGTTGCTTTACAAGTCTGACCAACTTTACAAGCATGCCCATCTCATGTTCATTCACGAAGTATGTACCAAGAGTCCCTCCCTTGTATGTGCAACTTCCTAAGCGAGATGCAGAAATCGCACATGAGCTTGCTTCTGAAGATTTTTGAATTTAAGACACATTTTACACTTGGTGACTCTAGTCTCCAATATTCTTTTCTAATACAAAGTTAAGCTCCTACGTATGAATTTTTCTGCTGTTCTACTAAGGCATACCTCATGCACCAACAAGGTCTTGGTTGATAAGCATACTGAAAAAGAGGAAGAAGAGAGTCTGAAGATGGATTGCTTGAGAGGCTGGAACATAATAAATATAATTGCATTATGCTCCCTGATGATTCTTATGCACGGGTGATAGACAAAGCTAATGGATCCATACAACAAGAAGCTTTTTTAACAAACTAGATGGGGTAATCTAAAATCTAAATATGAAGATGGGTGAAAGTGAAACCAGGGACGGACTTGTGGTGTTGAATACGGTGGCACGTGCCACCGTATTATTTCTCCGACGAAGGGTAAAAAAATTTAGGTTCATGAAAGGTGCAACCGTATCGTTTTGGAAGGTGCTACCGTATTATTTTGGAAACTTCAAGAAGGTGCAACCGTACCTCATAATCAACCAAGAAACCAAAAAAAACTATCGAAATCAACCAAAAAAAGTCGAAAAAATCTCTCGAAATCGATTAAAAAAAACTTAAAAATCCCTCAAAATCAAGCAAACAGCTTTAAAAATCCCTCGAAATTGTGGAATTAGGCTAAAAACACATCGGACAATATTGAATGTCGGTAAAAAGATGAAGATAAGTCGATAAAAACCGTGCTTTTTGTAATTATTTTTTGTCTGTATTATATGGTGCCATCGTATGAAAAAATTTCTGGGTCCGTCAGTCAAGGCTGGGTTACATGAACATGATCCTGCCATGCTATCCCGTCTAAAGCCAGTTCTTCAGTATATTTCAATCATCTTATCCCTCATGAAGACTCCCTTGAGGTTGATATTGGCCGACATCTACATGCCCTAAATTCCTGATAGAACGTTTATTGCTTAAACCAAAGGTCTATGCCAGAGACAACCTGGCTATCTCAAGTGGTGTTGCGTCAGGTTCTCTTCATATGGAGCTAGCCCAACATATCCAGGTTATCCTCATTTCCAATCCCATCAATTCTTGCGTCACTGCATTAGTACGTCCATCCTCATAGAATCCCATCATTTTAGACATTCTCGTTTCTGCCACCTCATCTTGGATCTATGTTCTATATCAGATAAAAAAGTTTATTTGTCTCTTTGTTGTGTTTTATTTGAGTGATCAACATCGGTAACCAATATGTGGCTTTATACATGTTTGGTCCATTGTGTTCCTTCTTTTTTCTTCAACTCCTCAGCCATCATGAGCCTTATCCCTTAGCTATGCATGCAGATTTTCCTATTAAAGCATCTTGAACCTTTGATAGCGGTACTAACACTGATTTCATTTGATATAATTTTGGAGATCCGTGCTATGAAAGAATTTCATTGTTACTTTCTACCAAATAATTGTCAGTGTTAAAAATGTGTTGGTCTTTGAACCTGCTGTGTGCCTTTCAGATTAGACATGATCGTGAAATGTGTAATGCATATATGTTCTCTCTCGTAGTTTTTATCCATGTTTAGTAGTAACATAGTAACAATTGTATTATAAGCGATGCAGTCATAAAAGGTCTTATCTTGCAGGTTGGCAATAGATCAAGTGAGTTCCATCCGGAGGTTAGACGAGTGAGGCGTGAGGGTTCTTACATATATGAAGAATTTATGCCAACTGGAGGAACAGATGTCAAGGTTGTTTGCATTCTGTACTCAATGGAAGATAATATTTCATGACTATTTAATCTGGAAATATGGCTAGTATTGTGCAACATCTATGTTGGTTGATTCTGACCTTGTATATCCTCCTTGTTACTTGGCATTTATCATTGTAGAAAAGGAAAACAAATTCTCCCCCTTTTTCCTATTCCCCTAGAAAAGCAAGAACAAAGAGGAATAAATGGCAAGGCTAATTTCATTCCTTGATCTTGGTCCATGTGGAGGCATAAATAATGGGCTTATTAGTTGGCCTCTATTTCCTCACTTTTCTCTTGTTCTCTTCTTGACTTGTTTCAGTGTCACCATTCTCTTCTCATAACTACTAGTGAGCAACAATGATGTACTTGCAATCTCCATTGTTACTTATTTTAACATAAAAAGTTGTTGAAAGAATATGAACTACATAAAGAGAGTTGTTTATTTATTCACAGTACCTAATAAAAAAAGGTTAAAAGAAGGGCTCAGCTATAGGACTGCTTCTACCTACAACATTCTTTCCACTTTTGAGTGCTTTTATTGCCTTAATGCATGTGCTGATTTATTTGGTGATATGTAGTTTCTCATACTCACAAATCTTGGTGTGTTCTTACCTGAAGTGGCTGGACATTGTGATCAACTGCTAGCTACTTTTTACCATATACATATGCATGAGGTTTAAACAATAACTGAATAACATCTCACTTTAGTGTTCAAGGCACTTGTGGGCTTTAAACAATAGACTGGTATTTGTGTTACTTTGTGCCTGTATGAGAGTCTTTGCATGTTCCCGGTGACATGTGCTTTTTGTTGTTCATGTCATCTTGCTTATGCATCAAAGTAACATGTTGCTTATTGGTTACTTTTTATGTTGTAGGTGTATACAGTTGGTCCAGAATATGCTCATGCCGAAGCAAGGAAGTCTCCTGTTGTTGATGGTGTTGTTATGAGGAATCCTGATGGCAAAGAAGTAAGTAATCTGTGTAGCATGATTCACCTCATTCATAACTCCTCCCCTCCTTTGTCTGTCCCAAGAGCCATTGCTAAGTTCTGTTGTTGACATATTTTGGAAATAGTCAATGTTTCTTTGAATATCTTCATGGCTAGAACATGTGAAATCTGGTTCACATATACCCTGTTCCTACCTCCAGTTTACGCTAACTGAACTGCCCATGTAAAAGCTGTGACTTTTGTAAAGGAGGTGGGAATGAAATGCCTTTGGTACCTTCCAAGACGCATGTTACTCAATCTTCTGGAAGGAATACTCTGGTTCATGCATGGCCTTAAAAAGCTAGTTGAGGAGCTAAGGATAAGTTATGCCAAGGAAACTTGCACGTACACTGCAAATATTTTTAATTGATATGTACAGTGCATTAACATATTTTTCACTTATAGAGCTATTTGCATATCTAGTTTTGCTGATTACATAAGGCTGGGTTTTCATAAATACATTTGATATTAATTTAAATTTGTTACATTTGGCAGGTCAGGTATCCCGTGCTTCTTACACCAAATGAGAAGCAAATGGCAAGAGAAGTCTGCATCGCATTTAGGCAAGGGGTTGGTTATTTAATCTCTGTATTGACCACAATGAGTTATTGTGCATAACTTCGTTATATATTCCAAAAAAAAACTCTCTCCAGTCTCTCACTTTCTAATCTTTTCCTATTTTTAAACGTAGATCCTGTAGAAATTCTCAATGATTAGGACCCATCAGGCATCAATTGATCACTTTTTTATAAGTAAACTTATCATGTAATTGCATTATGGAACTTACAAGAAAGTTCTCATTTGGGTGTACAAACTCTTTAGCATCATTATGTGCCCAAAATCTCCTTGATGCTTATCATTTTGCGGCCAGCACAATTCAAATAGAAGCTTTCCTTTGGCTCAGCAAAGTGAAAAATGAAACATCTATCATCTCTCAACTATCTGCTAAACAACACTTTACATTGTTTGTTATAGGATGTCCAAAACTTCTTTGAATAGAGAGTCTCTTAAGGCACTTCCCATTTTCAGAGTTAGTTGATGTCCAGTTATCTGCTATGCTCATGTGATTGCAGGTGTGCGGATTTGATCTCTTACGCTGTGAAGGCCATTCATATGTTTGTGATGTGAATGGGTGGAGCTTTGTCAAGAACTCCTACAAGTAATGATTGTTAACTATCTTGAACCTTCATGACTTATTAAATTATCTTTAAGTTGAATGTATTGCTTCAACCTTTTGTGTCTAATTAATTTAAGAAAGAGGACTTCCTTATATGTACTTTTAATAAAGGCAAATCTTTTCTATGTTCCATGGGATAGAAAGCGGAAAAGGAAAATAAAATAAGCCCTACGATACATCTGGAAATTACCAGTAAGTTAGTATAATACTATAATGCTATTATGGGGCGGAACAAAAAGAGTATAAACCCAATATGATCAAAATATTGTCATCATCCAATTCTATTTGACTGTTTCAAGAGCATGCCACATTGATTCTGCAGTTGAAATGTTATAGCGGGTAACAGAGACAGTAACAAACGTCTGTTTTGTAGTTCTAATGTTCTATTGGATGTTTACTTGTCCAAGGCTGCTTTGTATTAGCTGATCATGGTTCCGTTGATTTCCCCTTTGGATCATTCCAAATTGTGCAATCATATTTTCATACAAAAGATGAATTATCAAGATTTTCAGACAAAAGAGGAATACAGCAAACAAGAAAATCAAATAGCAAAGGAATTGCCACTAGATTAAGTTGCCAGCATGCTAATTTTCTGAGTTGCAAATCCTTAAGGAAATAAAGGACTGGTTTTGGATCTCTTCAAGTTGCTAATCATGGTCTCATACCGGAAGAATGTACAAATTTGTTTTTCAGAAAACTGGAGGAAGGTGATGCCTTGCAAAGAGAACATCTAAGAAATGGAATAGATTAAGTACACAGGTTGAATATGATGCTGCAAACAGTAAAATATATTATTAAAAGAAATGGCAACGGATTAAATGGCTGGTGCTACAGTTTTTCAAGTTGTAGGTCATTCTGAAAATCAAGGACTTCATTACTCGTTAGGATCAACTGATTTTTCAAGTCATGGTCTTACATTGAATATGGAGGATATAGTTTCTTGGATAACCAGAAATCCAGAAGAATACGATGCTTTACTTAGAAGAGAATCAAATAACATGGTACAAACATTACATTAGTTGCAAGCGGAATATGGTGCCTTAGTTTTTAAGTTGCAAATCTTTCTGAATATTAGAATATGCTAACTAAAATCAAATAGCAAAAAATGACACCGTTAAGTTTACAACCGATTTGGTTTTAACTAAATGTTGGTGTAGAACTCTAACGTATTGATTCAGTTTCACTGGGGACTAAAAATAAACGAGTGAATCAAATAGCTAAAGTAACCCATCACTTTATTGTTGTTTTAATTCCGCCCTCAATAAGATCTACCCCATCTGTGTAGGTCATATCTTTTTTCTTCTTTTTTTTTTGGGGGGGGGGGGGTGGCAAAGATAACTTCCGACTCTTTGTTCCTCTTTTCGTGCACCTCATGCTATCTATATGAGTGCATTTTAATAACCTCTTACAGATTTGTGTATGGCATTGAGATTTCCTTTACCATGTTCTCCAACCTGTCTTATTTTTCTACTGCTATCCAAATTGTACAGCCAATTGGCCTGTAATGGTAGCTCAAGTAGTTATCTGAAAATCTGAGGAACTCAAGAATCAGTATCTTCTAGGTGGTGTCTTTAATTGTGATCCTAAAGTGAGTGACAAGCATAATGTGTGGTATGCAATTTTTTTTGTTGGTTTGTCTATGTGAATATTGTAACAGTTGTTAATACATGTGAATTAATTAGATTCATAAATGTTGTCCTTCATTGTTGTCTTGTTGTTTTCACCATCTTTATCTAACTACAGATATTATGATGATGCCGCTTGTGTGTTGAGAAAGATGTTTTTAGATGCAAAAGCTCCACATCTTTCAACAGCAATTCCACCAATTCTGCCCTGGAAGGTCAATGAACCAGCTCAGCCTTCTGAAGGACTAACACGTCAGGGAAGTGGGATCATTGGCTCATTTGGACAAGCTGAGGAGCTACGTTGTGTGATTGCTATTGTTCGTCAGTAAGATTTAGATCATTGCTTTTGCTTTATGTATTGGATGGGCACTTGCTCTTTTTCTCTAAGCATCTGTCTTTTTGTTGGCAGTGGTGATAGAACTCCAAAGCAAAAGGTGAAGTTGAAGGTCACCGAGGAAAAACTGTTGAATTTGATGCTAAAATACAATGGGGGAAGACCTAGAGTTGAGGTGCTTCTTATACTGTTTTCACCTTTGTTTTCCCCTTATGATCCCAAGTTATTTATTACATGTTGCCTTATCTTTTGTTCGGCAATTCTTCTGCTGCAGACAAAACTCAAAAGTGCAGTCCAGTTGCAGGATTTGTTAGATGCTACACGTTTACTGGTACCTCATACTAGGTATTGCTCCAGATGCCGAGCTTCTTCTCTGAAACTATTTCCTGCGAAACTTGATTTTACTTGGTAGAATTGAGTTATATGACCTCTTTTCCTCTGCTCTCCAATTTCCATGAGTCCCTCCCTCCTTAATAATTTTCTATTAAACGTGATTTCTTTTTAACACAAATTCCTAATCAGATGTTCATTCTTCCCTCTTTTCTCTACTTTCTCTCCCATGCTCTCTGACATGAAGGCTGGGGGTAGAGTTATTAAGGATAGAATGTCACATGCTAGTAATTTGTCATTTATCTTACACAGCCGTCTGCATAAGAAGTGAAGCACTGATTAATGTGAACGTTTATCTTACACAGTTTGTCCTCCCGCGAACATTTAGTCTGCGACATATTCTAAGCTATTAGAATTTTTCAGTCATTATATCTTGATAGACCCTAGATTTCTGTTCACTCTTCAAATTTAATCGATTACACATGCTGAAAGTTCTTATGGAGTTATGCTCCTTTCCGGAAATTGGTTACAGTGAGTCTATTAATAATTCATCCTTTGTGTTATCTCTCTTACTATATCAGGTACAACACTATTTACTGGCTTATTGTTATTTGCTTTTTTGAGGATGCATAACTGTTCTTTTCTTTTGTCAAAAGAAGTAATATTGTACACTAATGGCATAGTTTGGTTTTCTCTAGACCTGGTCTTGGAAGTGACAGTGAAGCAGAGTACATTGAACATGCAGAAAAACTACGTCAAGTTAAAGCAGTTCTTGAGGAGGTTTACATCTGAATTTTATCTTTATCTATTCAGTTGCGTGTGTGTGTTTTTATTGCTAATTTCATATCGATGTCATGATTTGGAACTCCAAGATTTTGTGGCCAACCCATCATAGGAAAGGAACAACTGATAAACAACAATTATTTACCATCAAGTATATATAAGGTTGGACTGTGTCAACTACATAAAAAGCTAAATAACCATGCTATTTGCCTGCCATTGGTCTTGTATTGACCCCAATGATACAAGAAATACTCTGTTTGTGTAGATGTAACAGAGCTGTTCTCGTAATTTTAAATAAATAAAATTACTTCCAGGGTGGTCATTTCTCTGGCATTTATCGGAAGGTGCAACTGAAGCCACTTAAGTGGGCTAAAGTTGCAAAAGGGGACACTGAAGAGGAACGTCCAATAGAAGCACTAATGATTCTTAAGTACGGAGGTGTTCTCACACATGCTGGTCGAAAACAGGTGATTACTTCTTAAAAGTTGCCCTATATTTTGGATATTGTCACATGATTGTATCTTTTGGGATTGTTACTCACATAAATGGTACAGCTGTACAGCAGCAACTTTTCTTGCTCTTTTATAATATGTGAGGCTATTTCTTTTGTATTGTCAGGCTGAAGAACTTGGCAGATATTTTCGCAACAATATGTATCCAGGTTAATATAATATACTTTCCAGTTTTAACTTCCCTCTTGAGCTGTTTATGCAAAAGTTTATAACCTCTCAATGGGTATAGTGTCTTACCTTGAGGCCTTCCCCTTTTTCTATGAGGTCATGCACATTGCATCACCTTGTTTTAATAGTCTTGTCCATAATTAAGAAAAATGGAAGAAAAAGGGAACAAGGAGCGAATGACTTCCTTTCAACCATCAGTTAATGGGATCCCACAAGAAGTGATTTCTCATTACTTTTCACCCTCTCTTCCTATATGTCTTAGGTGAAGGTACGGGACTACTCCGCCTACACAGTACGTATCGACATGACCTTAAAATTTACAGCTCAGATGAGGGCCGTGTCCAGGTATCACTTTGATTTGCATATTGTTTTTTTAAGTATATATAATATTTATACACGGAAAATACTCACACTCCTCATCTTTGGTGAGGTTTGAACCCTTGACCTCCTAGGAGGCTGGGCTCTACCAGTAACCCGGATACCGCTGGGTGAATGACCCTTTGGTAAATTTTTGCGTAAAGTTTCAAATGTTCCTTTCTTGTCCTACAGCTTCCAAATCTTGTAGATTCAGATATTAATGTCTTCCTTGAGCAAATTTTCCTTTCTACTTGATTGCCAACAATACTTTTGCTTTGATGACTTTGACAAACCTCTTTGTGGGTTAAACATCCATTGACAGATGTCAGCTGCTGCATTTGCCAAGGGGCTTCTAGACTTGGAAGGACAATTAACACCAATCCTGGTTTGTTACCTTGCCCTTGAACAGAGTGAAATCATGAATTTTGACATTGAATATGACTAAGACAAACAATCAAACTCCTTTTGAAGGTTTCGCTTGTTAGCAAGGACTCTTCAATGCTAGATGGACTTGATAATGCAAGTACCAAGATGCAAGAAGCCAAGGTTTATCTGCTGTCCTTTATCTGAATGTGTTAAGTTCTAATGCTTTATCATATAGATTATGAAAATCTCTCACTTGAAGCAATGGCACCTCTGGTTTTGATTTTTAGTTGTTGGAGGCTTCACCTTTGACCTTTTGAACATTTGATGATGTCTTTGTTTGTGACAATTAGATGCCTAGCATAAACTTCTACAAGTTATTTTAGTTTTGCTTCCACAATTGTCGATTGCTTGATTTTGATTCTTATTGTTGCTTACTCTACATGTTCTTCACTTATCCCCAGAAGATCATAAGGAGAAAATCTCAAAACCATGACTCGTGATTCCTAACTTTTCATTGTTGAGGGGTAATTTGAACATTTGACTAATAGTCAAACACGTTTAAGCTACACTTTTGCCCAGGGCTGGGTATGAGTTTTTACTTGAACTTGGCCTAAAATGTTATTTCTTGCTGGTTTTGATTTAAATGTAAAAAGATTAAATCGTAAAGGTTAATACTGCTTCATGACCACCAAATCCTTAGACAGTTGAGTACTCTGTCTCTATACGTGCTCCTCTATTCAAGAATACTACATAACATGGAAATAAATCTAGTTATTGCCAGTGAAATGTTGAACTCCTCTTGAACCAAATTTACCAGAGCTTCTGTAACAGCAGGAACTTCAGGTGCTAATCATAACTGAGAACGTAATGGCATACTTCATTGAGTCCTAAACCTAATTCACCATAAGTTCATCTTATGACAGCAGGAATATTTGTTGATAACTTAAAAACAAAATATGACAAACTTCATCAGAACTATGTAGTCTGCAGTGTGAATTGTCCACACAGGAATAATGGTTGTCATCATATATTGACCATAGAAAGCAACAGTAATAAAAAGAAAAATAAGTATCTTGCAAGATGTAAAGTATCAATTGGGAAATACTGAAAATTGTTCTTACAAATGGGGAAACTGAAATAAAGAGCTGCAACCTTGTGCTTCACTTGAAATACATCTGTCAGACTGTACTGCAGAACTGTAGTTTGTGCCTGTGAGGGGAATCCAGGGAACTACCACAACTTATCTTTCAATCTTCTCTGAAGATACGAATGAAAAGTTAAAAAGTCTGAAAGTTCTTTGTGGCGATAATACCAAAATACCAAGTTGGCTCATTCGTCTTCTTCTTGATCCTTATGGGCCTCTTGAATCCTCTCTTCACTGTTTAAGCAGCATCCCATTTTTTTTTAATTTACTCAACAAGAATAGAATCCATGAGATGAGTTTTTTACTTTCTTTAACCTAAAATACCCACATGATCATTTCCACTTTGCAGTGTCAAATCAATAAAATCCCACTCTCTGTTACCTTTTATACCCATGATTTGGGTAGATTAAGTGAAGTAAAGATTTGACTTGGGAAACTCACATAATGTGTGATTTTAGTTCAAATTTTTTATCTGTGTAAATTTATCTCCTTATTTTTTTGTAGGCTCGATTGAGACAGTTGATAACATCTGGAGCAAAGTTAGTTCATGCTAATGGATCATCAAAAAAACCCTGGATGATTGATGGTGCTGGACTTCCTCCAAATGCTTCTGAACTTCTACCTAAACTGGTAAATGCTTTCATTGCTGCTGTCAAGATGATTCACATGTAAATAGGATGCATCATGAAATTACTTCCATCAAGCATCACACAAATATATGGTTTCCAGTTATCCTGACTTCTGGGTTTCATTACCAGAACAATGTTCACTGCTGAGTTGATCTGTGTTGCCTTCAATAATTTCTGGTTTTTGGAGAAGAAACATAGGTTCCTTTTCACATGTATGTACTTTCATGTAGGCTTAAATATAATGTTGAACTGTAAAAGAAGTTCTCTCGTAGAAGGCTGGTTGAAGATAACCCGTGCGGCAGAATATATTAGAACGTCCCACTTGTTGTACATATTCACATGAGAGATCCATTCCTTAGTGATCTTCCAAATGGCTATGATATATTGATCAAGGCATCACAAAATGATGTAGAATTAACTGGACCAGCTTGGCAATCATGTACCTTGAAATGATTATATGATGAATTGATGGTAGAGGAAATTCAAATGAGAACCATACATATTTTGATAACCTTGTTGGAACCAACTATTTCATGTATTATTCATGATGAATATCCTTGAATAAAAAACCAAACGAACTGGTATATCCTACTCGAAAGTAGGGTATAACCCTGAATAATCATAATATCATGCATTTTCATTATTCATGATATCATGCAAATATTTATCATGAATATCATGGATTTTCATTATGAATAATTTTCATCATGAATATATATCATGGCTGACATGACATTCATCATGAATAGTTGGTTTCTAGGTTCTCAAAATATTTTGGTTCTCATTTGAACCTGCCACCATGATGGTAATCCTTAGCATGTTATTGACATCAAGCAAAGTGTGGTATGATTAGAATATCCAAGAAAGTTGATCTACTTCTTTTCTATGTTACAAGAGGTGAAGATGGAATTTTCCTCAAAATTATAAGGGGAAACCCTTGAGCATTTTTGTTGTTTGTATCAGGTAGACTGACTATAGACTTTAATAGGTCAAACTGACAACAAAGGTTACTGAACAAGTGAGACTACTTGCAAAAGATGAAGATGAGAAGCTTACAGAGACAACCTCATACGATGTGATTCCTCCATATGATCAAGCAAAAGCACTTGGTAAGACAAATATAGATGTTAATCGCATTGCCGCTGGATTACCATGTGGGAGTGAAGGCTTTCTTCTAATGTATGCACGGTGGAGGAAACTGGAGAGAGACTTGTATAATGAACGCAAAGAGTAAGCTTTTTTGAAATAATGAACAACATATCACTTGTTTATTGTTTATGACTAAAAACTTGTCATTGTCACTTGCACTAATATTGCTGCATTTCCTTGAGCAGCCGATATGATATAACACAAATTCCAGATGTTTATGATTCCTGCAAGTAAGTATGACCACACATTTTCTTTATTCATTATCATTTTTCCACAAATGCTTTTTATCTAACTGGTTAACGCTTCTTGTTTCCTGCTTCATTAGCTCATAGTTTGACTGTGTGACACATCAAATTGAGTGTCCATGATCATTTTGTTATTACCGAGGGTGCGTTTGGTAAGCGGGACAGGGCATTACAGAACAAAATTTTGTCGTCATATTTAAACTGGGATAGGACAGGATTGAGTGGGACCACAATGCATATTTTTTGTCCCACCAAAATAGGTGGAACAAAAATCAGGGAGATAAACAAATTTGGTAAATTACTAAACTACCCATGTCAAAGTAAAGCCCTAAAACATTGCAAACTTCTTTCACCCGCCTACCTCACTCTCGTCCGTTCAGTCCTGTCCTGTATTGAAGTCATACTGGTGAAGTCATACAAGTTAACATGCTTGTTCATAAATCTTGGGTTAAAAGAATTCTCTACCCTTTCCCGGTATGTTAACTAGCATATGTACTTACCGAAAAAGTTGGACTTCCATGTGGAACGCTTATTCTAGCATGTGCTTTTCGTAACTATTGTTTTTTACCCTTAACAGGTACGATCTCTTACACAATTCACATCTTAACATAGAGGGATTGGATGAGCTATTCAAAGTTGCCCAGGTACAAAACTTTGTCAACTCTAATCAACATTCTTAGGACTCCCAACTTATCACTGATCCTCCCCATAAGAAGGAACCCAAACCCAAACCCAACCAGAAATTGTTATTGATTGAGGTCGCAAACTTGTTTTTTTGATTGAGGGATTTAAATGGTCAAGTGAAGATCCTGTTGTTGGGTAGGTACATTAGAAATTTAGAATCATAAGATTTGTGGCTCAATATGTTTATAAGGTCTCGAACTTGTTTTTGATTGAGGAGTTTTAGATGGTCAAGTGAAGATCCTGTCGATGGGTATAATTTCTCCATTTTGGAGATTTTAACACTAATTATTACCAAAATATTCAATAATATAACAAAAGTACCTTCTCTCTCTTCTTCATTTTATTTCATAGGTTGGTTTGATGTGTTTATCTTGGGACTATCAAAATGGAGTTTTTGGAGAATTCTTCAAATTTGGAGAAAATTACACCCTCTCCAATTTTCTCCGGTTTGGAGAAAGCTGTTGCACCCCCCCCCCCCCTCGAAAAAAAAAAAACCCAACTCCAAAAATTTCATTGTTCTCCATTTGGAGAAGTTTTTTTTTTAAAGGGTATCCTAGGCATAGCCTAGACTAATCCCTGACAATTTTTGACTGTTAAAGCGACAGCCCTGGATAAACCCCAGTGGCCACAGGTTGCGGATGCCTGGATTCGAACCCGGGGTGGATGGGATATTCCACCACATCCCCCACAAGCCTTAACCAGTACGCCACAAGCCTTGTGGTTCCACTTTGGAGAAGTTGTTAGAGCATCTCCCACAGATTCTCCCAAATGGGGATTTTGATGTTTTTAACCTACTCTTTTGCTCAGATCCTCCAAAACTTTTTCCAATATGGAGAAAGGAGGAGAACATAGGATAAAAATCTCCAAATTTGGAGAACTCTCGAAACTTAAATGCTGAAGAGAGAGAAATGGTTTTTATTGTTCCCACCAATGAAGTTGAATGGATTATTATTTGATATAAAGTTTATTTGAAAGTTTGTTGGGATATTAAATCTATTGAATATTTTAATGGTATATTAATATTAAAATATCTAAAATGGAGAAACAGTTGGAGTTGAATGTAATGTTTTTGGAGATGTTGACTTTTAGTTCTTCATTTTGGAGAAATTATAGAGAATCTGTTAGAGATGCTCTAGGGAACACTTAATCCATATCGACAACCTAATCCATTAAGACAACGTAATGGAAAAACAACCGAACAGCCCTTACTGTGCTAGTATATGCTTTCACTTCTGACTACCTTCTAGATTCTAGTTTTGCAAAACGAGAATCTACCCTCATTCACAATAATCTTTATAGTTCAGTTAGTTTCCTGAATGCTCTTCCATTCCTTCAGTTACTTGCAGATGGTGTTATTCCTAACGAGTATGGCATCAATCCAAAGCAGAAGTTGAAGATAGGCTCAAAGGTAAAATTAATTTTGTAGCATCCAGTCCCTTAAGCTCAATTATTGCTAAAATAATTTTTCCACAAGGCGATGATATCCTCAAAGAGTGCTAAATTTACAGAAATTATGTCATCCAAAGTTGACATTAGATTTGCATAGTTCTCTTATAGGGCACGTTTGGTACGCGGGACAGAATAAACCGAACAGTACAAAAACTTATCTCATGTTTGGTGCGACATTAGACTGGGACAAGACCTGATTGGGACAAAAATGCATGTGTTTTGTTCCTTGAAAATAGATGGAAAGAAAATCATGGATATGGTACAAGATTGGTAAATTACTAAACTACCCATAACCCATGTCATATTAAATCCCAAAAACCTTCCAAAATTCTTTCACCCGCCTACCTCACTCTCGGCCGCTGAGTCCTATTCAGTCCTGACAACTCCGCTTACCAAACGCACCCTTAGTGGGCTTTACGTTGGTTAAAATGTATATCTTATGTCTATAAATGCATAGTGCCTTACTTTTAGTAGCTCTCTGGTTGTTCTTCACTGCTTTGATCCCTTTTACAATTACCCATTGTCTCTTGCTTGGTCCTTATCCCTTTTTTTCCTCAGTTTGCTTTTGTATGAACAAAAGCAGCTGATGAATGCTAAATGCATAAATATGACCTCTGCATACTGATTCTAGATTGCCCGTCGTTTGTTGGGGAAAATTCTGATTGATCTGAGGAATACGCGTGAGGAAACCATTAATGTCGCGGAATTGAGGAATCAGTGTCAGGACATTTCTTCTATTGCGGTTGTTAAAGAACATAGAGATCATCGACAAAAGAATGAAGAATCAAGAAGGACCTGCCTCACAAGTGAAAAGTCAATGGATCCAGATGACGACGACGACAAAGAGATTAAATATCGCTTGGATCCAAAGTGAGTATTCTTGTTACAGAACCAAAATCAATTCATTCCAAAATATAGATGCAATTATCTGGTCAGTGGTTACTGTCATTTTGCCTTCCTGTTGAGAATTATCCATATAACGAAAATAGTACTCCCTACGTCCCAAAATAAGTGTCCACATTTCTCTTTAGTTTTGTCCCAAAATAAGTGTCTACTTTCCAATTCTACCCGTAATTATGAGATGGAGAAGTTTATTTCTCCCTCTATTATTAAGGATAAAATTGTCTTTTAGTTAATTAATAAGTGTAATAATTACACATTTTGAAAAACTGTCTTTTTCATTGTGGACATTTATTTTGGGACGGAGGGAGTAGTATGTAAAGGCTTGCCTGTTTGAAAATATTGACATCTCTTATATTTATGTAGATATGCTAATGTGCGGACACCAGAAAGACATGTCCGAACTCGCCTTTATTTTACATCGGTAAGTAAATTATGATTATGATCAAGTTAACTTTAATTTTCAGTCATATCAGCTTGTAAATTTGTTATCTAGAGTTGTCATTAAACTCATCTTTCTTAATCACTCTATCCCTCATAGTTTTAATGTTTCGTGATGCAGAGTCCAATTTCTTTGTATAAATTCTTATTCATCTCTAAATTTCTATTTATTAATATTTTTGCATTTCCCGCTTTCATGCACTTTTCACAAGTCGGTGGTCTTCACGGAAACAACCTCTCTACTCTTTTGAGCAGATGTGAGGTCTGCCTACATTTTAACCCTCCCAGACCTCACCTTCGGATGGGGCACACTGCATTCGTTTGGTTTGGTTTGGTTTTGGTTTATAAATTATTATATGATGAAATCCTTATTTAGCATGATACCTTGTGCTACTTATCGACAGGAATCTCATATCCATTCCTTGATGAATGTTCTTCGTTACTGTAACTTGGACGGATCGCTTAAAGGGGAGGCCAGCCTTGTTTGTGATGGTGCTTTGGAACGTCTATTGAAAACCAAGGAACTTGACTACATGAGCTATATCGTCTTGAGGATGTTCGAGAATACAGAGGTTGGTATTTCTTTCTTCCATTTTGTGAAGTAAAAATGCCAAAAATGCATCAAAAAACACAAAAAAGTTTGGTTTAATTGCTATTTAATGCCACGGAGATTTTTTATTTCTCAATCGATTAACAAAGTTTCAAAATTTTCTATTTTCTACACATCTTGACCTAACATTTGATGACATGAATACCCTTTTACAGAAGGTTTACGGTTTAGCAGGTTACCGGTCATCAACAAAATCAAATGTTACAAGTGGATAATAAACTTCACATCCACGTCATCAAATGTTACAAGATTAGAATGTTACCGGTCAAAACGGATAAAAAATAGGACCTTTTGAAACTGTTACATTAAGAAGAAAATTTTAAGTTTTGTTATATTGGCTGACAAACTTCTTTATATTTGGATGCATTTTGCTCAATTAAAAATCAACCTTTCTTCAGATTGTCATATCAAGATTTCTAAATGCCTGGGTTGAGATTATTGAGTTGCATAATTTCGTCATATCATATTTCCCCTGTTAATCTTGTTCCCAAACATGAAATGTAGGTGAAATTGGAAGACCCGAAAAGGTACCGTATCGAGATGACTTTTAGCCGCGGTGCTGATCTATCTCCCTTAGAGGTAAACTAGTTATGCGCTTAGATACACTTGATGCCAATGCACAATAAAAAAGCATTTTTTTGGCCATTTCTTTTATTCTTGTTAGAGTCCCGCATCAGCTACACTTTGACACTTTCTCTTCAATATATGCTAGAACACCCGTCTCTCCTCAAGAGCTCTTTTGGAGAGTAATCTAAGGGGGCGTTTGGTTCGCTGGAATCCGCCGGAATCTGATGGAATTGGAATGGTCAATTCCATTGACCAAATTCCATCCTGCTGTTTGGTTTCCAAAGGAATGGAATTGAATTCCATGAAATCCTTCAATCAAGGATTTGGTCATTCCTTCTCATTTTGGATGGAATTGAATTCCATTCCATTGCATTTTCTCAAAATGACAAAAATACCCTCCAAACCCTCTTAACAAAATTAAAACCCATCAGATGTGGATTTGGTCTCTTCTCTCTCTCTCTACCCTCTCTACCCTCTCTCCTCTCTCTCTCCTCTCTCTCTCTACCCTCTCTCTCCTCTCTCTCTCTACCCTCTCTCCTCTCTCTACCCTCTCTCTCTCCTCCCTCTCTCTACTATCTACCCTCTCTCTCCTCTCTCTCCTCCCTCTCTCTACTCTCTACCCTCTCTCTCCTCTCTTTCTCCTCTCTCTCCTCTCTCTCATCTCTCCTCTATCTCTCTCGGCATTTAAAAAAATATAAATAAATAAATAAAAATAAAAGAAAGGGTATTTTTGTCATTTTTCAGAATTCCATTCCAATTCCTTTGCAAACCAAACAGACATATTCCAATTCATTTGACTGATTACATTCCATTCCTACCAACCAAACAGTTGGTCAAACTTGAAAACATTCCATTCCAATTCCTTCCAGATTCCAATTCCATTGACAGATTCCATTCCATCAGAAATCATTCTGCGAACCAAACGCCCCCTAAGGGGGTTCCACATATTCTCACTATGAGAATTGAGAGCCAAGGACTACCTTTGACATTTTCTTTTCGATATACGTTGGAACCCCTTTCTATCCTCAAGAGCTCTTTTGTAGAGTAATCTGATGGGGTTCTACATATTCTCACGTGGTATAAGAGCCAAAGTCTAACTTTGACACTTTCTTTTCAATATATGTTGGATCCCCTTCTCTCCTCAAGAGCTCTTTTGGAGAGTAATCTAACTGGGCTCCACATATCCTTACATGACACATGGTATCAAAGCCAATATCTACCATTCTAGGGACCCCACACTTTGAGACAATTTGTGCCCGTCCGACCCCCTCTCGACACTCGGGGACAATCGTTGCCCGTCTATCCTCCGTATCATCGGCTTAGACTTTCACAAGCTCTTTTTGAGAGTAATCTAATGGGGTTCCACGTATTCTTGCACTTCAGACATTTTTTAAGATATTTTCACATAGTATTGATCTTGTTGGTTTTTCTTCGCCAGCAAAACGACCTCGAGGCATCTTCATTGCATCAGGAGCACACATTACCAATAATGGGTCCAGAAAGGCTACAAGAAGTAGGGTCATACCTTACTTTAGAAAAAATGGAAAAAATGATTCGGCCCTTCGCTATGCCTGCCGAAGACTTCCCCCCACCAACAATCCCACAAGGGTTCTCCGGTTACTTCAGAAGTGCCGGAGTTTTGGAGCGACTGGTAAATCTTTGGCCCTTCAATAAGCCTGGAACTTCTAATCTCAAATAAACAACTTTTTGAATCTCATCTTTTCTTTAACCATACATTTTATCTATCTTTCCCCAATGGGTTTGATTCCGACACAAAGATAAAGCATGTTTTGAAGACATGCGGAAGACAATTTTGAAACATTCAACGGTAGGCTGTTGACAGATAAGCTAACTGACGTATCTGTTGCTCTTGTTATTGTTTTATTTATTATTCTTAAAAGAAGATTTTTGTTATCATTTTGTGTAGGGAGATCAAAATTGTTCGATGGTTGTTGCAACTAGTCGTAGCTATTTGTCGGTCACCCCGGACTCCTTTGTATAAAATAGTATGGGTAAGAGATTTTTTCATATAGAATAAAAGTTGCCTTTGTGTACATTTATAGTGACTGTATTCTCTCTTGGGGCTAAATCCGTTTTTTACCATCAACTCTACCTGCTTTCTGCATTATAATTTATAGTACAGTAAATGATTTTGAAATACCATCATTCATTCCCCCTCTCTCTCACACACACACACACACACACTCATTGTATACCAGAATCTGTGAGATCATCCATAAACTATACATGATTCATTGGTTTTCATAGTTCTAAAATTATGTTCATGTATATAGGAGGGGTTAATCAAGTGAGAACCAATGTCAATGTATTGTTTCACATCTTTTTTTTCATTGAATACTAAGATTATAGTTATTTCTTCATATATATTTATTTCACAATATGAAGAAAAAAAAAGTTGCTTGTATTTTGTATTTGTGAAACAACACATGATTTAATGGTTATCATGATTATCAAGCTTTTTGATTCTCATTTGATTTACTGGTTATCACAATACAGGCTCTAGAGTCACGTTCATACGAAAACAATAACCAAATAAGAGAATAAGAAAACCCGGGTTCGAACCCCGTGGTGAGCATGTGGCGATATCCAGATCATGGGTCTGCCACTTAGTGGTACCCTTAATTGGGCTGGGTCGTGGTCGACAGGGATTAGTCGGGTGGCACCCTTAAGTGGGAGCCCGGATACCCTGGGAACGTGTGTGTGTTATCTGTCGTTCAAAAAAAATAAGAGAATAAGAAAACGCTTGAATCAAATGTGATTTTACATTAAAATCACGTGTAAAATTAACTTGGGGTACGATCTCACGTCGTCTGCATACCCTTGCGTTGAAAGTTAGTGTAAATTCACATGTGATTTTTCCGTTTTCATGTTTTCTTATTTGGTTATTGTTCTAGTTTGAAACCTCCCCCCCCCCCCCCCTTCTCTCTCTCTCTCTCTTTTTCTCCCGGTGAGAATAAAAGTTATGATGGGAAAGGTAAGAAGGATCTCCAACCTTGGATGCATTTCACCCTTGAGACGCACGGAGATGAGATGCATCCAGTCAATTCCAGTGAGAAGGCAAATTCATGGGTGGGGTTGAGATTATGAAAGGTCCAGATCTCTTCTTACCTTCTTACTTTAAACTTTTCTTCTCACACTATCCTTTGTCTAGTCTTTAAATTGTCATATATATATACACATATATATAGGGTGCGTTTTTTTTGCAACCCAAACAATTTGTACAAACTATGCAAACCAATTTTAGCCGTTCATCAAGTCTAATGAATATATGATTTTATTATGTTTTCTAATTTAAAATCATGATTATAATGAATAAACTTAACACTTTCCATATATATCACAATCATTATTAATGAATCATAATCATTATCCATAAGTATATCTATTGTTTCCTAATATAGTGGTTTGCATAGTTTGTACAAATTGTTTGGGTTGCAAAAGAAACGCCTAGTGATTACAGATCTTTGTTTTGTGACAACGTATGGTAGTGCAGTAGACAATTAGACATAGCAAACCAGACGACATAACCTTTTACTCATTAGATGCCGGGACTTTATTCGTGTGAAAGTTCTGATTCCTGATTCAAATTTTTTTTGTTTTTGTTTCATTTTTCAAAAACCAGCTTTTCTGATTGGTAGTTGATTGAAGTATGGACGGCCCATATATGGGTGTTTGGGATTGCTCATTTAAAACAACTTATACTTATTTTGAGAATTACTTATCAACTTAGTGTTAAATCGGAGTTTTCTATAAAGTGTTTGGATTAGCTTATTGTGGTACCAAAACGTAATAAGCTAATAAATTGTTATTTAAAGGTGTTTGAAATTGCTTATACATATAAAATAACCAAAAAAGTCATAAGCATTTTTCAAATAAGTTGATAAGTTAAAACAAAACGACTTATCAAAAGCTCATTTTCAGCGGTTTGGCACTGCTATAAGCCCTTTTAATTTTTCTCCATCCAAACACTAAAAAATGTTTATCCCCGGTGTCACATGCAATAAGCTAAAAAACACTTCAAATAAGCAATCTCAAACATCCCCCATAATTCTACAGTTGCATATAGTATACACTATACACGCCTAGTTGTTTTCGATGTCTTTTGAGAAAAAGGAAAAAAAAAACTTTTACGTCCATTTATTGACCCTGTCAAATATTTCTTTCCACAAAAGACCGCCGTCCCCAGTCACGACTATATACCAAAACCCAACCAAAACCTTCAACTTCCAAGGATCTTCATTTGTTTTTTTTTTATTTTATTTTATAAAAGATGTTCTTTCTGGTCGTTTTATATTTTTCATCGAGCTTATCAGCTAGTTTTTTAACCAACAACTAGCTTCAGGGACAAACATTTTTATGTCAGAGCGGGCTTCCAGTGCACCCGCTCATCTTATTTTCACAAGTAGAATTTTATTTGAGGTATGAAATGTACATCTGCTAAACTTTGAGGGGTGTTCGGGGGTATTAGAAAACCAAAAAACCGAAAAAAGTACCTCTAAATCGACATAAAGATCTTTCGAAATCAACAAAAAAAACAAAAAAGTCCCTCGAAATCGATAAAAAAACCTTAAAAATCTCTCGAAATCGAACAAAAAAACTTAAAAATCCCTAAAAAAACCAAAAAACGTACAAGAATCCCTCGAAATGGTGGAATTCAGCAAAAAAAACACATCAGATGACTTTGCGAGTCTTTGATCTACCTTAAAGGTGCATCCGTCTCGACAATAATCCTAGATCCGCCATTAACTAGCTTATCAGCTGGTTTGCGAAACATATCCTTAGTAACTTGCAAGCTTAGAGACCCTTGGGTTAGATATGAGAATTAGAAACCTCTAGATTCAAAATTTAGCATCTCCCATCAACTCAAATTGTGTAACTTGTTTATCTTCATGATCCGCTCCTCGTGATCGCATCAGTGGGTGGCTAGCAAAACAACATTTGGTTAAAGAAGGGAGTGGTTGAATTGTTAGCACATAGAATTTACAAGTTTATGTACAACAAAAAGAGTTATAGTATCGATGGACTTACTTGGAGATGGCTTTGTTCTCGATAACATATTTAGGGGGTGAAAAAACTCGGGTAGTAAGTGAGAAGACACCCACTACAAAACCCTCCAGGGGTTGGCCTTTTGTAAGGGAAGGTAGTCGGTGTCATCTCACCTGCGACCGGAGTTTACCCTCTCCGTAGCTATAGCTTCTTCGGATTCTTATACACTAATTAAAGAAGGGCCATGAGCTTGTACTTTGGTTCATATGGCAAAGACATAGAAGTGTATTGTGTGGGTGTGGGTAAGGTATGGATATGAAGAGAAGAGATTAAGGTTTTCTTTTTTTTGTAGGGATAAAGAAGAGAAAGTCAAGATCTTATACCATTTCTCCCCCACAATGCTCTTTATTTATAGACCCATTTCCCTTTTTTTCTCTCTCTTCCCCCCCCCCCCCCCCCCACCCATATATATATATATATATATATATGTATATATGTATGTATATATACATATATATATATATATAGAGAGAGAGAGAGGTGAAATCAAATGAAAACTCATTTTTCATCGTGCACGTAAGGACAAATCTTAACCATTGATCAAAACTTAGAAAACTAATCAATGGGTAAAACATAATAAGATTAACTGATAAGTGAAAAGGTTTATTGGCGAGGACCCAAGGCCCCGTGGTCCACTTTTGTGGACCCTACAAGCCCTACCTCATAGACTTGCACCGGAAAAGACATCCTGTCTCCCCCCGGATTCGAACCCTGGTAAGGGAACCCAGGTAGGAGCGTTTACGGAAGGAAGGTGGCCACTAGGCCAAATACCTAGTGGTTGATTAACTGATAAGTGATTAAGAACAAAATTGGAAATTTGAATCAGCCCGTACTTTGTTTGAATTTTTATTTTTATTTTTATTTTTAATTAAAAAAAATTTACCCCATAAAGTTTAAAATAAATTATTTTAAAAATTACCAATATTTTAATCAAACAAATTACATAAAAAAAAAACGAGAATTTCGTGCTCTTCGATATGACATCCATCTCGATATAGTTTTATTTTTTTCGTTTTAACCGTTTTTAATGTGAAATTCTATATATGTGTTATATTCATTATAAATATTTATGTACGTCCCGGGTGTCCACATTCAATATTAATAACAAAGTTGAACATTCATTCACTATTCATAATGAATAATACGGTATTCAAGATGAATAATACACGAATTCATGATTCATGTATTATTCATCATAAATCGTGTATTATTCACCCTGAATACTGTATTATTCATCCTGAATGATACATTATTCATAATGAATAATATATAAATGACCCGTGAAGGTGTAGACACATGGTACACTCTCTTTTGTTTCTCAATTCACAACCTAAATTTGGTTTAATTCATTATGAATATGTATGCGCATCCCCGAATGTCCCACGTTCAGTATGAATAACAAATGTTAACGTTCATTCATTATTCATGATGAATAATATAGTATTCAGCATGAATAATACACGAATTCATGAATCGTGTATTATTCACCCTGAATGTTGTATTATTCATTCTGAATGATACATTATTCACGATGAATAAT
This sequence comes from Arctium minus, assembly GCA_954870635.1. Taxonomy (NCBI): domain Eukaryota; kingdom Viridiplantae; phylum Streptophyta; class Magnoliopsida; order Asterales; family Asteraceae; genus Arctium; species Arctium minus. Next base: position 3,334,346 of record OX941092.1, on the reverse strand, counting down.
ACATGAATGACCCGTGAAGGTGTGGAGACGTGACACACTCTCTTTTGTTCCGCGGTTCACAACCAAATTACTCGATAGGTTCTCGATTCGTCTTGATGGATGTTGGGTTACGGTACTGAAGAACGCGAAGCCTTACGACGTTGAAAAAGTGTTGAAGAAGGTGATGTCGAGTTACATATTTACGGTGTCGAGGTGTTTGTACAGACTTGAACATACATAAATATTCATAATGAATATAACACATATATAGCATTTCACGTAAAAAAACGGTTAAAACAACCAAAAAACTATATCGCGATGGATATCATATCGAAGAGCACGAAATTCTCTTTTTTTATGTAATTTGTTTGATTAAAATATTAGTAATTTTTAAGATAATTTATTTTAAACTTTAAGTGGGTAAAAGTTTTTAATTAAAAAAGAAAATAAAAAAGTCAAACATGGTATGTGTGAGTTTAAATTCTCTTCCATTTTTACCCCTAAACATCTTAAAATAAAAAACTCTATTTAATATGAGTTGTTGGATCAATAGAGATGGAGTGACGGAGATTTGTCTTCACGTGCACAATGAAAATTGAGTTTTCATTTGAACCCCTCTCTCTCTCTCTATATATATATATATATATATATAAAGATAATTAAATGAGAATCACAAAAAGATTATAAATCCGTGAGAAATGATATAAAAATATAGAGTTTTTTTTTCGTTATTTTTTTCATCGATGGCTATGATTTAAAATACTATTTTACATATGTTTGTATTTACTTTGTGAAAAAATTACTTGTGGAACCTTTTTTTTGGGGGGGTTCATTTGCTGAAACAAAAATTACATGTAAAAATTGTTCACATGGTGAAACAGATATATGTAAATTAAATATCTTAAATCCTAGAATTTGATAAAAAAAAAAAAAAAAGCATTTAAACAATTATTTTTAAATCGGTTTTTACGAGCTTGTAATATTTTTATGGTTCTCATTTGAAAGAGAAAGAGATCAAATGCATATCATCATATTTATATTAACTTTGCAAACTATTATTCATTAATCAGAATGAGTTATTATTGTTATTATTAATATTATTTTTATTATTTTTGTATTAAATATATGTATTGTCTTTTTCTCATTTTAATTTATTTATGGTAATTATCTTGTAATTAATACACAGTATTTATGAGAATATTAATTATGTTTTTTGGTAACCATTATTATATGATTTAGTTTTTTTTATCTCGATTTCATCAAATTTTAGTATTGTTTTTATTTTTTTTCTCAATTTTGGGAATATTTTTTAGTCTTTTTCTCAATTTTAGGAATATTTTTTTAGTTTTTTTTCTCAATTTTTACAGTCGTTTGAAATCAATTGTCTTCTTTTAGTTTTTTTTTTTTGAGAAAAATATCAATTTCATCCGGATTAAACGAAACCCATGAAATCATGAGTTTTTTTCATTCATGAAACCATGAAATCTTCCATCATAAAATCATAAGTTTTTTCATTCAACAAACCATAAAATCATGAAACACGAGGATATGAAACATGAAACCGAAAAAAATCTAGAAAAATCTAAATAAAAAATAAATCTTTAAATTGTTACAAAAAATATAACATACCATTAATTATTACCGAAAATGAAAATAAATATTCAAAAATATATTTTGACTATTTTACCATTTTCAACTCGTAGAATTTATTAGGGTTTTTTTTACTTAACGTAAATAACTCATTTTCGTTTTCAACCGTTGATACATAAAATCAAGTATCGAGATAAGTATGCAAAGTTTATAATAATCATATGATTTGCAAATGAAACCACCTCGACATGTATATATGAAATATTTATATTTTTATATAATTTATAAAATTCATAATTTTATTAACAATAATAAATTTTTACATTTTTATTAATAATAATAAAATTTTACGTTCTTTTATGTTATCAACAATAATGAATCTTTACAAATAACGATGAATTTTTACATTTATGTGTAACTTTTGTTTCATAAACAACCTAAAAAGTAGAGTTGCTCATGGGCGGTAAGTCCCGCTAGACCCGGCCCGTCCAACCCGTTAGAAAAGTGGGCTTGGAAAACCATTTTAGAAAATATGGGTGGGCTTGGGCGGGACCATTCAAGTTAACGGGCGGGCTCGGGCTATGAAAAAGAATTTTAGACAGGCCCGCCCGGCCCGTTATACAATTATAACCAATTATTATTTTTATATAATTAATATTGTATTAAAAAAAGTTCATAATTGGTTTTTGGTTGGAATCCCTCTACTATGAACCAACCACCGTCTAAATATATATGTTATATGTCATATAATACGTTTATGATCTTGATCTTGAAATATTAGGTGGTTAATATTTTGTTGTTAAGGAATCCGGACTTCGGAGGGTGATAATCTTTGGAGAGGAAAAGTCCATACTCCATATTTTGTGAAAAAATATTTTTCTTACGTTGTGTACATTAGTATATTTACGCTTTTTAGTTGGAAAAAATTATGTATTTTGGATAATTTTACACAACTTACCATTTTATATAAGTTTTTTAAATATAAATTTTCAGGTCCGTTAGCCCGTTGGCAAGCCCGGCCCGTTAATAGGACGGGTACGGGCAAGTTCTCAAGCCCGTAAAAACGGGCTTGGGTTTACTGTATTAGACCCGTTGGACAGGAAATATATGTCAGGCCCGGCCCGTGACCCACTCAAGCCCGCAAATAATCACTTCTACTAAAAAGATTTATATTGTGAAATAATTACATGTGAAATAATTACATGTGAAACAAACACATTATGAAACAAAAATATGTTATTCCACAGAAAAATAATCATATGAAATATGGTTGGGTTTTGGTGAGAAGTTGAGGTTAACGTGAAAAATGGTTATCAAAGGTCGGATGATAAATGGATGCACATGCACCAAGATAAGATGCACTAGATCAATTCTCTTCTAAGACGCAATTCATAGGAAAGCATGAGATTAAAAGTGGTCAACGATTCAGATGAACTTCTCACACCTATCACATTAACCTCAATTTTTCACACAATCATTTGCATACATATATATATATATAATATATATATACATTGGGGTAGTTTCATTTGGAAACCACCTTAATTTTAAAAACCATGGAAAACGTCGATTTCATTGGTTAAATTAATAAAATTATTTCATGATTTTGTAAAATTTGATAAATTGTTTTATATAATTTTTTTCTTGATGAAATTGTTTCATATATTTGTGTTTTTTATGTAAAAATGAAAAAGTTTCACAAGAATGAGAAAACGCATGAAACAATTTTATCGGAATGAAAAAGTTCATGAAACAATTTTATTTCTATATAAAAAAACACAAATATAAGAAACAATTTCATCAACAAAAAAATTATATGACACAATTTCATTAAATTAAACATTTTCATAAACCAATGAAATCAACGATTTCCACGGTTTATAAAATTAGTGTAGTTTCCATTTGATATCTCCTATCTCTCTCTCTCTCTCTCTCTCTCTCTCTCTCTATATATATATATATATATATATATATATATATACTAGAAATGTACCCTCCCAATGCAGCGGGTTTTTGAAATTTAGAACTCGAACCCTCGATCATTATTCATACTTTTTGTTAGTCTTTTTTTATTTTATTTTACGATTTTGAGAAACCTAGATTTAAAACAAAAATATATTTTAGTTTAGTTTAATTATGGTTTTTTATAAAAAATAATAATAAAATATTTTGTTACGGGTCAAAAAAATGTTTAATTTAAATGATAACTATATTTAAGATATTTTATATTTAAAATTAAAAAGATAACATATTTCAATAAAAAATAAAAATAAGGTGTTTTATCTCGAATTTTCTTATATTTATCGGTTAGTTATATCAATAGTTAATGGATTTTAAGTAATATGTATTAATAAGTAGTACCTAATGCATAAAAATTAGTTTTTAAAAGTTTAGCTTAAATGTTTTATAATATAGTATAGATATATTAGTTAAAATTCAAAATTACAAGCTAATGAAACATAATTATAACTTATTAAAGTCTCATGTTTTTATTTGTATAACTAACTGCAAATAAACATATTAAATACAGGATAAACACTATGAGATAAACTACCTGTTTTATTTTTTATTAAAATATATTTATTAGATCAATACATATTTTTATAATATAGTATAGATATATTAGTTATGAGATTATAACTAATATAGATATAGATATATTAAGAGCAAATCATAAAATAAAAAATAAATATTGATAATAGTAATATTGATCAAATCGTCCAATAAATATAAAAAATAAATATTGATAATAGTAGATAATATTGATCAAATCGTCAATTAAATATAAAAAACAAATATTTATATTAATAAATGAGTATCCATTCCACAAATAGATGATGATGTGAGATATTGTGCTTGGATAAGTTGTACGAAAGCATTATGAAAATGTAAATTAAGTAATTGACTTTAATTAATTGTATTTTATGTTTAAAATATTGTAATTAAGAGTTTTTTATGACTCTTTTATAATATAATATAAATTAGTGTCTACGTGTAATGAGTGGTAATCCATGACGTCAGCGGATTCAATAATATTATTGGAAAAGAGTTACGAAAGATGGAGACAGTGGCATGCAACAATATTCACAGCTGGAATCTTGTCCAAAATTTTGCAGGCGTGCTTAAATTGTGGTACTTTATCCAGTTTTAAATTACTACTACTGTTTCTCATCTGTTTTCTTTTAATTTGATTGTCGGTATCTGAATCAGTTTATAAGAGCATCTCCAACGGCTTTTTTAAAACGGAGAAAATGAAGGTTTTGGGCATTTTTTTGCTACAACAGATTCTCCAAATCTTTCTCCAAAATGGAGAAAGTAGGAGAAAGAGTGTATTTTTCTCCAAATTTGGAGAACTCTCTAAAAATGATTACCATGAGAGAGAAATTGTTTTTTTATTATATTTCATCAATAAGAAATCTTGAAATGAAATGTGTAGAAAAGAGAAAAAATATTTTATTAGATATATATAATATTTTAATAATATAAGTAATGATTTCATCTCCATAATGGAGAATTTGTTGGAGTTAAATACAATTTTTGTTTGAGATTTTGGACTTTGGTTCTCCATTTTAGAAAAAAATTTGAAGAATTTGTTGAAGATATTCTAACTAATGTCAAAATCCAGTGATTTTGCAAGATTTGAATCAATGATGTCTAAAAAAATCCCAAAAACCCAAGCATATTTGAATAGACTTGTCAACAACAAATATGAATTTCTATAATTCTATTAGTATTTCTTTGTTTTCCAAGTGGCTTAATTATTATTATTATTATTATTATTATTATTATTATTTTGGTGTTATGGTGAAATTATTATAATATGGCCTTTACGGTTCGATTATTACATCTTCAGTTTAATTATTTTAATGGATCGACTACAAAATAAATGATTTTTGAGAAAACCTTTGTCAATAAAAAGTTATTTATCTATAATTAAAAGTGTCATTTAATTACTAAAAAGTGTGGGTATATATTTATATGTCATTTTTATTGTGGACATTTATGTAGGATAAAAAACCTATAACACTAAGGGGTCATTTGCTAAATACTTATATGAGTAAGTGTTTACCAGTATCACTTATCTTATGGACATTAGCTATTGAGCATTTAAACTACCTAGAATCTTACCCGGTAAGAGCCATAACAAAGACCTAGAGTCTTAGGGGCCGTTTACCAAATGCTTATTCGGCTAAGTATTTACCGGTAAAATTCAACACTATCACTTACTTACCACGTAAGTTTTTAGTCCATCAAAATTGTATCGTATGCAACAATCTTTCCGGTAAGAGCCAATCGTGGTAAGAGACTTCGCCCTCACTTACCGGGTAAAACTTTCGGTCCTTGCCTTGGCGCTTACCGGGTAAAATTTTTGGTCATTTTCATATTCATCCGTAAGGTAATGTGACTTGGTAAGTGCTTACCCGGGTAAACGTCTAGTAAACGGCCCCTTACCCTTACCAACAATCAGTTTTGATGGTCTAGAATGTTATACGATAAGTTAAGTGAGGGTAATGTCCTTGCCGATAAGCACTTACCCGGTAAACATGACACGTAACTCTTATCGGCCTAAGTTATGGTTGGGGACGGTGTGGAGTTTCGGTTATCTTATTTGGGCAAATCATTAACAACTTGGGCATCGACCCAACGCCTAATTGATTTCGGAACCAAATCGTGTTCAAAGGTGACAAAAGAAAGTTGGAGGTCATCTTTTTTGAATTTCAGCGCAAGTGTTTTGAGTGGATTGCATTCCGAGGAAAAGGAAGGAAAACAGAATGGTGCAATTGGCTGTCGGACCCGTGCTCGTTGACGTGTTAAAGATCGACGCTTTCTTGTTATTAGTTGCGGTGAGGCATGTACAGACCGCGAAACCTGTTTGGTCGTGTTTGACAGTCTTGGGTTAGGTTTGCCGCTTGCAAACGTCCATAGGGGTTGTGCGGTCGTTGGTTTTTAGATTCGGTGTTTAGTCTTTGTTTCGTGTTTCTTGTACAATTCAGTTGTTGTGTTTGGTTTTGTTTTAGTAATAAAATGTCTTGCCTTTCAAAAAAAAAAAATACCTGATAAACATTTTGTTAAAAGGCCCCTAAATCAATTTATTTTCGGATAAAATGGATCAATATTATTACCAATAAAGCATAATGATTATTTTTGGAATATTTTCCATATATATTAAATGTATGAAAATGATTGATCCACCACATGATGCATGTTCGGCCTAATTAATGTAACGTAAGATTAGGTCACTAGGTTCTAGATTTTATTATAAAAGAAATATCATTTTCTTGTTATACATATTTCACTTAGAGCATCTCCAACAGCATTGCTAAAATAGAAAAAATTGGTTTTTTCTTTGCTATTTCTCTTTAACAGCTTTGCTATATGGTTTGCTAAAATAGAGAAAACTCAAAAAATCTCTAAATATAGAGAATTCTCTATAATCTCTAAATTGGAGAGAGAAAATATTATTTTATTCAATCCAACCAATAAGATTCAATATTTAACATTTTATTTTAAGTTTTTTTTAAAAAGTGTATTGGGATGATAAATTATGAAATATTATAATAATATAAATAATGATTGATTCTCTAAAATAGAAAAGCTGTTGGAGTTAGAAGAAAATGTTTTTAGAGATTTTGACTTTTCATTCTCTATTTTAGAAAAAATTTAGCAATGCTATTGGAGATGCTCTTAGGGGTTGTTTGTTTTTTTAAAAATACCTCTTAATGACTTTTAAATCTGAATCATTTTGACCTTTTGACATTCAGACTGTTTTTTTTTTTAAATTTTCAGAACATCTTAATGGTCTCTTAAATACATATTAAATAAGAAGTAGTGACCTAACTTCTTAAAATCTCTTATCCTGTCTCATTTCATATGCTCTCATTTCTCTCAAGACGCCTCTAGACGTTACAAAAACAAACAGTCTTATTGCTTCAAATTTAAGACTTTAGCACCACCTCTTATTAATCAGATGTAAAACAAGACTTCAGACTTAAGATCTCTTAAAAAACAAACGCCACCTTATTCTTGATATACTTTTTATTTGAGTAAATTATAGATTTGGTTTATATGGAATATTAAAAATTATAGCTAATGTTTTTATACTGGATTAATTATGAATACGATTATGATGGTTATCATTTTTTCATGGCTATCGTCCTTGTGGTTTACTCATGTTAGAAAAAATATTTGTTAAGTAAGAGATATATGTCCTTACATAAGGGTAATAATGTCTTTTACTGTAACAACCCAAACTAACAGGAATAGAACATAAACGACATAATATAAATCTTTGTCAAAACGGCTCCAAGACAACAATTTAAAATTCAAGGTTTACGGAAAGCAACCTATTACACAACAAAGAATTAAAAGAAAACAACTAAGGCAAGGCAGGCAACTAAGGTAGTATCCTTCGCGATCGAGCCCTCAACTTAAAGCTTCTTTTTTCCCTTACTCGGTCCGCCTACTTCACGCCTACTTCACGCGTCCCTTACTCGGTCCGCCTACTACGCTCTCAAACTCGCTCAGTTTCTCTCGAAGTTCATAAGACCCTCTGCTGTTTGACGCACGACCAAAGACTAATTACACACAACGCACGACCAACTTTATTTTATTGTACTATTTTACTTCACATTTCATTTGTAACAATTGTTCTAAAGGACGACGTCCCTGATTGACGTCCATAGTGCACGACGACTCACGCTCGTCCGCGGTTTTTACCCATTTTGGGGTTTTCCGCGTCATCAATTCTCTCGTCTTATTTTCCTTATTTTTATTATTGTTGTACGATTATTAAAGCTACTTTCTTTGGTTGGATTAAGCTTCACGTTTACCTTAAATTTTTCTTGGGAGATTTTTGGCATAAACAGTTTGGCGCCTACCATGGGGCCCCATCCAAAGAAAATCTTTGATAATCTTACGACAGACTAACGTTTTCCTCTTAGTGTTTTTTGTTCCAGTTATTAAGGATAATGGCATTCCAGGGAACACAAGATCATGTCATGGCTCAAATGAACATGGAGTTGACTGCTGCTCGTGCTCGTATCGACGCTCTAACAGTTCAGGCTCGACAAGCAGCTGAAACCATTGAGCATTTAAGAAACCAGAATGGAAATAATACGACTACGAATGCTTATGTTGGTGCCTGGAATGTGCCCCCTCCGTTGCCTAATTATCCTCGTCCACCATCAATTAATCCTGCAACTTTCGTAATACCAACCATGCCTATGGATTCTATTCCCTTTAATGGATACGCCTCTGATGCTTCACATCAGACTAGTATCAATGGATCAGGTTATGTTCCATTGGGTGCTCCAAATGGTGTTCCATTAGATCCCGTCGCACAAAGATTAAAGCTTCTGGAAGAACAAAATGAACGTGTCTTGTCAATGTTGGCTAAATTGTCGGGGGCAGCAGTTCCAGTCGATGTCGAGCCACGTACAGGATTTCAGGCGTCACCATTCATTGATGAGATCGCGTTAGTAGACGTTCCAAAGAAATACAGCATCCCGACCTTCACTCCAAAGTATTCAGGCGTCACTGATCCAACAGAACACGTCGCCCAATACAAACAACTTATGTGGACTGTCTCGATACCGTACCAGTTCCAAGAAGTCTGCATGTGCAAAAGTTTTGGGGTGACCTTGACCGGAGCAGCTTTACAATGGTTGATTAATCTTAAACCTAAAACCGTCGGGTCTTTTGCAGAGTTGGTGAATCAATTCACTCAACAATTCGCTAGCAGCCGAAAAATGGAAAAACAGACGAGTGATCTTTACTATGTCGTGCAAAAGAATGGAGAATCCATCCGAGACTACTTTAATCGGTTCAATACGGAAATGATTAGTATCTGTAACTGCGACATAAAAACAGCAATCGAAGCGTATAAACGGGGTCTGGACGACAGTTCCGGGTTGTATCTCGACCTTACGAAGCACGGACGCTTGCCCATATGAGGGTCGAGGATGACCTCGCTTTCAGGAATAAACACTCGGGCGACCGGAAAAGGCTAGGTGTTAAAAAGCCAGACTTCAAACCAAAGTCAACCAATCGGTCAGAGCCTACCAGACAAATTTCAAACGTCAGGTTTGAAAAGAAAGGATCGACGACTTCTAAATCTGTCCAGTATCCTAAGGTATCATCTTATGGTTTCCCTGGATCAGCTAAGGACGTCATCGTATCTTTGAAGCAACTCCAGCAAAACATTCGGTGGCCAAAGAAAAGTGACAAAGACAATGACAAGAAGGACAAAACTAAATGGTGTGACTTCCATAATGACTTCGGTCATATAACGGATGATTGCATCGCTTTAAAGAAAGAGCTGTCCTGGCTTAACTCAAAAGGTTATTTGTAAGAATTGACGGAAAAGAAAGACGCACGTCCCACATCCCCAAAGCATGCCAAGGTGATTAACTGTATCACCGGAGGTTCTGATATATGTGGGACCACATATTCGACCGCTAAAAGACATGCCAGTTGCGGTCCCGACGACCGACCAATTCCAAAGGAGGCACGACTCAAAGAGGACGCAGAACTGGACGCTATGCCCTTGACGTTCGACCAGGCGGATCTCGATGACGTACATCAGAAACATCATGACGGATTAATTATCCAACTGAGCATTGGAAATTGTCTGACAAAAAGGATACTCGTCGACGGAGGTAGTTCAGCTAACATTATCTTTTTTGATGCAGTGAAAGCGATGGGCATCGATAAATCCGAGATTACACGGCGTTCGACCACACTCGTTGGATTTAATGGTGGAACGACAAACACCATAGGAGAAATCACATTACCAGTATATGCTAAAGGAATCAACAGACAAACAAAGTTCAATGTCGTCGATTGCTCATCAGCCTATAATGTTATCCTTGGGCGACCTTGGATTCATGACATGAAAGCTGTACCTTCGACGTACCACCAAACTTTGAAATTTCCCACGCAATGGGAAGTACAGGAGATCAAATGCGAAATAAAGGTTGCTAGGGAATGTTACAAAGTTTCCTTGAAGCCCCCGAAGCAGACAGTATAGCATATACAGAACCAGGACGTTCTTGGGACTGACGATGACTATCGCTTGGAAGCTGTCGTCCTAAACCATGATAAGCCTGATCAGATGGTTTACATAGGTTCGACGCTCGACCCTTCCTTCAAAAAGCAAGTAATTTCTTTTTTGCAGGACCACTATGATTGTTTCGCCTGGACACACAAAGACATGGTGGGTATCGATCCGAGTATTATTTCTCATAAACTCAACATCGATCCATCATTCAAACCCGTGCAACAGAAAAGACGGAAATTTGCTCCTGAAAGAAATAAGGTTATCAACGACGAAGTTGATAATTTACTTAAAACAGGAAAAATACGAGAAGTCAAGTATCCAGATTGGCTCGCCAACGTTGTTGTCGTCCAAAAGAAAAATGGTAAATGGAGAGTGTGCATTGATTTCACCGACCTTAACAAAGCTTGCCCGAAGGATCCATTTCCATTGCCACATATCAACTCTATGGTCAATGCTACAGCAGGACATGAGTTACTCACATTCATGGACGCATATTCTGGGTATAACCAGATATTGATGCATTCTGACGACCAGGAGAAAACAGCATTCATGACAGATAAAGGTATTTATTGTTATAAAGTAATGCCTTTTGGTCTTAAGAATGCAGGTTCGACGTATCAACGATTGGTGAATATGATGTTCAAAGAACACTTGGGCGACACTATGGAAGTATACATCGATGACATGCCTGTCAAATCGAAACATGCGGATGATCATATCGGGCATTTGAAGCAGTCATTTGATATCTTGCGTGAGTATAAGATGAAGTTGAATCCAACAAAATGTTCTTTCGGAGTTCGAGCTGGCAAATTTCTCGGTTATATGGTTACACGACGAGGAATCGAAGCTAATCCAGATCAAATCAAAGCAATTATCGAGCTAAAATTGCCCAGAAATTTTAAAGAAGTCCAACGTCTCACAGGACGTGTAGCAGCTCTAAACCGGTTCATCTCTCGATCGTCCGAAAGATGTCACTTATTCTACAATGTCCTGCGAAAAAATAAAGGGTTCGAATGGACTGACAAGCATGAAGAGGCATTGCAGCAACTTAAAAAATACATGATGTCACCTCCTTTTCTTTCTAAACCTGAGAAAAGTGAAACTCTTCAACTCTACCTATCCGTCAGCATTAATTCAGTAAGTGCAGTTCTTATAAGAGAAACCGACGGACGACAATTGCCAATCTATTATGTAAGTAAAACTCTACTAGACGCAGAAACCAGGTATACGTCTATAGAAAAACTTTTACTTTCGCTAGTCATGGCCGGTAAGAAGCTACGACATTATTTTGAGTCATATCCTATAATTGTGGTAACTAATTTTCCATTAAAATATGTGTTAAGAAAACCTGAATTAACAGGACGACTAGCTAAGTGGAGCATCTACCTTAGCAATTTTGATTTGGGTTTCAAGCCCAAGACGGCGATCAAGTCACAGGTCCTGGCAGATTTCGTCTCAGATTTCAGTCCAGAAGTGGAAAGCACAATGACGTCCGACCAGTTAATTGTGGCGACTTTGCACGACACCACTTTGACGCTCGACGTTGATGGTTCGTCGAATATACGTGGAACAGGCCTGGGTGTCGTCCTACAGTCCCCACAAGGGGGCAAAATAGTATACTCCATACGATGCGATTTCAAAGCAACAAATAATGAGGCAGAATATGAAGCACTAATTGCAGGAATCAAAATAGCTCACGACTTGGGGGCAACACATTTGCACATCCGGAACGACTCGTCCCTAGTTGTTAACCAAGTTAATGGAAAATTTGCGGCAAAAGATTCAAGGATGATTGCTTACTACAAAATAGTAAAATAAGAAGCGAAGAAGTTTAGTCGCTTTATGATTGAACAGATACCAAGAGATCAGAACATTCAAGCCGATGCACTAGCCAAGTTGGGGTAAGCACTTAATCAAACGACATTCGACAATATCCTGGTGGTTCACCTCACAGTACCATCTATCAAAGACGATGGTAATATTTTGGTCGCACCGATTGAGGAAGAAAATTCTTGGTCGGACGACATTAAAAATTATCTGGAGAACGATCAATTGCCCGATGACAGAATAGAAGCGAGAAAAGTCAGATTTAAAGCATCAAGGTACGTTATGATCAGAGGACAATTGTATCGAAGATCTTCGACTGGCCTGAATCTACGATGTATCACCAATAAGGCGCAAGTCCAGAAAATTCTACAAGATATGCACGACGGTGAATGTGGAAATCATTCAGGAAGTCGCAATCTAGCTAACCGGATATCACGACAAGGTTACTATTGGACGACATTAAGGCAAGATGCTATCAGGTATGTACAGTCGTGTGATGCATGTCAAAGACACGCAGATATGTCTCATAAACCTTCTGAACCTTTGCACTCGACATTAATCCCATGGCCCTTTATGAAATGGGGGATGGATATTGTTGGGAAATTACCACCTGCCCCCGGGCAAAAGGTATTTCTTTTAGTCTTAACGGATTATTTCTCTAAATGGGTCGAAGCAGCGGATTTCTCCCAGGTCCGGGACAAAGAGGTCGTTTCTTTTATCCAGACTAACATTATTTGTAGGTTTGGAGTTCCATCTGAAATAACGTGCGACAATGGAACACAATTCATCAGTGATCGAGTGAGAAGATTTTGCGAAGAAAGGAACATCAAGTTGGTAACATCAACACCTCGATATCCACAGTCGAATGGTCTAGCCGAGTCGAGTAATAAAACTATCATTAATTCACTCAAGAAACGACTCAAAGCTGCCAAAGGGAAGTGGGTGGAAGAATTGCCTTCCGTTCTATGGGTTAATCGTACGCACCTCGTACGTCCACAGGACAGCCTCCCTTTTCCTTAGTCTATGGATGTGAAGTTGTGTTACCTATTGAGGTACGACTACCAACGTCAAGGCATACGTCCGTTTAGCATAATTTAGTCGACCTAAGTTATGACCTCGACGCCCTAGAGGAACTTCGAGAAGCTGCTCACATTCGCATGGCGTCGCAAAAACAAACTGTCGAACGACATTTCAACAAAAATGTCCATGTCAAAGTTTTTCAAGAAGGCGACTACGTCCTACGACGAGTGTTTCAAAACACTCAAGAGCCTAATGCAGGTAAACTTTCCACTAAGTGGGAAGGTCCTTATCAAATCTCTAGTGTCACGAGTAAAGGAAATTATAGAATTCAAACCCTTGATGGTCAAGATATCCCACGAAGCTGGAATGCAGTTCATCTAAAGAGGTATTATTTTTAATTCTGTGAAATTAATTTCTTTGATTATTTTTTAAGAAAATTACTAACTTAATCATCGGAGGGTCGTTGGTCAAACCAATGACCACCCCACTAATGTTGTTCTTCGCAGGGACGCACGACTTATTTGATCTTAATGGGTTTCAAAGGTTAGAACTTGTTAAAATCTATTTAGAATATAGAACCATTACTATAAATTACCTAAGAATGTTTCAGTTGATTTCTTTTTTGATGGTATGGTTGAATGCTTGATATAATTGCCCATTTATTCGACGTCCGATCAAGTATAAAAACATAATATAAACATTAGTAGACAAATAGAAATCTTGTTGTTTAAAAAAGAAAGTTACAAGTGTTAAGAGTCGATCACAGACGATTGACCCTTAGTGAATTCAAAAGGCAAAACTATTTCAGAAATCGAGAACAGCGACACCATCGACAATGACAAAACCAAGATCCAAGACAAGGAAATATTCCACCGGATCAGCAGCGATTGATCTTTGATATTAAAGCTAAGGAGGAGTAACGCCAGACTGTTCTTATACGACGTTCGTCCCTGCTACCACCTCATCTTCTCCGCCATCGCTCCCATCCAGATCGTCATCCTCGTCGAGGTCCTTTTCAGTCCCCACCTTCTCAAGATAAGTCTTGAGTTCTTCAGCGGCCGACGCCATGGGATTTTTCCCATTCAGATAACGTCTCATCAAAGCAGCCCTGGCTGTGAGACGGGAGAAGGCTTCAAGTTGTTGATTTTCCTCCTCCAAATCTTTGACGTCGCCCTCCAAACCTTCGACTTTCTTTTGAAGAGACGCAACTTCATCAGCATAAGAAGCAACGTCGGTGGTGGATTTATTTTCTCGATCTCCAGTTTGGTCGTTAACGCCTCAAGTTCAAGGACTCGATCCCTAAACTCGACCTTCTCATTTTGTGCTTCAACGAGTTTAGTCTTGAGGCTCTCAACCTTCATCTTCTCGATTTCGACCGCTTTTAAAGCGACCTTTTCCTTTTCAAGAGCCTCATCAGCTCTCTTCTTTACTTCAGGAAAAGACGCCCTCAAACCTTCTGTTTAAGCATAAAAGCTCAAACAAGCTTGAAAAGCCTGCAACAGTAGCAAAGGGATTAAAAAACAGAGCAAGTAAATGAAGGAAGGAAAGGTAAAACGTGATTACCATGAAAGAGAGACCAGCGGCATGGGCTCCCGTGTCTTCCACCCTAGACTCCTTGTAACGATCGTAAAAGGTTGGGAGAAGGAATTTCGCCAAGTGGGAAAAAATAACGTCTCTTTCAAGAACGTCATTCGCCATGAAATCAGCTGGGAGAGTGGCTTTGAAAGTCATTTCCCCCACTTTTTCCTTATTCTTCCCCTCACTTTTAGAGGAGGAAGAAGGCTTCTCAACGCCTGACACCCTCGACAAAGGAATGTCCTTCGTCGCCTTAGTTGAGCCAGTGAGCTCGACACCAGCAACGGTTTCTTTCGCCGATGTCGCCCCTGAAAGGGACGACAAAGAAGCCTCACCCGTCTTCTTTGGTGAAGTCCGGGGTTTGCCTCGAAGACGCTTTGGATCTGCCCCCGCGGGAGGAGCAAATCTCTTCTTCGATTTCTCTCTGCCCTGACGGGTAAGCTCCAGTTGTTCGGCCCGTCTCTGAGCAGACAACTTCGTAGATAAATCTTCTAGACAAAATGAAAAAATTAGAAAGGACATGAAATGCAAATTACGAAAATGTCATCAAACGACGTACCAGTCATCTCTTCTTCTCTCCTTTCTTCTCTTTCTTCTTCTTCTCTCTCCTCTCCTTGATGAGAACCCTCGGCGGGCGTAACTTCAGCTACCAAGACGACTTCGTCCTCCTCGTCGTTCGAACGAACGGAAAACGAGCGATCGATGATACTCTTCTCCAAGATCCTTTGAATCTTGTTTAGAGAATTTCTATTTGGCTTCACTTTAGTGAAGTCAATCACTGCCAAACAAAAAGACATCATTAGTATACATTATAAACGCACGACACACGACAAAAACACCCGAAAAAATAAGAAAACCTACCCGACTCGTTCCATCCGGATGAAAACCATTGGCTATCCTCATCGTTCAAGGATGCCAGCTGGAGGAAAACATAGTGGCGCTTCCAACCACGGTCGTTCACCGCAGTATTATGCACCAGTACGGTATCTCCCTTTGTTCGAGGGAATAAACTATATCTATGATAGTTATCCGCTCGAACGCTATAAGCAGTTAGAAGGTCGTTCAAATTGAACGGAGCCCCCCAGTCGGCCGTAAGACGATCGATCACCTGGACAATCCGTCAGAATTGAGGCATCAACTGTCCAGGCGATAAGTCAAATGCATCTAAAAACTCCCTGACTAAGGGACTAAATGGCCAAGAAAAGCCTATTTTGAAGGGATACTCGTATAAAACGCCATATCCCTTCGGAACTTCATCTGGTCGTAAATCCTCCGGCGTCACTAGATTGACACCCTCTGGAATCCTGGCTAATTTTTTAAGATACTCTAGATTTTCTTCTTCTTTATAAACGCTAATAGGTTCGCTCGATATATTGAAATCAGGAACACTCACAGTCGCCTTTCAGTAACTAAGACAATCCCAAGCTTTTCTAGGCTTCTTAAATAAAGATTTCTTATGCATAAATTGATACAAAAGGAAAGAACTAGAAGTCGTACCTTAAATAGTGTTCTAAACCTCAAATCTAGAATGGAAAGGATTCTGGTCGCTCGGAAACTGAATCTCGCCGGAAATATGTATTCTTTGACAAGGTAAGCATAGAAAAAGGAGAAGATTAAGGGAAATCCTTATTTATACTGTAATTTGGAAACTGAATCGCCGAGAAATCAAATCGCCAATCGCCAATTGACACGTGTCACCCGTGTCAGACAAAGCACTCGAGTACGTCCCTCCAGTACGTGACACCTGTCCCTAATTAGCTGTCAAAATGGTTATTTCTGCAGGGGATAACGTCATTATCTAGCTGGAAACAAACTTATTTGGTTATATTTGAGTTACCCGCGTTTCTCCTTTCAGCACATGTCATATCTTTAAAAATTTTAATTTCAAAAAGTTGTCGCTTGAATTTTAAATTTGGGGGCAAACTGTTTGGGTAAAAAAAGTCCAACAGTCCATGGTCGTGCGACAGACGGTGGATGACGCTCTTCCTTTAGGCGACCTCGACTAAAACGATCAAATATCCATCCGACAAATACCCTCGAACGACCTGATTTCAGTTACTAACTGGCAGCATACGTTATATTATGTTTAAATGTATAATTCAAAGGCATTCATGACAAGAGATTGTAACGGAAGACATCATCAATAGCAATTAGCGTAACAGACGCTATCGTCAATATCAGAAACGGTCATACGCATTCAATACTTGGAAAGATGAAGTATAAATATGGAGCTCAAATCTCACATGGGGACATCTGATTCTGAGACCTTACAAGCTCACGAACTACGCTCTCAAACTCGCTCAGTTTCTCTCGAAATTCATAAGACCCTCTGCTGTTTGACGCACGACCAAAGACTAATTACACACAACGCACGACCAACTTTATTTTATTGTACTATTTTACTTCACATTTCATTTGTAACATTTGTTCTAAAGGACGACGTCCCTGATTGACGTCCATAGTGCACGACGACTCACGCTCGTCCGCGGTTTTTACCCATTTTGGGGTTTTCCGCGTCATCAATTCTCTCGTCTTATTTTCCTTATTTTTATTATTGTCGTACGATTATTAAAGCTACTTTCTTTGGTTGGATTAAGCTTCACGTTTACCTTAAATTTTCCTTGGGAGATTTTTGGCATAAACAATTACATCGGTTGTTAATCCAATATCACCAAAAGAATGGGACTTAAACAATTGCCCAACATCAATACTAGTCATCTCAAAAATCCCCGAGACCAAGCTCGTCACTCAAGCCCTTAGCAACCCACCGCTAACGGGAACCTGTTATACACATCATTTGAGAAAAAGTGTTAGGCTTAAAGCCTAGTGAGAACATGCGGTTTATAAATTTCAAAAGATATAAACAATTGTATCATAAGGAAATCTTTTCAATAAGGTTTAATTTTCAAATGAAACATTTGCCACAACCGGGCCTTTTAAATGTAAACTCATCATACGATGACAAAGATAACCAGTTTTTACCAAGGATTGTAGCGTAACACAAAGTAGGTCACAATCCGAGTTATGAGTCGAAACACTTGGAATCCATGACCATGAACTACAAAGGTCCGTACTACGATGTGAGGGAGGGCCCTCGAGGAAACCAATTCAAAACTCGTTCACTAGGACTACACTATGACCCATGGCTAGTAACCGGTCTCACATAACCGTACCAAATGGCCCCCGAGGATCACATGCATCCATAGCTACAAATAAGGGAAAATATGATCCATGGCTAGTAACCGGTCTCACATAAACGTAATGGCCCCCGAGGATCATATACATCCATTTACAAAGAGGGGAAAAGACATCCCAAATATAAGTCGACTCAATACCAAGGGATCCACTAGTAATGGTACAGACTCGTCACAACAACATATGTGACCAACCATAGATAGTCATATGGTATAAAATAACATTTATAAACAAAAATGCATTTTCAAGTTTAACTTCTGGTAAGAATGAAAATCATCAAAAATGAACTTTAAACATTCTTTCAAGTAACCCACATAAATGTGCAAGTAAAACATCCTTTTACTTCAAATAAGATGGAACCCATCATTTTAATCGAAAATGATCAGGAACCCTAAAATCTCCCAAAACTCAAATTATATCAAAATGTAGTAAACTTAGATCTGAAACCATGGAGATATATAGAAGTTCAAAATGTAAGTTTTGACATGTATAAAGTTTAGAAAAAAGGTAGTAGGAACTAACCAAATAGGTTTTAGAATAAAACCCGAAAAACCAGATATCGACCACCGAGAGAAGACAAAGTTTTCTATACCGAACCCTTGCTAAATGCACTTAATGCTAGCAAATAACTAGGTACCAACGAGATTTAAAGAGAGAGAGAGAGAGATTCGAGAGAGAATGAGATATTGAGATTAACACCAAATGAGATATTTGTGAAGACCCACTTTAAGTCGGCCAGGCTACCTCGCGGGTTATACCGCGACCTCAACTCGCGGCATAACTCGCCCGCTAACACAAAATCCACACAAACAGGGGCTTTCGCGGGTTGTGCCGCGACCTCAAGTCGCGGTGCAACTCGCGTGGTTCACTGTGGTTCGTCCAAAACCACCAAAATCCAAACTCAAACTCCCAACCAAACGCGGTGCTAACGACAACGCTTAAACGCAAGAATAACAAGATTACATAACGGAAATCCGGGGTGTTACAATCCTCCCCATCTTGGGAATGATTTTGTCCCCGAAATCCAACTACTCGAAAAGATGAGGATATCTTCTCTTCATATCCTCTTCAGCTTCCCACGTCACGTTGGCTCCCCGATGATGTTTCCACTGCACCTTGACCATGGTGACCTCTTTGTGACGCAACTTCTTAGACTTTCTCTCTAAGATAGCATCTTGTTCTTCTACATAACGGTTACCCTCGTCCACTCTTAACTCTGAGAGGGGAATGACACTTTCATCCTCCGCCAAACACTTCCGAAGGTAACAAATATGGAACGTGTTGTGGATTCTGCTCAACTTTGATGGTAGTTCCAATTGGTAGGCTTGCAAACCCACCCGCTTAAGCACTTTGAAAGGCCCAAAGAAACGGGGACTCAGCTTCCCACGTTTTCTGAACCTGATAATGCCCTTCCAAGGAGATACCTTAAGCAACACACGGTCGCCCATCTGAAACTTCATCGGTCGCCTCTTCTTATCGGCATAGCTCTTCTGCCGATCCTGAGTCGCTTTCAATCTTTCACGAATGTACTTGACCTTATCGGCCATCTCTTGCACGATTTCAAGTCCGGCGAATTTCTTCTCTCTCGCTTCAAGCCAACATAGGGGAGTTCGGCACATCCGCCCGTACAATGCCTCAAAAGGTGACATTCTAATACTCGAGTGGTAGCTATTGTTGTAAGCAAACTCCACCAAAGGTAGGTGAGAGTCCCAACTACCCCCGAAATCGATGACACAAGACCTCAACATATCTTCCAATGTTTGGATCGTTCTCTCGCTTTACCCGTCGGTTTGTGGATGGTAAGTCGTACTCAACTTTACTCGCGTACCAAGCTCTTTCTGAAACCCATCCCAAAAGTTCGAAGTGAACCGAATGTCACGATCCGACACGATCGACAAGGGTATTCCATGCTTCGAGACCACTTCATCGATGTAAAGCTTCGCTAACTTGTCCATCGGTTAAGTCTCGCGCATAGCCAAGAAGTGAGCGCTCTTCGTCAATCTATCGACTATTACCCAGATGGTATCGTGACCTCGAAGAGTTTTAGGCAACTTCGTCACGAAGTCCATGGTAATATGTTCCCACTTCCACTTAGGAATCTCTAAGGACTAAAGACTCCCATACGGTCGTTGATGTTCGGCCTTAACTTGCGAGCACGTCACACAACGTTCCCCATAACGTGCCACATCAAGCTTCATTACTGGCCACCAATAATGCAACTTCAAGTCCCTATACATCTTTGTACTTCCCGGATGAATGGAATACTTGGACTTGTGAGCATCCTCTAACAATAGATCACGGTTACCCCCAACTTTGAGTGTAACACCCTGAATTTTGGGATTGGGTGAGAAGTTGACCGTTACCCAAAGTTCAGGGGGGTTAAATGTAACTTGGGTTATATATATACAAAATCAAATTAGATATTTTGATAAATATCACAAATATCAGTTTCTTGGTTTTGAGAAGTCAGAGAGAAAGGAAGAGTGCAGGAGAAGCTTTGTAAAGGGTCGATCGTTTCGGGCAAATCGAGGTACGAATCTAGCTTAATGCTTTGATCTGAATGCTTTTAGCCGTGTAGAATCTCGTTGTGAAGGTTTTGAACCGTTCCATGTTGAGATCTGAGTATTTCTCATTTGGATCTGGGTTCTGCATCGTGTTGTTCATCATCTGCATCGAACTGTTCTTGATGAACAAAGGAGATGGTCGTTCGACCGGATGGTCCTTCGACCGGATGGTTGATTCGACCGGATGGTCCTTCGACCGGATGGTTGACTCGACCGGATGGTTGACTCGACCGGATGGTCCTTCGACCGGATGGTTGACTCGACCGGATTGTCCTTCGACCGGATGGTTGACTCGACCGGATGGTCCTTCGACCGGATGGTTGACTCGACCGGATTGTCCTTCGACCGGTGTTGCCTGTTCGACCGGAGTAGTGTTCGACCGGGGTAGTGTTGGACCGGGGAGGTGTTCGACCGGGGTGGTGTTCGACCGGTTGTTGCCTTTGACCGGATTAGGTTCTGTTAAGTTGTTAGCTTCTGTGTCTTTGAGTCCTATTCAAGTAACGAGAGGTTTATCTGTATTTCGACTTACCGATTCTTTCGGTGTTGTCATAGGTAGCGCTCGTTAAGAAGAAGGAAACAGAGGTGAGTTCCTACTATCATTTTAAACTGTATACATATCAAAAGTTACCTTTTTGATCTTATCTTATTTTAAAAGTAAAATGATGTTTTACCTGTGCGTTTATGCGAAAGAAATATTCAAAGGAACTTCTTTTAAATGCTTTTCATTCTTACCAGAAGTTGAACTGGGAATAGCATTTTGTTTATAAAAATGTGTTTGTAACCATATGTTTATTTATGGTTGGTCACATACGTTGCTGTGACGAGTCCTTACCATTACTAGTGGATCCCTAGGTTTTGGAGTAGACTGTATTGTTGGGATGTTACATTCCCCAGAATTGTAGCTATGGATCACTTGTTCCTCGGGGGCAACTTGGTACGGTTATGTGAGGCCGGATACTAGCCATGGTTCATAGTGATCCTAGTGAAGGAGTATACCTTGGTTTTGCGCTTGGGGCTTGATCTCACATTGAAGCACGGACTTTGTGATTCGTATCCGCGGACTCCAATTGGTTTAGCTCGTAACTCGGATTGTTGGCCTAACTTTGTGTTACGCCACGATCCTTGGTAAAATATTTTGTTTTCGGTCCTTTTGTGGTATGTTTATAACGAAAAAGCCCGATTGTGGCGAGGACCTAAATTGTAAACTTAATCTCTTTGGAAATGTTATCTTGATGCAAAGGTTTTATCTTTTGAGCTTCATAAACTGTATGTTCTCACCAGGCTTTAAGTCTGACACTTTTTCTCAAATGGTATGTGTATCAGGTTTCCATTAGCGGTGGGTTGCCGGGGTTTTTGGAGAGACGAGTTTTGAGTCTCGAGGTTTTTGGGATTGATTAGTATTATTGCAGGGCATTGTTAAGTCCCATTCTTTTGATGAAATCCTTGTATAGGATTGTATAGTCTGGAGGACTGATCCCATTTATGAAAAGTTATGGTTTTACATTCGTTATATTGTCAGATTTCCAGGTTTTAATTTACTCTGATTTTTGAGGTGTTACATTGAGCACCCACACATGACCGTTGAACAGTTTTACCCCACGGCTATCTTCCGTTAAGAGTAAACGTTGTTTCGTCATGACTTCCTCCTTGAGGTTTTCTTCCAACAAAGCTTCAACCTGCGATGTCTTAATCTTTTCAACAAGACTAGATACTAACTCAATTCTCGAATGGGTAGCCCGAATACTTCCGCTATAGTCCTTCCGACTTAACCCATCGGCTACAACGTTAGCCTTACCGGGATGGTAAAGCAATTCACAATCGTAATCCTTGAGCAACTCGAGCCACCGCCTCTGCCTCATGTTCAACTCTTTTTGATCAAAGACATACTTTAGACTCTTATGATCCGTGTAGAGCTTACACTTCGTTCCATAAAGATAATGTCGCCAAAGCTTCAAGGCGAACACCACCGTTGCTAACTCCAAATCGTGGGTAGGATAGTTCTTCTCGTGTATCTTAAGTTGCCTCGAGGTGTAAGCGATTACTTTGCCTCTTTGCATCAACACACATCCTAATCCCATCTTCGAAGCGTCGCTATAGACCACGAAGTCTTCTGACCCTTCCGGCAACGACATGATTGGAGCTTCACACAACTTCTTTTGTAGAATCCGGAACGCCTTCTCTTGTGTTTCGGTCCAATCGAACTTCACATTCTTCCGAGTCAAAACGTTCAAGGAAGAAGCGATCTTCGAAAAGTCTTGAATAAATCTCCGGTAGTACCCCGCCAAACCCAAGAAATTGCGGATCTCGGACGGACTCTTGGGAGGCTCCCAATTCATCATAGCTTCAATCTTGGAGGGATCCACTTTCACTCCGTCTCGAGTGACAATGTGACCAAGAATTGCACTTCTTCAAGCCAAAAGTCACACTTGGAAAACTTGGAGTACAATCTTTCTTTTCTCAACACATCGAGAACTTCGCGTAGGTGTTGCTCGTGCTCTAACTCGCTCTTAGAGTACACGAGTATATCATCAATGAATACGATGACCAACTTGTCGAGGAATGGTCGACACACCCTATTCATCAAATCCATAAATACCGCTGGTGCGTTCGTTAGGCCAAAAGGCATTACAAGAAACTCATAATGGCCGTAACGCGTTCTGAAAGTTATCTTCGGAACGTCTTCTTCTCTTACCTTCACCTGATAGTAACCCGAACGTAAGTCAATCTTGGAAAAACACCCCGCTCCTTGGAGTTGATCGAACAAGTCGTCGATTCTTGGAAGCGGATACTTGTTCTTCACTGTAGCTTTGTTCAACTCACGATAATCGATGCACATTCTCATTGTGCCATCCTTCTTCTTGACAAACAAGACCGGAGCTCTCCACGGCGATGAGCTCGGTCTTACGAAACCCCTCTCCAAAAGCTCTTGGAGTTGTGCCATCATCTCTTCCATCTCTGTTGGCACTAACCGGAAAGGGGCTCTAGCAACAGGAGTCACTCCCGGTACGAGATCAATCCGAAACTCCACTTGACGATCGGGTGGTAACCCGGGCAAGTCGTCCGGAAAGACGTCTGGAAACTCACGCACAATCTTCACATCTTCAAGCTTTAACTTCTCTAGCTTGGAGTCGATCACGTAGGCTAGGAAAGACGAGCATCCTTTCACCAAACACTTGCGTGCTTTAGACATAGTGATTATTGCTACATCTCCCTTCCTCTTCTCACCATAAATCACAACAACTTCGCCACTGGGATTGGGAAGTCGAATTAATTTCTTGGAACACGCGAACTCGAAATGATTGTTCGCTAACCAATCCATGCCGACCACAACATCAAAACCCCCGATTAACATCGGCAACAAATCGATTGGGAAATCTCTCCCTTCGATTCCTAGAATACACTTCTTCAGAACATCGCGGATCGGAACTTGACTACCATCTGCTATCTCAACCACTAACGCATCCTCAAGACTAGTAGTGGGCATAACAATCTTTTGACGGAACAACTCAAATATAAAAGAGAAACTGGCACCCGTATCAAATAAAACACGAGCAGGTACTGAGTTTATAAGAAATGTACCCGATACCACATCAGCTGATGCCTTGGCCTCATCGGCCGTCATCTGAAACTCTCGACCCGGAACCCTAGGTGGATTCTCTTTCTTTACTGGCACGCTACCCGACATGAGCTTCGGGAAATCTCTCTTCATGTGCCCCGGTGCCTTGCACTAGAAACAGACATTCCCTCTGATCGGGCAATCCTTGGCTAGGAGATCAGCTTTCCCACACTTGAAACAAGTTTGGGAAGTGGTGTTACAGTTACTGTGGTGCTTGGTTCTGCACTTCTGGCACCACCTAGCTTCTTGATAACTGCTGAAGCTTCGGTTTCCGACAAAAGGTCGGGTTCTCTTGGGAGGTACTGAACTGCTCTCCCATTTCCTCTTCTCAACAACTGCCACAGCCTTCTCCGGTTTACCTCTCGCGTAAACCTCTTCCATAAACTGTGCCTCTTCGATAGTCTCCCGAAGGTTAGAAGCCTTCGAGTTTCGGACCATAGTCATCATGTCCAACGGTAGATCCTTCAGATAGGCCTTAATCTTCTCCTTCTAAGTTGAGGCCACATGCCCCACTAACCCCAACTTTTTCATGAACCGGTATACTCTCTCACCGTCAAATTCCCTTTCTCCAGCACTTGGAACTCTGCCTCGATCCGATCCACAACTCTCTCATTGCAGTATTCTTCCAACAGCTTTACCTTGAATTCGCCACAAGTCAGTTGGGTCAAAACAGTAGGAGAGAGGGTGGACTGGATAACATTCCACCACGTCAGCGCCGTATCCCTGAGCAGTTGGGTACCGAATCTTACCCTCTGGTCATCCCCACACTCGGATGAACCGAAGGCCTGTTCAATAGCTCGGATCCACTTAACACACGCAACTGGGTCTTCGGAACCAGAGAACTTTGGGGGTCCGCAACCCAGAAAAGACTTGTAGGAACAACTCTTCCCACTTTTCGGAGCACTCACAACCCTGTTCTCCTCCGTTATGACTCTGTTCCCGGTGCCCCTAGAGCCAACCAACACATTCTCCTCCACTGCCTCATGCCTCCTGAGGCTCGTATCCCGGTCCTCCAACATCTTCTGAAAAACCTCTTGCTGTTTCTCCATGGCCGACGTCACCATCTGCATGACACTGGCCATCATATCAGCTTGAGGGTTTGCCACATGAACAACGGGGCTGGTGGATGCCAAATCTACTCTTGGCCCCAACTCTACTTCCCCGGTAAATATCGGTGGCATGCCCGGAGGAACGACTTCTGACACCCTAACCACAGGATTCAGCTCACACGAACTAACATAGCGAAGATCTCCGTCGCCCGACGGACAACCACGTGTGTTCACCATACCTAAATAATGGTTGCCACACAAGCACGAAAAGAATGAGAGACAGATCAACAGAATAACACAAGGAATGTACTACTACATCACCAATTGTCACAGTAACGGAACTTCAAACGCAATCACGTATAAATATTCTCATAATAACATTAGCTAAGTGAGATTATGAATACACAATACATAAATGTTTTTAATACCGTCGCCACAACGTTCAATAACTATAATTTTCATCGACTCTAAGACCACCTCATCTTAGAAGTTCTACCCAAACTCACGAATCCATGCTTAACATACTCAGTCTAAGTCTAGACATCTTACATTCATGCCTAGATCACTTAAACTAGAGCTCTGATACCAACTTGTAACACCATAAAAATCAGAGTGAATTTAAAATGCGACAACTGGACAAATAAGTATCAACACTTGGTATAAACCTCCTAAAAAGGGGAAATGTACTTAACCTTTACAAACCTGAATACTGATATTGAACTCAACAACAAACTAATATAAACATAACTTATCTAGATTACATCGGTTGTTAATCCAATATCACCAAAAGAATGGGACTTAAACAATTGCCCAACATCAATACTAGTCATCTCAAAAATCCCCGAGACCAAGCTCGTCACTCAAGCCCTTAGCAACCCACCGCTAACGGGAACCTGTTATACACATCATTTGAGAAAAAGTGTTAGGCTTAAAGCCTAGTGAGAACATGCAGTTTATAAATTTCAAAAGATATAAACAATTGTATCATAAGGAAATCTTTTCAATAAGGTTTAATTTTCAAATGAAACATTTGCCACAACCGGGCCTTTTAAATGTAAACGCATCATACGATGACAAAGATAACCAGTTTTTACCAAGGATTGTAGCGTAACACAAAGTAGGTCACAATCCGAGTTATGAGTCGAAACACCTGGAATCCATGGCCACGAACTACAAAGGTCCGTACTACGATGTGAGGGAGGGCCCTCGAGGAAACCAATTCAAAACTCGTTCACTAGGACTACACTATGACCCATGGCTAGTAACCGGTCTCACATAACCGTACCAAATGGCCCCCGAGGATCACATGCATCCATAGCTACAAATAAGGGAAAATATGATCCATGGCTAGTAACCGGTCTCACATAACCGTAATGGCCCCCGAGGATCATATACATCCATTTACAAAGAGGGGAAAAGACATCCCAAATATAAGTCGACTCAATACCAAGGGATCCACTAGTAATGGTACAGACTCGTCACAACAACATATGTGACCAACCATAGATAGTCATATGGTATAAAATAACATTTATAAACAAAAATGCATTTTCAAGTTTAACTTCTTGTAAGAATGAAAATCATCAAAAATGAACTTTAAACATTCTTTCAAGTAACCCACATAAATGTGCAAGTAAAACATCCTTTTACTTCAAATAAGATGGAACCCATCATTGTAATATCCGGACTAAAGTAGTGAAAATTTTAAAGTTTGGGTAAGAAAGTAGAAAGTTTTAATGGAAGGGTTTGGAGTGAAAAGTTAGAAAGAAATAGGATTTTAACCCTAAGGGTAGAGGAGTTGGCATGTGTGGCGGCTTTTGTCTGGTAAAAAGGGTCTTGGCAATTTTGGGAGAGAAACCGAGAAGAAGGAGACTTCTCAAGAAATCCAAGTGGATTGATTCCACTTCAAGGTAAAATTTCTTATCTGGAAACTCTATTTACTATAGCTTAATCTGTTAATGGTGTTGGTTTGAGAATGTCTTATAAATCTGAAATTGGAAATCTATGGATTTGAGTTAATTAGAGATTGATTTAGATATTCATCTGATTATTGGATTTTGGGGTCGAGATTTCGTTATTTTTTTGGGTTAAAATTTATTGATGGTATCTGTATCGTGTCTGTATTGCATCTTCGGGAGGATTTTGCTCGACTCTGGTACGCCGGTCGGTTTTCGAAGGTGACCTCGGTCGAGAAATGACCTCGGTCAAGAAGCGACCTCGGTCGAAGAGGTCACTACTCCGGTCGATTTTTGGGTTCGATGGCTCCGGTCGTCGGACTGTGTGGCATCGATCGAAAGGTGGGCACCGGTCGATGAGGACACCGGTCGAACCCATGCCGCCCCGGTCGTTTGGTAGATAACACCGGTCGTAAAGGGAGCTGTCTCCGGTCGAGCTTGCAGGCTCCGGTCTATCTGGCTCCGGTCATCGGGGTACTAAGCCCCGGTCAAGAGCACCGCTCGGCCAGCCCAGGTTAGTTAGTTCTGCATGTGGGCCGCTGTTTTATTTTCAGGTTCTTGGGGTAACAAATTCAAGTTAATTAAATTTAGTTATCATTGTAATTTAATGAAGGAAGCTAAGTGGTTAAAATGGGTCGAAGCCTAGGTCCAAGTTAGTACAATTATATTAAGTTAGATTAGTATTTTTTTTAGTTGGGCTTAGTGGTTGTCCTTAAATCAGTCCATTGTGTTTTCGTTTTGAGTCGAGGATTCAAAGTATTTTGTCTCGGGTGTTTATTGGTGGGTTAAATAGTTGGAGATTAAGTGTCGATGGAGTTTCGGTGTCAAGGCCAACCCTTTTATGAATTAGAAAGTTGAGAGAGTTCACCAATCTTTATTTCCTTTATAGGTTTCAGTTCGAATCCTAAAAGTAGACGAAGAGCTTTGAGCTAAGGGGCGTCAGGTGAGTTTTCTGAACTAAATTATTTTGTTAACAAAAGCATGTGAAAGTTTTATTTTTAAACTTTGATTTATATAAGATGGCATGAGTATTATTAAATTATATGCAAGCTTTGAAACGATGTTGCTTTGTACTTACTTGCGAGATATTATTTAGATGTCAAAGACGATTTTCTGTTTGTTGTCAAAGTGGAAGTGTATGCATACATGGTCCTAAGTGTGTAGGCTCAAAGTCGGGGGTGTGGCCCGTCTGTGCTCATACCGGGGGGGGGTGTTCCGTTTATGTCGTTGGAGGTGTGTCCCCAACAAAGGCAGTGTGAGTCACAGACACGCTGTCACCTTAGGGTGGCGGTAGTGTGAGCGAAGAAGTTACTGAAAGTTAAAGGTTGTTTTTTTTCCTGTAAGCATAAAATGGTTGTTTTATGATAAAACTTTGATTGTTTGTTTGATGAGTTAAAAACTGTTATAAGAGGGGACTTACTAGACCTTTCGGTCTAACCCTCGCTCTTTTCAAATCTAAAATCCCTTTCAGGTAAAGAGTGGCAGTGGAGGGAGCGGTTACATTTTAAGAGAAGTTGCGAGCTGGAGCTGTTTTAGAGGACTTTCGTTGTAGATCCTTGTCTGTAAATTCTCAGTTGTGTACTAGGTTGTGTTTTTCCCGAAAAAAAAATCTCGGATTTTGAGTGTTGTATTTGCCGTTTGGCTTCATTATTTATTTTAGTTGCTTTTGTCTCTTTTAGAGCGGGAGGGGTTGTTACAATTGGTATCAGAGCCATAGTTTAAAGGATTTAGGTGACCGGATGGGCCTAAACTTAAACTGTGGGGTAGATGAACACAACTGAGATTTAGGAAGCCTTTAAGAAAGACCTTAATCATCGTGAGGTGTGATAACAATAGTGAGTACTCTCATGTAAGGTAAATTCAGAATCGCATCTGGCCAATGCCATTATGAATTTACAGGTGCATGGGCATACTCAACTACTATTGTTGAGTGTGGTTCAGGGTAGGGAGTCCTATCCATAGATTGATAGTTTTAGCCTAGCGTGTGGGGGAAGTTCGTTTTTGGAAGTAGGGTTATGCCGTTAGGATGCATATCGTGCGGGATGTATACATTTCGTTGAGAAAGGATCTCTCGAGTTCATAAGGAGGAGAATGATGTTAGGAGATGGACCTTTGCTCCAAGGGAGTCTTCGGTCCGGTATAGTGGTATATTGATTAGTGAGAAGCAGAAGAGCGTTAATCCAAGAATCGAAGGAAAGAATTGAGGTTTCTAAAGATGTAGTTAATTTAAGGGTGGTTGAGAGTCGATATCAGTGTTGACTGATAATTTGTAGTGAGGATCAGATGGAAGTGAGTTACCGCTTAATTGTGAAGCAATAGTCACGATGGCGACTAGTTGATGTACTTCCAAGGTTGTTAGAAGACGATGGTGCCAGGGGTTGTGACACCGTAGAGAACTTCGACTGGTTGATCGGAAGCAAAAAGTCTGGGACAAATTATAGTGATTGTAAATAGTTGACCTTGTTAGAGTGAATAACCTTCAATGTCATCGAGTCCCATGCATTGAGTTTCAAACAAATTGTTGGAGTTTTTCCATATCAATCACATCAGATATTTTTGGCGTGTGTGTGCCTTTCGAAGTAGTTGTTTTGAAAATGTGTCTACGCCTGCTAACATTTGTTGAATTGAAAAGACAAGTTTTTGACTCTGGGTGATAAATTTCGATTTTTGGTTTGGGGGAGATATTATATATCTCTTTATAAAAGAGTTGACTTTTGGTTATGAAAATCAAAACAACATTTGCTCGCATGAATTTATAAGTGAGTTTGGTACAAACATGTGTTGTCTTATCAACAAGGGTGAGAGTCGTTTGGCACACTTAGTGTAAACAATTTTGTAATATTTTATTAAATCGTGTGTGTGAAGTTCATCGAAAATATTTTCAAATGTGTCAACCTCGATATTGTGGTGTGGTGAAGAGAAATGGTTGTGGAGTTGAGGTAGAACGATTTCAGAAATCGTTGTGCATGGTTAAGTCAGTGTCGTGTACATGTGAGTTCGTTTTCTGAGGTAGGTATCTTTTAAATTTTCAAACGTATCAAGAGTTTAATTGTTGTGTGTCATGCATGAAGGCTATGAATTCTCTAGGTCGAGGAGAAAGGGTTGCAATTAAGAATGATGAAATTTTGAGAGTGGAGGTGTGTTGCTTGATCTGAGCGTGGTAAATACTTGATATTGGTATTCTTCTAAGTTAGGGTGATGAATAGCGGAGGTGGTTAAAGGATGTATTGACCTATGGCATTAAGGATGATGGTACTATAGTGGCATAGCGTGATTCCGAGACTTGAGAAGTGAATGTCAGCAAGTGACTGTGCCGGGAGTGGAATATGAAGCCGTAAAGAGTTTTGTTTTGCAGTTAAACTGCCGCAGGGGAAGAGGTAGATTTCTTTGGGGATCCTTGCTGGTTAGAGACATAGTGGAAGTATCTCAATGTCGACTGTGATCGTGGAAGTCAGAATCCATCCTCGCAGTGAATGGCGGTACACTAGAAATGAAGGAGTAGTTATGGTTAGTTTTGAGGAGTTTGGAGAGGAAGCGAAGAGTTATTCAGAAAAGGTGTACCTAATGCGATATTGAACAACATTGAAGACCTTGGTTCAGTCGGGTGGTTCTTTACCGATGAGGTTTTGATGATTATGCGAGAGCGAAGTTATATATAGCACAACTGGGAGGAGTTGTGCTTTGAGCATTTAAGTCCTCGAGGTAGTATATTTCATTCTTCAGGCTACCGGAGTATGATTCCAGCAGGTCGCGATGGGCCGACAAGGAGCATTATCTCGTTGGGAGAAATTTAAGGATCATAATTTCTTGATTTAGTCAGGCTTGGGAAAGACAAGGTTGTGAACTGCCTTGAAGCCTAATTTTAATACTATGACCAGTGAGAAAATGATGGTATTGTTATGCGTGGCAGGTGGTAGTGGAGAATTGCAGTTATAATGGAATGAGGTAGTAGGGTGGTTGTTGTAATCATGAGTTGGTAATGTCTTTAGGGAATTTGGGGGGGTGCAAATCTTTAAAATGGCAAGAAGTTTACGGAAGGATATGTAGAAGACTGGCGTCATTGTTATCGGATGAACGTCTTTGTCCGAAGATCTATGGGGAATGAATAGAAAGTGATGGGCATGTGATTGGGATGTGTGAATGTTTGGCTATTGTAGTGTTGCGAAGTTGAGAATAATTTTCAAATGATGGTTGGCGGTTGTCAAAGAGAGGAATCGTGTGCTCTGGTTTTCGGCAAGATTTGGACGGGATTATCTCTTATCTCTAGAATGATTTTCGAAGTGCCAAATTGCTTAATTTAAGGGGTTGCGTAGTAGATAGGAAATCAGTGGGTGTGTTGGGGTATTTCTTCAGAGTGAAAGGATTATAGTAGATTGGGTAATCCTGTTTGGAGAGTGAAGTTTGTGTAACGATTTCAAGTAGTGGGCAATGCTTTGGAGGAGTGGGGTAGATCATCTCGCGTAAGAATTGTGGAAAGTCGGTTGACTAAGCAAAGTAATGTAAATGGGATTGGACGTTCGAGGAATTATCAAGGACTAGAGTAAGTAATGATGGACGAGCAGTGTATCTTGCAGCGAGGAGAGAGTGAAGATATCCTGTCGGAAAGGTGAGCAATGATGTGGAGGTACGTCCTCAGATTTTGCTGTTAGCAAGTTTATAAATCCCTAGCGTGGGCAGAAGAGGGAGAAGTTAGAGTTGTGGTGTGGTGTGAGAGTTAATAAATAAAAATCGTGCGGCGAGTCCAAAAGTTCACGCCTATAATCAACGAGTCGGCCGTTAGGAATGGGTTTGAAGTCTTCAAGGAGGAAGGTAGAGGTGGTGGAATTTAGTGCGGAACGAAGGACCATAATGTCAGTAGTGGTAATGCATGAAAAAGGAGTCCAAGTGTGACAGTTACCCAGGGTTAAGTTAATTGGATTAGTTGGCATGAGCTTGTTTGCTCTATGTGGAGTGGGTGAATCTGGGATTTATTGCGTTATGTTGGCGAGGCAAGTGGTATTTAGTCAGAGATGCATGTTATCGTGGTGTGACTCCGGTAAAATTCTATCGGTTATGGGAGTTGAAGTAATCAAGGGATAAATCTGAGAGTTTCATTCGGCTATGTATTGATCAGAATGACTTGGATAAAATCGAATGGTACCAATAAGGTTAGATTGAGAAGTTGGAGACGTTAGTCCCAAGTAGGGACAAATGTTAAGTTACCGGCCACGCCTTGGAAAGGGCGTGACTCGATTCAGAAAGAAATGAAGGTTAAGTTCTGGTTTGTTGGGTCGGGTGCTATAGTGAAGCACGTGAGAATCTACCCATGGATCTGCAAGAGTGCATCCCGTTCTTCCTAGTGTTTAATTTGAAGCAATGTTTAGTAGGAAGCTATGTCGTTATACCTTTAGAGGATGTCCATATAAATGAGAAGATAAGTTTTGTAGAGGAACCGGAGGTCATTTCAGATCGTAAAGTAAAGAATTTGAGGAGCAAGGAAATCCAACTGGAGGCAACGCGGAGGGAAATTTCATAAGGAGCAGAAAGCGACTTGGGAATTAGAGTCAGATTGAGGGATCAATATCCCAGTTGGTTCGAAGAAGGAATTCCGGGGACGAAATTCTTATGAGGAGGTTATATTGTAATATCCGGACTAAAGTAGTGAAAATTTTAAAGTTTGGGTAAGAAAGTAGAAAGTTTTAATGGAAGGGTCTGGAGTGAAAAGTTAGAAAGAAATAGGATTTTAACCCTAAGGGTAGAGGAGTTGGCATGTGTGGCGGCTTTTGTCTGGTAAAAAGGGTCTTGGCAATTTTGGGAGAGAAACCGAGAAGAAGGAGACTTCTCAAGAAATCCAAGTGGATTGATTCCACTTCAAGGTAAAATTTCTTATCTGGAAACTCTATTTGCTATAGCTTAATCTGTTAATGGTGTTGGTTTGAGAATGTCTTATAAATCTGAAATTGGAAATCTATGGATTTGAGTTAATTAGAGATTGATTTAGATATTCATCTGATTATTGGATTTTGGGGTCGAGATTTCGTTGTTTTTTTGGGTTAAAATTTATTGATGGTATTTGTATCGTGTATGTATTGCATCTTCGGGAGGATTTTGCTCGACTCTGATACGCCGGTCGGTTTTCAAAGGTGACCTCGGTCGAGAAATGACCTCGGTCAAGAAGCGACCTCGGTCGAAGAGGTCACTACTCCGGTCGATTTTTGGGTTCGATGGATTCGGTCATCGGACTGTGTGGCATCAATCGAAAGGTGGGCACCGGTCGATGAGGACACCGGTCGAACCCATGCCGCCCCGGTCGTTTGGTAGATAACACCGGTCGTAAAGGGAGTCGTCTCCGGTCGAGCTTGCAGGCTCCGGTCTGTCTGGCTCTGGTCATCGGGGTACTAAACCCCGGTCAAGAGCACCGGTCGGCCAGCCCAGGTTAGTTAGTTCTGCATGTGGGCCACTGTTTTATTTTCAGGTTCTTGGGGTAGCAAATTCAAGTTAATTAAATTTAGTTTTCATTGTAATTTAATGAAGGAAGCTAAGTGGTTAAAATGGGCCGAAGCCCGGGTCCAAGTTAGTACAATTATATTAAGTTAGATTAGTATTTTTTTTAGTTGGGCTTAGTGGTTGTCCTTAAATCAGTCCATTGTGTTTTCGTTTTGAGTCGAGGATTCAAAGTATTTTGTCTCGGGTGTTTATTGGTGGGTTAAATAGTTGGAGATTAAGTGTCGATGGGGTTTCGGTGTCAAGGCCAACCCTTTTATGAATTAGAAAGTTGAGAGAGTTCACCAATCTTTATTTCCTTTATAGGTTTCAGTTCGAATCCTAAAAGTAGACGAAGAGCTTTGAGCTAAGGGGCGTCAGGTGAGTTTTCTGAACTAAATCCTTTTGTTAACAAAAACATGTGAAAGTTTTATTTTTAAACTTTGATTTATATAAGATGGCATGAGTATTATTAAATTATATGCAAGCTTTGAAACGATGTTGCTTTGTACTTACTTGCGAGATATTATTTAGATGTCAAAGACGATTTTCTGTTTGTTGTCAAAGTGGAAGTGTATGCATACATGGTCCTAAGTGTGTAGGCTCAAAGTCGGGGGGTGTGGCTCGCCTGTGCTCATACCGGGGGGTGTGTTCCGTTTATGTCGTTGGAGGTGTGTCCCCAACAAAGGCAGTGTGAGTCACAGACACGCTGTCACCTTAGGGTGGCGGTAGTGTGAGCGAAGAAGTTACTGAAAGTTAAAGGTTATTTTTTTTTCCTGGAAGCATAAAATGGTTGTTTTATGATAAAACTTTGATTGTTTATTTGATGAGTTAAAAACTGTTATAAGAGGGGACTCACTAGACCTTTCGGTCTAACCCTCGCTCTTTTCAAATCTAAAATCCCTTTCAGGTAAAGAGTGGCAGTGGAGGGAGCGGTTACGTTTTAAGAGAAGTTGCGAGTTGGAGCTGTTTTAGAGGACTTCCGTTGTAGATCCTTGTCTGTAAATTCTCAGTTGTGTACTAGGTTGTGTTTTTCCCGAAAAAAAAATCTCGGATTTTGAGTGTTGTATTTGTCGTTTGGCTTCATTATTTATTTTAGTTGCTTTTGTCTCTTGTAGAGCGGGAGGGGTTGTTAC
This sequence comes from Arctium minus, assembly GCA_954870635.1. NCBI lineage: Eukaryota > Viridiplantae > Streptophyta > Magnoliopsida > Asterales > Asteraceae > Arctium > Arctium minus. The sequence continues at coordinate 3,299,320 of OX941092.1, read as the reverse complement.
AATCATTTTAATCGAAAATGATCAGGAACCCTAATATCTCTCAAAACTCAAGTTATATCAAAATGTAGTAAACTTAGATCTGAAACCATGGAGATATATAGAAGTTCAAAATGTAAGTTTTGACATGTATAAAGTTTAGAAAAAGGTAGTAGGAACTCACCAAATAGGTTTTAGAATAAAACCCGAAAAACCAGATATCGACCACCGAGAGAAGATGAAGCTTTCTATACCGAACCCTTGCTAGATGCACTTAATGCTAGCAAATAACGAGGTACCAACGAGATTTAAAGAGAGAGATTCGAGAGAAAGATTCGAGAGAGAATGAGATCTTGAGATTAACACCAAATGAGATATTTGTGAAGACCCACTTTAAGTCGGCCAGGCAACCTCGCGGGTTATGCTGCGACCTCAACTCGCGGCATAACTCGCCCGCTAACACAAAACCCACACAAACAGAGGGTTTCGCGGGTTGTGCCGTGACCTCAAGTCGCGGTGCAACTCGCGTGGTTCACTGTGGTTCATCCAAAACCACCAAAATCCAAACTCAAACTCCCAACCAAACGCGGTGCTAACGAAAACGCTTAAACGCAAAAATAACAAGATTATATAACGGAAATCCGGGGTGTTACAGTTTAAAATTTAAATGGTGCAATGCATTACTCACATGCCCTTGAGACTAAAACGAAACACTCGCAGAAGTACCCTTTTACCTTTACGCACACAATGATGCACCAAGAATTACTCGTTAGTGGAACCAACGCTCTTGAACAAAAGATTACCGGATAAAATCCCGGAACTGGGCTTATTGGGCCTCGGCCCGGTTTTGGGGTCTACCAGGTTAGAGAAGTCCCGGATTTGGGGTTCCCCGGGTTGGGGCTCCCAGGCCTGCTGTCATCGGGTTCACTCCCTGTTAGTGGAACTCCCGAGTTTACTTCCGGGTTTCCCGGTCGCTCTCGGTTGAGGGCACTCCCGGGTGGCTTATGGGTTGGGGCCTCTCCCGGTTGCTCCCGAGTTGGGGTCTCCCAGTTGCTTCCGGTCCCCCACCCTCCCGGTCAAGCTTAGCAGCGATTTGGGCATCGCGATGCCGAGCCGACACTCCCAAATGGAAAGGTGATTTCATGGGAAACGAGATTTGATACACAACTCGATTAATCCAACCTCTTCCCTTTTCTTACCAATCGATCCAAACAAAAATAGGCTTACGCTTCTAGTTCTTTCAAAAACATAAAGAAATGAATCCAAATCCTTCCTCTTATGAACACAGAAGAAGCAAACACTCTTTTTCTTAAACCAACCAAAACATAACATTCCCTCCTACACTAAATAATCAAAAAGAGGAATATAGTTTACCTTGAATAACAAGTGGCATTAACCTCCTCAATGCTCACCTCCTTCTTCAACTTCTCCCAAATCGATTTCTCTCACCAAGCTCTTTGGTTTCTCTTAGCGACCTCCAACAACAAAATGAATTAGGGAATAGGGTATTAGGGTTTGACCCTTTTTTATTCATTTTTGCAAACTAGCCCTCACACTTTAGGCTTTGAGCAAACACTCCCCCATACTCCCAACTTTATTACTTTTGTCACGGTTATTACATTTACCCTTTGTTTCCTCCTCACTTTTTTTTCATCAAGAGCAATCAAATAATTCATCAACATCAATGATTGATTAATTTGTATAATTTCCTTTTTCATCAAGAATAATCAAAAACATCATCATCATCAATGATTAATTTATATAATTTGATTCAAAATATCATTGATACATTGTAGAACGAAACCCTTAAATCTAAATCAAAACATCAATTCAAAAAAAATCCTTTGAATCATGTATACAAAACTAGATCTAAAACCTATATGAAACCAGCTTTGAAATCCATTATGAAACCAGAACTAAATCTTTAGAATCAAAACCAATAAAACCCTAAATAAAAAATCGAACTCCAAAACAATATAGATCCCCATAAAGCAACTACGCAAATTGCCCCCAAAAAAGATCGTAAAAATAATATTATTGTTATTTTCAATTCTCATCTGAATTCTTCTCATCAGCTTAATAAAAATAAACTATAAAATCTCACCTTGTTTATATTATTTTATATATTAAAAAGAATAATAGTTAAAAAGTTTTTTCTAGAAAAAAATGTAATATCTAATTTATTTATATTCCGTTGGGGGAGGCTAGTGGCATCCTTTACTTTATTAATGACATGATTTTCTTTTCACACACATCAATATCAAGACCTATTTTTTACATTTTTAATGCATGAATTAACTTGATTTTGACATTAATAAGATGTTATTAGCATTGCGCTATGTAATTAAATGTAATATCTAATTAAAGCTCGAAAAAAACACATGTAAAAGACTTTGACTAGTCCCTACAGGCATCCATTGACCGTAAACCAAAAGAATTTGGGACCATCTTTGACTTTATTACTTTTTAGTTTTTTGCGTTTTACTGGTTATTGATTTGATGTTATTAAAATGGGTGTAAATAATTCGAGCTTTTAATAAGCTATTCGAACGAATTCAATGCTTAATAAATTTTGAGTTCGAGTCAAACTTAAACACAAAATAAACTCGTTTATGATACCCACTGTTCTAAAAAACTCGTCGTACAGCCGACATGGCACGCCATGGCATCAAGGTTTGTGTCTCACGCCACGTTAAGCCCGTGACACGCCATCGTCTAGCCCGTATCGTCTAATGTGCAATTTTTGTAAAGTGGTATTTGGTTTTTTCTTTATGTTTTTAATATACTAGAAGCGTACTCACGCAATGCAGCGACATACATCACGATTTTAATTTTTCATTTTTTTTGGTCAATTTACAGTACGATTTTGAATGTTTTTTTTTTAATTTGTTTAATTTAGACATAATAATATAATGTTTTATGTAAAAAAATTAAGTATTTTGTTAGAATTCAATGATTATTTTATATATTTTAATGACATCTAGAAAAAATAATCAATTACATATTTAATAATATAATTAAAATCAATTTATAGTAATATAATATATTAATTAATAGTGATACATGGAAATGTCTGCATAAAAGAAAGGTCATGTACATACCAAATTGGTGGGTGTTAGAAGCTTACAGTAGTAATATGTATCTTGTCTTTTGATACTTGTAATAATTAATACATGTGAACTTATGGTTTGATTTTTCACAAGTTCCATGTGAACACAATTTTATGTGTGTTTTTTCTGAGAAAACAAAAAGAATTTTTTTATCATTTATTCACATTCCTTTCTGTTTGAGATTCCACATACATTTTCTTGGTAAAAACCTCGTGATTTATGCATTAAAATATATAAAATTAAATAAAATATTGTTTTTCATTTAAAAAATATTGTCAACTTGTAAATTTAAAAATAACTTTTCTCAAGCGTACTCGCACAATGCAACGAGATACATCATGATTTTAATTTTTCATTTTATTTTTTTGTCGATTTATAGCACGATTTTGGATGGGTTTGAGAAAATGATAATGTTTTTTTATATAAATTTGTTTAATTTAGGCTTAATAATATATTGTTTTTTATATAAAAAAATTAAGTATTTTGTTAGAATTCAATGATTATTTTATATATTTTAATGACATCTAGAAAAAATAACCAATTACATATTTAATAATATAATTAAAACAAAATTATAGTAATATAATATATTAATTAATAATGATACATGGAAATGTCTGCATAAAAGGAAGACCTTGTACATACCAAATTGGTGGGTGTTAGAAGCATGCAGTAGTAATATGTATCTTGTGCTATGATGCTTGTAAATTAAGATATTTTTAAAATCTTGCATAAAATGATGGTACCTTGTGCCTAATAATTTGTATTTAAGAGTTTTTTTATCCGTGTTTTATAATATAGTATAGATATAGATTAGATAATTGATGGACCGAGTCTTAACTATTTTTTTAAAACGAAAATTTTAGGACCAGTATACAGAATGATAATTATGCATTATATATTAAAATACAAAAAATAGATGAATTTTATTTTATTTTAATGTAACGGGTTTTAAAATATTACCAACTTCTTTATTTATAAAAACGATTAAATATATGACTGAATCATTTGTTAGCTACTTAACAAGTTTAATGAAATATACAGCTTATCTGATTAAATATATATGACTGTTTGTTAATGACTTGATATAGAATGTTGCTTATCATAAGGATTTTTGCCGAACGAATGCACCTTTAATGTAGAGTTAAGGCTTGCAAAGTCGTCCAATGTGTTTATTGCCTAATTCCACCTCTTTGAAGGATCTTTGAAAGGTTTTTGGTTTATTTTGAGAGACTTTTTAGGGTTTTTTTGTTGATTTCAATAGACTTTTTTCTGTTTTTGGTTGATTTTGAGATACTTTTTTTGATTTTTTGATTTATATTTTTTATATTTTCTAATATCTCGTGCCTCGTATGCACCTTTAATACCTAAAAGAATTATACTTGTGAAAATAAGTTGAACGGGTGAACGGAAGCCTGATTGGACAAACGTAGGTCTGTCCTTGTGACCTTGCGGCTTATTCAGTAAGCTTATAGAGATCAACCTTGTGTAGAAAGGCAAATTTAATTTTTCAAACATGTCACTCCCAATTAAAAAACACACTCCTCCCATATATAAAAAACACTCCCAAACAAAAATCTTCATAATTTATACAGATAAATTAATCCATACAAACAACTTTATTCATACAAGACTTAATAGAAAACCACTTAAACATCCCTAAGAATCTAAAGAGTTTTTTAAAACCAAAACATCATAGTTTATTTAAAAAAGCAAGCATGATATAAACTTAGCATTATTTAATATTGATTAATTAGTTAATGTTTTTAAATCACAAAAATAGTTAATTAGTTAAACCAAAGTCTCCATCATTACTAAATTAAGATGGAGACCCAATTATTATTTTTATTATTATTTTTAAATTCAAACATATATCTATAAATATGTGTATATTTATTTGATTCATGGATATCTAAAAGTATATATGATTTAGATGTTGTTTGTTTACCTCTTAGTGGTTCCATTAAAAGGCAACCTCTGAATCGTTAAGAGGTAAATCTTGTTTGGCAAAAAAAAAGGTCTGCCTCTTAATGGTTCCAAAACCCTCTGAATGATTTATTGTCTTGACCCTGTCTTAACCATTCAGAGCTCTGATTTCATCCTGAACAATTAGCAAACAGCCATATTTCATTTCGCATTATATCATAAGATCCTCTTAATCATTTTGATCACTTAATCATTCTGCACCTAACCATTCAGCAACTGCCAAACAGCCCCTTATTGATACTAAATTTTTTGTTCTTTGAATTAGGTATCGATAATACATCCCACTAAAATCATATTTACAGGACGAAGTTTATTGATTGGTTTTCTATAAAGTTATTTATGGATAAAGTTGTTTGTATGAATTAATCTGTCTCTATAAATTGGAAATGTTTTTTTGTTTGAAATGGTTTTTTTCATAGATGAAATGAGTGTTTTTTTGTTTTTAACTGAAAGGACAAGTTTGAAAACAGACTTGGTGTTTTGCACAAAAGTTCCCCCTAAAAGATTTATGAATAAGTCATATCCTATATCATTAAGTAACTACCAAACAGTCACGTACAGTGATAAATAAGTTGTGAGTCTCGTTAAGCTTATTAAGTTGCTAACAAACATGCTTTAAGTGTCCTAATAGATCACTTACAAGACTTAATTCTATAAGACCAAACATTTGTGTGTCGTATCTAAGAGTGAGTTTTATAATTTAAAAAGTCAACGTCATCCGTATTTGTTACTAATTCAGATGGTTCGTCAATTCCAATTTACTATAACTGATATATTTGATTAAATAATCATTGTTTAAACGAACCTAAACATAAAATCATTGCAATGCACAACATAATTCATGCATGTTTAAACCAACCATCCCCATACCTAAACTACTGTTTATAATACAGTTCAAAAATACTAATAGATTATTCTTGTATTTTAAATCAATCTCGATATTTATAGACATTCAAACCTACAAACTATGTATTAAGCATTAAAACCAAACAAGCATATGTCACATATTATTCCAACGAATAAATTCATACTTTTACAGTATTAAACCAGTAAAAAAATCTAATAAAAACTGAATCACACATGTACTGGGTTTGATCCTCGGATCCCCCACCCCCGCTAACAGTGAGCCAAAAAAATCGTTCTTTTTTCCATATTAGTGTCCTTAAAGACGGATTACATATGGGGCCGATTGAAATTATCGATAGTCAGTGTTACATTTGATGCCCTAATTGCTCCACAAATTGGGCTTGAATATGTAAAAAGTGAACAAGAGAAATTGGGCTTCAATGTTGGGCCTAGATTATCTCTTCTCAATCGAAATTCCATCTTGTTGCTAATTTGTTAATTTATCGATTATCATATAAATAAATAATGGCGTTCTTCGTAACACAAATGTTTAACTCGACTTGTTCGATGGTTGGATTAAATTTTCCGAGTTGAGTTAAGTTGAGCCATTCAAGTATATACTTTTTCGAGCTAAGCATGTTCATATAAATAATATTATAAAATATATAAAAGTTATCGAGCTCCCAATTAACTTGTTAATAGATCCCGAGTTTGAGCCAATAACTGAGCTTATAAAGCTTCAATTTTTACTCTAATTTGTTAAGTGAACTCAAGCTCGAGTCGAGGTGAACTCGATCGTGAAATTATTTTCTTCAATCGAGCTCAAACAACCTGCTACTGAACTCGACAATTCTAATTGCTAACTAGGATTTATAGTTAAGAAATTGTGTTGGTTGTGACTTGTGAGTGTTATTTATTAATAGAAAATTGATTTTTGATAATTGTTAATGTCACATCAGTCACTTTTGTTGATCTGACAGTGGATAATATAAGAAATTGTAAGGTATAATTTCTTATTAATAAATTACTTTATGTTATATCATGCTTTTGATGTTTTGTGAAATATGTTTATAAAAAATGTATAGATAATTTATTGAATAAAATTTTGGTAATAAAAATTATAGATAGTTTGATCGTTAATTTTTCGATTTTCTCATTTGGCAAAACGCCCTCTTAAAATCTTACTGAATAACCCACTTTATATATCATTAAGTCGCTACCAAACAGTCATCTATAGCTAACTAAATAAGTTAGGAGTTTCATTAAACTGCTATAATACAAGCCCTAAATTTGATATAACATTTTACAAATTATGTCATAAATTGTATTATAGTCGATGGTCTAACAAATCGAAACATACTCTCTTTACCTAATAGTTCCAACAACAAACTATATCACCATCAAACAATTCAACATCCAAACCATCACGTGCCATTAGCACCCGCCGCAATTCACATTTTCCGGCCGCCACCGCCACCGCCCACCGTCCCATCATTTCCGGCCAACTCCCTATACTTATCTCTCCTCGTAAAACTCGTACACTCATACGACAACGTCGAAGCAATCATCCTCTGAATATAATTCGCCACGTCATGACTCGATTTCCCCCCTCCACACGTCACCTCATACGGTAACTTGTTCAACAAGTTAACCTCATAACCCGGACTCGGATTCATAAAAAAGTAAAACGGATCCATCGCCTTCCACCCCCTCGCGGTCGTGCCGTGAAACATTGTCATTGTGCTCGCCATCGCCACCGGAACCAACTCGTCGGTGAGCTCCGCAAACAGCGCCGAAAACCGCAGCAAAAACGGCTCTCGACACGTGGTACCTGTTATATATATATAGTCTTCATAGTTACATTTGTCCCACATAAAAATAATAGTGGAATCTTACATGTTTTGATGATATATATATATATGCATTTTAGGCTTATCACTTGTCCCACATTGGAAGACAGGACAGGAAATCCTTAAACAACTTGTAAAGTTGCTTAAGATATCAAATAAACTAAAGATAATTTGGTTTTGTTTGGGTGGATTTTACACATACATTTAACGGTCAAAAGATAGCACTAGCCCTTGTGGACCATTTTTTGACACGTTTTTTTTTATTGTGGGGTTAATAATATCCTAAGGAAAGTAATTTTTTTCATGTTCTAATCATTGAAAGTTCTGCATATTTTCTTTCAATCACTCTAGTTTTCTAACAGTACCTTCTGGACATATCACCAAATCGCCTTCTTCTAGAAGCTTCTTAATCATGTCGGCGTCGGATTTCCGGTTTCTCGTCAACCGTACGGTTTTGATCGGAGAAATTATTTCCGATAATCGGGAGAGTGAGTAGGTGACGGCGGTGATGGGGCGGCGGAGGGCAACGGAGAGGAAGATCGGATCGAGGAGAGTGCGGTGGGAGGAGATGAAGAGAACGCCGGTTTGACCGGTTGACTTTTTCGCCGGCGGTGGCGAGCCTTTAATGGTGACGCGAACTCCGAGTGCTAAAAAGGCGTAGTAAAGTAACGGCATTGGGAGGAGGATGCCGGCGGCGATGCGGAGGCATGCGAGGAAGAAACCTATCGGAATCCAAAGGATGGTGATGACGGCGGTGATCGGGGTTGGCTTTTGGACTAATCGGCCGTCGTGAAACACCACCGGTTTTGGCAGTTTGTCCACCGTCACCGGGTGGAGGTCCGCCGTTGGTGGTGGTACGATGTAAGCTTCCTGAAATTAAAGGTGATAGAAATTAAAGGTTTTTGTTAAACGCACTCCACATTTCTTATATACATCCCATTAGAAGTAGTAAATACAAGTGAATAGTCAAAACTTTACTTAATTCAAGGTAATTTACACCCAAATTAATTTGTGTTTGACTGAGGAGTCAACGTTTGAATTTGAGAAGTAAAAAAGTCAAAAGTTTAAGAAATTTAGAGTGGATATTTATTTTTGTACTTGTGGTTTGTGAGAAATATTGGTTTTGGTCTATAAAGTTTGTTTAATATGAATTTGTTACTATTGTTTGTATTTTTGTTTGGTTTTGGTCCCTATAACTAACGGATGTTAAATAAAAAATAGTTAGTTCAAGGGTAATTAGGTCTTTCTTTTCTTTTTTTTTTCAATATTTCTTAAATAATTGTAAATTGAATTATATTTCAACCAATTGTAATAAGACATATATTTGGTTCATTGACTCTCTTCCCACCCTCTCTTTCCCGTACCCCTGCTAGTCTGTTATTCTGGCAAAACTCTTAACATCTTCTCCACCAGCATTTCTACCAGATCTCAAACCCAAACACATCAAGTAGAACCATCTTAAAACACAAACAAACTCAAATCAAAAGCCAAAAATGTAAAACAAAACACAAATCCCAAATCAAATCAAAGGATTTCTAAATCACTATGGTTGGAACAAGGTGTTAAGATGGTTTATGAAGTTAGATGGGTTAAAGAAGATGGTGAAGTTGTAGACAAATATGGAGACCAACAGGATGTAGGGATGGGTTCGCCGATGAAGTAGAAGGGGGAGGCGTACAGTTTCTTCGTGATGGAAACGGGGAGCTGAAGATTGAGTTCTATAAACATGGTGTTCGAACAGGGTGAAGGCGTGACGTGGGTTTGTTGCATATATGTTCGTGTGCGCACGTGTGTACGTGTGTTAATTAGTTGAAAGTAGGTGTCTTATTATAATTGGTTGAAAATTAATTTAATTTACAATTTCTTAAGAAAGAAAGAAAGAAAATGGAAAACGACCTAATTGTCCTTGAACTAACGATTTCATTAAAATCCATTATTGGGAGGAACCAAAACCAAACAAAAGTAGCAAATTTATATTAGAGTAAACTACAATTTTCGTCCTTATGTTTGTTGTTTATAACCATTTTGTCCCTGACTATAAAAGTTGTTTTTTTAGTCATTGTGGTTTGCAATTCCTTTCCATTTTCGTCCCTAAAACTAATATTATCAGGGACAAAAAGTGAAAAGAGTTGCAAACCACAAGGACAAAAAAAACTATATTTTAAAGATCAAGGACGAAAATAGTTATAAACAACAAACCACAGAGACGAAAATAGTAGTTTACTTTTTATATTAAGAGTAAACTACGATTTTCATCCTTGTGGTTTGTTGTTTATAACCATTTTCGTCTCTGACTTTAAAAGTTGTTTTTTTGTCATTGTGGTTTGCAATTTCTTTCGTTTTTCGTCCCTGAAACTAATATTCTCAGGGACTAAAAGCGAAAGGAGTTGTAAACCATAATGACCAAAAAAACAATTTTTAAATATCAGAGACGAAAATAGTTATAAATAACAAACCATAAGAATGAAAATAGTAGTTTACTTTTATATTAATTGAACTTTAAGGACAAAAAGCGAGATTTTTAACAAACCACAGGGACCAAAATTGAGTTTTACTAAAAAAAAATAATACCTTGCATAATTTCATGTATGGGTAATCGGTTTCCCGATCACCAAGTGCCAAATCCGGCATCGGCGCGTCTTTAAACGCTCTCAAAAGCGCGTCAGCCTTGTTTTTTCCGACGAGAACTCCGGGGCTCTTCACGAGCCCCGTAGCTCTTCCTTTCCAACTTCCAATTTCCGTACCCAGCACCAGATCGGCGGTCAAAAACTCTTTCAAAAACGGCTCCACCATCACCGTCGGGTTCGCCGTCAACACACACCGCTTCCCGCACGCCGAGAACACGAGCCACGCCTCCGGATGCAAATCACTCGAGTAAAACTTCGGCAATACCGCACGCGCCACCGACTCGATGTCCGAAACCTTCATTCCGGCGAAAGTGGCGAAGATCAGAACATGGATTCCGGCGGACTCCGAGATGAAATAGTAAAGAATTCCGGCGATCGGAGACGCTAGAAGCAAAAAAAGGAGCCGTAAGACACCGTCGACTTCGAATGCCACGAGTGCGAAATACGAAAACGAACTCCGGCCGGCGAGTAAAGTTCCGTCCAAGTCAGAGATCACCGTCTGGTTTTCGCGGCCGAATATTTCGCATTTCGAAATGGCCGGAAATTCGCAACGGTGATCGGAATTGTTGATAGTGCCCGCCATTGATGGTGGTTTTACGAAGACATTGGTTTGGTGTTTGTTAGGAGTTTTTATAGTGTTATGGGGAGGAGAATTCGAAATGAAGGCATTTATTAACCATTAAACTTTATTGGTTAAATCGTTTGACCAAAATAATTTTATAATTTATAAGTTTTAAAATAAATGTTGGTAAGGAAAATGAAATACAATTTTAAGAATGTGTAATTATTACAAGTTTTAAATAATTAGATGATATTTTTATTTTTAATAGAGATAAACTTCTTCATTTAATCAAGGGTAGTTGGGGAAAGTGAAAACTTATTTTTGAAAGTGGACAATTATTTTGAGACATATTAAAATACAAATGTGTATACTTAATTTGGAATGGAGGAAATTTTTTTATTTATTATTCTTTCCGTATCAAAATAAGTTATAAGTGTTCACAATATAAATGGTACACAGTTTTAGACATATATAATAATTACATTTTTTAGTTAACCAAATGACAATTTTAACTTTATTTAATATATTTCTCTTCGGTCTTCACAACTCTTAAAATTTTGTGTATTAATTAATGATAGATTTGAGAATTAATTAATTATCCATTTTTGAAACTAGAAACTTATTTTGAGATAAACATAAATAAAAATATAGACATTTATTTTGAAACGAATGAGTATTGTAAAAAAATATTTATAAATATTATTTTTTCAGTCTATGTCAACGGTGAAAAAACAAACAGTTTTATATATTTAATATTTTCAAATTAATAATAAAAAGATAATTTTTCTTAATCTCATATTTACGATAGAATAAGAAAATAGATATTTATTTTTAAATGTAGACATGATAAATGAAAATATATACGTAAATATTTATTTTAGATCAAATGAAGGATAAATTAATATTGGAATAAATATGTGAGTATTATGGGGATTAATAGAATTGAAGTTGGTCGATGGATATTAAATGGAAAAGGGTAAAAGGGACGATTGTTTTTAGAAGGGGACACTTGACGATTTCAGATAGTGTAGATTTTGGAAGCTCCTTACTTAGGAAAATCCGATGATGATTTGACCTATTTTTTTTTATTTTAATAAAAACAAATAAAAATATAATTATATTGGTTTAAGTTTTTGATTTTAGGTTTCATTTTTGTTTTTTTACTTAGATTTTGATTTAGGATGTGTATCACAATCTTTTTATAATTATATTGTACTAAATTGTTGTTGTATATTGATATTCTTCATTGTTCACATGTAGAAGATGAATATTCAATCAAAGAGAATAGAAAAATACAAAAATGTAGGTTAATAATACACCCTCTAGCATTGTCATGCCCCGTAAAATTCGTTGAGGTATACATAAGCTAGTATGAACACCTACTGTTAAAAATCTTGTGTACGTGTCTCTCTCTTTGAGGGTGAGGGAGGGGTAACCATAGGTGGTTGGGTGTATTGTTGGAAAATTTAGTAAAAATATATGGTTTACTAACTTTGGACACATTTAAATACATATATATATATATATATGTATTATATATAAGACCATCTCCAACCCATAACACCAAAAATAACACCAAAAACACTAAAATTGGTGGGACCTTTGACACTAAAAAAAAATTCAACTCCAACCATACTTCAAAAAAAAACACCAAATCTTCTAAAACCATATAATTTTTTTTTCATTATTATTAAATATTTTTCATTATTATTAATAATATTATTACAAATAATATAATGATATTATAAAAAAATAAAAAAAAAATGAATTAGTGGTGGGTCATCCCCTTTTTGAAGGGTGAATAGTATGACACCAAATTTGGTGTTTTTTTCTTGAAAAAAAAATTGTAACTGCAAAAAAATTTGGTGTTTGGAGTATAGTTGGATTTCACCATATTGCAAATCACCATATTTGCAGTATGGTTGGAGATGCTCTAATTAACTCTTAGTGGGTTTGTATTCTCCTATATGAGAGCTTCGAAATGATGTATAATGTGTCCAAAACGGAGTGTGTGTGAATGAGATATCGATACTCAAAGTTGAATACTTGGATGAACTTATTAAAAATCAAGTAGGGTTGGGAAAGTGTCCCACATAGGAAGAAGGAGCAAAACTTTAATGGTTTATAACCATGGAAGTGTGAGGGGTTTACAAGTTCCTTCTCTGTAATCGTATTCTTAAATTATATGTACGATTAATATACATATTGAACCAACATGTATCATATCACATTCTTTTATATGTTGTATGCCATGTTTGTCAACTATCGTTTCATATTTCAATCGTTTTATTTTAGTTAACAGAAAGTAGGTTCTTTTAGTTATTCCCTTTTTATATATTGTATAATATAAAATTTTGTTATCACTCTACATACTTTGGTCAGAATATGTATTCATCACTATCATAAAAAAAACACTTTTGCAAGTTTAGTATATGTTAAAATTTAATGAGATAGTTGATAACCTACAAATATAGGACCGATAAATGAACAAAAGTCAAACAAGTTAGAATTAACATCGCATATGTACACATTTATACCAGACTGGTAAAACGTAACCAACCTATGATAACACGTATCCGGACAACATAATTAATAAGGTAACTTTAACCTGTTTCATGCAAAAAATTGTCAAAAAGACCACTCACACATTCATCTCCACCGAAATATTTGAGGTCATGCATTGCAACCGCTATCTTATTTTTTTGACATCACATGTTATGTCGTATTTATTATGGATGCAAACATATTTATGTTAACATTCAAGTACAATGAATCAATGATATAATTTAAATCACCAGTAAGAAAGACGGTGATTAATGTTATAATACACTAAAGGTTCTAAAAAACGAGCCTTGATGTCGAGGTATAACCTTGCCGCCACGTTTTCCCCTTCGGCGTGGAGTTCGTTATGGCACGCCATGGCCCATAATGACGTTATAAATCTGTGTACTTTCGTTTCTTCGAATCTATTAAATAAAATATGTATTTAATAAGATTGTTTTAAAATTAAGATAAATATGTGGATTTTCAAAACTTTATGTGTTCATTTGGAAATAGTAATATAAATTTCAAAAACCCTTCAAATTTTCATTCTCATTATTTACAAAATGAAAAAATAGAAATATTTTAAGATTTAAATATTGATATATTTATACATAATGCTTTATACTTGTATTCTAAAAAAATCAAGATATTTTAAAAAATAAAATCTAAATATTTTATGATATAGGATAAATAGGTAAATATTAAATGTTATCAAAGATACATAATTACAAACAATTTGTTAGTATAATAAATATTTTTATCAACTATATATATATATATATATGTGTGTGTGTGTTTGATTCCAAATCGATTTAAAGTTGTAAAACGGGGGACAAAAGAGTGTGCGACGTGTATAAATACAATTATTCGTCATGAATGTGCATTATTCATCATACTATGAATATTTCACGAATTTTCACCTTCATTATTCCTCATAAATGTGGACACTTGGGACACATATCGCGCACTCTTTTATCTCCCGGTTCACAACCTTAAATTATGAATTTGTGTACGCATGAGTATAATATATTTATAAAATTCAAAACTAAGTTTTAGTTCTTTAAAAACAATCCAAAAAAATATAAATATATGAGATCAAACCGAAGTTGGTTGGGGAACTTCGAACAAGCGGGATTGTTTATAGGACTCCACATGTGGAGTGAATTTAGGCATATGGTTTGTCGATAAAATGTTGGCAAAATATTTGTTGCAAAACTTTGACTGTGTTTTCGAAATTTTTTTACAAAGGAAAGGAAAGGAAAGGAAAGGAAAATGAAAAAAAAAACGCTTTTATTGTAACTTTTTTAGCAAGAAGAAAACGAAAGAAAAATAATGATAAATTTTCTCCAAAATACAGGAGGAAATAGAAAAAAAAAATGAAAGATTTTAAAAAATTACTATTAAAATTACTAAGGGGGCGTTTGGTTCATTATAAAGAATGAAAATGAAAATGGAAATGCAGGAGAATGGGAATAGGAATGGGCATTGTATTGATGTTGTTTGGTTAAACCAATATAATTAATAAAAAAATGTTTTATATAATATTTTTAATACAAATATGTGACATCCAACATGAAAATAAAAAATATTTTACATTCAACATCGACAAATGAAGGAACGCATGAGAAAAGATGACTAAGTGGGAATAAAATTTTCATTCCCCCCAATTTGGTCAGGAATGGAAATTAATGGGTTTGGGATAATGATTCCATTATATTATATCAAACCAAACAACAATTTTCATTCTCATTCTCATTCCTTACCCCTCAATACCCCCAACCAAACACCCCCTAAATTATTCAATCTTTTACTTTAAATGATAAATTTTGAAGATTTGTGAACAATTTTATGTTCTTATACGAGTTTTGTACTTCATTTATCGAGTTTTACATGATATTTTATGTTTAAAATCAAATAAATAAAACAATATTTTAAGTTTTTAAATGTAGGGCATTTTCAAATTTTGAGTTACCTAAATAAAAGTAAGAGTAAATTATGGATTTGGTCTGTCACGTTTGACGATTGTTACGGAATTGGTCATTTATCTTTAAAAACTACATGATAACCTTCCAGGTATGCATTCTGTAACGGAATTGGTCCCTCAAGCTAACAGACATCTAATTTCTCCGTTAAGCACGAGGGTAAATTGGTCCTTTTTATATTTTTTTTATTTCTTTTAACATTTTTTAAACAAGAAGGACCAAATCCGTAAAATGAAACTCATATTATGTCTTGAATGTTCATCTTCTACCTCATGAACATCATGAACACCAAGAACAAACCCAAATCAAACTCATTAAAAACATCAAAAACCTAAATCAAATCCATATTCAAAAATCTAAACCAAACCCAAACTTAAAAAACTAAAATAAAACCTAGATTTAAAAATCAAAAACATAAATAAATCTTAGATTTAAACCTAATCAAACCCAATTAAAAAAGAAGAGAGAGAGAGAGAGAGAGATCTTGAATATTCATCTTCTACATAATGAATACCAAGAATACCAAGTTTAAAAACCCAAATCAAACTCATATTAAAAAACAAAAAACCTAAGAGAGAGAAGAGAGAGAGATCTGAGATAGAGAGAGGGAGAGACCTGAGATAGAAAGAGAGACCGAGAGAACAAATCTGAGAGAAGAGAGAGATCGAGAGAACAGATCTGAGAGAGAGAGAGAGAGAGAGAGAGAGAGAATACCGTTGAACCCTTGGCCGGCAACTTTGTCTTATCCGACGACTTCATCGGTTTTCTGGGTTTACATGGCTTTCAAGACATAACATGAGTTTCATTTTACGGATTTGGTCCTTCTTGTTTAAAAAATATTAAAAAAAATAAAAAATATAAAAGGACCAATTTACCCTCGTCCTTAACGGATAAGTTAGACGTTCGTTAGATCGAGGGACCAATTCCGTAACAAAATGCATACCTAGAGGGTTATCATGTAATTTTTGAAGATAAAGAACCAATTCCGTAATAATCAACAAACGGGAGGGAACAAATCCGTAATTTACTCTAAAAATAATAAAAATAATTCTTGTTTCTAAATTTTGTTGCACATTTATTAAGTTATTGTATCATGTATTTATTCAAAAAATTAATGACACAAATTTAATTCTAAAAAGTCAACAATATTTAATACTATTACTATAATAAGAAAAAAATTACAAAACCCAATAAAATTATCATTTTGGAAAATTAAATCATTGAACTATTTATTTGAAAGAAAAAACCATTCACCTTTTTTATTTTGATAGATTAAGTCCTTGGTATTTTTTTTTTAAATAAATAGACCATTAAACTTTTAAAAATTGATTAAGCACATTATTTACATCTAGAAAAAACTGCTTGTAACTGGTTATGAATGTTAACAAGTAAAAAATGAAAACTTAAATCAGTTTTCAGGTTTCCAACGTTTACACCATTCAAACCCCTCGTGTAACATCCTAAAAATGGGGATCAATTTAAAAATTGGAAATTTGGCCATATAACGTCTGCAAATGGTATAAACCAATCTACCCAAAACGGGAGATCCAATAACCTGTAATAAAGTATACAACCAAACGGACTAATGTATGTCAACCCAACATGGGGACTATAATGCGGTAATTACAACCCATGGCAAGATAGAGAATAAACTCGACAACCTAATAATCTAACTTGAGTGAGCAAGATTAAAGTCGGGTGTCACTATTCTCCCAAAAGTAACAATCTATGCTTCCAAAAATATCGGTCGCTAAATCATCAAAAGACCGCTCTCGAACCCAAAGTCGTCCACTCAATCCCGACGCATCCCATCGCTAGAGTGACCTGCCACACACGACAACCAATAACAAGTGTTAGGCTAAAGCCTAGTGAGAATAAATAAACGAAAGCTAAAATGAACGATAAACCCGTTTGAAGTCATGTAGCCGATCTAGCCGTGAGCTAAATCAAGGTAAAGCCAATAAACCATTAGTATTCAACATATACTGACAACAGTTCAAAACCACATAGCGAGCTCAACTACTCCAAGTCTTTTGCTCGAAAACATCAAGTCAACCACTCTAGGTCTATTCTTGAGAGTTCCCAAAACAGGGCAACTCAAGCACAATGGGATTACACCATACTGTCCATGGGACGCTGCCCGACCGTATAGGCCCACACCCTACTTACCATGGAGCCCGATGCCTATCCCGTGCCAAGGGTAACCAAATGTCCGGACAAGACATTGGGGTACCGTGCCTATGGATCCATTGCACTAAACCAAGAACCGACTTATCATCACAACCATATATAATCACGTATATAATTCATGAGACCAAATTCCAAACATATGAGCTACTAACATGGCTCATCTCCCATTTGTTAAGAAATTTCATAAATGTACTCCCATCAATGATGACACCATAATCTCATTTCAAAGGTCATTATGTCCAATAATAAATCTCATATATTAAATATTCCCAAAACCCTAGTTTTCATTTCATGTGATACCAATGCCCCAAATAGCAAATATTAGTTAACAAATGATTGAATGAATATAAACACCATTATTTTCTTTAATATACCATTCCATAAAACTTGTTTAGTCAAGTAATCATAGTGTCTTCAAAACCCTTAGTTAGGTCAAGACTCAACAAAATCCAACTGTGGTTAAGAGATAAGGAAAGGTTGTAATACAACAACTAAAACATTTATGAGGGAGAAGTGCCTAAGAAACTCACCTTGCAAGGGTTATACACCAAACCCTAATTGATACTTGAGAGAAGGAAGAAATGACACTTGATCTTCTTAACCACAAGCAAGAACCTAACATTAAATCCACCAACCAACCATAAGTAACAATACTTAGAGCATTCAATGATGGGGGCTGGAAACCCTACCTTTTGCTCTCCAAAATCGCCTTCCAAAGCTTCCTAAAAAGACCCAATGACTTAAAATCCCGAAAAATGAGCATTTAAGACCCTGCTGCCCACTCGCGATAGTGCCACGCGATAGTGCACTGTCACAATCGCGTGTCACAATCGCCCGAATAGTTGAACCCTCGGTACAGTTTCAGCGGTAGTGCCACGCGATAGTGACACTTGTCACAATCGCTGGTCACTATCGCGCCGAGCCAAACACCTACGGTACAACTCCCGCGAGAGTGCCCCGCGATAGTGACCTCTGTCACAATCGCGAGCACTATCGCCCCAGGCGTACCGTGCCCCATCTTCACCCGATTTTGACCTGAATGCACGCGAAATCAAAAGTACGGTA
Organism: Arctium minus; assembly: GCA_954870635.1. Lineage (NCBI taxonomy): Eukaryota > Viridiplantae > Streptophyta > Magnoliopsida > Asterales > Asteraceae > Arctium > Arctium minus. The sequence continues at coordinate 3,280,582 of OX941092.1, read as the reverse complement.
TTATAAATGAATTTATAAATAAACTAAGTACATACCGAGACGAGGGTGTTACACCTCGCATACAACGACATCGCTCCCCCTCACTACTCATCATCGTCCCAACGTTGTTCACTCTCCATACCGCCCATCGTTGCCGTTTGCCCCTGCCATCGATCTCCCTTTTTTTGATCTGTTTTTTTTTCATCTTTCAAATATTTCTCTTTTACATTAATTTAATGGAGCACATGACTCCCTCTCTTTTATGACAATTTAATAAAGTACGTATAAACATATGTAACACTCTAAAATTCAGAGTAAATTAAAACCTGAAAATATGGCAACAAGACATCCGTAATGATATAAACTTCTCATAAAGGGGATCAGTCCTTAAGACTATACAAAACTCATACGGATATAGAATTTATCAACAAAACTAATCTAAACATAACCGTCTAGACTACAACACTTGACGAACCAAAATTCACTAAAAGATGGGACTTAAACAATGCCTAACACCAAAATACTAGACATCTCAAAATATGCCTCGAGTCCACGCTCGACTCTCAAAGACCCTGTGCAACCCACCGTTAAGGGAAACCTGTTATACACATCATTTGAGAAAAAGTGTTAGGCTTAAAGCCTAGTGAGAAGATACACTTTATACAAAATCAGAGATATAAACATCAGTATCATAAAGAAATCTTTTCATAAAGGTTTAATTTATAAAAGATAACATTTCGCCACAACCGGGCCTTTTCGGTCCAAAACTCATCATACGATGACAAAAGAACCATTTTACCAAGGATTGTGGTGTAACACAAAGTAGACCACCAATCCGAGTTATGAGCTAAACAATTGGAATCCGAGGATACGAACACATAAGTCCGTGCTACAACGTGAGATCTAGCCCCAAGCAAAACCAATGTATACTCCTTCACTAGGATCACTATGAACCATGGCTAGTATCCGGCCTCACATAACCGTACCAAGTTGCCCCCGAGGATCATATGCATCCATAGCTACAAAATGGGGAATGTGACATCCCAACAATAAGTTGTTAACGGCCAGAAGCTCACAATTTAATGCACATGTAGTTCTTATTTGTTAACGGCCAGAGCCTAACAATTTAATGCACATGTAGCTCTATATTTTCTTTACTTGGTAACCACCAAATAATATCAGTCGACTCAAAACCTAGGGATCCGCTAGTAATGGTACAGACTCGTCACAACAACATATGTGACCAACCATAAATAATCATATGGTATAAAAACATTTTCATAAACAAAATGTTATATCCAATTCAACTTCTGGTAAGAATGAAAATCATTAAAATGAGTTCTTAAACATTCTTTTCACATATCCACATAATGTGCAAGTAAAACATATTTTACTTCAAATAAGATAGAATCCATCATAAAATGACCGGAACCCTAAAATCTCCCAAAACTCAAGTTATATCAAATATGTAGAAAACTTAAATCTGAAATCATGGAGATACATAGGAGTTCAAAATGTAACCATTTTGACATGTATAAAGTTTTAGAAAAGTAGTAGGAACTCACCCAATAGGTTTATACGAAAACCCGAAGAACCAAATATCGACCCCCTTGCGAAGACGAAGCTTTCTACACCGAAACCCCGAGCAATGCACTTAATACTAGCGATTAACGGAAGCTCGAAGATCCAAGGAATACCAACCAAACTTAGAGAGAGAAAGAGATAAATATTTACAGAGAGAAAAGAGAGAGTTAGAGATTGAGAGAATGAGATCAAAAGAGATATTTGTGAAACTGAAACCCTTAAGTCGGTCCAGGGACTTTCGCGGGTTATGTTGCGACCTCAACTCGCGGCATAACTCGCCCGTGTTCTCAAACCCCAAAACCAACAACGGACTTCGCGACCTATGTCGCGACTCCAAGTCGCGAGCAAGTCGCGAAACTCACTGGAAGTTCACATTTTCACCGAAAACCATAAACTTGAACTTTATACCAAACGGGGTGCTAACGACAAAAGCTTAACACTAGAATACAAGATTACATCACGAAATTCAGGGTGTTACAATCCTCCCAACCTTAGAATGATTTCGTCCTCGAAATCTACTCTTCTCAATGGAACACTGTCTGCAGAGAAGATCGTTCTTAACCCATTTGCCAGAATCATTAACGAGATTTTAATACCGACACCCGAATTAGCTACCCTTCTTGGGCATATTTCACTTCTAACTGAGTGAACACTCAACTCTCTAAAGTAACCTTTACTCATAAGGTTACGGTTGCCTCCAAACCTTAGGTGACAATTACTACCTCCAGGAAATTAGCGACCTCAACTTTCCATCTACCAATTTCTTTCGAACTGCACGGTTCCGAACTCAAAGCCAACGGTCGACGCTAATCTTCCCAAAACTCTCAGATTTCACTGATCCAATCCTAATATTGATAAAGATATTCTTACAAGGCGCACCAATGCGTCTTTCCGGCAATCGGTTAACATAGATTCTGTTATCACTCAACTCCGATCTGACCCCAAATCTAGAAATAGCCCTTATTCAAATTTCTTAATACTTCCATAAATACTTCGTCTACAACCACATTTATAAAGATTAACCTCTAAACATACCACTAATCTATACATTAGGACTATAAAGGATGGGCGCTAATAAAACCCACAACAGGAATATGATGCACATACTGAAAATAAAAAGGATTAGGCTTAACGCCTAGAGAGCTCAAGAGTTTTACATAAGTAAAAACAATTAAATTGATGAATTTCTCTTTTAAAACAAAACCTTTCAAATAATGAATTTTAAAACATGGAACAACTCCTTTTCAAAGTTATGCAATTTCAAAGATGGATCCTTCATTTCAACGATGTTTTATAAATTGACACGACTTGTACTAACTCGAAGTATGAAACATTAATAACACCAACCACATCGTACGTCCGAAAACATGGACACTAGGCCCAATACTCACACGACCAAAAACGAAAGAAAACTAAATATCAACATGCAGGAATAACACATTTCATTCAAACCTTAATATTCGTGGGGAGAACCCAATATTAAAGCCATCATTTACCGTCGACTCCACATAACCAAAGTTGGTAAAAATATGACATTTAGTGTTTAAAATACCCCGGGTCTACGACGGAGAGACCCGTACACAAAGAGAGTAGAAGGACACGCAAGTAGGCCGCCCATACAACTTCCTCGCATGACCTCTAAACGTTTCCATCTTGGTGGCGAGAACAAATGAATGGGGCCACCCGTGATGTTATTGGATTTCACCACGTATTCCGATCTTAGTTCCCATGTCATACCAGACATCACAACTTCAAACCGTTTATTGCCTCTAGCCATACTCCGTCGAGTTCCACCTCAAGGGCTTACGTACACGGGTGCCTATCCAATCCAGTCGAGTTCCAACTCAGCAGCTCGTGCCACCTATTGTCTACTCGCTAGCCAACCCGAGCGGTCACTAAGTGTAACCCAAAACCTCAGGCTTTACAAAACAGACAGACTGTCTATGGATCTACAGCACTGTCTAACATTACATGACTCCAACTGAAAAACCAAAGCTCCCAAAACATGTAACTCCCAATGGCATGAAATAATTGTCATCATACTCCAAAAATTTCACAACTGTTTTTAAACCGTACAAATGTCCTCAAGACTCCATTTAGTCAAAACTGAGCCAACGACCCAACAGTTTACGTAAATACCCAAATGAAAGCCGATATAAATATTGAAACACGTTTGACCAACTATTATGCAAACACGACCAAAAGTATAATTAACTCAAATCTCATCGTTGGTTGAAACAAACCGTTTTCCAAATGAACTATACCCTTACGTTTTCAAAATGCCTCATAACACAATAATATGCATTTTCTGAAAAGGTTTATAAGATCAAATACACCAAATGACACTTACGTCAATTGAACTCCAATTATATATGTAAAATCATCAAAGAAACACTTCAACATGAGTTATTTACCAAAATAACCAAAGATCCCAAAATGGGTGTCTCAACATGTTCATAAAACTAAACATTTCAAAATAACCAAAACTTATCATCAGTTAACAATTTAATGTAAAACACAAACACTTTAAAAATAAACATTTTGGCATGTACACCGTTTTCACAAATCAACTTTAGCTCACCAAAAATACAAATAAACTCCATCATACTAAAATCTTTCATTGCGGTTATAAATCCGGACAAATGTCCACACGACTCATTCAGTCAAAACCCGAGCCAAAGGCCCGACACTTCACGTAAATTTCCAACGAAAGCCTCGTAAACCTTAAAACACATTTAGCCGACATTTAACGGTTTTCCCCAAATAATGAAATGTATTTAAACAATGCTTATGAAAACCCACACCACAAATACATGCTTTCTCAAAACTCAACAAGTATTGGGACCAAAGATTTTCCAAAGGTTTCATGAATGCAAATATTTTAAGATGCATATGTCATGAAATATACTTTGTTTGCACAAAATCATCAAAGATGCATAAATCATAATGTAGATTTTACGTGTACAAAATCACCCAGAACATGTAAATCACGCTATTTACTTGTTAAAATATTCAAGCTCAACATGAGCAATTTATGATGTTAAAACAATCCAAGTTACCGAATACGAAAACTTAACAAAATACTCGCACCTTGAGAAATACCGAGTAAAACATACGCAATAGTTTACACTATAAACGTGAAAATAGGTTCTTGCACCTCAACACGTGCAATAATTGTTTGTACAACTCCAAAGGGAAAATCACAATTTTATCTTTAAAATTTCTCCTCTATAACCAAGAGACGTTGCAGAAAAAGAATTTTCAACTCACCCCATATGCAACAATTCATTCCCCAAAGGGCGGTAAAATAACGGAGATGCAAATAAAGTTTCAAATCGAGTTTAAAGCTTCACGTTGTAAAGATAAACACATTTGACCAAAATAGAAATTACAACGACAAAAATATCGCTAACTCGCTAAATACTTTGCGGAAATTTTTTAACAGTAAGAGTTAATGATGGAAATACGGTCAGAACGAAAGTCCTGTTTTAAAAATAACATAAATCGTTTATGCAATCACTCACCCCCACGGGATACTTAAATCCAATGCACAAAGTACACGACGGTTGACATTTGTTAACAAGACCCAGAAATTACCGCACACAATGATGCATATGCACATGTTCCTGAAATTATTTACGCGACACAAAAGTCGTAAGATGAGACACCATAATCCAACTAGATTTTCATAAAACTCAATAACGCTAAATCAAGTGGTGTCCAAATTTCCATTTTTCAACACAAGGTAAGGCGACCATTTTGACAAGATTTTTGATGAGACACGACTCCCAAAGAACTCATAACTTGCACGCAATGAAATTAAACTTACGCATCTCAAAATATACGCACGCGACAAAAGAATCCGTAAAACAAAATTCCAAGAATTTCAACAAAACTCACACAACTAAAAATTCCCAAGAAACTCCGACTCAAAAGCATGGGAATAACTCTTCCTTTAAAACCATTGACATACATGGAAGAGATCAAATGTCAAGGTCAAAATTCCACAGCTACTTGCTCATTAACTCAAAAAGCGTTAAAACACAGATATTTCGACATCCAAAAATAGCATTTAAACACAAGACGTGAATAAAGAGAGTTTTGATAACAATTTGAAATCAGGTGCAACAAACCATTTTAAGCATGCTTATGCTCATAGTTTAAAATATGCTGATTGTTAAATGTTTTGCCAAAACGTTATAAAGTAATTTACTTTATGGTTGGCGATCAAGAAAAGCAATTTATGCAACCTTACTTTAGAAATAAATTTAATGCATGAATTCGGTCGGCACTCACATCTTAATACTACGCTTCCCAACATCCCGACGTACTATAATCAACCGGATGCTTCAGGCATTATAGGGCAACCATCCCATTAATTAACTTACAAATCTCCTCGAAATAGAATCGATCTAACAAGATATAGTTCTAATTCCACCAACGAATCTGGCTCAAGATGGTTAACTTAATGCGTTCCACGCACTTACTATCATCCCAAAGAGACATTGCTATAAACAACAATCATTCCTTAGCTTACTCGCTTAGAAACTTTCGCACTACTCTAACGGTCAACATACCAAGGTAGAGCATGTAAACACAAGCACGAGAAAGGGTAAGGAAGAGTTTAACTGAAACACGCACAAAAGAAACGTACCCTTACGTCTACCAATTGTCATAACATTAGCAAACCAATTACACTCACGTAAAATATCCTCATAATCACATTAGCTAAGTGAGATTATGAACATATAACACATAAGGGTTCTTGTTACCATCATCACAACGCTTGATTAACATAACCTCCGTCGATTCTAAGACTAACCCATCTTAGAAGTTCTACCCAATTTCAGAATCAGTGTTTATCAAACTCAGTCTAAGTCTAGACATCTTAATTCACGCCTAGTTCGCTTAAACTAGAGCTCTGATACCAACTTGTAACACTCTAAAATTCAGAGTAAATTAAAACCTGGAAATATGGCAACAAGACATCCGTAATTGTAACATCCCCCGTTCCCGTGGTCCGGAACGGGTGATGTCACATACGAGACTTAACATAATTACACAACTAAATCAGAGCTACTAATAAACTCTAAACATATATTACAATCCAAAATCTTATACTTCAAAAGATTTTATAAACTTAGAACGTTTATATAATAATGCGATTCTAAGAACTCCAAAATAACACGCTCGATCTCAATTTCCGTCCCCGTAAACGTCACTTCGAACCTGCCGTGTCAGAAAACAAAAACACGGCTGAGCACAGGGCTCAGTGAATGGATTATAATATAAATTCGTAAATAATAATAAAAACATCGATAACGAAGCGGAAGACTTAAAAATTCAATTCGAAGAAAGTTCTTGAGACTGAAGTTCATAGTTCATTTAAATCAAAAGAAACGTTCGGTAATATAATCAAAAACAATAATCTCAAGAACAGTTCACACTTTAACTTCAAAATGTAATATAAATAAAGTCCGTCAATTCCAGTCGTTGTGTTCGTGGGGTGGCCAAACCACACGAACTGGGTCGGCATGCGGGCACACACAACGGATCCCCCGTGAATTTAACCACGGTCACATATTCTGTGGGTAAAGTTTTAGAATCGATTCATCCGCCCTGGAGCCAACAAAGTCAGCCAAGTCCTCCCAGAGTGGGTTCACGTAAGCCACATAGGCTTAACTCTGGTGGACCGTCATCTGCAGGACGCTATGACAACAAAGCCGCCATAGAAGGCATCCCAAATAATGTGCCCATTTATTGGGTTCTTCTAAAATCAATGAAAACTAAACATATGCCACTTACCCAAATGGCGATCACAGAAATTATAATCTATATACTTCACATTTTTCATAAACAATCTCATACGAGACACATTTTAATAAAACATCAAAATGTTCAAACAATTGATTCAATAAACCAAATCAATGTGTATGTGTGTGTGTATAATTCCACATTTGTTGATCACGTTCGATTGATCAATCACAAGGTGGTGAACCACCTTTAGGAAGGGTCAACTACAACAAATAGTTGCCCATGATTCAAAAGAAATGAAATCTATACCTTAACCAAATTGAGACGTAACACGCGAGACTGAAGACGAACTTTAACCCGTTCGATTGCCTATTTAAACCACCAATTATTAATAATCGCATAACCTAAAACTCAATGGTTATATTATAAGCTTAAGCACGGATTTTGTTCACGTAGACATTAAACCGATCACTTGGTGTGCGGTTAAACATCTAGATACAAATATCACCATTTTGATTCTAAACTTTACCCGTTTGAAATTTTGACAAAAACAAACATTCCTATACATATACATGATTATAACTTTGTATTATATAATCATAATCTACCAACCAACTTTAACTACCCTAACTTACCAACTTAAATAACTTAAGAAGAAATTTATACCTCTAAGAAGGGTTCGTCGCGTAGATTCCGAATATGTAGTTATTTCGTCGATTACTTCAACGGATCGTAAGATAATCTAGAGAGAAGTTATTTGAAATTTTAGAGAGAGAGAGAGATGAGAGAGAGACGGTGCACAGGGACGATATGTAATTTACTCTTATGAAATTTTTTTTTTTTTTTTTATATATATAATTATATAGTTTGGTTAATTGACGGTTTTAATCCCTCAACTATCTTTAGTTGCCATATTTAATTACGGTTCAATTCGGGTAAGAAAAAAAATATACGTTTTATTTTAAAACCGGGTCTTACAATTATTCCCCCCTTAAAAAAAAGATTTCGTCCCCGAAATCGAATTTAGATAGGAAACTTACATCGATTAAGGAACTCGGGGTACTCCCGTCGCATGTGCTCCTCAGTTTCCCATGTCGCCTCACGTTCAGAATGATTTTTCCATAGAACTTTTACGAAAGGAATCACTCTCTTTCGTGTACCTCTCTCATCACGATCAATAATCGCTTCAGGTTCCTCGCGATAAGAAAGATCAGGTTCTATGTGTTCCAAGGGATATTCAATGACGTGTAAGGGATGATAGTTGTACCCTCGAAGTGAAGATACATGGAACACATTATGTATTTGGGATAATTGCGGCGGTAGGGCTAACCGGTAAGCCACAACGCCAACCCTTTCCAGAATTTCGAAGGGACCAATATATCTCGGGCTCAACTTTCCTTTTAGACCGAAACGTCTGATACCGCGAGTTGGGGAAACTTTCAAGAAAACTTTATCTCCCGGTTGGAACTCGATAGGTCGTCGTCGCTTGTCGGCGTAGCTCTTTTGACGAGCCTGAGCCTCTTTCATCATTTGACGCGCAATTTTGACCTTCTCGGTAGTAACTTGTACCAGTTCTGGGCCTTCAAGAATACGTTCTCCAACTTCATTCCAACAAGTCGGTGTTCGACATTTTTGGCCATAAAGTGCTTCATACGGGGCCATGTCGATACTTGACTGCCAACTATTATTATAGGAGAACTCTATTAAGTACAAATAACTATCCCAACTTCCATGCCATTCCATCGCACATGCTCGGAGCATATCCTCCAGTGTTTGAATCGTACGTTCAGATTGCCCATCAGTTTGCGGATGAAAGGCTGTACTAAAATTCAAACGTGTGCCCCAAGCTTTATGTAAACCTTCCCAAAATCGAGATGTAAAACGTGGGTCTCGATCGGAGGTAATTGATACAGGAGTTCCATGGAGACGTACAATCTCACGTTGGAATACTTCTGTCAATTTATCAATTGACCATGTTTGTCGGATAGGAAGAAAATGAGCCGATTTTGTCAGTCGATCAACCACTACCCAAATTGCATCGTGTTTCAAGGTCGTGCGGGGTAGTCCGACTACAAAATCCATAGTTACGTGTTCCCATTTCCATATCGGGATGTTCAACGATTGAAGAAGACCACCCCGGACGTTGATGTTCACTTTTAACTTGTTGACAAGTGAGACAACGAGCTACAAAATCGGTGATATCTCGTTTCATTCCAACCCACCAGTAATGGGTCTGTAAGTCGCGATACATTTTTGTTGTACCCGGGTGAACGGAAAACATAGATTTATGAGCTTCGGTCAGAATCTGATCTTTAAGCTCCGAGTTATTTGGAACACAAAGACGATCCCGAAACCACAACACGTGATCATCATCGATCCTGAATTCCGAACTAACATTCTTTTTTACTTGCTGGAAGTTCACCCACAATTCAACATCGTCTTGTTGGGCTTCTTTTATCCGAGAAATTAGAGTCGGTTCTACCATCAGATTCGATAGAATTTCTGTTTATGAACTCGGATAGATTTCTAGTCCGAACCGTTCAATCTCCAAAGCTAACTCTGTAGGAACAAGTAACGAGGAAACCTGTCCCACAACTTTACGACTTAAAGCGTCGGCGACTACATTAGCCTTACCCGGATGATACTGTATATGAACATCGTAATCCTTTAGAAGTTCGAGCCACCTCCGTTGACGCATATTTAACTCTTTTTGAGTAAATATATATTTAAGGCTCTTGTGGTCGGTGAAAACTTCACATGTTTCACCGTACAAATAATGACGCCAAATTTTAAGTGCGAAGATAACCGCAGCCAATTCGAGATCGTGAGTCGGATAATTGACCTCATAAGGCTTTAATTGACGTGATGCATATGCGATCACTCTACCGTTTTGCATAAGAACACAATCGAGACCTATCTTTGAAGCATCACTGTAAACTTGAAAACCTCCGGTGCCAGACGGTAATACAAGAACAGGTGCGGTAACCAATCGATGCTTCAATTCCTCGAAACTAGATTCTTGTTCGGAACCCCAATTGAATTTGACTCCTTTTCTGAGTAATCGGGTTAACGGTAGAGATATTTTAGAAAATCCTTCAACGAATCGTCTATAATAACCGGCCAGACCCAGAAAACCACGAACTTCAGATACGTTCGTAGGTCGAGGCCATTTAGTGACAGTTTCAATTTTCGTTGGATCGACTTTGACACCTTCCGCAGAAATTACGTGTCCGAGAAAAGATACTTGATCAAGCCAAAATTCACACTTAGAACGTTTTGCGTATAACTTTTTCGTTCGAAGAGTTTCCAAAACGATGTGAAGATGTTGATCATGTTTCTCTCTTGACTTTGAATATATCAATATGTCATCAATAAACACGATAACAAAGTCGTCGAGATAATCTTTGAAAACCCGATTCATAAGATCCATAAAGACCGCTGGAGCATTAGTTAGCCCGAAAGGCATTACTAAGAATTCGTAGTGCCCATAGCGAGTTCTGAATGCGGTTTTCGGAATATCACAATCTCGGATACGAAGTTGATGGTACCCAGACCGAAGATCAATTTTGGAAAAGTATCGTGCCCCTTGTAATTGATCGAACAGATCGTCGATTCTCGGCAACGGATACTTGTTACGGATCGTTACTTTATTAAGCTCCCGGTAATCAATACAAAGACGCATCGTACCGTCTTTCTTTTTAACAAAGAGAACCGGAGCTCCCCAGGGTGAAACGCTGGGTCGAATGAAACCTTTCTTTAATAAATCATCGAGTTGAGTTTTGAGTTCCTTCATTTCAGTTGGAGCCATTCGGTAGGGAGCCTTAGAAATAGGAGAAGCTCTCGGAACTAGATCGATGGTAAATTCGACTTCCCGAACTGGTGGTATACCCGGTAAATCGTCGGGAAACACATCAAGATATTCGGAAACAACAGGTACGGGTGCAGATGTAGGGATTATCTGTTCGGGATCTTGTAACGAGGCCAGAAAACCTTCATTACTTTGCCAAGTATACTGGTGCACCGTAATAGAAGTTAAAGCGCTAACATCTTCTTTTGGAGTACCTCCTTGGAAGATTGCCTCTGGTTTGTCAACATCTCCAAATAATATTTGCTTGGCGTTACAGTCTATAGTTGCATGGTGGTGTGACAACTAGTCCATACCCAATATTAATTGAAAGTGGGACATATGCATTGGAAGTAGAGTGACCTCCCGTATGCGATCTCCAACAATTAACGGACAATTTGAAAATCGAGTTAACACATAGATTGAACCACCCATTGGGGTAGATATTACGACTGGACATTCGGTGGTTTGTTCATAAGGTTTTAACCGGGATTCTAATTGTTCAGAAACAACAGAGTGTGTTGCTCCGGTATCAAACAAGGCATAAACAGATAAATCATTTAAGTTAACATGGCCTGAAATCATACCCGCTTGAGATTTGTCGCCAGGTAATGCAAATACTCGCCCACTCGTAGTCGCTTGTTTTCCTTTTCCTTTTCCAGCTTTAGGACAATCTCTGGCCATATGCCCTTGTTCTTGACAATTAAAACACGAACCGGTCATCTTTAGACACGGACCCGGCCGATGTCGAAGATTGCACCTATCACAAATATTAATTGGACTCGAAACATTTTGACTCCCCCTGTTAGAAAACACTGGAAGTCGTGGCGTGAATTGACTTGAACTTTTATATGGTTTAGTGTTCGACTTTGACTTTACAAAACGAGGGTTGCCTTGGAAAGATTCAGGTCCACGTTTCTTATTGTCAACGCGTGAAGTTAACTGTTGTTGTTGTGACCGATCAATATTCTTCGCTGCGTCGGCCACTTCAGTAACGGTATTAAAAGGAAGATTCAAGAGACTATCCTTATACTTCGAGTTAAGTGTCCATTTAAACTTATTGGCTTGTTGCGCTTGTGTGCCTGCGGTATTTCCTGCAAAACGAGAAAACTTAAGAAAACGAGCCATGTAGTCGGCAACGGTTTCTTCCTCGCCTTGTTGGATCGTTGAATAGTCTTGCACATAAGCATCGCGATCTGCCGCCGTAAAATACTGATTGAAGAAAAATTCTTTGAATTTATCCCAAGATAAGTTCTTAACAGATGGGTCAGTTTGAACGCAAGCTTCCCACCAATTGTTCGCTTCTTTCTCAAACTTGTAAGTAGCCAAGCGGACCCTGTACTGATCTGGAATATCTAAGACATTAAAAATCTTTTCGATGTGCCGAATCCAGTGTTCAGCATCTACTGAATCTACGGCCATTGAGAAAGATTGAGGTTTCTGTTTATTAAACCTCTCTAGCCATGTATGCATTTCTCCCGTTGGATTACCCGAACTTGATCCGGGATTTCCAATATTTGATGTAGGACCAGAATTTGGATTTGGATTTGTATTCGGATTTGGAGGAAGATTTTGTGCCGTCTGTCGCATAGCCTGGATGGCTTGTTCAAGATATGCAGGCATCATACTTGACATGGTTTGACGGACCACATCAGCAATATTAGGTTCACTAGTACCGCCCACTGGGTTGGGAATTGGGTTACCCTCATGTTGAGATCTAGACTTGCGCGGGCGACCACGTCTCGACATTCTAATACAGAACAACATCAAGATCAGAATTCAAAACAGTTACGGATTAAAAATCAGTAAATATAATTAAATTCTAGTATACCCATTCTAATGTCTACCCAATTCTCACAGGTCAAACTTATTTAATCTACAAGTCGTAACCTATGCTCTGATACCATATTTGTAACATCCCCCGTTCCCGTGGTCCGGAACGGGTGATGTCACATACGAGACTTAACATAATTACACAACTAAATCAGAGCTACTAATAAACTCTAAACATATATTACAATCCAAAATCTTATACTTCAAAAGATTTTATAAACTTAGAACGTTTATATAATAATGCGATTCTAAGAACTCCAAAATAACACGCTCGATCTCAATTTCCGTCCCCGTAAACGTCACTTCGAACCTGCCGTGTCAGAAAACAAAAACACGGCTGAGCACAGGGCTCAGTGAATGGATTATAATATAAATTCGTAAATAATAATAAAAACATCGATAACGAAGCGGAAGACTTAAAAATTCAATTCGAAGAAAGTTCTTGAGACTGAAGTTCATAGTTCATTTAAATCAAAAGAAACGTTCGGTAATATAATCAAAAACAATAATCTCAAGAACATTTCACACTTTAACTTCAAAATGTAATATAAATAAAGTCCGTCAATTCCAGTCGTTGTGTTCGTGGGGTGGCCAAACCACACGAACTGGGTCGGCATGCGGGCACACACAACGGATCCCCCGTGAATTTAACCACGGTCACATATTCTGTGGGTAAAGTTCTAGAATCGATTCATCCGCCCTGGAGCCAACAAAGTCAGCCAAGTCCTCCCAGAGTGGGTTCACGTAAGCCACATAGGCTTAACTCTGGTGGACCGTCATCTGCAGGACGCTATGACAACAAAGCCGCCATAGAAGGCATCCCAAATAATGTGCCCATTTATTGGGTTCTTCTAAAATCAATGAAAACTAAACATATGCCACTTACCCAAATGGCGATCACAGAAATTATAATCTATATACTTCACATTTTTCATAAACAATCTCATACGAGACACATTTTAATAAAACATCAAAATGTTCAAACAATTGATTCAATAAACCAAATCAATGTGTATGTGTGTGTGTATAATTCCACATTTGTTGATCACGTTCGATTGATCAATCACAAGGTGGTGAACCACCTTTAGGAAGGGTCAACTACAACAAATAGTTGCCCACGATTCAAAAGAAATGAAATCTATACCTTAACCAAATTGAGACGTAACACGCGAGACTGAAGACGAACTTTAACCCGTTCGATTGCCTATTTAAACCACCAATTATTAATAATCGCATAACCTAAAACTCAATGGTTATATTATAAGCTTAAGCACGGATTTTGTTCACGTAGACATTAAACCGATCACTTGGTGTGCGGTTAAACATCTAGATACAAATATCACCATTTTGATTCTAAACTTTACCCGTTTGAAATTTTGACAAAAACAAACATTCCTATACATATACATGATTATAACTTTGTATTATATAATCATAATCTACCAACCAACTTTAACTACCCTAACTTACCAACTTAAATAACTTAAGAAGAAATTTATACCTCTAAGAAGGGTTCGTCGCGTAGATTCCGAATATGTAGTTATTTCGTCGATTACTTCAACGGATCGTAAGATAATCTAGAGAGAAGTTATTTGAAATTTTAGAGAGAGAGAGAGATGAGAGAGAGACGGTGCACAGGGACGATATGTAATTTACTCTTATGAAATTTTTTTTTTTTTTTTATATATATAATTATATAGTTTGGTTAATTGACGGTTTTAATCCCTCAACTATCTTTAGTTGCCATATTTAATTACGGTTCAATTCGGGTAAGAAAAAAAATATACGTTTTATTTTAAAACCGGGTCTTACAGTAATGATATAAACTTCTCATAAAGGGGGTTAGTCCTTAAGACTATACAAAACTCATACGGATATAGAATTTATCAACAAAACTAATCTAAACATAACCGTCTAGACTACAACACTTGACGAACCAAAATTCACTAAAAGATGGGACTTAAACAATGCCTAATACCAAAATACTAGACATCTCAAAATATGCCTCGAGTCCACGCTCGACTCTCAAAGACCCTGTGCAACCCACCGTTAAGGGAAATCTGTTATACACATCATTTGAGAAAAAGTGTTAGGCTTAAAGCCTAGTGAAAACATACACTTTATACAAAATCAGAGATATAAACATCAGTATCATAAGGAAATCTTTTCATAAAGGTTTAATTTATAAAAGATAACATTTCGTCACAATCGGGCCTTTTCGGTCCAAAACTCATCATACGATGACAAAAGAACCATTTTACCAAGGATTGTGGTGTAACACAAAGTAGACCACCAATCCGAGTTATGAGCTAAACAATTGGAATCCGAGGATACGAACACATAAGTCCGTGCTACAACGTGAGATCTAGCCCCAAGCAAAACCAATGTATACTCCTTCACTAGGATCACTATGAACCATGGCTAGTATCCGGCCTCACATAACCGTACCAAGTTGCCCCCGAGGATCATATGCATCCATAGCTACAAAATGGGGAATGTGATATCCCAACAATAAGTTGTTAACGGCCAGAAGCTCACAATTTAATGCACATGTAGTTCTTATTTGTTAACGGCCAGAGCCTAACAATTTAATGCACATGTAGCTCTATATTTTCTTTACTTGGTAACCACCAAATAATATCAGTCGACTCAAAACCTAGGGATCCGCTAGTAATGGTACAGACTCGTCACAACAACATATGTGACCAACCATAAATAATCATATGGTATAAAAACATTTTCATAAACAAAATGTTATATCCAATTCAACTTCTGGTAAGAATGAAAATCATTAAAATGAGTTCTTAAACATTCTTTTCACATATCCACATAATGTGAAAGTAAAACATATTTTACTTCAAATAAGATAGAATCCATCATAAAATTACCGGAACCCTAAAATCTTCCAAAACTCAAGTTATATCAAATATGTAGAAAACTTAAATCTAATCATTGAGATATATAGGAGTTCAAAATGTAACCATTTTGACATGTATAAAGTTTTAGAAAAGTAGTAGGAACTCACCCAATAGGTTTATACGAAAACCCGAAGAACCAGATATCGACCCCCTTGCGAAGACGAAGCTTTCTACACCGAAACCCCGAGCAATGCACTTAATACTAGCGATTAATGGAAGCTCGAAGATCCAAGGAATACCAACCAAACTTAGAGAGAGAGAGAGAGACAAATATTTAGAGAGAGAAAAGAAAGAGTTAGAGATAGAGAGAATGAGATCAAAAGAGATATTTGTGAAACTGAAACCCTTAAGTCGGTCCAGGGACTTTCGCGGGTTATGCCGTGACCTCAACTCGCGGCATAAATCGCCCGTGTTCTCAAACCCCAAAACCAACAACGGACTTCGCGACCTATGCCGCGACTCCAAGTCGCGAGCAAGTCGCGAAACTCACTGGAAGTTCACATTTTCACCGAAAACCATAAACTTGAACTTTATACCAAACGGGGTGCTAACGACAAAAGCTTAACACTAGAATACAAGATTACATAACGAAATTCAGGGTGTTACAACATATAAAAATGATTTAATCACAATGATGGGCAGTGATAGAGAGCGGACAACGATGAAGGGTAGCAAGGAGTTTGAATGACGTAGCGTTTGTAAATGGTAAAACTGATTTAAGTTTTTTTTTTCACTTTAAACCTTTGTAGTCGGTTTCAAATAACTTTTTGAATTAAAATGATATAAGTAACCGATTTTAAAAAGTTTAATGGTTTATTTTTCAAAAAAACAACGTTCAGTGACCTAATCATTCAAAATGAGAAAAAATAATAGTTTTTTCATTCAAATTTTTTTAGGGATTTAATCATTCAAAATGGTAAAGTTTTTTGGGACCGGTTAGAGTGAATTGGGTTTTAATAACCCGGTTTACCGGGTCTAAGGACCAATTATACTGGTCCATATCATTTACACATTTTAAACCGGAAACTATTAAATTATCCGACCAATTATGTTGTAACGATGAAGAATTTTACCAAGAACGATTATACACGACTTTTTCTATATCTAAAACTCAAATAAGGCTTAATTGATAATATATAGGTTTTTGAAAATGCATAGATTAATAAAGTTGTTATTTGTTTTTAATAATAATTTTTTTCTATAAAAATATATATCTTTTATTCATACAAAAAAATATATTTTACATCAAACACGTAATACAATAAAAACGACATTTAGGGTAATTTCATTATATCGGTTACTTCGTCATACTCTTGGCGTTGTTTGATGCTCTATATATAGAGAAATAAAACAAATAAAAAAAGTTTTTTATTGTTTGATAAACGTGACACAATTTTTTCTCAATTATTACTCTCTTCGTCCTAAAATAAATGTCTATAATAAAAAAAAATACACACTTTTAGAAAATATGTAACTATTACACTTTATAATTAACAAAAGAACAATTTTACTTTTGATTATAAAGAGGGAAAATTTTTCAATCACATAATTAAAAGTAGAATGAAAAATTAGACATTTACTTTGGAAAATGAACACTTAATTTAGGACAAACTAAAATAATAGTATAAAAATTTATATCAAAATGAAGGGAATATTAACAATCAATAATATGGTATTAATAATTCGTGCTTTAACCCACAAATGTAACTAATTCTATCTTAATTAAAAAATATTTAAAATATATAGTCAAATATTTTTAGCCAATAATAATCAATAATTGTTTCAACAAGTAACATTTGTTTCATCAAATTATTTTCCGTTCATTCGTTTGTTTCAAAATAGTAATTTTTGTTAATAATTAAACGAAAATAATAGTAATATTAATGTTTTAGTGGGGAGTTGATATCAAGGACAACTTAATGGATCAGAATTTATGGATGGAGTTTACAAAGGAGGGAAGATATACTTATGGTACTTTACTATGATGGAATGTGATTGATGTATTTATTTAATTATATTATACTCGTCACTAATATTTATGGGGATGTGTGAGAAATTAAATTAACGGTGAGAAATATGATAAGTAGATCTAAACTGTTGGTATCTTTTAATCTCAAACTCTCTCATAATTGCGTCTAGAAGAGAATTGATCAGGCGCATCTCGATGCATCTTATCTCGGTAAATCTCATCATAATGTGCGTCCAATTCTCATCCAACACTCACCGTTAACTCTAACTTCTCATCGGAACCCACCATATGGGGATTATTGACCTTTTTAAATAAATCAAACAAAACGAATTCAGTAAGTTTTGTAAAAAGTCTAATATGAGAAGGATGAGATGTATACGGATGAAACATCAAGTAATGTCTTATGTGTAAAAAAAATACAAAATACGTTTATACATGAAACATACATCATACTTATACGCAATAACAAATAATTTGAAATAATATCACTTATAATTTAGAATCAAACTCTCTTGATGTTTTTGGTTGATTTTCACATGCTTGGTTTCACATGTATTAACAATACATAAAATTGGTTTCATAGTTTATATTGTTTAGACAGTTTCTATATGATTTTTCAGTAAATTTTTATCAGACTTACATACATGATAAACGTTTCATTTAATCCCAAACGAAACCACTTCCCAAAAAACAAGTGCATTGCAATCCCAATGAATGGAAAAAGGACGGTGTGTATAAAAAAATCAAACAGTTTAGTTATACATAAGACAAACATATATTTAATGAGATTGTCATAAATATCAGATCGTTGAAAATAAAAAGAACCTAAAGGTTGATATGTGTCACATTGATGAAACGAGTTGTAACACCCGTGATTTTGGCAAACCCTTAATCTACTCTTATCCGGTTAAGCCATGATTATAGATCTTATCCAAATGGTGTTCGGGGGTTTTGGATTTTGGACCGAGAGCGCGTCGGGTCGAAAAGTTGGAGTTTTGACCCTCGGGGTGGCTTGGGCGATTGTGCCCGCGATTGTGACAGGATGTCACTCTCGTGGGGCACTATCGCGGGAGATGTACCGCGAGCTCCCCCCTTCGGGCGACTATGCCCGACGATTATGCCAAGGGCATAGTCGCGTGGCACTATCGCCGACGGCCCCCTGGTCGTTTTTAATCAGCTTTGAGCAGCCCCTCTTCATTTATCTCAACCCCCTTTTCACCCCTTTTCTCTCTAGAAACCGAACCCCAAACCCTAAAATCGGTTTTATGCATCCAAGACACCAAATTTGTGATGTTCCAAGTGTTCCTCCTTCCACCCATCAAATATTGGAAGCCATGGTCAAGAAGCTCTATCTTCACCTTCAACCTCAAGTTCATTTTTGGGTTTTCTAGGTTTTCGTCAAAACCTAAGTGGTAAGCATGTGTTTTCCAATTCTAAACCTTGTAATAAGTTATAAATGCCCCATTGATGTTTCCCTAGTGTTTGGTTTATCAAATCTCGGATTTGATGGTTTTGGAGAAACTAGGGTTTTGATCTCGTTGGGGATTTCAGTAAATAATGTTTGGGAAATGTTTCTAAATGGTTAAATATGGGTGTTTATGGTTTGGAATGTTTGGATCTAGGTTTTGGAAACTCGAGTTGAAGAGTTGGCTTGGGTGCCCTCGGAAAGTCTCATCATCAAAAAGGGTTTTGGAAGCTCTCGGTTCGAGGACTCAAGTGGCCTTCAAAAGAGCTCGTTGGGTGAAACCTAGATTTAGCCTAAATCTAGCAATGTGAGTTCAAGTTGATTTGTGAAAACGTTGTACATGCCAAAATGTGTATTTTAAAGTGTTTGACATGAAATGGTTAACTGCTGATAAGTTTTGAATATTTAGAAGTAAAATATGTTTTACTTAGTTATTTGTCAAAGTGTGAGTATTTTGATAAGTTTTCTTACTTGGTAAACTTGGGTTGTGTTAACCTCTTAAAATGCTTATATTGGGTTTTGAACGTTTCAACAACTAAATAACATGAATTACGTATTCTAGGTGATTTTGTACAAGTAAGGTCAATTTTATGAGTTATACGTCTCTGACGATTTTGTACAAATGAAGTCTATTTCATGTTATAAGCATTTGGTGTATTTGCATTTGACGGGTGTCGAGTCCGACAAATAATAAAGTCCTATTACCTCGTATTACAACCTAAATTGCAATAGTGGTAAGCAGGGTCGAATCCACAGGGATTGGCCGTGAGCGGTGTCAAACTTCTACGCTTTATTTAAAAGGGGGGGGGGGGGTGGATTGATAAACTAAACTAAACATGAAATTAAAACGGAAAACAAATAATTAAAAATTAGCAACGAGTTTAAATCATTGACCGGATCGTGTATCATAGACTTGTTCTTAAAAATATTTTTTCTCATTTCATTCCAGAATGGGTGAGTATCGATACGCATCGATACACCGTTTGTCGAATGTCGATTAGCACGAGAAGCTCGATGACTAATTTCTAACCAGTTAATCTAATCTAGTTACGAACATAGAGTTCAATTACCGGTTGCTTTAAGCTTAGACAAACACCATTCCTAGTCAATGATCCGAAGCCGACCATTTAGACTAGATTAAGCAAACCCACGATACTAAAATTAATCAGACGCCCAATCAATTGAAGTATTGTTTGTTACCAATATAAAACTAAGAACGATTACGTATTCAAACTTAAATATAACGATACACAATTAGGTTAAGCAATTTGAGGGTACCTACTCAAATTAATCGACCCAACTATGATAAACGATTAATTCAAGGATTGCATAAATGGAAATCATACGATATGAAAAGGTTCAACAAGTCTCAACACAATCCTAATCAAATAATTACAAACTCATTGCTAAAATGTGAAGACTAAGAAATTGAAAATTAAACCTAAAACTAAAATTACTTCATGGATTGAACCAACAAAAGTTTTCCCTAAAATCGTCTTCTTCTCCTTTCTTCAATTTTCTGCCATGATTCCTCCAATCGACGGTTTCTTCCTCTTTTTCATCGAAGACGTCCCCCTCTTTTTGCTAGACGATGAATCCCCAAAAAAAATGATCGTTGGACCTCGTTTCTGAACTTGGGCTTTGGCCTAATTGTTTTTCTTTTCTTTGCTTCTTGGACCGCTTCTTTTGTTTTTCTTTTTTTCTTGCGGCTGGAAGAAGTGGGCTGCCAAACATTGATCCATAAAAACACTTGAAATGTATTTTTTTTTCTTTATTTTGGGCTGCAGCAAACAAACAAAACTAAGCCTCAAATTACAAAAATGCAACTTAATACTTCTTTTCTTTTCCTTGGTTCCAACGAAGCCCACCAAACAAAAACATTAGAATTATTTATTTTTTTATTTTTTATGCAATAAAACATTAAATAAATAAACACTAGATAAAAGGGGTATTTTAACCATTTAACCAACACCAATTGTAGGGTAAATTCGACATAAAAATGTATAAAATTGACGTTTATCAAATTCCCCCACACTTAGATCATTGTCCGTCCCGACAATGACTTAAGTTAGCACGAGACGGGAAAATAATTGAATCAAATGAGAACGTTAACACGTATAGCATTTCATGAACTTGAGATTTGCAACTTAGCATCGAAATGCGGGCACACCCAATCAAGTAGACACAAGCTAATCTCGAGAACTCTCACGAATGGGAAAATAAACAACACTCAATTCACTCCTTGGGGTTAAAGTGTATCGCTCAAACCGTCACTACACTAGCATGTATCTACCATAAGCTTGAAATGTCTCTCACTTTCCACTACTTCGTTAAAATACATGCATATAAATCAAAAGGTCTTTTAAGGGTGTAATATAAAATAAGGCTTTGGGTAAGGTAGGGATGTATTTTGGGATAAAAAGTGACTAAGGACCTAACACCAAAGAGGGAACCCGGTTATTCAACCATGAAATTTCATTCCACAAAGAACTTTTTATATCTATCGTTGAAGTACATTTCCCTTTGGATGATAGAATAGAGATAAACGCTTATATTTAGCTTTATCATCATTTTGGCTGTCTTACTTTTTTTTCCTTTTTTTTTTATTGGCTACATCAAAGTGGTATTCAAAAAGGGTAATCATGATATAAAGGGTAGGCTTAAGGCTAATTGGCTTAAAAAAATGAGAAACGACGGCCTTTATCATATTTATTAGCATGTAAATATCATGTAATCTTAAGGAGAGACAAGTCAAGTTCTAGAGATACATAACTAGGCATGACGTGATCACACAAGAAATGAAAATACGTGTAGATTTTATATTATGCTAATATAAAATACGTGTAGATTTTATAAAATAAAATAGATTTTATATTAACAAAAAAAATACGGAAGAAAAAAAAGTTTATATTACATCTCATTATGTAAAGAGATTTTATAAAATAAAATATGAAAAAATCATTATGAGATGTAATATAAAAAAATACGGAAGAAAAAATATTTTATATTACATCTCATTAATATAGATTTAAATGTAAAATCTACATTTAAAATAGATTATACTAATATAAAATCTATTTTATAAAATCATCCAACAAAAAAACAAATATTTATATTAATAAATGAGTATCCATTTCATAAATAGATGATTATGTGAGATATTGTGCTTGGAAATGTTGTACCAAAGCATTAAAAAATTGTAAATTAAGTAATTGACTTTAATTAGTTGTATCTTGTGGTTAAAATGTTGTAATTAAGAGTTTTTATATCGTTTTTATAATATAGTATAGATATAGATATGATATTAATAATTCGTGTTTTGACCCACAAATGTAACTAAATTCTATCTTTATTAAAAAATATTTTAAATATTTAATATATAGTCAAACATTTTTAGCCAATAATAATCAATAATTGTTGCAACAAGTTACATTTGTTTCATCAAACTATTTTCCGTTCATTCGTTTGTTTCAAAATAGTAATTTTTGTTAATAATTAAACGAAAATAATAGTAATATTATTATTATAATGTATATAATATTAATGTTTTAGTGGGGAGTTGATATCAAGGCCAACTTAAGGTAGCGTTTGGTATGCAGACATGATTGGACGGGACTGGACAGGACAGAACTGGACAGGACTGGACAGGACAAAACAAGAGGCTAGGACAGGACTGGACGGGACTGGACAAGACAAGACAAGACAAATGTTTGTCTTGTGTTTGGTATGACTAGGACTGGATAGGACAGGACTGGACAAATTTCCCTAAAAGTTTTTTTGATGATTTTATATATCATATAATAGTTATAAATAACACAAATAAAGTATATTTTTAAATAATTTAATTAAAAAACATTTTTATTTTTTAAACGATTTTCATACATATAAATACATAGAAAAACAAGGGTATGAAATTTGAATGAAGAATCTGAAATAATTGATGGTAGTTCGAAAAAAATCTTATTCATATAAAGAAAATATAATATTTGATTCAATTTGTAATATCTTAATGAATTGGCGGATGCATAGTTGCAACGACAGGTAAAGATAAATGCGATGGGTGGCTCGTGAAGGACGGTAGTTGTGAAGAACGTCAAAGATAGTGGATGGTGGTGGTGCAGGTGGTTGTTATGGTTGATGTGGTGGAGGTATAGGTGGTCGACGATGGTAGTGGTGTAGTTGTGGACAGGGGTAATAGAGGTTATTGTAGGGGAGGAAGAGGCGGAGGTCACCGACGGTAGTTGGCGGTAAGCGTCGGTGGTGGCGGCGGTGATCGGTGGAGGTGGCGATAGGCGGTGGTTATGGATGTGGTGGAGGAAGTTGTAGTAGTGGAGGATAAGGTGGAAGTGGTCGACGATGGTTGGTGGTGGCTACCAGTGGCCGTTGATGGTGGTGGCGGCCAAAGGTGGTGGTGATCGGTGTTAGTGGAGGTGGTCGACGATGGTAATGGTGGTGGCGATGGCCGATGGTTGTGGAGGTGGTGGATGAGGTTGTTATGGTGGAGAACTAGGTAGAGGTGGCCGATGGTGGTTGGCGGTGGCTACTGGTGGCCGCCGATGGTGGTAATGGCGGCGATGGGTAGTGGTGACCCTTAAGACTAATACCATATTAGGATTATTCATCAAATAGTGGTAAATCAATGATTTTTAGTTTCTGTCTCACTTTTGTCCCATGTTGTTCC
This sequence comes from Arctium minus, assembly GCA_954870635.1. NCBI lineage: Eukaryota > Viridiplantae > Streptophyta > Magnoliopsida > Asterales > Asteraceae > Arctium > Arctium minus. The sequence continues at coordinate 3,256,555 of OX941092.1, read as the reverse complement.
ACCTATTTTGGTGGAACAAGAAAATACCATTTTTTGTCCCATCTTGTCCCACCTGGTCCAGTCTCTGTCCCTGTCCCATGTCGCGCCAAACGTGGGACAGTGAATTTTTGTCCTGTCCCATATCACGCCAAACGTGGGACAGTGAGTTTTTGTCCTGTCCCGTCCCATCCAGTCTGCAAACCAAACGCACCCAATGGATCAGAATTTATGGATGGAGTTTACAAAGGAGGGAAGATATCCGTATGGTACTTTACTATGATGGAATGTGATTGATGTATTTATTTAATTATATTATACTCGTCACTAATATTTGTGGAGATTGACGAAGGATCATGTGAGAATTTGAGTTAACGATGAGAAACATGAGAAGTGGATTTGAACTGTTGGTCTCTTTTAATCTCAAACTCGCCCATAATTGCGGCTTATAAGATAATTGATCTGGTGCATCTTATCTTGGTACATCTCATCCTAATGTGCGTCCAATTCTCATCCAACACTCACTGTTAACTCTAACTTCTCATCGGAACCCACCCTATGGGGATTAAGGTATTGACCTCTTTAAATAAATCAAACAAAACGAATTCAGTTAATTTTGTAAAAAGTCTAATATGAGAAGGATGAGATGTATACGGATGAAACGTCAAGTAATGTCTTATGTGTAAAAAATACAAAATACGTTTATACATGAAACACACATCATACTTATACACACAACAAATAATTTGAAATAATATCACTTATAATTTAGAATCAAACTCTCTTGATGTTTTTGGTTGATTTTCACATGTAAACGGGTTTCATAGTTTATAATTTTTAGATAGTTTCTATATGATTTTTCAGTAATTTTTTATCAGACTTACATTCATGATAAACGTTTCATTTAAGGGAAATTGGCTCAAATAGCCACATCACACAACCACATTGGTCTCCTAGCCATTTCTCGCCCGGTTTGACGAAAATAGACCTAGGTCCGCAATGGCGGACCTGCAGGTCCGCTACCTGCCAAAAAACGACAAAAAAAATGACGGTTCGAGCCAGATCCGCAACGGGTCGGGTCGGTAGGTCCGCCACCCGACCCAGGTCCGCCACCTACCCACGTGTCACGTAACGGGACTTGTTGTCTGCACATCCGCCATTGCGGACCTAGGCTAGCTCCGCCAGTGCCCTTTTTTTATTGATTTTTTTTGTTTTTTGACGTACATTTTCGTTGCGGAGCTGCATTATTTTGGTCCTATATAATTGTCAGATATACAATTTAGTTGTTGAATTCATTGAAGCCTTTTGAATATTTTTGAAACCGGTGAAGTTTTCCCCAAAAATAGCAATCCTGAAAACGGAAGGTAAGTAGTTTTGTTTACTGTGAAAAAATTTCAAAAACACCTGATAGTTTCAAGATGAGTTCTGTTTCTGAAAAAGTAAAGTTACGTATTTTGGGTGGAGGTTACTTTGAACAGGGCGATCAAGGGTGGGATTATTATACTGATCGACCGATGGTTCGCATCATGGTTCCGACAACTATCACGCATCAAAGGTTGGTTAGTTATCTTCGTGAGAAATGTGGTATGGACACCATTGTTGGTACCACCATAATTATCTACATAAATTCTGGCCAAATGATTCAGCTAAGAGACAATGCCGAAATTTCTACAATTAATTTTAAGGGACCTAAAGTGTAATTAATTAATTTACGGACATAAAGTGAAACAAATTAAATTTAAGGGACCTAAAGTGTCTATAAATAAATTTAAGAGACCTAAAGTGTAATTAATTAATTTTAAGGGACCTAAAGTGTAATTAATTAATTTAAGGGACCTAAAGTGTCTACAATTAATTTTAAGGGACCTAAAGTGTAATTAATTAATTTAAGGGACCTAAAATGTCTACAATTAATTTTAAGGGACCTAAAGTATCTATAAATAAATTTAAGGGACCAATATTATAATTAATTACTAATTTTAATGAGATAAAGTGTCTAAATAATAAAAATGAATCAATAGTGTCAAATATATAAGTTTGTCGGGAACTAATTGACCTAAAGTGTCAAATAACAAAGATAAATAATGAGGAATAAATAAATAATGATTCCCTAACAATAAATTAATAATAATTCATAATGGAAACAAAATATAATTGTAGAAGGATAATCAATTAAATCAATAAATTTAACAATTACTAATTAATTAACAATTAATTATTTATGGAAACAAAATATAAAAAATAAAAATAAAAAACCACCGGTCCGCCATGGCGGACCTAGGTCCGCCGCCACCTGAATCTCCAGGTCCGCCAACCACCCGGTGGTCGTGGCGGAGATGTGGTAGCGGAGGTGGTCGTGGCGGAGATATGTGGTAGCGGAGGTGGTCGTGGCGAAGATGTGGTAGTGGAGGTAGTATGGCGGAGTTGGAGAGCTTACCTTTCGGAACATGTTGCACATGTGTCGGTGTAGGGAAGCACGTAAAGATGCGACAAAAAATGAGGGGCTAACTTCCTTCCTTATAGAATAATCGACGATCTCGTATGTATGGGGGACCAACCAAGAAAACCAGTTTTTATGTATAAAATAGGAGGGTGTTCATATCGATGGCGGACCTGAAAAGACTGAAAAACGGCAGGTCCGCAATGGCGGACCTGCAGTCTGATGGCGGAGCTAGCGATGAATCGTTACGTGACACGTGGGTATGTGGCGGACCTGGGTCGGGTGGCGGACCTACCGACCCGACCCGTTGCGGATCTGGCCTCGAACCGTCATTTTTTTGTCGTTTTTTGGCAGGTAGCGGACCTGCAGGTCCGCCATTGCGGACCTAGGTCTATTTTCGTAAAACCGGGGGATAAATGGCTAGGAGACCAATGTGGGTGTGTGATGTGACTATTTGAGCCAATTTCCCTTCATTTAATCCCAAACAAAACCACTTCCCAGGAAACAAATGCATTGCAGTCCCAATGAATGGAAAAAGGACGGTGTGTATAAAAAAATCAAACAGTATAGTTATATATAAGACAAACATATATTTAATGAGATTGTCATATGTATATATATATATATATATATATATATATATATATATCAGATCGTTGAAAATTAAAAAAACCTAAATGTTGATATGTGTCACAGTTGATGAAACGAGTGAACATATAGTCTAGTGAATGGTACATCGTTTATAACTATCGAGATTGCATGTATTGTGCATTAAATTGTAATAGCGTGAACCACAAGGGTTGTGACGTACTGGTTAAGACCCTGAGGGATTGTGGTAGAATATCCCATATGTCTAGGGTTTGAATCCAGGCGTAACACAACAACTGTGGCCACTGAGGTTTAATCAGAGCTGATGTCTTACAGTCATAATTTGCCAAGGGATTAGTTTAGGCATAGTCTACGACACCCTTCCCAAAAAAAAAATGTAATAGCGTGCAAAATGTAAACGCTCTCTTGATTGTTACTTGAAATAAGCTCGACAAAAAGGAGGGTGGAAGATAGATTTTGCCATTCAGATGAAGAAATTGGGTAAAAAGAAGTAAGCAGATCGAACAAATGCGTGGCAAACAAATTCAAGCTCAATCAAGTCGACTCTTATCGTATACAAATAAAAAAATGAGCTCGAAATCTATAACAAGTCAAGATTATAAGAGCTCGAAATATGATAGTATTTTTGGATTGATTTCAAAAAAGCAAGTTTGCTAGCAATGGGTATATATGTTTGAGGTAGCTATTCGAGCACTTGAACAAGCGGTAGACCCAGTTTTTTTTGTCGAGCGTATGCACCTTTAAGATGAATCAAAAGCCCACAATGTTTTTAGTTGAATTCTACTGTTCTGAGGAATTTTTTAAGTTTTTGGTTGAATTCGAGGGATATTTAAATTTTTTGGTCAATTTGAAGGGACTTATTGGGGGGGTTTTTCGTTGATTTTCAGAGACTTTTTTTTCCGGGTTTTTGGTTGATTTTGAGGTGCCTTTTTTGGTTGATGTTCCTTATATTTTCTAATATCCCTGTAGTTTGCCTAAAGACCAAATTGTCCCTCATAATGATTGCTAACCGACATTATTAACTCGAAAGACCTTGAACATAATGAACTTAAAAAATTAGAAACCATCAGTATAGATAACTCGTTTCAGAGACCAAATCCAAATTTTAAATGAACCACAAGGAACACAAGTGTAATTCACTCAAATTTATAAAGTTTTAGTAATGGACTACTTCTCTTTGTCGGCTGGGTTGTGAAAAAGCCCATACAAACAGAGAAGCCCAATGGGCCTTTTAACATTTACAGTCTGCTACATAATCGAAGGTCGTCAACTATTGGGTTTTAGGGTTTCTACACATCTTTATATGTTGGTTCTTTTACTCACTATTCTTCATAGTTTGCGTCGATTTCGTGTTCATCCATTCATATGTCTTCATTTTCATATCGGATGCAACGACGTGATTTGGTAAGAAACAACTTCATCGTGATATTTACTGTTTTTTAGCTTTTACGATTTCAGTCGTTTTTGTTCTTCCGTTTTTGTTAGTTCTGTTTGATTTTTGAAGAATTTATCAAAGAATTTGTAGATGAATTAATCGGAGATATGATGAGTAACAAATTGGTCCGTGTTTCAGATTAATCGTGACCGATAAACCTTAACCAAACTCTGATCTCCATCAGATCTGTTTTCAAAACTGTGTATTTTTTCATGCTTATAAGCTAAATGTTCATCTAATGATGATTTGTTTTGGAAGTTAATTTTATGTTGTGGTTAATTGTTGTTAAGAGCTCTATGATCGAATGCCTTTTAGGCAATATACGCTATTCCGATTGTTAAATGACCGGAAAATTAAACTTGAATGAGAGCTCATTCTGTTGCAATTAGTATATTTTTAATGCTACTTTCAGTTTCATCTAAAATTTATTGTTATTTTTACGAATTTTGTATTCTGCGATGATGAAGTATGAATAATTCACATGTCAGACTTCAGAGATTTTGTAATCAAAATCAATGAGAATGAATTTCATATTTACTGAGTAGAATTCCGATTGATTCAATTTCTAGAAGAGCTAGAGTTGAAGTTAACTTCAATTGCATTTCACTGTACGCAAATTATTTTGACTGTTAATTGAGTTGCTTGCAAAACACTGATTCTTACTTAGAAAGTTTTAATTATTTTCTTAATCAATTGATGTTTTTTTGTCAATCCATTTGGTTCTTTGGAAGCTGAAGGACTAAGATGAATGTTGTAATCGTTTATTTGTACAATTTTTTACATCCAATGAGAGTAAGGGGCTGTTTGGTTTATGGAATCGGAAGGAATTGGAACCAATACCAAATTCCAAGTCCATGTGTGGTTCACGGGATGAAGGTGAATCCTTTCAATTCCATTGAATTCCACAATTTAAGAATTGAAATTCACAATTTAAGGAATTCATTATTCCTTGACTTAAGGGATTGAATTCCTACCAACTAAATGCCTAATTAAATTCTATTTCAATTTTCTTCGAAGTCAAATTTCTTCGATGGATTTCAATTCCATTAAATTCCATATTGTGAACCAAATGCCCCTAATTATTTTGAAATCTACCTGATACCCTTTGACATTTTGGTCGTTTGGAAATTGAACAACTGTAACTGAGAAATACATCAGGGTAAACTGTACTGAAAATTCAATTGACATATTTTATATAGTGTTGGATATGGTATGTACCAAGGCCTTTCTGTTAACATTGTAATGAGGTTAATGACACTTATGGCTTATAAGTTATTTGTTAACAACCTAATGAATAGGGGTGTAAACGAGTCATGCTTTTAACGAGCTACTCGAGCTCGTTTGTCTCGATCTAGAGCTTGTTTATCTCGAGCTTGTTTGTCTCGAGCTTGAGCTTAATTATTCTCGAGCTTGAGTCGATCTCGAACCGATAATAGAACTCGTTTAATTTTTTCGAGCCGAACTTTATAACACTAATGTTCGACTTGGCTCGTTCGAAAACTCGATTTAATTTTTTGAGTCGAGCCGAACCATTCAAGCATGTACTTTTATTCGAACCGAACATACTCATATATTTATTAATCATAAAATAAAAATATAAAAATTATCGAGTTCAAGCAGATAAACGAGTTAATCGATCGCAAGTTCGAACCCACAATTGAGCTCGAGCTCGATTACTCAAAAAATATTCGAGCTTGATCCCTACATTGAAAAGTTAATCGAGTTCGAGCTCGAGCCCATTATTAATTTTGTGAGCCCGGCTCGATTAACCTACTACTCGGCTCGGCTCGTTTACGCCCCTAGTAATGAAGTCGATGACACTTATGGCTTATTTGTTAACAATGTAATGAGGTAAAATTGGTGATTTGCAGTATGGTAGGATCCAACCATATTCAAAAATATTTCTAGGTCCATTTCTCTTTTAAAAAAAAAATGCTAAATTTGGTGTACAACTATTCACCCTCCAAAATTGAGATAGCCCACTACTAACCTTTTTGTTTGCTTTTATTTTTTTAATATCATTATCTTATTATTTGTATTTAAAAAATGTTCAATAATACTGGAAAATGTTTTTTATATGGGCCCACTGATTTGGTTTTTTTAAAGTATGGTTAGAGTTGAATTTTTTTTTGTGTCAAGGATTCCACCAATTTAAGTGTTTTTGGCGTTATTTTTTGTGTTATGGACTTATGGATTGGAGTTGGTCTAAAAAGTGGCTTATTCAATAAGTTTACATGAGAGCTTTATAAATAAAATCAAGGTTTTTTAAACATAACCCTTCTATTTTAAAAAGTGTTTCTTCAATCTATAAAAAGGCATTCAAATGAATCATTTACAATTTATATAGACAAATTAAATTCGTACATAAAACTTTATCAATACAGATAGTTTTATCTATAAAAGTTTTAAAGGAAAATGAACCACTTCAAAATTGTGTAGCAAATAATTGTAATTGGTATAAGAATATTATATATTGTATACTAACATATTGTGGTACCAACTTTTTTAGTTGGTACATATTGTTGGTTTTTGCCAACTTTGATTTGTTACTAGTTTATTGGGTTTAATTAGACTCATGATTTATCCGGTTGGTTATACACGATTATTTGATAGTTTGAAGTTTTATTCCTCAAATATTGTGTATTAATTTATGTTTTATATTCAAATACCTAAAGATATAAGAATAGAAAGTAATTTAAGGGGGTGTTTGGGATTGCTTATTTAAAACAACTTATATGCTTATTTTAAAAAGTGTTTATCAACTTATGTGGTGTCAAACTGAAGTTTTTAAAAAAGTGTTTGAATTAGATTATTGTGGTACCCAAACGTAATAAGATAATAAATTGTTATTTAAAGGTGTTTGAAATTGCTTATACATATAAAATAATCAAAAAAGTGATAAACAATTTTTAAATAAGTTGATAAGTTAAAACCAAATGACTTATCAAAAAGTGTTTTTTAGTGGTTAAGTCATTTTAATTTTTCCTCATCCAAACACTTAAAAGTGCTTATCTTCGGTATCAAATCGTAATAAGCTAAAAAGCACCTCAAATAAGCAATCCCAAACACCCCTTAAATTTGTTGGTAGGTACCGTCTTGGCACGTGATTTTCATTAAAGTTGCAACATTTAATGTTTTTTTTTTTTTTTTTATAGTTTGAATTTATTGCTATTCTTGTCCTTTAATTATAATCTGTCTCAAAAGTATAAATGAATAAAACAGTAAAGAATTATAAATTATAATAATAAAAATAATAATAATAATGATTTTTAAGCCATGAGTACCAAAACTGTAATTATTGAACTGTAATTTTTAAACCATAAACATACAGACGAAAAATGTAGTTTATTCATTAATATGTTGAAAGCATACTACCAATGGTAAAGGAAAAACATGTATATTTAATAATTCCGTTTTAAAGAAATTAGATCCTCTAAGATAGAACTTCGTTAGTTAATCATTTATAAGAAATTATGTTAATCAAATTACATTTCATAATTTATTTCATATTAAATAGTATTCTAGGTTCTTAATCAATTTCTATTTGATTAGGAACCCAGTAACCACATAATCCTACAACATGTCATGTCTCTTTAAGATGAATATTTGCTATGAATAACATATTTATAATAAATATGTTACCACATTCATATTAATAATATGTCCATGTTCTTGATGAATAATCTTTATTTTTAAAAACTACATCAGTAGAGAGAGACCTAACTCATTAAAAAAATGCAACCATAGGGATGTAAAAAAACTCTAGCACAAAGACACATATCGTTGAAGTTTAAGAAAAAATGACTAGAACAGTTAAAAATACCTAACCGCAGTATCGAAACATGTAATTTGCTCTTTTTAATGTGTAATTCAACTTGATTACAATATAAATAGATGTGTATATAGCAAGACGAATAATCGTGTGAGAAGAACAGTTAAAAGGTAAGAAGGAATTTGGGCCCTTGATCACGTTAAATCTCAAACCATCTTATGAATCATGTGCATTGAATGATGGATATCTCTTTTTAACTTTTCTCACATAACTTTTATTCTCATCGTAACTCAAGTAATACCTTTGTTACTCTAAGTGGAGGTAGTTGGCAGAAGTTGAAAATAAAAGAAAATTGTATCCACCAATCAAATGTTTAAATAACTGGTTTCAAGATTCTAGGGGTGTTTGGGATTGCTTATTAAAACTCCTTATTAACTTATTGCGTTTTCACACAACAAATAAACTATTTTGAGTGTTTGAATTGAAAAAAAGAAAAAAGTGCTTATGACTTTTTTACACCGGTAATAAGGAGTTTTTGTTAAGTTAAATCATTCTGACTTATTTGAAACTTCTTAACTTATTTAACCAAATTACATATTTGCACATTCTTTCTATAAGTTAATAAACACTTTACAAATAAACATAAGTTAATAAACATTTTTACAAATAAGCATAAGTTGTTTTAAATAAGCAATTCCCAAACACCCCCTTAGAAGAATGATGGTATATAATATATCTATTTTATATATGAAAACAAAATTTTGATAGTTGGTCGGTAGATAAGGGTCCTAACGAGGTGTAAAGATGTATGTACACATTTTATATTATCGTAAAAGTTAAAATGGTAATTGACATATATAAATAAGAAAAAAAAAATGAAAAAAAGACGAAATTATAATGCCTTCAAGTCATGCCAAGCTCTACAACAAAAGGGGCATGTACCACACAATTAGAATTTATTTAAACAGTATAAAATAAATCTTCATATAATTTAAATTGTAGAGTAAACTACGATTTTCGTTCTTGTGGTTTGTTGTTTATAACCATTTTCGTCTCTGACTTTAAAAGTTTTTTTTTTTGTCATTGTGGTTTGCAATTCCTTTCCCTTCTCGTCCCTGAAACTAATATTCTCAGGGACTAAAAGCGAAATAGTTGCAAACCACAATGACCCAAAAAACAATTTTTAAAAATCAGGGATGAAAATAGTTATAAATAACAAATCATAGGGACGAAAATAGTAGTTTACTCTAAATTGTATTAATTTAAGAGTAAATTTTGGACTTGGGTTTTGATGTGTGTTTTTTTTTAAATGAAAATCATCCATTCATTTATTACAAATTTGTCCTTAAGGTTTGTAAAATTCAAGAGTTCCCTTGTTATTAATGTCAGTTAAATTTATTTTTTCTATTAAATCCAATTTAATGAGAAGTATTTTGTTCATAAATACAAATCTTTGTTGAGTACAAACTACACAACTCACACTGACATGACCTTGATCCCCTCTTTCTCCTTTCACTATCGTCGGTGAACTCCCTACCCTATCTCTTTTTGTTTCCACGTTGTTTTCCCCAATCATCAACATCAACAGAAGGGGAAGTTGGGTGGTGGGGTATCACCGGAGTTCAAACACCCGATACTTCAGTGTTTATCTTCTCAAATTCTTCAAAAATCAATAACTGAATGCAGTGATTCCTACATAACAAAAACAAAATGAGTAGAATTTATAGCAAAGAACACCAACAGGTTGAGAGATGAAAAATCTCTGCCTACCATCACATATATTTATAAACTATATCACCCACCACCGATTTGCAAAACCTATCTGTAAATAAATTAGTAAAATGACCTAAAAAAACCTTAATTTAATAGAAAAAGATATTGTTTGTTAGTAAGAGGGATGAAACCGCTGAATTCTGCAAACGTGGGGGACAAATTTATAATAAATGAACATTATTAAGATGAAACCAAGTCCAAAAATCACTCTTATATTAATTTTATTTGATCAAAAACGATGTTGGATCAACCGTTTGATCGTGGGTGACGCTACGAGTCTATACATATATGTACATACATAATAATTTTATAAATATATGACGAAGCCGGGGGTGGATGTAGCATTGAATTGGTAGGGGGATGGACCCCGACTAAAGAAAAAAAACATTTTCTTCAAGCTTAAAAACAAAATTTTTAAACAATCTATCATGCTTTCCCGGTGTTTTTTTTTTCCGTGCCCCCACCAACTAAAAAACCAAAAAAAAGTATCTTAAAACCAGCCAAAAATATCTCTCGAAACCAACAAAAAAAACGAAAAATCTCTTGAAATCGACAAAAAAAACTTAAAATCACTCGAAATCAACCAAAAAACTTAAAAAAATCTCTGGAAACCGTAGAATTAGACTAAAAACACATCTGACGACTTTACAAACCTTAATCTACCTTAAAGATGGCCCCACTACAAAATCCTAAATCCACCAACTTGATGTAACATAATATTAATTTTTAAGTAAACTATTAACAAACATACCAATTAAAATAGAAAATTATATATATATATATATATATATATATATATATATATATATATATATATATATATAGGGGACGTATCTTTTGCAAACCAGTCAGATTGTGCAAACTTTGTGAATCAATCTTAGCCGTTCATCAAGTATAATGAATATATGATTTTATTATGTTTCCTAATTTAAAATCATGATTATAATGAATAAACTTAACATTTCCTAATTTAAAATCATGATTATAATGAATAAACTTAACATTTTCCATATATATCACAATCATTATTAATGAATCATAATCATCATCCATAAATATATCTATTGTTTCCTAATATAATGATTTGCATAGTTTGTACAAATTGATTGGTTTGTAAAAAAATGCACCCTATATATATATATATATATATATATATATATATATAGAGAGAGAGAGAGAGAGAGAGAGGGTCATTCATTTGCTAACCAATCTATTAGTGCTAACCATGCTAACCCATTTTCGGCCAATCAGAATGCTCCTAGAGATTAGATAATGATTTTGTTTATTTTAAACTTACAAGGGTAATAAAGGAATTTATATAAAATCGGAATATTCAAATTAAGTAATCATTATCGCCTATTTAATGTGTACCATAATTATAGCAATGTTTGTTATGGTAATGATATACCATATTAAATATAAAAGTTTGAAATTTTAAATTATTCAAAATTATCTTAAATCTTAATATATCCTTTACATATATTTTTCATTATATCACAATGAGCGATATATATGGATTTTATGTTATAAAGAGTTAAATCTAATATTTTTAACCATAACTTTGATATTGTTCCAGATTTTATGTTATTAAGGTTGCACATATGCATATGTGCATATCTTAAACCATTTTTCATATGCATATACAAAAAGCTCATAGTGTACATAAAAACTTATTAATGTGAACAATGCACATATGCACTGAAAGAGTAAATAATTTAATCATTTTGATATGCATATTCAAATTGCACATATGCACATCAAGACTTATTAGTGTAGACAATGCACATATGTACAACACATAAATCATGCACATATGTATTTTTGAAAATGTACATTAAGAATTATTAGTTTAAAAAATGCACATATTTACTTGACAATGAACAAATGTCCAAGTGAGCATATATGCATTTTCCGGATTTTATGCTATTAAGTTTGCACATATGCATATGTGCATATCTTAAACCATTTTCCGTATTCATATACAAAAGGCTCATAGTGTACATCAAAACTTATTAACGTGAACAATGCACATAAGCACTGAAAGAGCAAATAATCTAATCATTTTGATATGCATATTTAAAATTGTACATATGCACATCAAGACTTATTAGTGTAGACAATGCCCATATGCAGAACACAAAAATCATGCACATATGTTTGTTTTGAAAATGTACATTAGGAATTATTAGTTTAAAAAATGCACATATTCACATAAATAGCAAACACTTTAAACTGTGTGTGCCTCTTTTTTTTTGTTTAAAAACAAGAATTATTAGTTTAAAAAATCTCTACTTTTGACCCTCTTTTTTTGGTAACGTGTTAATATGATTTTGGAAAGCTATTTGCATTTTTACATTTTTAACCCTATGCTCTTATGTACCGTAATTTCCTAGCCTTTTAGTTTAATATTTCTAAAATTAAAATTCTAATTAATTGTGAACCATTGATCTAAATAGTCAACGGTCCAGATTGGTTAACACGGTTAACACCAATGCCGTGGTTACCAAATGAAGACACCCTATATATATATATAGATAGAGAGATAGAGAGAGAGAGATAGGTTCATACGAGAATGATAACGATTTAAAGAAATAAAGGGACAATTCTGGACCAATCATAATTAAGAAATTAATAATTGTTTATTTTAATAAAAAAGGGTATAAATGTCATTTTTCATTAGTAATTGTTTATTTTAAGAAATTAGTAAATCATGTCCTAAATTAATGGGCTTCCAGTCAACACGTCGAAGAAGAGATTAAAGTCCACACAAATTTCTCCCCAAATTCCCTTTCTCCCTATTTTGGTGACCATCAAGATCGGTCGTTCCATCCTATCGTCCATGGCAATGTCGCAATCCACGGCGGCTTCCACCACTCCTCCGCCGGCAATACCACCGCCACCACTCTCTGTCGCGACAACATCTCACCGACACTCTGCGAAGACTGCGTCAAAAACTCGATTCCGTCACTCCGTCGCACCTGCCACAACCAAACGGAGGCGGCTGTCTGGTACGCCGATTGTTGGTCCATTACTCCGATCAGAAGATCCTCGGAGTGCTCGACAACTGGACCTCCGGTAACTTATCCAACACGACGGTTGTTGTCGACGTTTCGGAGTTCAACAAGGCGTTGAGTGATCTGACCACTAGGTTAAAGGCAGAGGCCGCCGGCGGTGATTCGGTTCGGAAATTTGCGTCCGAAAATGTGACTTGGGGACCGGATTCGCTCACGATCTACGGCTTTACGCAATATTCGCCGGATTTATCGAGAGATCAGTGTGATAGATGTATAAATGGTACGATTATTGGAATCCATGATTGTTGTATAAATGGTACTATTATGTTTTTCCATATCCAATTTATATGGAAACATTTTGTCTAATATTTTAGAACAAAATCACATATGATTTTGGTGTTAAGTATTATAGTCAAGTTATTTAGTACAAAATCACATATGATTTTGGTGTTAAGTATGAATTTGGTGTTAAGTATTTAGAACAACATCACCTATGATTTTGGTGTCAAGTATTATAGCCAAATTATTTAGTACAAAATCATATATGATTTCGGTGTTAAGTATGAAGTTGGTGTTCAGTATTTAGAACAAAATCACATGTGATTTTGGTGTCAAGTATTATATCCAAGTTATTTAGTACGAATTCACTTGTGATTAACATGATAAAACCAATTTTGAATTCATTATAGCAGTGAATCACTTATGATTACCATGATAAACGAATTTTGAATTTTATATCAGCAGATCATTTGTGATTAACATGATAAACCAAATTTGAATTCATTATAGCAGCGAATCACTTGTGCTTACCATGATAAACAAATTTTGAATTTATTTTCAGAAAAAATGGGGAGAGATTGAGACGTGTTGAGATAAATTAGGAAGAGATTTCTTTTTTTATTTGAATTAAATATTATAATCCCTTTTTTTTGGAAGTTATATATAGGGGTGGGTTCAAACGAGAACATAGTGTGTTTAAAAGAATAAAGGGACAATTCTCAGCCAATCATTTTTTAAATTAATTCCAAAAATAATAGTTTCTAAAATTAAGAGTAAAAGGGCAATAAAGTCATATTACGTTATGGATAATTTAGGACATTATTAACTTAAAAAAAAAAAGGGATTATAATATTTAATTCAAATAAAAAAAGAAAATCTCTTCCTAATTTATCTCAACACGTCTCAATCTCTCCCCATTTTTTCTGAAAATAAATTCAAAATTCGTTTATCATGGTAAGCACAAGTGATTCGCTGCTATAATGAATTCAAATTTGGTTTATCATGTTAATCACAATTGATCTGCTGCTATAAAATTCAAACTTCGTTTATCATGGTAATCATAAGTGATTCGCTGCTATAATGAAATCAAAATTGGTTTATTATGTTAATCACAAGTGATTTCGTACTAAATAATTTGGATATAATATTTGACACCAAAATCACATGTGATTTTGTTCTAAATACTTAACACCAAATTAATACTTAACACCAAAATCATATATGATTTCGTACTAAATAACTTGGCTATAATACTTAACACCAAAATCACATGTGATTTTGTTCTAAATCCTTAACACCAAAATCATACTTACACCAAAATCATGTATGATTTTGTACTAAATACTTAACACCAAATTCATACTAACACAAAAAAATCATATGTGATTTTGTACTAAATAACTTGGCTATAATACTTAACACCAAAATCATATGAGATTTTGTTCTAAATACTTAGACAAAATGTTTCTATTAGGTTTACAACTTTAAATCATATGTGCTCATCCAAATAATATCATAAATAATCAAAACTAAAAAACAAATGACCATGATTAATCACTGGATTTCACATCCATGGAATGCATCTTTAGAATCTCCTTGCTTTCTCCTTCATCTTGCTTCCCCATCGTCTTCCTTCCTCGACTCATAGATTTCCGGTGACTACCTCCGATGAACACCTCATCTGGGCGATTGGAAGCCGTCTATGGTGGAAGCCGTCTGCGGTGGGGCGATTGGAAGCCGTCTGCGGTGGAAGCCGTCTGCGGTGGAAGCCGTCTACGGTGGGGCTGTCAGGTTTGATGGAGGAGCAGGTGATTGGAAGCCGATTGGAAGTCGTCCGCTCGAAAACCCATCTGGGCCGATTGGAAGTCGTCCGCTCGAAAACCCATCTGGGGCGAGGATGGCATATTTGATGGAGGAGCAGGTGAAGAGATTGAAAGGTTGAGAGTGATATGGATTGGGATGAAATTGAGAATCCCATTAATTTAGGACAGGATATTACCAATTTCTTAAAATAAACTATTACTAAGGAAAAATGACATTTATACCCTTTTTTATTAAAATAAACAATTATTAATTTTCTTAATTATGATTGGTCCAGAATTGTCCCTTTATTCTTTTAAATCGTTATCATTCTCGTATGAACCTATCTCTCTCTCTCTCTCTCTCTCTCTCTATATATATATATATATATATATATATATATATATATATATAGACGGAGGTTTAGGGGAAAACCTCAAAAAAACGGAAAACTGAAGAACACTCTGGTAGTCTTCCATTTGGACAGTATGCATTTGTGCATACAGGTAAATTATGTTGATTTTTGGTTTTTATGTACAAGTGCATTATGCACTTGTGCATATGCACGTGTGCATGTTACAAATTACCTGTATGCACAAGTGCATACCGTCAAGATGAAGGGCTACCAGGTTGTTCTTCAGTTTTCCATTTTTTTGAGGTTTTCTCCTGAACCTGATATATATATATATATATACACACACATTGAATTTGTATTTATGGTAGAAAGAAAAGTCCAAGTTTGAAACCAATGATCCATATGAACACAAAACCATCTACGACTTTTTAACCCTTTATTCAACACGCAACCAACATGACATAAAACCCCCCCACCCCACCTACCACTCCCCCCCACTCACCCCCCCAAAAAAAAAACCTTTATAAACCCTCCATCGACATGATCCACACGAAAAACCCAATTTCCGTAAAACCCTAAACACTAAAACCATGAACAAAATCGTCACGGGAGACCTCCTCGCGCAACTCGGCTCGGTCCTCGCGACGATCATGTTCGTTTGGGCTATCATCCAACAATACTTCCCTCACAACATCCGTAACTTCCTCGACAAACACTCGCAAAAACTCCTCACCTTATTCTACCCCTACATCCAAATCACGTTCAACGAGTTCACCGGCGAACGCTTCAAGCGTAGCGAAGCCTACTCCGCCATCGAAACCTACCTCGCAACCACCTCCGCCGTCCAAGCCCGACGACTAAAAGCCGACGTCGTCAAAAACACCACCCAACCACTCGCGCTTTCGATGGACGACCACGAAGAGGTCTCGGACGACTTTAACGGCGTTAAAGTCTACTGGGCTTCAGGCAAAAACGTGCACAAATCGCAGTCGGTTTCGTTATATCCGAACACCGATCAGGAGAAGCGATATTATCGACTCACGTTTCATAAACGACATCGTTCACTCGTGATCGGGGATTACTTGAATCACGTGCTTAAAGAAGGGAAAGAGATTAAAATTAAGAATCGATTGAGAAAACTTTACACCAACAATGGAAGTCAATGGAGTCATGTTGTGTTTGAGCATCCGGCTTCGTTTCGAACCCTAGCGATGGATCCCGTAAAGAAACAAGAAATTATCGATGATTTGACGACGTTTACGAAATCGGAAGAGTTTTATAATCGGATCGGTCGAGCTTGGAAACGTGGGTATCTTCTTTACGGGCCACCGGGTACCGGAAAGTCCACCATGATCGCCGCCATGGCCAATTTCTTAAACTACGATATCTACGATCTCGAATTAACCGCCGTAAAAGACAACACCGAGTTAAGAAGATTATTAATCGAAACATCGAGTAAATCAATCATCGTAATCGAAGATATCGATTGCTCCATGGATCTCACCTCCCACCGAAAAAAAGATAAAAAAGAAGAAATTCCGCCGTTGTTGCCACCAGCGGCGGCAACAGCGGCGGAGAGTGAAGCGTCGAAGACGAGTAAAGTAACCCTTTCTGGGTTGTTAAATTTCGTCGACGGATTATGGTCGGCGTGCGGCGGCGACCGGATAATCGTGTTCACGACGAATCACGTCGAGAAGCTTGATCCGGCGTTGATTCGGAGAGGTCGAATGGATAAGCATATCGAATTATCGTATTGTGGGTTCGAGGCGTTTAGGGTTTTGGCGCGAAATTATCTTTATCTCGAAGATCATGATTTGTTTGGAAGCATTTATCGGTTGTTGGCGGAAACCCGGATGACGCCGGCGGACGTCGCCGAGAATTTGATGCCGAAGACGAGTCCGGCGGATGTCGAAGGTTGTTTGAGGGGTTTGATCGGAGCTTTGGAGAAGGTGAAAGAGGAAGAAAGCCGGAAAACCGTCGAGAAAGATTTTCCGGCACCGGCGACGGAGAAAAGTGATGAAATGAAGGAAGGAAAAGTAATTGAAAATGGGTCGAATGGAAAGGTGTTGTGAAGGGAGTTAATGGGGAAGATGGTTTGGGAATGATTGGTGCCGGAAAGTGATCTCCGGCGGTTTGCCGACAACGGATAAGGTCAACGGTACTGTGGTTTGGAATTTTTTGGAGTAAAGATAGTTTTGGTCCCTCTACTTCAGTTTATGACGGTAATAGTCCTTGTAGTCGGATTTAAGTTTTGGAAGGTAACGGAACGTCGGAACGTGTAAGTTGTCGGATGGAGTTGGATGGTTGGTGACTATGGAATAAAATTTTTTAAACGGTTATTAAAATTTTGTATTAGAGTATCTTTAACAGTTATATTATTTTAAAAAATTTGAAGATTTTGAAAAAAGTTTGTTTCAACAGTTATGTTAAATAGAGACAAAAGAAGAAGAAATCTCTAAATTTGAGATGCTCTTAGAGCATCCACAATGCATAAGTCATTTAATGACTTTTTAGTTTTGCGACATAGATTTTCACTAACTTTCTCAATCAAAAACCTATTTCTAAAAACTTTCTCCAATGCAAAACCTTTTAATATCAACATATTTACCAATAAGCTATTCCATTAAGAGATTGGTATACACCAACCCTTTTATCAAAAAACTTTTTACTTCAATGCATAAAAACCCTTAAGAAAACTTTTTATAATAGTAAAAAGTTATATAAAACTTATGTATTGGAGATGCTCCTAAATGTAGCAAACCTGTTGTAGATGCTCTTAAATAATTGTATAATAGAACAACATATAATTGCAACTTACAAGGACATGAATCTATTATTTGTATTTTAAGAGTATTTTCTACAGATTTTTTAGAATATTTTCATAATGAAGAAACTAGAATTATAATTTCCACAAAAATACATTTAGGAGTAAACATTTTTTTCATTTTAAAGATTTTAACATTAATTATATTATTAAAATATTCAATATATTTAAAACGACAAACAACTTCCACAAAAGTTTTATATTAAAATATACTATATTTAACTTAATTTCGGAAAACAATTAAAAAAACATTTATGTTTCTTCACCTTTAAGTTTTGGATAAAGCTTTAAATTTGAAGATTTTCATCGTCTTATCTTACATTTTGGAGAGACTTTTGGAAAATTTATTGGAGCAAAAACATCACCTAAAAACTCTAAAATGTCTATTTTCTCTATTTTGAATAATCTGCCGTACACGCACTAAGATTTTAAACTCAGTATTTGATGTTGTTTTATTTACTAAGTCAATAGAGAACACTGTAAATCATGTTTTAAGATTGAAGATTCGGATGTGGTGAAAATTTGTCATCCGTTTTTGTTCATTCTCAACCACTAATAAATAACCAACAACTAATATTGACCATACGTTAAAAAAAAGTTGAGCTAAAAATCCGAATGAGTTTTGAACTGCAAGAATAAAAGGTTACATGTGAAGGTATAAACACAAAAAGTCATAAGTTAATCAATGAACACCTTACAAAGATCAGCTTATTCGTTCCGACGACAAGGCTCCTCAGGCCGCATCTGGGATAATCGTCTCACAATCGGTGACCTGAAAGCCAGCGATTTGAATGCCAACACCAATCAAGAGAATAAAAGCACGCACCAAACCGTTCAATTTAAAGAATTTTCACGCAAGTCTGTATCGTTAAAAGATTCAAAGAAAATGAAGACAAACACCATCGTTTCAGCCTTATCTTCTTCAGCTACACATCAGAAGACCAGTTGGAGTCGTTTGTCCTCCATTTTCACAAGATGTATCGGTTTTCCATCCTCCATGAGATAGCAGTATCACAATGATATAATCAAGTATGTGTCGGGTTTTTTTTCTTTTTTTTCACCCGGGGGGGGGGGGGTTGCTCTCATTTATATTTTACAGTGGTTTAATAAGTCGATGTTAAATCACAAAAACTAATTTCATTTGTCCCGATTGAATAACTTGCTTACGATAATATGAAAGTTTTGAATTCAATATCTATATAAATGCAGGGTCGATTAACCAAAATGTGCCAATGAACGATCAAACAAATAATCACCTTCTAATTATGAATCCAATATTCCAAAAGAAAAGATCACGTTCATTTTGTCATTTGACAATTTACGAAATCTTTAAATTTGTAATTACAATTTATTTACACCATTTATTATCTTCAGGTAAATTTTCAAATCTTTATATCATACTCATTTATTTATATAAGTTCAGACAAACACTGAAAAACATGTAGCTTTTGTCTTACAATACTCTAAGAATTGAAGGAAAATATAAAAGTAGAATTATATGATTGTCTGTATTAGCTAGCGGAAATCATTTCAATAATGATATAAATATAAATAAAGGAAAAAAAAAAAGAATTATTTTTGGAGTATATTGAAATAACGAACCTAAATCAATAACCAAACCAAATGAATCCAAAAGCATGAAACAGAGGCATGATTGCGACACGGTGGAAAGGAAAGAGAATAACCGTTAGAAAATATTCACTATAGAAAACAAAGATCAAAGATAGATTATGATGTGATCCTATCCTTAGGATAATATTAGCCCCCACTATTTCCTGTTGGGTTAAGGCTAATTCACCTCCAGGATTCACCCAATCTAGATGGAGGATACAACAAATCCTCTCATCTCCATGAACACCATTTTCTGCAGAAATTTTTTAGGAAAGAAAGAAGATGAGAAAAAACATAATAATTTTCAACAAGTTTGGTTAGTATTTATAGGCATGGTAGTTGACATGTTTAAACAACAAAAAACTGTCAAAATATCTTATCCAAAACGGATAAGAAATTAACCAACAGAAAAAACTGTCAAAACCTAAAAAAAATCCGCAAACAGAGAGTTGGGTGGCTTAGGTCGCGGCTCTTAACCCGCTAGTGCTATCTTTGACCCATTAAATACTAGTCAAACCAAGTAGAAACTCAAGCCCAAACCTCATAAACCCATTATTGCTTATTTGATAAATCAAATAAGCTAAGGCTTATAAGGTAATCATATTTTCACCCTTATTCCTATGTGGGATACAATTGAAGACTATATTCAACAATAACAGTATAAACTAAACAAACCCAATAAATCTTATACTGTTATACATAGATAAGATTTAAATATGATAATAAAATATAGAGTAAACTACACTTTTGGTCCCTGTGGTTTTTCGAAAGTAACACCTTTGGTCCCTACAGTTTCAAAAATACAGTTTCACCATCGTGGTATGCAAAAACGAATGGATTTGGTCCCTGCCTCTAACGGCCGTTAAAAAAATAGGTTAAGTCAAGGGCATTTTAGTCTTTTTCTACTTTTAATCATATTTTTCTTTAAAAATTAAATATTATATAAATTAGAGGGACCATAATTGTAACTTAACAACCTGATACCTCCCACCCTATTTACCCCCCTTTCTCGATCCCATTTCTCGATCCCTAATCTGGCGCCTCCTTCCCCACACCGGCGAATCATGTTCACTCCAGCGACCACTATAGACACCATCCCCCGTCGCCTCCTTCCCCACACCGACAAATCATTATCACTTCGGCGACCTCGTCTCCCCCATCCTTTTCTTTCCCGTCGACACCATCCCCCGAAGCCTCTTTTTTCCTCACAGGTGAACCTACAAAAGTCTCCCTTCTCCTTCATCCCTGCAAACCCTCCCCCCGTTCTCTTTGCCATCGACTGAGAGAAACAACCACCACCTTCACATCAATCTATTCGAAGTTATAGGTTTAAAGTAATAGATCTGTAAATCGATCTCTTTGCAGCCTCCCTCTACATCGATCTCTTTATCTAAATCGATCACTGCTTGAAGTTACAGATCTGATGTGTAAATCGATCTCAGAGGCAAGGAAATTACGAATCTGAAAATCATCCTCATCATCTTCTTTAGGGTTTGATTTTACAAAAGTTTTTGTTTTTTGGTTTTGATTTAGGGTTTTGGTTCAAAATACCTAGTTGTGTACAATAATTAGATGATAGTGAATTCGATTTGTTGTTGTTCATCTCGATTCTATTTATGTTTACCATTTGAAATCAGGAATAAAATACCATGGGATTTTGATTTAGATTTGGGATTCTTGATGTTTATGATTTTGGTTTAAAGTTGAGTTCATCAATTAAGTTAGGGTTAGAAGTTTGGTATGGATGTTTGGATTTGCATTTGGATTTGGGTTTTGTTTTAATGTTGATGTTTAGATTTGGCCGGAGAAGATGGCCGGTGGTTTCGCCAGAGAAGATTACCGGAGAGGGTGTCAAATTTTTTGGAGATCTTTTGACTTTTACGGAATATATATGTATATGTATATGTATATGTATATGTATATGTATATGTATATGTATATGTATATGTATATGTATATGTATATGTATTGTATTAATTAAAATTTTATATTTAAAGAAAAATGATAGAAAATGCAGAAAGTCTAAAATGCCCTTGACTTAACGGAAATTTTTAACGGTTGTTAGAGGCAGAAACCAAATCCAATTGTTTTTGCATACCATGATGGCGAAACTGTATTTTTGGAACTGTAGGGATGAAAGATGTTACTTTCGGAAAACCACAGGGACCAAAAGTGTAGTTTACTCTAAAATATAGAGTAAACTTCAAATTTGGTCCATGTGGTTTGTCGAAAATAACATTTTTCGTCCCTGCAGTTTCGAAATTACAAGATGATCTTCGTGGTTTGCAAAAACGTCTGTATTTGGTTTCTCCCTCTAACGGCCGTTAAAAAATTTCGCTAAACGGGCACTTTCGTTTTTATTTTTTTATCATTTTTTTGTCTTTTACCAAATCAAAAACCACAAGAAGCAAAACCATAAAATCGATTTTGATTGGGTAAAAGATCAAAAAATTTGATAAAATGACGTATATCAAAAAACACAGGAACCAAATTTGTAGTTTACTATAAAAGATACGTAGATATTTTTTGTACTCAAAGTCCAAAAAGTTGAAATGTTATTTTCGTTAAAACCCTCTGCTTGAAATAGTAATATAAAAAAACAAACACTTGGTGACAAGTAAAGAAAAACAGTAACAAAAGAACAAATTAATGGTGCCAAGTATAAAAAGGAGGAACCCAAATAATAACAGAGTATAAACCATCTTCTGAAACGTCTCCACTGTAATGGTCCAAGATTATCATGAAGGAAAGAAAATTATAGTATCTCAAAACAAGAATTTTTTTAGTATATATATGTTTCTTAATAAATAGTTATCCTAAAAATAATACAAACAAATAGGGCAGGCATTTGTTTTGTTTTTGTGAAAGTGTCGATACTCGGAGAGGCGGAAAAAAAGCAGATACATAGAAACTGAGAATATTATTGGGGGGAGAAGGGGTTGTCCATTACATTTTAAAAACTAGACCTCAAAAAAAAAAAAAAAAAAAAAAAAATTTGAAGGGTGCCACTGCACCTTTTGGTGCTAAGGCGGCTCCGCCACCTGGTCACATAAACAATTATATGGTTCCGGTCACGGGATTGGAACCCGAGACCTCACTTATGGATTCACTTATTCTTATCGCTATGAAAATTTAGCAAGAACGAGTTAATATATTGTTTTTGTTTTAAATGGCTGGTGCATCTCCAATCAACCAAAATCATGACGATTACGCTTTTAAAAAACTCATAATTTACAATCATAATCGATGCAAAACATCTTTCCAAAAAGAACCCTCTTGTCATATTCGATGGAAGACAGGTCCTTGATATATTTTGACCCATAATGATAGGAGGAGGTTCCCATTTTCATCAAGAACCAACAAACCACCGACAGAACCTGCACCCATGACGATAATATGAAAAGTATGTATATATATATATATAATCATGAGGCTAACGGTATCAGGTAAATAGAGGTTAAGGGTTCAAACTTCACCAAATATATCTGAGTTTCATTTGTTGTATATAAATATTATAATGCTGAAAGTAAAAGAAACAAGAGTGAAGAACATTATTATTGTGATGGATTGCATTCTAAAATCTCTGTACATTCTCTATTTATCAACTTATTTGAATAATATTGTATTTCTTGGAAAAGGAAAAAGGAAATAATGAGATTTAGAGTCCAAGGAGATTGTAATTATTGTAATCAATTTCTTTCAAATGGAGACAGCATAAAATACATTCTGGCAGTTCTTCAGCCTTTGTTCCCTGTATCAACCAACATTATCAATTTTTTTTAGTTATTCTTACCCAAATCAAACTAATCCAGTATATTAGCTTACTCTCACTCGGAGAGGTGGGACCAGACCCTCCAAAGGGTCCCACTAACCTACTAGAGATGGGGTCCAGGCCCTATAAGGGGGTTGGTGGGACATATCTCACTCAAAGGTGAGGTCCACACCCTCAGGGGGGGTCCCACTAACCCAGTATATCTCACTCAAAGGTGGGAACCAGACCCTCCAATAGGTCCCACTAACCCAGTATATCTCACTAAGTAGTGGGACTTGGTGGTGAGGCCTGGGTCTAGGGGTCTCACTAACCCGGTATATCCCACTCGAAGATGGGACCTGAGCCCTCCAGCAAGTTCCAATAGCCTAGTATATCTCACTCGGAGATGGGACCAGGCCCTTCAAGGGGGTTCCATTAACCCCAGTATATCTAACTCAAAGGTGGGGTCCAGGGCCATGAGGGGTCCAAAAAGTAGAGCAGTAGTTTCTGTATAGACCCCGGCTTTCGGAAAAGCGTATGTTAAGTATTGTTTCCTTAATAGAAACACACACGATAATTGATATGTTTTCAAAACACCAACCTGAATGGTGAGTCCAAAATCAAGGTTACAATGCTTCAATCGTTCTTGAAATGCTCCGAAACCTTTTCTCGAGATGTAACTGAATCTGTGCATGTCCAAATCAATCTCAAAGTAGTTCTCTCCCTGTCACAGTTTCAACAATCAAAGATAACGAAACCATCGCCAATTTAGTTTTCATACTAGAGATAACAAAAGTGGCAAAAACACAAGCACAAAGACGGTGGTCTCGTAGATTTCACGCAAACTTGAAGATTTCAAACACGTTAAAGAACGTCTATTTAAGGACTTAAAAACATTGGGCCGTAAGCTTCACATTTTGGTCGAAGCTTTCAAACAGGGATTTTGGTCAATTGATGCATATGCCACATGCCTACTAATAACACGAAACAATACAACAAAATCGGCTTTTTATAGGACATCAAATATGTTTAAATGTTCTAATATACTCTTTTATAGGACATATGTTTATAGAACCAAACAATTGTGCGTCCTATATCTAGATGTTGAAATAAGTTTTTAGGACTTCTTTAAAATAGAATGTCATATTACGTTTTTGGTCCATATGGTTTGTTAGAAATTGTTATTTTTGTCCCTATACTAATACTTTTGAAATTACATTTTTCAGCCTTATGGTTACAATTCATTGTTGTTTTCGTCCTTATGATTTACAATTCATTGTTGTTTTAGTCCTTCTTACTTAAAGGTACGAGTTAGTCTTAGGGACGAAAATAGCAATGAATTGGATACCACAGAGACGAATACCACAATTTCAAAACCATAGGGACGAAAGTCGCAATTTTTAACAAACAATAAGGACAAAAAATGTAATTTACTCTAGTTTTTTATGACATTATATGTAAAAGTGTCTATAAAAACAAGTGTCTTTTACATAGGACGCTTCTCAAAACTGTCCTATGAAAAAGTTAATAGGACCAAAAACATGTTATCAACTTACTGGAACACTTTTAACTTTTACATAGGACACACAATTGTTTGGTCCTATAGACTTAAGTCATATAAAGCAGTCTTTTAGGACATCTAGCCACATCTGGCGTCCTATAAAACCAATAAAGCCGACTAACTAGTCTTGTAAAAAGATATCCACAAACGTACCAGATAAAACTCATGTTGGGGTCGAGACAGGACCGGCTTCTCGTTGTAAGCATTCATAAGCTTCCTTTCGGCTGCACTTAAATGAAGATCCTCCAAGTTCGTGATTCGGCCCAAGATCTTTAATCGTTCCCTGCATGGCGCAATCGTATCTACCGGAAAACCCCGAACCCTTTCCACCTCATCATCGATCATTTTCTGTTACAAAATCAAATCAAAGTTTTGGAAAACTTGAATAGATATAAAACAGAAACGACATGAAGAAGGCACACTATGGCCATCATACCCTGATATTTTCTTGAAAATGGAGCGGGAGTTCATCATAGTTTTCCGACAGCTTGAAGTAGAAAACGAAACTCATTCCTTCTCCGTCATATTCATGTTGAAATAGTGCAGGGGGATAGAGCGGTATCTGGTTATCGAAGCAATAAGAGAGTTAAAAAACAATTCGAAAATGGCAGCCATATGCCCATATATATACAAGCAAGTTGCATCCGGGGGAAGATCC
The DNA here is from genome assembly GCA_954870635.1 of Arctium minus. Lineage (NCBI taxonomy): Eukaryota > Viridiplantae > Streptophyta > Magnoliopsida > Asterales > Asteraceae > Arctium > Arctium minus. The sequence continues at coordinate 3,230,697 of OX941092.1, read as the reverse complement.
AGATTTTGTTTCATTTGTAGCACAAAAAAATTAACGTAATATAAAATAAAACAAAACAGGTAGGGCCCTTATTGTTTTGTGGGATTTGGAATGGGATTCCATACCAATCCCGCGTTTGGTTTGAAGGGAAGTCCGGAATTGAAATTCCACAAGATAAACTTGGTAATTGTGTATTGTATTATTGTGTGAAACACGATTACAATCAAGGGTATATATAAGAGAAACATTTACACTCTAAACCCTCTAATATAAATATGTACGTATATCACACTTATTGTCTAACATTCCCCCGCAAGCTAAGGTCGGGGAGCGACCAGTAGCTTGGACCATAATAGGAGAAACCGTTGTGAAGGTAGCGGCTTAGTCAACACGTCTGCAATCTGATCATCTGTAGATATAAACTGAACTGAGAGCTTCCGTTGGGCAACCATTTCTCGAACAAAGTGAAAGTCCACTTCTACATGCTTGGTACGGGCATGAAATACAGGGTTAGCTGAAAGATACGTAGCTCCAAGATTATCACACCATAAGGTAGGAACCGATTTCACAAGAACCCGAAGTTCGCGCAGCAGTGTTTGTAGCCATGTGAGCTCAGCAACAGTATCGGCTAGAGCCTTGTATTCAGACTCTGTTGACGACCGAGAGACAATCCGTTGTTTTCGTGCGGACCATGATACTAGGTTTGAACCAAGATAGATAGCATATCCCCCGGTGGATCGACGGTCGTCGGGGCAACCAACCCAGTCTGCATCTGAGAAGCCAGTCAGAGAGTTGTAAGCAGAATCAGTGTAAGCATGAAGGATTGTGCCGGAATCATGCATGATTCGTAAACCATAGTCAGCAGTGCCCTGCAAGTAGCGAAGAATCCGTTTGACTGCAGTCCAATGATTTTCAGTGGGGGAGTGCATAAATTGGCAGACTTTGTTGACCGCAAAAGTGATATCCGAACGAGACAATGTGACATACTGAAGGGCACCCACAATTTGGCGGTATTTGACCGGATCAGCAAACGTAGCACTATCACCAAGAGCAAGATTAGCAGTAGTGGTCATAGGAGATGAAACTAGTTTAGCATTAGACAAGTCTGCACGTTGCAAGAGTTAAAGGATGTATTTCCTTTGTGATAGAAGCATATCATGACCCTGACTGGTTACTTCAATACCGAGAAAATAAGACAAGCGACCCATATCCTGAACAGCAAAGGATTGGCTAAGACGTTGTACCACTTTGTCAATAGCCCCCGGATTGTTTCCTGTCAAAAGAATGTCATCAACATAAACTAGCATGCAAAAGCGTGCAACCCTGAGTTTATCCTCAGTGGCCACAAGTGCTGCTAGTGGGGCTCGAACTCGGGTTGAGCGCTATGAACTCCCCAAGGCCCTAATTGTCAGGGATTAGTCTGGGTCATAGGCCCAGGATACCCTTTCCAAAAAAAAACATAGACTAGCATGTACAAAATGGTGTCCCTATGGGAGTAAATAAACAAGGAAGGGTCCGTCTTAGAGCCTTGAAAGCCAAGAGAATGAAGGACCGTAGAAAGGCGATGAAACCACGCTCTAGGGGCCTGCTTTAATCCATATAAGGATTTGTGAAGTAGGCAAACATGGTCGGGTTTGGCCGGGTCAACGAACCCTGGTGGTTGTTGCAGATAAACTGTCTCGTTGAGATCACCATGTAGGAAGGCATTTTACACATCAAGTTGCCTTAGGAACCATTTCTGTGTTACGGCCAGAGATAGAACAACACGGATGGTGGTCGATTTGACCACGGGACTGAATGTCTCCTGATAATCAATGCCTGGTTGTTGCCGAAACCCTTTGGCAACTAGTCGTGCCTTGTAACGTTTTATTGCCCCTGTTTGGTCCCTTTTCAATTTGTATACCAATTTGCAATCAACAATGTTGGAATTCGGAACACGTGGCACTAGTGTCTATGTACCATTCCGCATCAGTGCCGAATACTCGTCAGCCATGGCACTACGCCACTGAGGATACCTGTTAGCAATAGTAAAGGTGGCCTGTTCGGTATCAGGTGAAGGAAGTTGGGTATGGTATGAGGAGGCATTGTAGGGTTTGGTCGGTTTGGGATTTGGGCGTAGGTTGGATGGTCGAGTACAGATGGGTTGTTCAGTGGTAGAGGAGGGAGGGGGGGTAGGGGTAGGCTGAGGTGGTGGTTCTGTGACTTTGGAACGGCAGTGATAGGTCTGAATGATGGGTGGTTGGGCCGTGGGAAAGGCATTGGGAAGGGTGGTGGTAGGTGGTGTTTCGTGTGGGACAGATTGCACGGTGGGTATTGTTGAGGGTGTTGGTTCTGGTGGAGTAGGATGTGTATTAGGTTCAGTGGAGGGTGGATCGGTGGGTGGGAGGTCAGAATTGGTATAGGTGGAGACGTAGGGATTTGAGGTGGTTGGAGTAGGGGTGGGTGTAGGAGATGTTTGGAAAGGAAATGATTGTTCATTGAATCGAACATGACGGGCCACGTAAATACGATCAGACTGTGGGTCGTAACACCGATAGCCATGATGAGTGGTGTTGTAACCAAGGAACACACAAGGTGTAGAACGAAAGTCCATTTTGTGTTTATTGTATGGACGGAGATGAGGGTAGCATTGACATCCAAAAACCCGAAGAAAGAAAAAATCAGGTTTGTGCTTGAACACATGTTCAAAGGGTGAGGTGTTTGAGTTGGTTCTTGATGGCATTCGATTAATAAGATAGACTGCGGTGTCGAAAGCAAAATGCCAAAACCGTTGTGGAACATGGGATTGAGCGAGCAAAGTAAGGCCGGTTTCAACAACATGTCGATGTCGTCGTTCAACAAACCCATTTTGCTCGCTTGTATGTGGACATGAAAGGCGATGGGTGATGCCGAGAGGAGAGAAGAACTGGGAGAGATTCCGAAACTCGCCACCCCAGTCGGTTTGGACAGATTTTAGTTTGGTTTGAAAATGCCTTTCAGCCATCGCAAGGAACCGTTTGAAAGTGGCATAAACATCAGACTTTGATTTTAATGGAAAAATCCACATAAATTTGGAGTAATGATCAACACATAGCAGAAAATAATTGTGACCATCAAAAGAAGGAACAGGAGCGGGGCCCCATACATCACAGAAAACTAAATCCAAAATGTGCGAACTTTTATAAGTAGATGGTAACAAATGAAGTTTGGACGATTTGCCAACAGAACATGAGTCACAAAAAACACTAGCACATTTATTTTGTAAAGGTAAATTGTATTTAGACAGCATGGACTTCAAAAGCTGTGGATGTGGATGTCCAAGTCTTTGGTGCCATGTAGTGAAAGAAGCACGAGTGATGGAAAAGGACATTTTTTGAACATGTTGAGTCTGAGGAAGACGGAAGGAGTAGAGACCACCATTACTTGGACCCGTGAAGAGGAGAGTGTGTGTAAACTTGTCCTTTACGGCAAAGAAAGTAGAGTGAAATTCAAAATACACATGATTATCAAGACAGAATTTTTGGACAAAAAGTAGGTTTTGTTTTATGTCAGGTACGTGTAGTATGTTTGTAAGGGAAAAGGTTTTGTTTGGTGAAGAAAGATGTGAGGAACCAATGTGTAGGATGGGTAAACCCTTACCATTGCCAACGTGAAGGTTGTCCTCACCGTAATAGGCCTCAGAGTTATCGAAGCTAGATAGGTCCGGTGCAACATGATGGCTAGAGCCAGTGTCCGGAAGCCAAGCTTGTGACCGGTACTCTGTAAAGTTGGCAGAAGGTGGTTGTCCCGTCCTCATAGTGGCAGGGTCGCGATTAGGGCAAAGAGACGGGATATGACCAATCCCACACCTGTTGCATGTGCCAAAAACAGTGTTTTGATAACTAAATTGATTACGATTACCTCCTCCTTGACTTCTGTTGTTGTAGTTTTCGCATTCACGTCTAAAATCACGTCTATGGCCACGGTTATTCCCATATCTGTTGGTGTAAAAGGCCTGTGCAGGTTGTGCATTAACAGGCTTAACTTGAAGACCAAATTGTGACAGAAGCTATTGAATCGCTTGAAGCTTATTCACGTTCACGTTCATGCCGGAAAACACTGTTCATGTCGGAAACACTGTTCACGTCGGAAACACTTATTCACGTCGGAAACACTGTTCACGACGGTGGCTGGCAGAAATTGGGACGGCTGCTATTAGGGTTTTGGGAGCGCGGCTATTAGGGTTTTGGAGCGGCGGCTATTAGGGTTTTAGGAGCGGTGGCTCTGATACCAAGATAAACTTGGTAATTGTGTATTGTATTATTGTGTGAAACACGATTACAATCAAGGGTATATATAAGAGAAACATTTACACTCTAAACCCTCTAATATAAATATGTACGTATATCACACTTATTGTCTAACACCACAAACATTAGCTTTAGAAATCCATAGGGGTAGTTGGTATTTCACGGGATTTCATAAGATTTGTTTATAATATTGTTCTAAAATATAATAAAAACATTCTTTTGTAATAATAAGTTAATAAAAGTAATTAATCATTTTTATAATTATTTATAATTTGTTTTTATAAAGTATCTATAAAGAATGGAATTCAATTCCATTCCAAATCCTACAACCAAACATACCAAATATTCCAAATCCTTCCATGAAATTGAAATTCTAAACCAACCCCCCCCCCTTCCTTACGGTTTTTATTGTTAACCATGAAACTCAAACTTAAGCTTCGATATGCTACCATAGCCTCTCAATTTTCTAGCAACAATGCCCAGTGGTAGCACATAATCAATCACAGTGGTAGCACTGTTAAGAATCGTAAATAATTTTACACTACGACGGAATATATAAGTGGTAGCCTATGCCAACACTTCCTTATGGATCCGCCCATGGTTGCATCCATATAGAAAAGTTTTGTCCAAATTACATGGTACAAAGTGAAGATTTGCGTACATCTTACCCTCCTCAGACCCTACCTTCGGGTGGGATATTCTGAGTCTGTTTGATTTGGTTTGATTTACATAGTATAGAGTGAAGCCACTCGAATCAAGATCAAGTTTACGTATATCCTACCCACCCTTGTACCCTACTTTCGAATGGGATATACTAGGTTTGTTTGATTTGGTTTATAGAGTTCAGGGTGAGCAACGCTTGTGTTTTTCTTCAAAAAGAGGATGTCTTAATATCATGCAATCGAATCGTATTTAACTAGTTGAAGCAAAATATGAAGTAGAAGGATATACCTGAAGATTTACAACGAGTAAAGAAGGGATTTTTCCCGATGATTCGATAGTTGGAAGTTCAAGAAGGCGTGCAATATGATCGATTTTTCGTGGAGACAAGAATACATCAACACCAATGGGATAGAAAGCGGCTTGATTTGGAGCACTTTCTTTCTTTTTATCTCTGCCAAATTAAAAGGAGCAGCATACTATCTATTAGGATCAATAGTCACATAATAATATTTGCAGAAAAGCCATTTCCTAACTACCTGCATGTCCTAATCGTTTTTCTGCACTAGTTGTGTATCCATGCGATGCAATAGGATACAAGATTTTATTGTAAACCAAGAAAGGAAAATTAATGCAATTTCTCATCAAAAAAAAAATTATGTTCGAATAAAATAGAAATTACAAGTGATAGTAATTTGATGATTCTGTTAAAGAACCCCAAAAGAATATATCATATTGGTGTAAAATTAAAGATTTATAAGATTTTCATTTTTTTGCTAGAATTTGTTCAATTCAAAATTTTAATTTAATTTAGAAATTTTAGATTTTAAAATAAAGATGTAACTTATTTTAGTTTTAATTATGAAGTTTTTTTTGGATAAAGATAATGATGGAGTATTTTGTTATATTAGTATCACGCAATGATTAACCTGTATTTGAACATGCTTATCCGTTGGTTATTAGTTAGTTTTATGGAGTTCAAAGAGCATTAAAAAATTGACTCTATGTGATAATTACTTATAAAATTGAAATTTAAGGGGTCATGAATTACTAAGTTATACTTAATGCTTAATAGTTGTTTTTAATTGCTACCTAAATGTTTTATAAAATGGATATAAGGACAAGGTTAGTAGACTAGTTTACAGTCCAAATCAGGCTCCATATCCAACAAGTATCACTTAGGTAAACAAGAATATACATACATATATATATAAGACTAGGAGCATCTACAATGGAGCTTATTGGAGAGCTTTTTGGCCACATAGGATAGTGAAAAAGCTCCTTAAAGAAACCATTTTTTAATGTAACTCTACAAGCACTCAATAAGCTTGTTTTGCTTTGGCCACCTACGCTTGTGGGTCCTACCTTTTTTTTAGGAAAAAAACTCAAATAAACAGCTTGCCATTGTGGATGCTCTAAGCTCCTTACATTTGAAAGTGGTAATCTTGAGATAATAGAATGTAAAGAACATAAGCAGTATATCAATCTTATACCTTAAATAATTATGTCCCCGGACTTTAAAAGTACTTGGCTCAAGCGGTGACCATGAATCCGACAATTTCTTCTCAATGGGACAACATGGAACTTGAGAACCCGCAGTTGGCCTTTGCAGAACCGCCTTTGGGGAGACTGAAACATAAAAAGAATGCTACTCTTTAGGGTGGAGGTCAAATCAGCGTACATCTCACCCCAGACCCCGTCTCGGGGTGGGATATAATGGGCTCGTCCGGTTTTCTTTGGAACAGAAAGAAAAAAAAAAGAACAACATCCCAAAAACCATTTGGGTTTAACAAACATAAAGAGCAATAAACAAGAAGGTAGGGGTCACGAGTCTTACATACGGAAAGATTGGATTGCCCTTCCCTCCATTTAAAGGAAAGCATGGAAGTAACTTTCTTCTTTGCACTTGGAGGGCTTGAGCATGGCGATTTACTCTTTACATCTGTGGAGGTGGTGCAATTAAGACAAGGGAGACAATTATTTTGCAGAATACCAAAATTTTGAGATCCATTGTCGTATATTGTAGAGGTTCCATCTATGGAAGATGGTGGTGCTTCACTCGGTTTTATTAGTGAATCGGAGGCGGAGAAGGTAGCATTGTTGGCATGATCGGAAAATCTCGGAGTCACGGATGCACTAATGGACCCATTTTGAGATATAATGTCTGCGTAATCAATAAGAAGCAAATTAGCATAGTGAGCGGCCTCCACGATTTAGGCTACATTTGGCAAATTAGTTGATAAGCTAGTTGTTGGCTTATAAACTTGTCATGTTTGGTAAAAACTACTCCCACCGTCCCAAAATGAATGTCTACGATGAAAAAGGCACAAAGTTTTAGAAATGTGTAATTATTACACTTTTTAATTAAATAAATGACAATTTTACCTTAATTATAGAGAGAGAAATTTTCTCCACCTCACAATTAAGGGTAGAATGGGAAAGTGCATTTATCTTAAAGTAGACACTTATTTTGGGTCAAATTAAAATAGTAATGAAGACACTTATTTTAGGACGGAGGGAGTAGTTGATAAGCTAGACGGCAGTGTAAAAAGACCTAAAAGAACATGTTGAAAAAAATTAATGGAAAATATAAGGGGCATAATTGGAAAAAAAAAATGGAAAAAGTCCCCTTAGAGTTTCTTGAAACGCTACTTGAAGTAGTTTTTCAAAAAGCTAACTTATGGCTAACCGAACGTGTATTTTTCAATAAGCTCGAAATATAAGCTAGCTTTATGGTTGCCAAACATGGCCTTGGATACTTGAAGATACACTTGTCAAGTTTGAGGCAAAAATGCTACTAAATGTCAACATCTATTTAATAGGAATGACTCGATTCTTTTAAAGAAAGTTTGATGGTTACATTAAAGTTCATAAATACTAAAAACAGAAGGTTTTGGTGTTAGGTTTGAAGCAGAATCCATCAAGTTTGATCTTGAAGATAAGTAAGTTTGGCCATCAAATTTGAAAATATACCTCTTTTCCCGAATAGGAAGGATTCATTGACTATTAAAACTAAAAACACCTCTTACCATCTTGAGTGCTGTAGAAATCTTCATCCCCATCAGAATCAGTCCCAATTGTAGTATCGTACCAAGATTCCGAATTCCCTGATAACACCACATAGTTTATAACGGAATTAATTACCTTCGAGATGAATTCATAAGCTTAGTTTTTAACAAAGAATGCCGTTCATTATCAAATTCTATTAGAAGCTCATTTGTTACCTTTTAACTTAGGCACCGTTTACTAAAGAACATTACTCGGTAAGCGCTTACCGGGTGTCACTTACCTTTTCTTTTTGGAAGGGTGTCACTTACCTTATTGGGTGAACCGAGAATCTTACCGAGTAAGAGGCATAGCAAGGACCGAAAGTGAGGGAAAAGACTAATCCCTGTAAGCGCTCGCTTACCAGCTAAAAGACACTTACAAACGATCTATTTTGATGGCCAAGAATGTTATCTAATAAGTTACGTGAAGGTGGTGACTCCTGCCTGTAAGAGTTTGGTGGTAAATGGCCCCTAAGGCCCCGTTCATTTATCCCATTTTCTTCCATCCTAAAATGGTCTCATCCTCCATTCTAAAAATGGACCCACAAATTGAAATTGTTACAGAAAACTGATATAAGGTCTAATGCATTGATATCAAAACACCATTAGCATGAGTTCCATCAAAATTTTCCTCTTCTTTTAATGGTCAGCTGCCTCTTGAGCCCACAATAGCAGGTAGCTAATATCAGCCAGAATGTAGCAGAGCTGTAGGCCTAAATTTTGATACCAATTTAAACAATATGATGATCATAATCATACAAATGACAGAGAGTACTGAAATAATTAGAAAGCTTTACAAAAATAATTGAGTAACAGAATCAAGAAGCAATTGGACATAGTGTAGATTTCAATCTCCTGATGATGACTAACAAGAAACCCCTAATTCCGAATTTGAATAAGCAATGAAATCGAAGAAATTAGGGTTTCAATGAATACCTTGAAATGTAGGATTACGATACGAACGACGATCCATGGAGTTAGATGCGACTGCAGAAGGATCGACTTTGTTCCTGGATGAATACCGATTGTTAGCATCTGTCTTCGATTTCCTACCGATTCGTCTTCTTCGTCTCCTTCCATGTGTTCTTCCTTGTAATTTCGGTGTTGTTTCTCCATCTGCAACATCTCCCCGTTTCTTATGATCTAATCCAACACCAACGCATCCTTTCGCCTTCGATCCACATACTCCCATCTCTCTCTCTCACACACACACACACAAAAACACCAAGAACACACACAGTAGGAAGAGCAGCAGAAGCAGCAGAAATCAACGAAGATGATGATTGATTGATTGATCAAAACAAATCTGTTTTTACACACAATATCGGCATCGATCCACTTGTTAATCCCCTATTTGAGGATGAAATCGTCGTCGTGGAGATGAATTTTGGATGGATTCCAACAAGTCTCCGCGTACTTACATACGTCTTTGAATCCAACACGACATATCTTAACTTCACAATTGAAAAATCAAAATCAAAATCAAAAAAACAAACAAGAAAAAGATAGAAAGATAAAATCGAAAGCAATTACACGATCGACGTGTAATTTGCTCAACCTACTACTACCGATTGGAACAAATTCAGAGTAAAGAAATTGAGCAGGCAGTAAAGCAGATGGTCTGTAAAAATTGAAAATGAGTGATTGAGATTTTAGGGTTTAAATTTGGCAGCACCTGCAGCTGCAGTGGTCGACCATGATTGTGTTTCTCCTGTAGGACAATCGTGTTCCCACTATCTTTAAAGCATTGTTTGCTTTAATTATCGAATTGATCGATCAAAGGGTTTATTTGGATTTTGATAAGAAATTTATTTATTATTCCACTAGCATATACCGCGCGATGCAGCGGAATGTGAGTAAAGAACGAACAATTAATGCTACTTTCTTATAGACATGTCATCAACAATAAACCATGACCTAAGAATCACAACTTATGAAACCATAAACTCATAAAGATATTCAATAATTAGTTTATATTACAATTATTGACGAAAAAAATTATAATGATATAATTTATAATAAGAATGAAAGGTATTTTACAATTATGTATTTTTAATATGCTAACGGTGAAAAAAAATAAAACGTATAGATAGAAAACAAACTAATTCACAGATATTCATAGTTTTTAATAGTACGGTTAAATTAAAAAATATTCAATATTGGGCTCGTTTTGAAGATATAGACGAGACGATTATAATGATATAATTTGTAAAAAAAAAACGTATTTTTTCATTGCATTTTTTTTCCATATACGATTATTTGTGTTAACATGATAAGGGTGTAAAATAAAAAATGAAAAAAACAAGAAATATAAAATAAATTAAATAATTAATTATAAGGGTGGTAAATGTAATATTTAATTTTAATGGATTTCCAATTCCCTGTCACATCACATCACATCTTATTTTATTTTTAATTCATAGTTACAGTTTTGGTCCCGGAACTTTTTTGATAGATTTACTTTTTACTTTTACATTTTATATTTTATATTTTACATTTTCATTATATTAACACATATAAGCATATATTAACTAAAATACGTTAAAAATAATTTTTAATTTTAACAAGTTACACCATTATAATCGTCTCGTCGATACCTTCGAAATGAGCACAATATTGAATATTTTTTTATTTAATTATATTATTATATGTCATATATTATACCTTGGTTAATCGATTTTTTTAAAAGAGAAAATGCATTACATCGAACGTAAGTTTTAACATCAAGATAATAAACATAATAAATATATTGCGTATTTTTTTATTCCAACAGATTCCAACTTTGATAATTCATTTAAATCAACATATTCACGAGTACGAGTACGCTCTATATATTCTTCATTCACATCTAATCTACGTTTTTATGGGATAATCCACGACATTGCATCTGGAAGTGCATGACGTGTCCAATGGTGTATGAGTGTGGGCATTGGATAATCTCCTTTTAATACCCAGTTAGTTCACCCATTAACTCTGTACGGATAGTGTCTCATGACCACCGAAACAAGTAGATATGACTTGAAATTCACAATTTCCATCGCCTAATACATTTTGTACTTGTGCGATGTATGGATGAAATAAACTCGGGATTTGATCAACATATGGAGTGGGGGTTGTCGTTGGAAGTAGGAGCTATGCCTCGCTGATTCTTTATGACCAAAATCTTTGGAGTTGATAAATGTTGGCGCGTTAGAATAACTGCGTTTACGAGGGTCTTCAATAATATTTTTATTTATTTCAAATCAATTACTTTACTTTATTTCAAATAATATATTATATATATGTCGAATGATTCTGTTTTCATTGATCGACATGTGATATCCCAAAATAATCGAAATTTGTGATATCCACAATTAATCACATGTGATATCCACAAAATACAACGTAATTATATATGTTAATGTGATATGTTAAAACGTATTTTTTAACATATTTTTAACATATAATTAAATAATTAAATAAATAAATATTCAATATTGGACTCATTTCGAAGGTATCGAAGAGACGACTATAATGGTGTAACTTGTTAAAATTAAATATTATTTTTTTAACGTATTTTAGTTAATATATGCTTATATGTGTTAATATAATGAAAATGTAAAATGTAAAACTAAAAGATATAAAGTAAATCTATCAAAAGAGTTAAAGGACCAAAACTGTAACTATGTATATCAATAACTATTTTTCAAGAACCGTTTAAGCCCTTAAATATATAGTAGAGATGATCAAAATCCAAGTAATGATCTATATTTATGTATGGAAAGATTGTTCAACCCATCAAGCGTAATATATTAGGGGTTGTTCGTTGTTGCTGAATCGTTTGGGGTAAAATGATTGAGGGGTTGGATTGATTAAGAGGTTCTTAGAGCATCTCCAGGAGCTTCTCCATGTTAGAGAAAATGAAATAAATTGAGATTTTATGTGTAAAATGAGCTCCAACAGCTTCCCAAAACTTTCTCCAAAATGGAGAAAGTGAGAGAGAGAATACATTTTTCTCCAAATTTGGAGATATCCACAAAAATGATTACCAAGTGTTTATGCCAAAAATCTCCCAAGGATAATTTAAGGTAAATGTGGAGCTAAATCCAACCAAAGGAAGTAACTTTAATAATCGGACGACAATATTAAACTTAAAGAGAAAGAGACGAGAGAATTGGTGACGCGGAAAACCCCTAAAATGGGTAAAAACCGCGGACGAGTTTGAGTCGTCGTGCACTATGGACGTCAATCAGGGACGTCGTCCTTGTTAACAAGTGTTACAAATGAAACGTAATGTAAAACAATACAATAAAGTTAAATCGGTCGTGCGTCGTGTGTAATCAGACTTCTGTCGTGCGTCGTACGACAAACAGCAGAAGGTCTTATGAACTTCAAGAGAAACTGAGTGAGCTTGAGAGTGTAATTTGTGAGCTTGTAAAGTCTGAGCATCAGATGTCCCAATGTGAGGTTCCAGCTTCGTATTTATACTCCATCTTTGTGTTTCCCAAGTCTTTGAATGTACATGACCGTTTCTGATCATTGATGATAGCGTCCGTTACGCTAATTGCTATTAATGACGTCTTCCGTTACAATCTCTAGTCATGAATGCCTTTAAATTATGCATTTAAACATAATATAACGTATGCTGTCAATTAGTAACTGAAATCAAGTCGTACGATGATATTTGTCGGATGGATACTTGATCGTTTTAGTCGAGGTCGCCTGAAGAAAGGGCGTTCTTCACCTTCTGTCGCACGACCATGGTCTGTTGGACTTTTTTACCCAAACAGTTTGCCCCCAAATTTAAAATTCAAGCGGCAATTTTTTTTTGAAATTTAAATTTTAAAATCGTGACACGTGTTATAAAAGAAACACGGGTAATTCTAATAGAGCCAAATTGGTTCGTTTCCAACTAGATAATGACGTCATCCTCTGCAAAAATAACCATTTAGACAACTAATGAGGGACAGGTGTCACGTTTTGGAATGACGTACTCGAGTGCTTCGCCTGACACGGGTGACACGTGTCAATTGACGATTGACGATCTGATTTCCCGGTCGATTCAGTTTCCAAATTTACAATATAAATAAGGATTGTTTTCAATCCTTTCCTTCTTTATGCTTATGTTTCCTAGAAAATACATATCTCCGGCGAGATTTCCGAGCGACCAGAATCCTTTCCATTCTAAATTCGAGGTTTAGACCATTATTTAAGGTACGATTTTCAGTTCTTCTTTCTGTGTCGATTTATGCATAAGAAATCCATAGCTAAAAAGCCTAGGAAAGCTTGGGATTTTCTTAGTTACTGGTGAGCAACTGTGAGCATTCCTGATTTCCAAATGTCGAGTGAACCTGTGAGTATCTATAAGGAAGAAGAAAACTTAGATTATTTCAAAAAATTAGCTAGGATTCCTGACGGAGTCAATCTGGTGACACCGGAGGATTTAAGGCCGGATGAAGTTCCGAAGGGATATGGCGTTTTATATGAGTATCCCTTCAAAATAGGTTTTTCTTGGTCATTCAGTCCCTTGGTCAGAGAGTTTCTGGAGGCTTTCGACTTATCACCTGGACAGTTGATGCCTCAATTCTGGCGAATTGTTCAGGTAGTCGATCGTCTTACGGCCGACTGGGGGGCTCCGTTCAATTTGAACGACCTTCTATCCGCTTATAGCGTTCGAGCGGATAACTATCATAGATATAGTTTATTCCCTCGAACGAAGGGAGACACCGTACTGGTGCATAATACTGCGGTGAACGACCGTGGTTGGAAACGCCAGTATGTGTTTGTCCAAGTGGCGTCTGTAAGCGACAATGACAGCCAATGGTTGTCGTCTGGTTGGAATGAATCGGGTAGGTTTAATACTTTTGTCGTGCGTTTTTGTCGTGCGTTTTTGTTGTTTATTCTAATGTATTTTCTTGTATGTCTTTATCAGTTATCGACTTCACTAAGGTGAAGCCAAATATCGATTCTCATCAGAAGATTCAAAGGATACTGGAGAGAAGTATCACTGATCGCTCGTTTTCCGTTCGGTCGAACGACGAGGAGGACGAAGTCGTCCTAGTTGCTGAAGTTACACCTGCCGAGGGTTCTCATCAAGGAGAGGAGAGAGAAGAAGAAGAAAGAGAAGAAAGGAGAGATGACTGGTACGTCGCTTGACGACATTTTCGTAATTTGCATTTCATGTCCTTTCTAATTTCTCCATTTTGTCCAGAAGATTCATCTACGAAGTCGGCTGCTCAAAGACGGGCCGAACAGTTGGAGCTTGCCCGTCAGGGCAGAGAGAAATCGAAGAAGAGATCTGCTCCTCCCGCGGGGGTGGATCCAAAGCGTTCTCGAGGCAAACCCCGGACTTCACCAAAGAAGACGGGCGATGCCACTCTGTCGTCCCTTTCAGAGGCGACTTTAGCGAAGGACACCGTTGCTGGGGTCGAGTTTGGAGGCTCGACCAAGGTGACGATGGATGCTCCCTTGTCGGGGGTGTCGGGCGTTAATAAGCCCATCTTCGAAGCTCCTTCTTTTTCTTCAAAGGAGGAGAAGAACAAGGAGAAGGTGGGAGAGACAATATTCAAAGTCACTCTCCCATCTGACTTCATGGTTAATGACGTCCTTGAGAGGGACGTCATTTTTCCGCACTTGGGGAAGTTTCTTCTCCCGACCTTCCGCGACCGCTATAACGATTCTCGGGTCGAAGATACGGGAGCACATGCCGCTGATCTTTCCTTCATGGTAAGCCTGTATTATTTTTTATTTTCTTTGTTACTTACTTGTTATGGTTTTTTAACCTTTTCTTTGCTGCCTTGCAGGCTTTTCAAGCGTGTCTGAGCTTTTACGCTCAGACAGAAGGTCTCAGAGCGGCCTTCCCTGACGTACAAAAAAAGCTGACGAGGCTCTTGAAAAAGAGAAGGTCGCCTTAGAGGCGGTCGAGGCCGAGAAAATGAAGGTCGAGAGCCTTAAGGCTAAACTCGTTGAAGCTCAAAATGAGAAGATTGAATTTAGGGATCGCGTCCTTGAGCTTGAGGCGCTAACGACCAAACTGCAGGTCGAGAAAATAAAGGCCACCACTGTCGCTGCTGCCTCTGCTGATGAAGTCACGTCCCTCCTCAAGAAAGTCAAGAGTTTAGAGGGCGACGTCAAAGATTTGGAGGAGGAGAATCAGCAGCTTGAAGCCTTCTCCCGTCTCACAGCCAGGGCTGTTTTGATGAGACGTCATCTAAATGGAAAAAATCCCATGGCGTCGGCCGCCGAAGAGCTCAAGACTTATCTTGAGAAAGTGGGGACTGAAAGGGATCTCGACGAGGACGACGATCTGGATGGGAGCGAAGGAGGAGAAGAGGAGGTGGTAGCAAGGACGGACGTCGTACAAGAACAATCTGACGTTCCTCCTACTTAGTTTCTTTTGAACTTTTTACCTGAAGGTCGATCGTATGTGGTCGTCCTTCATATTGACATCCTATGAAACGAAACTCTTTTTGCTTTGTCAAATGCTTATTACTTATCTTTATAAATAATCATTCATCGAATAATTTAAGTAGATAAACAGTTACATCAGTCATTCAATTGTACCATTACTTAAAAAATGAATCAACTGAAACTTTAGATTGACCTTGGGCAGTTCATAATAATGGTTTTTGGGTTTAAGTATTGAATACCAAAATGCAGAGTTTAACTTTTGTAATTTATTAATGTCGAATGTTATACGGGTGACCACATGAGTTTTACTCGACACAAAAATTTCTTAAATAAGTCGTGCGTCCCTGCGGAAAACAACATTAGCGGGGTGGTCGTTGGTTTGACCAACGACCCTCCGATGCTTAAGTCAGTAATTTTTCTTAAAAAATAATTAAAAGAAACTAACTTCACATATTTAAAAGTAATACCTCTTTAGATGAACTGCATTCCAGCTTCGTGGGATATTTTGACCATCAAGGGTCTGGATTCTATAAACTCCTTTACCCACGACACTAGAAATTTGATAAGGATCTTCCCACTTAGTGGAAAGTTTACCTGCATTAGGCTCTTGAGTGTTTTGAAACACTCGTCGTAGGACGTAGTCGCCTTCTTGAAAAACTTTGACCTGGACATTTTTGTTGAAATGTCGTTCGACAGTTTGTTTTTGAGACGCCATGCGAATGTGAGCAGCTTCTCGAAGTTCCTCTAAGGCGTCGAGGTCATAACTTAGGTCCACTAAATTATGCTCAACGGACGTATGTCTTGAAGTCGGTAGTCGTACCTCAATAGGTAACACAGCTTCACATCCATAGACTAAGGAAAAGGGAGTCTGTCCTGTGGACGTACGAGGTGTCGTACGATTAGCCCATAGAACGGAAGGCAATTCTTCCACCCACTTTCCTTTGGCAGCTTTAAGTCGTTTCTTGAGTGAATTAATGATAGTTTTATTGCTCGACTCGGCTAAACCATTCGACTGTGGATATCGAGGCGTCGATGTTACCAACTTGATGCTCCTTTCTTCACAAAATCTTCGCGTTCGGTCACTGATGAATTGTGTCCCGTTGTCGCACGTTATTTCAGATGGAATTCCAAACCTACAAATGATGTTAGTTTGGATAAAAGAAACGACTTCTTTGTCCCGAACCTGGGAAAAAGCCGCTGCTTCGACCCATTTAGAAAAATAATCTGTTAAAACTAAAAGGAATACCTTTTGCTCGGGGGCAGGTGGTAATTTCCCAACAATATCCATTCCCCATTTCATAAAGGGCTATGGAATCAAAGTCGAGTGCAAAGGTTCAGAAGGTTTATGTGACATACCTGTGTGTCTTTGACATGCGTCGCATAACTGCACATACCTGGTCGCATCTTGTCTTAACGTTGGCCAATAGTAACCTTGTCTTGATATCCGGTTGGCTAAACTGCGGCTTCCAGAGTGATTTCCACATTCTCCATCGTGCATATCCTGTAAAATTTTGTGTACTTGCGCCTTGTTGGTGATACATCGCAGATTCAGACCAGTCGAAGACCTTCGATACAATTGTCCTCTAATCATAATGTATCTTGATGCTTTAAATCTAACTTTTCTCGCTTCCATTCTATCATCGGGCAATTGATCGTGCTCTAAGTAATTTCGAATGTTGTCCGACCAAGAATTTTCCTCTTCAATTGGTGCGACTGAAATATTATCATCCTCCTTGATGGACGGGGTTGTAAGATGAACTACTGGGATATTGTCGAATGTCGTTCGACTAAGTGTTGACCCCAAATTGGCCAGTGCATCGGCTTGAGTGTTCTGATCTCTTGGTATTTGCTCGATTACAAAGCGACTGAACTTCTTTGCTTCATCTTTTACTATTTTATAATAGGCAATCATCCTTGAATCTTTTGCTGCGAACTCTCCATTTATTTGGTTAACAACTAGGGACGAGTCACTTCGGACGTGCAGACGTGTTGCCCCCAAGTCGTGAGCAATTTTGATTCCTGCAATCAGTGCTTCATACTCTGCCTCATTATTTGTTGCTTTGAAATCGCACCGTATGGAATATACCATTTTGCCCCCTTGTGGGGACTGTAGGACGACACCCAAGCCTGTGCCACGTATATTCGCCGAACCATCAACGTCGAGCGTCCACGTAGTGTCGTGCAAAGTCGCCACAATTAACTTGTCGGACGTCATTGTGCTTTCCAGTTCTGGACTGAAATCTGAGACGAAATCTGCCAAGACCTGTGACTTGATCGCCGTTTTGGGCTTGAAATCCATATCAAAACTGCTGAGGTAAATACTCCACTTAGCTAATCGTCCTGTTAATTCGGGTTTTCTTAACACAGACTTTAAAGGAAAATTAGTTACCACAATTATAGGATGTGATTCAAAATAATGTCGTAGCTTTTTAGCAGCTATGACTAATGAAAGTAAAAGTTTTTCTATAGACGAATACCTGGTTTCAGCGTCTAGTAGAGTCTTACTTACATAGTAAATTGGCAGTTGTCGTCTGTCGGTTTCTCGTATAAGAACTGCACTTACCGAATTAGTGCTGACGGCTAGGTAAAGTTGAAGGACTTCACCTTTCTCAGGTTTAGAGAGAAAAGGAGGCGACATCATATATTTTTTGAGTTGCTGTAACGCTTATTCGTGTTTGTCAGTCCACTCAAAACCTTTATTTTTTCGTAGGACATTATAGAATAAATGACATTTGTCGGACGATCGAGAGATGAAACGGTTCAACGCTGCTATCCGTCCTGTGAGACGTTGAACTTCTTTAAAATTTCTGGGCGATTTAAGCTCGACAATTGCTTTAATCTGATCTGGATTAGCTTCGATTCCTCGTCGTGTGACCATATACCCGAGAAATTTGCCAGCTCGAACTCCAAAAGAACATTTCGTCGGATTCAGCTTCATCTTGTACTCACGCAAGATGTTGAACGACTGCTTCAAATGTCCGATATGATCGTCCGCATGTTTCGATTTGACAAGCATGTCGTCGATGTACACTTCCATAGTATTGCCCAAATGTTCTTTGAACATCATATTCACCAATAGTTGATATGTCGAACCTGCATTTTTAAGACCAAAAGGCATTACTTTATAACAATAAATACCTTTATCTGTCATGAAAGCTGTTTTCTCCTGGTCGTCAGAATGCATCAATAACTGGTTATACCCAGAATATGCGTCCATGAACGTGAGTAACTCATGTCCTGCTGTAGCGTCGACCATAGAGTCGATATGTGGCAATGGAAATGGATCCTTCGGGCAAGCTTTGTTAAGGTCCGTAAAATCAATGCAGACTCGCCACTTGCCATTTTTCTTTTGAACAACTACAACATTAGCGAGCCAATCTGGATACTTGACTTCTCGTATTTTTCCTGTTTTAAGCAAATTATCAACTTCGTCGTTGATAACCTTATTTCTCTCAGGAGCAAATTTCCGTCTTTTCTGTTGAACGGGTTTGAATGATGGATCGATGTTGAGTTTATGAGAAATAATACTCGGATCGATACCCACCATGTCTTCGTGCGTCCAGGCGAAGCAATCATAGTGGTCCTGCAAAAAAGAAATTAGTTGCTTTTTGAAGGAAGGGTCGAGCGTCGAACCTATATAAACCATCTGATCAGGCTTATCCTGGTTTAGGATGACAGCTTCTAAACGATAGTCGTCGTCAGCCCCAGGAACGTCCTGGTTCTGTAATTGCTATACTGTTTGCTTCGGGGGCTTCAAGGAAACTTTGTAACATTCTCTAGCGACCTTTCTTTCACCTTTGATTTCCTGTACTCCCCATTGCGTGGGAAATTTCAGGGTTTGGTGGTACGTCGAAGGCACAACTTTCATGTCATGAATCTAAGGTCGCCCAAGGATAACATTATAAGCTGATGAGCAATCGACGACATTAAACTTTGTCTGTCTGTTGATTCCTTTAGCATATACTGGGAGTGTGATTTCCCCCATGGTGTTTGTCGCTCCACCATTAAATCCAACGAGTGTGGTCGAACGCCGTGTAATCTCGGATTTGTCGATGCCCATCGCTTTCACTGCATCAAAAAAGATAATGTTAGCTGAACTACCTCCGTCGACGAGTATCCTTTTGGTCAGACAATTCCCAATGCTCAATTGGATAATTAGTCCGTCATGATGTTTCTGATGTACGTCATCGAGATCCGCCTGGTCGAACGTCAAGGGCATAGCCTCCAATTCTGCGTCCTCTTTGAGTCGCGCCTCTTTTGGAATTGGTCGGTCGTCGGGACCGCGACTGGCATGTCTTTTAGCGGCAGAATATGTAGTTCCACAAATGTCAGAACCTCCAGTGATACAATTAATCACCTTAGCATGCTCTGGAGATGTAGGACGTGCGTCTTTCTTTTCCGTTAATTCTTGCAAGTAACCTTTTGAGTTGAGCCAGGACAACTATTTCTTTAAGGCGATACAATCATCCGTTATATTACCGAAGTCATTATGAAAGTCGCACCATTTAGTTTTGTCCTTCTTGTCGGTGTCCTTGTCATTTTTCTTTGGCCATCGTACGTTTTGCTGAAGTTGCTTCAAGGACACGACGACGTCTAAAGCTGATCCAGGGAAACCATAAGATGACACCTTAGGATACTGGACAGATTTAGAAGTCGCCGGTCCTTTCTTTTCAAATCTGACGTTTGAAATCTGCCTAGTAGGCTCCAATCGATTGGTCGACTTTGGTTTAAAGTCAGGCTTTTTAACACCTAAGCTTTTCCGGTCGCCCGAGTGTTTCTTTCTGAAAGCAAGGTCATCCTCGACCCTCATATGGGCAAGTGTCCGTACTCGTACGTCTTCAAAGGTTTCCGGAGGATACTTTGTAAGATCGAGATACAACCCGGAACTATCGTCCAGACCTCGTTTGTATGCTTCGATTGCTGTTTTTACGTCACAGTTACGGATACTAATCATCTCCGCATTGAACCGATTAAAGTAGCCCCGAATGGACTCTCCATTCTTCTGTACGACATAGTAGAGGTCGCTCGTTTGCTTCTCCATTTTTCGGCTGCTAGCGAATTGCTGAGTGAATTGATTCACCAATTCTGCAAAAGACCCAATAGTTTTAGGTTTGAGATTAATCAACCATTGTAAAGCTGCCCCGATCAAGGTCGCCCCAAAACTTTTGCACATGCAAACTTCTTGGAATTGGTACGGTATCGAGACAGTCCACATAAGTTGCTTGTATTAGGCGACGTGTTCCGTTGGATCAGTGACGCCTGAGTACTTTGGACTGAAGGTTGGGATGCTGTATTTCTTTGGAACATCTACTAACGCGATCTCATCAATGAACGGTGACGCCTGAAACCCTGCACGTGGCTCGACATCGACTGGAACTGTTGCCCCCGACAATTTGGCCAACATTGACAGGACACGTTCATTCTGCTCTTCCAGAAGCTTTAGTCTTTGTGCAACGGGATCTAAAGGAACACCATTTTAGGTACCCAATGGAACATAACCAGACCTATTGAAGCTAGTCTGCTGCGAGGCATCAGAGGCATATCCATTGAATGGAATAGAGGCCATAGGCATAGTTGGAATTATGAAAGTCGCAGGGTTAATTGATGGTGGACGAGGATAATTAGGCAATGGAGGGGGCACATTCCCAGTACCAACATAAGCATTTGTAGTCCCCGTCACATTGTTCCCATTTTGGTTTCTCAAATTCTCGATGGTTTCAGCCGCTTGTTGAGCTTGAGCTGTTAGGGCGTCAATACGAGCACGAGCAGCTGTCAACTCCATGTTCATTTGGGCTACGATATGATCTTGAGTTCCTTGGAATGCCATTATCCTGAATAACTGGAAAAGAAAACACTAAGAGAAAAACGTTAGTCCGTCGTAAGATTATTGAAGATTTCCTTTGGATGGGGCCCCACGGTGGGCGCCAAACTGTTTATGCCAAAAATCTCCCAAGGATAATTTAAGGTAAATGTGGAGCTAAATCCAACCAAAGGAAGTAACTTTAATAATCGGACGACAATATTAAACTTAAAGAGAAAGAGACGAGAGAATTGGTGACGCGGAAAACCCCTAAAATGGGTAAAAACCGCGGACGAGTTTGAGTCGTCGTGCACTATGGACGTCAATCAGGGACGTCGTCCTTGTTAACAAGTGTTACAAATGAAACGTAATGTAAAACAATACAATAAAGTTAAATCGGTCGTGCGTCGTGTGTAATCAGACTTCTGTCGTGCGTCGTACGACAAACAGCAGAAGGTCTTATGAACTTCAAGAGAAACTGAGTGAGCTTGAGAGTGTAATTTGTGAGCTTGTAAAGTCTGAGCATCAGATGTCCCAATGTGAGGTTCCAGCTTCGTATTTATACTCCATCTTTGTGTTTCCCAAGTCTTTGAATGTACATGACCGTTTCTGATCATTGATGATAGCGTCCGTTACGCTAATTGCTATTAATGACGTCTTCCGTTACAATCTCTAGTCATGAATGCCTTTAAATTCTGCATTTAAACATAATATAACGTATGCTGTCAATTAGTAACTGAAATCAAGTCGTACGATGATATTTGTCGGATGGATACTTGATCGTTTTAGTCGAGGTCGCCTGAAGAAAGGGCGTTCTTCACCTTCTGTCGCACGACCATGGTCTGTTGGACTTTTTTACCCAAACACCAAGAAAGATAAATTATTTTTTATTACATTCCACCAATGAGAAACTTTGAAATGAATTGTTTACGTGAGATAAATAATATTTTATTAAATATATAGAATGTTTTAATTATATAATCAATGATTTATCTCTAAAATGGGGAAGTTGTTGGAGATGGTTGTAAATTTTTTGGAGATTTTAACTTTTGGTTCTCTATTTTGGAAAAATTTTGGGAAAGTTGTTGGAGATGCTATTATGATATAGTGCAAAATAAAATATGGTTGTTTTGTAATTGTTCGGGATGAAATTATTGTGTGGAATGGTTAAAGGAGGCCCAAGATACAAAATCAATAAGAAGTTTTTGGAACCATTAAGAGACAAATTTTTTTTGTTTTTGCCAAACATGATTTACCTCTTAACGATTCAGAGGTTTTCTTTTAATGAAACCATTAAGAAGTAAACAAACAGTCCCTAACTTTTAACTTTTGAATCATTAAGAGGTGAATCTTGTTTGGCAAAAAAAAAATCTGACTCTTAATGATTATAAAACCCTCTGAATGATTTGTCTTGGACCTCCCTCAACCATTAAGCACCCTAATTTCATTCTGAAAAATTACAAAACAACTTTATTTCACTTTCAACTATATCATAAGTGCCTATATATGACCACTTAATCATTATGCACCAAACCATTCAGCAACACGATTTCTTGAATATTGCGAAAGTATTGCATGAGAAGTTGAGGTTAACGTGAGAAGCGTGAGAAATTGATTTGAACCGTTGATCGTTTTTAGGGGCTGTTTACCAAACGTTTATCCAGGTAAATGCTTACCAAGTTATATTACCTTAACCAATGAATATGACAATGATCAATAATCTTACATGGTAAAAGCAAAAGCAATGATTGAGAGACTTACCTGGTAAGTGAGGGCGATGACTTTTACCCAGTTAGCGCTTACCGGGTAATTTTTGCATACAATGTCGTTTTAATGAGTTAAAATTTTACCCGGTAAAATAAGTGATAACGTTGATTTAACCAATAAACGCTTACCGGATAAGTGCTTGGGTAAATGACCCCTAAACAAATGCACTCCCACGAATTGTGGTTTAGAAGGAATTGATATGATTCATCTTATCTCGGTGCATCTCATCCTAATGTGCATTCATTTCTCATCCAACGGTCGATAATCATTTCTCACGCTTTTCACGTTAAACTCAATTTCTCACCGGAACCCTACCCTCTTGAATATCGTGTAAGTTTTAAAAATTATTGAAAATTTACCCACCGTTATAGTTATTTCTTATCAATTATTTAAGTGACACGTCATCGTTAAAAATATATATTTTAATCAGATAACAACAAAACTACAATTAAATATTTTTTACTGTAACTTAATACCAAATAATTTATTAATTAAATAATTGTTGTGACTCAATAAATAAATGTTTATAATTAATAATTTATTGTGTTTTTTTTATATTCGTTAATATATTGATGTTAAATTTTAGTAAAAAGTTGAATATAATGTTATAAATATAATTTAGCAGTTCTAAGGAGGTGTTCGTATATACGAACTCCTTTTACGAACGTAACGGCTATTTTAATAAATTAAGGGAGAGAAATAGAGAATGGTTAGGAGATAAACCCGATTTTCTGAAATGGCTACTTTAATTAATCTATACTATATTATAAAAACGACATAAAAAACTCTTAATTACAACATTTTAAGCACAAGGTACAATTAATTAAAGCCAATTACTTAATTTACAATTTCTTAATGTTTTGGTACAACTTTTCCAAGCACAGTATTTCACATAATCATCTATTTATGGAATGGATACTCATTTATTAATATAAATATTTGTTTTTTTGGTGGAGGATTTTATAAAATATATTTTATATTAGCATAATCTATTTTAAATGTAGATTTTACATTTAAATCTATATTAATGAGATGTAATATAAAATCTTTTTTCTTCCGTATTTTTTTATATTACATCTCATAATGATTTTTCCATATTTTATTTTATAAATTTTTTTTACATAATGAGATGTAATATAAACTCTTTTTTCTTCCATATTTTTTTTGCTAATATAAAATCTATACGTATTTTATATTAGCATAATATAAAATCTACACGTATTTTTTTTGCTAATATAAAATCTACACGTATTTTTTTTCCACCAGCATTAAAAGAAGAAAAAAGAAGGTTGATATGAATTAAAAATAAATTATCGTATTCTTTAAAATAAAAATATTCCGCAATACTTTCCAAATTAACCAAGTGTAAAGAAAATAAAATAGAAACGATGTAAATATAAAATATTCTTCCATATTTTTAATATATTTACATTAAAATGTAAAATCGAAAATGAAAATAAAAGATTTTAAAATATTATCTACATTCACTATAAATATATATAACTTCTCTATGTATCATCCGAGTACAAAAAGAAGACGAACGGTCGGGTGTCAATGGCGAAACCTGCAACTGAACAAAAGGTATTCCACTATATTTTTGTTTATTTGAAAAACTACTTTTTTATATTTTATTTTATTTACTGAGGATTTGTTTATATTTTTCAAAACCCACAATCATATTTTTCGAAGTAGGGGAATAAGATATATATACATATCTTTATTTTTATCGACTAATACTATGAGGTTTTGAAGTCAATAGTCAGATAAATTTTCAAGTGCTACTGAGTGAATTTGAACTATACCAGTTGAGTTGTCGAGTTGAGTTGTCGGTTACAAAAGATAGAAATCATTTATTTTCTTTGTCATATTTGATGTGGGTTGAATGTTGTTAATTAATCTACAGATTTATACGTTCAAAGTGATTGTCAAGTGTTGTCGAGGAGGTTTCAGAAAAATTGCAAAATCTCAAATACATTTAATAAAATATATGCAACAGAGAAATACATTAAGAATATATGCAAGTTAACCACTTATGAAAATACATTCGTTTTTCACATTGTATTTCATTAACTGTTAACAGAGAAATTACGTTTCATTTTAACTCGGTTCAATATTCCAACAAAAAATTTATCCTCCCGTGCAATGCACGGGCCCAACACTAGTTTCCCTATAATTTAATAAAAAAATTAGGGAAATTAATTAAAATACCCGTATTTGAATCCCGTATTACCAATATGCCCCAAATCTCTCTCATTTTGCCGAAATACCCCTTTTTCCGGGATCCGTGGCCGGGATGCTTACCAATCCCGGGGTTACATTCAAAAGACGATGTGAATAGTGAAATCCCGGCGTTAGGTCGGGATGAATAGTGAAATCCCGGCGTTAGTCCGGGATTTGGGCCGGGATGTGGGCCGGGATGAAGCCGGGATGTGGGCCGGGATGGGGTCGGGATGGGGGCCGGGATTGGGTAATTTAGAGGGTTAGGGTTTACTGTTTGGGTCTACTGTGATTCAATAATTCATACAATAATTATATTTGGGTCTACTGTTTACGTTGGCTTAGTTTACTGTTTTTTCCACTTTGTGAATAATTCATATTCGGCTATAAAGATCAGTATAATGCATTCATCAGATCCATTGCATTTTTCTTTCTTTCTCTCAACTTTCATTGTTTGAATTGCTTCATTTTTCATACAATTGGAAAGATGAGTCCACCTGTTGTAAAAGCTAAGCTCTATTTATGTTTCGATGGTCAGTGGGTTCAAAACAACAATGAGTGGGATTATATTGGGTACACAAAGCGTGGTGTACAGATTCCAGTAATCTATACATATAAGAGGTTTCTTCATTACGCCATGGGAAAATGTGGAATCGAAGATTCTGCTACTTGCAAGTTGGTGTTCAAACGTGAAGATCGCTCACTAGTGGAGCTAAACAGCGATGAACTAATCCTTGGTTTTATGCAAATTGCAGCCGATTCAGAAACACCTCCAAAAGTCTTTGTGTATGAGGCAACATTGATGTGTGACGAAGGTGATGACGAAGATGATGCCGGAGGTGATGACGAAATCCATCTCGGTGGTAGTCAACAGGAGCCTGATTCTCAATCTCAGGCATCCTACGACACCACACTTTATTCTGATCATTCATATCGTCCTTACGACTCTTATCCCAATGTTGTTCCGGAGACACAACTAGAAGAAGAACAACAAGCAGAGGAAGAAGAAGAAGAAGAAGACGAAGAAAGACGGTTTGTTGGAGTTGCTCATGACGAAACCCATGTTTTCACAACGGGTATATCTGATCTGGACAGATCAAATACCGATACCGATGAGGACGAAGAAGAAGAAACATATAACCCTAGAAATAAATCACTTGGTGAGTATAACGATTATTTTGATATGCCTCTTTCCCTTCCAAACCCGGAGACCAATATACCACCCTACCAACTCATACCTTACAATCGCGGTACAAGCATACATGAAGGACAACTATTTGATACTAAGGAGGAAATGGCCATACAGCTCGGAATTAAGTTCTTGGAAGAGGGTTTTGTGTTTAGAACAGATAAATCCGACAATAGCAGATACGTGGCTGTCTGTGAGCAAGAAAATTGTAAGTGGCGTATGTCGGCGAAGTCCGTGGGCCCAAAAGGAGGGATGTTTGTCGTTAGGAAACTGAACGACGTGCACACTTGTTCCAGGATGCAACTGAATTCCAGACACCGACAGGCCAACAGAAGGACTTTGGGCCACATTTTGAAAGGGAAGTTTATTGACGCTAGCAGGTCATTTCGGCCGAATGACATCGTTGACGATATCAACCAGCAGTACGGGCTCAATATTGGTTACCACCAAGGATGGCGTGCACGATGCAAGGCCCTGCTAATGGTGAGAGGCACTCCCGAGGAGTCGTACGAACGACTCCCTATGTACTTATATAATTTGGAGTTGAAGAATCCGGGTACACACACCAGAATTAAGACGGATTCGCACGGACGTTTTGAGTTTTGTTTCGTTGCTCTTGGATGTGCGGTACGTATATCAACACGCCATATCTTTACATATTATAAATTATAACATTTACAAAGTTGCTCCACGTATATGTACAATAATTGTACGTTATTTGCAGATCCGCACGTTTTTGGCAAACCTGCGTCCTGTCATCGTAATAGACGCTGCCCATTTAAAGGGACCTTACCTAGGTATGATGTTCTTGGCGGTTGCCATGGACGGAAATAACAACATCGTGCCCTTGGCTTTCGGAGTAGGCAAATCCGAGACGGGGGAGGAGTGGGGTTGGTTTTTGTCCAGGTTGAGAGAATGTATCGGAGTCCCAGAAGGGCTGGTGTTTATGTCTGACAGGTCTCCTTCAATAAGTGCCGCAATTTATGCCGTGTACCCATCGACCCCTCATGCCCTATGTTGTCGACATTTGGAGATGAACGTGAAAAGCGCGGACAGGCGTATTACTACAAACCGCCCGACCTACTGGAAGGCATGCAAAGCATATACGGTTACGGAGTTTTACCGGTACATGGATGCACTACGATATGAAGTAGATCGTGGAGCACAAGTTATGGACACTGCTGGGAAGGAGAGGTGGTCAAGGGCCCATTTTCCTGCACATCGATATAACATAATGACCTCTAATAGTGCAGAGTCGGTGAATGCACTGTCCCGTTTTGCTCGTAGGTTACCGATTGTCGGGCTTATGGAGTACGTCCGATCTTTTCAACAAGAGTGGTACCTACTTCAACGACAAAAAGGAGGTTGATAAACTTTGAAATCTTGAACTTATATGTTATTTTCTCTTCTTGTGTTATTTATAATTCGTACCATAGTTAACACACACATGTTTGTAGGTGAAATGCGTAATCATCTCACTCCAATGGCGGAGGCGAAGATTCTCAAAAGGGCGGGAAAGTCTGCGCAATGGAGGGTAAGAGGGATTGGATATGATAAGTTCGATGTTCGGGATACCCGTGGACACGCGATTGTCGATATGCTCAACCGTGTTTGTGAATGTAAACAATGGCAATATTCTGGGTTACCATGTGGTCATGCCATCACAGCTGCAAGGTCTATGAACCGTAGAGATTGCAGCGATCTAGCTCTAGGTTACTTCACGTCCCATACTTACCGGTCAACATATCATGAAGTAATCAATCCAGTTGGACCCCCTCAATCATGGGTTTTGCCACACATCCCCCTTCCGCCATGCTATCCACCGTTAATAACAAAGAGACGTGCGGGGAGGCCAAGAAAGAATGATCGACGTCCATCCCGGGGTGAGGATCCGATACAGAGAACTTGTACCAGGTGTGGAGCAGTAGGACATACTCGTGGTGAATGTCCAACTCCTGCCCCTTCAACCGTGCCCAGGAGTAGAGCTTCAAGTAGCCAAAGATTTCGCTCTCAGGGGCCATCAAACCTAGAACCACATGGAACCCTAAGGCATGATAGCATTGACCTTAACATTGACTTCCCTTGATTGTAACGACCTCATCTTGTATACGAATTGATATGATATTTATGTTCATTGTTCATTTAATATACCTTTTCGTGGTTGTGGAATTATATTGTATATCACTTTATATATTTTGAAACTACAATATAGATACAAGTTTCCCTTTCATTATGAATTCATCCAAACGTCCCAAAAACATCTCAATAATGTGACCTAATAATGTGACCTAATCACTTTGTTTCATGTCGTTGTTTCAAAGTCTTTTTAGATGTGATATGTGACGAGACGTCTTATTTATGGAGTTATTATGAAAATGATCTCTGCGTTTTCGAAACCTATCAGCTTCTAAGTTTCGAAACCTATCAGTTTCTAAGAAAACAATATTAATATATATAAAAATTGTATTACATACATAAAAGAACAGCAAAAACAATCTACTCGTTTAACCGAAAAGATAACGCATATAAGGTCTCCGCCATGTAATGTCGCCATTCCTTGGCCACAGATTCAGTTGCATCTGGTGCAACTGCTGGGTGCATTTCTTCAACAAACTTGGATAAATTACGACACACCCAGACACCGCAATCCCCAAACGCCCCTGCCTGTTGTGGTGCATCATTTTCATACTGATGCTTTAATTTCTTGCTGGCATTTATACGACCCGGTGTGTCGCGGATCTTCTTTAACAACTTTGGCAATTGTTTTTTGAAGATCTTAAGGCGTTCTTCCAAGGGGCTGGTGTACCTGGCCGCTCGTAAACTGTCATATATGATCATCGTCATTTCGTTAAGGAACATAACTCCAAGCACCCAATGTTTGTCCATAATGCAGATTGGGATGTATACCTGAGATTTTACAGTAACACACAAATAGTTAGTAACAAACAAGTTAAACAAAAAATATGTAAATCGATTTCCATACCCGCTCGATGTCCTTCCAATATGGATGGTTTCCCGTCATTCCATTGCAAGTTTCGTATACGGACTTGTATCCTTGCTCCGGCAAGGTGAGCCATTCAAAAAAATTGTTGTCCATCACCGCCCATGTCGCATGTGGAGAGCGGGAGTCTTGGATCATTTTGACCCAAGCGTCGATGTGCTATACACAAAACATAGATTGTTAGACCTGTAACTACAAATGTAGTTGTTTATATGACTATATTTAAATACTAACCAAATCCTCCAAATCACCGTTACAACCTACAGCAAGCAGTTTCATGAAAAAATCGGTATCCATTTGAAGGTCGCCATAAAATGGACAACACAGGTTGGGGAGCTGATTGTGTTGACATTGGTACACGATCTGTGCCGCCGAAACATGTATCGATTGTCTCGTTGAAGTCATCGTAGTGGACCCCCCAACCTGCCCCTTACCCTTGGCTTGGTCTTTCTCGGAGGGGCCGGTGTGGTCGAAGGTTGTTGGGTATATGGGGAACGTAAGTTTGGGCCTGCTACAATGTCTCGTCTCCCCCTCCCAAGTGTTACCACCTCCAACTGGTCAAGCATGGGAGCATCATCCTCGAAGTGGCACTCAACGATATCACTACCCATAGGAGAGCGGAGTCGCACCTGGGTGGTGTCAACCGCCGACCCCATCGAACCCGGGATGGAAGGTCCCAAAAAATCATCCACCATATCGTTAAGGAATGACCTACCCTGATCGAGGTGTGCTGGCGGTGTCACGTATGGCGGCCCTGACACATTGTCGCTCGTCATCATTTGGGGTATGTAACAATCGGCTTGCGTGTGTCCGTAACCAGCCGACGTGTGTCCCCACGCTCCCCACCCACCCGACATCTGGCCGTGCCCAGCCGACGTGTGTCCCCACCCACCCGACGTCTGTTCGTACGCAGCCGACGTGTGTCCCCACCCACCCGACGTGTGTCCGTACCCAGGGGACGTGTAGGTCGGCGCCGAGCTCGTTGCCAACTAATACAAGTATTAAGCGTCATATCAATATACAAACCAATATACAAGTATGGAACGTAATATCCTCAAATTAAGTTAAACACTAACCTGAGTGTGGCGAAGGTGTGCGGTGAGGGCCTCGAGTTCTCTTAGACGTGCCTCGACGGACCCGTGGACGTAATCGTGCAGCGCATCGTACCGTACCCACCTGTATTGGTATGGGTCGGGAGGCGGCGCTCCATGATGGGAGGAGCTAGGGGGAGCCTGATATCCCGTGCCAACATCGTCATCTTCATCATCTTCATAATCATCGTCATCATCGTCCTCATCGTCCTCATCGTGGTCATCGTGATCAGTATCTCTTCGTCGGGACCTCTTCGTCGGTCGCCTGGCCTCCTCTCTTTCCAAATAGGCGACGCTGGATAGATACCAACGACTCTGTTGTTCGACAGCCGTAGGAGTGAGGCGCTCGAGAGCCGGATGCCTCACCTAAATATATTGTAAAACATATAAGATTTAATATGAAGGACTAAGTTAAACAGTTAATTGTTTACTTACTAAAATTAGAAATATAGTAATAGAGCGTACGTCCGAAACTGAGTTGAAGATTGCAACGCATGCAGCCTTATTCAGTACAATGTTCCGGTCCCAACGGGTTCCCCTAATGGCCCTGTCGGTGCGACTGGTGAAATGGTGACGGCAGACAGGAAACATCTCCAAGATCCAAACCTAGAATTACACAACATAGAGAAGTAAGTTAAAAAAAAAACGAAAGTTATGTTATACTACTTATCTAACCTTCAGCGCGTGTGCGAACCCATTCAACGTACTCTTGTTGATGTTCTTGTTATTTTCTAAATGGCGTCTGGCGGTGGCGTGGTGTAAAGACCTGTATGTGTGGCTCCAGATGTGGCTACCCCACGGGTAGTTGTTGAATGTCACAAGGTCATCGACGGCCCTAATGACAGTGTCGGTAACCACCTGACTCAGCTCACGACCCATGAACATGATTTCCAACATCACTACCAAGCAAACACGCACAACATCCTCATCAGACAGCTCCTGCATGCCGCCTCTCATCGTCTGGACGATGGTTTTTATCTTCAAATTAGCGGGGGCGTGATTAGGCCAAAGCCTCCTGACGAAGGACCCTTCCGATATGACTGGAAGGTCGGGTGTTTGTCCGAAAAAGAGTCCTGTTATAAGACAGAACTCAAGACGACTAAAGCGCATGTGGTTCCCACGCACATCGAAGTACATTTCCTCCTCATCGGCATTCATTACGTCAACCTCGAACTGTAAAAACATGTACACTAGGAGGGGGTCCTGTGCAGTATTGGAAAGCTCCAGCCATGGACCAAACGGTGTCCGTCCGAATATTTGATGTAAGTTTTGTGCCCGTTCTGGTGGACACGCTGCAAAAATATCTCTAATTTCCTTGGCGAACCCAAGGCGTGTTTTGAAAGACAGATCGACGTAATGAAAATCCTCCTACATAGTAACGAATAAAAGACAACGACTTTTGGTTATAGTTAATATTTCTGTTTTTTTTGCAAAGTTAAGGAGACCTACGTTTTGTTGATTTCGTCTATTTATTAAGTTTAGAAAAGAAACCACTCAATCTATTGGACTTCCAGGTAGTAGGGGAATCACATGGATTGCTTAAATCCCTACAAACCTTAGGGTTATTTACACCCGTTTGACAAAATCCAAATCGATATGTTGCGATTAAAAGGTTTATGATTATAGTTATTTAAAAAAAAACACAACACTTGGAGATGAACGCAATCTCTCTAAAATATTTAAAAGTAAAGCAACACTCTAAAATTAACGCAACACTCTAAAATTAACGCAATCTCTAAAATATTTAAAATTAACGCAACACTCTAAAATTAACGCAATCTCTCTAAATTTAACGCAATCTCTCTAAAATTAACGCAACACTCTAAAATTAACGCAACACTCTAAAATATCAAACAACACTCTAAAATTAACGCAACCCTCTAAAATTAAAGCAACACTCTAAAATTAACGCAACCTCTATATATGAAACTTTGTCTACACTTTCCAAAAATACTTATTTTAAGTTGAGTTTAAAAATTGTATCGTTATTTCATTTAATTAAATGTTTTTGGAAATATGTACCAAATAAAAAAAATTATGTAACAACCCAACCAAAGAATAGCGAGATAACAATTTAATCTTCTTATAATAATGCCAAAATGGCCCCAACCATACAATATAATAATATAACGCAACCCTCTAAAATTAACGCAACCCTCTAAAATTAACGCAACACTCTAAAATTAAAGCAACACTCTAAAATTAACGCAACCTCTATATATGAAACTTTGTCTACACTTTCCAAAAATACTTATTTTAAGTTGGGTTTAAAAACTGTATCGTTATAATTAAATGTTTTTGGAAATATGTACCAAATAAAAAACTTTCTGTAACAACTCAACCAAAGAATAGCAAGATAACAATTTGATCTTCTTATAATAATGCCAAAATGGCCCCAACCATACAATATAATAATATCAAGCAACACTCTAAAATTAACGCAACACTCTAAATGAAACGCAACACTTCTAAATTAACGCAATCTCTCTAAAATTAAAGCAACACTCTAAAATTAACGCAATCTCTAAAATTATCGCAACCTCTAAAATAAACGCAACACTCTAAAATATTTAAAAGTAAAACAACACTCTAAAATTAACCCAATCTCTAAAATATTTAAAATTAACGCAACACTCTAAAATTAACGCAGCACTCTAAAATTAACGCAATCTCTCTAAAATTAACGCAACCCTCTAAAATTAACGCAACACTCTAAAATTAAAGCAACATTCTAAAATTAACGCAACCTCTATATATGAAACTTTGTCTACACTTTCCAAAAATACTTATTTTAAGTTGGGTTTAAAAACTGTATCGTTATTTCATTTAATTAAATGTTTTTTGAAATATGTACCAAATAAAAAACTTTATGTAACAACCCAACCAAAGAATAGCAAGATAACAATTTAATCTTCTTATAATAATGCCAAAATGGCCCCAACCATACAATATAATAATATCAAGCAACACTCTAAAATTAACGCAACACTCTAAATGAAACGCAACACTCTAAAATTAACACAATCTCTCTAAAATTAAAACAACACTCTAAAATTAACGCAACCTCTAAAATAAACGCAACACTCTAAAATATTTAAAAGTAAAACAAACACTCTAAAATTAACGCAATCTCTAAAATATTTAAAATTAACGCAACACTCTAAAATTAAAGCAACACTATAAAATTAACGCAACACTCTAAAATTAACGCAATCTCTCTAAATTTAACGCAATCACTCTAAAATTAACGCAACCCTCTAAAATTAATGCAACACTCTAAAATTAAAGCAACACTCTAAAATTAACGCAACCTCTAAAATTAACGAAACACTCTAAAGTTAACGCAACACTCTAAAAAACACGAAATATTCTAGCATATTAACAACATAAACATAACACATAATCTCTAAAATAAACGCATAATCAAACACATAGTCTAAATAACATACAACAAATATTTTATAAAATATAAAATTACAATGGGGTTAAAAGAAAACTTACCAAAGTAAGTAGACGAGACATATCGAAGATTGCTAAACTCCAATAACTCGAGTCGAAATCCGAGCGTGAGATGCACGAGATAGAAGAGAGAGTTACAAGTAGAAGAGAGGAAATGGTTGTGTGGGGTGTGGTTTGAATGGGGGCCGACCATGCTTTTATAATAACGGGGAACAACTAAAACCTAATTTCCCTTAAATCCCCACCGTCGATTTTAACTTGATCAACACATCGCTTCCATCCCGGCCCCCAACCCCGGGATTTTACTGTTCATCCCGAACTAATGCCGGGATTCCCTTATTCATCCCGGCTTAACGCCGGGAAAGCCACTATTCACGCCGCCGATGAAGCTAATCCCGGGATGGGTGTCAATCCCGGCCAGAATCCCGGCCAAAAGGGGTATTTCGGTCACTATTCATGCCGCCGATGAAGGTAACCCCGGGATGGGTGTCAATCCCGGCCACGATCCCGGAAAAAAGAGGTATTTCGACAAAATGAGAGAGATTTGGGGTATTTCGGTAATACGGGATTCAAATACGGGTATTTTAATTAATTTCCCAAAAAATTATATCAATATTAATTAAGACTAGAAGCGTACTCGCACAATGCAGCGAGATACATCACGATTTGAATGTTTCATTTTATTTTTTTTGTCAATTTACAATACGATTTTGGATAGTGATAATGTTTTTTTTATAAATTTGTTTAATTTAGGCTTAATAATATAATGTTTTTTATATTAAAAAAAATTAAGTATTTTGTTAGAATTCAATGATTATCTTATATATTTTAATGACATCTAGAAAAAATAACCAATTACATATTTAATAATATAATTAAAACAAATTTATAGTAATATAATATATTAATTAACAGTGATACATGGAAAGATCTGCATAAAAAGAAGGCCTTACACATACCAAATTGGTGGGTGTTAGAAGTATGCAGTAGTAATATGTATGTTGTGCTTTGATACTTGTAAATTAAGATATTTTTAAATTCTTGCATAAAATGATGGTACCTTGTGCCTAATAATTTGTATTTAAGAGTTTTTTATCCGTGCTTTATAATATAGTATAAATAAAACTATTTGTATTTTTAATAACGAGTCTTGTTTAATGAAATATTCATACCATTTTTAAACATTTTTTATAAACTTTATGAATATAAACTTTTTTTTTGGAAGGATGTCATATGTTATGCCTAGACTAATCTCTTGAAAAATTATGACTGTAAGACATCAGCCCTGATTAAACATCAGTGGCCACAATTGTTGTGTACGCCTGGATTCTAACCTTGAACAGATGGGATATTCCATCACATTCCTCAGGGTATTAACCAGTACGACACAACCCTTGTGGTTTATGAATATAAACTTTAATGGATATAATATTCATAAAATATAAATTTTGCAAGTTGTTAAAGTGTTATTTGCGAAATTCTGACGTGGATGTGTCACTTACGCAACTTGCTACAAGGTTATTTTATAAATATTAAATTTATAAATAAAAAAAAGATTTGACAAGTTGCTTAAGTATTACTTACGAAATTTTGATCATTTTGGTCTATTGGGTAGAAAAACAGTTATAAAATGAATTAGCGGGTCCGAAATTACTATTTGGGACAAGTTACATTATATATACTATTATAGTCGCATTTAAATGAAAATCATAAATATTTTGCGAACTACATAACTAATTTTTTTAGTTATATTTATCGTTAAATATACTCATTGACAAAATACAAATACTAGTGATTTTATTTATCAATTAATATATAGTATATATATATTCATTGTTGAATACTAGAAGCGTACTCACGCAATGCAGCGAGATACATCACGATTTTAATGTTTCATTTTATTTTTTGTTTTTTTTGTCAATTTACAGTACGATTTTGAATGGTTTTGAGAAAGTGGTAATGTTTTTTTTTATAAATTTGTTTAATTTAGGCTCAATAATATTTTTTATATAAAAAAATAAGCATTTTGTTATAATTCAATGATTATCTTATATATTTTAGTGACATCTAAAAAAAATAACCAATTACATATTTAATAATATGATTAAAACAAATTTATAGTAATATAATATATTAATTAATAGTGATACATGGAAAGATCTGCATAAAATGAAGGCCCTGCACATATCAAATTGGTGGGTGTTAGAAGTTTGCAGTAGTAATATGTATCTTGTGTTTTGATACTTGTAAATTAAGAGATTTTTAAAATCTTGTATAAAATATTATAAAGCAGACATAAAAAACTTTTAAAAACAAGTCTTAAAACTTAATGTACAGCTATTTAATGTTAATTACTTAAAAAACAACCATTAAAGCTGTATGTACTACATTTAATGCTATTTATTAATTTTCAATCATTATCTCTAACAATTTTAACTCCCTTAAAATCATTTCACTTTAACTCCCCTAAAATAACTCTTAGCATAATTAAATATAAAAAATCTAAAATATAATTAAAAAAATCTACATATTTTATAAAAAAAATTATATTATTAAACCAAAATAAATTACATTATATTATCAAGTCTAAATTAAACAATTTTATATAAAAAAACCATTATCACTCTCTCACAACCATCCAAAATCGTAATGTAAATCGACAAAAAATAGATTATAAAACGAAACACTTAAATCGTGATGTATCTAGTTGTATTACGCGAGTATACTTCTAGTCTTGTATAAAATGATGGTACCTTGTGCCTAATAATTTGTATTTAAGAGTTTTTTATCCATGTTTTATAATATAGTATAGATAATAATTGATAGTATATATTTTGATAATTTATAGGTGAATTATATTTATACCTCTTTTTATAAAGGGTATATAAGTGAGGTAGGGGTAAGAAGTAGCATTGTATATGAGCAAGGAGGAGGTATGAATAACGACCCCCAATTTATATAGTGCATGTTTATCAATGGATACACACTATGAAGTTAGTTCTATTGTTCTCAAATTATTTATCGTTTCCACATGAACTTTCTCCTATATTATTAATTGTGTTTTCTGTTAGTAAATCGATATGTATTTCAATAATACATTTACAATTACAAAAAGAAATAACTAAATATAATCAACAAATGATTAGTAAACTCAAATACAAAGGGAATCGACTAAAAGAATTATAACGAATAAACCGTAGGTAAATTCAACGATGTTGAGGCACGTGTTGAACACGATTCCCTTAAACAGATTCGCCGTCTGTTCCCAGGGTACAACAGCGTGAGCAGATGTACTGCCGGATATATCACTTGCCTGAAAAAGTCGTCGGAGAGAAACCGTATGCTTCTGATTTTGAGAGAATATGTATCGTTCGTATTCCGAGAGCTTTATTGGAATGAACCTAGACTCCTTTATATACTCGATATTCTAAACCGATAGTTTAATATGAATTAATATGTAATTAAAAAATTTAATTACCATTAATCATATTAACTGAGTATAAACCGGGAGTTACGAAGTGGATTTATGCAACAGTGAATCTCGCGACTTGCCACGCGGGTAAACTTGTGTGGTGCATTGTTTCTCGTCCTCGCGACAGTGCATATCGCGACTTACGGTGCGGGTAAGCCCGCGGCTTAACTCGCGTGATTCACTGTTTGACCATACTCCAGTGAGTTGTGCGGGTTGCCACGCGGGTAAGCCCGCGACATAAGTTTTCGGAGTTGCATTCGTGTCCGCAGGTCGCACCCACGCACAAGTTCGCCGATTTTAGTTTACGAAAGTCTCAATTGGCACCCCCCCTGCGCGCGGGTAGGTGATGGAGTAAAACCAAACAAAGGATTTGAAAGTCCCTCCCACATTTTTGGTTATAAACCACAAAATGTTTTACTCTCATTTCCTACGTGGGACAACTTCCCACACCACTTGGTTTCCACCAAATTCATCCCAAACACTCAACTTTGAGCATCGATATCTCATTCACACATATTCCGTTTTGGACACATAATATATCGTTTCGAATCTCTCATATAGGAGAACACAAACCCACGAAGAGTTAGATATATACTATACATATACATGTATTTAATTGTGCCCAAAGTTAGCAAAAACTCATATTTTTACTAAATTTTTCCAACATTTTCATGCAATACAATGGATTGTCAAACTTTAATGTAAACTGATAATAAAAAATATGGGGTTTGTTATTTGCACCCTCCACCTATATAGATGCAATTAAATGTGCAAAAAATTCTGAAAAAGTTACCTTGAATTTTGAAAAGACATTTAATTTTTTTTTTCTTTCTCTTAGTTACTCTTTTTTTTTCTCTCTCTCTCTCTCTCATTATTTTTTGTTTTTAAATTAATAGACTAAAAGATAAATTCTTTGTTATTTATAAATAGTAATATATCATTTATTTTATATTTGTATAAATTTCAACCAGATTTTATAAAATAATTGATAATCTTTTCCAACTTAAAAAACTTCGAAAATAATCGATCGATTCTTATTTAAGCATTTAAATATCTAAAGAATAATCCATCAATTCTTAAGCAACCTTTAAAAATTCATATGACAACTTATCAATTTTTATTAAACTTTGAATATGAATTAGTTATGTTGTATTATTTTTCTATGATAAAAAATATTCTTATAAAAAAATATAGAAAAGATATTGTTAACATGTAGAAAAGATATTATTATACAATAATAATAAAAATATAAAAATTATGTTAATATTGAAAAAGTTATATTTATAAAAATACCTAAAAATTTAAAATAAATAAATTATTTTTTCTTGTAAACGAACATATTATCGTAAATGTTAATACATAAAAACAAAAATAAAAAATTTATATACAAATGAAAATAAAAAATATTTAAAATAATAATAATGATTTTTTACAATAATAATAATAATAAAAGTGATATTAAAATATATCATAACAATGTAATAATAAAAAAAAAATTAAAATATACAATTAAAATTAAATGTAATAATGATATGATAATGCAATTAATGAGTTACAATGATTAATAGGTAGGGATGGTGCATTTGACCTATAGGTAGGGGTGTAAATATCCCTACCCTATATTAAAACAATTATAACAAGTATCCCTAAATTTTATGAATGTGCATTAATTAACAGAACTTAATGTATAATAATATGTTTTTAAGACTTTAATCAAAATGCTTTATCTATACTATATTATAAAGATGGCATAAAAAGCTCTTAATTACAACTCATTAAGCTTTATGTACTATCATTTAAAGCTATCTACTTAAAATCTCTTAAAAATAACTACTAAAGTCTAATGTACTACCTGTAAAACTTTTAACCCTAATTAATATATTTCATCATTATCCCCCAAAAATCCTTATCTCTAATCCTCAAACCCTAAAATTATGAAATTTGAATTCTGATAAACATAATCAAAACAGGATAAACATCTCAATTTAAATATAAAAAATTTAAAATATATAAGATAATTAATGAATTTTAACAAACTACTTAATTTTTTTTATATAAAAAACATTATATTGTTAAGCCTAAATTAAACAAATTTATATATAAAAAACCATTATCACTCAATAAAAACCAATCCAAAATCGTACTGTAAATCAATAAAAAACAAAAAATAAAAATAAACATTAAAATCGTGATGTATTAAGCATTATGTACTATTATTTAATGTTAATCTACTTAAAATCTCTTAAAAAAATTAATGAAGCAATATGTACTACTTTTAAATGATTTTAACCATAATTAATAAATTTCATCCTTATCCCCGAAAATCCTTATCTCTAATCCCCAAATCTTAAAATTATGAAATTTGAATTCTGATAAACATAATCAAAACAAGATAAACATCTCAATTTAAATATAAAAAATTTAAAATATATAAGATAATTAATGAATTTTAACAAACTACTTAATTTTTTTTATATAAAAACATTATATTGTTAAGCCTAAATTAAACAAATTTATATATAAAAAAACCATTATCACTCAATAAAAACCATCCAAAATCGTACTGTAAATCAATAAAAAACAAAAAATAAAAATAAACATTAAAATCGTGATGTATCTCGTTGCATTGCGCGAGTACGCTTCTAGTAATATTGTATAGATAAAACTTTTAAGTAAGAGTTTTTAAAACAATTTATTGAACATTATGTACTACTAGAAGCGTACTCGCGCAATGCAGCGAGATACATCACGATTTTAATGTTTATTTTTATTTTTTGTTTTTTATTGATTTACAGTACGATTTTGGATGGTTTTTATTGAGTGATAATGATTTTTTTATATATAAATTTGTTTAATTTAGGCTTAACAATATAATATTTTTTATATAAAAAAAATTAAGTAGATTGTTAAAATTCATTAATTATTTTATATATTTTAAATTTTTTATATTTAAATTGAGATGTTTATCCTGTTTTGATTATGTTTATCAGAATTCAAATTTCATAATTTTAGGATTTGTGGATTAGAGATAAGGATTTTGGGGAATAAGAATGAAATTTATTAATTAGGGTTAAAAGAATTTAAAAGTAGTACATATTGCTTCATTAATTGTTTTTTAAGAGATTTTAAGTAGATTAACATTAAATAATAGTACATAATGCTTAATACATCACGATTTTAATGTTTATTTTTATTTTTTGTTTTTTATTGATTTACAGTACGATTTTGGATTGGTTTTTATTGAGTGATAATGGTTTTTTATATATAAATTTGTTTAATTTAGGCTTAACAATATAATGTTTTTTATATAAAAAAAATTAAGTAGTTTGTTAAAATTCATTAATTATCTTATATATTTTAAATTTTTTATATTTAAATTGAGATGTTTATCCTGTTTTGATTATGTTTATCAGAATTCAAATTTCATAATTTTAGGGTTTGGGGATTAGAGATAAGGATTTTGGGGGATAAGAATGAAATATATTAATTAGGGTTAAAAGCTTTACAGGTAGTACATTAGGCTTTAGTAGTTATTTTTAAGAGATTTTAAGTAGATAGCTTTAAATGATAGTACATAAAGCTTAGTGAGTTGTAATTAAGAGTTTTTTATGTCATCTTTATAATATAATATAGATTTAGTAAGGTATAGCTACTTAAATTTAGTTAAAGTTTATATGAGCATATTTAACGGATTTTTTCAAAATTTAATAAATAAAGATTTTGAGCAAGTTTTATTCAAACATACATCTTAAAATATATTTTCTAATAATAAACTATATTAATTTTTTATTATCGGTTACAAATAAATATATGGTTGTATTATACAAGTACACAACTATTTCATCGTGATAATTGAGATAGTCGATATATATATATATATGTGTGTGTGTGTATTGTTTGAAGTGTAATAATAATTGTTTTAACAACACAAAAATTTTAAGGTATGCAAGTGATTTTATATATTATTGATGATGTTTTTCTGTAGCTTTTATTTGAATTAATTATTTACCTTTTAAATAATTAGATAATCATAACAATAAACGAGTTGCCTAATTATTTACCTTTGAAATAATTAGATAATCATACCTTAGAAACTAATTATTAGATCAATAATTGTGATACGATGTCGTGATAATCATATATTTCCTTTCCGAAAACCAATTCAAACAACCTTTCAATATTCAAGATGTTTAGGCCATCCATAACAATATAAACATTAGTTTGAACTAGAAGCGTATTCGCACAATGCAGCGATATACATCATGATTTTGATGTTTAATTTTATTTTTTATTTTTTTGTCGATTTACAATACGATTTTGGATGGTTTTGAGAAAGTGGTAATGTTTTTTTTATAGATTTGTTTAATTTAGGCTTAATAATATAATATTTTATATATAAAAAATAAGTACTTTGTTAGAATTTAATGATTATCTTATATATTTTAATGACATCTAGAAAAAATAACCAATTACATATTTAATAATATAATTAAAACAAATTTATATAATATATTAATTAATAGTGATACATGGAAATGTCTGCATAAAAGGAAAACTCTGCATATACCAAATTGGTGGGTGTTAGAAGTATGCAGTAGTAATATGTATCTTGTGCTTTGATACTTGTAAATTAAGAGATTTTAAATTTTTTGCATAAAATGATGGTACCTTATGCCTAATAATTTGTATTTAAGAGTTTTTTATCCATGCTTTATAATATAATATAGATAGATATAGATATATAGGGGGAGTTTCTTTTGCAACCCTCCTAATTCGTACAAACTTTGTGAACTCCCTTCAACCAATCAGAATTCACCATTTAATTTAATTTGTAATTAATTAATTATTGGTCTGCAGGGGTATTCACGTAAATTTGGATTTATTAAAAGAATAAACATTATTTTTTTTATAATTAAATTAAGGTAAGTCGTATTTTTAGGGATTAGATTAAAATTCTAACTGATTTCATGATCTCATACCAATCCCTGAATTTCATATTCCATTGAAATTGATTTGGAGAAGATTCATACAAGACATACTGAATCGTTCATCAAGATATATTCCATTAAAATCGATTTGCTGAAGAGTTCATAAAAGTGATTTGCAGAATCGTTCATCAACCCGTATTCCATTAAAATCGATTTGCAGAAAAGTTCTTTCCATTAAGCAACAAGGTTTTACGATGGACGATTGTTACCCGATGAATGAGAGATATGTTAGTGAATTGGATGACGCAACGCAATCGTTTCAGATGCGCGAAGGTTTTGGCGGTGATGTAAACCACGTTGGTTCATCACGGAATGTGTTTCAGATGAACGAAGGTTTCGCCGGAGATGAAGACGGCGTTGGTTCGTATGGGAACCCGTTATCCGGCGAAGAAGAGGATGTTAACGACGATCGGGAAATCGATGATAGTGGTACGGGTTTAATGATTTCATTCACTTTGTTTGTATTTACCATATTAGGATCGATGGTTATTGTAATTGGTGTTGATGGATACTGAATATAGGTGAATCATTAATATATCATTCGTAATTGTAATGTGTTTATATGGTAACAATGTTGTTGACAGTAGAATAGTGTTTCCTGAATTTCACCATGCTTTCATTGTCGATAACTTCTTCAATTTTATCATCCTACTTCTAGACCAAGATGAAGATACGCATCATGAATATCGAACTATTCCATACCTATGGATGCTCGTAAAACCTCCTCTATCACATTCATGCTGCTACACCCGTCTACCATTGTTAACCTGACATGGCAACATAAAATAATGAATCTTATTTACGTAATCATATTTTAAATATGATAATTATTGAAGTTAGATGATGATTTTTTATTTTATAAATCATCATTGGCCATGAACTAACAATCCTGCATAGAATTTGAACTCCCATGAATGAATGTATGTAGAAACAACTCACATGTAATGTGACAGTTCATCATCTCTAAGGAACTATATATACATGTTGTATCTTTCTGTGCATTTTGGTATCTTGTGTCCAAGGAACTACTTTTATTTTAGTTTGATGATTTTGTGTTTTTAATCTATTTTTTTTGTAGCGTTGAGTCACCAACAGATGCACGAAACGGAAGATGGGACTAAATATTGGATTCCAGGTGTTTCCGTCGAGAACGTTCCCAAAATCGGTGATTTTTTTGTAAAATCGGAATTGGCGGAAGATTGTTATAGGAGATACGCCGAGAAATCCGGTTTTGACGTTAGGTTGTCAAATAAAAAATTAACAAACTTGGTACGGTTACGAGTAGGTATTTTGTATGTAGTAGAGAAGGTATTCCTAAGCCGAAGTCCTTTGATTCACTTGATGTTGTGTCCGGTGTCCGTAAGCGTCGCAACACTAATGTTAAAAGGACAGGGTGTAAAGCGTGTTTTAAGGTTCGTTTTGTTAAAGAGAAAAATGGGTATAAGGTTTATAAGTTTGTTGAGTGGCATAATCACATTTTATTCAGTGAGGAGGAAATGATTTTTTCCAGGTCAAGTAGGCAACTTAGTTACGCTGAGCAGAGGAATGTTTTCTATTCATGTAGTCATAAAGTTGGAGTTACTAAAGGTCATAGGATGCGTAATGCATTGAATAAGGGGGGTCGAAAATCTGGTGGTACTGTTAAGGATTATTAGAATTATTGTCATGACATGAATACTTTCGTAGGTAATAAGGATGCCCAAATGTTGATCAATACCATGGCAAGTAGGCAAAAGATTTGTCCTGATTATTTTTATAAGTACAAATGCATTGAAAATGAATTGTTCGCAATTTTTTGGGCGGACGAGACTGCTCGTTTGAATTTTAAAGAATTTGGTGATGTGATTTCATTCGACGCCACTTTTCGTACTAACAATTATGTATCTTTATATTTGTATAGTAAATTCATTTAATTTTTTTAAAAACTATTTATATTGTTGTTTGTTTCTGATAAGTAACTTTCATTAACAGGCATGCGATGAGTTTCGTCCCATTTGTTGTTGTAGATAATCACAAAAAATCAGTGGTCGTCGGTGCTGCATTGATTTCTGGTGAGTCGGTGGATCACTACACTTGGATATTGAAGGCCTTTTTGAAGGCGTATGATCGTCATCCCTTGTTTGTGATAACTGGCTAGTGTCTTGCCATGAAGCAAGCCATTCCGAAAGCATTACCGGATAGTAAGCACCGTCTTTGTATGTGGCACATTACGAAGAAGGTTGAGAACAAGGTATGAGATTATATTATGTGTCTCGTAATTTTAAGTCTGGATTGCTATTCAAAGATAACGTTTGTTGATGAATCTGTTGGTACTCTTTATTTTGTGTTTAACTTAATTGAATGTCTACTTTTATTTTCATTCAAGTGTTTCCATGAATTTAGTTTCGCATGTTGATGAATCTATTGGTACTCTTTTTTATGTGTTTAACTTAATTGAATTTTTACTTATATTTTTATTCAAGTGTTTACATGAATTTAGTTTCGCATGTTGATGATT
Organism: Arctium minus; assembly: GCA_954870635.1. NCBI lineage: Eukaryota > Viridiplantae > Streptophyta > Magnoliopsida > Asterales > Asteraceae > Arctium > Arctium minus. Next base: position 3,185,873 of record OX941092.1, on the reverse strand, counting down.
ATATTGTAAATGGTCAATGTATGTTGAAATTAATGTAGATTAGCTCGCACTTGAAACTCAAAACAACGTTCGTGACTGAAATGAACAAGTTGGTATCGGATGTGAATCTGGATCCTTCCGTGTTTGAGGAGAAATGGAAGGACTTGATGGTGAAGTATGGGTTGGAAGGTGATTCATGGTTCAGCGAGATGTACGACATCAGGGAGTCTTGGATTCCTGCTTACTTCAAGGATTTGCCGATGTCTGGTTTGATGAAAACCACGTCCAAATCAGAGAGTATCAATGCGTTCTTCAATGTTTTTCATGCTTTTCACCATGATCTTGTGGTCTTTTTGCACTCTTTTGACAATGCTATTGAAACCCAAAGGCAAGAGCACGCGTCTGAAGAAGTGAAAACAACATCTACTATTCCTCAAATGATTTCTCCGAGTAAGATCGAGACGCATGCAGATTCGATTTATACACGTACTATTTTTTCGAATTCCATAATGAATTGTCAGAGGCGATGTGGTCATGTGAAGGGGACGGATCATGTGAGGTAGGTGGAAATAAAGTGGTTTCAATTAGCGAAGTTAATGAATTGAACATTATGTATTCATGAAGCTGTACTCATATAATATTTAATGAAACATTACGTATTCATGAAGACCTACTCATATAATATTTCATGAACATTACGTATTCATGAAGCTGTACTCATATAATATTTCATGAATATGAGCACATAAGCATCTCACCTCTTAAGAACCAATTACTTCCATGGGACATGAATTTAGCCTCTTAAGAACCAATTTATTCCAAGAGAAACTAGATGTTTTTAAAGAAATAATTCAAAGCCATAAGCAATCACTCGAAGCAGTAAATGTAGATTAGGGTCCAACTACATTTTTAATTAAAGTAACCTAGTGATAATTACACCCCTCTTTAAGGATAATACATAAGAGAACATGAAACTTAGGAAGTAATCCATATCCATTTACAATACAAGTATCTGGCATTTAGGTTAGGTGTTGCTTATTAGGCTAGCAAACTCATTTAGAAATTTACAGAAATCCAGAAGTGACCTAACAGAAGAAAAATCATATTTAGCTATATAGATCTGTGTTATTAATCCATTAACCAAACCTTCGTTACATATAATTAGCAAATACAAACAACATCAACTACATATAATGCTCCTCCGTTAAGAACAATTAATTTCAATGACGGTTCAAAATCATTTACTGCAAGCTATTATTTGGGAAATGTAATCATTTTCATGAATATTGTATCATTTTCTGATTTCCTGAATCCATTGATTTATCGATTTTTCAATGAAATAAAAAATCATGTAGTATAATTCCAATAAACACAATTTCAATCACATACTGTAATGAAACTTTATCAAGATGATTCACATTTAGGAACTTAATGAAATCTTACTAATTCTTTTATAATATTTCATGATTATGAGCACATAAGCATCCCACCTCTTAAGAACCAATTTCTTACATGGGACATGAATTTAGCCTTTTTTACTAATCAGATGAACATATATTGTTTATTACTTAATGCCTATTCTGTTGATGAATATGTGGATTACCGGTTCTTTAATAATAAACATCGCATATGACACATTGTAAAATGTTTTCATGAATCTGTGGCTTCATGTTTATGTGGCTTGCATTTGTTCCTCTATTAAACAAGGCATATATTCATGAATTGATCCATACTAATGAATTGAACCGAGTTTCATGAATATCGAATCATTCTCTGATTTCCTGAATCCGTTGATTTATCGATTTTTCAATGGAAAAAAAATCATGTAACATAATCCAACGTAAATACAATTTCAATCACATACTGTACTGAAACTTATCAAGATGCTTCACATTTAGGAACTTAATGAAGTCTTTATAATGCTTTGCTGATTAAGTCCTCAACATTTTAAAGATGTACTAACAATAGTCGAATAAAAATAATCAAATTGAAGATGTAATCATTTATACACATTGTTTAATAAAAACCAAAAAAGGGTTACACCAAATATTTGTCAAAAATTAAGAATCATGAACACAACACCACTGTTTTGGCTCTTATAGTTCGAATGCATTACTTTTTGTCAAACCCGTGTAACCCTAATCAAATTAGGGAAAAGCCTAATCAGAGAAATTTCTAATTTTCAAAACAAAAATTCAGTGAATCAACACTGTTTGTATCAATTTCAAACAAATTCTGTAAGAATCACTCTAAAAAATACAGTGAATAAACGGTACCTTCATGTGAAAGTGGTGATGAACCATTGTCTTCCTTAACCCTATTTTTTACTCTTCTTAATCGATGGTCTTCATTTACACGGACTTTAACAGGGGAGTCGTCGCTGTCGTCTTCATCTAGCAACACAGGATCGTCTGCAGTATTAGTGAATGTGGAGAATGCAGTATTCATTAAAATTCTCTGGCTAGGCTTGCGAACTGCAAAATCGAAACAAAAAATCACTTTAGGAGATGGGATACATCGATGAATGTATAATGGAGAATGAATCGAATAAATATAACCTCTTTTGGGATGCATCCTCATCGCTAATTTTCTGGAAATCAGATATTCTTGATCATCGTCTGAATCCTTGCTCGACTTATGCGGAACTATTACCGGAATGAATGAATCAAAGTGAATCCCTTCTAATTTGGGGTCGATGATTCTATTTTTTGTTTTACCGATTATACCCTCAATTGATTAATAAATAAAAAGAAAAAATCCCAATTAATTTATTGTTTCCTAAATTACCATCTAACTAATTACAACCATTGATTAAAAAAATGGATGATAGAGATTAAGTTGTATAGTTTGTATAAAATAGAAGGGTTGTAAAAGAAACCAACCCTAGATATATATAATGACATCTAGAAAAAATAATCAATTACATATTTAATAATCTAATTAAAACAAATTTATAGTAATATAATATATTAATTAATAGTGATACATAGAAATGTCTGCATAAAATGAAGACTCTGCACATACCAAATTGGTGGGTGTTAGAAGTCTGCAGTAGTAATATGTATCTTGTGCTTTGATACTTGTACATTAAGAGATTTTTAAAATCTTGAATAAAATGATGGTATCTTATGCCTAATAATTTGTATTTAAAAGTTTTTTTATCCATGTTTTATAATATAGTATAAATATAGATAATGACATCTAGAAAAAATAATCAATTACATATTTAATAATCTAATTAAAACAAATTTATAGTAATATAATATATTAATTAATAGTGATACATGGAAATGTCTGCATAAAAGGAAGACTTTGCACATACCAAATTGGTGGGTGTTAGAAGTCTGCAGTAGTAATATGTATCTTGTGCTTTGATACTTCTAAATTAAGAGATTTTTAAAATCTTGAATAAAATGATGGTACCTTATGCATAATAATTTGTATTTAAAAGTTTTTTATCTATGTTTTATAATATAGTATAGATAGATATAGATGAAAGACAATGTTCTAAATGACGTGAGACATGACATGATAGCAAAGTCAAGGCTCAAACCTTAGGAGCCACGACGTTTCCTAATGCGTGAGTTATGGTGATTTTGATTGGGTAAAAAAAACGATAAAAGAACGAAAATGACTTTCATTTAACGGAATTTTTTAACAACCTCTAGACAAAAGGGACAAATTCAAACGTTTTTGCAGACCATAATGACCATCTTGTAATTTTAAAACTACAGAGACAAAAAGTATTACTTTCGACAAACCACAGGGACCAAATTTGTAGATCACTTTATAAATTTTATAAAACACTATTGTGGCGTTTGTTTTTAGTCTGATTTCACTTCTGATTTTTAAGTGGTTGTGCTGAATTCTTAAATCTGAATAAAAAACGAATTTTTGTTTTTGTAAGCTGAAAATGTATGAATATATACTATTGTCTATTTTATCCCTGAAAATGTGATAATATCGAATTTAATTAAATTATACTATTCATAACAACAAAAATCAGTTGAAATACGTTAATTGGTTCATATACAATATAAAACATGAACAAAATCTTATAACAACTAAAATCAATCTTCATTTTGCATCAATTGTGTCGCAATTTATTCTCTTAAACTAGCCATATATGGTGTATATCCGCAAACTAGTCAAATAACAAACTAAAAAACATAAATCACAAAAGCTAGAGGATGTCAACTAATTGGAGTTCATTTTTTAATACAATTGTGCATGCCAAATGATCAAAACCAGAATGTAAACATCATGACCAGACCTCTACATATTAGCAGTTAGTAGATCACCTGGTAAATGTCTTACTGAGCTCAAGGATACGGCTTGAGTATGTGGACAAGTGATGGACAATTAAGGAGATTGATACTTAAAACATTCATTGATGCATTTCAGGTGCAACTTCAAGAAGGATAATTGTGATATTAATATTCAATGTAATTTACCATCTATTAAAAAAAATGCTCCAAGAACGGAAGGAGTTGTCATATGGGTTAATAAATAACCCGACTCCTTATTATTACATTGCCACCACAGTTTAGGTGATTATATGGGTTAATAAAAGCATGACAAGGATCTCACCTACGCAATGCTCGATCAAAAGATCTTGAGTATCTCTTGCAACACGTACATCTGGAGGCAACATCTCCTTGATTATTTTTAGTCATAGTAGCTGCATATAAACAAAAAGTTGCATCAACAGAAAAACTAAAAAAAACAATCCATTGAAAAGTTTAAAAGTAATCCACAACACCAAAAAAAGGCAATTAGCACATGCAAATTTGTAATGAAGCCTAATCATGTCTTCAATGTGGCATGTCTCTACATAATAGTCATGACATGTGAATTCTTATTTCTAGCTTCTAGCTTGTCATCAACATCATGCCAAGTGAGAATTGACCATGGTGTACTCAAAACTGTATTTCAATTTTTATCTCCATTTTACATTTCTCTTCTTAAGTTTCTTATAAGCAATAACAACGAGTGATTAGGAAATCATCAAACCAGCCTGGAAAGTGTTACTTGAAAAAGGGACTCAGTTCCAGCATTGACGAGCCTCAACGAGGTTTAATCCCGCGGATACAGTAAAAAGGATTCATTTCCTTCTGAACATAAAATATGTTTGAATGGAAAAGAGTCATGTGAAGTGCCCCCATTAGAAGCAAGAATCTGATTCCATTCAAACAGAAGCAAGAATCTGATTCCATTCAAATAGAAGCATAAAATCTGATTCCATTCAAGAACAAAAGTCGACAGAAGCAAAAATCGAACAGAGATGAAATCCAATAGAAACATGAAATCTCATGGGGAACAGAGATGAAATCGACAGAAGCAAAAATATGATGTAGGAACAGAGATGAAATCGACAGAAGCATAAAATTGAACAGAACCATAAAACCGAACAGAACCACAAATCGTAGAGAAGCATAAAATCGAACCTGTAAGTCCCGATTTGGGGTCGAAGTTGTCGATTTGGAGAGCAGAAGCGGAGGACTTCGTTCGATTTGGAGTATGAAGTTGTTTGATTTGGAGTTAAGCGGCCAATTTGGAAATAAGTGAAAAAAGTGATAACCTAATCACTTTTTCGGTCAGTGCAAATAAAGTGATAAGTGGATCTGAATTAATGGAAAAAACATACGCACTTATTTTAGGAATGTCTGACCGAATAAGTGATAATAGGTAAATAAATGCTGAAATTGAAAAAACAAACAACCCTAAATGAAATAATTGTTCAGGGATCATATATGAACGATTCTTACAACTACAAGGGCTAAAATGAAATAATATGAGAAGATGAAGGGTAAGAAAGAAAATATACCAACAGCAATATAACTCTGATACTGATGTGAGCTTGCTCGGCTAAGGTTTAATGGCGGTTTCTGCAATACCAACAACACTTTCATGGCGTCCCGTTGATGACAACAATATCAACGATCTCTTCACTCACCGTTCGTCAATCTCCACTCCGCGGATTTTCCGGCGGCTTTCAACGGTCGTATGTTCGTCATCTCTCAGTAAGTTTCTCTCAATCTCCACTTTCCACCACCGTCGATGCAAAATCGATCTCACGTTTCTCAAATTCGTGACGTATGAACGATTAATTTGGTTGTTTTTGGTGGTTATGATGTCAGAATCGCCTAAATCTACCGAGGAAACGAGAGAGTTACTGAAACAATACGGTCTCGATCCGGATGAATTCCTCTCTGATCCTACGCCTTCGAAGGTTCGTTAATCTGTATAAAATTTAAAACGTAGGTTGTGTTTTTGGCATCCGCGTTTGATTAGTAGGTGTGATTTGGATAATTGAATGAGGAATTTTACTCAGACGAGAAGGAATAAGGAGCAGCAAAAGAGTGGAAGAGGAGGGAAGCAGGTCGCACCACCACAGGAGCAAGCTAAGCCTAGGGAGACTCATAAATTGCTTCAGGTGCGTGGAGTATGTTGCTTTCTTTAGTTGTATTGTATTATCAGTTATTTGGCTATAAACTTCAAATATACATTAAGCATCCTGAAGTATATATAATTATTTAGCATAGAAGTTAATACTTAATAGGATTACTTATATTTTCAGTTGTAATTGCTAGTTTTTTCTATATGATATTGATAATGCACCCAACCCTAACAAAGAAATTGTTATTTTGATGACGGGATATTCCACAAAACAAGAAACCTAAAAAGTAGGAAAATATGTCACAAAGGGTAGTATCTAGAGGACTAATCAGAATTTAGTTTTCTACAAATGGAAAGATTGTGAAATCTCGACTAAGGACTAACAAAAGTAAGAAGTTCTGCAAATAGAAGGAATGTTTCATTTTATTATATAGCACAATCTGATTACTCCCGACGTTTCAAAGAGAACCCCACAATTGATGTTTGGATGTCAAATTAGCGTTTTTGCAAGTTAATTATTGTAACTATTGTTTGGGTTATTGAGAAAAGTTCAAAAAATGAAAACCACCTTCTTCTTTAGCATTTGAGTTGGTTCGGTTTTCTGTGCCCAAATGAAGAAAGAAAAAAAGGTCAGTGGAACAAGTCGATTCTTCAACATACTTTCACGTAATCGGCTTAGACACTTTTTTTTGGATACTATATGTTTTCTTATGATTTTGATTGTTTGTAGTGGAACTGATGAAACTCTATATGACTATTAGTCAGTCATATTAAGCTCAACCATGGAGATTGAGAGGAGTGTGTCTCCTGTTAAAGAGAAGAATAACTTTAGTTGAAAATATTTAATTGATCCCAAATGTATCCTGTTGATAGTGTTCTAAAGATCCTTGATTAGAACCACTTAGCGGTCACCTAGGCATTAAGCACCCCATTGCCACAATTAGTGAAGACCGTTTAATTGGCCACATATAACTTAAGCATCCTCTACTACTTCTATTAGCAACTGATCATTTAACCAAGTGGTTCAAATTTTTAGGCAGAGTCAATCAGCCTTTCTGAACTTGTGCTCGTAAATTTTCTTCTCTCAACTTGGAGGGAATCTTCCCATCTTTTGATTGTACATAAATGATAACGTATCGAAATCTTAATTCTTATATGTTTACATAATCTAAAAATAATTATGTTTAATATACTGAAATGAACTACTTATGGTTCTGCTGTAGCTCAGAGGATTAGAGCACAAGGTCATGCTTAGGTGTCCCCTTATTCCCAACATAGGTGATTAAGCGCTAGGTTACTCAACCGCCTAACTCTGCTTAACGCTTTTTAGAGCATTGCTTATTGACATTATGAATGGTAGGTTCTTGGAGGGAAGGCACGAAGGAAGAAATTACTCTCACCAAAGAGCATGGATGTCCGCCCAATGATGGAAGTGGTCAAAGGTGCCACATTTGGTATTTTGCAGGTAGTGATTTGCTGTTTGTAATTAAATTCTACCCAGGATCATAGGGTGATAGAACATTGGCTGCTTCTAATGTGCCTTTCGTCTTAATATGAGAAAAGACAATTTTCTTTTATAAAATTTGTATTAAGATAAGAAAATGTCTACTTTTTTTAGGCTGCTGGTGGCTGTCCTACATCCTTGAGGCCTGGTCGATGGTTAGACTTATATAGCGGTACAGGATCTGTTGGCATAGAGGCTATCAGCCGAGGATGCTCTGAGGTACCATCTCTTCTTTTATGATACTTCTATAAATTTTTATTTTTATTATCATTACCAAACTGGCCTGAAACTTATCAAGCTAAGTAGTTTTTTGATGTATCTTGGACTTATAGGGTGCTCAAACTTGATATTGTACCCTTGTCATTTGTTTCTATAGTGTTGCTAATTTACTTCAATTGGTAGCAGAGAGCTTACTACTTTCATGCAAACTTGCAGGTGCATTTTGTGGAGATGGATCCATGGGTTGTTTCCGACGTCCTACGTCCTAATTTAGAATGGACTGGCTTTCTTGATAATTCAGTTATACACACGGTTCGTGTAGAAACTTACTTGGAGCGTGCCAGAGAATCTGCAGGTGTTTGATCTCTCTCCTGTATTAATGTGAAAATTACTTACTATATTGCATTGAGGGGACGTAATAATGCTGCAGGCCTATATTGTTTAGTGCAACTCTTGTCTTCTTTATGCACCGGAAACTGTAGTTCTTGGTCCTCTCCAGTTAACAAATGTGGCTACTTCTTGGCAGGCAAAGATGGTCCATTTGATTACATAAGTGTCACACCTCCATATACGCAAGTGGATTACAAGATCCTAATGAATCAAATTTCGGAATCATCTGTGATTGGAGATGATTCTTTTGTAGTAAGTTTTGTTGTATTCTTTACCCATCTATAACCTTTTCCAAGTTCAGATTGCTTTTGTATCTTATCTTTGATTACCACTCTATAGGTTGTGGAGTATCCATTCCGAACCGACATGCTGGAAACATGTGGGTGTCTTGTCAAGGTACTTGGTATAGCTATTCATATGTGTTTTATGTTATGACTGCTTCATTCCCGATGAATTTAGAAGTAGTACTCCCTCCATATCATAACAAATGTCCACATTTCTATTTTACTCGTCCCAAAATAAGTGTCTACTTTCTCATTCTACCCTTAACTATGAGATCCCTAAGGTAAGTTTGTCATTTAGTTAATCATAAAGTGTAATAATTACATATTTCTATAACTGTGAGGCTTTTTCATTGTGGACATCTATTTTGGGACAGAGGGAGTAGTTATCTAGAACACAAGCCATGATATCTACTATATTAAATTTATCATGTGCATGATGAAAACTGTAGTTAGCTGATCGTCGGTTTGGAAGGACACACCTAGCAATATACGGACCCAAGTGGGCCCAGAAGAAACGAAGGTCATGAGCTTCAAATCAGATTGAAGGCAGAGCCTTTTGGTGGGGTTACATCAGATCTATTTTACAAAATCAAGGTGTACTCAAGTTCAAAGTACTTGTTCAGTTGATGTTCATACTTACCACTGTTACCTAGATCAACCTCAGCATCTTTGCATGGTAAGCAACCAATCCATGTGAACCACATTTTGCAAATGGCGGATTTCTCTTTCATGTACTTGTGCATGTGAAAGAAACGTCATATTGGAGGTTTATAGCATTATTAGCACCTTCAAACCTCTAAAGTTTCCGAGTTTATGAGAGATGAATAATTAAGTTGAATCGAATTAGAATAATCTAAAAATGTAAGATACCATTTCAGGAATCAGTACTGTAAGCTTCTAATATGAGTTACAAACATTTATTAGCATCTTACCTTTCTTTGGTGTACAATTTTCTGTTCCATATTTTATTAACACAGAACTCTCTTTGTTTTATGAACCTTGATTGACCTGAGAACGAAAGGTTCGTTGCTTACCCATATCTAGCTTTTCATATTTTAGCATATATATATTTCTCCCTTTCACACACTTTTCATCAGTTGGTCATCACTGAAACAACCGCTCTACTTCTTAGGGTATAGGTCAGTTCTGCCTACATCTTACCCCCGGACCCCACATTCTAGTGGGATATACTGGGCTAAAATAATTTAGTGGAGCTAAAATAATTTGAACAAAAAGTCCAGTCATGTTGAATCTTTAGAACTTAAATGTAGCGTCGGCAAGATTAGGTATATTCCTGGTAAAGTAGGAAACACGTTTGTTTGAACCGGAAGAAGTGGACCACTACTAGATACTTAGAGTTTTAGGAGGGCAACCTCTTTTGTTTCTCTTCCCATGAGACAAAAAGAAAGCCATATGTCTAGAACTCTAGATACCATAAAGCGGTAGTCATACCTCAAGAGTTAAGACACTTTTATTTGATACGTTCCTTTCATAACCGGTGGCAACTAAGAATCTAGAATTTAACTTAGGCTCTGGATGTGACCTGTGATATATATATATATATATATAGAGAGAGAGAGAGAGAGGGGGGGGGGGGGAGTTTCTTTAGGAACCCATGAACCACCCACATCACGCCACGTGAATACAACACATTAATTATGAATATGGACGTGTTATTCATCATAAATCACACATTCATGATTAATACGCCACGTGTCGCGCTATGGGGAGTTCCCGGGTTCTTAATCAATTGTGGGGTCCTAACAGAACCTAAGCCTATATATATAATTATATATATACATGCAGTGAAGTGGTGATTAATATCAATTGGGATCTTCAAGTAGGGGAGTACAACTATTTTTGCACCATCAACAGGAGTGTTCTTTTATAGTTATTGTTGTCAACTGACTGCAATCTTTAGCAGAAGTATTCAATTTCCTAAAACTGTACTTTTATGTAGATTTGCACATAATTCAATGTATTCTTAAGCATCTATCTAAATGTTAGTAGGAGTAGGGAAGATGAGTGAGATCACAAGTGCATGAAAATGCACATGACAAAGCATTGGTAAGTTTTTTCTGTGGACCCAATCACAACCTAAAGCAACAATGCTTGTCAAAAGTTCATCTATTTTTTACCTTTTATCTAATAACATCTCTCTGAGAAAGAAAAAGTGCAACAGAATTGCTTGTAGTATTCCATCTTTAAAGAAAAGTGGTCTCTCTTCCCCTCCTAGTTAAAATAACTACACACACACACACACACCCCTTACCTTCCCTTGCTTTTCTCTCTCTCTCTCTCTTTGGCTGACTTATATATCAAAGTTAGGGAGATGCATTATCCTGGTGCCAAAACCACCATGATTGTTATAAGTTCATCATCATCCATAAGTCTTGATTTCCAAAAATTCTGTTTTGGAGAGGACATCTGAAGGGGTAATTTGATAATTTGGTAAGAGGGGGGGTTAGAATAAGGCATGGGGGGAAACAGCAAGGTGGTTTTCGGGGCACTACTATTAGTGGGGTTTTGCTGTTTTTTGTTACTTGGAGTTTCCACAATCACACGAGTTGCAATTCCGCCCACTGCACGTGTTGGCGTTTCCAATTCGAAAGGAGGATCAACAGGAAGGCACAAAGGGTTGGTTCTCAACTACGTTAGCAAAAGAAGAGTACCAAATGGACCTGATCCTATTCACAACAGGTACGCCGTTATTCACATATGAATCTTTATATCATCTTTAGTACTTTCTATGTGATAAAGATCCAATGTTTAGTAGTGTCTTACTTTTAAAGGTTCATCTGTTACTTCCATGCAATTTTGAAAGACCCCATGTGTCACTTTGGTCTTTGTATGATGTTTTTGTTGAATATCATACAAAACGGACCCAAACCAAACCAAACTGACCCATTAAATCCCAGTCAAAGTAGTTTTTTTTTTGGGGGGGTTCCTTTGGATAAATGACCTTAAATGAGTTCTCCATTAGAAGCCTGACCTTCTAAGTTTTTTTAGCTCAATAACCTTTATCTGACTTGCTCCTAGTTCAAAACAGTCTGCTTCCATAAAAACTTAGAAATACAATAGATGGTCATTTTGCAAAAACAAGATTTGCTTATTCGTTGAGAAAATAACCCACGAGAAGGGCTGTGAGGAATTAGCATACCATCTCGCTTTCATCCTTCCCGTGTCCAGATCGTTACGCCTTTCGTGCGGGTCGGGGAGAAGGACATCGGCTAGACTTGGACCATATTCTCACGGTTAAATATGCTTAAAGTTTAATTGGTAATTTTGCATGCATTAGCATGTCTAAAGCTTGTAATTCATCGTACTCTTTATGTTTTTCGTTCAGGAAAATCGGGAACGCCACACAACCACCTGAACGAACCTAAGATTGGCTTAAACGACTTGTGTACATGGAAATACGTTCGACAACCAACGTAGAAGAACTACACGGAGTTTCTACGCATTTCCTTTCGTTCTAAAAAAAAACGTTACATAATCCTTTACATTCAAGATAGCGATCATGATTGATACCTCATCCGACATCCATGACATGTTTTTTTTTTTTGTTCGGTTTTATGAAAGAAAGTATGAAGCTTTTTCTAAAGGTGTTCTTAAGGGTGTTTTTGCAGTAGTTCTTCAAAGTTTGAATTGAAAGATTCATGGATTTGGGGATGTTTAATTTTTAGATGATAAAAAGGGATGAAATCTAATAGAATTTGTGTGAGAGATATGTAGTAAAAAAGATGCATTTGTTAAAAGAGGAATTGTCTTTGCTTTAGCTTTGAGCTTTAAGGGGTTGGCTTTATTCCTGTTGTTAAGTGGGGTGTGTTCCCTAAATAAAGCACTTTTTTCTTTCAAAAAATATTTTTTTTAAATAGATTTCTTTTTCGGAAAACCGATTGACGACCGACCGGGATCGAAGTCGATGATGAAACTTTTGTCATATGATTTGGATGTTAAGAGCATCTTCAACAACTATGTTATTTTAGAAATTTTAAAAAAGTTTTATTCCAATAACTATACTAAACTCTCTTCTAAGAGCATCTCTAACAACTATTCTAAAATAGAAAAAAGTGAGATTTTAGCAATTTTTTTGTTTCAACAGCTATGCTATATCATATGCTAAAATAGAGAAAATATGAGAGAGAAGGTAAAAATCTCCAAATTTGGAGAAATCTCTAAAACCCCATATTGAAGAGAGAAATAATATTTAATTTTTTTCCACCAATAGGAGACATTGAAGTTGTATATTCAGGATAGAGAAATAATATTTTATTAATATTGATGATAGAATTGCTAAAATAGAGTAGCTGTTGGAGTTGATTGTATTTTTTTTAGAGTTTTCAACTTTTTATACTTTATTTAAGAAAAATTATAACATAGTTGTTGAAGATGATCTAAAATAGAGAAAAATAGGAGAGAGAAAGGGGAATTCTTCAAATTTAGAGATGCTCTAACCGTTTAATTTGAACAAATCGACTTGAATAATCCTCTGGACTAATCGGGCTAAAGATTTTGGCCTAACTGTATCGACTTAGGGCCTGTTTGTTAGCCATGCATGACTGTTATTCAATAAGCTCCAGGGGGAGCTTTATGCAGAAAGACAAGTTTTTTCTAAACCTGTCTCTCCCAATTAAAAAACATCTTCCTTCCATCTATGAAAATATCTTTCCAAACAAAAATATTCTCAATCCATACAGATAGAATAATCTACACAGACAACTTTATTCATACATGTCTTAATGAAGAACCAACCAAACAACCCCTTAATCTCCAAATTTGTAAGAAAAATAGATTTTTTTTTGTAAAATTACTAGAAGTGTACTCGCGCAATGCAGCTAGATACATCACGATTTTAATGTTTCATTTTGTTTTCTGTTTTTTGTTGATTTACATTACGATTTTGGATGGTTGTGAGAGGGTGATAATGTTTTTTTATATAAATTTGTTTAATTTAGACTTAATAATATAATGTAATTTATTTTGGTTTCATAATATAATTTTTTTATAAAATATTATGTTAGATTTTTTAATTATATTTTATATTTTTTATATTTAAAATTTGATTTTTATTCTATATTTAATTATGTTGAGAGTTATTTTAGGGAAGTTAAAGTGAGAAATGATTTTAGGGGAGTTAAAATGGTTAGAGATAATGATTGAAAATTAATAAATAACATTAAATGTAGTACATATAGCTTTAATGGTTGTTTTTTTAAGTAATTAGCATTAAATTGCGGTACATTAAGCTTTAAGACTTGTTTTTAAGATATTTTTATGTCTTCTTTATAATATAGTATAGATATATAAATTTGTTTAATTTAGACTTAATAATATAATGTAATTTATTTTGGTTTCATAATATAATTTTTTTTATAAAATATTATGTTAGATTTTTTTAATTATATTTTATATTTTTTATATTTAAAATTTGATTTTTATTCTATATTTAATTATGCTGAGAGTTATTTTAGGGAAGTTAAAGTGGGAAATGATTTTAGGGGAGTTAAAATGGTTAGAGATAATGATTGAAAATTAATAAATAGCATTAAATATAGTACATATAGCTTTAATGGTTGTTTTTTAAGTAATTAGCATTAAATGGCGGTACATTAAGCTTTAAGACTTGTTTTTAAGAGTTTTTTATGTCCTTTATAATATAGTATAGATATATTTACCAATCAATTACAGACCATTGTAAAATAAACAAGGGTATATTAGTAAAATTAACATTTTTTACTTTTTTTTCCCTTTCGAAATTTCGTGAACACAACGTAATGCCTTGTAGACTTGACGAAACTTGATAAATTCAAATTTAATAAAACCTGTTTTTCGACAAAACTGTAGGAGTCGTGTTCATTCAAAATCTTCTGTCTCAAAATGTTTTGAGTACAAGGTTTATGATTTTTGTCAATTAGATATGGAAAAATTACTATCTTAAATTTAGGTTCGTTGCTCATATTTTTGTTTGACAAATAGTTAATAACTGCTCTATTCTTTGAAGCAGAGACATGGTTGTATATATCTTATTTCAAATCCCATTTGCTAGTGAAATTTACTGGATTTCTTATGTTAACAAACAAGACAATAAGAGTGCCTCCGATATGCATACTATATATTTTTTTTCTCTCTTATAAATTTAGAGATCTATCCTTTCTCTCTCCTGTTTTTTTCTATTTTAAAAGAGAGTTTAACATAACTATTTGAGCAAACTTTTTTTTAAATCTCATAAAATTTCTAAATTAGCATAACTATTACGGGCCGTTTACTAAATGCTTACCGAGTAAGTGCTTACCGGGGTAATTACCTTACCGGATGAAGATGGCAAGAGCAAAACATCTTACCCGGTAAGAACGATGATAAGGATGGAGAGTCTTACCCGGTAAGTGAGAGTGACAACTCTTACCTGGGTAAGCGCTTACCAGGTAAATTGTTGTATACGATACCATTGTGATGATTACAATCTTACCCGCTAAAGTTAGTTAGGGACTGTTTATTACATACTTACTCAGGTAACACTTACCGATATCACTTACCTTACAGTCCTTACTTATTGAGCATGGAAACTACCTAGAATCTTACCCGGTAAGTGCCATAACAAGGACCTAGAGTTTTACCCGGTAAGTGAGAGAAATGACTCTTACCCGGTAAGCACTTACCGGGTTTAAAACGCTTACCAACAATCAAATTTGATGGTCAGAAATGTTATATAAGATGGTAAGTGAGGGTAATGTTCTTGCCGGTAAACGCTTACCCGATAAGCATTTTGATAAACGGACCCTTTAGTGTGTCGAGTTTTATCGGTAAGCGCTTACCGGGTAAGCATTTGGATAAACGAACCCTTAGAAATGCTCAAAATAATTTAAGTTTGGACAAAGAATAAAGTTGGTAACAATCTCTCTCAGTAGTTGTCTTCTTTATTTCCATGTTGTGTTTTCTTTTGTAAGTGTTACTATTTGAAAGTTTCAAGGAATTTTGGTCACAAAGTGTCCCCAAGATTCAAATTTAAAGGAACCTTTTGGGTTGCATCACCCATTGCCACTCTACAATTTTTCTTTTTTTTTTACTTTTTTTTTGTTTTAAAATAAATGTTAACAATAAAAATAATATGAGTTTAAAAAATATATAATTATTACACTTTTTAAATAAATAAATGGCATTTTTACTCTTAATATATATTTGAGTAAACTCCAACTTTGGTCGTTTATTGATTTCTTTGAAAGAGGTCCCTATGGTTTTATAATTCAAGTTTACATCCCCAGGGTTTGGATTTTGCTCTGAAAATGGTCCCTGACCCCTAACGACGTCAAAATGGTCCGTTAGTGCCAGGGGCAATTTCGTCCAACTACGTTTGGTCCCTCTTTTTATAATTCTTTTTTGTCTTTTCTTATTTTTATAAAACTTATGGAATCACAGGGACCATTATGCAAAACTCCATAAACCAAAACCCTTTTAGAAAACCACCCACTTCCACTTCACCATTAAACCTGCAAGTTTTCTTTTTATGCAAAACTCCATTAAAACAACTATATATATATATATATTGTATATTTATCTATACTATATAATTAAAGTTCTAATTCAGTTCTTGAAAATACCGTTCTTGAAAAACGGTTTTTGGAAAACCCTGTTTTGTAGGTGTTCTTCCCCACGTACTGCATGACCCTCTCCTCCACATTTACACCAATTTCTCACAAACCCCTCTCTATCTCCCCCAAACTGATAAGGTATCCGAGGAGACGGAGGCTATGGCGATTAAGTTTTTAGCTGCCGATGTCTACTTCCTCCCAATCACTCCCTCAACACAGGTCTCATCTCCTCTTTTCCCTCTCTTAAACTTCTGCAACTCACGGCCACCATCGCAAGATCTCCCTCCGTAGCTCCACCATTCTCACTTCATTTTCACACTTTCTCAAACCCTAATCATCTCAATCAATCATACTCTCTTCCATGTGTTCGCTCTGAAACCCTAGACAATGTTACTGTGGGTTTTAGGGGTTTAATAAACCTCAGTTGCTTTTTTCCGATTGAAAATGGCAAATTCATACTCTTCTTCAGTTACTGCCTCTCAGGTATCGTTTTTTTTTAATTTTATTCTAATTTATGAATATCGAAGTGATGAAGTGTTGATCTATTTGGTATTGTTCGTGTGTTTTTGAAGGTTTTGAAGATTTGACATCGATAAAAGATTAAGACTGGTGATCTTTTGCTTGTTTTGTGCTGTGTAATTAGGTTAATAAAAAATACTGAAATTTTGTTTAATTATTAACCATTTAATATATCTGTTAATGATTTTGCAGAAAAGTTTGTGATGTGTGTTTTAGCCCTGATAGAAGTTTGATCACTATGTATTAAATTTGAATTAATATTAAACCTTAAGGTTTATATCACTGATAGAAACTTGATCACTGTGGTTTAATATGCAGATACGAAGCATATTTGTGGGATAAACTTTCTTGGAACGTAACACAGAAGAAGAAAGGATATCAAGGTAACCCCATTTCTGTCAATCTCTCTTATATCGCGTATTCCTTTTTATCAAGAAATCCTGACCTAATTTTTGTTCTTCTTTTTCCTACTTCCATATGCACTTTGGACGATATGTTTTCAACCCAACAGTTTATCTTGGTGAGTTTTTCTTCCCACAATGCTTTAGACATTAGCGTTATTTTAATCTATTTGATCATAAAGTTTACATTTTTAGTTTGATCATGACTCAGGGGCTTACGATGAAGAAGAATCAGCAGCCTGAGCGTTATTTTAATCTATTCGAGCGAGCGTGTAGCTGGTATGCATGAAGTTGTGGTAACTAACCAAACCCTTGACGCAATTAAAGCAATATCACAAGAAAATCGAAGCCTTTGGAGAGTATCTTCAACAGTGAGTCCATCAATCTTTATCTCGCTAATCTATACTATATAATTAAAATTCTAAAACGGTTCTTGAAAAGTCACTTCTTGAAAAACAGTTTCTGGAAACCTGTTTTGTAGGTGTTCTTCCCCCACGTCCTGCACGACCCTCTTCCTCCCACGTTTGCATTGCTATAGAGTACCAATAAAACGATCCTCTCAACGATGCAATCGACCGCTCTGCTTTTCCAAGGTACCATCGGATAAATTACTATGTCGAACTGGCTTCGAAGCTCGCAGAAGAGGGCAGGTTCGAGGATTTGTTCATGATTGTGGAGACGGTTACGAGCGGTGGTGGTAGTTCTGGCTTGAAGGCGGTGGAGTTTGCGGCGTTGTTGAATGATGATCTCGTTTCTAAGGGGATTTTGAGTGTGATTGAGAGTGACGGGGGCGTGCGGAGTGTGATCAGAGTGTTGACCGGTTTTGAGAAGTTAGGGATTGGTAGTGCATTGCAAGTGTTGCTGTCTGATAGATTTGTTGTGGAGGCGATTGGTCGAGATTGTAGGAGGATTTTGAAGTGTGGTGGTGTGGAGGAGGTTGTGGATTTGATTGAAACGCTCTCTGGTAAGGTTTCCTACACTCATTTTGTGATCCCCTTTCCCTTACATAAATGTTGAAGCAGAAATAGTACAAGGCACTGAATGTAATTATGTTATTTTATGAGATTATATCCTTTTGAGAATTCGTCAGGTCTACTTGTAAGTTCTTTTAGATTTATTTAATACATACTCGAAAATTCCGACCACAGATTATGCCGGTTAGATGTTGTAAAATGTTGGATAAAGATATCTAAATTTTGTAAAATATGGCTTCATCTTATTTACTGGTCCTCCATTACAAGCAAAAAACGTGTGATAGAGGCTATTTAGTTAAAATACACTGGTTTATTCTTATACTTTATACACTGCATATTACCATTCCAGATATAGCACTTATGCTATAGAAATTTGAATTTTATATTAGAAATCTTAAAAAACTAAGTACCTCTCTTGATCATAATTAAGTTGTTTTGTGAGCTATCCTACGACTGTATGAATATTCACTATTATTTGTTTGAAGACCCTACTGACATCTTTCAAGTGTGGAGCAGTTATTGTGGTAAAGCAGTGACAGTTGATTAGTTCCTGAATATTACTTCTTCCTTGAAATACATTGTTCTTGGAAACTGATGTTGTTTTCTTTTGATCGATAACAAGAACATGAAAAAATTAAGTTGCTATTGGGGAAGGGTTTAGTGTCTTATCATGATGCTAATTTATGATAATCTTGCTCAAGCATGCAAGTGTATTGCGATTTTCAAAGTAAGTTTTATGTGATATACTATGGTTTTCTTCAATCTGCTGTAAAATTTTGACCTATTCGTTGCTAATGTCATTATGGTTATTGTTAGGATCTATAATAATAGATGCAGGCAGGTAATAATGAAGAGGCACAAGGATTGAATCTTGGATGAGACTTGAGAGAGTGGTTGGGATAAATGGAGATCTGTAGACTGTGATCATGTTCAAGAAAGAACGATTCTCTCCCGAGGTTTGTCTCCTCTGTTTTTTTACAAGAATATTTTACATCCCGAGGTAACTTCAATGCTGATTTTTTTTATTTGCCTATATTTTGGCATGCGTCTCTTCTTGGAGAGGTTTTCATATTATGATGTTTCTGTGTTTATTTTGATGTTTCATGGGTTTTTTGTCTTGTTTTCGTGGATTGATCAGTTGTGTAGACAATCTGTTTGTTAAATTGTCAAAGAGAGAGGACTTGGTCCAAACAGTTATGGAGATGTCATATTTCAGAGGCTTATCGGAATTGACAAGAATAGAGGACCCCTGTTTCATTTTCCAGTGTACAGTCAACTCCTTTGATGATCAATTAGATTCAATGATGATTGCAGTAGCTACATTTTGGAGATAACAGGATCAGATTCATGCTCATTTAGGTGTGTTTGACAATTCCAAACCTGCTATGGAACCATCTCCATGACCATTTTTAGGTTTGATCCTTGAACTTCTTTTTTATATTTGATTTTCTTTTGTTCATATTATCAATCCCAAGGGTCTTACACTTCTCATCCTATCAACGTTTTTTAGGTACACCCATGAACCAATTATTTGGCGCAAGTTTTCTTATTTCGATTCATTTTTAGTTTTTCAATGTAACAATATTTCTTGTTTCTTGGTCTTGTGACCATATATGGTTAAAAACGAGATCCTGGAAACCAGAAAAGAGCATGTTGGAGAGTGTTTTAGTGAAAGGTGATGGAATGGTCAAATCTGGGTTGTAATAGTACGGTCAATTCTCACAGGCTATTCGGTAGTCCTGTTTTTTCAACCTTCATAACCCTGCTTTGGTACTATTACCTGTTCTCAATTTCCCTTTTAAGAGTTTTAAGAAATGTAGAATGCACTCACTTTAGAGCTTTCATAGGATCTCCGATCTTGATTCAATGGTTCAATCTGGAGGAAAAAAGTTGGGATTTGGGTGTTGGTGGCTTTTGTGATAGAAATAATTGAAAGATTAGAGCACTGGAAAAATAGGACAAATTTACTATACATCACACTTTTCAAAATCTTGTAATTAGGTTTTTAAATGGATGTTTAATTATATTTATGACTAAATTCTGCCTTCTACCTAATTAGGACTGAATTTCGAGATACGAAATTTGAATTTTGTCAAGAAAGATTCTTCATGAAAATTAAAAATTGCACTTGGGTACAACATTTTTCTTTGCTAAACACGTGATGGTTCTGAGCTGGTCGATAATGTAATAGTCCTTGTAGAACATGCCACAAGCGTTTCTTGATTGTGTTAAAGAGTAGAAACCAATTCAACTTTGTCGATTTGTTATGGTATTTATCTTGTCTTTTTTACTTTGTCGTTCTTGAATACTGATTACACCTATGTGCAGACTATTGCTTTTGCTTTGCATTTTTCCCTAACTATGTTTGGACAAGAAAAGTTGTTGGGTTTGTTTTTCCATATCTTCTTTGGAAATAAGTGCCATGTTTTTGGTTGAAAGTTTTTTTTCATTTATTTGATTTTCGTGGAAGTACTAAAAGAAAGACAGTTAATGAATTTTCTTACAAATGTAATTGAAGTGATGATGTTAACTGAAGACTCAAGAAAGCCACTGCTGAAGGGTCCATGACCGTGAGCCTTTTGTCGCATCTTCTTTGATAACCCACAGACCCTGCTCATGGGTTTGGATCATAACCGATGTTACTTTCCCATCTTTTTTTAATCTTACTGCTATCGCTGTTGTCTGTTGGTCTAAGTTCATAACTTTTTTTTTTTTTTTTTCAGTTTGGCATATGGGTTTGGACATTTTCAACTCTGCTTACCATAATTTTTCTGCCATGGAGTGGGAAAGGAGACCAATCAGAGGTTTCCAAAGGTTTACCATGTTTATTATTTTTATTGGGACCGGGGTTCTCGATTAAAGGTTTATTTCTCTATGTATGTTTATTTATTGCTACTTGTCTGCTGCTGACGATGTGTACATGTTTTTGTTTGTTGTGATGAAGTCTTGTTTGGTTCTGACACTTGCCAAGTCATTTGGGGTTATGAAGTTGTTATTGGGTGTGAAGATTGTCGTAGCTCTAATTGGACCGACCATTTTTGTTGGACAATGGTAACACAGTCCTATTTTTTGTTGGGCATCACTTGACACATGATGTGGATAGGCTGGTGGCTGTCCAGATGTAGGTAAGACCATTCCCAATGGTTTGTGATTATTATTAGTTACTATTTGACTCAACTTGCGGGAATTCCTTGTTCATGAGCAATCTGTTAGCAATCAGAGCTTTTTGAGATCATATAAGCTTTATCAAATTTTGCATTACTTTTAATGACGTTACAATACGATGTATTCCATCTTATTCCAGGCAATTAATCTTATTTAGTGGAATTATATTAATACATTTTATTTTGAATTTGTTGTAAGAGTATATATAAATATACCTAATGAGCAACGAATTACGAAAGTCATATCCTTATGCATTTTCCATATTTTCTTGACATGATCTCTTGGTTTCTAAGTTGCTTAAATGGGTATGTAGGCTTGCACAAATCCAACAAGGATCCTGATGGTATTTTTCCTTGACACAAAAGTTGTGCAACTTCATGCTCTTGGTTCCAGGTTATTCATATTTGACCTCCTAATGTCGAAAATAATTGTTTGCTATGAAAAAAGTAAAAACAGACAAAGGTTTGTTAGATTGGTGGTTATTTTTGTGCATCTAATCTCTTGTTAAAGGCCATATAAGCTGGAATCGCTGCCTAGCATTGAAGTGGTGAAATGTTTTTTGTTGTCTTTTGTGGATTTTTAACCTGTAGTTTTGAGGCAACTTGATAGATAAGATTAGGTGTTAATGATCTTGATAAAGCCACATGCTTGATGACTTGCCTTCTCATGTAAAGCAATAATTTTTAGACTAAAAAATCGCTTCTCGATATATAACAAAATTTTGTATCCGCTGCATCGCGCAGGTATTTGACTAGTACTATATAATGAAAATTCTAAAACGGTTATACGGTTATTGTACAATCTTTTGTACAATAACATTTACTACCCTTACAATGTTACATTTACCACCCTTACAATTACTTATTTAATTTACTTTATATCCCTTACTTTTTCATTTTTCATTTTACACCGTTATCATATTAACACAAATAATTGTATATGAACAAAAATGCAATGAAAAAATACGTTCATTTTTTTACAAATTATACCATTATAATCGTCTCGTCAATACCTTCAAAACGAGCCCAATATTGAATATTTTTTAATTTAACCGTACTATTAAATATCATAATCTATACTATATAATGAAAAAACTAAAACGGTTATTGTACAAACTTTTGTACAATTACATTTACCACCCTTACAATGTTACATTTATCACCCTTACAATTACTTATTTAATTTACTTTATATTCCTTATTTTTTCATTTTTTCATTTTACACCATTATTATATTAACACAAATAATCATATATTAACAAAAATGCAATGAAAAAATACGTTCATTTTTCTATAAATTATATCATTATAAGCGTCTCATCAATATCTTCAAAACGAGCCCAATATTGAATATTTTTTAATTTAACCGTACTATTAAATATCATGAATATCTACGAAATAATTTGTTTTTCTATCCATACGTTTTATTTTTTTTTCCACCGTTAACACGTTAAAAATACATAATCGTAAAATACGTTTCATTCTTATTATAAATAATATCATTATAACTTTTTTCGTCAATAATTGTAATATAAACTAATTATTGAATATCTTTATGGGTTTAGGTTTCATAAGTTGTGATTCTTAGGTCATGGTTGATTATTGATGAAATGTATATAAGGAAATAGCATTAATTGTTCGTTCTTTACTTACATTCCGCTGCATCGCGCGGGTATATGCCTAGTATATAATGAAGAATTAAAGTTAAGAAACTTGAAACCCATATCCAACACACAACTAGGGTTTCCAAATACGAAAAAGAATCTCAAATTTGTCCCAAAAGCTTGAAAACATTTGGGTTATAATTTATGCTATTCAAATCAACCTTATTGACAAATTTGGTAGATCATCTTCAACCCCTTCACATCAAAATAGCCACATCAATTTATAACCTCCTTGATGATCAATTTGCAGAGAAATCAAGTGAATTCAATTATGACAAGCGTCCAGCGGCGACGACCGAATATGGCAAGCGTCCAGCGGCGGCGGTGGGTGGCGCTAATGTGGAAGTGGCCCTGCCAGGAGAAGGTTCTCTGTGTGTGGCGTGTGTGAGTTTTAAACACAGGGTCACATGGACCATCGTTTGCTTCACCGATCATTACCCGCTAATAGCCCAACACCACCGCCATCTATACAGGACCACCCCGGCGAAAAACCACCACCGCAACAGTGCTACCAAACTCCGACAATTTCTTTAAAACTCCAGCCAAACTCCGGCACCGACCACAGATCTCGAACGTCCACACTCTCCCTCCTTCCTCCATCCCCGATAAACCCCATGGCACCAGCGTTCAAAACAACACCAGAAGCATTCTTACCGTCATCATCAACATTTGTTTCTTTGATGGCTTCTTTGGTGTGATCTTCTGAGCATTTTTCTGAGTTGGGTGCACCAAGATCCTTCTTTTCAGTCAAAACTGATGATTAATTGAAATAAATGTGTGGATTGGGTTATGGAAAAAGTTGTGAAATTGGGTAAAAGGGGTTGGAAAAGAAAGCTTAATTGGAGGTGAGTTTTGTTTAAAACTGATTGTTAATGATTAATTGGAATAGATGGGTATAGATTCTAGGGTTTTGTGTGTGTGTTGGAATTCTTGTGAAGATGATGAGGAATGCTCGAGGTTGAAGATGAAGGGGGATTTTTGTTTCCAGGAAAAGAATTAGTAAATGTGAAATTACTAGAAAGTTTTGTAATTTAAAGTTGGACCCTAAAATTTGTTGTTTTATACAAATATAAGAAAAAATAAAAGAGATTGCAAAAAGGGGACAAAAACATGGTTGGACGAAATTGCCCTTGGCACTAACGGACCATTTTGACGTCGTTAGGGGTCAGGGACCATTTTCAGAGCAAAATCCAAACTCTAGGGATGTAAACTTGAATTATGAAACCATAGGGACCTCTTTCAAAGAAATCAATAAACGTCAGGGACCAAAGTTGGAGTTTACTCTATATATTTATTTTAAATATATATATATATATTTATTTATTTAACTTGTGATTTTTAATTTTAATACATATATTTATTTTTTAAAATAGAATATATCAAATACATTTAATTTGGTTTGGTTTGATTTTACTATTGTATTTTATTTTACAGCAAAAAAAATGCTACAAATGAATGTCATCTTTAGAAGTTCTTAAAAATCATGAAAGTTGTATAGAGGTAGTACTTTAATTTTTCTTTTAAGATCTGTTTTTCAATAATATTTTTAAATTAATGAATAAAAACTAAAATATATTGTTGAAACTCATAATTGGCAACTTTGTGGGTTAACTTAACTGACAATAAGGTTTGGACCTTTGGAGATTATCCTCGGAGGTCATCAGTAGATTCAGTACGAGCCCTGCAAGGCCACTAGCGATTTTCTTGGTTGTTCTTAAAGGCCCCTAGGATTAGTCAAGGTACGTACAAACTGGCCCAAACACTCATGATCAAAAAAACCACAATTGATAATAAATTATTCTTGGATCACTACAAACCAAACCAACATACCTAGGTGGGTTGGGGATATAGGCTATACGCGATAAAATAGAGACGTTGTGTTCATGAAAAACCTCGGACTTGCAAAGCATAAAACAAGAAACATGTGTGGTAATTAGCACTGAAGTGTGTACAACCAAACAACAGAAATAATACAAGAGGAACATTATGTCTTGAAAAACAGTAAAACCAGTAAAGCTAAGGTTGGCAAACAAGACGCCCTCTTCTGACTAGCACATGGTGCATTTAACAAAAGAAAGTTAACGTTGTTAATCAATAATGATCTGCAATAAAATGCAAACCACAACATTATTGGTATATATATATATATATATATATATATATATATATATATATGAAAATCAAACTTTTTCATCACATGAATAAATTTCTTTATGTTCCAACCAATAAAACCTTTTTGTTAAATGCTTATGATAGAGATACAATATTTTATTAAATGTATGAAATATTTTAGTAATATAATTAATGTTGGAATCTCCGAAATAAATAATATGTTTGAGTTGAATGCAATTGTTTTTTTTATGTGGAAGGGGGGGGGGGGGGGGGGGGGGGAGGGGAGAGTTTTGGTTCTCCATTTTGAAGAATTTGTTGGAGATACTCAAACTCAACTCCTTGGGGTCATGCAGACCTGATCATAGTAACATACAGTATAAGTGTAATATCATAGGCTAATCACATCAGATATTGTTCATTTTGTCAACACCTTAGATTCATAGTTCTAAAACGCATAAAAAATGTATCCAAGCCTTTCTAAGACAACATTTATTCCCATCCTCCGTCGATATGAGATTTTACAATAAAAATGTGCATATACATAGAAAATTAGATATAGCTATATAGGGGATAATAATAATGGAAACAATATACTTTGTGAAAACCATGACATCCAGTGTCCTTTGTTTTAATCAATCATTTAATTTAAAAAACATTTTACAATTAATTCAATAAGAGCAAGATGGTAATATGTTATTTATCAATTAAGTAGAAGCGTATTCGCGCAATGCAGCGAAATACATTACGATTTTAATGTTTTATTTTATTTTTTTGTCGATTTACAGTACGATTTTGGATGGTTTTGAGAAAGTGATAATGTTTTTTTTATAAATTTGTTTAATTTAGGTTTAATAATATAATTTTTTTTATATAAAAAAATTAATTATTTTGTTAGAATTCAATGATTATCTTATATATTTTAATGACATCTAGAAAAAATAACCAATTACATATTTAATAATATAACTAAAACAAAATTATAGTAATATACTCCCTCCGTCCCAAAATAAGTGTCCACAATTGACTTGACACACAGTTTTAGACATGCATAATTATTACACATTTTTGTCACCAAATGACATCTTTACCCTTATTTAATGTTTCTCTTTCTTCACAACTCTTATATATTTGTGCATTAATTAAGGGTAAATGTGAGAATTTACTTATCTACTTTTTGAAAGTGGACTCTTATTTTGGGACAAACATAAATAGAAATGTGGACACTTATTTTGGGACGGAGGGAGTAATATATTAATTAATAGTGATACATGGAAAAGTGTGCATAAAAGGAAAGTCTTGCACATACCAAATTTGTGGATGTTAGAATTCTGCAGTAGTAATGTGTATATTGTGTTTTGATACATGTAAATGATCGTACATTATGCCTAATAATTTGTATTTAAGAGTTTTTTATTCGTGCTTTCTAATATAGTATAGATAACCGTAATTAAGTTAAAATTGAAAGATTCGTTCTTTTTACTCTTTCATTGTGTCATCCAAATTAAAAAAAATTAACTAATTATTTTATGTTCTACATTTTACTTTAAACGGATTGAATAGTTGTATCATGTATCAAACAATGAAAAAAAAAATCTTCATTCTTCAATTTTAGTTTACTCTCGTTTTCTCCCAATCTCGTTAATTAACCCTTGAAATAGGGGTGCACAAATACCCAAACAAACCCGATCAACCCGGCCAACCCAACTCGAAGTCACCTGATGCCTAATCGTGTGGTAAAATCTTCAAACCGTAAGTATTGTGTTAAATTTAGTTTACGATCATTTGAACTCAACCCAAACCGATGAACTTAATACCCTTCTTTTCCTTGGATTTAATATTATTATCAGGTCCTTTATTAATATGTACATCAGACTGTTAGACCATCACCCTCTTTATATACATATACATTAAATATCTTATTCATCTATATATAACTCCTACGTTTGTTTTCATATATATGTTAAAGTAAAGTGATCATATATATGCGAATAAAGAAATGCATTTGAGTGTGATCTACTTACGAATGAGTACGAATAAGTTCTATTAATAAAATAACGATAAATAACGGAATTATGAGCAGAAAAAGCACCATATTCAAGGTAACAAACATACAAGAATATTTCAATACACCAAAGGTTTAACCCAACCATCCTGACTAACAGTGGTGCATCCAGAAAATTTTCCCCCCACTAGTAATATAGTGAATCCGCCCCTTACTAATCCAACCCAACCTGCACGCACAGTTTGAGTTGAGTTGTACTTTTGTTTGAGTTACGTTGAGATTTTTCAATATAAATATCAGTTTGGATTGTTCAAATATTTTCAACACGATCAACCCAACCCGCATGCACCCTTACTAGACATTTTAAGATTTTCCCCTATCATGTAATTGCAACCTAGAAAAGAAATGGTTAAAACAAATAAAACCAAACTATTTTGGATGAGAATGGGTTGGTGATAGTAGGAGAGGAAAGGTCAACAATTGATTTTATGTGATGTCAAGTTGGTTAAAGTTCCCAGCCATCATACCTTTTGGCCAATAGCATAAAATCCATCTAACACAACCAACCTCACTACTAACATGTTTGGTTAATTAATGATATTAAACAATTATTATTGGGATTGAATATAAAGAAAGTGAAGTTTCATTCCATGTCCGTCTGGTTTGCTGGATTTGGTGGGATTTAGAATTGAATTTTATTTCAACCCCGCGTTTAGTGGAATTTGAAATCCCACAAAACATTGGAATTAGAAATCCAAAGATGATACTTAGGTACCGTTTGTTTTTTAAGAGGTCTAAAGTCTGAAGTCTTATTTTAGTTATGATTAATAAGAGGTGGTGTGTAAAAAGGTCTGAATGATTCAGATTTAAGAGTCATTAAGAGGTTTTTTAAAAAAAACAAACAACCCCTTAGTATTTCATGGGATTTCATAAGATTTGTTTGTAATAATATTTTAAAATATGTTAAAAACATTCGTTTTATAATAATCAATTAATAAAATGTAATTCAATTATTATTTATAATTTAATTTTATAAATTATTTATAAAGAATGGAATCCATTTCCATTTCAAATCCTACAAACCAAACTCGCCAAAAATTCCAAATACTTCCATGAAAGCCAAATCACTCAAAAAAACGTTCCATCAAACCAAAGGTCCCTAAATATATTCTAACACCAACGAATAGGGCAAAATACAATATTGTTTGGTTTATTTCTTATTTAGTGTAACAAACAATTTTTTTTTTCAATCAATATAACATAGTTTCAAATTTTCTTATTTCGTACGTATTTTGACCGGTAACATGTTGATTTTGTAACATTTAATGTCGTGAATGCCAATTTACGAAATGTTTATGAAAGGGTTTCGACAAAGTGGACGATAAACTTGACACCCACGTAATCAAATGTTATAAAATCCACAATACCAATCAAAATGAGTAAAAAAAATAGGAATTTTTAACTTTGTTACAATGAACAGAAATTTTCAAAACTTTGTTACATTGATTGAAAAACAAAATTAGCTGTCACACTAAATAAAAACTAAAACAACCTTCGTTGCATTTCGATGCAGCACTAGGCAACGATTGATAAGATCGTTTCGAAAAAAGATGATAATGAACAATGGTAAGTTGCATATGCAAGATATGATTTTGGCTACGCACCTTGCGGTTTCGGTTGGAAAACTGAACCAGGCATGCAAATCACCACCATTTTCTGACATTTCCGATCTACATTTCCTGATGGATGCTTACTACTTGTTGCCGCCTCTTATTGCGTAAGAGGTGCGTACCCGGGAAGAAGGAACGTTGTTTACTAATGTTTGGCAGTTGCTGAATGGTTTGGTGCAGAATAATTAACGGGTCAGAATGATTAAGAGGCTCTTATGATATAGTGCAATATGAAATATGGTTGTTTGGTAATTGTTCGGAATGAAATCAGGGCGCTTAATGGTTAAAGGAGACCCATGATACAAAATGATTCAGAGGGTTTTGGAACCATTAAGGGGCAACTTTTTTTTCTGCCAAACAGGATTCACCTCTTAACGATTCAGAGGTTGCCTCTTAATGGAACCATTAAGAGGTAAACAAACAGCCCCTAACACACTCTGACCCACAAATATATGCTAACCAAAATGCTGACCCAGTAAGAAGAGGTTGCTTTCTGACTCGATCATGGCTTCAGTCAAGGCTTTCCCGAACACTTGGTAAACAACCATTTTCAGTCGGTGTGAGTTAATTTGTCTGTATAGATTGTGAAGATTTTTGTTTGAGAGGGTTTTTTCATAGATGGGATGAGCTTGTTTTTTCAATTGGGAGGGGCAGGTGTGAAAAAACTTGGCTTTCTCTCCCTGGAAGCTTACCGAATAAACCACTTTCTATATCATTAAGCCACACTACCAAACAGTCATGTATAGTTGATCAAATAAGCTGCGAGTCCCATTAAACTCATTAAGTTGCTAACAAACAGGACCCTACTCGGTTAGTGCAAAGTTGCTTACCCAATGTGTGTCGGTAAACAGCCCCAGAGTTCGCTAGAACAGCATCAGCATGATCAAATCAAATGATGAGAGCAAGGCTATACATGAAGCTGATATACACATTTGATTAGTAGAACTGATGACAAATTGGCAACTATTAGTATTACAGAAATGATCAAATATCATCAGACCATCAAAAATTATTATTATACACTACAAATAATAAATACTTCGAAGCCCATCTTTGAATGATACCCAAAGAGCATTCTTGAAGATATGCCGAACGTAACAGCTTCAAAAGCTCGTGTAATATCATACATTTATACATATATGACGAGCATAGAACAAATTGGAACAGCCAGATAAACCAGTGACCACAAAATCTACAACAAGCAGGCTTCAGTAAACAATTTTAATGGAAAAATAGTATTAGTTTTCTGGATTTTATAGCTTAAATTGCATCATTATGTATGCCATAAAGAAGTGGAAACTCATCATGATGTTCAGATAAACCTAGCTCTTGTGCCATGGTATTCAATGCTTCATAAACCTGAAACATGGACCATCTTGATCTAGGATTAGAAGTAATGCAATTACCTGCAATCCTCAGAAATTGAACGATATCCGCATCATGACCTATGCCGCGAAGATTCTTATCGATGGCATTCTTGATTTGACCTGAACCCGAGAGCTTATTTACCCAATCGACTAAATTACCCTTAAACCCTTCTTCGGCACCCGTTACATCCGCAGGTTTCTGGCCGGTGGCGAGCTCCAGAAGCACTACCCCGAAACCGTATACATCGCCTTTAAGAGAAGCAACCATGGTGGTCGCGTATTCGGGTGCCACATAACCAAACTCACCCAGATCACCGTTAGCGTAACTACTATCGTTTGGGTGGCTAGAGGAAGTATTCATGAGTTTAGCTAATCCGAAATCGACTATTCGAGCATCGTAATCCTCGTCAAGAAATATGGCATTGGAGGTAATGTATTGATGCAAGATCGGAGGCCTGCAGCCATGGTGAAGCCAAGCTAACCCTCTTGCCGCACCCAAACCGATCCTGAACCTAGTCGGCCAATCTAACGAGGTCAACTGTTTAGTCAACGAATAAGAGAGAGTTTCGTTTGACATATACTTGTAAACCAAAAGCTTCTCGTCCTCAACTATGCAGTAACCCAACAAAGGAGTCAGATTTGGATGTCGAAGTTGACCCAACGCGTTCATCTCCGCACGAAACTGCCGTTCGTGAAGCTTACACGCGCTAAGCCTCTTGATCGCAAGAGCGGAACCATCCGAAAGAACGGCTTTGTAAGTTGTTCCCGTTCTCGTCGAGATTATCGCATTCTCTTTACTGAAATTGTTTGTTGCAACCATCAAATCCACCAGCCTAACCTTCACAAGTGGTTTTTGAAACAAAGAAACATGAATAAGCTTATGATTTCTCAACCTATTAGCCCAGCTACTGGTGTCATCATCTTCTCCCCCAATTCCATTCCGTCCTTTCCTCTTGGATGCCGCCAAACACCACCACCACAACCCAAACCCTATCAACAACGAAGCCGCTGCCCCAAACACACCGGCGGCGATAATTATCGCCAAATTCTTCTTGCTCAATCCACCACAATTGTCAAGAGGCTTACCACAAAGTCCTCTGTTCCCATCGAAACTAGACGAATCAAAATTCGACAACCTTGAAGGAATAGGACCAGAAAGTGCATTATTCGCAACCGAAAACCTATTGAGCCTAACCAAATTAGATAACTGAGGTGATATACTACCAGATAATCGATTATCCGATAGAATAATACTATTCAAAAACGTACAATTACCGAGATCCGGCGGAATTTCTCCGGTCAATTGGTTGTTTGATAGATCTAAAGTAACTAAATAAGGCAACCAGGTACAAATTTCGCTAGGTATTGAACCAGTGAGATTATTACCGGCGAGATCTAGGTTTTGTAAGCTCCAACAAAACCGTAAATCGGAAGGAATTGATCCGGCGAGCTGTAGTTGACGAAGCGTGAGCGAGATCAAACGATTTTCCTGCTCGTTCCAACAGCTGACGCCGGTGAACTTGCAGATGAATCCTGCGGTATTGTTGTTGAAGTTCCAGGATAGCTCTGATCCTGGATCGGTGAGAGAGTTCTGAACGCCTTGCAAGCATTTGACGTCGTCTTCGCCGGCGACCGGTGACGGATGAGTAGAGAAAACGACGGCGAGTGTGAGGATGAGTAGTATTACATAATAATCAAACATACCTCTGAAACAAGCCATTGATCTAGAGAATTCGACAAACTGCGTGGTGTTATGGAGATGGGAGAAGAAGGATAAGGAGGGAAGAACATTGACTTTTCTCTCAAAAGTCTGTCCAGCTCAAGAGACACTTTTGACCCGTTTAGCGTTCTAAGAGTATCCACATTCCTGAACCTCTTTAGAGCATGTCCAATGGAGGTACTTATAAGAACCTCCTTTTTGTACTTTTTAATGCCACATAATTTCCAACTCATTAAATTAAAAATTCACATAAAAACCCACAATGGTAGTTCTTACAAGAACCTTTTTTTGTGAGTCTCATACATTTTTTATAACTTCAATAATAATAATTATTTATAAATGAATATTTGATTTCAATATTTTATTTGATTTCAATAAATTATTATTTATAAATGAATATATAATAATTTATTAAATGTTAAATTATAATATCAAAATTATAATATCAACGTTGATATTATAAAATGATTATATATATATATATATTAATATTTTTCACACATATACGATTATATATATATATATATATATATATTAAAATTAACTAAAACATAAACATAAATTTTCATTACGATCATAAAAGTGCAATATAACAAACATATTAATCTTAATAAGTAGATAGATCACTCGTAATCACGATTGAGCCAAATATGTTCAACCAAGTCAGCACGAAGTTGATGATGCATTTCATTTTATCGCATCTCAGAATTTCGTTGAAGATATTCTTGGAATTCGTGGGTGGAGCCTTGAAATGCTTGTGTAGAGTTATCTGTTTCATCGTCGACCCAATTAATCAACACGTCACCCTTGTCCTCGACAATCATATTATGCAAAATTATGCATGTATGCATGATGTCCCTTAATTGTTCTTTATACCACATTCGTGACGGTCCTTTGATAATAGACCAACGAGATTGAAGAACTCCAAATGCACGCTCAACATCTTTTCTTGCACTCTCTTGTCGTTGCTTAAACAATTTTCTTTTTGCATCTTGTGGGCAAGGAAAGCTCTTCACGAACGTCGCCCATTCTGGATATATACCATCAGTAAGATAATATCCCTTCGTATAGTGTGTACCGTTTATCGTGAAATCAACTGGTGGTGCCTCCCCTTGTAAGACATTATTAAATAAATTTGATTCGTTGAGTACGTTGATATCATTACGAGATCCTGCGATCCCAAATAATGCATGCCATATCCACAAGTCTACAGATGCAACTGCTTCAAGTATAATTGTTGGGGACCCATGATCACCGCGAGTGAACTGACCTTTCCAAGCAACAAGACAATTTTTCCATTCCCAATGCATACAATCAAGACTACCCAACATACCTGGAAATCCATGTCTTTGTTCATGCATTTGAAGCAATCGTTGGATGTCGGTAGCATTTGGTTTTCTCATGTACTGTTTACCAAATATTTGTATCACGCCTTGGCAAAAAAAATTCAAACATTCGATGGCAGTTGATTCAGCAACACGTAGATACTCGTCGTAATGATCGGCAGGAGTTCCATATGCCAGTTGGCGAATAGCCGCCGCACACTTTTGTATGGGTGATAATCCTTTTTTCTTAATCGCATCTACTCGTTGTTGAAAATAGGGATAATGACTTTCTAACCTGTTTACTATACGAAGAAATAAATCTCTTTGCATGCGAAAACGTCGTCGAAAAATTTCACTGCCATACACGGGGTCAGAGGAGAAATAATCGTTGTAAAACCGTATATGACCTCCTTCACGATCTCGGTTGAAATATTTTTTTCGGTTGGCGGAGCCTTGACCTTCTTCATAATAGTTTTGTCGTTGCTCAACAAGTTGGAGTTGAATTTGATCAATTTCATCTTCAACATCGTCTTTGAACTCATTTATCCAAAACTCTTGAATTTCTTGATCTCCATTCGTGGTTACGTTGAAGTGTTTTGGAGTTGAAATATTTCTTGCAAGTAGTAATCCCTCGATCCCTTATAAAGATTCTCAAGCTATTTTTACCACTATTTTACCATAAATGCAACAAAGATTCCCTGCCATCTCTATATTTACCAATTGTTTTGCTTCCTTTTTACTTGACCACTACTTGCAACCAATAATATTACAGCAATACTATTCCAAACACTTCTTTGACTCAACCCACGAATACATGCAATACTTTCTTTTTTTGCTTTTGATGCATGCACCCGCTAGTATTACATGCAATATTATTCCATTAGTTGAAAATACAACCTATTGTCATATCTCAATACAAATCAAAATACATGCAAATAAAGTTGAACAAGATTACATTGAGAACTACAACCTATTGCCATATCAAAATACATGCAAATAAATCCTTGATTTTTTTGTTTTTTTTAAGATTACATTGAGAATTACAACCCATGTTTTTCTTTGATTTTTGCACAAATACGTTCGTGCAAAGAAACTTGAACAGGAGTCATGGTACTGGTATCCTTCATAAGAATTTCATAATCCTTTTGTAAGATCTCAACTTCTTTCAGTTCATATTTCCTCATCTAGAATTCCTTAATCTCTTGCCAATCCGTGTTAAGTTGTGACGTGCTGCTCTCTTTGGCTTTGGATTTGCCCTTTCGTTTCGCTGCCTTTTGTCCCATTGGACGGGGACGAACTTCATAGTCGTGAAGATCGACACTGGTATCCGATTATGAATTCTTTGTTTTTTTCGAAGCATGAAGGCAAGAAGTTTGTGGGGCAAATTTTTCGCTCTCTTTTAATATTCTCCATACATGTTCAAACTTAAACACCTTAATCCATACTATATTATAAAGATGGCATAAAAAACTCTTAATTACAACTCACTAAGCTTTGTGTACTATCATTTAAAGTTATCTACTTAAAATCTCTTAAAAATAACTACTAAAGTCTAATGTACTACATGTAAAGCTTTTAACCCTAATTAATATATTTCATCCTTATCCCCCAAAATCCTTATCTCTAATCCCCAAACCCTAAAATTATGAAATTTGAATTCTGATAAACATAATCAAAACAGAATAAACATCTCAATTTAAATATAAAAAATTTAAAATATATAAGATAATTAATGAATTTTAACAAACTACTTAATTTTTTTTATATAAAAAACATTATATTGTTAAGCCTAAATTAAACAAATTTATATATAAAAAACCATTATCACTCAATAAAAACCATCCAAAATCGTACCGTAAATCAATAAAAAACAAAAAATAAAAATAAACATTAAAATCGTGATGTATTAAGCATTATGTACTATTATTTAATGTTAATCTACTTAAAATCTCTTAAAAAATAATTAATGAAGCAATATGTACTACTTTTAAATGTTTTTAACCCTAATTAATAAATTTCATTCTTATCCCCCAAAATCCTTATCTCTAATCCCCAAATCCTAAAATTATGAAATTTGAATTTTGATAAACATAATCAAAACAGGATAAACATCTCAATTTAAATATAAAAAATTTTAAATATATAAGATAATTAATTAATTTTTTTTATATAAAAAACATTATATTGTTAAGCCTAAATTAAACAAATTTATATATAAAAAAACCATTATCACTCAATAAAAACCATCCAAAATCGTACTGTAAATCAATAAAAAACAAAAAATAAAAATAAACATTAAAATCGTGATGTATCTCGCTGCATTACGCGAGTACGCTTCTAGTCTTTTTATGATTATTTTGTCTCCATTGTTCATATGTTTTTTCAAGAACATCTGCATCACTCCAACCACTTGCACGATTATTAAACAAATTATTATAAATTGCAGAAAATTCGTTTACCTGAGGCGACATTTTATAAAAATGTCCTTTCACACTTGACAATATTCTCTCCAAACTTCTTGCGGGCCGATGATCGTTGTAGTATGTTGTGACACGCTGCCAGAAAGCTGCATTTTTTTATCATTACCGACAATAGGATCAGTGCTGATTGTTACATAAGCCATTGCAAGCACCTTGTCTTCTTCAACAGACCAAGTTGCACGATCTGCTATTTGGGACTTATCACTTTCAGAAATGTCAGCGTCTAAGTCTAAACCATCTGTATTCAAATCAAAATGGTTCAATCCTTGTTGTGTTGAATACGAAGGATATGCATCCGCTTCGATTGGCATACTTGACCAACTTTGAGGAGGCATATTGAAAGATGTAGGTTGGGCAACGTTTGGAAATGTTTGAGAGTATTGTGAAATGTAAAATGGGTTTGGAAAATTTGTTCCCGAAGACAAGTATGAAAATTGTTGAGGATATAGAAAACTAGGAGGAGATTGAGAGCTTTGAGAATTTGGAACATCATTTCCATTGTTATCCATGTTAGCAAATTTGCTTGAGAATGAGAAAATGAATATCACAAATACTTGTAGAGAATGAAACAATGAGATGTGTAACTCCACACATACACATACACATATATATAGACTAATAATTATATAATTTAAATATATACAATATATATATATATGTGTGTGTTTACATATATCATATATATATGTATATATATATAATATTAACAATTTTTTGATCTCCATTCACGTAATATATATATATAATATTATATATACGATATTAATATATATATATATATATATATATATATATATATATATATATTCACGTAATATATATATACGATATTATATATATATATATGTATATGTATAATAAATAAATAAATATATTGTAATATTTATATAAATAATATATATAATATTAATAATTATTATAAAGTCAAGAAAAAAAAATAAAAAAATAAACATGATGTCAAATCTCACACATTTCATAGTAAGAATCAAGGTTCTTGTTTAAGCACCTAGAAGAGTTTAGTTTCTTATAAGAACTCTCCACAATGCTAGTTCTTATAAGCTATTGCACTTTTTGCTTATAAGAACCTTGCATTGGAGATGCTCTTATAGCTTCATGATTTTGCTAAATCAACTTTGTCTCTATGCCATATCAGTTTTCTCTTTCCTACTCATCTTATAAACCTTTCACTCACAATCATGGAATCAGTTTTCTCTTTCCTACTCATCTTATAAACCTTTCACTCACAATCATGGACCGGTTCATGATTTATATAAAAAAAATTATAATATTAATTTTATAACAATTAAGAATTACTTATTATAATTATAAGACAACAATTATAAATTAAAATTATAAAAGTCATAAAAGAATAAAATATAATAAATAAGAATCACGATAATATATAAAAAGTTATTGAAATTAACAATAGATAAACTAATTTAATTTTTATTCAACAAAAATAATCAAATTAATTTATTAATTAATTAAGAAAGTAATTAAGTACAAAATTAAAGACCACGATAATAAAATTAGAGTAAACTCCAATTTTAGTCCCTGACGTTTAGTGATTTCTTTGAAAGAGGTCTCTATGGTTTCATAATTCAAGTTTACATCTCCAGGGTATGGATTTTGCTCTGAAAATGGTCCCTAGACACTAACACCGTTAAAAACTCCGTTAGAGGCAGGGGTATTTTCGTCCAACCATGTTTTATCCCCATTTTTGCAATTCCTTTTTGTTTTTTCTTGTTTTTATAAAAAACATCAAACTTTAGGGTCCAACTTTTAAATTACAAACACTTTATTCTTCATCAGATATCATCTAAAAAAAGAAAGAAAAAAAAAACACCCAAATATTATTTTCATCTTCATCTTCATCTTCATCTTCATCATCATCAGAGTGATTCATCACACTCCCAACCAAAAACCCAAATATCATCTTCTTCACTACTAAAGCTCAGAGACACTCTCTCTTCTTCTTCATCTACTTCTTTACTCTCAACAATGTCTCCTCTTTCAATTTTACCTTTTTATGGCTCCTAACTTGCGTCCTTAACGTCTCTTACTTCTACATCTTTTCCTCTTGTTGCTCCTCTTAAATTTCTCTCTGGTTGCCTTTAATGGAAGAGATGCTCTTATAATTCCAAATGAAATAACAAAAAATTTGAAAATGAACAACAAACCCAGAAAATAAACTTAGACCCACATCTTTAAAAACTACCACAGCCTCATTTGCCAAAAGGATTGACGATCAAAGTCAGATATGTGGTCAGTATGCAACAAGTGATGCAAATTCAGTTTATTGAACAACAAAAACATTAATCAGAATGTGATAATTAAGTAATTAATTTAAATTCTTCAATTAGTTCTTCCCCTTTTTTAATCCATCAGCAGCTTCTGCAAATTTCAGCCTTTTAGCAATGACATCAATTCCTGAAAAGGGTGTGTTTATTTCTCGATCTATTGCATGCTTATTTGCAGTCTCAATATTGTTCTTAATCCTTTCTTCATCAATCCTACTTCAATTTGGTGATAGTTCTTTAGTACCCAGATCAATTTACAGCCTAATTCTTGCTAAGAACATCAAACTAGATGAAACCAATGTACCAATTGAGCCAAAATCTCCCCCTTTTGATGATGTTGCTGCATGTTGATACCCAACCCAACATCAGACTCCAAGAACACCGTCGCTGCTTCGCCGGATTCATCATCTCCGGAAACTGCACCGCCACCGAGTGTCTCTATTCCCTTTTTTTTCCAAGAAAATACAAAAAAACCAAGATCTCTTCTAAATATTTACCCTATAAATCAAAAAGGGTTTTGAGTTTTGATAGTTCCCATGCTTCTTGCATTCGCCCCCATTAAAGAACAGGGACAAATCGTGGTTCCCAATGTTCTCTCTCTCTAAAAAAAACTTCTTTTCTTGTTTATTCTCTCTCTAAAAAACGTGTCTCATTGAATGGAGAACGAGTTTTGGCGAGGTGGCGGTACATCAGTGTCTCAAAACTGTTGAAGTCCATGAAGATGCGGTCGGTGATGGTGGCGTCGGGTTGTGGTGAGGCGATAGAGAGGGAGGGGAGGGAGAGACGACGGAGGTGGAGTTTGGTGAAGAGGGTGGAGGGTGGAGGATGAGCAGGGAGTATGGCGGTGGTTGTGGCGACGCTGCATGACGGAAGGGGAAAGGGGGGAAGGTCGATGGTGGTGGTTCTGGATATCGTGAAATTGAAATTGGGGAAGTTTACAAGTAATTGTCTATTTGGTCCATATACTTTGGTATATTTACAAATATAAAGAAAAAATAAAAGAGAATTACAAAAAGAGGACAAATACATGGTTGGACGAAAATACCCCTGCCTCTAACGGAGCTTTTTAACGGTGTTAGTGTCCAGGGACCATTTTCAGAGCAAAATCCATACCCTGTGGATGTAAACTTCAATTATGAAACCATAGGGATCTCTTTCAAAGAAATCACTAAACGTCAGGGACCAAAATTGGAGTTTACTCATAAAATTATAATAAATACTTCAAAAAGGAACATAGTTAATTAGTTTAATTATAAGCTAAATTATATGAAAAATCAAAAAAACTATTATTTAATTGCTTTTGGGTCCCACCCTTTTGAGAAGAAGCGGTTCACAAACATGAAACAATTGTATGTCACGTCCTCATGGACTTTTCTTCACAGCAGTAACTAATTTTACAAACCAGTCCACGTAGACTTGTGGACTTTTAAAAACCCACCATTGTGGGTGCTCTAACTTCCAAATGCTGAAACCCACCATTGTGGGTGCTCTAACTTGGCAGATTTTCGAATTCTGTGGAACGCACGGGCCGTGCGCCCTTTCTTCACAATTCACGCACGGGTCGTGCGCACGACAGAAGAGCCCAGCTCGGGTTAAATGCAATTTTCCCCCAAAATTTTATCACTTCTCATTTCTATCTCCAAGTATTCTCTCCCCAAACCCTCCCTCTTCATTTACTTCATCTAGGGTTTCTCCAACCACCAAATCCTCACCATTTATTGCTAAAGTTAAGATCATCATCCAAGGCTTCGGTTTGGGAGCTTCACCACCATCTCCATCTTCATCTTCCCAAAGTGTCAAAAGCTAGATTTTGGGGTTTTTCATCTCCTACCTCATAATTTCTAGGTTTTTGGGTTGGTGTGAGCATTAAGTCGTCATTGAAGATTCATCCAAGTGGTTGTATTGAAGTACTCTTCAAGATCATCATCTTCATAAAGCTAGGGTTCCATCTATTTTCTGGGTTTTTGGTTCAAAACCTAGATTGTGAGTTTACTAACCTTTGTTAAAACTAGATGCACATCATAATCTTCTATTCATCATTTTCTATCTCTATATGTTCAAGTATTTGGGATTTCTTTATGAAGATATTTGGAAATGTGGTTATGGGTAAAATGCCATGATTTATTTTATATGTATAAGTATTTGGGGCTTTTCCTTTGGATATATATGGTGTACTTTTACATGATAAATGTATACATGTCTTGGTGTTAAGATGATTTCTAGTTGGAATACCATGTTGGTGATATATTCACATGTATGATGAGCATGATTGTCATTTGGATCTCTTGTTAGACATCTTGTGATTAAGATGGTAATATTGTACCCGTAGTTGGTATTGAAATATGTTGGGTTGAAATATACCTAAAGGACATCCTATATATAATATGTTGGACGAACCAAGTCAGTAGACACTAGGAGGATGTAGTTGTAATACCCAGTTTCGAAATTTTATTAATTTTGGAAGTTGGGGGAAAAAGTGTAAAGTTAAGCAAAGTTCAGGGGGTTTATTGAAAAGTTGGTTTTTATCAAAATAAAAATCAGATTATGAGATTTATATCTCATTCTGATTGTTGTAGCCGACTTAAGTTGCAAAGAGAGAAAGAGTGAAAGAGAGAAAACGCAGAGAGAAAGAAGAGGAGTTCTTGAAGGATTGATCCGGTTTTGTCAAAAAGAGGTATGTTTTTAGCTTCATGCTTCTATCTGCATGTTATAGTCGGTATATAGACGTGTTAATCGAGCTTTTAACCGTATATTTGATCGATTTAATCGATCAAAATAGTTCTGGGTTTAGAACTGGGTAAACCGACTGTGTTCTTGATTAGACCGGAAGATGATGCATCGGTCATATGCATTAGACCGATATAGTGTAAAGAACGGTTGAGGAATTCGACCGAAGTTAAGTAAGACCGGAGTTAATTAAGACCGGAGTTAAGTAAGACCGGATGTCTGTAAAGACCGGTGAGAGGTAAGTCCGGTGTTTGATTAGACCGAAGGTCTAATCGACCGGGGGTCTGTTCGACCGGTGTGTTGTTAGACCGAAAAGTATGTTCGACCGGTGGTATGATTCGACCGATAGTTTTATATTTGGTCAAAAGGTTTTAATCAGATTGGTTTTGATCGGGTTAAAAACAGTAGATTTCAATTGATGAGTCTTTTGAAAGAAAGAGAGTCAGTTGCAAGTTAGCTTACCTTTGTTTTAATACCATCGTAGGTGGTGTTAATCGGTAAGAAGTCAGAGTTAATTCGGAAGAATTAAAGGTGAGTATTTTAAACTAAATCTTTTATGATTTGAGCAGTTATTTTATAAATGTGAGTTTTTATATACTGCGCATTTATAATATGAAAAGTTAGTAGAATTATTTCAAATGATTGATTTAATTAGTTGGGCATGTTTATGCAGGGTATATAAACTTGTTTTATATACTGGCAGGACCAAATGTATGCGTACATTTGAGTCAGAAGTTTGACCTAAGTCGGGAAGTGTGACCCGCCTGCTCGTACCGGGGAGTGTGGCCCGTTTATGCCATTAGGGTGTGTCCCTAAAATAAGGCAGTGCGAGACAGACATACCGTCTTTGTCGGGAATGTTGGTCAGTAGTTGAAAGTACTCTTGCGAGCGTAGAAAGCGATCAGTAAGGGTCATTAGATTGATTTATGTAAGTGAAACATAAATGTTTATAAAATGATTTAAAGAGCAGGCATGTATTGAGATATGCAGTTATGTTTAAATGTTTTAATTAATATTTGAACTGTGTAGTAGTGATTTGAGGGGACTCACTAGACCTTTTGGTCTAACCCTCGCTGTTTCGAAACTTTAATCCTGTTTCAGGTTATCGCAAGATAGCAGATAAAGCTAAAGAGAAGGTGTGAGCTTTAAGCAGGAAATAGAAGACTTCCTGCCATAGCTATTCTTTTGAGAAACTCAGTTGTGTAATAGTTGATAGTAAAGACATTGTAATCTTGGGACAGTATTTAGTAATAAATGTTATTTTATTATGTAAATAAATGTTCAGGTTGTTACAGTAGTCTTGGGCGCCACCGTGATGGTATGCGCCTAGACCTCCGCCATTCGGGGTAATGCCATGGTTGTAGTCCTCGGGTGTGTCGGGCCTTTCGGGTGTCTCTTGTTAGAGGGCATCAAGGTATATCGACTCTTTGGGTGGAACTTGATTGGTGCTATGGGTCTCCCCTATTGACTCCACATATGTTGAACTCTAGTTAACTGCTGATAAGAATTGTAACTGTTCATGCATGCTTATTATTGTTCAACTCACTAGGCTTTTTGGCCTAACACTTGTTTGGTGTCGATGTGTATCTCAGGTTCTAGCGGGGCCGGTCCCAAGCAGGTTTAGTTGCTTTGGGTGAGAGCTTGGGGATTTTGCACTTGGACGTATTATGCTTTTGGAATGAACCGTTGGGTTTATAGATGACAACCCTTTTGTAATCTCTTTTCTAGTTATAGAAATTAGATTAGTTTGTTGTTAATTTATTGTCCGTTTAAATTACAATTGTGATTAAACAAGTTATTTATATATTCCCCATTTTTGGGAGGCTCTTGCTATGACAATTTTAGTATACCTCATGTCCGTTTTTCTGGATTTTTGTTATCCCTATTTTTAGGGTGTTACAAAAGATAAGAAAGTTCAGAGAAGTTCCAGAAAACAATACTTCTAATACTTGACACATTTAGTACATTACAAGCAAGTACCACTAACTTTAGAAAGAAAAAAAATAAAATGGAAATTTAAATATTGTAGTAGCAATTAGCAAAAGGCCAAAAACTTCATGATACAGAAGTTGGAACTCAACTAGAATGGAACTAAAATCTAATCAAGTTAACTGAAATAAAATAAATTACTTTTAAATCAATCATCTTAAGTACTTGTACATATATTTTATATCCTATCAAATGAAACTATGATCTAGACAACATGTCTAAACAATTCAAACACAATGCAAACAAATATATAATTCAACAGAGTAACTTAGAAGACAGAAAGAATACACCTGTCGATTTAGGGTAGGGGCAGCAAGTCAACAATGTAATATCCAGATCCGAAATTTTTATTAATTTTTGGAAGTTGGGTGAAAAGTGAAGCGAGACCCAAAGTTCAGGGGGGTTATTTGAAACTTTGGTTTTATATAACCTAAATATGAGATATTTGATTTCATTCAGTCTGATATTTTTGTGTAAGCCGACATAGAGAGAGAGAGAGAGAGAGTAGGCATGGAAATGGTCTCCGCCCCGTTGGGGAACCCGGTTCACCCGCCCCGATCGGGGACGGGGATTCCCCGCTAAGCCGGGGATGGGGACGGGGATGGGGATCCCCGTTTGTCTCAAACTGGGGATGGGGATGGGGACGGGTATCGTACTCCCCGCCCCGCCCATCCCCGTACCCGTTATATATTAACTA
Organism: Arctium minus; assembly: GCA_954870635.1. NCBI lineage: Eukaryota > Viridiplantae > Streptophyta > Magnoliopsida > Asterales > Asteraceae > Arctium > Arctium minus. The sequence continues at coordinate 3,142,398 of OX941092.1, read as the reverse complement.
ATAAATTAAATATATTATTTATTTCAACTAAATCGGTAATTCATAATATTTTGTTTTCTAACTAGGTTTATAATCTAAAATTGTCATTTTGTGGATGTTAGTATGTAATCTTTTGGATGTCAAGTCAATATACAATTAGTCGATGTGTTTTGGATATTACTCGATATGTTTTGGACGTGTGACGTTAAGGTTTTTTTTTAATTAAACTGGATTTATATTGGTTTTAGCTAATTAAGTATCATATGATGTGATTTTTGGTATAAAATTAAATTCCTTTTGATTTTAGGTTTTTGGAAATTTGTGAAATTTAAATACGTGTTGCGTCTCACATATTTGATTCAAAATAGTTTATATAAACCGAAAAAAATCCCCGTTTCCCCGTTGGGGATCCCCGTTCCCCGTTGGGGATGGGGATGGGGATGTGATCATATTCCCCGGCGGGGATGGGGATGGGGACGGGGATAGAGATGAGGATCGGGGACGGGGATGGGGATTGAGGTCCCCGCCCCATCCCCGCCCCATTTCCATGCCTAAGAGAGAGAGAGAGAGAGAACTCAGAGCAAGAAGCAGAGAGAAAGAGAAAGAGATCTTGAAGGATCGATCGTTTTTGGTCAAATAGAGGTATGATTCTAGCTTAATACTTCTATCTGCATGTTATAGTCGGTAAATAGTCTTGTTATTTAAGCTTTTAACCGTGTATTTGATCAATTCAATGATCTGAAGTTTTTTGGGTTCGAATTGTTTTAGTCGCCGACTTAAGTATGAACTCGACCGGGAAGAAGGTGTTGACCGGTAAATTTGTTAACCAGTATAACTCTTCGACCGATATAGATTTTAATGTAAAGGACCGGTATGTTGTTTGACCGGTAGGTTGTAAGGACCGGTATGTTGTTTGACCGGTAGATTATAAGGACCGGTATGTTGTTTGACCGGTCGGTTGTAAAGGACCGATATGTTGTTTGACCGGTAGGTTGTAAGGACCGGTAGGTTGGCTCGACCGGTATTTTGTTAATCGGTGCTAAGAAGATTTGATCAGGATGGTTTCGACCAGGATAGTAGCAGTATATTGTATTTGATGTGTTTATAGAAGGAAAGAGTGTTAGTTGCAAGTTAGCTTACCTTTGTTTTTAATACCATCGTAGGTGGTGTTAATCAGTAGAAGTCAGAGTTAATCAAGAAGAATCAGAGGTGAGTCTTTCAAACTAAATCTTTTATGATTTTAGCAGTTATTTAATAAATGTGGGTTTTATAAACTGCGCATTTATAGTATTGAAAGTTATGCAGAATTATTGCAAAAGATTGATTTAATCAATTTGGCATGTTTATGCTCAGTTTATATAAACTTGTTTTATATACAGTCAGGACTAGGTGTATGCATACATTTGAGTCAGAAGTCTGACCTAAGTCGGGAAATGTGACCCGCCTGCTCGTACCGGGGAGTGTGGCCCGTTTATGCCATTAGGGTGTGTCCCTAAAATAAGGCAGTGCGAGACAGACATACCGTCTTTGACGAAAATGTTGGTCAGTAGCTTAAGGTACGCTTGCGAAGCGTAAACAGTGGTCAGTGATGGCCAGTAGATTGAGTTATGCCTGTGAAGCATAAAGTGTTTTAAAGTTTGATTAAAAGAGCAGGTTATGTTTTTGAGATATAAATCTTTGTTTCAATGTTTTAATTAATATTTGAACTGTTGCAGTAGTGTTTGGAGGGGACTCACTAGACCATTGGTCTAACCCTCGCTATTTCAAAATTTTAATCCTGTTTCAGGTTATCGAAAGGTATCAGGTACAGATAAGGGTAAAGAGAGGATGTGAGCTATAAGCAGGAGATAGAAGACTTCCTGCAATAGTTTACTTTTTGAACTCAGTTGTGTAGTAAGAGATAGTTGTAAACCTTGTACTCTGAAAATGTAAGCAGGGGGCAGTATTTAGACATAATGTTATTTTATTGTATATATAAATGTTCAGGTTGTTACAAACAAGACCACAAGTCCAGAAACACTTACTCCAGTAGTCGATTTAGGGCAGATTCCACAGCCACGGATCCCCTCCGGTTGTCGATTTAGAGCAACCACGAGAGTCGTTCGTTGAGGAGTGTTCTAGATTCAGAAATTCAGTTTAGAGATTGAAGGGTGTTTGGGATTGCTTATTTAAAACAACTTATGCTTATTTTGAAAAGTGTTTATCAACTTATGCGGTGTCAAACCGAAGTTTTCTAAAAAGTGTTTGAATTAGCTTACAGCGGTACCATACCGCAATAAGTTGATAAGCTCTTTTTAAGTGTTTAGCAAATTTTGCTTATATATGTGAAAATGACCAAAAAGGACATTCTTCAACCTTCCTTACAATTCACCAAAAACGCCCAAATTCAACGAATACTTATCAAAACAGATTTTACATTCGAGAACTTCCATTATAGCACAAAATTTTGTGGTTTTCTTACATAAAGCATCTAAACCTACTGTTTCCAATTCTATTACCACTATTAACAAGAGACTACTAGAGTTACAAAATTAAAATTGACAGGAAACGCATGTTATCTTCATCAAAAACGATTCTCCAATTTCTGCAATTTTAACCTACCGAATCAAAAGTTCAAAACAACAATACGTTTACCCAGTAAGCGTTTACCCGAGTAAGAATCGTCATCCTCATTTACCGGGTAAGACTCTCCATCCTTATAATTGCTCTTAACGGGTAAATTTTTGGCCCTTGCTATGTTCATCCAGTTAGGAAAATTACATGATAAGCACTTACCGTGTAAGTGTTTATTAAACGACCCTTGATATTAAATTGTGAAATAACCTTATTTAAATAATCAAATAATAATTTGTTGTGAAAAATACTTATTATTAAAATAAAATGTAAAATTACCAAAATATCCCTATACTTTAACAACAAATCACGTGATCATCTAATTTATATGATTTTTTTAAGAGTAAATTACGTTTTTAGTCCCCATGATTTGTTAAAAATTTCTATTTTCATCCTTATAGTTTTGAAATTACAACTTTCATCCCTATGGTTTATAATTCTTTACCTTTTTCGTTCTTATAATTAAATTTTATTGTTTTTTTTCATTCCTATGGTTTACAATCCATTTCTGTTTTAGTACTTCATACTTAAAAGTAGTATTTTGGATTCAAAGACGAAAATAAAAATGAATTGCAAACCTTAGGGATTAAAACTAAAATTTTAAAATTACAGGGACGGAATATGAATTTTTTAACAAACCACAAGGACGAAAAACATAATTTACAATCCATTTCTGTTTTAGTACTTCATACTTAAAAGTAGTATTTTGGATTCAAAGACGAAAATAAAAATGAATTGCAAACCATAGGGATTAAAACCAAAATTTTAAAACCACAGGAACGGAATATGAATTTTTTAACAAACCACAAGGACGAAAAACATAATTTACTCATTTTTTAAGTATAATCGTAATTATTACAAAAAAAAACGTAATTCTAAAATCTTTATTTATACAAAGTGGTTTCTTGTACAATTTTATATTTATCACCCTTACCAAGTTACCATTACTTATTTAATTTACTTTATATCCCTTATTTTTTCATTTTTCATTTTACACCATTATCATATTAACACAAACAATCGTATATGAACTCAATATTAAATATTTTTTAATTTAACTGTACTATTAAATATCATGAATATCTACGAATTAATTTGTTTTCTATTCATACGTTTTATTTTTTTTTACCGTTAGCACATTAAAAATACATAATCGTAAAATACGTTTCATTCTTATTTTAAATTACTAGTTGTGTGCCCGCGCAATGCGGCGGGACATAAAAGTTTAATCAAGATTTTTCAATTTCGTAATCCCAAATTCTTTCAAGATGTTATAACGTCCACTACATTTGTATCAATGTTCGAGATGATTTTACAAATTTGTTTTTGGGAAAAACTTTATTAAAAAAAAGGAAAAATGTTACAAATTACGAGGGGCATATCCCAAGGAAGGATGACAAAATATGTTTTGGTAACAACCAAAAGGAAATGACCCAACATACCAAAAGAGGAATAAACATCCAAAAATCCTTCTTAAGAAAAACAAAAAAATAAATCTCCTCTTTGAAGTCCATCAAGGTAAGCAAAATTACCCAAGACATAACAATCAACAAATCAGGGCAAAAAATATTTATAGGCAAGCCCACATGACGTCCCCACCTATTCAATCTTCCAATTTATCCATCTCCATTGCAGGCTCAGCCCACCACAAATAAATCCACTTCCATCTTTAGATCCCTCGTCTTCATCCTTCCATATAAAACAATCATATCTCCAAATACAAACCCAGTTAACAATTATTATAGTAAATATTAAGCTTTTCCATCATCACTTTTCCACAGAGAGAGATCATGATCATGATCATGATCATGATATAGATAACAACACACCAAGGATCCAAGGTGCAACATTCCAATTTCTCCAAAAAATTTGCTCTTTCTTCCAGCACCCAACATGATCAATCCAGATTCCCAATTACCAAATCTTATTACTCAAAGAAAGAATATGGGTATTTGAAGCACAAAATATCCACGAATACAGACCAATGAAAAGGTGAAGAAGAAAATATTGAACAATCAGATTAACACTCAATGTTAAGCAAACAAGGGGCTTTTTCCAAACAGGACGGTCAATTTGGCCAAAGGCCATTGACAAACCATAAATTTGACCAAGAAAAAACATAAGAACCAAAAGTTAAACAATCATTGTGATTTTCAACAAGCAAAGAGATAACCAAGAGCAGATATCAGTCCATACCAAAAACCACCATAAACAACAACTGAGATGATGTTGAAGAATGATCCAAATCTGTAATATACAGATATTAGTTATGGCAAACATCCCATCCTTATTTCTCCACCAAGATACCATCCTTATTCCTCCACCAAGTCTCATAATCCCATTCTGAAAACAAGAATATATCAACCAATTCTGAAAGGAGCACAGGTAGACAATTTGGCCAATGGCCATTGCATAAATATACACAGATTATAGAACTGCAGCTTCAAATGTCTGAATATATCATTTGAGATGATATCCCATCCACTAATACATTGTTGCGATTTAGTAAAGCAACCCATATGATCTTTCCCCTTATTACTCCATACTAAACTTGACCAATATAAAGAACAACCAATAGAACAGTATGTAGCAGCATTTTCAGGCCCATATGTAGTGGCAGTACAGTATGCCAAACTACATACACAACCAAACCAGACTATAAGACCAAAACCCAAACTTTTATGCAAACATCCCTCACCCATATTAAAATAGAAGGTCTGCAAGTATACAAGCATAACCAACATTTCCCTCCAACAATTCCTAAGAGAGAATCCATAATCCATACAGAACCAAAAAAATTGTTCTTGTACAGACCTGGAGATGTCAAAAAATTATAACTTTCCCCTCTTCAAATATACAAATATTGCCATTAAAACCAATTGCCCCTGTACACCAAAACATTTAACCACCAACAAGACATCATGTCCTCCCAAGTGACCTCCTTTTTACTCCATGACAAGTTCAAGAAACTTAGCTCCACTACCCTACACCCCCTTATACCATCATCCCTTTGCCCCTCCCAAATCCCCAAATATGTTTCAAAAGACCAAAGAAGAGAGAAAGAACCAAAAGTTGATAGACTAAAATATCAATCAACATAAAGAAAATATAAAGTAACAAAGTATTGATCCAAAAGTATGGCTTACTTGAGATCATGTTGGATTGCATCTTCCAGGGACAGTGCTCCTTATAACTCCAATTATGCATCCCTGAAACCATATAAACCACATCCACAAGTCCCCATGCATATCTAACATGTGCGAAAACATTCCATTTCCCAGGAAAATAAATCAAGCCATGGATAAAGCCAAAAAATTGCTCATATCCATGGTTGATGAAAGCAAAAAACCCAAACAGCCCACCCCCCTCAACCAAATTATTATTATATTAAAAAACAAATCCCCTGTACACCAAATTTAGAAACCTCCAGACAACAACCCACCCTCCCAAAGGAACCTCCTTGTTACTCCAAAACAATTTCAAGGTACCTAACTCCATTACCCTGCACACCCTTATAACATCATCCCTTTGCACACCCCCCCCCCCCCCCCCCCCCAACACCCCATGAATGCTCCAAAAGACCAATAAACGGGATGAGATACAAACGTTGAAAAACTATTTTAGCATTCAACATATAGAAGAAGGCAATGATTAAGATGAAATTCTTATTTACAAAGTATATGTCAAAATAGATTCATTTTATTTTATAAACTCAACAAGTCAGTATATAATTTACAAACTAATTTTTATCCTATTTAATATTAGAAGCGTACTCACGTAATGCAGTGAGGTATATCACGATTTTAATGTTATTTTGTTTTTGTTTTCTTTTATTGATTTACTGTACGATTTTGATGGTTTTGAGAGGATGATAATGATTTTTTTTATAAATTTGTTAAATTCAGGCTTAATAATATAATGTTTTTTATATAAAAAAATTAAGTATTATTCTATGATTATCTTATATGTTTTAAATTATTTATATTTAAATTGAGACGTTTATCATGTTTTGATTATGCTTATCAGTTAGTTATGAATTCAAACATATAGCTTTAGAAATTTGTACTCATGCATCATGACTTGTAATCTTGAATTTTAAACAATGTGTATCAATAAACAATATTTAATGCATAAAAACTTGTTTTTAAGATCTGTTAGATTTTTTTTAATTATATTTAAGATTTTTTATATTTAAAATTTGATTTTTATTCTGTATTTAGTTATGCAGGAAGTGATTTTAGGGGGAGTTGAAGTGGGGAGCATTTATAGAAATCTTTAAAAACAATTGGTAAAGCTTAATGTACCATTATTTAATATTAATTACTTAAAATCTTTTAAAAACAACCATGAAAGCTTTATGTACTACATTTAATGTTATTTATTAACTTTTAATCCTTATCTCTAACCACTTTAACTTCCCTAAAATCACTCCTCGTATAACTAAGGCATTGTTTGGCAAAAATAAGCTAGCTTATTTTCTGGGTACATGTTTGGATGACCATAAGCTAGCTTTTTGATAAGCTACTTGGAGTAGCTTATGAGGAGCTTTTTGTGATTATTTTGTGATTATTTCAATTATGTCATAATTATATATTAACTTTTAATTATAAATAAATAATTAATGTTCTTTTTGGTAATTTAAATGCTTATAAGCTAGTTTTTGCCAAACGTGACTTTTTCATAAGCTAGTTTATTAGCTACCAGCTAGTTTATCAGTCACCAGCTAGCTTATCAGCTACCAACTAGCTTATCAGTCATAAACTAGTTTATCAGCTAATTTGACAAACATAGCCAAAATACAAATTCATGAGTGCAAATTTTTAAAGTTATATGTTTAAATTAATAACTAACTAATAAACATAATCAAACAGAATAAACATCTCAATTTAAATATAAATAATTTAAAATATATAAGTTAATTATTGAATTCTAACAAAATACTTAATTATTTTTATATAAAAGCATTATATTATTAAGCCTAAATTAAACAAATTTATAAAAAAAAATCATTATCACTCTCTTAAAATCATCCAAAATCGTACTGTAAATCGATAGAAAAAAAACAAAAATTAAAAGAAAACATTAAAATCGTGATTTATCTCGCTGCATTGCGCGAGTACGTTTCTAGTATAGTATAGATATGAAACAACACGTGTAACAATGCAGTCTTTACAGAGCATTGTTTTATATTTGAAAACGTTTCTTACTAAAAAAAATTTATACAAAAATAAAGTCATGAATGTTTCACATATGAAACAACATTATACAAAATATCATATTTTCGCAAAGTGTTGTTTCACATGTAAAACAACCTATAAAAACTAGTTTGTAAGTTTGCACAATTTTTTGAGTCCGTAAATAATTACTCCTTCCTCCCCAAAATAAACATCCACAATGAAAAAGGTATAAGAATGTGTAATTATTATACTTTTTAATTAAAAATATGATAATTTTATGCTTAATTATAGAGAGATAAATTTTATTCATCTCATAATTAAGGGTATAATTACAAAATAGATATTTATCTTTATCTTAGGGCAAACTAAGGGTTGTTTGATTAGTTTTCCAATAAGTCGTGTATGAATAAAGCAGTTTGTATGATTAATCTATTTGTATAGATTGAAAGTTTTTTGTTTGGGAGTTCCTTTTTTCATATATGAAATGAATGTGTGAGGGGATGCTCGGAATTTTTTAAGTAGGAGGGGCATGCTCGGAATTTTGTTGGCTTTCTGCATAAAACTGCCCTTAGAAGCTTATTAAATAAGTCACATTCTATAGCATCAAACCACTACCAAACAATCATATATAACTAACCAAAAAAAAAGTTATAAGTCTCATTAAATTCATTAAACTTTTAACAAGCAAACCCTAAAATAGTAATATAGGAGTGCTCAAATTCCCGACCAATCCGATCAACCTGACAAACCCGACCCAAAAAAACACAAATCAAACCGAGGTAACCCGATACATAATCGATACAAAATTTGCCACCGCATCTATTGGGTTGGAAACGGGTTGGGCCCAAAGTAACCTGAACTTGTATGCTTTTACTTTTATTTATTTATTTATTTATGGTTTTAGGCTTTTAACAACTATTTTTTTTTCTATCAATTCCCAAGTCTTTATATATATATTTTTTAGAGGAAAAACCAGACAATATATTAAGAAAAAACGAAAACAAGTCATGGGGAGAAAACAACCCTAACAACCAACCAACCAAAGGGGACGACCTTAAGTCTTTCTATCTTAGCCGTAATTTAGATCTGTCCACGAGACCACGTCATTTAAAGTCGCACGAATCTAACTTTTAAATCTTCAAAAATCTTCAACATCGATAGAATCAAGAGGCAAGAAATACTCTTTTCTTATTAGCTTTATTCTTATATTTTCATTTGGATTTTACTTCTTTAAACGGAATCACTTAGTTAGATTGTAAAATGATGTATTAAAGTTTCAACCTGACCAACCCAACCCAACCCGTACGGTTTGGATTGGGTTGTGTTACACTTTTGATTGGGTTGGATTATTCAAGTGTTTTCAACCTAGCTAACCAAACCCATGCGCACCTTAATAGTCACTTATTTTAGGAAACAAATTTATTTATCTAGATTTTCATGACTTATAAGTTCTTTATTTTTATTTAAATTGTTTAATTCTAAAGCCTTAATAGAATCATTATTATTATTACCTCTTCAAGTTAAAGATCGAACTAATCTATCCATAATATATTCTCATCACTGTCAACATTTTACGCCAAACCTCTCTGAAATTTTAACTCCTTGCCATTAATAATACTAGTAATTCCATTAGTAGAAAAAGTAGCAGGAGCTAACATATGTAAAAATGGGTTTCTCAAAATAACCTCATGAGAAAGATTTTTAACCAATCATTGAATTTCCTTTTTTTAATTTTATTTTTAATTGATAAGGTTATTTTAGTCTTTTACATAATTTCATAATATATATGGTAGTTGTTATTATTATTATAGTAATAATTATTTATTTTTAATTTATTTTATATATGGTAATGTTAGTCATTTATTAATGTAAAAATGAGATATTTAATTTAGGAAAACAAATTTTAATCATATGGATTCTCTATTTTTGATTCTGATGAATCATTGATTGATTAAAATATTAATATAAAAAATAAATATTTAATTTTTCAAGTATTCATATGAAATTACCTCCAGTCACAAAATATTAATATAGTGAAACATAATGGATTTGATATAGTGAAACAAAATATTAATATAGTGAAACCTGATGAAACATAAAATGTTAATATAGTAAAACCTGATGAAACAGATTTGATATAGTAAAACATAATTGAAAGGTAATGAAACAAAATATTAATATAGTGAAACCCGATATATTTAAACAAAATATTAATATAGTGAAACAAAATATTAATATAGTCACTAAGTACAAATTATGCTTTTATAAACGGTTGTTTTGGGCTTTATACGCGGTTTTGGAACCACGTATATGGCCGGTGTTTGTAAAAGTACTTTTATACACGGTTTCAAAACCATTTAGAAAATGAATATTAACCGTGTATAAAAGTCACAATCTTACACGGTTTTTAGATGAAACCGTTTAAAAAAACCCTGCTAACCGTTTATAAAAGTAGGGTTTTAAAAAGGTCCTACTAACCATTTACAAAAGTCTATATCTTACACATTTTTTTGCTAAAACCGTTTACAATTGTAATTATTTTTCACGGTTTTTATAAGAAAACCACGTATAAATTTACAAGAAACAGGGGCAATAGCGACAGCCAAATTCGTAGCAAATTCGTAGCTGAAGGTCAGCAAACAAGTGCCGCTAATCTACAGATTAGCTAGGGAACGAATTTGCAACGGATTAGCTATGAATTGTATTTGCTAGGGATTAGCTAGGAAACGTATTTGTTACGGACTAGCTATGGAACATATTAGCTACGGTTTTGATAGGAATTAACGTAGGATTTGATTCCATCGCCAAGGCATCACAAAATTTGATCTTCTATAAGAAAATATAAACTGCAATTTCCTATATATATATATAAATTACTAAATATTTAAAAACACACCAGAAGAAGTTATTACAATTGATCTTGTATTTATTCAAAAATAAAGTGTATTCAACATATTAAGGACAATTGATCTTGTATTTATTCAAAAATAAAGTGTATTCAACATATTAAGGACCTAAGGGGTAGGGGAAGGGTGGATGGACTAGTCTACGAATAAGAGAGTGCAATGTTGCCTTCAGCGATATCGTTGTTTCCTCAAGATTTTTGCCCCTTTGCTCGCGCTTGGCATCCTTCGCCACGAGTTAAGCCATGGTCCGATCCACCTCATGCCTCACCCGTCTCTCCGACTCAAGGGTTCTTGTAAGGTGATTTCCTACAAATATGAAACATGCATATAAGGAATTATCAATATGGATGTGTTTACATGCTTGCATGTACAAGCACATAAGAACCGAAAGTTAAAACAAGATGTTTGATTCACAGTTTGCAATGGTAAACTCAATTTGATTCATCATATTATGTGAACAACCTAATATAATTAACCAAAATGCAAGTCATATATGTACATGAATAAACGGTTAAATTTTAGTTCGTTTAACTGTTATGAGAACTCAAAAATTCATGTTATAAGAGTACCTCAAAGTTACCAAACCAACAACATATTAAGGGTCTTGTTAGTCAATGTTTAGGTCTTTTGGCATTGCCATGGTACTGATAAAGGGATAATCTTCATATTCAACAAGATCTAATTGATATGCAAAGGTAATCTAAAAATTATCCAATGATATTGGTTGAATCAATTTGCAAAGAACAATTTTATCAGGTCTATGTAGTTGGCTTCTGATTTGAAGGATGAATCACGTTCCAAGAACGAATAAAAAAACCATCAACATACAATATTAGGAATGTAAACTAGTCGAGCTTGAAACAAACTACTCGAGCTCGAGCTTAATAATTCTCGAGATCAAGTCGATCTCGAACACAAAATAAAGCCCGCTTAACTTAACTAGTCGAGCTCCATAAGACCAATGTTAAACTCGACTCGTTCAAAAGCTCGATTAAACTTTACGAGTTGAGCCGAGTCGAGATATTCGACTCAACATATTTTTTATGTTCACAAATTATAAAATCAAAATATAAAGTCATCGAGCTTCAGAAAATAAACGAGTTAATCAATCTCGAGTTCAAGCTTATAAACGAGCATCGAGATCAAACTCAAACATTGAAAAAAAAAATCGAGCTCGAGCTCGACTTTGAAAAAGTTAATCGAGATATTAATTTTTCGAGCCAAGCTCGAATAACGTGCCACTTGACTCGGCTTGATCCGTTCACATCCCTACACAATATACTAAATAATAGAAGTATACAACAATGCTTAGCAATCCCCCTTAGTTCCCCATTGGCTTCATTGCAATGCAGAACTCCAAAGTCAGCTAGGAGAAGTCGAGATGTTCTATAAATGGAAATATGCAAGTCTTAGTAGTTGAATCACTTTTAATAAAAATGTCGTAAGAGCATCTCCAATCGACACCTAATTTCTTGTTTTTGCCGGAGGTGGAGGTCCAACCGTCCGCCATTTGATTTTTTTTTTGCCGGCCTCAAAAACCAACCGGCATATATGTCGGCCATTCTATTGACCGTCAATTCTGTTTGGGCCCACAACTTTACTTTTTTTTTTCCAATTATTTTAATGTAATTCCTGTTTTGATAACATATATTTAATTAGAGTTATTAAAAATAAAGCATGATAGTAAATAAAATATGTTAGTTTAATGTGGGGTCCACAAATTTGGTGTTTTTTTAGAGGATGGTTGGAGTTGAGTTTTTTTTTTTGTGTTGATGGGCCACCATATTTGGTGTTTTTGGTGTTTTTTTTGGTGCTAAGGTTGGAGATGCTCTAAACCAATAGAAACATAACCTCTAAACAACAAATATATATATATATATATAGAGAGAGAGAGAGAGATAGGTTCATACGAGAATGATAACGATTTAAAGGAATAAAGGGACAATTCTGGACCAATCATAATTAAGAAATTAATAATTGTTTTTTTTAATAAAAAGGGTATAAATGTCATTTTTCATTAGTAATTGTTTATTTTAAGAAATTAGTAAATCATGTCCTAAATTAATGGGATTCCAGTCAACAAATTGAAGAAGAGATTAAAGTCCACACAAATTTCTCCCCAAATTCACTTTCTCTTTTTTTTGGTGACCATCAAGATCGGTCGTTCCATCCTATCGTCCATGGCAATGTCGCAATCCACGGCGGCTTCCACCACTCCTCCGCCGGCAATACCACCGCCACCACTCTCTGTCGCGACAACATCTCACCGACACTCTGCGAAGACTGCGTCAAAAACTCGATTTCGTCACTCCGTCGCACCTGCCACAACCAAACGGAGGCGGCTGTCTGGTACGCCGATTGTATGGTCCGTTACTCCGATCGGAAGATCCTCGGAGTGCTCGACAACTGGACCTCCGGTAACTTATCCAACACGGCGATTGTTGTCGACGTTTCGGAGTTCAACAAGGCGTTGAGTGATCTGACCACTAGGTTAAAGGCAGAGGCCGCCGGCGGTGATTCGGTTCGGAAATTTGCGTCCGAAAATGTGACTTGGGGACCGGATTCGCTCACGATCTACGGCGTTACGCAATATTCGCCGGATTTATCGAGAGATCAGTGTGATAGATGTATAAATGGTACGATTATTGGGATCCATGATTGTTGTATAAATGGTACTATTCTGTTTTTCCATATCCAATTTATATGGAAACATTTTGTCTAATATTTTAGAACAAAATCACATATGATTTTGGTGTTAAGTATTATAGTCAAGTTATTTAGTACAAAATCATATATGATTTTGGTGTTGAGTATGAATTTGGTGTTAAGTATTTAGAACAACATCACATATGATTTTGGTGTCAAGTATTATAGTCAAGTTATTTAGTACAAAATCATATATGTTAAGTATGAAATTGGTGTTAAGTATTTAGAACAAAATCACATGTGATTTTGGTGTCAAGTATTATATCCAAGTTATTTAGTACGAAATCACTTGTGATTAACATGATAAAACCAATTTTGAATTCATTATAGCAGCGAATCACTTATGATTACCATGATAAACGAATTTTGAATTTTATAGCAGCAGATCACTTGTGATTAACATGATAAACCAAATTTGAATTCATTATAGCAGCGAATCACTCGTGCTTACCATGATAAACGAATTTTGAATTTATTTTCAGAAAAAATGGGGAGAGATTGAGACGTGTTGAGATAAATTAGGAAGAGATTTCTTTTTTTATTTGAATTAAATATTATAATCCCTTTTTTTTTGGAATTTAATAATGTCTTAAATTATCCAAAACGTAATATGACTTTATTGCCCTTTTACTCTTAATTTTAGAAACTATTATTTTTGGAATTAATTTAAAAAATGATTGGCTGAGAATTGTCCCTTTATTCTTTTAAACACATTATGTTCTCGTTTGAACCCACCCCTATATATATATATATATATATATATATATATATATATATATATATATATACAAGTAGACTGACCCCTGTAAGAACGATCTCTGATATCAAAATTGAGAAAACACACATATAGCTTGGTCACAAGAAACAGACAAATTCAATCAGACAAGTTCATATACACATAAGCCAAGATTTAGCTAAACAAAGTCTCATATTGGCCACTGTACAACTAGGATTTAGTTCAAGATTGATATATAACATAAGTCATTTATGTTGGAGTTCGGTCACATATTTCATTGTTTTACCTGAATTTATGCATCACAAATGGCCTTGCCTTCTAACTCCTAGATTTGAGTCAACAATACAGAAGTTGTCCACTATATGTTAAGTAGCCTTGCCTTTTTGATTAACCCATAGATTGAAATCAAGAATACGAGTTGGAAGTATAATCTGTAATGACTACCGTGAAGTAAATTAACCAAATGATTTTACACTTTACATCGTAAATTCAAAGAATGTTAATTGAATCTACATAACAATTTTAGGGATTTTTTCATGATGTAATTCTCAAAGATCTTTTTGAACCAAATTTCATAGAAGATACATCGCTATTCTAAGAACACGATTAGTATGGTCTTACAAACATACTTTACTTTACAAACATAATTTATTTTTATTTTAAAAAAAATCTATAATGATAACTTTTTAATTAATAGATGTTGTATTTGAAGTAATAAGTTTTAATATTAAGTTTTATTAAAATTTAAACTTAATATATAATTAATTAATTATTATTAAACTTACTAATAATTATCGAGCTTGAGTTGATCTCGAGCAGACATTAAAATTCGTTTAACTTAAATGGTTGAATGTATAAGTATATACATATAACATATGTGTGGATATATTTATGTATGTTTGTATTAGCTATATGCGTTGAATTTTCAGTGACTCTTAATGAATTGTATTGGACTTCCATGGGATTTAATGACTCATAATGAACTATATTATGCCTTAATGAGCTTTAGTGGCTCTTAATCAACTATGTTGTGCCTTGATGGGTCGCATTGACTTTGTAACTATTTTTTTTTGTACGGCAACTTGGGCTATGCCCACACACACACGCACCCACGGTATCTGGGCATCCAATTGGGCAGCACCGACTAATCTGCGGCGACCCGGCCCATGTTGTAGTGGGTGGTAATGAACTATATTGGACCTTAATGGGCTTTAGTGACTCTTAATGAACTTGATCAGGTCTTGATGGTCTTCAATGGTCTTAATGAATTATAATGGCCTTGACATATCATATTTGACTCTATGGCTGTTAATGAAGATTATTGGGAATTTATAGGCTTCAATGGCTTTTAATAAACTTGATTACGTCTTGATAGACTTTAGTGGCTCTTAATGAATTGTAATGGGTTTTGATTGACTGTCATGGGTGGTAACGAACTGTATTGAACCTTGATGGGTCTTAATGGACTCATTTGTTGTTAACAATCTGTATTGGGCCTTAATAGGCTTCAGTAGCTCTTTATAATTCTTTCAAGTCTTCAATTAATGGAGCCAAATATACATCAATGTCGTTCACAGGTTGTTTAGGACCTTGAATTGACAATGACATCATAATGTATTTACGTTTCATGCATAACCATGGTGGAAGATTGTAAATGCATAGAATCACCAACCAAGTACTATGACGACTGCTCATGCTTCCGAATGAATTTATTCCGTCAGAGCTAAGACCAAACCGAATATTTCTAATTTCATCACTAAAATCTTTAAAGATGTTGTCGATATTCCTCCATTGAAGAGAATCCGCTATATGTCTAATCTTCCTATCCTTTTTACGATCTTCAGCATGCCAACGCAACATCTTTGCATCGTTGGTGTTTGCAAATAATCGTTTTAATCTTGGTACGATAGGCAAATACCACATCATTTTAGCGGGAGGGCCATCCTTTTGTTTCACATCACTATTGTCTTTTGTTAGGTTCTTTCCCTTGTACTTCGACATACCACATATACGACACTCGTGTACATCAGCATCTGTATTCCTATACAACAATCATTCAAACATGCATGTATTCTCTCTATTTCCAATCCCATTAGACACATCGATTTTTCACTTTGTATATCGAACACAAGTAATTGTTATCATCGGGAAGCATTTCATGCAAATTTTATAGCAAACTAGTAAAACTTTTGTCATTCCAACCGTTGCTTGCTTTTAAGTTAAACAGTTTCAGCACGGCTGAAAGTTTGGTAAACTTTGAACAACCAACATACAACGGTTTTTCGGAGTCGATCAACAATTGTTCAAATCCTCTCCATGTCTGAGTTATAGTTATCATTGGTGTCATTACAATCCCGATCGGCCGTGTAACTACAATTATCAAAATCCTCTCCATGTCAAATCCAACAGGTATACCGTTCCATAAACCCACGTACGATAAGATGTTCTTTAATTAAACTATGATCACTATATTTACAAAAAATACTACAATCCCGACAAAAAATACTACAATCCCGACAAGGACACCAAATTTCATTTTCTCCATTGTTCACTCGATTATTCTCAATAATCCATAAAGTGATCAAGACGGACCAAGTATTCATTTGTAGCTCTTGTTATTTGGTACATCCAATCATAACGATCAATCTGTAATGTCAAAATAAAGTATTAATCATAAATGCATGCATGACATGATCTCAAAAGGCTGTAGGTGGCCATCCTAACCCAGTTTTTGAATATTTGGTCTCATATGTGAGTGCTTATAACAGACTGATTACTTAAGCAAAATCCAACAACATTTCCCCTCAACTCCCCAAATATGTGTATAATAAAAACACATATTCGTAGGAGTAAAGGGAAACGTCTACTGAATTTTTCTTAAATAACCAATCCCTTATACACATTCACATCCTAAATGAGATAAGTATTCAACAAGCAGTCCCAAACAGGGGACTACCCGAAATTAATCTCTATTAGATCAAAATTCGGACGGGCGACCTAAAGGCATAAAACACATGAACTTGTATAATAAATGCATGCAAGTTAAAGATTTTAGCAATTATGTACAAAATTAATACAATTAATGTGTAGTGTAGTATAGTACCTGATCACTATGCTCGGTAATTGATCAGTCCATTCTAATCGGTACGCCTATACGAAAAACAAGTTGTTGATCACATATATATAATTAGTATTACTTAAAAACATGATGTTAATGGATATAAAAGTAGTAATTAATGAACTAATCGTTTAAGATGATGATCATACCTTACTTTTTGTGGAAAATAATATCAAAAACCGCCAAAAATCGTCACAAAAAAAGAGTTTTTTTTCGAGAATTTGGTATTTATAGGGAAACCCTATGTACGGCCTTTTATACGCAGTTGTGTGTAACAAACCGCGTATAAAGGGATTAGTTTTATACGCGGTTGTGTATTAAAAACCGCGTACAAATGTTACCTTTTATATGCGGTTGTGTATTAAAAACCGCGTACAAAAGGTCACTTTTGTACGCGGTTTCTTGCTAAAAACCGTGTGTAAATGTGGCTTTTACACACGGTTTTGTTGGCAATAACCGCGTATAAAAGTGACCTTTTGTACGCGGTTTTTAATACACAACCGCGTATAAAAGGTAACATTTGTACGCGGTTTTATCGAGCAACTGTTTGTAATTGTCGAGTACCCTTTCTACACGGTTTTTAATCCTGAACCGTGAATAAAACCTTATTTTTAGCAACGGTTTTAAATTGAACTGTGTACAAAGTTTCCAGATCCATTCTTTATACACGGTTTTTGTAAAAACAACAAAAACCGTTTTACAAAAATCGTGGATGATTAGGCGCGTATAAAAGTCATATTTGTAGTAGTGAGTGAAACATGATGAAACAGATTTGATATAGTGAAACATAATGAAAAGGTAATGAAACAATAATGGTAATGAAACTTAATTGGGTTTTTACATACTGCATATTGATGAAAATGTAATAAAAAGGTAATCTTGATATATTTTTATTATCTTTTATTAATAAATTAATTAATTTATTACCATATTTCATTTTTGTTGCCAAATTTGAAACACAAAACAAAAAGACACATTTACACTTTTGATATATTATTATTATCTTTTATTTTTTAAATAATTAATTGATTACCATATATAATTCAAATGAATCTTAACCATTGATTAAAAAGATCAATGATTGAAATTTGGTTTCCAAAATTTCCAGTAAAATTTGGTTTCCAATTGAAACCATCCCTATATATATATACTAGAAGCGTACTCATGCAATGCAGCGAGATACATCACGATTTTAATGTTTCATTCTGTTTTTTGTTTTTTTTGTTGATTTACAGTACGATCTTGGATGATTTTGAGAAAATGATAATGTTTTTTTTATAAATTTGTTTAATTGAGGCTTAATAATATAATGCTTTTTATATAAAAAAATTAAGTATTTTGTTAGAATTCAATGATTATCTTATATATTTTAATGACATCTAGAAAAAATAACCAATTACATATTTAATAATATAATTAAAACAATTTAATAGTAATATAATATATTAATTAATAGTGATACATGAAAATGTCTGCATAAAAGGAAGGTCCTGCACATCCCAATTTGAGAAAATGATAATGTTTTTTTTTTATAAATTTGTTTAATTGAGGCTTAATAATATAATGTTTTTTTATATAAAAAAATTAAGTATTTTCTTATAATTCAATGATTATCTTATATATTTTAATGACATCTAAAAAAAATAATCAATTGCATATTTAATAATATAATTAAAACAAATTTATAGTAATATAATATATTAATTAATAGTGATACATGGAAAGATTTGCATAAAAGAAAGGTTCTGCACATACCAAATTGATAGGTGTTAGAAGTCTGCGGTAGTAATATGATTTGAAACTTGTAAATTATAAGACATTTTAAAAATATTGAATAGAATGATGGTACCTTGTGCCTAATAATTTGTATTTAAGAGTTTTTTATCCATGTTTTATAATACTAGAAGTGTAATCGCGCAATGCAGCTAGATACATCACGATTTTAATGTTTTATTTTATTTTCTGTTTTTTGTCGATTTACATTACGATTTTGGATGGTTGTGAGAGAGTGATAATGATTTTTTATATAAATTTGTTTAATTTAGACTTAATAATATAATGTAATTTATTTTGGTTTAATAATATAATTTTTTTTTTATAAAATATTCTGTAAGATTTTTTAATTATATTTTAGATTTTTTATATCTAAAATATGCTGAGAGTTATTTTAGGAGAGTTAAAGTGGGAAATGATTTTAGAATTCAGTGATTTTCTTATATATTTTAATGACATATAGAAAAAATAACCAATTACATATTTAATAATATAATTAAAACAAAATTATAGTAGTATAATATATTAATATGTCTTCATAAAAGGAAGACCATGTACATACCAAATTGGTGGGTGTTAGATGCATGTAGTAGTAATATGTATCTTGTGCTTTGATACTTGTAAATTAAGAGATTTTTAAAATCTTGCATAAAACGATGGTACCTTGTGCCTAATAATTTGTATTTAAGAGTTTTTCATCCGTACTTTATAATATAGTATAGATAGATATAGATAGATAGATTAAGAGGTAAACAAACATCACCTAAAGAACTTACCCTAAAATAATAATATAAATACTTATTTTAAAAAACCGATATAAGTATGTAAGCCCAAACCCAAGCCCAATATTGATTTCTATTCAAAGCCCAAATCTCTCTAGAAACCCCATATACTGATTTATATATATAGTCTCACGTAAAATTTTGATTACAATTACTCTCTCTCGATACAAAAATTTTCTTCACCTCATCGTTTCTCTTCTCAAACTGGTTTCGATTTTGCTAACAACAACAAACTATTTGTTGTTTCCAGACTTCGATCTATCTAAAAAGGTGATTCAACTTGTTTGATTTCGTTGTTGTGCTTGGATCTTTCCCCAATCTGTTGTCGTTACTTCACAGGTAAATCCCTTTTTATTCTTATGTTTGTTTGATATTGTGAAAAATCGATTTAGTTGATGTTGTATTTGCAATTTGTTTTTGTGATTGACGCTAATTGTTTTTTAATGTGATTGTTTTTTGATGAAAGGGATGAAACAATTGCGAGATGATGTGTATAGTAACAACTCTCAATTCAAGCGGCCATTTGTTTCTCCTCGAGGAGAGCGGTAAGATTTCTGTTTCTATGAATTGGTTTGATTTTGTAGGTTTTCGTTCGTTTGTAGTGGTTGATTATGGCGGAATGTGATTGTTTGTGATGATTTAGGGTGGCTGATTAAAATATGGTTTTATTGATTAATTGTTTGACTTTGAATTTGCTTGAACTAAATGTGGGGATAGTTGTGGATTTATGATGTTTGAGATGGTTTTGCATTAAATTTTGCAATGGAAGTTGTTTGGAGTCTCATCTTATATAAGCTATGATTAGATGGAGGTCTTTGATCTTCTTCTGATTTGTATCTTTTTCTGCATAATAGCTTGTTATTACCATCAGAAATGCACAAGTGCACTTGGCATACAAATTAGGTTTTTGTTTCCTCGCTTTTTTAGGGTTTGGGTGGTTGGGGATGGGGGCATGGTATCTGTTTATTAGAATGCTAGCAGAACAGAAGGATAAAGTTGGTTGGAAATGTTGTTTTGTTTGATTAAAGTTGGTTGCTCTGATACCACCAATTTGTTATGAACCGGATTCTGAATCGGTAAGAACAGATAATGAAGATGAAAAAAGACTATGATTACTTAAATGGAAAACAAGGTAGCAATTCAAGAGTGATAATCTCTCCCAAATACAACTCACTATTTTCTACATGCCCTCCACCACCTACATCGACCCTCTTTTATACTAGATTTATTTATTACCCAAAAGACCCTTTCTAGCCCTTTTAGAATAACAAGTATGGATAGGCTTGGGCCTAAGGTGGGTACAAGACATTTACGAGTGAAAGGATTTTGGAACCCAAGGAATTAACAACCCCAACAAGTATACGGGGCATGACATGAAATACGATAATTTGAAGTATCCATCAGTATCTTAACTTATGGTTATCATAAAGGGTTTGCATGTTCGTTTTACAGCTTGTTTGACATGCTGTGATATTCCATTGTGAAGTGTTCACTTATCGTTCTCTTTTCTTTTCTTTTCATGTTGAAGATATGGCCAATCCCATGTCCCGGGAGGTGGTAGTAGCACAACCAATGATGCATTAACGTATCTAAAGGAAGTTAAGGACACGTTCCATGACCAGAGAGAAAAATACGACATGTTTCTTGATGTAATGAAAGATTTTAAAGCTCAAAGGTACATCATCAGGAGTTCAGATTTTGCAGATAAACAATTAGATACGTCGATTATAACTTATTCAATAACCTGTCTGATGCAGAATTGATACTACTGGTGTCATAGCAAGGGTAAAAGAATTGTTTAAAGGGCACAATAATCTAATTTTTGGGTTTAACACTTTCTTGCCCAAAGGATATGAGGAGCCTCCACCAAAAAGAAGAGTGGAGTTTGAAGAGGCTATAAGCTTTGTAAACAAAATAAAGGTGAGGTTTCTATTTTTATTTGTCAACATGTAAATTAGTATGAATTTCGTAGTATGTACATTCTAGCTCCCCTTGGTTTTTGGACATCTTGAACATGCATCGGAAAGAACACAAGGGCATCAATGAAGTCTACCATGAGGTAACTACTGTAAGCTGTACTCGAAATGGTATATGGTTCATCGAAATACTAGCTAGAGTTTGTTAGTCACTTGGTGTTATTTACTCAGGTTGCTGCACTTTTTGACGATCAACCCGATCTTCTTGATGAGTTCACAAGATTTCTGCCAGACGCTTCTGCTGCTGCAACTGCACATCATGCTTCATTAGGCCGGCATAACTATCATCGATACGATGAACGGAGCTCAGCTATGGCTGCGCTCAAACAGCCTCAAATGGATAAGGTATTATAGCTGATTGTATTTTTTAAATGTTTTGATTATATTTTCTACGAGGGACTAAGTTCTGAATCATTAGCACCGAGATAGGATCATTGCTTCACATCCTGAGCGGGACCTAAGTCGTGATATTGATGAGGATGATAAAACAATGAAACTTCACAAGGAGCAGAGAAAGCGATCTGAAAAGGAGATCAGGGATAGGAGGAATTCTGATCAGGATTACAAAGAGACTGATCTTGATACTAATAGGGACATGCATCGTATTGAACACGAACAATTAATCTGCACACTTCAAAATTTGCATGTTCGTGAGATGATACATAAATAGAGCCAACCACATTAGTTGACACAAAAACATCCATCCCTCCTTTCTTATAGTCACTTCTTAAAACTTTCATCTTCTTACCAATGTGGGATGGGATGATAAAACTCAACTATATTTCAAGATTTGAGGATTACTCAAATCTCATGATGCCAAGTCATTCTATTCTATTTGGTTGATTTACATTTTGGATGGTTTTGTGAAAGTGATAATGTTTTTTTTTTAATTTGTTTAATTTAAGTTTTTAATAATATAATGTTTTTTATATAAAAAAATTAAGTATTTTGTTATAATTCAATAACTATCTTATATATTTTAATAACATCTAGAAAAAATAAACAATTACATATTTAATAATATAATCAAAACAAATTTATATTAATATAATATATTAATTAATAGTGATACATGGAAAAGTCTGCATAAAAGAAAAACTCTGTACATACCAAATTGGTGGGGTTAAAAGACTCCAGTAGTAATATGTATCTTGTACTTTGATACTTGTAAATTAAGAGATTTTTAAAATATTGGATAAAGTGATGGTACTTTGTGTCTAATAATTTGTATTTAAGAGTTTTTTTATCCCATCTTTATAATATAGTATAGATATATATAGATAAGTGTATAAGCCCAAATCAAAGCCCAATATCGCTTTCTACTCAAAGCCCAAATTTCTCTAGAAACCTCCCAAACTCAAATCTTTTTTGTAAAAATTTCAATCGAATGCTAAAAAAAACCCCATATACTGATATATATATATATATATATATATATATATATATATATATATATATATATATATATATATATACTAAGCCTAAATTAAACAAATTATATAAAATCATGATGTATCTCACTGCATTGTGCGAGTATGCTTCTAGTTTAATAATATAATTAAAACAAATTTATAGTAATATAATATATTAATTAAATGCTGATACATGGAAAGGTCTGCATAAAATGAATGTCCTGTACATACCAAATTGGTGGGTCTTAAAAGTCTACAGTAGTAATATGTATCTTGTGCTTTGATACTTGTAAATTAAGAGATTTTTAAAATTTTGCATAAAATGATGGTACTTTGTGCCTAATAATTTGTATTTAAGAGTTTTTTATCCGTACTTTATAATATAGTATAGATAAAAATCAAATTTTAAATATAAAAAATATAAAATATAATTAAAAAAATATAAAAATATAACATAAAATGATGGTACTTTGTGCCTAATAATTTGTTTCAAGTATGACGTGTAATCAATCTGGTGATCTATTTAGTATTAAATTTTTTTAGTATTATTTTTTGTGTTGGACTTTATGTTTTAGATGTATCACGCTATCACTCCATTATTTAAGTATTTCAAGTTAATTCATGTAAGAGCTGTAAGCCGTTTTAATCAAGTCTTTTGTTACGAACTATGGTACATGTTTAAATTAATATTTAATTTTATTCTGATTCCGTAGACATCTCGACCTTAGAAAGGAAGAGTATAACAAAATGATGGTCTAATATTTTGATATTTTTATGACTTACAAACAAATTTACAAAACAATAGACTAAATATTTTGAGATTGTAGTTAAGGATTGAAACATAACATGTAATGCATTCCCTGACTCCGATATCTGTTTAAGCCCCCATCATATCCATTCCCTTCTCCCGCCCCAACTAATCCAAGATGGGTTCTGGGAGAAGGGATATTGGCGGGTTCGGTGAACCCGTTGGGTACCATTTTATAGAAAAAATAAAAGATAACATATTTTGAAATTAGAGTTAAAACAAATTGAAATTGATTGAAATAGACAATCACATCAACCAAATTTACTTTTTAACCATTTTTAGATCTTTCCAAAATTACCAATTTTTACATAAAAACTGAATTGAATAGATTTTTGTCATCACAATCCATAAGTTCGTATGACTCAAACATTAGGAGGTTTTAAAATGAATTGAATAGGTTTTTCTAAACATCAGCTTCGCAGAGCAGCTCTCTCCCCAGACTAGAGCATAGTGTGGAACATGGGTCGTTTCATCGAGCACCATTTCTTTTAGATAGAAAGGTAGTCTTACTAAAGTCTCTCCACGGCTGAATAATGAGCGTGTTCTTGGGCCCGTTCCTGTCCTTAAATGAAGCTCTCTCAGGTTCCTTCCTTTTCCTTGCTAAACTAGAAATGATCTCTTACGACTAGCATTGCGATTCACGCATCTCACACAAGAGTTGAGGACCCATGTAGTGAAGTCACCCTCGGATTGGGGTCATCACAATCTCAAATCTCTCTAATGAACAAATGAGTCATGGGCACCTATTTATAGAGGCTATTTACAAAATATTGGCTCAAGCTCATAAACTACCTACAAAGCCCAAAAATACAAATATCTATAAAACATTCATCAAATTGAGCCTAATTTGATCCAACATTTTTTATTTTAATTAATAAATATTAATTTTTAAAATTAAATAGAATTTTAATTAATTTTACATACACATTTTAATGATACATAATTGATTTTTTTTAATTTTAGTTAATAAATATTATTTTTTAGTAAGTAAAATTAAATAAAAATGTTTCTCCCCTACACACATAAGCTCACTTCATTTTATGTTTCGACTAAAACTCCCCCGCCATCCTTATATACCCTTGAGAACCTATGTTCTCAATGTTGTATACAGATTGGGAACAACTCCATGTTTCGGGCAGCCCATCCTGTTAGTTCAGCTATCACTGTTGTAAAACCCCTGCGGTTGTTCGGCTGCGTACTCCCCGTCCGCCTATCTCACACTTCTCATTGTTGGAGAGCCATTCATGTCTAGCTGGACTTTGTTTTATCCTACGCCTTGTGGTCTATCGGTAATACAAAAACTTAAGGAATTGACGGGGCCTGCACAAGCGGTTTAATTCGACACACCGCGCAAAACCTTACCAGCCCTTGACATATGAAGAATAAAACTTGATACTTACTTTCAAACATGTTTGGTTTGCATTCCTTGGGATTCTAGCATTTGAATCCATAACCCTTTGGAATTTGGATTATGATCTGCAAGAACCTCTGGAAGGGTACAAACTGTCTGACATCACATATGTTCGCTCGGTTTCTATAAATAGCATTACGTAATTTCCGTTAATTTTCGCCATGAGACCTTGTTATTATGAAGGCTTTTTTTTTTTGTCAAAACCTTCTCATTAAAATTGTAGATGCCCATTTAAATTTTCATATAAATCTGGCACGGTGCGGTACGAGAAAACCCAAAAGGTACCCCTTAGGTGTATCGACAAAAAAATGGTGTCGCGGTTAAACTTTCATAACTTTTGCTATGACACTCCGTTTCAGGGCCCTCGACTAATCAAAACGAACCTTGAAACGAGGAACACAACATTGCATGTCTTGTTTTTAGAAATACACCATTAGTTGAGTGGGTTTTTATAAATAGAATTAAGTATATTCATTCGGTTTCTATATATAAATAGCATTACGTAATTTTCGGCAATTTCCGCCATTAGACCTGGTTATTTTGAATAATTTTAATACTTACATTTTTGTAATATTAAAACTATTGATTTTGATTTTAAATCGATATGATTATGTTTAGCTTTTCAAAAAAGTCAATAACTAGATTAAAAAGCATAATAATAAAAAAGTGTCAAGACTCGAAAGTGTAAAAATGTAAATGATAATTGTAGCCATGTTAAATAAAAATTATAAACTCATAATATTAAATAAAAAATGTAGATTTGGAGGAGGAAAACCTATTACATACTTGTTTTATATAAAAAATTATGACAAAACTTCATCTTAAAAGAACAGAACAAATTACATGTTTTCAACCATTACACCAGGAGAACGGTAGGTTGATATAAGGTGTTGTTTGGTTGGTCTTTCATTAAGTCATAGATAGATAAAGTTTCAATAACTCTTTATTTGTAAGTCAAAAGCCAGAGTATAATAATTTGCTACTTTTTTTGTCACGCTCAGTTATTGACCCTCACAAACAAGAACAAGTGGCCGGTATGGGTGTTGGGTTCATGTTTCCGACAATGGGAGGTTGTTAATTGCTATATGATCATTAGCAGTGTTAAGGAATAACGTTTAACTGACTTATTATAATATATCGTTGCAAAGTATAAAGACTCGTGTTTTGGTTGATGGTATATCTTATCAATCGAAATATTCATCCTTTTATTCGAGGGTATTTTGTTGAAACATTGTTTAAATAAGCACTTATAATGTTGCCAGAAATTACAAAAATTATTGAACATTTATTTCTTGTAACATACAATTAATATGTAGTACAATTGTTAGAAGACAATATATGTATACACATAATAGGAGATCTCATGGCAAAAGCATGTTTAATTAGCTTATTTGTATCAAGTTTTCTTTATAATGTTAGGTAATATATAATGATTAAGCTGTATAAGTGTCATGGTATGTTTCTTAGCAACTTAAGTAGTTTAATGGGACTCGTAGTCTATTCAATCAATTATACATGACTGTATGATATTGGGTTAATGATATAGAAAATGACTTGTTCAGTAAATTTATAGGGGAATTTATGCAGGAAACTAAGTTTATTCCAAACATGTACATCCCAATTAAAAATTACGTTCATTTCATCTAAGAAAAACCCTCCAAAAAAAAAATCCATACAGACATTTTAAAAAGTTTCGATGATTTAATTCATTGAAAAAAAATGTTCAGGGACTTAATTATTCAAAATGAAAAATTTTAATGGTTTTCTCATTCAAAATGGAAAAGTTTAATGGTTTTTTCATTCAAAAAAAATAGTTTAGGGACTTAATCATTCAAAACGAGAAAGTTTAATGATTTTTTCATTCAAAAAATTAGTTTAGGGACTTGATCATTCAAAGGAATAGTTTGTTGGGTTTTATGAACATTTCCCTTTAATTAATTAATGATACTTTTACTCTTAATAATAAAAAGAAAATGTCACCATATCGTAATCAAAGATATAACTAGAAGTCTACTCGCACAATGCAGTTAGATACACCACGATTTTAATGTTTCATTTTATTTTTTGTTTTTTGTCGATTTACTTTAAGATTTTGGATGGTTGTGAGAGAGTGATAATGATTTTTTTATATAAATTTGTTTAATTTAGACTTAATAATGTAATATTTTTTATAAAAAAAATAAGTATTTTGTTAGAATTCAATGATTATGAGTTAGGGTCTGTTTGTTAGCAGCTTAATGAGCTTAATGAGACTCACAACTTATTCAGTCAGATATATATGACTGTTTGGTAGTGACTTAATGATAAAGAAAGTGGCTTATTCAGTAAGGTTTTAAGGGGGAGCTTTATGCAGAAAGCCAATTTTTTTCCAAACCAGTCCCTCCCATTAAAAAACACGTTCATTCCATCTATGAAAAAATCCTTTCAAATAAAACCTTCTAAATCTATACAGACAGATTAATCCACACAGACAATTTTATCCATACACTTAGTTATTAATTCAAAACATATAGCTTTAGAAATATGTACTCATGCATCATGATTTGTATTCTTGAATTTTAGGTAATGTGTATCAATAAATAATATTCAATGAATAAAAGTAAAAAAAACGACGATCAAAAAATCAAATTGGTTCTAAAATTATAAAACCATAACTTATTACAATAAATTATAAATTTAAAAATATATCAATAATAATCGAATAGGGATATATAAGATAGTAAAACATAATGAACTCAATTACAAACTTAGCTACAAAATATAATGTAATTTATATTGGTTTAATAATATAATGTTTTTTATAAAATATTTTGTTAGATTTTTTTAATTATATTATAGATTTTTTATATTTAAAATTTGATTTTTATTTTATATTTAATTATGCTGAGAGTGATTTTAGGGGAGTTAAAGTATGAAATGATTTTAGAGAAATTAAAATGGTTAGATATAATAATTGAAAGTTAATAAATAACATTAAATATAGTGCATACAACTTTAATGGTTGTTTTTTTTAAGAGATTTTAAAAGTTGACAAACAAACTAAAATATAAACATATACATTTATGTTGGGGGTGAGAGAAATATGAAAAAGAGTTGGATGCATACAATAACCACATACCCTATACTAATCTCTATTTTATGCAACAAATTTTTTACTCCAAAATGTTAACATAATGTCATTTTAATGGTTTTTTGTATTTTAATTATTACTCTTCCTTCGACCATCCATAAAAAATAAGTGTCTACACTATTATTTTAGTATTCATTTTCAAAAACAAATGTTACTTTTCTATTATAACCATAATTATTTGATGGATAAGTTTTATTTATATATAATTAAGGGTAAATTATATTTTTACTAGAAGTGTACTCGCGCAATGCAGTTAGATACATCACAATTTTAATATTTCATTTTATTTTCTGTTTTTTGTCGATTTACATTACGATTTTGGATGGTTGTGAGAGAGTGATAATGATTTTTTTTATATAAATTTGTTTAATTTAGACTTAATAATATAATGTAATTTATTTTGGTTTAATAATATAATTTTTTTTTATAAAATATTCTGTAAGATTTTTTAATTATATTTTAGATTTTTTATATCTATGCTGAGAGTTATTTTAGGGGAGTTAAAGTAGGAAATGATTTTAGGAAAGTTAAAATGGTTAGAGATAATGATTGAAAATTAATGAATATCATTAAATGTAGTACATAGAGCTTTTATGGTTGTTTTTTAAGTAATTAACATTAAATAGCGGTACATTAAGCTTTAAGACTTGTTTTTAAGAGTTTTTTATGTCATCTTTATAATATAGTATAGATTAATTAATAATTATATATTTTTAAACTGATTCTTTATTATAAACTTTTATTTTAGAACGGATAAATACATATCATCATAACTTTATAATTAAATTAAGGCATTGTTTGGCAAAAATAAGATAACTTATTTTCTGGGTACATGTTTGGATGGTCATAAGTTAGCTTTTTGATAAACTATTTGGAGTAGCTTATGAGGAGTTTTTTGTGATTATTTCAATTATGCCCCTCATTAATATTCATAATTATATATTAACTTTTAATTATAAATAAATAATTAATGTTCTTTTTGGTAATTTAAATGCTTATAAGTTAGTTTTTGTCAAACGTGATTTTTTCATCAGTTAGTTTATCAGCTACCAACTAGCTTATCAGTTAGTTTGTCAAACATAATCTAATTATAAAAGTTATAAAATATGTGGTCAATTAGTTTTACAATAGATAAAATTAATTTTTTCTATTATTTATATATAAAATAATTATTTAAAAATATTTTAATTTGAAAAACCTTTCAAAAAGGAGGGAAAAAAAAGAAAAAACAGATAAGGTTAGTAAAGAATTTTACTATAGTGAGCAGGTGTGGTTAACATCACGCTGCAACCATTATTGGGTTTCAGAAGGCGTGTCGAGTCAGATGCTCCCTTTATGGGTGCACCCTAGGCCCACTTCAATTAGAACCATCTAACCCAAGTTAAGGGACGATTTGTAAACTTCTTAATAGTTTCATTAAGGCATTGTTTGGCAAACTAACTTATAAGTTAGCTGGTAGCTGATAAACTAGCTTTTCAAAAAGCTACTTTGAGTAGCTTTTCAATAAGCTAACTTATGGTCATCCAAACATGTACTAAGTGGCAAACTCTGAATCGTTAAGAGATGGATTTTGTTTGGTAAGAAAAAAGTATACCTTTTAATGATTCCAAAACCCTCTTAATGATTATGTATATTAGACCTCTCTTAACCATTTAGATCTCTTATTTCATTCTAAACAACTACCAAACAACCATATTTCATTTTGCATTATATTATAAGAGTCGTTTAATCATTAATACTAACTCATTCGGCAATTGTCAAACAACCCCTAATATTTCCCAGGCAAGTTAATTCCGGGTTCCAGTCCTACTACATAAACCCAGTGGCGGATCCAACAATTCTGCCTAGTGGGGGCACCTTTAAGGTAGATTATAGGGCGTAAAGTCGACCAATGTGTTTTTAGTCTAATTCCACTTTTTGAGAAATTTTAAAGTTTTTTTTTGTTAATTCCGAATAATTTTTAAGATTTTTTTATCGATTTTGAGAGGCTTCTAGTTTTTTTTATTGTTTTTGCGAGACTTTTTTGGGTTTTTGACGATTTCCAAGTATTTTTTGGATGGTGGGGGCACAAGTAAGAAATTACTTGGGGGAGGGGTTGCTTGTAGTAAAAAGTTTTTTTGTTTTAAACTAAGAAAACGAGGGGAAAATAAAATTTAGTAGGGACCCATCCCCTCACCCTCTAGTCATTGAATCCGCCCCTGCATAAACCTATTAAATCCAATTAATCCTAAAACTCTTTTTATCTAGTTTTATCATTTACAGATCTTGCGTCATTCAAAACTCACGTAAATATCAATATTACTCTTCCTCGTCGTTCCTCGTCGCCCAATTGATGGGCGATGGAGAGCGATACCGTTGTTTGTGAAGGGTTTGAATGGTGTAGGATATGGTGACAATAAAACTGATTTAGGTTTACTTTTTTACTTTAAAACATTCATAGTCGGTTACAAATAGTTTTTATTTTGTTAAAAACATTTACGTAACCAATTTTTAAAAGTTCGATGGTTTATTTTATTGAAAAACAATGTTCAGGTACTTAATCATTCAAAATGAGAAAGTCTAAAGGTTTTTCATTCGAAAAAATAGTTCATGGACTTAATCATTCAAAATGGGATAGTTTGTTTGGTTTTTAAAAAAATCCCCATATAAAAAGAAAATTAACAAAATGTTACTTCACATCATATTCAAGCCTTCAAGGTAAGAATAAAAGTTATTATACAAGAAAAAGATACAAGGTTCTTATAAAAACTATCTACAATTGTAATTCTTCTATAATTCTATAGATTTACACTTTTTATTTATAAGAACCTTCTATTTAAAATATAGGTTGGGTTCCGGTGAGAAATTGAGTTAACCTAAGAAACATGAGAAATGATTATCAACCATTCAATGCACATTAGGATAAGATGCATCTAGATGCACCAGATCAATTTCTTTATGTGGGTGAGTTTGAGATTATAAGTAATCAATAGTTTAAATCCACTTCTCACGTTAACTCAACTTTTCACACACTCTTTCGCCGTAAGATATACTCGTTATAAACCTCGATTTAATTAATTTTGTGATTAACACTTCTGGGTTGGGTTCACGTGAGACCATGATTTTACACTTGAAACTTCATGACAAAACACTGTGAAGGTAAAAAAAATCTGAACCTTCACAATATTTTTGTTATAAATGTAGTGTTTTGCTGTGAAATTTCAAATATAAAAACAGAGTCTCACGAAAACAAAATAGTCTCAAGTGATCCTACGTCTAACACTACATTTATAGATGACGAAAGGAACAAGGCAAGATGAGAATGTTTTATGGTCTCCTACACACCCGACACACGTGTCTCCCTCACGTGACCCATTAACCCCCCATCTCGACAATACCTCTCCATTCCCCGATGCATGCGTCTTCATTAAAAAAAAACCTTCAATAAAAAATAAAATAAAATAATAATAATAAATAAATAAATAAACTCCACTTTCTATAAATCACCCCCCAAAAAACCCAATAAATCAAACCATTTCATATTCTCACATCATGGACAACAACAATAAATCCAAAAAAGATCAACTTCAAGCCGTCCGGTTCGCCGCCAGCATCGCGATCGTCATCGCGTGTCTCGAACGCGCCGCCGTATTGTCCATATTCAAACAATGGCACATGTGGGTTTTTCTAACACTCAACCTTTTACTCATAGCTATACTCTTCACATCCACAAACCCACCTCCGAAATCCGATTCCGGCCAAGATTCCGACGGAAACACCAAGTCACGGTCGCCGGATACGTCGCCGGAGACGTCGCCGGCGGTTGCGGAAAACAACCGCCGTGAAGATAACGTCCTTGAAAATGTTGTAAATGGGGGAGATGTTAGATTTGAAGAAGAAGAAGAAGACGGCGGCGGTGGTGGTGGTGATGGGAAATTGTCGTCACCGGCGGTGTTGTCGAATGAGGAGTTGAATGAGAAAGTGGAGGCGTTTATTTCAAGATTCCGGCAGGAATATTTGGTTTCCGATGTGAAGATTGTTAGAAGTAGAAGTAGTAGTGATGATGTGTGTGGAAATGGGGTTTTTTCGAAGAGTATAAGTGTTTAAGACGACGACGCATGTTGTTAGGGTTTATAACAATGATTAAATTAAATTGTTGAGGTCCGCCGTTGTTGAGATGTTTTTTTTTTTCTTTTTTTTTTTGGTTCATGGAATTGCACGAGAACTTGAAAAGAATTGAAATGGTCAATTTTATTGACCAAATTTCAAGCTTATGTTTGGTTCACGGAATAGAAGTTATAGAATCTTTCCAATTCCATTGAATTCATAATTTAAGGAATTCATCATTTCTTGTCTTAAGTAAATGAAGTGAATTACTACCGACCAAACACGTGATCAAATTCCATGTCAATTCAATCAAAGTCAAATTCGTTCGATAGATTCAAATTCCATCGAATTTCATTCTGTGAACCAAACGTCCCCTTAGTTTTCTATTTGTTTTGGAAAATTCTAACAATTTTTTTATGTTCATTCGATTTATTGTTCTTCCAATTTTTTAAGAGTTTGAATCTTGCATTGAAAGCGATGTTGTTCATGAACGTGAACCGGCAACAATTCTGCATTTAAAATCATCGACGGGGTTCTGAGATCCATAGTATCGTCTATCTCTATCTGATGGTATTTTTGGTTTTGAATTTTGATTTTTGGACGAATAAGATAGAGACCGCCAAGAAGAATATGGCAATATTTAAAATTGAACTTTTTTGTATGCTAAAAAAGTACCCGCCAATTTAATTTGAGAAATTAAATTTGCAAATTGCAACTAGGATGAGCATCGGACGGGTTAGGCGGGCTCAAATTACGATCGTTTTTGTTTCCATTGTTTTGCATTTTTCAAACAAACCAATCCGATCTAGCAAATCGACATAGCGTAGGGTAGTAAACCTCAAGAACCTAGTTCAAAAGCTTCAATCGGAACTTGATTCTATGAATTTAGAGGTCAAAGAAGCTAAACGTTTGAAATAATGTACTGAAACAAGAGCTTAAAGGCTTCGAATTCAAATCGGATATGAAGGAATCCTCAATCTAAACTCTAGAGGTTTTCTTCTTTCGTTTTTTAGTAAACTACGATTTTAGTCCTTGTGTTTTTTTGTTTATAACGATTTTCGTCCCTGATATTTAAAAACTGTCTTTTGGTCCTTGTGGTTTCTATTTTGTTTCCTTTTTCGTCCTGAGACTAATGACGTTAAAATAGTCTGTTAAATCAAGGATAATTTAGTCTTTTTACTTTTTTTTTATTTTATATTTAAAAATTTAAAGTATAAAACAATAAAAAGAAATACAAAATATATAAATACAAAAACCCTAATTACCCTAACCAGACAAACGTCCCCACCCCCTTTCGACCTCCTCCTCCCCTTAATCTCCTGGTGAAGACCTCAATCTCGATCATAATTATTGCTAGATGCAGAATCATCAAAAAAGCTTG
Source organism: Arctium minus (assembly GCA_954870635.1). NCBI lineage: Eukaryota > Viridiplantae > Streptophyta > Magnoliopsida > Asterales > Asteraceae > Arctium > Arctium minus. Next base: position 3,108,404 of record OX941092.1, on the reverse strand, counting down.
TGGTAAGCCATGAAAGCTCCTGCTTATCAATTCATCCATTTGTTTCAGTCTCTAATTCTAAACTGAATGGTCATCGTCAAATGGCAATAAATAGATTCCTTAAACAATTGACTTTTCTTCGAGGTCTTCACTTGGAGATTGCGGTATTCACCCATGTTTCTATCTCCTTTTCTTCGATCTCGGTCTGTTTTCTTCCCACGTCCTCACCACTTCTTAGAGCATCCACAACAACTATGCTAAAATAAAAAAAAGGGAATTTTAGCAATTTTTTGCAATGTTTTAAAACCCGGTTTTGTGGTTGACCCGGTGTGGTGACCGGGTCACGGTTCAACCGGGTGGTTGACCCGGTTTCAAGAATTTCTATGTGTTTTTCATTTTCCTGCATATATATATATATATAAGACCAAGAATACATAACACAATTAAAGCTCAGACAAGTTGTGTAATTCTACATACCTCTTTAAAGAACAACTTCACTTCCTCATGATGTGTTGAAGTGGTGACATCTTCTGGAAGCAATGATTTTTGCACAACCTGTAGAAACAGTGGAACTAGGAACATCTCAAAAACTAAGCACAAAAGCAATAAACGCAAATTTGTTTTGACATAAATGATACCAGATAGGTAGAGGTGTTCTTGTCCTGATAGTGCATCCCAAAGAATATCAAACTGCAACCCATAGGCAACATAATAAAAGATTGGAGTAGCAAATCGAAAGTTACAAATCTAAAGGTACACACAGTTACAAATCGAATCTGATGCAAGGTTTTGCAAAAGCTGTAAATGAGGGTTGTGCATCTGAAAGTGGTTGTGATACTTTGATTTTGGAATATGGGGTTAAATAGGCCTGGAGGATACCTTTTAACAGCAATTAAACCTATGAAGTGTGAAATATCAACCTGTGAAGTGTGAAATACAAACCTATGAAAGTGTGAAGTGTGAAATAGCAATCTACATAAGATAACATATTTCAATAAGAACCTGTGAAATTGAACAAGAAATTGATAGTGAAAAGGGTGAAATCGAAAAAGAAATCGAACCGTGAACGGAGAACGGAGAAATCGAACTGTCAATTGTGAAGGTGAAATCGAACAAAACATCAACTTGGAAACCTTACCTACTATGATGTGCTCGCTGCTGTGAAGGTGAAATCGAACAGCCGTTTTTGAACTTTGAAATCGATTAGCTCAAAGGTTCGGCGGCTGTGAAGAAATAAATCAAGAATAGAATGAGGAGTGAACTGAAGTCTGAAAGATAAGTGGGGTTGTGGGTGAAGACAAAGAAACAAATATATTGAACAAATTAGAAGACAAAGAAATGGAATCGTTGAATGTTCCATACCTGTGGGTTGTGGGTGAAGCAATGAAAACCTAAAAATAGAACAAGAAATGGAATCGTGAAGGGTGAAATAAAAAAAAAATGAAATCATGAAGGTGAAATTGTAACACCCTAAAAAATAGGGATAACAAAAACTTTCCATAAATGGAGAGGTGGTATAAAGTTTGCCATAGCAAGAGCCTCCCAAAAATGGGGAATATACAAATAACCTGTTTAATCACAAATCTGTAATTTAACGGATAAATAAACAACAACCAACTAATCTAATTTCTACATCTAGAAAAGAGATTACAAAAGGGGTGTCATCTATAAACCCAAATCCTCCAAAAATAGTTCAAGTGCCAAAATCCCCAAGCTCTTGCCCAAAGCATCTAAACTTGCCTAGGAGTCGCGCCGCTAACACCTGAGATACACAACGACACCAAACAAGTGTTAGGCCAAAAAGCCTAGTGAGTTGAACAATAAGTAGCATGCATGAACAGTCATAGATTCTTATCAGCAGTTAACCCATTTTACAATTCTTATCAGCAGTTAACTACTTGTCTACATGTCTGGAGTCAACGGGGGATACCCATAGCACCAATCAATTCCACTCCAAAGAGTCGATGCGCCTTGATGCCCTTAACAAGGAACACCCCAAAGGACCGGCCCACTCAGAGATCAGACCGTGCAGGAAACTTTCCGAGTGGCGGAGGTCTACTGGGCACATACTTTCACAGTGGCACCCCGAGACTACATCCTCCTAGTGAATTTGCCTTGGTTCGTCCAACATAATGCATATAAGGAGGTCCTTAGGTATATTTCAACCAATTATATTTCGGTACCAACCACGGGTACGATAACACCCTCCTAATAGCATGAGTCTAACATAAGACTTAAATATCCACATAACCACGTAGTAGGTACAATAACACCAAGTGTGTATTCCAAATGGAAATCATCATGTTATACCAAACATATATTCCATAATCATGTCAAATACCCATTGTGGGCACACATATGTAATTTCCCAAATAACTACACAACATAGAGTGAATCATGGTATGATACTTCATATACACATATCTCACATAATTTCATGGAAATACCATCAAATACATAAGCCCGTAAAGATGACCATTTTGAGCAATATGTGATAATAACAACAATTAAGCAAATATGATGTGTATCCAGTTTTAACAAAAGTTTAGTAAACTCACCTTGTTAGATTTAAGCTAAATCTAGTATTTACCCACTTAGAGATTTATTTGAAGAAACTTGGTTCTTCAAACCAAATCTTCCAAAACCTAGATTCACAAGGTTCCGACCATAAATATACGTTTTCCACCATAAATAATTGATCACCAAACACTTGGTCATCAAAATCTCTACTTTGGACAAAACCCTAATTTTGACCCAAAACTCCCAAAATCATCCAAACCGAAATTTAGAGAAATCAAACACTAGAAAACCATCAATGGAGCTTTTATAACTTATTCCATGGTTTAGAAAAGGTTAGAATGACTTACAAGTAGGTTTATTGAAAAACTTCAAAATACTGCCAACAATGGTGGAAGATGGTTGGAGAAGATGAAGATGGTGGTGAAGCTTTCAGACCGAAACCTTGGATGGAAATCTTGACTCTGGCAATCAATGGTGTTGGTTTGGTGGTTGAAGAATCCCTAGGTGAAGTAAATGAATATGGAGGGTTTGGGAGAGAAATTTGAAAGTTAGAGAATGAGAAATGATTGAGATTTGGGGAAATATTCATTTAACCCCGCACTGGGTTTCTGCCCCATGTGCACGGCCCGTGCGTTTTTAATGAAGGATGGCGCACGGGTCGTGCGCCGCACACAGAAGCACATCAGACTTCTTCTCAATTGGTCAAATCCCGATTTGGTCATAACTTCTTCGATATAGCTCCGTTTTCGCCACGGAAAGAACCGTTGGACCCGTAATTGAATTCCTCATACATCCAAACAATAAAATTAAAGATTCAAGCCCAAAATCAAATATCTTAATTTTTATTATTGACTCGATTTCGATAAAAACGAGAAATGATTGCTTTCAAAAGTCGGGATGTTACAATCCTCCCCACCTAATAAGGGTTTCGTCCTCGAAATCTCACTCTAACTAAACAAGTGAGGGTATCGTAACTTCATATCTTCTTCGGATTCCCAAGTAACATTAGCACCCCGATGATGCTTCCATTGCACTTTAACCATGACTACGTCTTTATGACGTAGTTTCTTCACTTTCGATTCTAAGATCGCCTCCGGTTCTTCTACACAACGATTCCCATTGTCCACACGAATTTCCGACAAAGGAATCACGCTTTCCTCTTCGGCTAGACACTTTCTAAGGTAGCATACGTGAAACGTAGGATGTATTCCATCCATTTCCGGTGGTAGATCTAACCGATAGGCTTGTAAACCAATTTTCTCCAAAATAGTAAAAGGCCCAAGGAAACGAGGACTAAGCTTTCCACGCTTCCCAAACCTGATAATTCCCTTCCATGGAGACACCTTCAACATGACACGGTCACCCACTTGAAACTCGACCGGTCTCCTTTTCTTGTCTGCGTAACTTTTCTGTCGGTCTTGTGCCGCCTTGATCCTTTCTCGAATTTCTTTCACCTTGTCAGTCGTCTCTTGAACAATTTCCGGCCCGGCGAATTGCTTTTCGCCCGCTTCTAGCCAACAAACTGGGGTTCTACACTTCCGCCCATACAAGGCCTCGAACGGTGCCATTCCGATACTAGAATGGTAACTGTTGTTGTACGCGAACTCTACCAAGGGTAGATGTGAATCCCAACTTCCCTCGAAGTTTATTACACACGACCTCAACATATCTTCTAATGTCTGGATCGTCTTCTCGCTTTGACCATCCGTTTGAGGATGATACTCCGTGCTCAAATTTAGTCGAGTACCCAACTCCTTTTGTAAACTAGCCCAAAAGTTCGAAGTGAATCGGCTGTCCCGATCCGATACAATAGATTTTGGAACTCCGTGCCTCGACACCACCTCGTCAATATAAAGTTTGGCCAATTTTTCCATTGGCAAGGTCTCCCGCATTGCAAGGAAATGCGCACTCTTGGTTAGCCGATCAACGACTACCCAAATTGTATCATGGCCTCGCAAGGTCTTTGGTAGTTTCGTCACGAAGTCCATAGTGATGTTGTCCCATTTCCACTCGGGAATGGACAACGGTTGTAAACTCCCATACGATCTTTGATGTTCCGCCTTGACTTGGAGACAAGTGACACACTTCTCCACATAGTTAGCCACATCTAACTTCATCACCGGCCACCAAAAATTTAATTTTAAGTCTCTATACATCTTGGTACTACCGGGATGTATAGAATACTTTGACTTGTGCGCGTCTTCTAGAAGTAATTCCCGATTTCCACCCAACTTCGGCACCCAAATTCGACCTTGAAAGAGTTTAAGCCCGCGACTATCATCCGTCAAAAGTCCACTTTGTTTTACCATGATCTCGGATTTGAGATTTTGCTCCTTTAGTGCTTCCCCTTGCCACGTCTTGATGCTTTCTATCAAACTTGATACCACGTCGATTCTTGTAAGGGACAATTTAACGCCACCCTCATGGCTCCTCCGACTCAATGCATCCGCCACCACATTGGCCTTACCGGGATGATAGAGTAGATCACAATCATAATCCTTTAGGAGTTCAAGCCATCTTCTTTGCCGCATGTTGAGTTCCTTTTGATCGAAGATGTACTTGAGACTCTTGTGATCCATGAAAAGAGTACACTTGGTCCCATACAAATAGTGTCGCCATAACTTTAACGCGAAAACTACCGCCGCCAACTCCAAATCATGAGTCGGATAGTTCTTCTCATGATCCTTTAATTGCCGCGACGCGTAGGCTATTACTTTCCCCCTTTGCATTAGGACACACCCAAGCCCCATCTTGGAAGCGTCACTAAACACCACAAAGTCTTCCGATCCTTCGGGTAGGGATAAGATCAGAGCTTCGCACAACTTCCTCTTGAGCGTCTGAAAGGCTTGTTCTTGTGCATCGGTCCAAAGAAACTTGACGTTCTTCCTTGTAAGAGAAGTGAGCGGTGTAGCTATCTTGGAAAAGTCTTGGATGAAACGCCGGTAGTAACCCGCCAAGCCTAAGAAGCTTCAAATTTTCGTCGGACTTGTTGGAGGCTCCCAACTCATCATTGCATCAATCTTTGCCGGATCCACCTTTACGTCGTCCTTTGATACCACGTGCCCCAAGAATTGCACTTCTTGAAGCCAGAACTCGCACTTCGAGAATTTCGCGAACAGTTTCTCCCTCCTTAGAACTTCTAATACCTCCCGTAAGTGTTTTCCATGCTCGGACTCATCCCTTGAATGTAACACCCGTTATTTTGGGGTTGGGTAAAAAGTTGACTTTTACCCAAAGTTCAAGGGGGTAAAATGTAACATGGGTAATATATATACAAAGTCAAATCTAGATATTTTGTAAAATATCAGATTTGAGTTCTTGAGATCTTTGAAGTCAGAGAGAAAGGAAGGCAGGAGAAGAAGCTTGTTTTTGGGTCGATCGTTTCGGGCAAATCGAGGTACGAATCTAGCTTAATGCTTTGATCTGAATGCTTTTAGCCGTGTAGAATCTCGTTGTGAAGGTTTTGAACCGTTCCATGTTAAGATCTGTGTATTTCTCATTTGGATCTGGGTTCTGCATCGAGTTGTTCATCATCTGCATCGAACTGTTCTTGATGAACAAGGAGATGGTTGATTCGACCGGATGGTTGATTCGACCGGATGGTTGATTCGATCGGATGGTTGATTCGACCGGATGGTTGATTCGACCGGATGGTTGATTCGACCGAAGGGTCCTTCGACCGGGTGGTCCTTCGACCCGGTGGTCCTTCAACCGGGTGAGTCGTTCGACCGGATGGTCCTTCGACCGGTGTTGTCCTTCGACCGGTACTGAGTTCTGGCAGTGTGTTGTGTTCGTATTCTGGAGTTTTAAGTCATTAAGTTGTCTTTATTTTGTCTTACCGATTATCGGTGTTGTCATAGGTAGCAATCGTCAGAAGCAGGCTATAATCAGGAAGAAATCTGAGGTGAGTCCTTTAAGCTAAATCGGGTTGTATTACGAATGCTATGTGATAAATGTATTATTTGAAATGTGGAAAAACCTGGTATCAAAGTGACTGATTGACGTTGGTAAATACCCTCTAAAAATCCCATATTTTCAATAATCAAGATTTATAGCATTGAACCGTTGTTCATATGAATTGCCTGTATATCTAATTTAATATAAGTATGCTCTGAAATGACATGCTTTGGCTTTGAGTCTTAGTGCAATGGGTCCATAGGCACGGTGTCCCTATGTCCCCTGTTTTGGACATTTGGTTCACGTTTTAGCACGGGATAGGCATCGGGTTGCCATGATAAGTAGGCTGTGGGCCTATACGGTCGGGCAGTGTCTCATGGTGCAGTAAGGTGTAATTCCATTTGGTGCTTGGGTTCCCCCTGTTTTGGGAACTCTCAAGGATAGATCCAGATGGGTTGACTTGAATGTTTTGAGCAACAGATCTAGAGGGGTTGAGCTCGTTATGTGATTTTGGGTATTACTTATACCATGTTTAATCACTAATGGTTTATTTGATTTCTTGACTTAGCTCATGGCCATACTCACCGCGTGACACCATTTGGGTTTAGTACTCTCTTTTTATTTGGCTTGTTCTCACTAGGCTTTAGCCTAACGCTTGTTCTTGGTTGTCATGTTGGCAGGTTATCTTAGCGGTGGGGCTCGTCGGGGCTGAGAGAGCGACCTTGGGGTCGTGAGAGATTCTTTTGAAGATTTATTTTGGAAGTATAGCGACACCCGTCCCTAATCTAGATATAATTGTAGATTAATAGGTTGTCGTTTTATGCTTCATTTATATACCACATTAATGACTACTCTGTACCCCGTTGGATTTATCTGTATTTTGAAATTGTTACACCTTATTCCGCAAGTTAGTCTTTTGCTGAATTCTTTTTCAAAAATATTATTTCCGCAATTTATAGGGTGTTACAAGTTGGTATCAGAGCCTTGGTTTAAGTGAACTAGGTATGACTGTAAGATGCCTAGACTTAAGCTGAGACTATTAAGTTACGACTCGTGAGATGGGGTAGATCTTGTAAGATAGGATGGTCTTAGGGTCAACGGAAACTTGCACAAATTGAAAGTTGTAACGATGGTGATAAGCACTCTTGCGTATTATACGTTCATAATTTCACTTAGCTAACGTTATTATGAAAATGTCTTACGTGAGCATACTTAAATTACTGTCGTTATAATGATTGATAAGTGTAGTAGTACGTTCTCTGTGTTTTTCGTTATCCTTATCCCGTTCTTTTGCATGATTGCGTTCAACAGAACCATGGTTAATACCAGGAATCGTCCGGAAGGCCAGGAGGCCGACATACCTATGGCCGACCATCCGCTGGCGACCGTAGTGGGGGAAACGTTACGTGTGAGTAATGTGCTGGGTGGAGGACCCGAGCATATTCCTCGACGAAATTTGGAGGCTGATGAGCCTATTATAGAAGAAGTGACGGCCGAGACGAGAATGATGGATCGCATGATGTTGGCCATGAATAGGGCCATGGCGCAACAACAGGAGGTATTCTTGAAACTCCTTCAGGACCGAGACACTAACAACCGTAGGCCCGAAACGGTTGGCGAGAATGTGATTGTTGCAGGATCCGGGGGTACCGGACCTGTAATTTCCCCTGTGGTGACTGCAACCCTGGGCGTCAGTCGAATGGCGCGGACTTGCACGTTCAAGGCTTTTCTGGGTTGCCGACCCCCATAATTTAAAGGCTCAGACAATCCGCTAGATTGTATGGCCTGGGTTCGAGAAATGGAGCAAGCTTTTCGCTCAAGCGAATGTGGGGAGGAACAGAGGGTTATCTTTGGTTCCCGAATGTTGCGGGGAATAGCCCTTACTTGGTGGGATGTGTACTCTGCTTCGCTGGAGCCGACTGTTCTAGACCAATTGTCTTGGTCCACCTTCAAAGAAAAGCTGCTAGAGGAATACTGTAACAAGCGGTCGTTGGACCGAATCAAGGATGAATTTCAGAACTTGAAGAAGGGAGGTATGTCTGTAAGGGAGTACAACCGTCTCTTCATGGACAAGCTGGGTTTTGTGGGACATCTGGTCCCGACAGAGAAGGATAAAATCAAGGCTTACATCAAGGGTCTCCCATCGGACATGATGTCGATGGTTCGTGTGACAAAGACCTCCACCCTTCGGGAGGCAATGGAAGAAGCTCAACTTATGGAAGATGCTTACAGTCTCGGCAAGGAGCAAAGTGTTCGCCAAATCGAGAAGCGGAAATGGGAAGGAAGTTCGATGCCCTCAAAGAAACCCTTTTATGCCAACAACAGCGCTCAGCGAGGAGCTGATCCTAGACGTGATGCCAAGTGGTGCTCCAGGTGTAGAAACAAACATTTCGGCCCGTGCAAATTTGTTCCCGGAGTGTGCTACAAGTGCGGGAAGACGGGTCACACGTACAGAGATTGCCCTCAAAAGGGGCAATTATGTTTCGAGTGTAAGGAACCGGGGCACGTTAGGGCGGAATGCCCGAAACTGAAGACCGGAGGATCTGGCGGGAAGAAGTTGGAACCTCCGCGGTCGACCGGAAGGGCTTTCCAGATGTCGTCAGAGGAAGCGAAAGCATCGACCGATGTGGTGTCGGGTACGTTCTCTCTAAATTCCGTACCTACACGTGTGTTATTTGATTCTGGTGCTAGCTACTCGTTCATATCCGAATTGTTCTGTCAAAGGCTTGCTATGTCTATGAGTATGTTAGAGAATGCTGTTGTGGTAGAAATAGCAAATGGAGGTCAGGTTCTAATTCGTAGTATCCTTAAAGACTGCATGTTAGAGCTTAAGGGAAAGAAATTTCCCATTAATTTACTGCCTATGCAAATTGGCGGGTTCGACGTGGTGGTGGGTATGGACTGGTTATCTAAGTACCAGGACGAAATAGTGTGTTCCAAGAAAATGATCCGTTTACCGATGGCAAACGGAGAAGCAACTATAATCTACGGCGAATGAAGGAAAGGCGATGTGGCGATTATTTCAGTAATCAAAGCTAGGAAGTGTTTGGCAAAAGGATGCGTATCTTTCTTGGCTTATGCCATCGATACCAAACTCGACCAACGGAAGTTGGAAGAGGTTAGGGTGGTACGCGAGTTTCCCGATGTGTTCCCGGAAGACTTTCCCGGGTTGCCGCCCGATCGTGTTGTGGACTTTCGTATTGATCTCATTCTAGGAGCGGCTCCGATCGCTCGAGCTCCTTATCGTTTGGCTCATACCGAAATGCAAGAGATGGTGGTTCAACTTCAAGACCTTCTCGAGAAAGGTTTCATCCGACCGAGCTCGTCACCGTGGGGAGCTCCGGTTCTTTTTGTCAAGAAAAAGGACGGTGCAATGAGAATGTGTATCGACTGCAGAGAACTGAACAAAGTGACGGTGAAGAACAGGTATCCACTTCCAAGAATCGACGACCTGTTCGATCAACTTCAAGGAGCGGGTTGTTTCTCAAAGATTGACCTTCGGTCGGGGTATCACCAAGTGAAGGTAGCAAAGAGCGACATCCCAAAGACGACATTTAGAACTCGCTATGGGCACTACGAGTTTCTGGTGATGCCATTCGGCCTAACCAACGCACCAGCGATATTTATGGACTTGATGAACCGAGTGTGTCGACCGTTCCTCGACAAATCAGTAATCGTGTTCATCGATGACATCCTAGTTTACTCCAAGAATGAAGAAGGGCACGAGCAGCATCTCCGTGAAGTGTTGGATGTTTTAAAGCGAGAAAGACTCTACGCAAAGTTTTCAAAGTGCGACTTCTGGCTCCCAGAGGTACAGTTTTTGGGACATATAGTTTCAAAGGAAGGAGTAAAAGTGGATCCCGCAAAGATTGAGGCAATGACGAATTGGGAACCTCCCAAGAATCCGTCTGAAATCCGAAGTTTCCTAGGTTTGGCAGGGTACTACCGGAGATTCATCCAAGATTTCTCGAAGATAGCCTCGTCGTTGACGACCTTGACCCGAAAGAACGTGAAATTTGTGTGGACCGAGAAGCAAGAAGAGGCGTTCCGCACCTTACAGAAGAAGCTTTGTGAAGCTCCTATCCTATCCTTACCTGACGGGACGGAAGATTTTATGGTGTACAACGATGCGTCGAAGATGGGTTTGGGTTGTGTCCTGATGCAAAGAGGGAAGGTGATCGCGTACGCATCAAGGCAACTTAAAGTGCACGAAGTCAACTACCCTACTCATGACTTGGAATTGGCAGCAGTGGTGTTTGCACTGAAGTTGTGGCGGCACTACCTTTACGGTACGAAGTGCACTCTTTATACTGATCACAAGAGTCTGAAGCATATCTTTGATCAAAAAGAGCTAAACATGAGGCAGCGAAGATGGTTGGAGTTGTTGAAGGATTATGACTGCGAGTTGCTCTACCATCCGGGTAAGGCAAACGTGGTTGCCGACGCCTTGAGTCGGAAAGTCTGCGGAGGAAATTCTCGTGCTACCTTTGCACGGATTGAAATAACTTCAACGCTTATTGATAGAATCAAGGAATCGCAAGTCGAAGCCTTGCTAGAGGAAAACCTCAAAGGAGAAGTCATGGCAAAACAACATCTTTTGTTGACTGAAGATAGTCGAGGGATGAAGCTTTTCAATGGACGAGTCTGGGTGCCTAAGATTGGGGGTAATAGAGAACTTCTTCTCGAAGATGCCCACAAGTCAAAATACTCCATTCACCCGGGAAGCACGAAAATGTATAGAGATTTGAAATTGCATTATTGGTGTCCAGTCATGAAGCTCGATGTGGCGCGCTATGTGGAACAATGTGTGACTTGTTTGCAAGTGAAGGCTGAGCACCAAAGACCCTACGGAAGTTTGCAATCCTTGGAAATTCCGGAGTGGAAATGGGAACACATCACGATGGATTTCGTGACAAAACTACCAAAGACCTTAAAAGGTCACGACGCCATTTGGGTTATAGTTGACCGCTTGACCAAAAGCGCTCACTTCTTGGCCATGCGGGAGACCTTGCCAATGGATAAATTGGCGAAGTTGTACATCGATGAAGTAATTTCCCGGCACGGCGTGCCGCTATCTATAGTCTCTGATCGGGATAGTCGATTCACGTCGCATTTTTGGGATGGCTTACAAAAGGAATTGGGTACACGTGTGAAGTTGAGCACGACCTACCATCCTCAAACCGACGGACAAAGCGAGAGGACAATCCAGACGCTAGAAGATATGTTAAGATCATGCGTGATCGACTTTGGGGGTAGTTGGGATACGCACCTGCCTTTGGTAGAGTTCGCATACAATAATAGCTATCACTCAAGTATAGGGATGACACCGTTTGAAGCGTTATACGGTTGCAAGTGTCGAACTCCCGTATGTTGGCTCGAGGCGGGGGAAAAGCAGTTCGCCGGACCAGAAGTTGTGCAAGAAACGGCAGACAAGGTCAAGGGCATCCGCGAGCGTATAAAGGCGGCCCAAGATCGACAGAAAAGTTACGCCGATAAGAAAAGACGGCCAATGGAATTCCAAGTGGGAGATCGGGTTATGTTGAAGGTGTCCCCTTGGAATGGAATCATTAGATTTGGGAAGCGTGGGAAGTTGAGCCCCCGTTTCCTTGGACCGTTCACTGTGACTGAGCGGGTAGGACTTCAAGCTTATCAGCTGGAACTTCCTCCGGAGATGAAGGGAATTCATAACACGTTCCACGTGTGCTATCTACAAAAGTGTCTAGCAAAGGAGGAGAGTGTCATTCCACTCTTCGAGATCAGAGTAGATGAGGGAAATCGTTGCGTTGAAGAACCTTAGGCGATTTTGGAAAGGAATACGAAGAAGCTTCGTCACCGGGAAGTCACAATGGTCAAGGTTCAGTGGAAGCACCATCGAGGTGCCAATGTGACTTGGGAAGCGGAAGAGGACTTGAGGCGGAGGTACCCTCACCTCTTCCCATAGCCAAGATTTCGAGGACGAAATATTCTCCAAGTTGGGGAGGATTGTAACACCCGCTATTTTGGGGTTGGGTAAAAAGTTGACTTTTACCCGAAGTTCAAGGGGGTAAAATGTAACATGGGTAATATATATACAAAGTTAAATCTAGATATTTTGTAAAATATCATATTTGAGTTCTTGAGATCTTTGAAGTCAGAGAGAAAGGAAGGCAGGAGAAGAAGCTTGTTTTTGGGTCGATCGTTTCGGGCAAATCGAGGTACGAATCTAGCTTAATGCTTTGATCTGAATGCTTTTAGCCGTGTAGAATCTCGTTGTGAAGGTTTTGAACCGTTCCATGTTAATTGGATCTGGGTTCTGCATCGAGTTGTTCATCATCTGCATCGAACTGTTCTTGATGAACAAGGAGATGGTTGATTCGACCGGATGGTTGATTCGACCGGATGGTTGATTCGACCGGATGGTTGATTCGACCGAAGGGTCCTTCGACTGGGTGGTCCTTCGACCGGATGAGTCGTTCGACCGGATGGTCCTTCGACCGGTGTTGTCCTTCGACCGGTACTGAGTTCTGGCAGTGTGTTGTGTTCGTATTCTGGAGTTTTAAGTCATTAAGTTGTCTTTATTTTGTCTTACCGATTATCGGTGTTGTCATAGGTAGCAATCGTCAGAAGCAGGCTATAATCAGGAAGAAATCTGAGGTAAGTCCTTTAAGCTAAATCGAGTTGTATTACGAATTCTATGTGATAAATGTATTATTTGAAATGTGGAAAAACCTGGTTTCAAAGTGACTGATTGACGTTGGGAAATACCCTCTAAAAATCCCATATTTTCAAGAATCAAGATTTATAGAATTGAACCGTTGTTCATATGAATTGCCTGTATATCTAATTTAATATAAGTATGCTCTGAAATGACATGCTTTGGCTTTGAGTCTTAATGCAATGGATCCATAGGCACAGTGTCCCTATGTCCCCTGTTTTGGACATTTGGTTCACGTTTTAGCACGGGATAGGCATCGGGTTGCCATGATAAGTAGGCTGTGGGCCTATACGGTCGGGCAGTGTCTCATGGTGCAGTAAGGTGTAATTCCATTTGGTGCTTGGGTTCCCCCTGTTTTGGGAACTCTCAAGGATAGATCCAGATGGGTTGACTTGAATGTTTTGAGCAACAGATCTAGAGGGGTTGAGCTCGTTATGTGATTTTGGGTATTACTTATACCATGTTTAATCACTAATGGTTTATTTGATTTCTTGACTTAGCTCATGGCCATACTCACCGCGTGACACCATTTGGGTTTAGTACTCTCTTTTTATTTGGCTTGTTCTCACTAGGCTTTAGCCTAACGCTTGTTCTTGGTTGTCATGTTGGCATGTTATCTTAGCGGTGGGGCTCGTCGGGGCTGAGGGAGCGACCTTGGGGTCGTGAGAGATTCTTTTGAAGATTTATTTTGGAAGTATAGCGATACCCGTCCCTAATCTAGATATAATTGTAGATTAATAGGTTGTCGTTTTATGCTTCATTTATATACCACATTAATGACTACTCTGTACCCCGTTGGATTTATCTGTATTTTGAAATTGTTACACCTTATTCCGCAAGTTAGTCTTTTGCTGAATTCTTTTTCAAAAATTTTATTTCCGCAATTTTAGGGTGTTACATTGAATATATTAAAATATCGTCGATGAAGACGATCACGGATTTATCCAAGAATGGGCGACACACACGGTTCATCAGATCCATGAATACGGCCGGAGCGTTGGTTAGACCAAAAGGCATCACCAAAAACTCGTAATGGTCGTATCGCGTCCGGAAAGCCGTCTTCGGAATGTCCTCTTTCTTCACTCTTACTTGATGATATCCGGACCGAAGGTCAATCTTCGAGAAACATCCCGCCCCTTGGAGTTGATCAAAAAGATCATCGATGCGAGGTAGAGGGTACTTGTTCTTCACCGTGACTTTGTTTAACTCCCGATAATCTATGCACATCCGCATGGATCCATCTTTCTTCTTCACGAACAGAACCGGTGCTCCCCAAGGTGACGAACTTGGTCGAATGAAGCCCTTCTCCAACAACTCTTGAAGTTGCGTCATCATCTCCTTCATTTCTGTCGGTGCCAAACGATATGGAGCACGAGCTATCGGAGCCGCTCCCGGTGTGAGGTCAATCTGAAACTCCACTTGTCGCTCCGGTGGTAATCCGGGTAAGTCTTCCGGAAAGACGTCCGGAAAATCTTGCACTACTTCCACCTCTTCCATCGACTTCTTCTCTTTCTTTGCATCCACAACGTAGGCCAAGTACGAAGGGTAACCCTTCGCTAAAAACTTGCGAGCTTTAAGAGATGAGATAATATGATTATTCCTTTTTCCTTTCTCTCCATAAATGGTAGCCACCCCATTTTCCGGCAATGGCACTTGGATTATCTTCTTGGAGCAAAAGATGTCCGCCTTATGCCTTACTAACCAATCCATTCCTATGACTACATCAAACCCTCCTATAGCCATAGGTAATAAATCTACTCCGAAAGAATACCCATCAAATCTCTAAAGTGCAATCACAAAAACATTCTCGAACGATCACTTGATCCCCATTCGCTATTTCTACTACTAACGCATCGGGAAGAACACTAATAGGAGTGGTGAATCGTTTACAGCAAGCATCCGACACAAAAGAACATGTAGCACCCGAATCAAACAAGACACGAGCAGGCATGGAGTTTACTAGGAACGTACCCGAAACGACATCGGCGGTCTCCTTTGCCTCCTCGGTAGTCATCCGGAAAGCTCGACTCGGTGCCCTTGATGGTTGCTCGACTCTAGCCATCGAACCCACATAATTCCTACTATCCCCTCCTACTAGCTTTGGGCAATTTCTCTTCATATGCCCCGGTTCACCGCATTCATAACATACCGATCCCTGGATGGAACATTCTCGAGTCGTGTGGTTCTTTTTACCACACTTGGCGCACCTGATTGGACCTGAGAAAGTTCTTGTGGTACAAGGCCCCGAGTGCTTGGACCTGCACTTGGAACACCACCGATCATCACGACGTTGATCATTCGCTTTCCCGCTTACAAAGGGTCTTGATTGACGAACGGGCCCAGATGGCCCCTCCCACTTCCGCTTCTCACCAACATGCCTCTTCTCATCCCTTTCCGAATTGATGTCGTCCTCAATGAGTAAGGACTCCTCGATAACTTCTTGCAAAGTCGAACACTTAGCATTTCTTACCGCCGTTCGCATCTCGGCCGATAACCCTTGATGATAAGCCTTCATCTTTGACTTTTCGTCGGGGACTAGATGTCCCACCAAGTTTAGCTTCTCCAAGAAGAGCTTGGAGTAGCCAACAATCGACATATTCCCCTTCTTCAAATCTCGGAACTCCCGTTCCAACTTGTCTAACGACCGCTCGCTGCAGTACTTGTCCATAATCTTTTCTTTGAACACCGGCCAAGTTAACTTAGCCAAAACTTCCGGGATGAGGGCGGATCGAGTGAGATTCCACCAAATCAGAGCCTCTCCCCGAAGTAGTTGGGAAGCAAACTTGACTCGTTGAGAGGGATCACACTCACTTGCCTCGAAGGCCATCTTCATCTCTTTGAGCCAATACATACAAGCAACGGGGCTATCGGAACCCGCAAACTCCTTAGGGTGACATCCCAGAAATGTCTTGTAGGTGCATCCTTTAGTCTTCGTTCTGATTCCCTCAGCGGATGGTTCTTCGACCGTCACCACATTCGGTCCACACGACCCCACAATAACGTTTTCAGCCATAGTCTCAGGTTGTCGGTGGCTAGCGTCTCGATCCTCTAGGAGTTTCATGAAAAACTCTTGTTGTTGGGTCATGGCCGAAGTCATGGCCAACTGTTGTTGAGCCAAAGCCGCATTCATGGCCAACATCATGCTATCCCGAAGTCGGGTCTCCATGGTAACTTCCTCCAAGATGGCGTCACCTAAATTGAGGTTCCGGCGCGGAATATGTTCTGGCCCTCCTCCCAATATCCTGGGTATAGGAATGTCATCGGTGGTTACATCCACGGGAGGTCGTGCAGCTACAGATTCCACCTCTGGTTGACCCTCTGGCATGTCCGGCAACCTACTTCGAGTGTTTACCATTAAGAATCTGCCATGCACGTACGAGAAATAGGTTGAGAAAAGACTAAGCGAGTTGAACTCATTGTACGTACTACTACTTTCATCAATTATCATAATAATAGTAACCCAAGTATGCTCACGTAACAATGCATTCATAATAGCAGTAGCTAAGTGAAATTATGAACGAACCATACACAAGTATTCTTGTCACCATCATCACAACTTTCAATTACAGTAATTCCGTAATCCTAACGCTCTCCCCACCTAGGATGTCTACCCTAAGTGGACAGTGAAATCATAAAGTCTAAAGCTTAAGTCTAGATATGCTAAACAATACCTAGTTCACTTAAACTAAAGCTCTGATACCAACTTGTAACACCCTAAAAAATAGGGATAACAAAAACTTTCCATAAATGGAGAGGTGGTATAAAGTTTGCCATAGCAAGAGCCTCCCAAAAATGGGGAATATACAAATAACCTGTTTAATCACAAATCTGTAATTTAACGGATAAATAAACAACAACCAACTAATCTAATTTCTACATCTAGAAAAGAGATTACAAAAGGGGTGTCATCTATAAACCCAAATCCTCCAAAAATAGTTCAAGTGCCAAAATCCCCAAGCTCTTGCCCAAAGCATCTAAACTTGCCTAGGAGTCGCGCCGCTAACACCTGAGATACACAACGACACCAAACAAGTGTTAGGCCAAAAAGCCTAGTGAGTTGAACAATAAGTAGCATGCATGAACAATCATAGATTCTTATCAGCAGTTAACCCATTTTATAATTCTTATCAGCAGTTAACTACTTGTCCACATGTCTGGAGTCAACGGGGGATACCCATAGCACCAATCAATTCCACTCCAAAGAGTCGATGCACCTTGATGCCCTTAACAAGGAACACCCCAAAGGCCCGGCCCACTCGGAGATCAGACCGTGCAGGAAACTTTCCGAGTGGCGGAGGTCTACTTAGGCATGGAAATGGGGCGGGGACCTCAATCCCCATCCCCGTCCCCGATCCTCATCTCTATCCCCGTCCCCATCCCCATCCCCGTCGGGGAATATGATCACATTCCCATCCCCATCCCCAACGGGGAACGGGGATCCCCAACGGGGAAACGGGGATTTTTTTTCGGTTTATATAAACTATTTTGAATCAAATATGTGAGACGCAACACGTATTTAAATTTCACAAATTTCCAAAAACCTAAAATCAAAAGGAATTTAATTTTATACTAGCTAAAACCAATATAAATCCAGTTTAATTAAAAAAAAACCTTAACGTCACACGTCCAAAACATATCGAGTAATATCCAAAACACATCGACTAATTGTATATTGACTTGACATCCAAAAGATTACATACTAACATCCACAAAATGACAATTTTAGATTATAAACCTAGTTAGAAAATTAAATATTATGAATTACCGATTTAGTTGAAATAAATAATATATTTAATTTATTAGTTAATATATAACGGGTACGGGGATGGGCGGGGCGGGGAGTACGATACCCGTCCCCATCCCCATCCCCAGTTTGAGACAAACGGGGATCCCCATCCCCGTCCCCATCCCCGGCTTAGCGGGGAATCCCCGTCCCCGATCGGGGCGGGTGAACCGGGTTCCCCAACGGGGCGGGGACCATTTCCATGCCTAGGTCTACTGGGCACATACTTTCACAGTGGCACCCCGAGACTACATCCTCCTAGTGAATTTGCCTTGGTTCGTCCAACATAATGCATATAAGGAGGTCCTTAGGTATATTTCAACCAATTATATTTTGGTACCAACCACGGGTACGATAACACCCTCCTAATAGCATGAGTCTAACATAAGACTTAAATATCCACATAACCACGTAGTAGGTACAATAACACCAAGTGTGTATTCCAAATGGAAATCATCATGTTATACCAAACATATATTCCATAATCATGTCAAATACCCATTGTGGGCACACATATGTAATTTCCCAAATAACTACACAACATAGAGTGAATCATGGTATGATACTTCATATACACATATCTCACATAATTTCATGGAAATACCATCAAATACATAAGCCCGTAAAGATGACCATTTTGAGCAATATGTGATAATAACAACAATTAAGCAAATATGATGTGTATCCAGTTTTAACAAAAGTTTAGTAAACTCACCTTGCTAGATTTAAGCTAAATCTAGTATTTACCCACTTAGAGATTTATTTGAAGAAACTTGGTTCTTCAAACCAAATCTTCCAAAACCTAGATTCACAAGGTTCCAACCATAAATATACGTTTTCCACCATAAATAATTGATCACCAAACACTTGGTCATCAAAATCTCTACTTTGGACAAAACCCTAATTTTGACCCAAAACTCCCAAAATCATCCAAACCGAAATTTAGAGAAATCAAACACTAGAAAACCATCAATGGAGCTTTTATAACTTATTCCATGGTTTAGAAAAGGTTAGAATGACTTACAAGTAGGTTTATTGAAAAACTTCAAAATACTGCCAACAATGGTGGAAGATGGTTGGAGAAGATGAAGATGGTGGTGAAGCTTTCAGACCGAAACCTTGGATGGAAATCTTGACTCTGGCAATCAATGGTGTTGGTTTGGTGGTTGAAGAAGCCCTAGGTGAAGTAAATGAATATGGAGGGTTTGGGAGAGAAATTTGAAAGTTAGAGAATGAGAAATGATTGAGATTTGGGGAAATATTCATTTAACCCCGCACTGGGTTTCTGCCCCATGCGCACGGCCCGTGCGTTTTTAATGAAGGATGGCGCACGGGTCGTGCGCCGCACACAGAAGCACATCAGACTTCTTCTCAATTGGTCAAATCCCGATTTGGTCATAACTTCTTCGATATAGCTCCGTTTTCGCTACGGAAAGAACCGTTGGACCCGTAATTGAATTCCTCATACATCCAAACCATAAAATTAAAGATTCAAGCCCAAAATCAAATATCTTAATTTTTATTATTGACTTGGTTTCGATAAAAACGAGAAATGATTGCTTTCAAAAGTCGGGATGTTACAGAAATCATACAAGAATGAGAACTGGAAAGTGGAATACCTGCTGGTGCTGTTGAATCGAATTTGGCAAGTAATCGAACCTATGAAATCGAATGTTGAATCGAATTTGGCAAGTAATGATGTCGAGTGTCGATTGAATACCTGTCCGATTGAGTCGATGAAGGCCTGTCGATTGAGTCGATGAAGGCTTTGTGTTGATGAAGGCGCATGGAGTCGAGATTCGAGAGACGGGTGTATAACCCTAGCCGCTAAATGCAAAATCTTAAAAAATTTATAATTTCAACCGGGTTAAACCGGGTAGATAACGGGTCGATGAGACCGGTTCAACCGGTTTTGTGAAAAACCCGGCGGTTCAATCCGGTCCTTAAATCCCCAAAAACCCACTCCTAGTTGAACCGGTCCCTTGACCGGTTCCCGGTTCAACCGGTTGAACCGTCCGGGTCGACCCGAGTTTTAAAACATTGGTTTTTTGCTCCAACAGTTATGATATCTTGTATGCTAAAATAGATAATAGAAGTGTGAGAGTAGATAAAAATCTCTAAATTTGTAAAAATCTCTAAAACCCACTTTTTAAGAAAGAGAAATAATATTTTAATATTTACACCAATGAGAGGCATTGCATTATAATGTTTAGGAAAGAGAAATAATAATTTATTAATGTATTGATTATTTTAATAATATAATCAATGCTATAATCTCTAAAATATAGCAACTGTTGGAGTTGGAAGTAAATTTTTGTAAAGATTTTGGTTTTTGATACTTTATTTTAGAAAAAATATAGCATAGCCGTTGGAGATGCTCTTTAGACTCCAAACTGGGGTTGTTTTTTTGCTTATCGATTTTCAACCTCCAACTCAATTTTGTTTTTGGTTTTGCAAATAATAAAATTAATAGAGGGTGGTTCCAATGCTCTGGATCCATGGAAATTAGAGACCCAGATGGTGGTTTCAAGCTCCCATTTGGATTTCCTATATTTCCACCTATCTGTCTTAATTAAGTTTTCCAGATGTCAACCTATCTATTGTCCCTATTCCTTTGATCATCAAACCATCATGTATGTAGCTGACCCACCGATGGATTTGTTCTTGAGTTTCTGTAGTTGATTTAGATTTGTTCAAAGTGTTCTGATTTGGATTTTGATTTTTTTTTTCTAAATGTTCTTAGATTGTTCTTTAAAGAAAATCATAAATACACTAATTCTTAGGGTTAATGTTCTTAAAATTTTTAGTCGAATACTAATAATTTATGGTTTCTTTGTTCTTGAACTTCAATCGTCAACCTCAAGATGCAAGATTGAATTATTGAAGTGAAAAGAAGGGACGAGCAGACTGGGTTGGTTTTAATTTTTTTAAATATGATGAAACCCTTGTGTTTTTGTTATTAAGGGGGTGTTTGGGATTGCTTATTTAAAACAACTTATTATTATTTTGAAAAGTGTTTATCAACTTATGCGGTGTCAAACCAGAGTTTTGTAAAAAGTGTATGAATTAGCTTATTGTGGTACCACAACGTAATAAGCTAATAAGTTGTAATTTAAAAGTGTTTGTGATTGCTTATACATATAAAATAAACAAAAAAATCATAAACACTTTTCAAATAAGTTGATAAGTTAGAACAAAATGACTTTATGAAAAAGTAAATATCTCCGGTTTGACATCGCTATAAGCACTTTGATTTTTTTCTCTATCCAAACACTAGAAAGTGCTTATCTCCGGTGCCACACCGCAATATTTAGCACCTCAAATAATATTGTCGGTAAACGCTTACCGGCAAAGACATTATCCTCATTTATCTTATCATATAACATTCCGACTATTAAACTTAATTGTTGGTAAGGGTCTTAGACCTGGTAAGCGCTTACCGGGTAAGAGTCATTTCTCTCACTTACCGGGTAAGACTCTAGGACTTTGTTATGACTTTTACCAGGTAAGATTCTAGATAGTTTCCATGATCAATAAATAAGGACCGTAAGTTAAGTGATACCAGTAAGCGCTTACCCGTGTAAGTATTTAGTAAACCGCCGCTTACTTTCGTTGTTTCCTTGGAACTTTTTTCGTCACTGAGATGAAACCACAGGGACTAAATTTGTAACTTAATCAATTTTGTCTGATATAAAGGATTTCCAATTGAAGGCCTCTGCAACTATCAGCGGGAAACGAGAATGGCAGGTACCACCAATTCGCAAAAGGAGCTTCTAACCCTAATCCACGACGTCTCTACAGAAAAATTTCAAGGAGGTTTGTAGTTCAATTTCAATCCGTATATAATCATCTCATCTAAAAATCTCTTCAAATTACGATCGTTTTTGTTTTCATTGATTTGCATTTTTCAAACAAACTAATTCGATCTAGCAAATCGACAGAGCGTAGGGTAGTAAACCTCAAGAACATAGTTCAAGAGCTCCAATCGGAACTTGATTCTGTGAATTTAGAGGTCGAAGAAGCTAAACGTTTGAAAGAATGTACTGAAACAAGAGCTTAAAGGCTTCGAAGTCGAATCGGCTATGAAGGATTCCTCAATCCAAACTCTATCTAGAGGTTTTCTTCTTCTTCTTCTTCTTCTTTTTTTTTTTTGTTTTTGTTTTTATCGTTATCGATGAACTTGTTTTTATGATCTGTAGATCTAAAATGTTACACGAGACGATAGAACCTCGTTGATGAAATTTAAATATAGATATCTATACTATCTATATATCTATATGCTAGCACGGATAAAAAAAAACTCTTAAATACAAATTATTTTACACCAATGCGAGATTTTAAAAATCTTTTAATTTACAAGTATCAAAGCACATGTTACTACTGCACATTTCTAACACCCACCAATTTGGTATGTGCAGGCCTTCATTTTATGTGTATCTTTTCATGTATCACTATTAATTAATATATTATATTACTATAATTTTGTTTTAACTATATTATTAAATATGTAATTGGTTATTTTTTCTAGATGTCATTAAAATATATAAGATAATCATTGAATTCTAACAAAATACTTAATTTTTTTATATAAAAAACATTATATTATTAAGCCTAAATTAAACAAATTTATAAAATAACATTATCACTTTCTCAAAACCATCCAAAATTGTACTGTAAATCGACCAAAAAATAAAATGAAACATTAAAATCGTGATGTATCTCGCTGCATTGCGCGAATATGCTTCTAGTAGATAATAATAACTGTATGTAAGTAACAGATCTGAATTTTGTTCCAAACTCTAGATATTTTCTGTTTTTAGCTTAAACATCCGCTTTGATTGAACATTTCAGTGGCGGAATTCTTCAATTCGGGACGAAATATCTTCAGTTGGATCTGATTTGGAAGCACTTAAGGTATTTGATGATACTCTTATTGTTGCCGGCTGTTTCAACTTTGTTTGCATGCTAATTAAATGTTTGTATTTTGAATAAATTGGACCTGTTGGTTATTGAAACCGTGTGAAATCGCGTTCAGAATGAAGAAGGGGATTTACGGTAGGTTTCCCTGGTTATTTGCCATCATTTAGGGTCCGTTTACAAAATGTTTACCCGGTAAGTGCTTACCGGGGAATTTACCATAGCGGATGAACATGACAAGAGGATAGGATCTTACCCGGTAAGAGCGAGGATAAAGATGAAGAGTCTTACCCAGTAAGAGAGCATGACAACTCTTACCCGGATAAGCGCTTACCGGGTAGATTGTTGTATAAGATACCATTGTGATGATTAAAATCTCACCCGGTAAAACAAATCAGTGTGTCGAGTTTTATTGGTAAGCGCTTACCGGGTAAGCATTTGGGTAAACGGTCCCTTAGTTGCCCGTTAGACAAAAAAAATGTAAACACCTTGAATTTCTTCATTTGTCAATGCTTATTCATGCAGCAGGGATGATTTCTTTAGAGAAATGTTTGACCAAAATGCAAATATTAGGTAGGTAGGTAAAGTTACCATCTCACTTTCTTCATGCGATGTTGTTCGAATTGGAATGATTCATGCCAATCTTGTGTTGGGGGATTGTTGCATTTTATAACTGGTTGGTTTGTACACACACAAAAAATGATATAATGCAAGCTGGCTAGGCTCTTCGATTTTAAATTTATATTCTTATTTCCAGTCTTCCTGTTGTTATATATACAGTTGGGTTAGTTATGATGAAAATGGTGGTAAGAATGTATGAGAAAAGTGGTTTAATCTACTTATTTTTGCATGCTCTTTGATTGCATCTTCCTCCCTCAAACCCTTATGTAAATGACTGTTATCCGAAACTTAACCTATTGATCCAGCTATACTATGCATTTATATCAACTTGTTTCATTAATTTCTATTTTGATGCAGAAAGTTCCATCAGTCTGTAGATTCTGTTATGAATGAACCATTTAGCAGCAATACAGCATCACAAGATGGTTTGTATCTCTTTTGGTAACAAATGAGCACCTCAGGTATGAATCCTTCATTCGTGTTAAACGATGATGATATATAAAAAGTGATTGGTAAATTAATATAAAGAACTAGGAATGACATGCAATAATACTTCTCTTATTGATTTTCCGGTATCCGATTAACATGAATAATCTATTAATAATCAAAATATCAAATAATCAATATTATATATTTAATAATATAATCTTTTCCTATTTCTATAATTATGTGATTGTACAGTGCTTTATCATGTTCAATGCGACTGTTCCATATATACTTCCTAATAATTAAGTAATTCATCTCTATCCTCGCCGAATTGCATATGCCATATGGATTCTACTTGATAATATCACCTTATGGCCATTTTAATATATTAAAATTCATGAATCATGATTCTAATTTCTATCATTCTATGATTCATTTCTATGGCTATACTATTCGTCCATTCCATTCCATTTCCATGTATAATATGATACATGCAACGCAGCAGCAGGTAGTGATATGTGATCGAGCAGTTTAGGAGTGTTTTCTTGTATACCATGATTTTATGAACCAACCCGAATTACCCGTCCTACCCGAAATCCACCCGTCCTACTCCTAATTTATAAGGTTCGGCTTTCATTATCCCTCACCGAAACCCGATCGGGTTTTGCACTCCTCCACCCGAACCTGCCTAATACTCCCCCTATATAAAACTCTAATGTTTGAATTATTAATCAAATGTTTCAAATATATGAAATAGTATAGTACTTAATCATTCATACTTCACAAAATCTCGATTGTTTAGTTCTATTTCATTAGACTATATAGTCCTAACTCCAAGTCTACATCCACCTCCTGCTCTGCCGTTTGATCTGGGGCCTCAATTTGCTTCGCTGCCATTTGGTCCGGAAACAACGGAAACACAACCGGACCACCTACCCGCGTAACACGTGCTAGTTGCAAATTCTCCTCGAGCTCAACTTTCTTTCCGATAGACCCGTTTACCGGGTCTTCGTGACGTACACGAGCCTCACGGAAGAGGTTGTTAACGGTTGTGACTCTTTGATTGGGAGGTACCTCGGTCAGTAGTATATCCCGTAAGTATTCGGGCTTATAGATCCCCGCTACAAGCCCATAGTTAGCACGTTTCTCTGTCGAAAAGAAAGTTTTGAATATGCATTCGGTGTGCATTTGATTTTATGGTGATAGCAATGAGCGCATGCCTTGGGAGCCATTGCTGCATTAAAACAAACAAACGTAAATGAGCATAATAATCTTAACAAGGAGATGAAATGTAGAGGGATGCATATTTGATTATTTTTTTCTTAAATTTTGATTCAAAAACCTATTGGAGATACTTGAAGGACTACAGTTGTAGACGGTGCATGAAAAGATTGGACCAGCGGCTGGAGGTGACTGAGAACTGAGAAGTTGGTGATAGAGTGGCTTGGGTGGTTTAGATGCTAGATTTATTGTCACAACTTTTTTTTTGGAAGGATATGGTGCAGAACACAAATAATCGCATAAAATGGAGCAACAAATGAAACACTTATATACACAATATAAACATTTCAGACGTTAGGAGACAATTCAACTAAGAAAACAAATAACGGGTAAAATCCATTAAAACTCATTTAAATTAAAAGCCAAACATAGTTTAAAAATGATTCATAAAGACCATCCAAAATAACCATTTCATTACAAGGAAAACAAACTCAAACACATGCTTGTTGGTGGTTGAGTTCAATGTCTAAACAGGCTTCACATAAACACCAATAGAAAAAACACACGAGGCAGAAATGGTTCCATGAAATCCTCCAAAAGCACTTTCTCCAAAATCCCCCCATTGCCCTCAAGGCACTCCGCCTCTGGATGGAGGGGGAGAGAGAGATACCTGTATTCTTGAAATCTTGAAAAGGGTTTTTTTTGGTTCTTCTTCTTGTGAGTGAGACAATGGTGAGACGATGTTGAATTAAACACAAACATAATAAGATAATTAAAGAGAGAGAGAGAGAGAGACCTATATTCTTGAAATCTTGGAGAGGGTTTTTTGGTTCTTCTTCTTGTGAGTGAGACAATGGTGAGACGATGCTGAATTAAACACAAACATAGTAAGATAATTAGAGAGAGAGACATGTTTGTGTTTAATTCAGCATCGTCTCACCATTGTCTCACTCACAAGAAGAAGAACCAAAAAAACCCTTTTCAAGATTTCAACAATACATGTATCTCTCTCTCTTTCTAATTATCTTACTATGTTTGTGTTTAATTCAACAACGTCTCACCATTGTCTCACTCACAAGAAGAAGAACAAAAAGACCCTTTTTCAAGATTTCAAGAATACAGGTATCTCTCTCTCTCCCCCTCCATCCAGAGGCGGAGTGCCTTAAAGGCAATGGGGGGATTTTGGAGAAAGTGCTTTTGGAGAATTTCATGGAACCATTTCCACCTCGCGTGTTTTTTCTATTGGTGTTTATGTGAAGCCTGTTCAGACATTCAACTCAACCATCAACAAGCATGTGTTTGAGTTTGTTTTCCTTGTAATGAAATGGTTATTTTGGATGGTCTTTATGAATGTTTTTAAACTATGTTAGACTTTTAATTTAAATGGATTTTACACGTTATTTGCTTTCTCAGTTGAATTGTCTCCTAACGTCTGAAATGTTTGTATTGTGTATTTAAGTGTTTCATTTGTTGCTCCATTTTATGCGATTATTTGTGTTCTGCACCATATTCTTTCAAAAAAAAGTTATGACAATAAATCTAGCATCTAAACCGCCCAAGCCACTCTATCACCAACTTCTCAGCCACCGTGAGCCGCCGGTCCAATCTTTTCATGCACAGCCTACAACTGTAGTCCTTCGAGTATCTCCTTTCTGAATCAAATTTTAAGAAAAAAATAATCAAATATGCATCCCTCTGCATTTCATCTTCTTGCTAAGATTATTATGCTCATTTACGTTTGATTGTTTTAATGCAACAATGGCTCCCAAGGCATGCGCTCATTGCTATCACCATAAAGTCAAATGCACACCGGAATGCATATTCAAAACTTTCTTTCCGGCGGAGGAACGTGCTAACTATGGGCTTGTAGCGGGAATCTATAAGCCCGAATACTTACGGGATATACTACTGATCGAGGTACCTCCCAATCAAAGAGCCTCGTTCGTGAGGCTCGTGTACGTCACGAAGACCCGGTAAACGGGTCTATCGGAAAGATAGTTGAGCTTGAGGAGAATTTGCAACTAGCACGTGTTCCGCGGGTGGGTGGTCTGGTTGCGTTGCCGTTGTTTCCGGACCAAACGGCAGCGGAACAAGTTGAGGTCCTAGATCAAGCGGTAGAGCAGGAGGTGGATGTAGACTTGGAGTTAGAACTATATAGTCTAATGAAATAGAACTAAACGATCGAGATTTTGTGAAGTATGAATGATTAAGTACTATACTATTTCATATATTTGAAACATTTGATTAATAATTCAAACATTAGAGTTTTATATAGTGGGGCATTAGGCAGGTTTGGGTGGAGGAGGGCAAAACCCGATCGGGTTTCGGTGGGGATAATGAAAGTCGAACCTTATAAATTTGGGGTAGGTCGGGTTCGGGTGGATTTCGGGTTCGGACGGGTAATTCGGGTTGGTTCATAAAATCAAGAAAACACCTTAAACTGCTCGATCACATATCACTACCTGCTGCGTTGCATGTCTCATATTATACATGGAATGGCATAGCCATAGAAATTAGAATCATGATTCATTTGGGGGGATGACGTGTCGTTGCAAAAAATATTCTTTTCTTTAGTGACGACAACAAAGAGGCCATCCATCTCCATGGATGCTTAAAGAATTTGAGATTTTCACACCAAATACCTCACACACCCAACTTATCGTCCAAGTCTACAAGATACACCATCTAGTTTGCCTTCATTAGAATTATACAAACAGAAAAATTACCAATCGATCATGTCATAGTTTAAAAATATCAGGGGATCAAATGTATTATTTAACATAAAGGTTAATTATTTTGAAATCATAAGAAGTCCTTAAAATAAATATATTTTGGAGTTACAGAACTATAATAGGGTAGTAAATGCAGAAAACAGGGCTAAAGTACGATTCCCAAGAGTGTATGAGAAAACTGGCTTAATCTACTTATTTCTGTATGCTCTTTGATTATCATCTTCCCCCCTCTCTAACCCTTTTGTAAATGACTTATGACTATTCTCTTATCTGAAACTCAACCTATGGATCCAGCTATAATATGAATGTATATCGACTTGTTTCATTTCTATTCTGATGCAGAAAGTTCTATCAGTCGGTAGATTCTGTTATGAATGAACCATTTAGCAGCAATACAGCATCACAAGATGGTTTGTATTTCTCTTCTGGTAACAAATGAGCACCTCAGATATGAATTAAATCGCACCTTCATTCGTGTTAAACGATGATTATAAAAAGTGATTGGTAAATATAAAGAACTACGTATGACATGCAATAATATATTTCTTATTGATTTCTGTGGTGCGTACAAATACAAAAGCCTGCTCTCGTATCATGATAAATGGGTTTGGGTGGTATAGGTATAAAAAGTGATTAGTTTTTCATTTATTTGAGGTTTTCCCTTGAACCTCAGTCTATATATATATATATATATAGAGAGAGAGAGAGAGAGAGGGAGGTTCAAGGAAAAACCTCAAAAAAACGAAAAACTAAGGAACACCCTGGTAGTCTTCCATTTGGACGGTATGCACTTGTGCATATAGGTAAATTGTAACATGCACACGTGCATATGCACACGTGCATATGCACAAGTGCATAAAAACCAAAAAACAACTTAATTTACCTGTATGCACAAGTGCATACCGTCCAAATGGAAGGCTACTAGGGTGTTCCTTAGTTTTTCGTTTTTTTGAGGTTTTCCCTTGAACCTGACCCTATATATATATATATATAGGGTTCTTTTAGCCCATTCATTATGTAGATAACTGATTGATTACTGAATTGCATCAATGATTACTCGTTTCATGCAATGACCTTACCTACAATGCATGGTATTTCATTAAATGCCATGGAATGCATACTGTTTCATGAATGTACCACTTTCATCCGATACATCACATGAACCGTTATGTACATTGACATATTTTGCATAAATTCAACAAAATTCGATGGAATCAGGTAAATTCATTTAGAGAATCAATGAGAATCTAAATGCAATGGACGGTTTAGATAAAGGTTGCACGGGTTGTAATCTTTTACTGGGTTACAAAATAACGTGACCTATATATATATATATATATATAGGGTTGGGTTCAAAGTTTAGTTAACTTAAGAAGTGGTTATCAACCGTTGGATGCACATTAGGATGAAATGCACCGGATCAAGAGCGATTCATGGGTGAGCTTGCGATTAAAGTGATCAAGGGTTTAGATCCACTTCTCACTTTTCTCACGTTAACTCAACTTCTCACACGATCCTTTGCCTCGCCTATATATATACTAATCTCGACAACGTGGCGATGTGGGACCAATACTACTTCAATACCATCTATATCTAATACCAATCATGTTTCCCTCCAATTTTGTTTTTGCTTTTGACCAAAGTGAACATTGAACATGCTGATACACGAGAAGTTGAAGAAGCCACAAGAGATGTTGAAGAAAAGCTTGCTCAAATAATCTTCGAAACCAATAAAGCAGAAGATGAATTTCGATCAGAACAAAACTTATACATGCAGGTTAGAAGTAACTGCAATTGCCTTTCCTTTATTGGGTCTAGAAGCTTTCCATTAGTCCGGATCTCGTATGATCTTTGTCATTCATTACTTAATTCCTTCTTGCTTTTAATTTGCTTTTTGATGTATGCTCTAAACTTAGGGGTTGTTTGTTTACCTCTTAATGGTTCCATTAAGAGGTAACCTCTGAATCGTTAAGAGGTAAATCTTGTTTGGCAAAAAAAAGGTCTGCCTCTTAATAGTTCCAAAACCCTTTGAATGATTTTGTAACCCTGTCTTAACCATTCAGAGCCCTGATTTCATTCTTAACAATTAGCAAACAACCATATTTCATTTCACACTATATCATAAGAGCCTCTTAATCATTCTGACCACTTAATCATTCTGCACCAAACCATTCAGCAACTGCCAAACAGCCACTAGCATTATATTTTATGTAGTTCACAACGTAGTATGTTCTGCATAAATTAGAGTGAATTTATGTGACACTGTGGGACCAGAAACTTTTACCATTTGCATCCACAATGTACATTTTCATTGGATTTTTTCCAAAAAAAAAACAACTTGGAAAGACTCTTGTGAAAAAACAAGCTTGTTGAAAGCTCACAACTGTAGAAGCAAAAAAGATGGGTTTTCTCGTCTAGAAGTTTTTTCATAAGCATAGGTGGCCAAAAAGCTCTATTGTGGATCTTTTGTGCCAATGTGTGTGACGATGACGATACATGCAAGGTCATGTAAAGCCATGGGAGTCGATAAAATGCGTATCTCTCTTATCCAATTGTTTTATGCCTAAATGCTTCATTAGTGCAGTTTAAAGATTCATGTAATGCATTTCTTGCAAGTTTTTTCATTCACAGCCCATAATTTGTGAATATGTGTGCATATATAGAGGGAGGTTCAAGGGAAAAGCTCAAAAAAAATGGAAAATTGAAGAACGTCGTGGTAGCATTTGATCTGGACGGCATGCGCTTGTGCATACAAGTAATTTATAACATGCACAAGTGCGTAATATGCACACATGCATAAAAACCAAAAAACAACTCAATTACTTGTATGCCGTCTAGATGAAAGACCATCAGGGTGTTCCTCAATTTTCCGTTTTTTGAGGTTTTCCCCTGAACCTGACCCTATATATATTTATATATGGTGCCTTGTGGGTGAAGGTTTATTGTGGTCCGTTTAATCATCTGTAGGAGCAAAAGGAGCTGAATGATTTGAAGCATAGGATATCTTTGATGGAAGCAGTAATGGAAGGAAGTAAGGAGCTTCAAGAATTATCCATATATCCTCACTACAATTGCCTTCTTTAGATTAATTGAAAACACATTTTTTCTAATCCCATAATTTTGCATATAGAATGGGCAATCATTGTCGTTAGAGTTCCACATCGCCTAGTCTTATGGGTTATGGGTCGTTTACCAAATGCTTACGGGCAAGAGTCACTACTCTCACTTACCTTATGGGATAACATTATCAGTCATCAAAATGGGTTAATGGTAAGCGTTTATAACCCAGTAAATGCTTACAAGGTAAGAGCCATCATCCTCACTTTACCGGGTAAGACTCTTGATCCTTGCCTTTTCTCTTACCTGGCAAGATTCTTGGTTCTTGTTATGTTCACCCGATAAGGTAATTGAACTGGTAAGCGCTTACCGAGGTAAGTGTTTAGTAAACGGCTCCTTGGACACTTTCTCTTCCATATATGTTGAAACGGTTAAACCCCTTTCTCTCTTCAAGGGCTCTTTTGGTGGTGTTCTACATATTCTGACATGATATCAGAACCAAGATCTACCATCTCAGATGCCTTTGCCCGGGACTCAACACTCCAGGACATCGTTGCCCGTCTCGTCTCCATTGGAGGGGGCGTGTTAAAGAGTCCTATATCGGCTAGATTTGGTCACTTTCTCTTCATATTTGTTGAAACTCCTATTCTCTCCTCAAGGACTCTTTTGGAGAGTAATCTAATGTGGTTTCACGTATTCTAATATAATAACATAGCCGATATCTACCATATGTGACATCTTTGCCCGATCCTCGACATTGTAACACCCTAAAAATAGGGATAACAAAAACTTTCCATAAATGGAGAAGTGGTATAAAGTTTGCCATAGCAAGAGCCTACCAAAAAGGGGAAAGATACAAATAACCGGTTTAATCACAAGTCTGTAATTTAACGGATAAATAAACAACCACCAACTAATCTAATTTCTACATCTAGAAAAGAGATTACAAAAGGGGTGTCATCTATTAACCCAAAACTTCCAAAAATAGTGAACTTGTCTTGATTCGTCCAACATAAAGCATATAGGAGGTCCTTAGGTATATTTCAACCCAACATATTTCCATACCGACTACGGGTACAATGTTACCATCCTATTCTCATGAAGTCCAACAAAAGTCCCAAATGACAATTATATTCATCATGCATATAAATATCTCACCAAAGTGGTATCCCAACTAAACCATCACAACACACATATATGCATACATTTAACATATCAAGGTACCCATCATATATATCCATGAGAAAAGCCCCAAATAATGGTACACATAACCTAAACCATAGCATATCACCAACATTCATATTTCCAATCATTTTCATCAATTAATCCCAAATACTTGAACACCTAAAGAATGAAATAGCAAATAGAAGATTGTGATGTGTATCTAGTTTTAACAAAGGTTTAGTAAACTCACAATCTAGGTTTTTTGACCAAAACCTAGAAAAGATGAAACCCTAGCTTTTGAAGAAGATGAGACTTGAAGAAGATGAAGATCTTGAAGGATGCTTCAATGAAATCACTTGGATGAACCTTCAATGATGATTTAAAGCTCTTATCACCGAAAATTACAAGGTAGCAGACGAAAACCCCAAAATCAAGCTTTTAGATACTTAAGGAAGATGAAGATGGAGATGGTGGTGAAGCTTCCAAACCGAAACCTTGGATGAAGATCTTCACTCTAGCAATAAATGGTGGAAGATTGGTGGTTGAAGGAACCTTAGATGAAGTAGGTTGAGAGGAAGGGTTTGGGAGAGAATGTCATAAATGAAGGAGATGAGAAATGAGAAATATTTGGGAAAAATTTGTTTAATGCCCGCACTGGGCTGCTGCCTCATGCGCACGGCCCGTGCGTTTTTAATGAAGGATGGCGCACGGGTCGTGCACCGCACACAGAAGCACATCAACTTCTTCTCATTTGGTCAAATCCCGTTTTGGTCATAACTTCTTCGATATAGCTCCGTTTTCGCTACGGAAGGAACCGTTGGACTCGTAGTTGAATCATTCATCCATTCAAAGTATAAAATTAAATATTCAAGCCCAAAAATCAAAAATCTAATTTAACCAATGAAATTTCGGGGTGTTACAGACATGTTGGGACATCTTTGCATGCCTAGCCTCTGTTAGAGATCCTGATTGAGGGTTCTTTTGAAGAGTAATCTAATGAGATTCCACATATTCTAACAACTATAATACAATCCATATTGACAGTAGCATTGATTTTTCCCTTGACTCGAAGCACGTAGAATTCGAGATGCATCAGAGATGCATATGCCCGAGCTGTCATCGTGACAATACGGAAATGTTGGGCGAAATCCTTCAGAAAAGCATGGGAATCTAACTTTCGGCAACTGTTTTCGGGAGATCGCTGCAATTTGAACTCTTGTTTCTTTCGGATATCCGAATAGACTGCCTCATATAAGTGGTCTTGTTTACTAAGGGTTTTTTTACCCAAACACTTACCGATAAAATTCAACGCTCTGACTTATTTTACCGGTTAAGATTGTAGTCTATCAAAACAGTACCGTATACGATAGTTTAGCTGGTAAGAGCATCTCTAAAACCACAAGGGATGTGGTGTGGTAGTAAAGGCTTGGGGAGTTCATAGCGCTCAACCCGGGTTCGAGCCCCACTCACAACACTTGTGGCCACTGAGGATAAACTCAAGGTTGCACGCTTTAGCAGCTGGGCCAAATGCCCTAATTGCTAGGGATTAGTCTGGGCCCAGGATACCCTTTCCAAAAAAAAAGAGCATCTCTAAAATGGAGAAAATGAGGATTTTGACTTTTGAGTTAATATTTTGCTTCAATAGCTTCCCCAAAACAATCTCCAAAATGGATAAAAATTCATAAAATATGAGAGAGACTGGGTTTTTTATCCAAATATGGGATCACCCAAAAATATTACCAAGTGAGTGGACCAATAGAAAACTTTGAAAATAAATATGTAGAGAGAGAAATAATATTTTAATAGATAAGTTAAATATTTTAATATTATAATCAATGTTGAATTCTCTAAAATAGAGAATTTGTTGGAGATGAATGTATTTTTTTTATAAAGATTTTGACTTTTGATTCTCCATTTTGGAGAATCTGTTGAAGATGTTGAAGAAGATGGCTAAGCGTTTACCGGTAAAGAGTCATCACCTTCACTTACCGGGTAAGACTCAATCTTATTATCGTTCTTACGGGGTAAGATTTTCGGCCCTTGCCTAGTTCAAATGGTAATGTAAATGGCTCGGTTGAAGTGAGATTTTCGGGAAATTGACAGAACTAACCATTTTAGAACATTTATAATTTTTAGCCTACTTTTTTTAATTTGACCAAAATAGCCATGATTTAATGATGATTAATAATTAATACTAACGGTAATTAATAATTTGACCAAAATAACCAAATTAAGTAATATTATCTCAAAATAATTAATAACAATTAATATAAAAATGAGAGGCATAATTGAGTTTTTTTTGGGAAAAAAACTTCTAAAATTATTGAAATATAAACGGTTGTTTATTAAACACTGAGTAAGCGCTTATTGATATCACTTATCTTACCGATTGAGCATATAAAAGACCAAGAATTTTACGCGGTAAAAGGCATAGTAAGGGCCGAGAGTTTTACCTGATAAGTGAGGAAACGACTCTTACCCGGTAAACGCTATTAAGATGCTCACTGACAATCATGTTGATAGTTTAAAATGTTGCACAATAAGATAAGTGTGAGTGATGTTCTTGCTGGTAAATGTTTACGTGTTAAGCGTTTTTATAAACGGCCCCTAAGCTAACTTATGATAATCAAACAAAAAGTTTTCAATAAACTTAAAAGATTAGCTAATTTATAATTGTAAAACATGACGTTAAGGGTTATTTGATTCAGGCTGAGAACTAAAATGAAAATAATAAGAAATGAAAACAAGAATCAATTTTCATTCGCTCCAATTTGATCCGGAATGAAGATATGGGGTTGTGAAAGAATATGCCGTTATATTATTATGTAACACCCTAAAAATTAGCGGAAATAAAAAATCGAAATCCTGCAATAAACTAAACTTGCGGAATAAGGTATTACAATCCCAACATACAATATTATCCCAAACGGAGTATAGGTTAGACATAAACACGGTTAATAAATGAAGCATAAGACGACAACCTAATAATCTACAATTAAATAACTAGATTAGGGTCGGGTGTCGCTATCCTTCCAAAATGTGTATCTTCAAAAATCACTGTACGATGGTCACTAGATATCCCCAAAAAGACCACTCACAACCCCAAGGTCGTTCCCTCAGTCTCGGCGAGCCCCACTGCTAAGATGACCTGCCAACATGACAATCAAGAGCAAGTGTTAGGCTAAAGCCTAGTGAGAACAAGCCAATAAAGAAAAGAGTACTAAACCCAAATCGATGTCACGCGGTGAGTATAGCCATGAGATAAGTCAAGAAATCAAATAAACCATTAGCGATTAAACATGGTATAAATAACACCAAATCATATAACGAGCTCAGCCCCTCTAGATCTATTGCTCAAAACACCAAGTCAACCCCTCTGGATCTATTCTTGAGAGTTCCCAAAACAGGGGGAACTCAAGCACATAATGGAATTACACCTTACTGCACCATGAGACGCTGTACGACCGTATAGGCCCACACCTTACTTATCATGGCAACCCGATGCCTATTCCGTGCCAAAACGTGAACCAAATGCCCAAAACGGGGACATAGGAACATTGTGCCTATGGATCCATTGCACAAGACTCAAAGCCAAAGCATGTCATTTCGTAACATACTCATATTAAATCAAATATACAGGCAATTCATATGAACAATGGTTCAATTCAATAAATCTTGATTCTTGAAATGATGGGATTTAGAAAACATTACCCAACAACAATAAGCCGTATTAAAACGTGGTTTTCCACATTTAAACAAATACATTTATCACATAGCTTTCGTAATACAGACGGATTTAGCTTAAAGGACTCACCTCAGATTTATTCTTGTTTATAGTCTGCTTCTTATGATTGCTACCTACGACAACACCGATAAATCGGTAAGCCAAAAAAATATAGACAACTCACTGACTTACAACTCTTGAATACAAAACACAACACACTGTCGAGACAAGTACCGGTCGAGTACCACTATCGGTCGAATACACTTCACCGGTCGAACAATATACCGGTCGAAAACAACATACCGGTCGAGACCACTTCCGGTCGAGACCTCTTCCGGTCGAGACCATCTTCCCGGTCGAGACCTCTTCCGGTCGAGACCATCCTCCCGGTCTTATCCGATGATTATCAAGAACACGCCGGAGACATTTGCAGAACCCAGATCCAAACTCAAAATACGTAAATCTCGAAATGAAACGGTTAAAAACCTTCACAACGAGATTCTATACGACAGATAACACTCAGATCAAAGCATTAAGCTAAATTCGTACCTTGATTTGAAGAAAACGATCGATCACTTTCTTCACCCTGCTTCCTTCTCTCTCTCTCTCTCTCTCAGATCACAAAATATCAGTAATGAGATATTTAGAAAATATCTAAACTTGATTTATATTTATATAACCCAAGTTACATTTGACCCCCTTGAACTTTGGGTAAAGGTCAACTTTTCACCCAACTCCAAAATTGTGGGTGTTACATATTATATGAAAACAAACACTTTATATTATTTTTAATCTAGTTAATTGCTGTTTAATAGCTAATTTAGACATGGGTTTGAAATGTTGGTTAAAATAGTAAGAGCATCTCCAACAATTATGTTAAAGTTTTTTTGAAATAGAGTAAAAAAGATCAAAATCTCTAAAAAAATTTTGCATCCAACTCCAACAGCTATGTTATTTTAGCAACTCTAATAATAACCAGAAGCGTACTCGCGCAATGCAGCGAGATATATCATGATTTTAATGTTTCATTTACAGTACGATTTTGGATTGTTTTGAGAAAGTGATAATGTTTTTTTATAAATTTGTTTAATTTAGGCTTAATAATATAATGTTTTTATATAAAAAAAATTAAGTATTTTGTTAGAATTCAATGATTATCTTATATATTTTAATGACATCTAGAAAAAATAACCAATTACATATTAAGTAATATAATATATTAATTAATAGTGATACATGGAAATGTCTGCATAAAAGAAAGACCCTGCACATATCAAATTGGTGGGTGTTAGAAACCTGCAGTAGTAATATGTATCTTGTGCTTTGATATTTGTAAATTAAGAGATTTTTAAAATTATGCATAAAATGATGGTACATTGTGCCTAATAATTTGTATTTAAGAGTTTTTTATCCGTGCTTTATAATATAGTATAGATTATCTTATTAAAATATTCAATTTATTAAATTATGTTATTAAAATATTCAATATATGGAAAGTTGGAGAGGAAAAGTTTGTTTTTTTGAGGTAATAATTAGGTTTGGAGGAAACTTTCTTTTTAGAGATTTCTCTAAATTTAGAGATTTTTACAACCTCTCTTTTTTTTTCTTTATTTTAGCATAGAGGATAACATAGTTGTTGAAACAACAAAAATGCTAAAATTCTAATTTTTTTCCCATTTTAGCGTAACTGTTGGAGATGCTCTAAGGCGCTACCATCAAGCAACAACGTCGTAACTAGATGACCCATCACCCATAGGTGT
Organism: Arctium minus; assembly: GCA_954870635.1. Classification (NCBI taxonomy): domain Eukaryota; kingdom Viridiplantae; phylum Streptophyta; class Magnoliopsida; order Asterales; family Asteraceae; genus Arctium; species Arctium minus. The sequence continues at coordinate 3,070,909 of OX941092.1, read as the reverse complement.
ATACTTGTATGGCATAACAAATTCACAACCAAGCTTTACCCACATGGGATAATTTTATTACGAATTACTGATAGGTGACAATTAACCAATAATATATATAGAGAGTCGGGTTCAAATGAGAATAATACATATTTAAAAGAACACGAGACCTAACAAAATCATTAGTGATTTTACATTAACACACGAAAAAAGGACTTTGGCCACGGTTTTTGGTCTGCGTGATTTTTTTGTACGTTAATGTAAAATCACTAATGATTTTGTTCGTTCTCGTGTTCTTTTAAATAATTATTGTTCTCGTTTGATCCCCTCTCTCTCTCTCTATATATATATATAGAGAGAGAGAGTTCTATTCTTTTGTTAACCAACACATTAGTATTAACTATGTTAACCAAAATGGACCAATGAAATTACACCTTTCCTTTTTGTTTGATGTCACATATCATATTTCATGGGAGGTTAAATTTTCATGGAGAGTCACGTCTAGGATCTTGTTTCCTTAATTTTCTCTATAATAATCATGATAGTTATTTATTTGTAGTTTTTTGGTATTATATTTTCTCAATAATTTATTTAATTATTTCAGAAAACTTCACATTATTTCTCGTTTGAGTTAGAATTTTTGGGTTTTAAAACCATGCACATAATGAAACTGTGCATATGTGAAACTGTGCAAATGGTACTTATGAAACTGTGCACATATGATCAGTACATAGGAGGGGGATCATATACAAAGGTCATTCTATGCATTTATGCATAAACAAACTGGTCACTGATGCACATCAAGTATGTTTATATAGGTAAAAAAAATGTGCTTATGTACAAATATGCACAAGAGTGTAACATGACTCTTATAAGTTGTGTAAGATTGAAACTATGCACAAAGTTACAGATTGCTTGACTTACGGTGTCGGTTACCTGATCAAGAATCAATTTGCTTATATAATCAATTAGTTGTATTTACCCATTTACCCCTCTTCATGCATGCACAGGTTAATAAGTGTGTCTGGTATTTAATTATTGCATTAAAAACAACATAAAAAAATCTTAGTCATTGATCTATATCATGAATTGATGTGATTGGTTAACATGGTTAATACTAATGTGTTGGTTAACAAAAGAAAATTAGATTTTTAATACTAATGTGTTGGTTAATACTAATATATATATATATATACTATATTATAAATAACGGATAAAAAACTCTTAAATACAAATTATTAGGCACATGGTACCATCATTTTATGCAAAATTTTAAAAATCTCTTAATTTACAAGTATCAAAGCACAAGATATATATTACTACTGCAAGCTTCTAACACCTACCAATTTGGTATGTGTAGGACCTTCCTTTTATGCAGATATTTTCATGTATCACTATTAATTAATATATTATATTACTATAATTTTGTTTTAATTATATTATTAAATATGTAATTGATTATTTTTTTAGATGTCATTAAAATATATAAGATAATCATTGAATTCTAACAAAATACTTAATTTTTTTATATAAAAACATTATATTATTAAGCCTAAATTAAACAAATTTATAAAAAAAACATTATCACTTTCTCAAAATCGTACTGTAAATCGACAAAAAAGTAAAATGAAACATTAAAATCGTGATGTATCTCGCTGCATTGCGCGAGTACGCTTCTAGTAATATATATATATATATATATATTAGATAAGATTTTTAAATTTTGTTGTCTTATAAAAGTAATGTTCTTCCACTTTTTTAAATGGAAGATATTTTTAAAGAAAATTAGAAAAGAATTAAAAGAACAATATATATTTGAATTAATTGAGTTAATATATTTATTTTAACTCTACTAAAATTTGGAATAAAGGACCCATTCGGTCACAAAATACAATGTCACATACACTTTTGTGATTGTTTATTTTAGGGTTTAAATGTGTTAAAAGTATAAAAGCACCAAACATTTAATTCACTTAATTAACATTAATTTGTGAAATAGTCATATTTAAATAATCCCACAATAATTTGTTCTAAAAAATTTATTGAAATAAAATGTAAAGTATCTAAATACGCTTGTATCTTTAACAACAAATCAAGTGATCATCCAATTATATGATTTTTCAAACTACGATAATCAATTTAAAACATTCATCCAAAATGAATCCTATTATTTGTAAATGAAAACTATATATCAAAATAGATTCACGGTATTTTACAAACTTAATAAGTATAAAATTACAAGCTATTTTTATATGTTATTTCATATATAAAACAACATGTGTGAAAATACAGTATTTATAGAGCGTTGTTTAATATATGAAACGTTTCTTATTGTTTTTTTCTATACAAAAAACAGTCATGAACGTTTCACATATGACACAACATTATACAAATAACGTATTTTTTCACAAAGTGTTGTCACATACAAAACAACATACAAAAAATGGTTTGTACAGTTAATTTAGCTCGTAAACAATTATTCTGTCCCAAAATAAATGTTCACACTTCACAATGAAAAATAAACATATTTGTAGGAAGGTGTAGTTATTACACTTTTTAATTAAGAAAATGATACTTTTCCCTAGTTCCGTAAGGAGAAATTTCCTTCGTCTCATAATTAAGGGTAAAATTGAAAAAATAAACATTCACTTTTGAAATTGAACACTTATTTTATGACAAATTAAGAGGGTGTTTGGGATTGCTTATTTAAACTCCTTATTGACTCAGGTGACATTTGTTTTTTAAGAGGTCTGAAGTCTAAAGTCTTATTTCATGTCTGATTAATAAGAGGTGGTGTTTGTTTTCAAGGGTCACCACTTATAGTTTCAGATGTATTTAAGAGTTAAGAGAGTCTGAAATCTGAAAAAAAAACAAACAAACGGTCTGAACGAAAAAATGTCTGACCGATTCAAACTTAAGAGGTATTAAGAGGTTTTTCGAAAAAAACAAACAACCCCTAATTGCGTTTTGTTACCGCTAATAAGTTATTTATAGTGTTTGAATTGGAAAAAAAAAACTGTTTATAGCTTTTTGACATCGCTAATAAAATGTTTTTAAGAAGTTAGTCCATAGTGAATTATCAACTTATTTGAATCAACTTATCAACTTACATGGAAAGATCTGCATAAAAGGAAGACTCTGTACATACCAAATTGGTGGGTGTTATAAGCCTGTAGTAGTAATATGTATCTTGTGCTTTGATACTTGTAAATTAAGAAAATTTTAAAATATTGCATAAAATGATGGTACCTTGTGGCTAATAACTTGTATTTTAGAGTTTTTTTATCCGTATTTTATAATATAGTATAGATATAGATATAGATAAATATTTATTAAGAGGTAAATAAACAACGCTTAACAAACTTACCCTAAAATAATAATATAAATAATTATTTTAAAAACCCGATATAATTTATATAAGCCCAAACCCAAGCCCAATATTGATTTCTATTCAAAGCCCAAATCTCTCTAGAAACCTCCCAAACCCAAACTCAAATCTTTTTGTAAAAATTTCAATCCGAATGCTAAAATAAACCCCATATACTGATTTATATATATAGTCTCACGTAAAATTTTGATTACAATTACTCTCTCTCGATACAAAAATTTTCTTCACCTCTTCGTTTCTCTTCTCAAACTGGTTTCGATTTTGCTAACAACAACAAACTATTTGTTGTTTCCAGACTTCGATCTATCTAAAGAGGTGATTCAACTTGTTTGATTTCGTTGTTGTGCTTGGATCTTTCCCCAATCTGTTGTCCCTGAGGGTTACTTCACAGGTAAATCCCTTTTTATTCTTCTGTTTGTTTGTTTGTTTGATATCGTAAAAAATCGATTTAGTTGTTGTTGTATTTGCAATTTGTTTTTGTGATTGACGCTAATTGTTTTTTATGTGATTGTTTTTGATGAAAGGGATGAAACGATTGCGAGATGATGTGTATAGTAACAACTCTCAATTCAAGCGGCCATTTGTTTCTCCTCGAGGAGAGCCGTAAGATTTCTGTTTCTATGAATTGGTTTGATTTTGTAGGTTTTTGTTCGTTTGTAGTGGTTGATTATGGCGGAATGTGATTGTTTGTGGGATTGTGATGATTTAGGGTGGCTGATTAAAATATGGTTTTATTGATTAATTGTTTGACTTTGAATTTGCTTGAACTAAATGTGGGGATAGTTATGGATTTTGTGGATTTATGATGTTTGAGATGGTTTTGCATTGAATTTTGCAATGGAAGTTGTTTGGATTTTTGGAGTCTCATCTTCTATAAGTTATGATTAGATGGAGGTCTTTGATCTTTTCTGATTTGGATGTCAAGCATGTAACCCTAAATTTCTTATCTTTCTGCATAACAGTTTGTTATTACCATCAGAAATGCACAAGTGCACTTGGCATACAAATTAGGTTTTTGTTTCTTAGCTTTTTTAGGGTTTGGGTGGTTGGGGAACAGGGGTATGGTAATTGGTATCTGTTTATTAGAATGCTGAACAGAAGGATAAAGTTGATTGGAAATGTTGTTTTGTTTGATTAAAGTTGGTTGCTCTGATACCAATTTGTTATGAACCGGATTTCGAATTGGTAAGAACAGATAATGAAGATAAAAATAGACTAATCAAATGATTACTTGAATGGAAAACAAGGTAAACTCTAGCAATTTGAGAGTGATGATCTCTCTCAAATACAACCCTCTTTTATACTAGATTTGTTGCAAGTAACTACCCAAAATACCCATTCTAACCCCTTCTAGAATAACAAGTATGGATAGGCTTGGGTCTAAGGTGGGTACATGACATTTACTTGTCTATGATGGCATGGAGTGAAAGGATTTTGTAACCCAAGGAATTAAGAACCCCAACAAGTATACGGGGGATGACATGAAATACGATAATTTGAAGTATCCATCAGTATGTTAACTTATGATTATCATAAAGGGTTTGCATGTTCATTTTACAGCTTGTTTTTCATGTTTGATATGCTGTGATATTCCATTGTGAAGTGTTCACTTATCGTTCTCTTTTCTTTTCATGTTGAAGATATGGCCAATCCCATGTCCCGGGAGATGGAGTAGGTGAGGTAGCAGGAGGGACGGGTGGTGGTGGTGGTGGTGGTGTTGTTGGTGGTGGTGGAGGAGGAGGAGGAGGAGGAGGAGGAGGAGGAGGAGGAGGAGCCGCAGGAGGTGGTAGTAGTGCACAAAAACTCACAACCAATGATGCATTAACGTATCTAAAGGAAGTTAAGGACATGTTCCATGACCAGAGAGAAAAATATGACATGTTTCTTGATGTAATGAAAGATTTTAAAGCTCAAAGGTACATCAATTTTCTTCAGGAGTTCAGATTTTGCAGATAAACGATTAGATACATCGATTATAACTTATTCAATAACCTGTCTGATGCAGAATTGATACTACTGGTGTCATAGCAAGGGTAAAAGAATTGTTTAAAGGGCACAATAATCTAATTTTTGGGTTCAACACTTTCTTGCCCAAAGGATATGAAATTACTGTAATCGATGATGAGGAGCCTCCACCAAAAAGAACAGTGGAGTTTGAAGAGGCTATAAGCTTTGTAAACAAAATAAAGGTGAGGTTTCTATTTTTATTTGTCAACATGTGAATTAGTATGAATTTTGTAGTATGTACATTCTAACTCCCCCCGGTTTGCAGAAACGTTTCCAAAATGACGATCATGTCTACAAGTCGTTTTTGGACATCTTGAACATGTATCGGAAAGAACACAAGGGCATCAATGAAGTCTACCATGAGGTAACTACTGTAAGCTGTACTCGAAATGGTATATGGTTCATCGAAATACTAGAGTTCGTTAGTCACTTCGTGTTATTTATTCAGGTTGCTGCACTTTTTGACGATCAACCCGATCTTCTTGATGAGTTCACAAGATTTCTGCCAGACGCTTCTGCTGCTGCAACTGCACATCATGCTTCATTAGGCCGGCATAACTATCATCGATACGATGAACGGAGCTCAGCTATGGCTACGCTCAAACAGCCTCAAATGGATAAGGTAATATAGCTGATTGTTTTTTTAAATGTTTTGAATTTTGATTATATTTCCTACGAGGGACTAAGTTCTGAATCATTAGCACCGAGGCCGGCGAGATAGGATCATTGCTTCACATCCTGAGCGGGACCTAAGTGTTGAACGTCGTGATATTGACGAGGATGATAAAACAATGAAACTTCACAAGGAGCAGAGAAAGCGATCTGAAAAGGAGAGCAGGGATAGGAGGAATTCTGATCAGGATTACAAAGAGACCGATCTTGATACTAATAGGGACATGCATCGTATTGAAAAACGAAAGTCTGCGTGCAAGGTTGAAGATTTTGGAGTCCATTCAGGTGTGGCCCCATATGGTGATAAAGATGCCCTAAAAAGTGAGTCAATTCTTTTCTGGTGTATAAGTGTATTTGTTGCTCAGATTATAAGTGTATGCTTGTTTTTTTTTATAATTAGAAACATTATTTTTCTTTCTGCACATTGTTGTAAAGGCTGAGGCTATTTTGGTTGGTTTCTTAAGCTGTGAAGAATATGCAATCACATGCAGTTGACATAAGAAGTCCTATTTAGTTTTTCATGCTACTTTGTCTGTTACCATTTTCAGTGATTGTTACAAAGATTCATCCTCTATAGTAAGGAATTTTTCTTGAAACACTTCTGACAGTTTACTATTTATTTATTACAGGTATGTACAGCCAGGAATTTACTTTCTGTGAGAAAGTGAAGGATAGATTACGTAATCATGATGATTACCAAGCGTTCTTGAAGTGTCTTCATATCTATAGCACGGCGATAATTACAAGGAAGGAATTACAGAGCTTGGTACGTTCAGTAATTTGTGGCTTTGTGCTATATATTTTACACCTAATTAGTTTTGTTTTCATTTTTATCTTAGAAATCAGTTTTTTTATCAAAAAAAGGAACTGTTATGTTTTGGTATCGATTGCGGTTTGTGGAAGACACAATGTATAGTGTGACATAGGGCTATTGGCTCAAGTGACACAATAAGGGAAAAAGATGAATGTCTGGCATTTTCTGATGGTTGTGAAATTATGCAATAGAAGCTTTGTGATAAAATTTATGTCTGTTACCTGCTTATGTGTCAGAGCAGAAAAAGAGCAAAATATATTAAATATCGTTGTACACTTATGAACACCTTATCATTTAATTCAATTTTGATTTAACTAAGATGTGTTAGTACATAAGTTCCCTAATTTCTATTCTCTCCGTTTGTAAGCTAAGAACCTTGGTCAATAGATCAACAAAAAAGAATACCTGTTTAGGGGTTAATGTAGTATTTGATATGTCAAACAGCAGAACTTTAATCTCTTAAGTTGCACTAAAACAAAATCGTCTTATATGATGTACTAATCTACTCTGAATTGGTGTATTATAATGCAACTTAAGCCTTTACTTTAAAATGTTTGTTCATTGTAATGAATATATTATGATGCCTTATTAAGGACTATCTCAAACATATGGCCATTATTTGGTTGATGTAACATGTTTCAGCTCCATCTGAAGTCAATTGTTGGGTATTTTTATCCATGTTATAGATTTTGGTACCAAAATTACCCTCTTTGATCAGTCTCCTCTCTTTGGGTTCAAAAATGTAGAGAACAGTGGCTGTCAAATGAAATCCAACACATTGTTTCTGAATTCTTTTGATGAGATGGACACTCATTGTGAATTTTAATATTTGGAACTTTTCTTTGTTTCAGGTTTCTGATCTACTTGGAAAGCACCCTGATCTTATGGAAGGGTTTAGTGCATTTTTGGAGCGCTGTGAAAATATAGGTGAATGTCAAACTATCTTGTTGACTCTTCCATGTTTTTTTTTTCTTTTTTTCTTTTCTGAGAATTCCTTGGTTGCCACTAATATATCTGATCTGCAGATGGATTCCTTGCTGGTGTTATGGAGAAAAGTACGTGTTTTCCTGGTTTATTGTTTGCGTTTTTATCTTATTCAATTGATTCTGCTTTCATATCTCCCTATTTTCATTTTGTTTATTGCCTCTTTCACTTCTGGCAGAGTCCTCATGGAATGAAGGGCATGTATCGAAATCAACTAGGAATGAGGACAAAGAGAGGGAACATAGGCGTGAAATCGATGCTGCCAAAGAGGACAGATACAAAGAGAAGTATTGGGCGAAATCTATACAAGAGCTGGACCTCTCTGATTGTCAGCGCTGTACTCCCAGTTACAGACTTCTTCCTGACGATGTGAGCCTGTTGCAATATTATGATTATTATCCATTTTTTTAATGTTCTAGTGATTTGTTCCTTATTTCAGTGTGTTTCTTGTATTTGATCTTCTGCAGTATCCAATACCATCGGTTAGCCAAAGATCGGAGCTTGGTACTCAAGTGCTGAATGATCTCTGGGTATCTGTTACTTCTGGCAGTGAGGATTATTCCTTCAAACATATGCGTAGAAACCAGTATGAAGAAAGCCTGTTCAGATGTGAGGATGACAGGTAGACTTTCTTCATCTAATTCTCTTAAGGGTGCGTTTGGTACGCGAACAGGACTGGATGGAACTAGACTTTAGGGGCGAAAGTGAGATAGGCCTATGAAAGAGTTGTGGAAGGTTTTGATTTGACACATGGGTAGTTTAGTAATTTAGCTATCTTGTCCCATCTCCCTTATGTTTGTTCCACCTATTTTGGTGGGACAAAAAACTACATTTTTGTCCCACCTAGTCCTGCCCTGTCCCAGTCTAATTGTCATGCTAAGCGTGAAACAACAAGTTTTTGTTTCGTTCTGTCCCGTCCTATCTTGTGTACCAAACACACGCGTAAAGAATGATTAAACAGGGAAAATTATAGAAAAAGTTGTGCAAAGGGCTTTGCAATTTGCAGACTTCATGAATTTTAGTCTCTTTTGCCTTTTCCCCTGATCTTATGTTGCAGTATCCTCTTTCAGTTGTGGTGTACATCGATTGAAGTAACTATACATATTGTTATAATGATGCTACCAGGTTTGAACTAGATATGTTGTTGGAGTCCGTGAGTTCAACTGCTAAACGTGTTGAGGAACTATTGAACGGCGTTAACAACAAGACGATCAATCTAGAAACTCCCTTCCGTATAGAAGACCACTTCACAGGTAGACTCGGATATATTACCTCCTATGTTCCAAAATAGATGTCCACAATGAAAAAGGCACATAGTGGTAGAAATGTGTAATTATTACACTCTTTAATCAACTAAATGACAATTTTACCCTTAATAATATAGAGTAATGGATTTTTTTCATCTCATAATTAAGGGTAGAATTGGAAAGTAGACACTTACTTTTCAAAAGTGGACACTTATTTTGGGACAAATTGGAATAGAAATATGGACACTTGTATTGTGACGGAGGGAGTAATTCTTGCAATAACTTTGATCTTCAGTCATGCTGAATAGTGGATGTTGTTCTATGATTTAACTCTGATAATCATTTTTATGAATGTGTGTAGTTCTGAATTTACGGTGCATGGAGCGTCTATACGGTGATCATGGTCTTGATGTCATGGAAACGCTCCGTAGAAACCCATCATCTGCATTGCCAGTCATGTTGACTCGCCTGAAACAGAAACAAGAGGAGTGGACAAAGTGTCGAACAGACCTTAACAAGGTCTGGGCTGAAATTTATGCAAAGAACCATTACAAGTCACTTGACCACCGCAGCTTCTATTTCAAGCAACAAGATTCGAAGAATTTGAGCACAAAATGTAAGCGAAGTTTGAATTTTTTTATATTCATGGGTCTGAAGTTCTAGTTATAGTGCGTTTGTTACGCAGACTGCGCATGACTCGATTGACGAGAGTGCGCTAGGCGTGTGAAAAAATTGTGGAAGGTTTTAAGGATGTACTTTGACATGGGTAATTTAGTAATTTACCCATCATGTCTCATCTTGGTGGGATAAAAATTAAGTATTTGCCAAACATGCAACAAGAAGTTTTGTCCCGTCCTGTCCCACGTACCAACGAACGCTGCTGCTCTAATTAGATGCTTGATTTCGGTATGTGGGAGATCGGTTTCTTTATAATGCTTTTGACTTGCTTTCAGTTGTCTTATTAAAACACTTGTTTCTTGTCTTAATATACAGCCTTGGTGGCTGAGATCAGAGAAATGAAGGGAAAAAGTCAGAAAGATGATGATGTGCTCAATAGTATCGCTGCTGGAAACCGACACTCTATTACACCAAATCTTGAGTTTGAGTATACCGACAATGACATACATGAAGATGCATTCAAACTTATCAGGTATTCATGTGAAGAGATTTGCACTGGCAAGGAACAACTGAACAAAGTTTTGAGTCTTTGGACGACCTTCTTGGAACCAATGCTTGGGGTTCAATCTCGGCCAATCAATTCTGGTAGATTCGAAGATGCCGGAGTGCCTATGCGTAGTTGTACCAAAAACGTTGGCACTTCTGCAGGGGAGAATGATGGAAGTCCAGGTGCTGATGGTGGTACTATAAATCCTAAGCAATCTAAGCCAGCCTGCAATGGAGATGATTGTACTTCACCAGATCGAGTGCATTCAAGAAAACACATTCTGGTGAACGGAGATACTTCAGCTAAAGAAGATGGATATCGAGCCGAGAAAGAGGGTAAGAACATGGGGATCAAGGATGGCGTGTCGGACTACAAAAGATCTGCTACGGTTACGCGAATAACAGATTCTGGTCCAGCAACTGGTCTTGGAACTGATATCATTCCTTGCAGAACTGGCATGGAGTTTTCTGGTTTGTATTCTTGTTGCATTTGATTTGTTGTAAACTGTTGCACAAGCTGGGGGTATTCACAGAAACAACCGCTCTATCCTTTGGGGTAGAGGTCAGGAGGTCAGGTCTGCGTACATCCCCCACTCGGAACTAGAGATGCACAGGGCCTGGGCCTTTCAAACCCGTTTTCAGTAAACCAGAAAAATCCAGTGCTTTTCGGGCTCGGTCCGGGCTTTGGGGTTGAAAAAAGGCCCGATCGGGCTTTTTCGGGCGGGGCATTTTTGGGTTTTGAATTTATTTTTGGGTATTAAGGCTTGCCTGGTCCTAGGCTCGGGTTAGGCTTGGTCCAACCTGGGCTTTGGGCTTTGGCTTCTTTGTGCATCTCTACCCAGAATATGCTCTTGAGCGGGATATAATTGGATCGTTTGATTTGGTTTACCTGTGTCACTACTGATCCTAATTATGAAAATGATATTCAGGGCGTGACACAACTTCTAGGCCTGGTAATGTTACCGAGAATGGTCATGAGGCGAAGTCAAATATGGATGAAATTCCCGTATCACAGGTAGAACTTTAATTTACACGAATTGAGCTACCGATTTAACTCTGTTCTGTTACATGTGCTCTCCAATGTTTGATATAATTTATTTTATTTACAGCAAGGGGATATCAAGAGATCTGTAACGGTGGCAAATGGAACTTTTGCCGAAGTAGCTAAAGTAAAACGATACAACGAAAATTCTGCCGAGCCCTCTAAGGCTGAGAAAGAAGAGGGGGAGTTATCACCTAATGGTGATTTCGATGACGTTAATTTTTCTACGTATGGAGACAATGATTCACATGCTAAAACAAAGCATATTGTGGAGAACCCACACTATAGGTCTGGAGGACAAGAGGTACGCCAGGATGTTGGAGGAGAGATCGAAGCCGATGCTGATGATGAGGACAGTGAAAATGTATCCGAGGCCGGTGACGATGCCTCCGGCAGTGAATCTGCTGCCGATGAGTGCTCTAGGGAAGAGCGTGAAGAAGATGGAGATCGTGATGATCTTGATGGTAGAGCGGAAAGCGAAGGAGAGGCCGAGGGAATAGAGGATGCAAATTTTGTTTCTGGAGGTGGAATGTACCTGCCACCATCGGAGCATTTTTTACGGACGGCTAAACCGTTGGCAAAGTGTGTAGCTTCTTCATCATGTGGTGGTGGAAAAAAAGATCACCGTGTTTTCTACGGGAACGATGCCTTTTATACTCTTTTTAGGCTTCACCAGGTAAGAATCCAGTCTCTTTTCATCTTTTGTTTTGGTCTTGATGAAAAAAAGACTACGAAGATTACCTATTTTTTTAACTTCTGTTTTATGAATCCATAAGGGTGCGTTTGATATGTGGATGGGACGGACAGGCGAGAGTGAGGTAGGCGTGTGAAAGAATTATGTAAGGTTTTGGGGTTTTAATTTGCCATGGGTAGTTTAGTAATTTACCAGTCCTGTCCCATCTCCCTAATTTTTGTTCCAACTATTTTGGTGGGATGGAAAAAAAATGCATTTTTGTCCCAATCAGGTCCTGTCCTGTCCAGGTTTAATGTCGCGAGACAACAAGTTTTTGTACTGTTAGTCCCGCGTATGAAACGCATCCTAATGGGTACTTTTACCAACTTATAACGACAAATATTTTTATTTTCGTTTCTTTAAATCTTTGATTTCACGGGATTGTAATTTCTATTTTTTTCCAGGTATTATATGACAGACTATTGTCTGCTAAACTCAATTCGATATCTGGTGAAGCGAGGCGGAAAACTGCTAAAGATACTTGCCCTCCTGATCTTTACTCCACGTAATTCCCGTTACACATCTTTATTTCTTAATCGAAATGTTATATCGAATCTTGATTGTTGACATGATGTCATTATACTTTGCAGATTTATGACTTCCCTATACAATTTGCTTGATGGTGTTGCGGATAATGCAAGATTTGAAGATGACTGCCGCGCCATTTTTGGTAATCAGTCATATGTGTTATTTACATTGGACAAGTTGATTTACAAGCTCGTTAAACAGGTATTTGCCTACACTTGCTCATACTTTCTTTCATCATTCGTACCACGTTAACTCATGTGGTGTTTTTTGGCGTGTGCCATGGTGTTTTGAGGCGTCCCATGGCGCGAGTTTTTTTAACCACGTTATTTTTACTTCAAAGTTGCCTTACTTTTACGTTTTATGTTCTTATGAGTCTTTGATATACACTCGTTGCAAGCTCTCCGTCTCTCTCTCTCTCCCTCTATATATGTGTGTGTGTGTATATATATATAATAACAATATATAATTTGTATCATTGAGTAATAGCATAAAACATATATGTACATATATATATATATACGGTCGGGTTCAGGGAAACAACGCAAAGAAATTTAAAAACTGAGTAACGCCTGGTAACCGTTCATGTGGACTGTATGCACATTTTCATACAAGTAATTTGTAACATGCACACGTGCATAAAAACCAAAAAACTTCTTCAATTACTTGTATGTACGTGTACATACCGTCCAAATGAACGGTTACGAGGGTGTTTCTAAGTTTTTCATTTTTTTTCCTTCTGAACCTCTCTCTCTCTCACGCTCTCTCTCTCCTAAGGTTGAGGTTGAATCTCACCCCCACGCTTCATGCAATGTAGAACGTTGGTCTTGACTGAAGGTTTTAATTTCTCCCTTCTGGATGCAGCTTCAAAACGTTGTAGGCGATGAGATGGATGGCAAACTTTTGCAGCTATATGAATATGAAAGATCTCGGAAACCCGAGAAATTTGTTGACTCCGTGTACTACGAAAATGCACACGTTGTCCTTCATGATGAGAACATATACAGATTCCAATGCGTAGGTTTTCTCCTCTTCTTTCAATTTGCATATTTGGTAAGCGACTTGATTATTTATATATGTTTCTTACTTTTACAGTCATCCGGGCCTTCTCGTTTAACCATCCAGCTGATGGACGACGGGATTGAAAAGCCAGAAGTTGTTGCAGTTTCCGTAGATCCTAATTTTGCCGCTTATCTTGAGAAAGATTTTCTTTCAGTTGTGACTGCAAAAAAGGAATCCGGCATTATGATGCAGAGGTAACAAGCTAGTTATCGAGTTCCTTCTTATACTAACCACAAACTTATCTTGAAGTACGAGTTTCGTTGCCGTCTATATTGGGAGGAAATGAATTATTTACTGTGGAAGGGCTCTCCTCAACTTGTGCTATATAGATGCTTATCATGGAACCGATGGAATCTATGTTGTGTGTTTGGTACACTGGATAGGACGAGACAAGACAGTCCAAAAACGCGTTGTCCCACGTAGGGGTGTAAATGAGCCGAGCCGAGCCGAGTAGTAGGTTAATCGAGCCGGGCTCAAAAAATTAATAATGGGCTCGAGCTCGATTAGCTTTTCAATGTAGGGCTCGAGCTCGAGCTCAAATATTTTGAGTTATCAAGCTCGATCTCGATGCTCATTTACAGGTTCGAACTCGCGATCGATTAACTCGTTTATCGGCTTGAGCTCAACAATTTTTATTTTTTTATTGTATGATTGATAAATATATGAGCATGTTTGGCTCGAAAAAGGGTATGCTCGAATGGCTCGGCTCGACTTGACTCGAAAAATTGAATCGAGTTTTTGAACGAGCCGAGTCGAACATTGGTGTTATAAAGCTCGGCTCGATAAGTTAAACGAGTTCTATTTTGTATTCGAGATCGACTCGAGCTCGAGAATAATTAAGCTCGGGCTCGAGCTAGAGTAGCTCGTTAAAAGCTCGAGCTCGTTTACACCCCTAGTCTCACGTTTGGCACGACTAGGCCTACACAGTAGCTGAGTGGGACAAAAATGCTTTCTCCCCCACCAAATGACAATTTTATCCTCAACCAGGAATAAAGCTGGGGCCTTTGGGCTCTTCTTCATAAGTCACCTGTTTGGGTCCCTCCAAGACCACTACAGATTTTCCTGGTTGTTCGCATTCGCATTGGATTAGTCGAGGTGCGTGCAAGCTGTCCTGGACACTCAGGGTTATCAAAAAAAAATATTGGAGATGGGACAAGATGGTAAATTATTTAACCACCCATATCAAATTACAACCGTAAAACCTTCCAGAATTCTTTCACTCGCGTACCTCACTCTCGCAGTCCTGTCTAGTCCTGCCTGTGTACCAAATGTTTAATCATTTCTAAATTAACTGAAAGCATGATATGCTAATATTCGAACTATGTGCAGAAGTAAATGCAAATACTCGGGGCTCGATGAAGCTTCTGCTCAATCACTTACCATGGAAGGTGCTCACGTGGTCAACGGCTTGGAGTATAAGATGTCCTGCAGCTCGTCGAAGGTACATACGATCTACGCTCCCATATGCAAATCTCAAAAAAAGACTTGGTTAGTTTTGTTTATTTAATTCCACAATGTCTGTTTGCACACCATGGATTCTCGAAGAATCATTTTCGCAAATAAAAAATCCTCAAAAACGACACGAATAAAGTAAGCGATCTGTAGTAAATTACTCCCTCTGTCTCAAATAAGTGTCTACATTTCTATTTTAGTTTGTCTCAATGTAAATATCCACTTTCAGTAGTAAGTCCCTACTTTCCGATTCTATCCTTGATTATGAAACGGGGAAATTCAATACTCTATCTATTATTAAGGGTAAAATTGTCATTTGATTAATTAAAAAGTGTAATGCTTACATATTTCTAAAGCAAATGTGTTTTTTTTCATCGTGGA
Source organism: Arctium minus (assembly GCA_954870635.1). Lineage (NCBI taxonomy): Eukaryota > Viridiplantae > Streptophyta > Magnoliopsida > Asterales > Asteraceae > Arctium > Arctium minus. Next base: position 3,055,459 of record OX941092.1, on the reverse strand, counting down.
CATTTATTTTAGGACAGAGGGAGTATATCAAATCGTATATTGACAAGATTATCTATGGTAATATAGGAAAGTTCAGTTGCAAATGTGTTTTCCGTAGTGAACTAGGAGACAAAGGAGAGTACGACACGTGTCTCCAATTGTTAATTGTTACCATTCATCATGAATAAAGAACGTGAATTTTTTACATCATTCACGATGAATGTTACACAATCATGATGGGTGTTAATACGATTCATAATGAATTTCCTGTGAATACCTGGGGCACGTTGCACAACTCCTTTGTCCACCGGTTCACAACGGAACTTAAGTTTGCATTTGAACCTACCCTTGGTAATAGAATCATAAAGATATGAACTATGAATCTTGACAACTATAATTCGGATACGAATTTATCTGATTTCTAATCAGTCTCATGATGGCAGATCTCCTATGTTCTTGATACAGAAGACTTCTTCTTCCGCGAAAGAAGAAAAAGAAGAAAGCTCTCGGGAGGCCGATCATCATCTTCCCTTAACCAAACAAACGTAGAACGGTATCACAGATTCTTAGCAGCCTCGATAGCGAAACATTAGTCAAGGTACATCTTATTATATATAGATCCATTACATATTCATTAATGAATCATGTCCTCAAAAACGACTGAAAAGCATGTTGTTTTGCTTTTTTTTTTTTGTAGAATCTTAGTTGCTTAAATTAGAAAACTGCTAGTCGAGGTTCTCGTGAAAGTCTCGTGAGTTTGACGGCAGAGGAGATAAACGGATTTGCGTAATGTAAACAAGTGTCTTATGAAAAATCTTTATATAAACAAATGTTGATATGAGAGCCATGAGTTCCGTAAATAGGCTGGCTCGGAGGTTTCGTGTTTACAGTAGAGGTTCGATCTAATTTACTTGTTTTATGAACACCCTTTTCGTTCTTGTAACATCTTTGGTAGCGTTTTTTTGTTCGCTAGTTTACTATTTTAAAGGTAAAGAGACGGTTTCCGACAACATAATAGAGAAGCCATTGTGAATCTTGGAACTTTTGTTGCATTCGATATTGTTATGTATATTCTTACGTATATACAGGTTTGATGATGACGGGTTTTCCGACCGTTTCGGGCACTTTTTTTTGTTTATTCATAATGAATAAGATTTTGTTACTTGTAAATGCACATTGGTTCATGGAGTTGGCTCAAGATTCATGGTTTGCATTATTTGAAGTGTTTTTTCCCATCTTATATTATAAATGGAGAAACATAACCTCCCCAACACCCATTAAATATATTTTAAAATAAGTGCTTATATTTCTGTTTAAGTTAAAACAAGTGTGTCTATTTTTAAAAATAAGAGTAAGGAGGTGTTTACTTGGGACTTAATGAGCCTATTGACAAAATGGCTTATTCGCACAGACGTTTGAGGGTGTTTACTTGTGGTTTAATGGCTTATTTCCGCAGACAAAAACAGTTTTATTCACTAAGAAGGTAAGGGGTATGTTGTCCCATTAAGCCCAAAATTTGACCATTTTACCCTTCAAATAAAAGAATGCATCTGATAACCCTAGCCTCCATCATATCTCCCACTTCTCCTATCCTTGCAATTCTCATTCAACGACTTGAGCCTTCACCACTGATACTCTCTTCTCCGGCGACACTGCTTCTGTCTCGGGCAAGGAGCTGAGCCTCGACACTGCTTACAGGTATGTTGTTTTTCACTTGATCCCTCTCGACCAGCGACCAGGCTAGAAGCGAGGAACTGTTTTTTTTTGTTTTTTTTGTTTTCGCCGGCAGCCTGCACCTCCTCCGGTGATTTTTGGTTTTCCTAGTTTGATAAAAAGAAATAGCTTTTTGTTAGGTGATTTTTGGTTTTCCAATTGATTTTGATTCTGTGTTTGTATTGATTTTGATTTGATTTGTTTCTGTGTTTGTATTTGTGTTGATTTTGATTTGATTCGATTATGTGATTGTATTGGTTTTTTTGGTATGAACATGTTCAAGAAAAGGTAAACAACACATTTTTGTTTGAGGGGTAGATTAGTCATTTTTGTTATTTTGATTAAGGTAAAAAAGTAAACACCACCATATTTTTACTTATACAGACAAATTTATTCATACAGGACTTAATCAAAAATTTGGTAAACAACCCCTGAGCTTTTTTATTTTATCATTAATTAAAGATGACCAAAAATCGGTCTAAGGTCGGGCCAGGCCTAAATTGGTCATTTCAAAATTGGGCTGGCCGGTCCTAACCAAACAAAAAATCTTAGGATTGATTTAGGCCTGGTAACTGGTTGCGGTCCTGCCGTGTGGGTCCCAGATCCTGTCTCGGGCGTGACCTAGTTTTTAAAAGAAATATTCTTTTTTAAAGCTTTTGCATAGAATTGTAGATTTGGGATCACGTGAGACCAAACTGTTTTCGTGACACCTGTGAGAGCATGTTTTTACATTTGAAACTTCACAGCAAAATACTGAAAATGTACGAATTTTTTTACCTTCACAGTGTTTTGCTATGAAGTTTCAAATGAAAATTTGTGGTCTCACGGATGTTACGAAAACATGCTGGTCTCACGTGAACCCAACCCTAGAATTGTATTCAATAAGCATTAAAACATACTTTAAATAATGCTTTAACTTGAAAAGACCTTGAAAAACTTGAAAATTTTGTATTGTATTAATAAGTACTTCAAAAATATTGAAATTTGGTTTACATACGTAACTGGTTGCGGGTCATGTTGGACCTTAAATTCCGTAAAATTTGTAATCGGTTTTGAACCATCGGGCTATAACTAGTCCCTACTAGTCACGGTTTGTCCCTCGTCCCTGCTTCTTTGATAGAAATAGGAAATGAAATTCACCTAACGTCAAAATCATATACGAAATGGTGTTGAGATGGAGTGAAACTGTGAGAAAATTTGGATTTCGTGTTGGTTGAAGATGCTCTCAAACCAAACTTATTGATTTGCCGACATTTAATGGTTTTAATCAGTCAAATCGAACCGTTTACATCACAGGAAAGTGATTTAGGTATATATATACTTCCTTCGTCTAAAAAATAAATGTCTACATTACTATTTTAGTTTGTCCTAAATTAAGTGTCCATTTCCAAAAGTAAATGTCTCATTTACCATTCTACCCTTAATTATGAGATGTAGAAATTTTCTCTCTAAAATCAAGGGTAAAATTATCTTTCTATTAATTAAAAAATGTAATAATTAAACATTACTAAAACTATATACTTTTTTCATTGTGAACATTGTTTTTTGGGGATAAATGGAATATATTTTTGTCGATAGACGTCACTATTCAATATGAATACAAATGTTCCAAGTCTTTTGACCCCGTCGATTGAGACCAAAACTATTTTGCATCACCAATTTTCAAACGTCTTTATCTTTGACATTTATGATATTTTTCTGAAAAGTAGTACCTTCTAGTCATTATATACGTGTTTTATTACGTGTACTTTTTTGTAAGACTCTTTGATTAAATTATAACTTTCTAAAGTCATAATATTACACGGAAACATCTTATGTTAGAACCTTGTTTGCTTTATGCATGGGGAAATAGTTAACCGATCGGTCTTGATAGAAGACCAATAGTCGGAGTTCCATCCTCCAAAAGTCAACCAAAAGGAACAGGTTTCCTGCTCATAACGCGGTCGGACTAATCCCTTAATGGTTAGGTTCCAATGAGAAGTTGAGTTAATGGTGAGAAACGTGAGAAGTGGTTATTGCTCGTTGGATGAGAAATGGACACACACTAGGATGAGATGCACCAGATCAATTCTCTTCTAAGCCGCAATTCATAAGAGGATTTGAGATTAAAAGAGATCAACGATTCAACTCCACTTCTCACAGTTCTTACCGTTAACTCAACTTCTCACATAATCCTTTTGCCGATCCACTAATTAGTCTCTTTATTTTTCTTATTATGTATTAGTTCATCTTTGTTTTATATATTAATTTTGAGTAAATTACATTTTTAGTCCTTGTGGCTTGTTAAAAATTACAAATTTCGTTCTTGTGATTTTGAAATTTCAGTTTTCATCCTTATGGTTTTATTATGTATTAGTTCATCTTTCTTTTATCTATTGGAGTCTTTATTTATATATATATTAGATATTCAAAAGTTTGTTCTTCATTTTGAAGAAATTTTAAAGAATCTGTTAATGATACTTTAATACATTTTAAATAAAGTTTCTAAAATAATACAATATTTTAAATTATTGCCGCTAAAATATTCTTCAAAATAATAATATTTTGATATTAAAAATAAACACATGCCACAATAAAATATAAAATAAAAACAAAAATTGGGTGGTGCCTCAAATATATTCCTTGCTCTGGCCACCTGCAGTTTTCACATGTGCACTTCCGCCCTCCTATAATTCCACACTTCTTAATTTATTATATTTCCTAAAATAACCTTTTTAAAAAAATATTTAATGCATCTAAATTTATATTGACTTTTTTCTTATAATGTTTTTGACTCATTTTTCGTAAAATATTTTTGACTTATAATATATTTATTTTTAATGGGTAAAAATATTAGCTAAAAACATAGAGAAAATCGTTTTATGTAAGTTAACTATTGATTGAAAATATATCTTTGACATGATAAATTAGTTATTTTCTGTTTGTTAGCAGTTTAACGAGTTAAAAATGGATTTAAAATTTATTTGGTCAACAATGATTTAAAGACACGTCATTATTTTATTTAATAAAAATTCATTTGATTCATCTTTTTATTATCTCTCCTCAATAAATGGATGATGTGGCTTTATGAGATTGTTGGACGGGAAATTTTGAGACAACTGATTTTTATCAATTTGGTTGGTTTTTCATTAAGTTTTTATATGAGTAAATTGTCTATGTGAATTAATCTGTTAATATCGGGTTTTTTTAATGGGAGGGGCAGGTTATAAAAACTTAGCATTCTGCATAAAATTCCCCTAGAAACTTACTAAATAAACCACTTTCAATATTATTAAGCCACTACCAACAGTCATATGTAATTGACTGAATAAGTTATGAATCTCATTAAACTCATTAAGCTACTAACAAATATGTCCTTACTTAAATAACAATCATGAATTAGTGGGCATTGTTTTTACATAATATCATCAACTCTTGTTACGAGAGTTCTAATTTTTAAAAGGAAAAAGTTTTTGTCTGATTTAAACATATTAACTCGTATTTTAATCTTGTGGGTTAGTTCAATAGACAATAAAACTTGAATTTTTGGGGTCATCCTGAAAGGTCACCATTTCGAATCCTGCAAAAGCATCAAGGATTTTCTTATCTAATCTTTAGGGGCTGTTTGGTTGATGGAATTTGAAAGAATTGGAATCATCAATTATATTAGCCAAATTCCGAGCCCATGTTTGGTTCACGGAATGAAAGCAATGGAAATATGGAATCCTTCCAATTCCATTGAATTCTACAATTTAAGGAATTTATCACTCCTTGGCTAAAGTGAAGGAATTGAATTTCTACTAACCAAACGTGTGGTCAAATTTCATTCCAATTCCATCAAATTCCATTCCGTGAACCAAACGCCCCCTTAGAGTCCTTAGGATTAGTTGAGGTACGCATAAACTGATCCAGACACACATAATTATAAAAATAAAACTCGTACTTTGTGTGAACTTAAGTGACAAAACATAAAATATAAAAATTAAAATAATAATAATAATAAAAAAAATAAAAATATGTATTGGGTATCTTGGAAAAGTCAATTTGAAATCTAGTAAACCATGAAGCGTGATTGGTAAAATAAGGTAAACTTGAATTAGATCCATTGAATTTAGTTTTTCAAAAATTAATTAATATTTTTATATTCATTATTTAAATATTAAAAATGCATTAAAAATAATGGAAAGTGGAACCACCCTGGCATGGTCTGGTCTTATTATGTGTATTATTCAAATTCTCCATATTTGAAAAATCAGAGAATAAATGCTTCATACCAACGATATTAATTCTAATATTATTAGTTTTTAATTTTGTTTGATAAGTTATTTTAGGAAACATTTTAAATATTAATTATAATATTATTAATTTTAATTTTGTTTGATACGTTTTTTTTTGAACATTTTAAATAGTGATTATAATATTATTAATTTTAATTTTGTTTGATATGTTTTCTTAAGAAACATTTTAGATATCTATACTATATTATAAAAACGGTATAAAAAACTCTTAATTATAACATTTTAAGCACAAATTACAATTAATTAAAGTCAATTACTTAATTTACAATTTCTTAATGCTTTGGTACAACATTTCCAAGCACAGTATCTCACATAATCATCTATTTATGGAATGGATACTCATTTATTAATATAACTATTTGTTTTTTTGGTGGATGATTTTATAAAATAGATTTTATATTAGCATAATCTATTTTAAATGTATCTATTTGTGGAATGGATACTCATTTATTAATATAACTATTTATTTTTTTGGTGGAGGATTTTATAAAATAGATTTTATATTTTATAAAATCTTTTTACATAATAAGATGTAATATAAACTCTTTTTTCTTCCGTGTTTTTTTTGCTAATATAAAATCTTATTTTATTTTATAAAATCTACACGTATTTTATATTAGCATAATATAAAATCTACACGTATTTTTTTTCACGAGCATTAAAAGAAGAAAAAAGAAGGTTGATATAAATTAAAAATAAAAAATAACGAGATACACTAATAAATTATCATATTCTTTAAAATAAAAATATTCCGCAATATTTTCCAAATTAACCAAGTGTAAACGTATTTTATATTAGCATAATATAAAATCTACACGTATTTTTTTTGATAATATAAAATCTACACGTATTTTTTTTTCACAAGCATTAAAAGAAGAAAAAAGAAGGTTGATATGAATTAAAAATAAAAAATAACGAGATACACTAATAAATTATCGTATTCTTTAAAATAAAAATATTCTGCAATACTTTCCAAATTAACCAAATGTAAAGAAAATAAAATAGAAACGATGTAGATATAAAAATATTCTTCCATATTTTTAATATATTTACATTTAAATGTAAAATCGAAAATGAAAATAAAATATTTTAAAATATTCTCTACATTCACTATAAATATATATAGTTTCTCTATGTATCATCTGAGTACAAGAAGAAGACGAACGGTCGGGTGTCAATGGCGGAACCTGCAACTGAACAAAAGATATTTCACTATATTTTTGTTTATTTGAAAAACTACTTTTTTATATTTTATTTTATTTATTGAGAATTTATTTATATTTTTCAAAACCCACAATCATATTTTTCGAAGTAGGGAAATAAGATATATATACATATTTTTATTTTTATCGATTAATACTATGAGGTCTTGAAGTCAATAGTCAGATAAATATGTTGTGAGACATGTCGTTTGAGTTTTAAATAATATAATACAAAACTATTACCAATATTGCACAAACTCATAACAACAAACGATTACGAATATATGCAAGTTAACCACTTATGAAAATACATTCGTTTTTCACACTGTATTTCATTAACTGTTAACAGAGAAATTACGTTTCATTTTAACTCGGTTCAATATTCCAACAAAAAATTTATCCTCCCGTGCAATGCACGGGCCCAACACTAGTTTTTATTAAATTATATACCAAGTTTAGTATCATATTTAAAATGGACAAGATATCATTTCATAGTTATATCAAAATGATATACTCCCTCCGTCCCAAATAAAATGTCCACATTACTATTTTAGTTTGTCCCAAAATAAATGTCCACTTTCAAAAGTAAGTTTTCAATTTCCCATTTTACCCTTAATTATGAGGTGGATAAAATTTCTCTCTCTATTATCAAGGGTAAAAGTGTTATTTGGTTATTTAAAAAACGTAACAATTGCACATTCCTAAAATTGCGTGTCATTTTCATTGTGAACATTTATTTTGGGACTAAGGGAATATATTAGAGAATACAATATATAAATTTATGTTCTGGAATATAGTAAATTACGTGTTTCGTGATGTTTTAAATTTTAACGGTCCTTTTCCTTTTTTTAAAAAATTTAAGTGAATGCGTTTTTGTGGTTGCTTTTTAATAAATTATATCATTATGGTTGCATTTTTTTTAACGAGGCAGGTCCTTGTAGTTTCAGTTTTTTAACGAATTTGGTCTCTAAATAAATAAATAACTTAGGTACCTATTCTTACATTAAGGACCTATCTCATTGTAAAAATGCAACCACAAAGATTGTTAAAAGATATAACCACATAGACAAAACATGTAATTTACTCAGGGTTCAAATCCAGGCGCTGCCAAAACTCTTGTGGCCATGGAGGTTCACCTGCGATGCCTCAAGGCCATTTGTGGTCGCCCGGGGATTAGTCGGTGCGCATAAGCTGGACCGGAAACCCACGATTATAAAAAAAATTTACTCTATTTTAATTCTTAATACATTAATGTTGACATGTTTATCCGATAATTGCTTACTGGGTTACAAACGCTTATCATCAATCCATTTTAATGGTTAAGAATGTTACCCATAAGGTAAGTGAGAGTGATAACCTTTGCCGATAAGCATTTGATAAATATGTCACTAAATATCCACATTTCTATTTTTATTTGTCTCAAAATAAGTATCCATTTTCTCATTTTACTTTTAATTATGAAATTGATAAAGTCTCTTTTGTAGGGGTGCTCAAAAAACCGACCAACCCGATCAACCCGAAAAAAATCAATCCGAGATAACTCAACATATAATCGATACAAATTAGGATAACCTGAATCTATTGGGTTGATATTGGGTTAGACTCAAAGTAACCCGACCGACCCGATAACCCGATAAACGTTTTAGCGATTTCTCTAAAATTATTTATATTTCCCTTTAATATGTATAAGTTACCAAAAACAATCGGCAATAACGAGCAATATAACTCATAAGATGACATTATTGGAAAGTTATATGTATTACCTAAATATTTGATGAACTCGTATATGAATGATGGATCGTATTTCAAAAAAAAATTCTTTATTTTTATGTTTTCAATATTGTTTTTACTTTGTTTAAACACAACCTGACCAACCCGACCGGGTTGTGTTGGGTTACACTTTTGTTTGGGTTGGGTTAGGTTGAAAATTCTCAAAGAGTCAACATTGGGTTGGGTTGTTGAAATGACTTCAATTCAATCAACCCAACCCGTGAGCATCCCTACTCTCTTGCTATTATCAAGGATAAAAATAGTAATTCAGTTATTTAAAAAATCTAATAATTACACATTTTATAAAAACTGTATACCATTTTTATTGAGACATTTATTTTAAGACAGAACAAATATTTAATTTTGTTTCAATTATTTTAAGAATACTTTAGAAGTTCAAAATATGATAGCGTTCATTCAAACATATTTATTTATTTATAATAAATTTGAAGACGAAATAACAAATAATGTAGCAGCAGAAAAAAGGCACGTGGTAACATGCATTTGTATGTTCAATCATACATATTCATTGTCACCCACCCTCCTAGAACCTTCCTACCTTTGAATTTTCATTTTTTTCAAATTCCACCCCTCTTCTTTCCTCTTTTTTCATATCACTCCCTCCAACTTTCCTCCTTTTTCCACTTCACACCTTCCGCGTTCCAAACAAAAACGCGTTTCTAACGTCTCTCCACATATATATACCCTCCTCATCTTCCTCCATTTTCTCAGAAAAAAACACAACACAACTCCAAATTCATCTGAATCTCCACCGCCATTTTTGATCGGAAAAGCTGCTGTGAACCTCCGCCACCGTGTTTGATCGGAAAAGCTTCTGTCAGTCTCCGGCACCATTTTTGATCGGAAAAGCTTCTGTCAGTCTCCGCCACAAATTTTGATCGGAAAAGCTTCTGTCAATCTCCGCCGCCATATTTGATCGGAGAAGCTTCTGACCGTGTTTAATCGGAAAAGCTTCTGTCAATCTCCGCCACTGGTTTTGATCGGAAAAGCTTCTGTCAATCTCGGCTGCCATTTTTGATCCGAAAAGCTTCTGTCAGTCTCCGTCACCATTTTTGATCGGAGAAGCTTCTGACTGTTTTTAATCGGAAAAGCTTCTGTCAATCTCGGCCACTGTTTTTGATCGGAGAACCTTCTGTGCATCTCGGCCTCCATTTTTGATCGGGGAAGCTTTTATCCATCTCGGTCACAATTTTTGATCAGAGAAGCTTCTGAGAATCTCGGATTCCGCCATTTTTGATCGGAGAAGCTTCAGTGATATGCTTCCATTCCAATCTCTAGCTTTTCTGTTGATCGTTCCTCTGTTTCTTCTCTCAACCGATGCGATTCGTTCACTTCCTGAAACACCAATCGATTACGCTTCAAACATCGAACTCCATGCGAGTAAAACCTTACGATACATCGAAGCAGCAGAGTACAGAAACGGCGAAAAATGCGGAGAGTTAGGTACAATCCATATAGCAATGACTCTAGATCTCAAATACTTCAGAGGCTCCATAGCAGCTGTTCATTCTATTCTCAAACACACTTCATGTCCAGAAAACATTTACTTCCATTTCATCGCATCGAAATCTAAGATTCCGAAACCAGAAGATCTAAAAACGATCATCAAAACCGTATTTCCATCTCTCGAGTTCATCGTTTACGGTTTCGATGACGATCTGGTTAAGAATCTGATCTCGAATTCGATCCGTGAAGCACTCGAAGATCCATTAAACTACGCTAGAACATACTTAGCAGACATAATCGATGCGAGTGTTTCACGAGTGATTTATCTCGATTCCGATATCATCGTCGTTGACGATATACAAAAACTTTGGTCTATTTCGTTACGTGAATCAACCGCCATTGGAGCTCCAGTTTATTGTCACGCAAATTTCACAAAATATTTCAACAATAACTTCTGGAACAATCCTGATCATTCTAGAGTCTTCGAAGGAAAAAAAGCTTGTTATTTCAACACAGGAGTAATGGTGATGGATTTGGTGAAATGGAGAAAAGAAGATTACAGGAATAGAATTGAGAAATGGATGAAGATTCAAAAGGAGGAAAGGATTTACGAATTAGGTTCACTTCCGCCATTTTTGTTGGTTTTTGGTGGTGAAGTTACGCCGATCGATCATCGATGGAACCAGCATGGGCTCGGTGGGAACAATGTGGTTCATAGTTGCAGGTCATTGCACCCTGGTCCGATTAGTTTGTTGCATTGGAGTGGAAAAGGGAAGCCATGGGTGCGATTAGATGGAGGTGAGCCATGTCCAGTTGATTATCTATGGGAACCTTATGATCTGTTTAGACATTCTAGAGATCAGTTGAGATGATGATGATGAAGGCAAAAGGGTATGTGTTTTTGCCTATTTTGTGATTTGATTTATTCTTTTTTTTTTTGTATATTTTATGTTGTTTCTATTTTGATTCTTTTGTATATCTATACATGAATATGAGAAATAAAAGCAATTTTTGTGGTACCATAAACAAGTTGTATGATGTTCGCATTTGGTTGGACTTGGTACCGTATCAAGTCGTTTTCTTCAATATTGTGTACCAACCGGTTATAATTGATATACAAAATCATGTACTGTGAACCTGGTAATCCCTTAATTGGTACCAATTTTTTTCGGTTGGTACATGTTTTATATCAACTTCAAGTTACATATACAAGATTTCTCCATTTTGTTTAAATCTTAAGAGACATTTTGAGTTTTCAAATAATACATATGATATATAAGGGTTTCTACATGTAAAGAATAGAATTTTCAAATGTTCAAACAAATTAAAATAAAGTTACAATGTTTATTGTTCAGTACATAAAAGTAATAAAAATTTAAATAAGTCGGTACCATGATGGTCCTGTGATACACATGTACACAGCTTCCTGTACTGTTTACTAACTTTGCATAGTTGGTACAGTAATACCAACCAAGTGTAATTGATACCAATTTAATTGGTATGGTTTGTATAAATTTTGGCTGGATTGGTTTGGTACACCCTATACGACTTTGTCGTAGACAAATGAAGTTTTAATTTAACACGAGAAGTTCTGTAATTTACCAATTTTATCCACATCCTAACTTTTGTTACTGTTTCGATAGAACAAAAAAAAAAGCATTATGCCAATCTAATGTCGTGTCAAACAGGGGACAACAATTTTTTTATTCTGCTCGGTTTGTTATGTTATGCAGAGTCTAATGTTGCGCCAAATGTTCAAAAACATATTTTTTGTTCTATCCCGTTTGGTATGCACATCCTAATGTCACGCCAAATATTCAAAACAATTTTTTTTTTCCTGTACCAGTCTAGTGTCGTGCCAAACGTGGGACAATAAAATTATGTTATGTTCCGTCCTGTCCCACATACCAAATGCATACGTAATGATATATACTTAAGAAAGTAATATTCTACTCATATATAATCTATAAGGTTCTCTACAAGTTATTCCTTGAGTACCAAAGATTAACTCAAAAGTTCAATGTAAAAACAAATAATATAACATTATCTTACCATTTGATCATCAAAAGAAACCAACTGCACAACTCAGATACAATTTGTTCTCCAATCCTCTTAATTGATGACCTAATAGCATACACCTGTCAAAAATTAACTAAATATGTGAAAAAGAGAGAAAAACAGATATGCTAAAAAAATGAAAAACCAAATATGAGTGAACAACAACAATAAAACTAGAATGAGAGACAAATATGCTAAAAAAGTTTTTTTTTTTTTTTTGGTAACCGTGGGTATTCGGGTCAGCTTACGCGCACCAAATAATCCCCCGCGACCACGATGACATAGAGTCATCGCCCATCGCGAAGGGTTTTGGCGGTGCCCGGATTCGAACTCGTAGAAGATAAGATTTTCCACTACATGTCTACATCCGCTGACCCTTAACGAGAACGCCACAACTCAAGTGGTTAAATCAAAGGGGAAATAAATAAGAAAAAAAATGTATACGAACCAGAAAAGTAGCTTCGCGAGATAATCCCGAGTTTCAGAGAAGTTCACATCGTCGTTTTGGTAGTATTCTTGGACTACTTTTGAATCCCCCATTAAACCAGAAGCAAAGTCTTCCTTAAATACCCTTCTTGAAGTACAATATACAAGTTGTTGTAGAACTTCTTTTACCTCTGAAGATGATGGTTTTGATAGTTCATTAACCTATTCGAAACAAGATCTACAAATGAGTAACCCAACTCAAGAAGAATGATAAAAAGTATGAAAACCGAGTTATGATGATTACCATATTAGAATCCAGTGATCGCAAGTACTTCAATAGATCGTTGTTACTTTCTTTTGCATATTTGATTTGCGTGGTTTCCTGATTTTGCTTTTGAGTATGCAGTTCCTGGGGGAAGGGATAACAAGTAATCAACAAAATGTGTGATTTCAAGCTTCATGATGCATACATCCATGGAGTTGCACTCATATTAGAGCCCTAGATCGGCTAGACTTGGACCATTTCTACTCAAATCAAACGGGATTTCATATATTCTAACATGGTATTAGAGCCAAGGGATATCGATCTAGGGACTCGGGGAAATCTCTACTCGCCTAGCCCCCTTTCGACACTCTGTGGGGCAATCTGTGCTCGTGTAGCATCCATTGGAAGGCACGTGTTAAAGTCTCAAATCGGCTAGACTTGGACCATTTCTCCTCGAATCTAGCGGGATTTCACATATTCTTACATGGTATCAGAGCCAAGGTCTGTCACTCTAGAGACTCGACACTCTGGGGCAATCCATGACTGTCTAGCCTCTGCTGGAGGGGGCGTGTTAAAGTCTTAAATCGGCTAAACTTAGACAATTTCTCCTCAATATATGGTAGAACCTCCCTTTCTCTCCTAGGGCTCTTTTAGAGAGTAATCTAACCGGGTTTCACATGTTCTTACAACTCACACACACATACAGAAGTTGGAAGAATTGGCCATTCCTGAATCATTCCTTCTTCAGTAAATTATTACCTCCAAGATAAAATTGGGGAGTTAACCACAAGGGTTGTGGCGCACTGGTTAAGGCCCTGGAGGATGTGGTGGAATATCCCATTTGCCCAAGGTTCGAATCCAGGCATACACAACAATTGTGGCCACTGAGGTTTAATCAGGACTTGATGTCTTACCGTCATAGTTTGTCAAGGGATTAGTCTAGGCATAGCCTAGGACACCCTCCCCCCCCCCCCTCAAAAAAAAAAATGGGGAGTCATTGAATCCATATGGTTATTAATCAGATCCTATCATTCTAATGAACAAATCGAGTAACAAAAGAATTTCTACAAAATATGAACACATATTTTAGCTTAAGAACCAAAATAGAACTATGAACTATTAAGAAATTTAAAATTAATTTTGCAGGTAGTCAGTGCCTCACCTTCTTGGCTGTGGATAGATCTGATTCCAACTCTTGAATGTAATTCATAGCCTCAGGAGACAAATCATCTAAACAATTTTGGAAGTTAAATCTCTCTAATTCTTCAGAATGATTCTCCATCCTAACGCTATCATCATCATCACGCACACCCGCATTCTTCTCAATCTGATCCTCTATATTGTCATCACAATCACCTGAATTCAGCCTCGTTGGCATGTCGATTGAAGAGGTTTCAAAGTTCTTCATCAACATAATCCTGTACTCGGCGTTCCACAGAGTATACCTAAACAACACACACCAAATTAGTTACCATTACCAACTGATGATGACTGAAGCATACAAAATAATTGAATGAATTCAATGTGTAATTGAAGAAATAGAGGGAGAGCTCTTTTGAAATCTTGAGAATAAGTGCATCATGTGCTATTTCATATGATTTTTTTCATCTAATACAACATTTAGAATATTGATTGACATATATTTGTTTCACAATGTTATTAATTCACATGTATTTATTTCACAATGTGCAGAGATGATCTAGTATGTTAATGGTGGGGGATAGGCCCCCATTAAGTAATTTCCTGCCTGCACCGCACCAAAAAAAAAATACCTCGAAATCAAACAAAAAAATAGAAAAAAGTCCCTTGAAATTAAAAAAAAAACTTAAAAATCTTTCGAAATCATAAAAAAAAAAAAAAAAAAAAAACTTCAAAAAGTCCTCGAATAGATGGAATCAGGCTAAAAACACGTCGGACGACTTTGCAGCCCTTTAATCTGTCTTAAAGATTATTTGCCTCCGACAATCTGAACCTTTTTAGCCGATTTATGAAACAAAACTTAATCGAAAAAAAAATTCACATGGTGAACGGAATACATACAAAGCAAAAACGCATTGTAAAACAAATATATGCTCATCAATACATTAAATACTAACCTTGGATAAGAAAAAAATCATGTGAAACAATAGCTTAGCTAAAAGTCCATGAATTTTGGAGTTCTCAAATCTATATGTATACGGAGGATTGTTAAAATTACCCTGTGATTAATGAAGATGCCAATAACCGAACGAGAGGACGTTTAGAAACCCTAACCGTAACGGAGAATTCATCCGACGGGAGCAACCCTACCATAGCCGAAATCATCTGTTTCATGGAATCCATAACGAAATCAGAAACTCCTTTCGATATCACGGAAGTATCCAACGGCTCGATCTTCTTCAACATGTCGGCGATGACGGAGAATTCATAGTAGAATGAACCAGAATTTCGAGTCGAAACGACATCGTCAGATACGCCACCACCGCCGTCGACTCCGGAGATCCGACAGCTGACGGCAGTAGCAGGACCACGACGACGGCTATTGGCGGTGGAAAGGTAGGGAAGCAATTGACGAATGAAGAGGCGGTGAGAATTAGGATATGGAGGTGGTTTGTGGTGGTGGATTTGGTGGTCGGTGAGTCCGGAAAACAGTTGTGTTATGGAAGAAGCTGCCGCCATTGAAATGATCGGAAAATGGAGGTTATCGGAGACGATTTTCCGGTACGGCGGAGTTCTCGAGGGTTCTGCTCCGATAATTTCTGAACAACCAACTGAGATACTGTTTTGGTTTTCTTGTTGATCGATACTTTTTTTACGGATTCGCAATGTAGGAGTAAATTTCAATTTTGGTCCTTAAGGTTTAGTTAGAGTTTTAAAAGTGGGATTTGATTTTTGATGAGTTTATAAATTATCCTTATGGTTTGTTTTTTGTTTTGAAAATGGTCCCTGACAATAACGTCATTAAAATTTGTCTGTTGAATAAGGGGTATTTTGGTCTTTTTTTCTCTTACATATATATATATAGAGAGAGAGAGAGAGAGAGAGGGAGGTTCAAGAGAAAATCTCAAAAAAATGGAAAACTGAATAACACTCTGGTAGTCATTAATCTGAACGGAATGCACTTGTACATACAAGTAATTTATAACATGCACACGTGCATATATGCACAAGTGCATAATATGCACATGTGCATAAAAACAAAAAAACTAATTAATTACTTGTATGCACAAGTGCATACCGTCCAGATGGAAGACTGCTAGGGTGTTCCTCAGTTTTTTGTTTTTTTGAGGTTTTCCCCTGAACCTGACCATATATATATATATATATATATAGGGTCAAGTTCATTTGTTAACCATATTTTTGTGTTAACTTTATGAACCAATCCAAGCCATTGATCTTGGAAATCAACGGTTGAGATTGAATTTTTTTAAAAGCCTTATTAAATGTAGAATTGAAGAAAAATGGAGAATGAACCATAGTGATAAGGGTAT
This sequence comes from Arctium minus, assembly GCA_954870635.1. NCBI lineage: Eukaryota > Viridiplantae > Streptophyta > Magnoliopsida > Asterales > Asteraceae > Arctium > Arctium minus. The sequence goes on along the minus strand of OX941092.1, from coordinate 3,038,832 downwards.
TTTGGGAAAAAAATCAATGAAATATTATGACTTTATTATCTTTCAATTAATGTTTCTTCCAATTGAATTGTAACCCCTAATTGAATTTATTTTAAAAATTGTAATTTTGAACAAATAATGAGGTGCTCTTGTGTTTGTATTTTAGTGTTCACATATGTTTATCCGATGTTTCTTATGTCAACATACGCTATAATACATCATAACGTACAAGTTGATTTCAAGGGTTCATTAGTGTTCATGTTCATTATTTGAAAAAAAAATATGGTGCATACTAATGAACACATTCTTCTGAAAAAACCATGGTGTACATTGTGGTTCATTAGAGTTCATTCTTTTGAAAAAAACTATGGTGCACACGAATGAACGACTATAGAATTAGAGTTCATTCTTTTACGATTTAAGGAAAATAGCGGAAAATTTTCTGGAAAACAACAACTACACGATTTTATCAAACAAATGAACCGGAAAAACTATAATAATAATGATTTGATTTCAAATTTTTGATAAAAATGGACAAAATTCTACAATTGTAACCTACGATAAAACTATGGAAACTTAAATCTTGTAACTCCCCAATATAATTAATGAAAATTGGTTATTTAGAAAATGACTTTTGTACCCTTTTACATTAAATATCAAAATAAATTAAACATCACTTAATTTTGCAATTCTATTGGTTAGGCAAGGTTCATAAAGTTAACAAGAAATGCATGATTAACAAATGATCTTTGCTATATATATATATATATATATATATATATATAGATGTAGGTTATTATGCAACCCCTCTACATGATGCAACCCACGCAACCCCTTTATCCACCACACATTTTACTTTTACCTTTTTTTCATTTTTTTTAATTACATAAAATATGTGGTAGGTAGAGGGGTTGCACCATGTAAATGAGTTGCATTTGAACCACACCTTATATATATAAACCCCCCCCCTCCAAAAAAAAAAAAATCTAAATTATTATATTATATTATATCATAAGTTGGTATAAATGGGTGAGACGACTTTACCTAAATATAAGACATGGCCTATGTTTGATCCTTGTACCCCCCCCTCCCCGCGCGGCCGTTGACTTCAGCCGTTGCGTGAGCCAAAAAATGCCCCTCACATTATTGTCCTTGGAGGCAGGTTATGTGTGGGGCCGGTTGATTGCCGGTAATCAACTTTTTGCTGAATATTATATCATATCATATTATATTACATATAAAGAAAAAAGTTACAACAATATTAGCTGATAATTAGATACAATTTTGAGTCATTATATATAATAAGATACAATTAGTTATTATGAATCTAATTATTATATTTAAAGAAAAAATTACAACAATATTATACTGATAATACGTTACAATTATGTGTTATCATATTATATTAATATATTTATTATATATTATATACACATATGTACATACTGTACACATTGACATCCCTCCCAACAATGATGACCCCCTCCCCTCCCTAACCAAAACAAATCCCACAAACGAGTATCGAGCTCGAGTTCGAACATTGAAAAAATGTTCGAGCTCGAGCTCAACTGTAAGAAAGTTATTTGAGCTCGAGCTCGAGCCCAATACTAATTTTTCAATCCGAGTTCGAATAACCTGCAACTTGGCTCGTTAATACCCCTATGTGGGGTTTAGTCGATAGCAGTTGGAGGGGTTTAACTGACAATATCTCATAGACGGAGGAGGTGGAGGTTTAGTCGATAGCAGTTGGAGGGCTTAAATTGCCAATCTCTCATAGATGGAGGGGGTGTGGCTTTACGTTAGCCTTCATTGGATAACCAGGATAGCGTGATATATAAACTGCCAAGTCAGAATTAGGTCTCTGTTTTGTCCTCATTTTCATTCTCTGCGATCACCTTCATCTCTTTCTCTCCGGCCGATTACTTCGTTTTCCGTCTTCCGGCGTTGCTCAAAAAGTTGAAAAATGGCTTCATCGAGGCTCAATCGTTGGTTGAGGCCTGAGGTTTGTTGCTATCAATCTCTCTCTGTATTTTTTTCGGATTTTTTTTGTGTTTTTTAGTTTAATTTTGTACGTATGTTGATCTAACGAGTAAATCGGTATTATCGCGAGCGATGATGATTCGTGTTTGTGATTCTGATCCGGTAGATCTGTGTAATTTGATAGGTATATCCTTTGTTTGCTGCCGTCGGCGTCGCCGTCGGAATATGCGGGATGCAATTGGTTCGTAACCTCAGCAGCAATCCTGAAGTAAGGTAGTTTCTTCCTCTATAACTCGATTACCTTATGTGTAAGCTGTGTTTCTACTTTTGAGGATCGATTCGAAAAACGTGATTTGTTGTATGTAATACGATGGGGATACAAATGATTTCTCCATTTGTATGATCAGTTATTGCGCTTCGAGGTTTATGGTTTTGTTTCTAGATTTTTTGGTACAATTGATGAATAATTCACCAGTTTCGGGTGTATAGAGTTTAGGAAAGTGAAATTGTCTCTAAAGTCAAAATCACTGTGGAATCATAGCTAAATATGCACAAAGACAACAGAGCTCCTGAAGGTGAACAACTAACAAGTGGATTAAAGGCCTGCAAAGTGGTCTAATGTGTTTTAAGCCGAATTTCACGTTTTAGAGGGATTTTTTAAGTTTTTGGGTTGATTTTGAGTGATTTTTTTAGGTTTTTAGTTGATTTCAATGGATTTTTTCGGTTTTTTGTTTGATTTTGAGGGACTTTTTCGGTTTTTTGGTTGATTTCGAGATATTTTTTCCGTTCTTTGGTTGATGTTCCTTGTATTTTTTAATATCCGGAGCATCCCTTAAAATTTAACTGGTGCATATTACATACCACTAACAATTCTACTTGCGAAAACTGGTTGAATGGATGTACGGACCCGCTTGGACCTTAATATCTCCTCCATAGGTTGAAGATATATGTTGTTAATAAATAAAAACATATTGAAAAGTTAGAAATTGTATAAGTAGTACACTTCAAGTTTCATCCAGTCAGGTATATTTTTACCATAATGTAAATCTACAAAATTACATCAACAACACATATATTGAGCTTACTTCATGAATCAAATTAATCTGACAATCAATGAACATTAACATAAAGATCAGATACACAAAAAATCAATTGGGCTGTTTACTAAAAGCTTAGCCGGTAATTACTTATCGGGTCATTTACCTTATCGTATTACGGTATGAACATGACAAGGACCGAGAATATCATCCGGTAAGCGATGGGAAGGACCGAGAGTCCTACCCGGTAAGCGAGGGTGACGACTTTTACCTTGGTTAGCGCTTACGAGGTAACTTGTTGCATACAATCTAGTTTTGATGTACTAGTATTTTACCTGGTAACGTAAATGAGAGTGTTGGGTCTTACTGGTAAGCGCTCACTGGGTAAGCATTCGACCATTTGGGTAAATGGCACTTAGGTTATTGGTCATTAAAGACCAACATTCAATTAACACCATCGAAGAGAAGGCGAAATAGGTGTAGAGATGAGCGAGTGAATAAACCTACAACCTACTTGAGGCGAAGCCAAGAGGTAGTACTTGCCATTGTGATATGCTCTTTGCTTTTTTCAAGCTTTTAATTTCTATGGGATTTTGCTTCAATTCTAAATGAACCATCTATGCTAATTTGAACCCCCATCTACATTCCAATTCATCTTGATGTGAAAGCTTTCAGATTTTTTGGTTTGCATATTGTTGGATTTTTCATGATAACCAAATGCTAATATGCTATGTTCCTTGTTAATTCCATCACTTAAACCGTGAACCACCTTAAAGCCAATTCAGAGCTAAATTCAGCCCAACCGGTAAAGTTGATCACCTGTTCAAGTCCCTTTAGGGTCGCCGGAGGTTTTGTAGGCTGTAAATTTCAGGACCTAGGCCCGGGATTTTCGTCTGGATCAAAGGATCACAAAGTCGTCCGATGTCTTTTTAATCAAATACCACTGTTTCGAGGGATTTTTTGAAGTTTTTTGGTTGGCTTCGAGGGACTTTTCGTTTTTTTGGTTGATTTCGAGAGACTTTTCAGTTTTTGTTTCACGTTTCTTGTATTGTCTAATATCTCCCTCAACATTTAGGGGTTGTTTGTTTAAAAAAAAAACTCTTAATACACCTGAAGTCTCAATCGGTCAGACGTTTTTATGTTCAGACCGTTTGTGTTTTTCAGACTTCAGAGGCTCTTAAATCTAAAATACGTCTGATATTAGAAGAGGTAACCTAATGTCTTATAACCTTTTAAAGCACTACCTCGTATTAATCAGAAGTGAAGTAAGACTTCAGACCTCTTAAAAAACAAACGCCGCCTTAGTGTGTCGGTGTGTGCACCTTTCATACCAAAAAAATTTCTACTTGCTAAAATCGATTGAACGGGTGCACAAGATCCACTGGGGCCTTCGCAGGTCCGCCCCTGTTGCTTCCCGTTAGTAACTGGTTCGAGTCCCCTCAGGGGTTACTAAGGTTTTCCAAGTTGTTTCAGGACCCCATAGGATCAGTAGATATTTGCTCAAGCTGAAACGAACATCCATGGTTATAATTCTTTTTTTTTTCTCCCAGATACAAATGGGTAGTTGTCGACATACTTATTTTGTTTCATATGTATAGAGTGAACAAGGAAAATAGAGCTGCCGGTGTGCTGGATAACTTTGCTGAAGGCGAAAAGTACGCCGAGCATTCGTTAAGGAAATTCGTTCGCAACAAGGATCCCGAGATCATGCCATCCATCAATTCCTTCTTTGCCGACCCGAAATAAACACTTATTTCGGGTGTCGAACAAAAACCAGTTGGTTCGAGATTGCCGTTGTAAGATAGAAGCCTGTGCAAATTCTTGAAGCCATATTTGTGTTTGGAAAATAAAAACATATGATTGTTGAAAGCTGGCTCCGGTGTCGGATATACTGCGTTTGTTTGAATTAGTATGGTTTGGTTTTGTTTCACAGGCCGATTCTTGAACTGTTTTGTGGTGATTTTTAGTCGAGTCGAGTTACAAGTTATTCGAGTTCGACTTAAAAGAATCTCATTAGACTTGAGTTTGACTCGAGCTTGAATAGCTTTTTCACGGTAGGGATCGAGTTCGAACTCGAATGTTTTTTCATATTCGAGCTCGACCTCAATAATTTTTATACTTTGGTAATATTATTTATGAACATATGAACGTGTTTGACTAAAAAAATGTATGTTCAAATGGCTCAACTCGGTTTGAGTCAACTCGAAAACTTAATCGAGACTTTTAGCGAACCAGAGTCTAATATTGGTATTATGGAACTCGACTCGTTAATCTTTTCAAACTGGTCATCTCGGACCAACATTTTCACTATTTAGCGAACTTTTTTCAATTGACTAAAATAGCCAAGGTTTCGGTAAGTATCATTTTCGCAACTTGTAATGTATTTCTTGTTTCTTTTTGAATTTAAATATTATTCTGGTGGGGTTGGCTTGCGAAATTGACGTGGCAGATTGTGTAACATGTCCCTTTTGTTGTTTGCGAAATCTGCTGGCTTACAAAATGGCCTACTATAATCATATTTTATTAATAAAAGAATACATCTCATAAAATTTTGACGATTTTGATTCAAATATGAAAAAGTATGCTGTTTGCCTAACTGACCAATTTTGGTCGATTTCCTTTTTTTAATATTTTTGTTAATTATGTTTTTGAACAAGAAAATTAATTAATAAAATTCTATATTTTTCATAACGCTAATAATTTCATCTAAATAAATAACAAAAAAAATTATATTAACCGATTTATTTTATTAAAATTGAAAAATATCTCTAGTATATTATAAAGAGGCTTAAACGGTTGTTTAAAATACAGTTCTTGATAACAGTTGCCCTGGTTCTTAGGCCTGCTTACCCCCACGTACGCATCCTCTCCTCCCACGTCGTTTGCTTTGCTATACATATATATATATAGGGTGTGTTTCATTTGAAAACCAATCAATTCGTGGAAACTCTGCAAACCATTGTTTTAGGAAACAATATATATATTTATGGAAAACTATTATGATTCATTAATAATGATTGTGATATATATGGAAGATGATAAGATTCATTTATTATAATCATGATTTTAGATTAGGAAACTTAACAAAATGTTTCCTAAAATAGTGGTTTGCAAAGTTTCCACGAATTGATTGGTTTTCAAATGAAACGCACCCTATATATATATATATATATATATATATATATATATATATATATATATATATATATATATATATATATATATATATATATATATATATATATATAGTGCTAATGGCGATCCTCTCAACACTGAAATCGAACTCTGGTTTTCAAGGTACGTTCTTATTTAGGTTTCATCTTCTTTCTTAAGTTTCATCTTCTTCTTTCTGGTTTTCTGGTCCTTTCTATTTTATGCTTAGGGTTCTTTTGGGTGAGTTTTAATTTGGGGAAATTCACAACAGAAATGGAATTGGGTTTTCTACAAACATTTTTGGGTTTTTTGTGAAATTATTGGGTTTTCCATTTCAGTTGTGAAATTCACACGATTATACTTGAATTGGGTTTTTTGTGAAATTCACAACAGAAATGGAATTGGGTTTTCTACAAACATTTTTGGGTTTTTTGTGAAATTATTGGGTTTTCCATTTCAGTTGTGAAATTCCCACGATTATACTTGAATTGGGTTTTTTGTGAAATTCACAACAGAAATGGAATTGAGTTTTCTACAAAGATTTTTGGGTTTTTTGTGAAATTTTTGGGTTCTCCATTTCAGTTGTGAAATTCCTGACAAACAATAACAATCATAATCTGTTTCAACTCGATTCTGCAGTTGTTCATCTACACCAGAAAAAGAATGCAATTTTGTTAATTACGTATCCTCTTGCAGTAAGCTTCCTTTTTCATTTTCAGTTGGAATTTAAACCTTATTTTTCAGGCTTTCTCTGGAGAGAACAATGATAGGAAAATATTCAAATTTATTTTTGAATTATTTTTGTAGATGGTTTTCTTTGAAGGGGAAAAGCAGATGTACCTTATTGAATTGAATTTGGGTTGTATATGAATTTAGATGTATTGAACCTAGCACTATGATATGTTGCTGATGATCAATGACAGAAAACTGATACTAAAAATAATTGGTTTCAAAAGCTTCAAATCTACATGAATACATGATCAAGGTAAACGGATAAACTATGTTTAAGACAATCAATATTACAATATGTTTAAAAAAATGATTAAAATGATGCGTATCTTCAATTATTTTTCTTTGTTTTCTGTCGTCTCCAGGAAACGTTGGGATGCCAGATGCAATGGAAATAATATTTCAGGCTGCCTTTAATTTTGGCAAACAGGGGGTTGTAAGTCTTCTTCTGTTTGCTTGTTAAGAATTATTCAGTTTGATCTGCCAATGAAATTAACAAAAGGGTGTTTGTTACCTTCATTGATTCTTAATTCTCCATTCTCAATCACAAACTCAGATCATTATAGGCTTAGAACATATATCGATCTTATTAACAACAGACAATAGCCATTCAAGATCACAACGAATCACTCTCCTCGGGGGGGGGGGGGGGGGGTAGCATTCTCCACCATGAAATCCAGAGGTATTTAACTCTTCATGCTTTGTAAAATTCTTTCTTGTACAGAAGATATTCTTTGTGATTTGAACATGGTGTTGCCCCTCATCATCTGGGGTTGTTCATATTCAACACTTCTGTAAACTAGACTCAAAGTAGAAAAGGGTAACAAAAATATAAAAAAAAATAGGATAAAAAAGTGGAAATTGGGAGTTTGAATTCATGGTTTCAATTTGGTAAGTAGTTTATGTTAAAAGACAGCTTTTAACATATGATTCTGTTTTGTCACAATTTCTCTTATCTGGTTACGGGATTTGGATTTTTGGTTGGGGTGAGCAAAACTTGGGGGTCGTTTACCAAACCCTTACAAGTGAATGCTTACCGGATTAACATGGCAATGGCCGAGAATCTTTCCCGGCAAGTGTGGGTGATGACTTTTACCGGTAAGCACTTACCGGGTAAGGTTGTTGGAAACTGCTATATTTCCGATAAGATTAGTGAGAATGGTGATTTTTACCGGTAAGTGTTTTGGAAACTGCTATATTTGTTTATCAGTTTATGTCCTCAAATCTAGGTTTTCTTTAATAAATTTAGGTTTCATTTGGGTTTTCAATTCAACATTTTCTCAAAAATTGGTTCTGTTTTGTTTGGTCCATTTTCTCAACATTTTCCCAAGTGCTATGTCTTGCAGTGTTTGTCTGCTTTAAACACATGAGACAAAGTTATGAAGGAACAAAAATTGTAGTTTATGACCGGTATAGCCTTCAAACACGGCATCAATAAGTTAAAACACCCTTTTCTATTTTACTATTTGTAGTGGTGCTTGTTGGAAGTTTTACCCTCTATTCTCTTCCAATATACCAAAATTCTTTCACAAGTAATGTACGTGTCTCATGATACCAAGGCACTTCTTCAGAATGTTGGTACTTCTTTCCGTCCCGATTACGTTGACTGGTTTGGAATTGAAGCTGCTAATGTACATCCAAGAAATGTTGATTGATCAGTTGTTCCGAAATGCATACAACCAAATCCTTCTAACAATTCTACCACCAAGTTAAAGGTAGGACCACTTCTTTTCCTTAGATAATTGTACTTAGGGACAAATAGAACACAAAGAATATTTAAATTGGTTACTTAAATTGGTTACAAAAAAATCTAACCAAACTTGAATCAACCAAAACTATAAATTAAACAATGACACCGTAGATTTGGGTATTCAAACAAATTTAAAACAAAATTAAGAAAGTGACGACCAACATACCAAAATAGATCTCTCCAAATTTTTCATTGCCAATCTTTCGACCTAAACTAAATTTATTACCGACATGAGGCTCCGTGAATCGCCACAGAACCACCTCCAATAATGGGGCAAAACGCATCTAAGCCTGTACCTTTAGGATATTATTTATAGGTATATTGAATTGATGAAAACTTAAGCATTAAATTGAAGAATGACAAAATATTGTATGCACCTAAGATAAATATATTAAATTAATTATTTTTGAAACAACAAACAAACTCAACCATGTCTTATGAGCCTCTCAAACCCACCTAGGGGATTCTAGAGACTCCATTGGTACCCCCATCGGGCCAAGGACAATTTGGTATCATCAAAATTTTTTTCAAAATTTTAGCAATTATAATAATGATCATAATTTTGCAAAAGAAACAGAGTTTAGTTGCCAATCTCGTAAGGTTTTGATGTTATTGTGTTGGATTTTTTTTTGAAAGTTATACTTGAAATATTTCATTTAGTTTGTTGGTGTTCATTGTAGAGAATTGGTCGCGGAATCTATTTATAAAGAGGAGGCCATGCTGCAACTTTTGGAGATGATATAGCAATTGAATGTCTTGCTACCGAGTTCAAAAGAGAAATTTATGTGGTATGTTGTCTTTCCGTACTCGCTACTTGCATGTTCTTTGAATGTGTTTTCAAGTGCCTGACTTACAATTCATGGTTCTGGTTCATAATTTCTCAATCTGGTTGTGTTATAATTACTAAATACAAATAATTATCATCTATCAGTGAACTACTTGCTGTGCAGTTGCATCAATCATCATAACACCTCTTTGCAGCTGAGAGGCCTTGGTGCACTGTATAATCTTTTTACGAGGCCATTCATTTCACATTTTTATTTTTATTTTTGAGTTTACATACGCTACTACTATACCATATATGTTTGACTTGATGGGATTATTAATATCTTAACTTCGTAAAATGATCATACTACTACATAATTACTACCAACATGACCTATGTGTCATACTACATAATGTGACCTATGTGCAACATGCTAAAAACAACGGAATTCTTTACGTCATAGGAATATGTATCATGTTATCTACCATCATCATACTTTAGAAAGCGGGACGGTTGTTTTGAAAGGCTTCTTTTCCGCTCCACGTTTCCTCTCACAAGTATATCTCCTCTCCCCATAAGATTAAGACGATGAATGGTAAATTAAGACAATGAATGGAAGTTGTTTGCAGTTCGATAATAACCAAATTGAAGACGTTATTTCCTAATCTCTTCCTGGGATTCTGTAAGTAACTTTTTTTTTTTGCGAATTTGTTTGTGTCTGTGTGTGCAACTGTTTATACTACATATTAGACATGAGTTGATTATAAATTTGCGGTTGTCTTCAATGTAACTGAGTTGATTTTTCTTTACCCCCAAAACAAAACTGAGTTGATTTTCAGTTATCATTTATCAATACAGGATTTATAAGTTTGACCTTGAAGGTCAAAGTTAAGTCTTCTATGGAAAAGGAGTGAATATTGTTGTTGTATCATGATTTCAATATTCAAGTTTCAGTGGTACATAACTTTTTTTATGATATCTTTGTGTTACCTTTGAAGTTTCTTAGTAAGAAATATAAAAATACCATGGAAATTGGTTGTTTATTATGTTGGCTGTATTAGAGTTTAAAAAGCAGTATCATATAGCTTTTAAATGAAGGACAACATCCATTTCGTGCTACTTTCATATGATTGGAGCTGATTAATATATCTTGTGGAGACAGGAACAAGTCTGCTTGACCTTTTGGGAAAATATGTTACATTTTTTCTTTAACTGAAAAGATACATTATGATTAGATCACACCTATTGTTGTGGGAGTATCCGAGCAAAAATGAACGATCACACACACATAGAAAACACATAGGGTTGAGTGAGTTTTAACTATATGGAAATAACAATATAGAAGATAGAATATGAAAGGAAAATTGACGTGCCAGGTCCTTAAAAAAACAAAATATATATGGACTTCAATAGAAATGTAATAAATTTGAAATGTAGATGGATGATGGAAACCAAATATCTATCCACCAAAACTACTGCCCTGCTTCGAGGTTAGCTTTACCAACTGGTGGTAGGTTTTTCGACTTAGGATTTGAGTACTAAACAGGTAAATAGGGACTCCCCATTTGGGTTAAATTGAATCATCTCAATATAGTTTAGGTAATTTTTATTGGTAGAATGATTCTATATATTTGCTAACAAGACATGATTGATTAAAACTTTCAAATTTGTTTTCCCTTCATATACTTGGTTGGTAGTGAATATTAAACTTATATTTTAGGTGTTAACCTCCATAGTTTTTAGTGATTATGTGCTCGTTTATTGCACTCTTCGGTTTTCATCCATCATATATTATGTGATGGTTGTTGCTGGCTTATCAGAGAATATGTACGACTTACGCAAGTTCAACAATTCATTTTATAGCAAATGTGTGGACATCCAAATTAATTGCGTCTGGCCATATCTGGATCAAGGTATTGAATGCTAAATCTTCATGATCCTTGTAGTACCTATGTATTGATGTTTTACGCTATTTCAGTTTCTTAAATTTATTATGTTGACTCATTGTTTACCCTTTTATCTCTAACTTGTTTCGTTAAGACATACTATCTTGTGCAATTCCGTACCTCCGGATGAGATATACTGGGTCTGTTTGGTTTATACTGTTTTGCGTAATTGAATAATTATGTAGGTGGCCTTATTGTTTTACAAAGAATGCAAATTACAAACCAATTAGGGAAATTTATACATGAATCAGTTTTTCTTTTACAAAAGTTTTAGGCAGGTTTATTTATTAATTTTAATGCAGGATTTGCGGCTGGATCAGTTGATGGGCATGTAGCTTTGAAGTATTTTAATCCATCAAACCAAAACAACGATGGGTATGTATGTTTATGCAACTTGCAATTGTATATGATACTCTATTGAAGCTTTAAAATAACATGCATTTTAGATAATCGTAGGAAAGTCGACATACATGTGCTCCAATAAACAATCAAATATATGTTTTTGTAGCTCGAGTGTGAAGGTATAAAGTTTACAAAGGAAGAGGTGGATATGCTTTTAAGTGACAACTTTAAAGAGAAGTATCATTCAAAATTCTGATTTATGTTTAATAACTCATTCCCTTTTCATTTTGAGTTCAGGAAATAACTATTGTGGAACCCCCGGAGTAATCTCCAAAAAGAGCTCTTAAGGAATGCATGGATGTTCCAAGACACAGACAGAGGAAAGATATTTTTGCCATTTGTCTTGGAATAGGATCTCGGTTGTTGGAGCACCACCTTTTTAATTATAGGATTGTTGGTTTTCTGGTATACATATTAATTATGGTCATCAATTTTTAAAAATTTCAATAGTTATTTAATTATTATATTAATTGAGGCATGACTTTTTCTGTTTTACTTAGTTTACATCAACTTTACATTCCATTGCAATGCACTAGGTACATAACTAGATCTATCAAATTAACATCGAGAAGGAAGAAAATAGAACAAAAAATGAAACATGATTGTCTTTTCAAGTTCTCGGTTTCAATTAGATACTTCGCGCTACAGGAAAAATCTTTGTGGTATTCGAAATTTTACTACGGTAAAACCAACGTGTTGGAAAGGTCTACTATGGACTCACCAAAGTCTACTACTCTACTGATCCGACCGCCGATCACCACCACAACAATGCCCTTCTCCACTGCCGCCAACCTCCGTCGTGGAGCTCCTACCTCATGGACTCGCTCTCGCCTTCCCTTCACATCATCAAACAAATCCTCAAAACACACTCGCAAGTCTCGTCGACGCGCCGCCCTCAGAGACTTCCTATTCGCCAATTTCTTCACCATTGGACTCTTCGCCTCCATCTTCTTCTTCCTTTTCATCGTCTACAAATTCGGCATTCCGAAACCTATATCTTCTCAATTCCGTTCCGGTAGGTCGCGTTTTCTCCGATCACGGAAGCCGTTTTATCGGAAACCGTCGTCTCTGGCGGTGTTTCCGTCGAATCCGTACAATGTATCGTTAGGAGCTGCTGTGGTGGATTTAACTACTAAGGATTTGTATGATAAGATCGAATTCAAGGACGTTGATGGCGGACCGTGGAGAGAGGGGTGGAAGGTTTCGTATGAAGGAAACGAATGGAATTCGGAGAAATTGAAGGTATTCGTGGTTCCGCATTCGCATAAAGATCCTGGTTGGAAGCTTACTGTTGAGGAGTATTATGATAGACAGTCTAGGCATATTCTCGATACGATCGTCGAATCACTTTCGAAGGTGCATTATCTCTGATTCATTGCATCTAGTGTTAATTTGCTGATTTGGATCTTAATTTGTTTGATATTGACCTAAAATGTGTGTGATCTGATACTTAATACTTTTTAACATTTATTCATCGGATTTCTGTTAGGGTTTATGTGGTGAAAACTGAAAAGGTTACTTTGAATCATGTGATTTGCTGTTATAATTGCAGGATGATCGTCGGAAGTTCATATGGGAAGAGGTTTCGTACCTAGAGAGAGGGTGGAGTGATGCATCAGATGCTAAAAGAGAATCTTTCACTAACTTAGTGCAGAATGGGCAGTTGGAGATTGTTGGAGGTGGGTGGGTGATGAATGATGAGGTAACATCAATATGAGAAGGTTAAAGCTACTTTACTATCACTTTTTTCTGTTTGCTGCTTGATTGTTTTGGGTTCCTTTATTTACTTATATAAAGTTTACTTTTAAATGTTTACAAGTTTCAACTCTATGAGGACAATGTTGTTATAGATGCTTGGAAGTTCAAGCAAAACTTGCATTCTTCCTTTTGTTGTGTATTTACTTCCATTTCTCTGTCTTCAATTCTCTCTACCAAACACACCCTTAAGGAGTGAAATGCATAGAAGTTAGTTTGAGGAGCAAAACAATACATTGTCCTCCCTAAATTTAACAAATATACATTATTTTAATAATATATTTTGAACTTTTTGAATAAAAGAAATTAAACACATAACATACATGTGGTCATGTGGAGAGTTATATAATGAAATTAATATAGGGAATGCATTCCAGTGAAATTAATGTAAGGATACCATGAGTTATGTTTTTACGCTATGCCATTAGGGATGCCTCTTATTTTTATAGATTCTATTGATACATGTAAAAGTCCAGTAAACCCATCATCAAATGTTCATGATGCAATATTCTTAGCAATCAAATTGGATCAACAAGAACAAGTTAGGAATTCTCTCTTTATTCAATAATCAAAATCAATCAATCAACAAAAGAAACGACCAGAGTATTTAAAGGAAATTAAATCCTATAAACTAGGAATTAACAGAAAATTAAAGATAAACTCAAACAAATTAATTCAAACGTGGAGAGAATTCCAGCGGGGTTGCGATTAGGAAACCGGCCCTAGCCGGGCTCATCATCTGGACTGGGAACCTGGGCCGACAGATCTGGTAAGCGGGCCGATGGGCCTGGGTCTGAGCCGAAGGTTGCATCAGTTCATATTATCAGAATATCGGGATTTAAAATTAGGTCTAGAGTCCAAGAACTACAGTTCTCTTCTTTAAGGTCGACTGCATATCCAAGTACAAGAACACTTTCGTGGGACATAGGAGGGAGTTAAGTTATTAGAGAAAGAGATGCAAATATGATCATGTTCTAATGAGATTTTTGTTACAATCCTTTTGGCATTACATATTTTCTAAGTAATCCAGATAATGTAGAGCAGAAGAATGCTCAACTCGATCCTTAACAGATTCTAAAAGTTTTGGATAGGCATATCATCTATATGGAAAATTGTACATGATTGATGCTTCTACATTTCTGAGATCTAGTTAAATGCATTTTTCTTTGAGTTTCCGTCATTACTTACAAAAAACTTCTGCCTCTGATCTGAATCTCTCTTGCAGGTCAATTCACATTATTTTTCAATCATTGAACAGGTATCGTTTCCATTGCTGGTCTTTCCTATGTACATAAATTTTTACTTGTATTACATGTTTTACCTATTACATTGTCTGCTTTCACACCCTTGAATAATGCACACACCATTGAATCATTATTCTACCTGTTATATTTCCCGATCACTTGTTATCTTACCTATCTTTTTGCGTATTTGCACACACCTTTGCTTCGTGCACAAGCCGGGTTCTTCAAGGAAACAACCTCTTGATCTAAATTGTTGAGATTAGGTCTAGGTAAATCCTACCCCTTTCAGACACTACTTTCGAGTGGGATAAACTGGGTTCGTTTCGTTTGGTTTGGTTTATATATTGATTCATGATGCTCATCATTTGTATTCATAGACCCTCTTTTCATGTTTTTCTTTTACTTCAGATGATGGAGGGAAACCTGTGGTTAAGTGAGAATATTGGGGTGATCCCCAAGAATTCTTGGGCCATAGATCCCTTCGGCTACTCATCCACGATGGCATATCTCCTTCGTCGTATGGGTTTCGAAAACATGCTTATACAAAGGACCCATTATGAGCTAAAGAAAGAACTGGCTTTGCATAAGAACCTAGAATTTGTATGGAGGCAAAGCTGGGATACATATGAAACCTCTGATATTTTTGTCCATATGATGCCATTTTATTCTTATGATGTCCCACATACATGCGGGCCCGAACCAGAGGTATGTTGCCAGTTCGACTTTGCACGAATGCACGGATTTATGTACGAGCGTTGCCCGTGGGGCGTGCATCCCGAAGAAACGAACCAAGAAAACGTGAAGGATCGTGCACTTAAACTTATAGATCAGTATAAGAAGAAATCGACTCTTTATCGAACAAATACCCTTCTCGTACCCCTTGGAGATGATTTTCGTTATATCTCCATTGATGAAGCCGAAGCCCAGTTCAGGAATTACCAAATGTTATTTGATTACATCAATTCGAACCCGGATTTGAACACGGAGGCAAAGTTTGGGACGTTGGATGACTATTTTCGGACGCTAAGAGATGAAGCCGAGAAGATAAATTATTCGGTTTCGGGTGAAATTGGTTCGGGTCAGATTACGGGGTTTCCTTCTTTATCTGGTGATTTCTTTACTTATGCTGATAGACAACAAGATTACTGGAGTGGGTATTATGTCTCGAGGCCGTTTTTCAAAGCCGTTGATCGGGTTCTCGAGCAAACTTTACGAGCCACGGAAATGATGATGGGTTTTTTGCTCGGGAACTGCCAGCGAGCTCAGTGCGAAAAGTTTCCGACTGGTTTCTCCCACAAGTTGACGGGAAGTTTTGCTCGGGATCCACCATGACCGGACCGATCACAACCCGTCGATGTTTGCACCGGCACAGGTGAGGTCACGATACGATGCCCAACCGGTGGTCCGGTGCACCTAGCCGTTACCGCTAACGAAGGAACCGTGCAATCGGTCGTCCTTTTCAACGCACTCGAGCAAACCCGACGCGAGATCGTGACGTTCGTCGTCGAGCGGCCGGACGTAACCGTTCTCGACTCGAACTGGACGTGCGTTAAAAGCCAAATATCGCCGGAATTGCAGCACAATAAACGCAAGATGTTTACAGGAAGACATCGAGTTTTCTGGAAAGCTTCTGTTCCTCCCATGGGGCTCCAAACTTATTACATCGCAAATGGTTTTGCGGGTTGCGAAAAGGCCAAACCAGCAAAACTCAAAATTCGGTCATTTACCGATAATCTTCCGCTCCTCGCCCCGTATAATTACTCGAACCTCGAAGGCGATTCTATCGAGATCAGAAACCGGCATCAAACGCTCGTTTTCGATGTCGATTCCGGTTTATTACAGGCCGTAACCAGCCACGGCCGATTACGGTTCGTAATCGGCGAAGAGTTGGCTATATATTCGAGTACAGAGAGTGGAGCTTATATATTCAAACCCAATGGTGAAGCTGCAACCGTTAGTCGTTCGGGTGCTGTTATGGTGATTTCTGAAGGATTTCTGATGAATGGGGCTTTTTCGTACCCGAAAACCGTTTGGAAAGAATCCCCAATATCGCACACGACCCGGATTTACGATGCCGAAGGTACGATCCAGGAATTCGTCATCGAGAAAGAATATCACGTCGAGCTTACGACCCATGAATTCAACAATAAGGAACTGATCGTTAGATATAAGACGGATATGGATAACAAGCGGATCTTTTATTCGGATGTGAATAAAAGAAACCGGAAGAGATATCGGTTCAGCCTCCTCCACGATCTTTCGCTCCCTTAACAGCGCCATTGCCGTGTGATCTACATGTCGTAAGCTTTAAAGTCCCGACTCCCGAGACCGTTGAGATATTCTCAACAAATTCTCGACAACCCAAGATTCGTTCTGATTCTTCAGAGACGAAGCTGGGATTCGTCCTTTTGTCGAAACGGGAAGTCGGTTTGTTCAAGATTAGCCGACGAGCCCGTGAATCTGTTCAACATGTTTCAAGGTCTTGAAGTTTCGAATGCAAAAGCTACTTCTTTAAATCTTTTGCACGAAGATACGGAGATGCTCGGGTATGGCAAGGAGTTTGGGGACGTTTCTCACGGAAACGTCCTCATTTTGTGGATGGAACTCCAAGCTTACAAGTTGGATTTACAACCGCATCAATAACATTATTTCACCAAAAGGTCATTGGTCCAGCGGTACACTGGTAGATTTGAGTCTTTTGGAAGTCAAAGATTCAAAGTACAAATCAATAACGTTATCTCAACAAAGGGTCGTTGGTTCAACAGTACCCAAATTACTAACCCATGATATGGTATGTTTCATCCTCTATGGAAAGGGTTTAAGTTTTACTAAAGATGAGGAGTCTGTGTGAGTTTTGTAGTTATAAGAGACTAGTTGTACACGAGTGATGGAAGTAGTGTCGATAATTTTATAAGTTATGGAACGAATAGGGGTTAAGGATGTTTGATTGGTTTTTCATTATTCGGTATATGTAAAGCTGTATGTGTGAATTAATCTGTCTGTATATATTGAGAATTTTTTTTTGTTTGGGTGGATATCTTCATTAAGTTCAGTGTGTGTATAGATGTCTGCGTGCGTGGATTAATCTGTCTCCTAAAAGCTTACTGAATAAGCAACTTTCTATATTATTAAGCCATTATCAAACAATCATGTATAGCTGATCGAATAAGCTGTGAGTCCCATTGAAACTCATTAAGCTGTTAACAGTAAGACCCAACATTGATTAGTCAAATTATAAGCTATGGGTCGGTAATGAAAAGAAAAAAAAAACTATTAAAATTGAATGAATTTCATTTTAAAAATTCTCTTTTTAAAAAAAAATTATGAAGAAAATGTTCGAAAATACGTTTTGGTTCAGAACCAAAGTATGGATGTTGCTTTACATTTTGGTCCTAATCAAACAAATTTAATATATCCCATTTGAAAGTATTCATCAGTTGAATCCAAATAGATTTAGATAAATCCGATCATAATGGATGTTGAATTTTATCATCCGATCCATTCGAATAATTGGATCAAGTCGGTTTCATCCATTAGATATTACTATTGGTTATCCCTTAGATCAAATTGAATCCATCAACCAATTTATTCATATATTTTCTTAATTTATTAATAACCACTACATATAAGTATCAACTTAAAAACAATATCGTAAAACGTTAATAATTATATAAGATTATTAATCAGATGATAATTGGATTGGATTAGATCAGTTCGGTTTTACTGGATTTTGGATTGCCATCTAAGAACCAAATGATCCAATTTGGATGTTGAATTAATGGATCTAATCCGATCCAATTACAAATGAATATCCGATTATGGCCGGTTGATTCTAATTGGATCAAATGACTTTCTGCACAACCATAATAAACACCATGACCTGTGAAAAGTATAAACAAATATCAAAGATAAAAAAGACATCACTTCGGAACATGAAATAAAACCTAAATCTAAAACCTAAAGCTCTTGCAAAATTGTATCTTAGGACCTTAATAAGTTAGCCGAAAACATCATAACCAGCAAATAAAAACCGACATCATTTTACTTGTAAAATACGAACCTCATTTTTTTGAAACGGAGGGAAGCGAATGATTTCGAGACCCTTCCAAGTTGATTCAAATAAACGAGCATCTAAATTAGCAGTCAACAAGTTTAGAGGATGATTTCTTCTTGTACGCTTATATTGAGGATTTTGTTTGGAAGAACAATGCTGTTCACTACGACAACTTCATCCTCAACCGTAACAGCTTCTCCTGAAACCAACAAACACGAGCTTCTTAGTACCAGATGAGAAAATAAAAAACCAAACGAACCCAGTAAATCTCACACAGATCTAGGGTAGAATGTACAAAGATCTATTACGCTATGTGCTCGAATTTGGAAAGAAAAGAAAAGGAGGGAAGAGAAAAGAAATAAAGTTTTTTATTTGTGTTCTTGAAAAAGAAGAAACGGAAATAAAACAATTTTTCATTTTCTTTGAACCATAAGAAAAAGGAAAGGAAAATTTTTATTTTACCAATATACTCTCTGTATTTGTTTTTCTCAATTTTAGGGTATTTTTGTCGTAAAAGATTACATACTCCTTTCAGAGTTTCTTTTCCTCCGGTTGTTCTTTGACATTTGGGAGGAAAGTTTTGGGAGAAAATATAAACGATATTTTCCCTCCAATTGTTTTTTTTGTCTTCCCCTCCCTTTCCTTTACTTTGTATAAAAAGAGTCATTTAGGTATATAATCTTAACGAACGTTGTGTTCTCGAATTTGGGGAGAAAAGAAATGGAGGGAAAAGAAAGGAAAGGAAAATAATTTTCTATTTGTGTTCTCGAAAAATGCCACTTTTACAAATATACCCTTTAAAAATATATTCTTTCTAATAAAAGGTTTGGTAGTTTTGTAATTTTAATAATCTTTTTAAAGGGTTTTAGTTTCTTTCCTTTCCTCCCACATTTGGAAGAAATTTTTTGGGATGAAACTTATCATTATTTTCTTTACGCTCCTTTCCTTACTCTCCTTAAAAAGTTTCGAGAACACGAGTTTTTTTTTTGTTTTTACTTTCCTCCCCTTCCTTTTCCTTCGTAAAAAAAGGTTTCAAGAACAAAACATAAATGAGATTTTAATCAAATCCATGATATCTTGATCTATTAAAAGAAAAACAGGCTTTCCATATTCATAAGGTCATTGATTTAATTAAAATCTCATTTTAGTTTATATACCTAAATATGTCGGACATCGTCATTTAGGTATATAACCTTAATAAGATTTTAATTAAATCCATGATCTCGTGACCCATTAGAAGAAAAATGGCTTCGCATTCATCAGATGGTCATGAATTTAATTAAAATCTCATTTAAGGTTATATACCTAATATGTGTTAAATAAACTATTTTGGAATCAAATATGAAGCAAGGTGCATACCAAGGATGGTGATTCCTAGTTTTGTTTTGTAATCTCCTTCACCCTGAGCAAGTCGAAGACTCGATAGTCAATACAAGTTGCAATACGCGAGGAAGAACATAAATAAAGCAAGTAAAAGAATCGGAACTTGCCTGAACACGTGACCATTTCCCTAAAGACGACTTCCAACCAACGATTGCGTTCATAACAAATGCATTTTCCTTTTTGTGACGAAAAAAAAAACTCAAAAGGTGTTTGTTTCAGTTCAGATGATACAATCGGAGGTTTAGTGATGATTCATGTACCTGTATTTCAGCATCATCTAAGATGATGCAACTCATGAGCCTTACGCCTGCAGCAACTCGGACATTTGCAGAAATGGAAACATTCGGACCAATCTGTTCGATGGTTATGACCAAAAATAACATATTTCAGAATGAAAACAAAACAAATAAAGACTCGGAGCATGTCCAGAATAGAGAAAATGGAGATTTGAAGTTGTTAACCCATTTTTTTCTCTAATATATCATCCAAAACTTTGGGGGGGGGGGGGGGGGGGGAATAAAAAGTCAACAAATTTGGAGAACTCTCCAAAATTAAATGTTGAAAAGAGAGAAATGTTTTTTATTTGTCAAATGCATTATCATTTCATATAATGATTATTTGAAAGTTTCTTTACATATTAAATGTATTGAATATTTTATTTTAGTAATATAATTTATGCTGAAATCTCCAAAATAGAGACACTGTTGGATATGAATGTAATATTTTTTTGAAGATTTTAACTTTTGTTTCTCCATTCTGAAAAATTATAAAGAATCTGATGGAGATGCTCTCTAAGGGGATGTTGGTTTTTATGCAAACACCACCAAAAAAAATGTGGAATGCTATATGCACCCCCTTTTATGGCAAAATCAAGTCAAATCATGCATTGGAAATGTAAAAAGTACGTCTTGATGTTGATGTGTGCGAGGAGAAAATTAGTAGGTAGAGGTGCATTTAACGATATATAGGAGATTTAACCCATCCCCAAAAAATTCCAATAAGAAAAGGGGTAGTCTAAATGCACCCCTTCTACTAATTTCCTCCTCACACACGTCAATATCAAGACTTACTTTTTACTATGATTTGATCCGATTTAGACATACACAGGGGTGCATATAGCAACACCTAGACAAAATATCAAATTAGAGGTAATGATATGTGAATGTTCACCTTTGCAGTTGGATGTACTTTCGCTGATGGATGGATAGAAACATCACCAACGACCATCGGATTCTTGGTTCCATCACCACAAGCCAAGAGGTTGGGAGAATTGCGTCGGAATTGGGCAAGATACAGAGCAGAGCATTTCAAAGACATCCTAGATAATTTTAGGGTCAGTCAAGAAGATGTAAAACCTAAAATAATATACCAACAGAAAAATCGGCATACGCTGGAGTTTTGATCTGTTCCCAGAAATCCATCGTCTCATAAGTGTATAATTGCTTCTTTCCAGCAAGAGGTGACAAAATATCTTGATCCAATCTAACGAAATCCTTAGCAGGCGTCCTGTTAAAAGAAATTAAATTTGGTATAGATTATAGAATTCAAAAGGGTATGAAATATCCTACTTAAAATTCAATTTTCCAAGCTTCTACCACCACGTATAGAAATTCAGAAAAAGGATATGGAATCATAACCATGAGCTCTTACTTTGTTGCCGACCAAAGGGCCTCAGAGCTGGATAATGTGTGCAGGTTAGCTGCAATAGGAAAAAGTTTAGAGAAAATAAACATAAAAGGTTTAACTGAGAATAAGAAGGAATGGAAAGATTTCTTAGTTAAAAGGGTCATTGGCCCAGCGGTATCAGGTAACCCAACATTCCTAGAGGTCAGGGTTCCAACCTCACAAGAGGCGAGGAGTGTGTGTGAGCTTCATTTGCCGTATATAAATATTATATACTTAAATAAAAAGATTTTTTAGTTCACTCTACCATATTCGTCTAAATCTCAAGCGATTTTCGCTTTCATTTAGACTACTTCTGCTGTTTCCGACACATACTAGTCTCAGATGTTCTCTTTTCATAATTAGACACTGCAATATTTTTTCTCATATTTGCTATCGTAGTTAGAATGGCTTAGAGTTTGGTACTACAGAGATTTTATTTCAACTTGAAAGGTTTCCAGTTCTAAATGAAGTCACAGTCATACCACAAATGTTTTTTTTAAAGATATAACATTTATGTACGGCAAATTCTCACGCACACTCCTCACCTTTGGAGAATTTTGAACCCTTGAGCTCCTGGGAGGCTGGGCTCTACCGCTAACCCGGGTACCGTTGGGCCAATGACCCTTTGGTCATAACACAAATGTTCTTGATTATCATATAATCTTGAACCTTTGCTTTGAGCTAAAGTCTGTCTTACTAAAAGCATAGTGAGTAAAAAAAGCTAACCTCTGTCTTCGTGGTGTGTATGTATATCCTGAATAACATTAAATATTTCTGGGGTGAAAACATAAACACCACAGTTTATCAAATCACTCACCTGCAATCCAAAAGAAGAACTATAAGAAAATCCAACACAGACATGACTACAATGAACTTGACAAACGGCTAATCAACTGAGTAAATTCATAAGCAACCAAGGCTGCTTAGCAGTAACTACTTCTTAAGAAGATACTGGTAGAAACCAAAGGGTCATTGGCCCAGCGGTCCCCTGGGTACACCACAGCCTCCTAGGAGGTCAAAGGGTTTGCCGAGGAGTGTGCATGAGTATTTGCCATATATAAAATATTATATAGTTAAAAAGAAAGATATTCTTACGAAAGTCTCAGGTTTCTCTGTATAATGTAAAAGTTCATTGGTAATTGGGTCAGCAACTAACTCGCCAAACTCGCTAGCAGACTCAGCGGAAACCTGCTCACGAAAGTATTACAACAGCCAACTTAAATCTTAAATTTGGCATTTTTATCCAGACACATAGTAAAAAATGTACTGCATAAAGCTCACCTTTATAACCAATAATGTCCCCATTCCACCATACCTTCTATGGGCGTCTACAAGAGAATACACAGTTACATCGTTGAAGTATCTATTTGGCATATCGTAGGCCTTTATATTATCGTATAAGAAAAGGCAAGATGCGACTAATTTTCCTTGGTTCCTATTTAGTGTAACAAAATTTTTTTTCTAGTTCAATGAAACAAAGTTTCATAATTTCCTATTCTTTTATCCGTTTTGACTGGTAACCTGATTTTGTAACATTCGATGACTTGGATGTCAAGTTTATCATCCACTTCGCCGTAACTCTTTCGTAAACATTTTGTAAACAAGCATCCACGTCAGCAAATGTTACAAAATTAGTCAAAATGGGTACAAAATATAAAATTTTGAATCTTTGTTACATCGACGAAGAAAAAAAGTTATTCGTTACACTAAATAGGAACTAAACCAAACTTTGTTGCATTTTTCCATATAAAAAATATATATGACATAGTAGCTAACCAAGCATTTCTCGTAGAGGAAAGCTGCAGCAGACATCACAGTTTAACAAAAAGATATGAGACTGCAGCAGACCATAGAATAAGTATCAGAAACATGAATACACAAATAAAACATTCATCACACATTGTCATGATCAACAAAAGGAAAACACACACACACACACACAATAAGTAAACAAATGTTAGTGATTAGGACAACTCCAATACCGGATTATCTTCCATAATGAGATCTTTAAAGTAATAAAGACCACCTGCTGAACCATGAGGTTTGTCTTCTTTTAAGTATCTGAACAAAGATGTAGCACAACATCAACCTATAGATTCAAATATCTTCCATTTGAACAAAACAATTGCAATCACAATGAACAATGTTACTACAATCAGTTAATCACCTGACTGGAATTTTGAGTTCACTAGAGATCGACGAGACATATAATGCAAATTCCCTCTCCTCGTGGAATCCAATAAGAAATATTTGTGCCAAATTAGGGATCTACATTACAAAAAGTAGCATCATCAACATAAATTAGGGATACATAATACACATAAGTCTTCGCAAAATTCAGAATGCAAGCTCTAGTTATAGAGGAAAACTAAAAACAATGTTGATGAAATAAACTATGAATACCGATTTACAAGCAGAAATAGGATGATGAACCATCGGCTGACCAGCAAGAGGAAATAGAGGTTTCGGAGTATTAAACGAAAGCGGCCGAAACCGAGTACCTGAACAAATTCCAATCAAATCAAACAAATTTCAAAAAATTGATCGGAAATCCAGCAATAACATAAACGAATAAACCTACAGAACACGAATTTCATACCTTTAGTCGGACCGCCGACCATGATCACGGCAACTACCTTTTCCTCCGAGTTTTTCATGATTTTACACAAACCTAATTTACAATTTCCTTATATGATACAGACGAAATCGAAGTGGCGGAGGTAACGAGTGTAGTTGAAGTGAAGTAAGTCGTCGGAGATGATTCGCCGGCGAGTGAATTGTTGATCGGAAATCGAGATCCTCGGAGGAATAAAGCGGTATCGTGTAATGGAATGATTCCCTCCACTTTTTCTTGATTACGCCGGCTGGGCTTGGGCTTTTGACTTTTGAAGCCCAAACCCATGATAAATGGACCCAAATCATCGGTGTAGTGTAGGCCCATTTGATAAGGTTGTTTTATATGTATTAGGGGTGTTCAAAAAAAAACGTTGGACCGCTAAAACCGGTCGAACCAAGTCAAACCGGACCGTTTTTGGCGGTGTGAGCGGTCTGACGGTCCGATCTGGTTTGAAAAATTGTCAAACCGGGCGGTCCGGTCTGAGGTCTGGAGGTTTTTTTGGGCGGTTTGGACCAAACCGACCGCCAAATACATATATATTTTTTATTTTTTATATATACATTTATATTCATTATCCAACCAATGTTATCTTAAATATATTCGGTTAGACCCAATGTTATCTTAAAATCCAACCCAAACATAAAATCTATTTTTGATTTTTGACAATTGAAACATAAAATCTATTTTGACATTTTTATCTTAAATATCACGTCGACTTCAAGCTTCACAATTCAATAGTTCATGTTCGTTCAAGCTTCTTCTGTTCTTCATATAGTTCACTTTTTTTAGTTTGCATATTATTTTTTTGACTGTTTTGTTGGGATATTTTGTTTATTTTTTGTAGACTTTGATTACTTCAAATGGACTCAAGCCAATGAACTTTAAAATTCAAAATTATATATGTTTTTTTAAGTTTAAACTTTAAAACCCATAAAAGGTCTAAACCGCCTAAACCGGTCGGACCAAACCGCCTAAACCGCGGTTCGGTTTGACCGGTCTGGGTACTTGATATCAAACCGCTCGGTTTGAAAATTTGATAAACCGCCATTTGCGTTTCGGTTTGTGGTTTGAGGTGTTAAACCGCTCAAACCGGACCGCGAACACCCCTAATATGTATGTTAAAAATAATTATTGTAGATTAAAAATATAAATATAAATTAATATAATTTTTAATAATAAAAATAAATTTTAAATTTTAATGTTTGAATGAATTTCGCGAGACTTTTCGTTGCTTTGAAACATTTTCAAAATATGGAAAAAATTATGCGTGGTTTATCTTAGATGAAGCAACTCGTGCTTTCACTCAATAGGAAAAGTAAGCAAAAGAGAATGGTTACAATACCAAGTGCTTCTGGTACTATATCAAAGGCAGTTCAGTAGCTCTCCAACGGGCAAGTTAGTCAGATAAATTACAAATTAAGTATTTTAGTTAATTTGAAACCTTGATTTTTATTTTTATGGGCGTTGAATTAAAAGTTATAAAATTCTAGTTGTTGTGTATAATTTGTTTGATTTAAACTTTATCGTGTTGTAAATATTTTAAATCTAAAAATAAAGATATAATTTTATCTGTTAGTACGAATTTCGTCCATCTTTCGCCCATCTATCTCCAGATGCAAGCGCAACACATTTGGTCGTTAACTCCTCGCGCCGCTGCCGCCGTTTCTAGGACCGACCGACGCCAAACTGACAGTCACGTTAAATAATATTCTGTGTGTGTATATATGTGTGTGTGTGTGTGATTTCCATATTCATCATGAATGTTATGGAAGTGTTATTCATGATGAATATACATCCTGAACAGAGACACGTGGCTCACTATAAGTGATTCTCAGGTTCGTAATCAATTTTGAGTTTCTAAAGAAACTTTCCTCTCTCTCTCTCTCTCTCTCTCTCTCTCTAATATACATATATATATATATATATATATATGGTTAGGTTCCAGTAAGAACATGATAATAAAATATTCATATATCTTCATATGCATTCATCTACCTTCAATTACATTTATTTACTTATTTTTATCATAATGAGTGCAACTTTAACAAGTTCATGCATGTGAAAGTGTCAAGTCTATGTAAAAGTTCGTGAAATGACGGGAAGTGAAGAAGAATGTTAAGATAAAGTAGTAGAGAAGGTAAATAAATGTAGTTGAAGTTAGATCAAAAAGTTAGCTTATTCAAAGGTTCATAAATGCTCTCATCATAACTGTCATTCTCACACGATCCTAAATCCTATGTAATATAAATACAATGACAAAAGATATAAAACTATATCCTCACAAAAATAAATAATATGGCGCCAATGTATCCATCAAGGCTGAAGCATATACTATGTTGAACTTAACCACAAGGGTTGTAGCATAGTGGTTAAGACCTACGAGATGTGATGAAATATTTTATCTGTCTTAGGTTCGATTTCAGGTGTTCACAACAATTGTGACCTTTGAATTTAGGGCTGATGTTGTACAGTCGCAATTTACCATGATTTAACTGATCACAACTTGTGACACCTTTAAAAAAATGTTTCACTTTTTTTTAATTTATAAATCATTCTAAAAATATAACAATTTTCATCTTAACAATACTTGACCACAATTTATTCTTTGATCCATTAATAATTATTACTATATGAAATTAGTAACATTAAATTCGGCACATTAAAATAAAAATGGAACGTTTCCCTGTTTTATACTTTCATCAATATTTAGCAAAGTTTTAGTTTAATAAACACAAGACGACATCGTTTTATGGAATCTTGAAATGTATCGCCACCATGACAACACCATCAATTCGAGAAAATACAAAAATACCCTCCATTTTTCATCTAATTTGGCCATCAATTCCAAGTGTCGCATCGCGATTTGTCGGTCCGAATTACTTTTATTTCTAATTTTGACATATTTTAGACGAAACTTATAACGACCTTGTCCGAATACATTGGATTGTTTGCACGAAACTTATGTTTGATCTTTCGTTTTTATAGGTATCTGGTTTCGTGTTTACTTTTCAGTATGATCTGATATCTGAAGATTGAAAAGTGATGGCAATCATCAGATCATGGGTTCTTCTGATAGTGGTGGCTGGGATGGAGAGGTTCGTGTTCAAAGGTATAGCGTCCAATCTGGTGATGTATTTGACTGATGTGATGAAGATGAGCAATTCGTCTGCAGCCAGAACCGTTAACAGTTGGTATGGTTTTACATCGATGTTGCCGCTAGTGGTGGCACCGTTGGTGGATTCTTATTGGGATCACTACTCGACCATCATAGCATCTTCTTTCGTGTATCTTCTAGTGAGTCAAATCGTGTTATCTTACAGTTTAGGCAATTTGGATTTTCAGACTTCTGATTTTTTTCTAAAATACAGGGGATTTTGGCTTTGATTTCAACGACATTCAATAAACAAAGACCTTCTTCGTCGTCTCTATTCTCGTCGCTATACTTGATTTCATTGGGCCTAGGTGGGTACAACCCATCGTTGCAAGCATTTGGAGCCAATCTGTTCAAACCTCAAGACGAATTGCTGACAGTAAAAAACGATAAAGATCCAGATAACAAGAGTCGGTTCTTCCAATGGTGGTACTTTGGCGTATGTAGTGGTAGCCTTTTAGGCGTTTCGGTTATGCCAAACATACAAGATTTGGTCGGGTGGGGTCCAGGATTCATGGTGTCCGCGATGGTCATGGTTATGTCCATGGTCTTATTCTGGTGTGGCGGTCGGTTTTGTTCGTACAGCCAGGACAAAAGCGTCGAGATTAACATTACCTCCTTCAGAAAGATAGTTAAAGTCATCAAACGTTCGATGTCGAAAGTTGTTCGTTTGAAATCGGATGAAAAAACACATATTGTGGATATAGAGTAAGTGTGCTATGCCGATTATACTTATGCATTAATGATTTCGCCTTTTGTAAAATGACCAAAATACCCATATCACAAAACTAAACCTATTTCTAACAATTTGGATTCTCAGATAGAACAACCGAGTGAACCGTTTTCCCATCTTCAATAAGCTTGTACCTTTTGCATCTATGACGGTACAACGAGTCAATGACTTATTTACCCTTCAGGGAGCTCATTTCGAAAGAACTCAATTCAAACTTTTTATCGAGATTTTTTGAGTCATACATATGTGTTAATATCTCCAAACTCTTGATGTCCATTTTTTAGTCGAAGATCTCGTAACCAAAAGGAAGCTTATTTTGAGCTTTTTGAAAAGACTTTGTTTGATCAACAATAAACTACTGTTTTTCCCACTTTTTTCCAATTATACATCTTATTTTATTCAATTAATTTTTTAACATGATCTTTCATGTAATTTTATATTATCACATGAACTTATAAACTTTGGGGGTTGCTATATAGACGCGTACTTGTTAATATCCTTTTCACGCACATCACCGTCAACTAATCCTTTTTACATTTTAGGTGTCCATTTAACAATAAATAAGTGTGCACTTAGGGTTGTTTGTTTATCTCTGAATCGTTAAGAGGTTAATCCTGTTTGGCAGAAAAAAATGTTGCCTCTTAATGGTTCCAAAACTCTCTGAATCATTTTGTATCATGGGTCTCCCTTAACCATTAAGCCCTGATTTCATTCTGAACAATTACCAAATAACCATATTTCATATTGCACTGTATCATAAGAGCCTCTTAATCA
Source organism: Arctium minus (assembly GCA_954870635.1). Classification (NCBI taxonomy): domain Eukaryota; kingdom Viridiplantae; phylum Streptophyta; class Magnoliopsida; order Asterales; family Asteraceae; genus Arctium; species Arctium minus. The sequence goes on along the minus strand of OX941092.1, from coordinate 3,009,714 downwards.
TTCTGACCCCTTAATCATTCTGCACCAAACCATTCAGCAACTGCCAAACAGCCCCTTAGTTTTTCCAAAATTTTATCTAATATAATCTAACAGATAGTTTTTTGGCTATCAACTTACATGTCAGTTATCACCTAGTTCGTGGAAAATAACTGAATAGGTTTTTTTGGCCATCATCTTGCTTATCAGTTATCACCTAGTTCGCTGAAAATAACCGAACTCAAATCAGAGTTATTTGACCCATGGATTGAACTCGAATCGAATCATCCTCAAAGCATAACTTTAACACGAAAATTTATCGAACCATCGAATTCAAATTCGAGCTCGGTTTACCACCATCAAGTTCGTCAAGCTCGAGCTTCCGTCGGCTCGTTGAATTGCCGACATAGTGCCTATGCTCGTGTTGTGATCTTCCAGGCTTGAAGAAAACGCACATAGGATAGTTTTTCAGCCCGTCACTACCTTATAAGCTAGTTTGTCGAACATAACCGAACTCGAATCGGAGTTATACGATCCCTGGATTAAGCTCGAATCATCTTCAAATCATAACTATAACACAAAAATTTATCGAATTATTAGATTCGAATTTGAGTTCAGTTCAACACCGTGAATTCAGCTCGAGCTTCGATCCGTTCGATGAATTACTGACATACTGTTTATGCTTGTGTTTTGATCTTTCAGGCTTGAAGAAAACGCACTCTGTTTACAAGATGACGTCGAAAACGAGTGTTCATCGGAAAATAGATCGGAAAACAACAATCATCTGCTCAGAATCACGGAAGTCGTCGTCCGATTGCTACCGATCTGGACAACACTGCTCATGTTCGCAGTAATATTCCAACAACCGACAACATTCTTCATAAAACAAGGAATGACGATGAATCGTAACATCGGAAAAACCTACAACCTACCTCCGGCGACTCTCCAAAGCGCGATCACGATCTCGATAATCCTCCTGATGCCGTTCTACGACTCGATCTTCATCCCGTTCACTCGCCTCATCCTACGCAACGAGAAAGGAATCACGACGACGCAGCGGATCGGAATCGGAATGTTCCTCTCCGTCGTCGCGATGGCGTTCGCGGCGGCGGTGGAATCGAAGAGGATTGAATCGTCCAGATCTGGATCTGGACGGCTGAGCATCTTCTGTTTGTTGCCGCAGTATGTTCTGTTAGGGATCTCGGATATCTTCACGGTGGTCGGAATGCAGGAGTTCTTCTACGGCGAGGTTCCGGCGGAGATGAGGACGATGGGGATCGCGATGTATACGAGTGTGTTTGGAGTTGGAAGCTTTTTGAGTGCGTTAATGGTGTTTTTGGTGGAGAGATTTACAGCTTCGAAAGAGGGAAAAGGAAACTGGCTTTGTGATGATATGAAGGAAGCTAGATTGGATAAATACTATTGGATGTTAGCATGTACAAGTGGTTTAAGCATGATGGGATTTATAGTGCTTTGTAAGTTGTACAAAAATGGTGGTTAAAAAAAAAGAGAAATTGACTGAAATAGTTGATCTTCTTAACCGACTTTACTTTTTAGTCACTTTTGGAACTAAGGTGTCGTTTATCAAACACTTACTCGGGGTAATTGCTTACCGGTACAATTCAACACTACCACTTAGGGGTTGTTTACCAAAACCTTACCTGGTAAGCGCTTACCGACAAGAGATTCATTTTCATTTACCTTATTGTGTAACATCTTTGGTCATGAAAAATGGATTATTGGTATAACATCTTAAACCTGATAAGTGTTTACCGGGTAAAAGTCGTTTCTCACACTCACTACGTAAGACTCTTGGTCTTTGCCTTTGCTCCTACCGTGTAATAACCAGGTCCAAAGTTATAATTTTCGTTTTGGGGTGGAATACGGTAAAATTCCAATTTTGAAGAGGGCTAAGTGAAATTATTTATTTAAAAAGGGGATAGTCTAGGGTTTTGTGCATTCCTCCGTTTGTTGGCGGCTAAAGAGGTTTGGAGAGAAATCGCAGTTTTGGGCGAAAGCAAAGGGGAGAGGCAGTGAAGACTCGTATAGGATTTTCTCATAAGGTAATATTTCTGAATCTATCTTCTTCTAGAAAGCTTCTTAGTCGATGTTCAGATTCAATGGAGGTTGAAGTCTAGTAGAAATGAAATATTGGTTAAAGGGATTGAGGTTAATGTGTTACTCACCCGTTGATCGATTAAAACAATGTAATCATGTATATGTTCGAGTTTGGGTGATTCAAGGATTTATTTAATCGTTATTTGAGTAATGGATACAATCTGTTGGGGAAAAGTTTGAGTATCGATGTTTGTGTATCTTCGGGCGTTCGAAAACCCAATATCGCCCCCGGTCGAAGTTTAGACATCGGTCGAAGGGGGGAGACCCCGATCGAAGTTTAGACATCGGTCGAGGGGGAGACCCTGGTCGAAACTTGGACACCCCGGTCCTCTCCACACCGGGCGGCACAGGGGGGAGACCCCAGTCGCTGCACTCACACCGGTCGAAGGGGGAGACCCCGATCCTCTCCACACCGGGCGGCACAGGGGGGAGACCCCAGTCGCTACACCCACACCGGTCGGCCTCAAGGCCCCGGTCCTTGATTTCTGTGGTTGGGCCGAAGCCCAAAAAGAGCCCAATGTTGTTAGAAAGGTTTGAGTTTGGGTTTTGATTACTTTGGCCCATTCAAATAGATTTCAATTTGCCAAGAAATGCCATTTTAGATCATGTAGGAGTTTGGTGGATTAAGTCAGTTATACGACATATATAGTTGGGATAAGAGAGTTAGGGTCAACCTTGTTATAATAAAAGAGTCGGGTGTTCACCAGTCTATGTTTCCTTATAGGTTTCAGATCGAATTATTCGGGTAGACGCGAGATCTAAGTTGAAGACGCCAGGTGAGTTTTCTGAACTTAAAACCTCGCAAGTTTATGAAGTTGTTTTATACACATGAAAGTTACTTAAACGTTGTGTTGTTTCAACTGTTTAAGACGTGAGAAAGTTATTTTAAGACGCATCTTTATTTATATAAGCTTTATATACGTGAGTTTCTTTTCATGCGGTATAAGTTTATTTGTTGATTAAATGTATGCATACATTGTTGTGAGCGGCCAAAGTCGGGGGGTGTGGCCCGCCTGTTCTCATACCGGGAGGGGGGGTGTCCCGTTTATGCTATATGGGGTGTGTCCCATCTAAGGCAGTATGAGACAGACACGCTGTCACTTTTGTGACGGTAGTGTGTGCCGGAAGCGAGTGTTATGCGTAGTTTATGTTTTCAAGCTGAAAGGATTGATTTATTCTAATTTTTTTGATAACTGTGTTAGCATTATGTTTTGAGGGATCTCACTAGACCTTTGGTCTAACCCTCACTCTTTCAAATTTTAAAAACCTTTTCAGGTCGTCGTGAGTTAGGTAGTGCAAGCAAGGGAAAAGAGAAGGCTTGATTGGGAGCGGGAGTAGCAGACTACCATAGATTGTTTGGTTTAGTAAAGATCTCAGTTGTAATAGGTTGTTTTGATGCAAACCTAGCTTTCTTTAAAGATTCTAAGTATTATGTTTGAGGCCGTTTTGGCAGGATTTCTTTAATTATTGGATTGCTCTTTCGAAATCAGTTTTGGGTTGTTATATACCGCGGGGGCTTGAACACCTCTGTTGAGGGCTGCCACATTTGGATTGGCAAAAATCTCATCGGAACTCTTGCTGGTGCTTCCCCTCCCATTATATGATATTTTTTTTCAATAAATCTGAAACAGGGAAAAGAGAGGATCACGGAATGTGTGGAAAATAAAATAAAGCAAAATAAAATGTCCAATGCAATAACGCTTATAGCTGGTAGTGCTATCAGTGCAAACTAGTTCCCCGGCAACGGCGCCAAAAACTTGATAGGCGGGTTTACACCCCCCCTAATCTAACCGCAAGTGTACGGGTCGAATCAAGTAATATGTACTTGGAAGTACGAGTATCGAACCAAGGAAACTAGAAACTGAGTATCACAATGACTATATTCACTATTAACTGAACGGTCAAAAAGATTGAATTTTTAGGAGTGATTAACTAAATACTAATAAAACTAAATCAAATAAACACACTATTCAAAATAATGACTTTGGAGACTTTTTATGCAGATTAATAGTTGAGGGTTGGAAATCCTATGGTTTTCACTAATGAACAATATTTTTGAAAACAATTATCATTTAAACCCTTTAATGAAAATCTAATCTGTAAAATCACCGCTGTTTTTTCTCAAGCAACAACGGATTTTATTTTGAAAACACAAGTCTCATCTCTCGATCTTAACACATGAGTTCAAAACATATTAAGTTCCAGATTATTATGATACTAAGGTTTAGTTGGTATATCTCTATCCAATTTCTCACCTTAGGCATATAATTCTAGTTCTTGTTAACAATTAATTCTCTCGAACTTAATTTATAACGAACAAATCAGATGAAAGTTGGTCAAACTCATAAAAGCATTAAAACCCAAATCATATGCTTCATTAGTTAAGAAAAACTGATAAAAATCCCAAATCACATGTTCATAAGCTTAACCAAAGTCAAACCAACCCCCAACATCTAAAGATTAATTCATGTTGGGGGTATTAAACAAGAAAATACTAGAAGAATTCATAGATCTAAGAAAGATTCTCTTAAACATCAAAGATTGAAAAACTCCCTTTTGAATATGTAATACCGACGAAGGATTGGTAGAATCTCTGTAAGAATCGCGTCTTCAAGATGTTTCCTTCCTTCAATTCGATGTTTTCTCCTTGTAAAAATCGCCCCAAGTCGCCCTTCACTTCTCTCCCGTCGCCAATTTCAGATTAGAAGGAAGAATGAGTGAAAACCCTAAGAGATAAGGCTAAAAAACGCAATCAGCATGTTGTCGGTACTTTCACCGAGACTTAACTCTTGGTGAAAGTCTCGGTGAACCCTGGTTCTTAAAAAATGCACTGGTGCTAGTTGTACCGAGACTAAAGTCTCGGTCAAAGTCTCGGTGAACAATTTTCTCCAAAATCAGGTTTTGATGCTAGTTACACCGAGACTTAACTATCGGTAAAAGTCTCGGTGAACACTTTTTCTCCAAATTTTCACTTTGATGCCTTTTCCGAGCCTTGACCCAAGATTTGACTTGCACGAGATTTGCTTTGCCATTAAACTCATCGGGTGTGTTATTCTCGTCTATAATTAGCTTCTTTTGGACCCATTTTCTTAATTTATTCCCGAAAGATAGATACCTGAAAAACTCGCGAATAAATGTGAAAAGATGCTTCGTTGATTGGAGAAACAAGCATAATTACTCGAAAGTGGCTCTAAAATAACGCCAAAATTGGCGTCATCAGACCCGCTTCGAACAAAACCCCGAACACCCAACACTCAAATACCATAAAAAAATTGATATTACAACCAGAAATCGATAACCACTCCACCCGGTATCCATTTCAATTGCAGAACATCGATTACATCAACATTCCTCTAACCGATTAGGTGTTTCTATAACAACTTTCAAACCAAAATCAGAAAAACCTATGGAAGGATCGATAGCTAAATAAACAACTAAAAGATTTGAGAAATCAAACGCTAAACCCTTAACAGTAAGGAGAAAAGGATTAAGACTTACCTTGGAGATTTGATGAGCACCAAGAACACAGCCCCTATGCTCTCCTCCAATCGATCGGTTCAAACTCTCTCTTCTTCCTTTCCAAATATCAGCCGCCAACCACAATCATGCTAGATCCTAGGGTTAAATCCCTATTATTTCCCCTTTTTGCACTAGACCCCTTTACTATGGACCTCTTTTTACTCTTTTACCCAAACTTTCAATTCAACGCTTTTACCCTGGTTATTACATTTACGGTCTAACTTTCATGATTTTAGTTAGTTAAAAATTGTTGACTTAATTGAACTCCATTTATTGATGATTGGCATAATCTCCATTTCATATGCTTATTTTCCTCATCGAGTTCTTCATCTGGTTTTCCTTGAAGCCTATATCTCTCTTCCATCGGTCTCTCGAACTCTGGATTAATTAAAACCTATTTTCTTTATATATTTTTTCTTTTTTGTTTTCGTTGTTTTGATTATCAGTATTTTTTAGAAGGGTGTCTAAATTACGACTGTAAGGCATCAACCCTGATAAACTCTGTGACCACAATTGTTGCAGACGCCTTGAATCGAACCCATGCCAGATGGATATTCCACTACACCCCCTGGTTCTCAACCACTACGGCACAACCCTTGTGGTTTTAATTATGAGTATTCTTGGTCCTTAGTTTTGAATACGATTTTGTTCCTAAAAGATGGGTTCCCGATTTGGTGGGTTTGAGCAACGATGAAATGGGGAACAACTACAACTCATATATCAAAACAGGACCTAACACTAACTTGCATCTTTTGAATAGATCCTCAAAACAATTTTAAATGATTAAATTTCTTCAATATATATTCGGTAAATGTTGGATCATTAATTAATACTAAAACCAAAATTTGATTTTATATATTCGTATTTATTACATAATACATAGAGTGAATTTTGGATTTGACTTTTGTGTTTTGGTGAGAATTGCGACTACAATCACTGAACCTCATTTCGGTGCCATTCATTTAGTTTTGTTACGACCTTGATGTTCACGACGTCTTTATTGCCCTCGTTAAAGCCCTTTTTCCTCACGTGCTTTGCATGCTAAGGGTATATTTGTCTTTCTACACATGATTGACAAAAAACAAAACCTAAAATCAAAACTTTATAATCGACTATGTATTTTTTTTTCTTTTTTCATATGAACGATAAACCCAAAATTAAAACGTAATCCTAAAATCAAAGCCATATCAAAAACCAAAAACACAAATCTAAATCCTAATGTATATGCTACTTCTTCTTCATCTTTAATTTAAATATGAGCATGTACTCAACATAGGGATAGTTTTAAAGAAAAACGCTAAATAAATAATAACCGTGGGTTTTCGGGGCAGCTTACATGCACCGACTAATCCCATGGGAGACCACGAACGACCTGAAGTTTTCGTAGGTGAGCCTCCATAGCGACAAGGTTTTTGACAATGCATGGATTCGAACCCAGCAAAAAATGAGATTCAAATTATATGATAGTGCAACATATTTTGGTTCAATTTTTATTTTATTTTTAGCTAACGTATGTTCAAAAGTTTTACTTTAGTACCACAGTTGTGACATTTCCAAAAAATTAGGAACTTGCATTAAATAGACGTGATCTTCGAAGTCTCGGTGTAAGAATTTGGAGAATGAACTAAACACCTCCTAAAACTGAAGATAAATTTAAAAAAAGAATATTATTTATATGAAATGGATATTTTGTAAAGGGTAAAATGGATATTTTATCACATAAATGTTTTGAGAAAAACAAATGTGAATTTTATAAAATATGTTCTCTTATGTGAAACTTAAGAGGTTTTTTAAGGTGAAATTTAAATCACAAAAAGTTGGTGGGAAACTCAAATCAGTGACATATTAATTACATGGTGAAATTTTTCTTGATCGGAGGGGTCGCCCCCCTCTGTATCAAAATAAAATAAAATAAAATTACATGGTCCTTATTTATTTATTTCTTGAAAAACATCGGTATTTTTTGGATGATCTATCGATAATCACCAACGAAAATTTCTTTTATTAAAAGTTATTTGTTTTATAATGAATGTTTTGAAATGGCACAAAACGACGATGATCACTTTAAATCGACCAAAAATATTATATTAGTTTGTGTTTACAACATTAAATATCACATCTTTTTATGAATTGCCTCTTTAAACGTAGAGTGTAATTAGCCAAGAATATTGGATGAATCATTTTAAATTTTTTTTATTTTTATATCATTTTTTAAACATTTTAATTTACTAAATTTTATCTTTAAAATGATTTATATTTCTATAAAAATATATTTTCTTTATTACTTTCTAAATATGAAAAACCCAACAAGAATCGTAAAATAATAGCAAATTCACCCCTCTTAAGTTTTCCATCAATTTGATATTTTCTGATTTTAATTTTAAAAATTAAATAAAAAATCACGTAGCATTAATATATACTCAAAACAATATTAAATGATAAACATTCTACAAAATATTCGTCCCAAACTGGATCAGTTATTAATTAATTATTACTAAAGTATATTATTTTAAAACCAACTTTATTTTATGTATTCCTATTTATTACATAATAATACATATTGTCATGATTAAATGCTCGTAACATAAATAATAACAAACCACAAAATATATCATAACTGATATATAAATGTTTGGTTTTGAGACCTTTTTTATAGGTCATTAGTTGAAGACTCTTAGAATCATTGTAGATTTTCTTGACTGTTATCTTTAAGGCTACATGTGATTAGTCAATATGTGAACAAACACACATGAACACATACAGTTAACAAAAAGAAAACATACATAATAACAATTAAAACACAATTTATTTTAAACCCATTTCATCATCAAACATCCACAAAATACATGCATAAATGCATACATAATAACGATAACAATAACAACATAATTAATTAGCAAGTCCATAGAGAGCTTTGATGCCTTGGATATCGTCCGAATTCAAACCCTTTAAAACTCCAGATGTGATATAAGCATACATTGCGGCATTCTTATCGTTACTGTGACCCAACCCAAGCAGATGTCCGATTTCATGAACCGCTACCGTCTCTAAATCAATAACATTCTGAACAGCTCTTGGTCCGTCCGAAAAAGTATCATCTGCATCGAAATGAAGTCTTCCATCCGTTGGCGCATAAGCATGCGCCAATACACGACCAGGCCCATCAAAATTATTGTTATCTCCATGATTCCCTCTTTCAAAACTAATCTTTAAGTTTGCACCCCTAACATCATAGACTCGCGAAAACGTAAAGTAATAACCAGAAGCAGAAGACCATTGGCTGAAGGCACGAACAACGGGAGGACGTGATTGTTTGGATAATTGGAAGCGAAGGCGTAGGTGAGGTGGGATTTACTGGGGGGGCATCGAGGTTTATTTGGGAAGAATGTGTAACGAGAAACAATGTGTAATTTCGATGTATGGTTGTGAGTTTCTTTATCTGGACATCCACAACGAGGCGTGGTCATAAGCGAAACCGTGGGCTCATCTAGTGTCCCAGTTGCATTCAGATGGTAATATTTTTGGTAACTTTTGAGGGCGGACTCAAGTTCATCGTCGAATTTTTCATCTTCGACGTTGGTGTGGTGAGGGTTATGTTGGTAATTTAGGTAGCCGAAACGAGCAAGGTATAGTTTGAGTTGATGGAGACCTTGTGCTTTGCTACCCTTGTCACAACAACCTTTAAGTTGTTTGATGGACTCGATGGATGATAATTTGGTGGGATTACCAACATTACCCATGGTTTGAGAAAAGAGGAAGAGGAAGGATAAGATCGACAAACGGAGTGAAAAAGTATTTTTAAACGCCATTAGCGAATATCTTTAGTGTTGTGGTTAAATGTTGCATATCATCGCAACTATTTATAGCAACGGTATTGCGGAAAATTTAGTCCACTGAAGGCCAAATTGACTAAAATGTCCCTCTACAATCCGAAATTTATTATTTACAATTTTACTTGTTTTTATATTTTGAAATTGAATCTTAACTTTTTAATTGCATATATTGGGCAAATCATACAAAAATACAACATATTTTGATACGATTCCTATTGTGTATAATATACACTTAGATCCTTTATTTCCGTATCTCGGGATGTGATATCTCAAACATTTAGATACTTAATTTAAATATGAGATGATATAAAAATGCAACGTACTTTGGTCTAATTTTTATTTTGGGTAACGTATTTTGGTCTAAATATTTGAGATATCATATAAATTGTTTGGGTAAAAAATAACAAAAGTCCTTTGTCGTACGACTAGAGATTCCAACAGCCCATTAGCCCATAGTCGCACGACCAGAGAAATAACTGACACCCTTCCTTTGAGCGACTTCGACCAAACTATCAAAACCCGTCCACGAGGGCTGTCGTACGACATGATTTCAGTTACTAAATTACAACATACTTTATATTACGTTTAGTGCAGGATTTCAAGAACGTTTATGATTAGAGATCATAACGGAAGACGTTACCAATAACAACGGATGTAACGGACGCTATCATCAATATCAAACGGTTACTCTATTAAAGATATGCATTCAAGACTTGCTAACGGACAATTGGAGTATAAATATGAAGATTGAACTTCACATTCGGACATCTGATTCTCAGACTTTACAAGCTCACGAATTACGTTCTCAAGCTCACTCAATCTCTCTTGAAGTTCATAAAGCCTTTGTTGTTTATCGTACGACGCACGACTGAAGTCTAAGTACACACGACGCACGACCGACTTTACTTTATTGTATTGTTTTACATTACATTTTATTTGTAACACTTGTTAACAAGGACGACATCCCTGGTTGACGTCCATAGTGCACGACGACTCACACTCGTCCGCGGTTTTTACCCATCTTAGGGGTTTTCCGCGTCATCAATTCCTTTGTCTCATTTATTTCACTTTTATTATTGTCGTACGATTATTGAAGCTAATTTCTTTGATTGGATTAAGCTCCACATTTACCTTAAATTTTCCTTGGGAGATTTTTGGCATAAACAGTTTGGCGCCCACCGTGGGGACCCATCCAAAGAAAATCTTCGATAATCTTACGACGTACTAACGTTTTCCTTCGAGTGTTCTCTTTTTTCAGTTATTCAGAATAATGTCATTCCAAGGAAGTCAAGATCATGTTGTGTCCCAAATGAACATTGAGCTGACTGCTGCTTGTGCCCGTATTGACGCCCTAACAGCCTAGGCTCGACAGGCGGCTGAAACCATCGAGCATCTAAGAAGCCAAGGTGGAAACAATGTGACTGGGACTACGAATGCTTATACTGGTGCTTGGAACGTACCTCCTCCATTGCCTAATTACCCTCGTCCACCACCACTTAATCCTGCGACCTTCGTAATCCCAACCATGCCTATGACTTCTATGTCGTTCAATGGATACGCCTCTGATTCTTCGTAGCAGACTAACTTCAACGGATCAGGTTATGTTCCATTGGGTGTTCCCGGGGGTATACCAATGGATCCCGTTGCACAACGATTGAAGTTTCTGGAAGAGCAAAATGAGCGTGTCTTGTCGATGCTGGCCAAATTGTCGGAGGCAGTAGTCCCAGTTGATGTCGAGCCACGAACAGGATTTCAGGCGTCTCCGTTCGTCGATGAAATCGCTTTGGTGAACGTCCCAAAGAAGTATAGCATCCCGACCTTCTCCCCAAAATATTCAGGTGTCACTGATCCGACAGAACACGTCGCCCAATACAAACAGCTCATGTGGACTATTTCGATACCGCATCAATTCCAAGAAGTCTGCATGTGCAAGAGTTTTGGAGCAACCTTGACTGGAGCAGCGTTACAATGGTTGACCAATCTCAAACCCAAAACCACCGGGTCTTTTGCAGAATTAGTGAACCAATTTTCTCAACAATTCGCTAGTAGTCGAAAAATGGAAAAACAAACGAGTGACCTTTACTATGTCGTACAGAAGAATGGAGAGTCCATCCGGGACTACTTTAACCGGTTCAATGCGGAAATGATTACTATCCGAAATTGCGACGTGAAAACAGCAATTGAAGCGTACAAACGGGGTCTGGATGATAGTTCAGGGTTGTATCTTGACCTTACGAAGTATCCTCCAGAAACCTTTGAAGACGTACGAGCAAGGACGCTTGCTCACATGAGGGTCGAGGATGACCTCGCTTTCAGAAATAAACACTCGGGCGACCGGAAGAGCCTAGGTGTCAAAAAGCCAGACTTCAAACCGAAATTGATTGGTCGATCAGAGCCTACCAGACAAATTTCAAACGTCCGATTTGAAAAGAAAGGGCCGACGACTTCCATGTCTGTCCAATATCCTAAAGGTATCATCTTATGGTTTCCCTGGATCAGCTAAGGATGTCGTCACGTCCCTAAAACAGCTCCAACAAAACGTTCGATGGCCAAAGAAAAGCGATAAAGACAGTGATAAGAAAGACAAGACAAAATGGTGCGATTTCCACAGTGACTTTGGTCATATAACGGATGATTGCATCGCTTTGAAGAAAGAACTGTCCTGGCTTAATTCAAAAGGTTATTTACAAGAATTGACGAGAAAAAAGGATGTGCGCCCCACATCCCCAGAACATGCCAAGGTAATTAATTATATCACCGGAGGCTCTGATGTTTGTGGGACCACATATTCAGCTGCTAAGAGACATGCTAGTCGCGGTTCCGACGACCGACCAATTCCAAAGGAGGCAAGACCCAAGGAGGAAGCAGAATTAGAAGCTATGTCCTTGACGTTCGACCAAGCAGACGTCAACGATGTACATCAGAAACATCATGACGGACTAATTATCCAATTGAGCATTGTAAATTGTCTGACAAAGAGGATACTCGTCGACGGAGGTAGTTCAACTTACATTATTTTTTTTGATGCAGTGAAAGCAATGGGAATTGACAAATCCGAGATTACACGACGTTCGACTACACTCGTTGGATTTAACGAGGGAGCGACAAATACCATGGGGGAAATCACACTACCAGTATATGCTAAAGGAATCAACAGGCAAACGAAGTTCAATGTCGTCGATTGCTCATCAGCTTATAATGTTATCCTTGGGCGACCTTGGATTCATGACATGAAAGTTGTACCTTCGACGTACCACCAAACCTTGAAATTTCCCACGCAATGGGGAGTACAGGAGATCAAAGGCGAAATAAAAGTTGCTAGGGAATGTTACAAAGTTTCTTTGAAGCCCCCGTGTTGGGAATTAAAGAATTGTTCAAGTTAGTTAATACTGCTAGCACAACTGATTACTACTGCTAGTAGATTTAATACTGCTTGACAAGTTAGTACTGCTACTTCAATAGTTAGTACTACTTGGAGAGTTAGTACTGCTAGTAGTTAGTACTGCTGAAGTTAGTACTGCCAGATCAAAGTTAATACTGCTGAGCACAGTTACTACTGCTGGTGAAAATTAGTACTGCTCAGAGTGTTAATGCTGCTACAACTTAATACTGCTTAAAAGATAATCAAGATCCGTGCAAATCAAGATTGAAGATAATCATGGAAGGTTTGAAGATAATGATTGAAGAATATACTGAAGATCTTTTATTTTTTGTAATTATCTTTTATTTTCAGTAAATGTATAGACATGTTTAGAATAGTTTCGAATATCAAGTTAATAGACAACATTCTGAGTTTTTGTTTTCATAGAGAGAATTAACCTCAAGGTTTAGAACCCTAGTTCTAGAGAAGTAGAATTCGTATTGGTGAGCTTGTTCATCAATATTGAGGTTTTGTTTGAAAACTTGTAGCTTTAATCTTTCAATAAAGTTTACAAGTTTGTGATTTCTGATTCACTGTTTCATTGATTGTTGAATATTAAAGTGTTATTCCGCAACTTCTTTAATATTGTTTCTGAGTTCATTATTCTTGTTGAGAATTAGATCCTGACAAGTGGTATCAGAGCAAGTATTCTCAGAAACCTTCATTCATCATGGAAAACACAGTTGAATCAAACAATACTCTTGTCTCAAAGGTTCCAATGCTCAGATCTAATGAGTTTGACATGTGAAAGATTAGAATCAAGCAATACATTCTCCTCACAGATTACTCTATATGGGACATCATTGAGAATGGCCCATCTGATGAAGGAAAGGTTGGTGCAGATGGAAAAAGAATCCCACCAAAGATGGATGCAGAAAGGAAGACAAGGCAGACAGAGATGAAAGCCTTGAGCACACTGCTCTTGGCTATTCCCAATGAGTATCAACACCAATTCTGCAATTGCACTGATGCACAGATGCTTTGGAATGCTCTAGAGAAGAGATTCTCTAGTACCAAAAGTACCAAGAGAAATCAGAAGGCAATATTGAAACAACAGTATGAAAACTTTATGTCAACTAAGAATGAGTCCATGACTCAAACTTTTGACAGGTTTAATAAGCTGATTGGTGAACTAGCTACTGTGGGAGTACAGATTGATCAAGATGATGTAAACAAAAAGTTCTTAAGGTCCCTTGGAGATGAATGGACCATGTATACTGTTTCATTCAGACAAAATGAACAATTGGAAGAAAAGGAACTGGATGATCTGTACAATGATCTGAGAGTGTTTGAGTCTGAGGTGGAGGCAAAGAAGAAGCCTACTGGGTATGTTCATAATGCTGCACTCCTATCAGCATCAATTGATTCTACTGCTAACCCTGAATCAGTTAATGCTGCTAATGGAGTAAATCAAGGAAAAGGCACTGAATCTGTTTTTGAAGTCTTTCTTTCCAGCCATGGAAACTCTTCTTTAATCAATGATGACTTGGAACAACTTCATCCTGATGATCTTGAAGAGATGGATATTAAATGACAGATGGCCATGCTTTCTATGAGGGTGAAGAAGTTCATCAAGAGGACTGGGAGGAACAACTTCTCCCAAAGAAGAGAAGATGGTGCAGGCTTTGATAAGTCAAAGGTGGAGTGCTATAAATGTCATCTGAAGGGACACTTTGCCAGGGAATGCAGAAGTGGAGTGTCTCACAACAACCACCAACAAGCTCAGACTGGAAGCTTCAACCAGAACAGAAACTCTGCTCAAGCCCTTGTTTCTCAACAAGGAATGGGGTTTGACTGGAGTGATCAAGCAGAAGAGGCTATTCAAAATCAAGCTCTCATGGCAGAGGTATCTGATCTCCCAACTGAGGTACTTTCTAATCTTTGTTCTCAAACTTGCATAGATACTGTTAAAAGGTACAGGGATCACAACCAGAATATGAGTGATGACCTTAAGAGATTAGAAAAAGATATAAAAGACTATGTGAAAATTGTTGAGAGGTTTGAGGAACAGATTAAAGGTTTCCAAGCCAATGAACTTCAACACACATATGATACCAATTACTGGAAGTGGGAGAAGAATGATCTAGAAATCCAACTGACAAAGTCCAAGGAGGAGAATGAAAAGTTGAGAGGAGAGCTAGCCAAAGTTAAGCTAGATGTGGAAAAGTTTTCCAATGCTTCTAAAGCAATGGACTCTTTACTACAAACTCAATTTCATGACAAACTGAGAAGAGGAATTGGGTACAATACCACACCACCACCATACAACAACAACTACATCCCTCCTATATCAGACTTGCTAGAGACTAAGGATAGCAAGGACCTGCCTGAGGGAGCCACTGAGATAGATCCCTTAGATGAAGTAGTTGTTGAGGACAAAACTGAAAAAGAAGCTGGTAAGAGAAAGGAGAACAATGTGGGTGGTGAGATTCCCTTAGAAAATAACATCATCACCAATGAGGACTGTGGAAGGGCTTGGATCAAATCCAATGACATAAAGAAGACTGAGGGAAAGTCTAGAAATGTCCATTACAAGCAGACCACAGTTGTGAATCCTGTTCCTTGCAAACAGTGTGCATGTAATAAGGATGAGCCCCTAAAACATGATAAAAAGAGGGGAAATCAAAGGAATTGGAATAATCAGTGGGCTCAGAAACAAGGAGTTGATCTGAGTAGAATCATCAGACCAAAACCTTGTTTCATATGTGGCAAATTGAATCATCTTGCCAAGTACTGCTACTTTAATCCTATTAACCAAAGGATGAATTTTCAAAGATCTATGCAAAAACCCTTTGGTTATAGAAAAAATGAAAGGAAACATGTGGCTAAGAAACATGTTAAATCTAAAAGCCACATGAAGAAAAATACTGTGAAAGAAAGTGTCAAGATGTGGATTCCCAAAAGCACTAAAACTGTTAGTACTGCTACCACAAATAGTGTTGCTGACAATGATAGTGCTGCTAGAAGCAATACTACTGATATCTATGTTAGTGCTGCTGACATTGTTAGTACTTCTTCAAATGTTAATACTGCTAACTCTGTTAGTGCTTCTAACAAGGTTAGTACTGCTAAACCTGTTAGTGCTGCTAACTCTGTTAGTACTTCTAAAATTAGTATTGCTTCTAGTGTTTGTGCTGCTAGACCTATTATCTTGACAAAGTACTCTAGTAAAGAGTGCTCTAATTTTAAAAATCTCATCAAAAAGGAATGTAAATACTTTGATGAGAAAGGGAGACCCAAGACCACTTTGGCTTGGGTTCCCAATCAATACTAATTGTTTTATCTTATGTGCAGGGCAACCAGCAGCTCAAGGGGAAGAGCATCTGGCATGTTGATAGTGGTTGCTCTAGACACATGACAAGGAACATGGCTTGCCTCAAGAATTTCAAGAAAATTGATGGAGGGCATGTTGCCTTTGGTAATACTCCAGATGGAGGTAAGATCAGTGGTAAGGGAGATGTAACAAAAGGTAAGATGACCTTTGAGGATGTGTTCTATGTTGAGCAGTTAAGGTACAACCTGTTAAGTGTATCACAGGTTTGTGACAAAAAACATAGTATATTGTTCACAGATTCAGAATGCATTATCCTTGCTCCTGGATTCAAGGTAGTTGATGAAAAGATGATACTACTAAGAACTCCCAGAAAGGATAATGCCTATTGTTTGGACATGGAAAATGGTTCAACTGATTCATCCCTAAACTGTCTTGTTTCAAAAGCATCTTTGGATGAATCATCACTTTGGCACAGAAGGATGTGTCACATGAATTTTAAAACAATGAATAAACTTGTCAAAAACAACCTTGTAAGAGGTTTGCCTTCAAGAGTCTTTTCATGTGATGATCATTGTGTTGCCTGTCTCAAAGGCAAACAACACAAAACTTCTCATAAGTCCAAAGAGTTGAACACTATTTCTAATTCTCTTCAGTTGTTGCATATGAATCTGTTTGGTCCTACAAATGTAATAAGTATAGGCAAGAAATCATACTGCTTAGTTATTGTTGATGATTACTCTAGATTTACATGGGTATATTTTCTAAGGACTAAGGATGAGACAAGTGGACTGATCAAATCCTTTATTCTAAGAATTGAAAACCAAACAAATCAAAAGGTAAAAGTCATTAGGTCAGACAATGGTACTGAATTTAAAAATCATGCCCTAAACACCTTTTGTGAGGAAAAAGGAATTGAGAGGCAATACAGTGCTCCTAGGACTCCACAACAAAATGGTGTTGCTGAGAGAAAGAATAGGACACTGATTGAAGCTGCTAGATCTCTGTTAGCTGATTCAAAACTTCCAATTACTTTATGGGCTGAACCAGTTAATACTGCTTGCTATGTCCAAAACAGAGTTCTAGTAGTCAAGCCTAAGAACAAGACACCATATGAGCTTTTAAATAAAAGAAAACCATTTATTGGATTTTTCAAACCTTTTGGGTGTCCTTGTACCATTCTCAATACCAAAACTCACTTAGGAAAGTTTGATAACAAGGCAGATGATGGTTTTCTTGTTGGTTACTCATCTCAGAGTAAGGCATGTAGAGTATTTAATTCTTCTTCTAGAATAATTGAGGAAAGTGACAATGTTAAATGCAATGAGAACACACCAAATCCTATTGGTTCAGGTCCTCGGTGGTTGTTTGACATTGATTCACTAACTAACTCTTTGGGTTTCGGTAGTGATGATCATGCAGGTTCAGGAAGTGGAGGATCAGGGGATGTGCAAGTACAAGACATTATTCCTCAGTCTGTGATCTTTCCCATACCTTCAATGGAACCTGTTGAAATATGTGAAAAAGAAACTGTTTCTGAACCAATGCAGAGTGAAGAAGAAAGAAGAGATGAGGAAACTTCAGAGCATGAAGAACCAAAAGTAGCTGATAAGACCCCCTCAACTGACTTAAGTGATTCCAATCTAGAAGTGGGAATCAATGAAGAACCTAGTCATCAGACTAGAACACAAAAGAACCATCCTCCAGAGCTGGTAATAGGAGACATATCTTCTCCTATGATAACTAGAAATCAAAGCAGACTTCAAGAGTTGCAGGATCAGCAACATACAGTACTATTTTGCTTTCTATCTCAGATTGAGCCTAAGAAGGCCTATGATGCAATGAAAGATTCCAGTTGGATAGAAGCCATGCAAGAAGAGTTACTACAGTTTAAGTTGCAAGATGTTTGGGACTTGGTGGACCTTCCAAAAGGTCATAGAGCTATTGGCACCAAGTGGATTTTCAGGAATAAAAAGGATGAGAGAGGAATAGTCATCAGAAACAAAGCAAGGCTAGTGGCACAAGGGTACACTCAGGAAGAAGGCATAGATTATGAAGAAGTCTTTGCTTCAGTTGTAAGGGTAGAGGCAATTAGGCTATTGCTAGCCTATGCCTCATACATGAAGTTTAAGGTATATCAAATGGATGTGAAGAGTGCCTTTCTATATGGCACAATTGATGAAGACGTATATGTCTGTCAGCCCCCTGGTTTTGAAAATCCTTCATATCCTGACAGAGTATACAAACTGAAGAAAGCACTTTATGGTCTATATCAAGCCCCAAGAGCATGATATGATACATTGTCTACCTATCTCTTAGAAAATGGGTTTGAAAGGGGAATAATTGACAAGACCCTGTTTATCAAAAGAAGAAAGAAGGACATCCTACTAGTTCAGATCAATGTGGATGACATCATCTTTGGATCCACAAAAGATCAGATGTGTAGAGACTTTGAAGAGTTGATGCACAAAAGCTTCAAAATGAGTTCAATGGGTGAACTTACTTTCTTCCTTGGGCTTCCAGTGAAACAACAGAAAGATGGGATCTTCATAAGTCAATCAAAGTATGTGAAAGACATCCTGGACAAATATGGTTTATCAGACTCAAAGCCAGCAAGCACACCTATGGAAACACACAAACAGATCACTGCTGATCTTGAGGGGGAGGATGTTGATGTCCATCTTTATAGATCAATGATTGGATCTCTCATGTATCTCACAGCCTCAAGACCAAATATTATGTTTCTAGTGTGTGTTTGTGCCAGATTCCAAGTCAAGCCAAAGCAATCACATCTTCAAGCTGTTAAGAGGATTTTCAGATACTTAAGAGGGCAACCTAGATTAGGTCTTTGGTATCCGTATGAATCTTCTTTTGACTTGATTGCATATTCAGACAGTGACTTGGGTGGTGCTAATATGGATAGAAAGTCTACTTCAGGTGGATGTCAGCTTTTGGGTGCAAGACTAGTATCTTGGCAGTGTAAGAAGCAAACCACTGTGTCCTTATCAACAACAGAAGCTGAGTACATTGTTGCTGCAAGTTGCTGCTCTCAGGTTTTATGGATTCAGAATCAGATGCTGGACTATGGGGTAACCTTTCTTCACACTCCAATCTTCATTGACAATAGCAGTGCAATAAGCATTGTTAACAATCCAGTCAAGCACTCCAAAACAAAGCATATTGAGATCAGGTATCACTTTATTAGAGACTGTAATGAAAAGAAGCTTATTCAAGTTGCTAAAGTTCATACTGACAACCAGCTTGCTGATCTATTCACTAAAGCTTTTGATGTGGGTAGATTCACTTTCTTGGTCACATGTGTGGGCATGATCAACTTTGAATGAGCCCATGTTTTAAAAAGTGTTTACATACCTGTTATTTGGTTATTCTTTGGTGCTGCTAATCATCTTTCTCAGGAAAAGTATTGTCTTGTTCAGATCAACTCAAGCTTTAAAAAGTGCTAGTCAGTTAATACTGCTAGTGGTTAATACTGCTCTCAGTTAATACTGCTAGTGGTTAATACTGCTCTCAGTTAATACTGCTAGTTAGTTAATACTGCTAGTGGTTAATACTGCTTCTTTCTCGAATCGTATAAATACCCTCTTTGCCTGCCTAAAAGCTCATAACGACTCTTTGAATATTATTCATCTTCTCTCTAACCTTTTTCTCTCAAGCACCTAGTGAATTTCAGTCCAGTGTACTCAAGCTCGATGGCATCAATGGCTTTTATTGACGAACACAACGAGATAGCAATGCTTCAAAAGCCTAAGCAGGCTGATGGATTTCATCAAATAGTCGACTTTCTCAAGACCAGCCATATCGCGTATGCTCTTACAGTGTCACCATCCATCTACATCGAGCATCAGAAGCAATTCTGGGCTAATGCCACCACTATTACTGAAAATGGTGTGCAAATTATCAAGACAAGGGTGTGTGACGAATCCTTGACAGTTTCTGAAGAGGTAATTCGCATCAGTCTACGTCTAGACGATGCTGCAGGTATCTCATCTATCTCTAATGATGAATTGTTTTCCACTCTAACTAGAATGGGGTATGGAGGCCCACTGGGTGTTTTCAAGTTCTCAAAAGCTAAATTTTCACCCCAATGGCGTTTCTTTGTCCATACCCTTATGTATTGTATTTCCAAAAAGACTACTGGATGGAGTGAGTTCAGTAGTACCATTGCTTATGCTTTGATCTGCTTGGCCACTGCCAGAAAGTACAATTTTTCTAAAATGATTTTCAATGACCTTGTGTCAAACTTGGGAAACAAAAAGAGTTTTTATATGTACCCAAGATTTGTCCAGGCAGTTATAACCAATGAATTGACAGATATGCCTCAATTTGATGAGGTATATGTACCAAAAATCCCCAAGGGTAAGGTCTTTTCAAATATGAAGAGATCTGCCTTGGACTCGGAAGGAGTTGACACCTCATTGTTCTCTACAATGATGGTGGTGTCCCACAATCAAGAAGGTTTGGCTTCAGGGTCAAGGCCCTCATTAGACCATCCCACTGAAAGCCAACCCCAACCTTCAATCAGTATATCAATCCCACAGTCCCTTCTTCAAAAACCAACTTCACCAATCACCAATACGTACATGAGGAAAAAGGTAAAGAAGGCTCCTTCCCTTCTTGTACCTTCACCCACAGAGCCTTTAAGCCCTCTAATGGAGAATTCTCCATTAGAGAATATCTATAGGGAAACCACAGGGGTGTCTCCCAACCCCAAGGAGGTGCTCACAAAGGAGATGCATGAGCATATGGATGCAAAGGCTGCCACTACTCCTGCTAGTACAGAGGAGGCCAGTGGTAACATCAATAAGACCTTCCCCATGGCAACTTTGGGTGAGCAATCATCCAAAGGTCCCAGATGCCAAGAAACCAAGGGGGTGGAGGGTGCTTCTGCTAGGCAGAAGACTTCCACTACAAAAAGATCCAATGATCCTCCAAAGGTGGTAAACACACCAAAAGGAGGTGAGGACATATATGACTACAATGAATTGATGGAAACTATGGGCAACATTAATATGGATGTTATCAAACAAGGCAAAGACATAGAAGAGATGAAATTGATAATTCTGTCGCAACAAGTACAGATTACCAAACTGAAGAAAATGGTGACAAGATTGGTGCACAAGAAAAGGAGAAGGCAATTTGTGTTAAAGAAGAGAAAAAATGCTAATGATGCTTTCAATAAGGGGGAGAATCAAGAGGCTAAAGCAGAGAAGGAAAGTACATTTGGGATGGGATTTGATTTTGAGGGAGAGAAAGTTGCAGAAACAGAAGCACAAGCAGCAGAAACAGATGAGGTTCAAGCAGCAGCAGTAACAGAACAGGTAGCAACAGTAACAGGGCTATCTGTTGAAGAGTTGGAAATAGCAGAAACATTGGTAAAAGCCAAGACACTCCTAAGGCTACTCAAAAGGCCAAGGGAGTGGTCATTAAAGAAGGAGGCCTTTCAAAGAAAAGAAAAGAAAGTAGTGAGACAAGTTTGAAGGATGTAAAGGGAAAGGGAAAGATGGTTGAACCTGAACAACCTTCAAAGAAGAAGAGTCAGATTGAGTTAGATGAAGATGTGGCAAAGCAGCTTCAAGCAGAAATAGAAAAGGAGGAACAATTACAATCTGAAAAAGACAGGGAACTTGCACTGAATATGGCCAGAACACTCAATGAAGAGTATCAAAAGAACATGAAAGCAGCAACTGAGGCCAAGAAAATAGCAGTCAAAGCATCAAAGCAAAGAATGCCATTCAAGAAGTAGAAAAGACAACCTTCTAAGACCTTTTTGGCCAATCAGGAAAGGAGAAAAATGATCAATTTCCTGAAAGGTTCAATTGGTATCAAAGGAGAGATGTTTACTAATATGGCATACAGTCAAGTTGAGGAGCTCTATAAAAAAGGAAATGGCTAAGCTTCAAGGGACTCCTCTCAAAGGGAAGAGGCTGAAAAAAGGATGAAGGAGAGACATGATCTCAACATTCAACAACCATTCCCTGAGGAAGTCACTCCTACTAAAGAAAAGGCTGAAGACACTAAAGAAGAGAATGTTGGTATGAAAATGAAATCTGCAAAGAGAGTAAAGACCATAGCTTCCAAGAAACAGTCCAAGAAGCCAAGGGTTGAAGAAGCTGAAAAAGAGGCAGAACCTTCAGTTACACCTTCAGCAGAATCTGTACAGAACCCAGAGCAGTCCAATAAGCAATCTGATGAGCATGTGGGTCTGTATATGACTGTAATTGAACCAGTACAGGTTGTTCCCATTTCTGTGAAAGCACCAGAAGTCATCTTTTGGGATATTCTGAGGGACAACAAAAAGGAGTACTTCAGACTCAAAAGAGTTGGTGATGTGTTTGAAGTCTACTCAACTTGGGGCAAAGTGATCAGAAGTTGTTCCAGGGCTGACCTAGAAGAAATGCACAAGGTGGGAATAAAGATTTATGAGCATGTTTTGAAAGGAACTGAAGAAAATCTACTCAAGATTGCAATGGAATATCTTTGTATGATGTTTGAACCAAAAAAGGTGGGGCACAGGATAAAGGACTTACATCATGAGTATGTGTTTAAGAAGATAGATAAGTGGATACTCTTTGAAAACTATGGTGTATACATGATCACAATAGATAACTGTTATCATGAATACTACCTGGTGGACAAAGTATATGATCACAGCAAGGAGAATCTGAATGGGATGCTGAAAGCTAAGCTAGTGTGTGCAAAGGAATCAGAAATGGCCAGAATTGTGGTAAGAAGGACAATTAATCAAAGTCTGGGTCTGGATCCGAATTTGGGCAACTAAGTTGTAGTGTTGAAAGCATCTTAAAGATCATAATTAAAGAACTTGACTTCTCTTTCTAAAAGTCAAGTTAGGGGGAGATTGTTGGGATTTAAAGAATTGTTCAAGTTAGTTAATACTGCTAGCACAACTGATTACTACTGCTAGTAGATTTAATACTGCTTGACAAGTTAGTACTGCTACTTCAATAGTTAGTACTGCTTGGAGAGTTAGTACTGCTGAAGTTAGTACTGCCAGATCAAAGTTAATACTGCTGAGCACAGTTACTACTGCTGGTGAAAATTAGTACTGCTCAGAGTGTTAATGCTGCTACAACTTAATACTGCTTAAAAGATAATCAAGATCCGTGCAGATCAAGACTGAAGATAATCATGGAAGGTTTGAAGATAATGATTGAAGAATATACTGAAGATCTTTTATTTTTTGTAATTATCTTTTATTTTCAGTAAATGTATAGACATGTTTAGAATAGTTTCGAATATCAAGTTAATAGACAACATTCTGAGTTTTTGTTTTCATAGAGAGAATTAACCTCAAGGTTTAGAACCCTAGTTCTAGAGAAGTAGAATTCGTATTGGTGAGCTTGTTCATCAATATTGAGGTTTTGTTTGAAAACTTGTAGCTTTAATCTTTCAATAAAGTTTACAAGTTTGTGATTTCTGATTCACTGTTTCATTGATTGTTGAATATTAAAGTGTTATTCCTCAACTTCTTTAATATTGTTTCTGAGTTCATTATTCTTGTTGAGAATTAGATCCTGACACCCCGAAGCAGACAGTATAGCAATTACAGAACCAGGACGTTCTTGGGACTGACGACGACTATCGCTTGGAAGTTGTCGTCCTAAACTAGGATAAGCCTGATCAGATGGTTTACATAGGTTCGACGCTCGACCTTTCCTTTAAAAAGAGACTAATATCTTTTTTGGAGGATCACTATGATTGTTTCGCATGGACGCACGAAGACATGGTGGGTATTGATCCAAGTATAATTTCTCATAAACTCAACGTTGATCCATCGTTCAAGCCTGTTCAGCAGAAAAGACGAAAATTCGCTCCTGAAAGAAATAAAGTTATCAACGACGAAGTTGATAATTTGCTTAAAACAGGAAAGATACGAGAAGTCAAATATCCTGACTGGCTCGCCAACGTTGTTGTCGTCCAAAAGAAAAATGGCAAGTGGAGAGTCTGCATTGATTTCACAGACCTTAACAAGGCTTGTCCAAAAGATACATTTCCATTGCCACACATCGATTCTATGGTCGACGCTACAGCTGGACACGAATTACTCACTTTCATGGACGCATATTCTGGATATAACCAGATATTGATGCATTCCGACGATCAGGAAAAAACGTCTTTCATGACAGATAAAGGTATTTATTGTTACAAGGTAATGTCTTTTGGTCTTAAGAATGCAGGTTCGACGTATCAACGGCTAGTAAATATGATGTTTAAAAAGCATTTGGGCGACACTATGGAGGTATACATCGACGACATGCTCGTCAAATCGAAACATACAGACGATCATATAGGACATTTGAAGCAATCGTTCGACATTTTGTGTGAATACAAAATGAATTTGAATCCGACAAAATGTTCTTTTGGAGTTCGAGCTGGTAAATTTCTCGGTTATATGGTTACACGACGAGGAATCGAAGCTAATCCAGACCAAATTAAAGCAATTATCGAGCTAAAATCACCTAGAAATTTTAAAGAAGTCCAACATCTAACAGGACATGTAGCAGCATTGAACAGGTTCATCTCTCGGTCGTCCGACAGATGTCACCTATTCTACAACGTCCTGCGAAAAAATAAAGGATTCGAGTGGACTGATAAGCACGAAGAGGCGTTGCAACAACTCAAGAAATACATGACATCACCTCCCTTCCTCTCTAAACCTGAGAAAGGTGAAGCTCTTCAACGCTACCTGGCCGTCAGCATTAATTCGGTAAGTGCAGTCCTTATACGAGAAACCGATGGACAACAATTGCCAATCTACTATGTAAGTAAAACTCTACTAGACGCTGAAACCAGGTACTCGTCTATAGAAAAACTCTTGCTTTCGTTAGTCATGGCCGCTAAGAAGCTACGACATTATTTTGAATCGCATCCTATAACTGTGGTAACTAACTTTCCATTAAAGTATGTGTTAAGAAAACCTGAACTAACAGGACGACTAGCTAAATGGAGCATCTACCTCAGCAATTATGATATGGATTTCAAGCCTAAGACGGCGATCAAATCACAGGTCTTGGCAGATTTTGTTACAGATTTCAGTCCGGAACTAGAAGAAGCGACGACGTCCAACGAGTTAATTATGGCGACTTTGCACGACACTACTTGGACGCTCGACGTTGATGGTTCGTCGAACATACGAGGAACAGGCCTGGGTGTCATCCTACAGTCCCCACAAGGGGGCAAAATAGTGTACTCCATACGGTGCGACTTCAAGGCAACAAATAATGAGGCAGAATATGAAGCACTGATTGCAGGAATGAAAATTGCTTATGACTTGGGGGCAACATGTCTACATGTCCGGAGCGACTTGTCCCTAGTTGTTAACCAAGTTAATGGAGAATTTGCAGCAAAAGATTCAAGGATGATTGCTTATTATAAAATAGTAAAGGAAGAAGCAAAGAAGTTCAGTCACTTCATAGTCGAACAGGTACCAAGAGATCAAAACACTCAAGCTGACGCATTAGCCAATTTGGGATCAGCACTTAATCAAACGACATTCGACAATATCCCAATAGTTCACCTTGCAACACCATCCATCAAAGACGATGGTAATATTTTGGTTGCACCAATTGAGGAAGAAAACTCTTGGTCGGACGACATTAAAAATTATCTGGAGAACGATCAACTGCCTGATGACATAATGGAATCAAGAAAGGTTAGATTTAAAGTATCAAGGTATGTTATGATCAGAGGACAATTATATCGAAGATCTTCGACTGGTCTGAATCTGCGATGTATCACCAACAAGACGCAAGTCCGAAAAATCCTACAAGATATGCACAACGGTGAATGTGGAAACCACTCAGGAAGTCGCAATCTAGCCAACCAGATATCACGACAAGGTTACTATTGGCCGACATTAAGGCAAGATGCGATTAGGTATGTACAGTCGTGCGACGCATGTCAAAGACACACATGTATGTCTCATAAACCCTCTGAACCCTTGCACTCGACTTTGATCCCATGGCCCTTTATGAAATGGGGAATGGACATTGTTGGGAAACTACCACCTGCCCCTGGGAAAAAAGTATTTATTTTAGTTTAAACAGATTATTTCTCTAAGTGGGTCGAAGCAACGACTTTCTCCCAGGTTCGGGATAAAGAAGTCGTTTCTTTTATCCAAACTAACATCATTTGTAGGTTTGGAATTCCATCTGAAATAACGTGCGACAACGGGACACAATTCATCAGTGATCGAACGCGAATATTTTGTGAAGAAAGGAACATCAAGTTGGTAACATCGACGCCTCGATATTCACAGTCAAATGGTCTAGCCGAGTCGAGTAATAAAACTATCATCAATTCAATCAAGAAAAGACTCAAAGCTGCCAAAGGGAAGTGGGTGGAAGAATTGCCTTCCGTTCTATGGGCTAATCGTACGACACCTCGTACGTCCACAGGACAAACTCCCTTTTCCTTAGTCTATGGATGTGAAGCTGTGTTACCTATTGAGGTACGACTACCGACTTCAAGGCATACGTCCATTGAGCATAACTTGGTCGACCTAAGTTATGACCTCGACGCTCTAGAAGAGCTTAGAGAAGCTGCGCACATTCGCATGGCGGCACAGAAACAAGTGGTCGAGCGACATTTCAACAAAAATGTCTAAATCAAAGTTTTTCAAGAAGGTGACTACGTTCTACGTCGAGTATTTCAAAATACTCAAGAGGTCAATGCAGGTAAGCTTTCCACTAAGTGGGAAGGTCCTTATCAAATCTCTAGCGTCGTGGGTAAAGGAGCTTATAAAATCCAAACCCTCGACGGTCGAGATATCCCACGAAGCTGGAATGCAGTTCATTTAAAGAGGTATTTCTTTTAAACTTTATATTTATTTCCTTCGATTATTTCTTAAGAAAGATTACTGACTTAAGCATCGGAGGGTCGTTGGTCAAACCAACGACCACCCCACTAATGTCGTTTTTTGCATGGACGCACGACTTATTTAAAATCTTTGTGTCGAGTATAACTCATGCGATCACACGTATATGTTCGATTTTAATGGATGACAAAGGTTAAACTCTGCACTTGATGTTCAAATACTTAGAATCAAGAACCATTATTACAAATTACCCAAGATCGATCGAAAGTTTCAGTTGATTTCTTTATAAATGATGGTATGGTTGAATGTCTGATATAATGTAGTTGTCCATCTACTTAAACGTACGATTAATTAAAAGAACAAGTAATAAGCGTCGACGAACAAAAGAGATTTTTTTTCATTGGATATCAAATTACAAGTATAAATGACGACCACAGACGGCCGACCTTTAGGTGATAGGTTCAAAAGAAATTAAGTAGGAGGAACGTCAGGTTGTTCCTGTACAATGAAGGTCTCTGCTGCCGCCACTTCTTCTACGACACCAGATTTATTTCATCTGGAAGCCTGGCCAAACTCTTAAAGTAATCTAAATGCTCTTCCTCCCTATATAGGCTCACAGGCTCGCTCGACATCTGGAAATCCGGGATATTTAAAGTCGCACGCCAATAACTAAGAATATCCCAAGCTTTCCTAGGCTTTCTAGCTATGGACTTCTTATGCATAAATCGACACAGAGGGAAGAACGGAAAATCGTACCTTAAATAGCGTTCTAAACCTCGAACTTAGAATGGAAGGGATCTTGGTTGCTCGGAAAGTATATCTCGCCGGAAGTATGAAATCTCTAAAAGGGTAAAACGTAAAAAAGGAAAAGATTAAGGATAATTCATATTTATACTAAAAACCAGAAATCAAATCGCCAGGAAATCGAATCGCCAGAAATCAATGGTCAATGAAATTGACACGTGTCGTTCGTGTCAGACAACCCCTCGAGTACACTCAACGAGAGCATGACACCTGTCCTTCATTAGCTGTCAAATTGTTTATTCTGTTAAAAGTGACGTCATTATTTAGTTGGAAACGAACCGATTCGGTTCTATGTAAGTTACCCGCTTTTCTTTTATAACACGTGTATTAGTCCTAAATTTAAATTTCAAAAAGTTGCCGCTTGAATTTTAAATTTGGGGGCAAATTGTTTGGGTAAAAAATAACAAAAGTCATTTGTCGTACGACTAGAGATTCCAACAGTCCATTAGCCCATAGCCGCACGACCAGAGAAATAACTGACACCCTTCCTTTGAGCGACTTCGACCAAACTATCAAAACCCGTCCACGAGGGCTGTCGTACGACATGATTTCAGTTACTAAATTACAACATACTTTATATTACGTTTAGTGCAGGATTTCAAGAACGTTTATGATTAGAGATCATAACGGAAGACGTTACCAATAACAACGGATGTAACGGACGCTATCATCAATATCAAACGGTTACTCTATTAAAGATATGCATTCAAGACTTGCTAACGGACAATTGGAGTATAAATATGAAGATTGAACTTCACATTCGGACATCTGATTCTCAGACTTTACAAGCTCACGAATTACGTTCTCAAGCTCACTCAATATCTCTTGAAGTTCATAAAGCCTTTGCTGTTTATCGTACGACGCACGACTGAAGTCTAAGTACACACGACGCACGACCGACTTTACTTTATTGTATAGTTTTACATTACATTTTATTTGTAACACTTGTTAACAAGGACGACGTCCCTGGTTGACGTCCATAGTGCACGATGACTCACACTCGTCCGCGGTTTTTACCCATCTTAGGGGTTTTCCGCGTCATCAATTCCTTTGTCTCATTTATTTCACTTTTATTATTGTCGTACGATTATTGAAGCTACTTTCTTTGATTGGATTAAGCTCCACATTTACCTTAAATTTTCCTTGGGAGATTTTTGGCATAAACATAAATATTTTAAAATTTACTTATGTAAAATATGAAAAAGACTATAGTAACTTGAATTTTCAAGCAATTTGCTATTTTATATTTAGAACATCGATTATATTTGTATTTATAGTTTTTGTGTTTGATAAGGAGAATTAGATTTAATTTTATATGAAACTTTTGGTTGACGCTCAGTTAAGCTGTATTATAAGACATTCACTTTAAAAATTAATGTCATCTAAAACCCTTTAATATATTATTTGAATGGTTAATGATCAAATAAACTCAAACCGTCTAACATATTCAATGGCGGACCCAGGATTTTGGTTGAGTGGGTATACCTTTAAATTGAATCAAATGCCGTAAAGCCATTCGATGTGTTTTTAGCCGAATTCTATCCTTTGATTTTTTTAAAGTTTTTTGGTTGATTTCAAAAGAATTTTTCGGTTTTTTTGTAAAGACTAATCTAAAAACTCAATAAGGAGGACGGCTTGAGCTTCTATTTATTTTAATTAAAAAATATTGGAACCTCCTGTTTATTTTAATATGTATTCATGTTTTTTTAAAAATTATCGATCCACACTTCCGAGGTCCAGAAAAAGAATATATGCAGGTCCTGATTTCAGGAGGGTAAACAAATAAAAAAAAATATATCCAAAGGATAGATTTTAACCCCAAACCTCTACTAAGAAGAGCCTTATCTTAGCCATAGAAACCACCCGGCCAATTGCATCTTCATTTTATAGATTTAGCAATAAAATATTTGAGAGCATCCTAAAAAATCAAGCGGATGCACCTTTAGGACGCCTACAATTTTTTCTTTTACAGTAATCAACTGAGCGTGTGCATGGGACCCCGCCCGGCCCTTACTTGGTCCGCCCGTGAACATGTTATCGTACGTTATAATTATAAAATTCAATCGGTAACGATTTGATCCCTAAATCTTGGGGTGTGATTAACTTCAAGAAAGAGTTTTTTTTTTTGAGAAGGGTGTCCTAGGCTATGCCTAGACTAATCCCTTGGCAAATTATGATTATAAGACATCAGTCCTGATTAAATCCCAGCGGCCACAATTGTTGTATACGCCTAGATTCAAAACCTGTGCAGATGGGATATTCCACCACATCCCCCGAGGCCTTAACCAGTACGCCACAACCCTTGTGGTTCAATCTCCTTAATTTTGACGATTGTTAAACGAGACTTGATAGCTTTTACGGACTAATATATTCACTATTTGTGTCAGAATTAACACCACATTCTTAAAATATTAAAAGCCGAGCGTTAGGAAAATCATAATTTGTCTCAAAAAGCGTGCCACTAAAGTTTTTTCATGAATAATACTTAGAAAAAAGTACCACAACTTTATCTGAAAGATCAAAAAGGAGACAATATTTGGCAAAATAGTTCTATGTCGATGGATTTATTAAATGGTATTAGTACTAATAGTAGCTTAGCAAATCAATTTTAATGAGATCGAATGTTAATGAGTGTAAATGTGATTTTTCGGCCCTACTTATTGATGATTGATCTACATTCTCAGTTCATGACATTGAATGATTTGACGACGTTGAGCGGCCAAGAGTTAATAGTTTGAAAAAAGAACGTCCTTTGTAAAAGAAATTCCACTTTCTAGAAAATGTAAAGATTATAAAACAATAGATTCATAACGTCCAAATTGTATCTGCTCTTCAAATAACAGTATTTACAGTTTAACTTTCATTATTTTAGTTAGTTAAGAATTGTTGACTTAATTGAACTCCATTTATTGATGATCGACATAATCTCCATTTCATCTGCTTCTGTATCTCAAGTTCTTCACCTGGTTTTCTCTTGAACCCTGTATCTCTCTTCCATCCATTTCTCGATGAACTAAGGATTAATATTATTTTTTTCGTTTTTGTTTTCGTTGTTTTGATTATCAGTATTTTTTTAGAAGGGTGTCCAAATTATGACCGTAAGACCTCAGTCTTAATAAACTCAGTGAACACAATTGTTGTGGATGCTTCGAAACGAATCCAAGGCAGATGAGATATTCCACCATATCCTCCTGATTCTCAACCACTACGCCACAACCCTTATGGTTTTGATTACGAGTATTCTTGGTCCTTAGTTTTCGATACTATTTTGTTCTTGAAAGATGGGTTCCCGATTTGGTGGGTTTGAGCAACGACGAAATGGGGAACAACTACGTCTATTGACCACATCTTGCTGATTTCTCAGGTGGATCCCAACCCCATCCGAAGAAAATGATAACTTTTCAAAACCTACAACCCATATATCAATACGTGTGTGATTGTGTGTTCGAAATCAGTTATTTACATTAACGGTTATTTAATTTATTAATTTTTTTTAATTGAGATGGCCCACCAAAACAAAGCATGAGGAGATTGGACTTTTATAAGATATGATCAAAAAATTCAAGCTTTATTTAAGAGAAATTTAAATGAGAACGGTGAAATATCAAATACTCATTTTACTTGATTAAATTTATTTTTTAGCCCTTTTTTATTCTTAAATTTTTTAAAAAAAAGTCACTATCTTCGTAAGTAATCATTCCATGTATAGATTTTTCTTTTTCCTTTTTTACATTTTGACCCTTATATAAGTTGAGGAATGATTCCTTATGATTAGGGAGGAGCAAACCGAATCGGGACCGTACCGATACCATATATTCGGTCCGGTATTCGGTTCCAAATATTATGCAACTTCGGGATTCGGGATTTCGGTATTCGGTACCGGGAATTTCTGGAAAATACCGAAACCGAACCGGGAATTTTTAAAGGATAGTCTTTTAAACTTCTTTGATTTTAATCAAATTAAATCATCTCCTAAACAACCCAAACTTTGTCCATAAGTACCATATCTCTTCTCCAATTTTTTTTATCACCGTCAAAAAATCGGCCGTTACATACACATAAAAAAACCGACTGATTCGACGATTCGGGATTCGGTTTTTAGGTATTTGGTACCACATTTTGAACTTTTGATTGTTAAATTTTTGATTGTTTAGGATTGATTTTGAAACACATTTGAATCATTATGAATATATTTTGGTTTGTGATTGGTTTTGATATATATTTGACACGTTTTTTAATTTTCGGTTCTAAGTGGTACTAGTACCGAATTTCCCATCCCGAAACCGAAACCGTACCGGTACCGAACCGGTACATACGGTTCGGTAACGGTTTTTAGTCCCAAATTTTTTCGGTACCAACCGGTTCGGTACCGATACAGTCCCGAGCTCATTCCTACTTACAGTGATATTGACTTTTTAAAAAACTTGGAAGAGAAATGGTTAATATAAATTTGATTAGGTAAAATGACTATTTATGTTAATTTCTCAATTTAAAAGCCAATTTATACTTGTACTTTTAATCACAAAATTAATGTAATAATCAAAATAAAAATAAAAATAAAAAATGGATTGGAGGTGTCGTTCGTACTTCGAACTCCATGTAATTGAAACCATTATTATAAATATATATTTTCTTGATGTAAAATTATTTTTATTTAGTTGTCTTTTTAAATCTGTTATTTTTTTTTTTGTTAACCATTAATGTCAGGACCTGCTTACTGCTTACATGCTTGAGTAATACCAAATCTTTTTAAAAACAGTAAGGAAAATCATCAGTGACCTTGTAGGATTCAAAACGATGACTTCTAAGGAGGATCCCCAAAGGCTAAGGGGGTGTTTACTTGGGACTTAATGAGCTTAATGACAAAACCGGCTTATTCGTGCAGACGTTTGGAGTGTTTACTTAGGGCTTAATGACAAAACCGGCTTATTCGTGTAACAACCTGTATCTTTATACATATATCAAAATAACATTTCTGTCTAAAAACTGCCCCAGACTTACATTACAGAGTACAAGGTTTACAACTATCACCTATTACACAACTTAGTCAAAAAGTAAACTATTGCAGGAAGTCTTCTAGCTCCTGGAAATAGCTCACATCTTCTTTTTACCCTTATCTGTACCTGTTATCTTTCGAAAACCTGAAACAGGATTATAATTTTGAAAGAGCGAGGGTTAGACCAATGGTCTAGTGAGTCCCCTCCAATCACTACTGCAACAATTCAAATATCATTTAAAACATTTAAACAAAGCTTTATATCTCAAAACATAACTTGCTCTTTTAATCAAACGTTAAAATACTTTATGCTACGCAGGCATAACTCAATCTACTGGCCATCACTGACCACTTTTTACGCTTTGCAAGCGTACCTTAAGCTACTGACCAACACTGTCGTCAAAGACGGTATGTTTGTCTCGTACTGCCTTATTATAGGGACACACCCTAATGGCATAAACGGGCCACACTCCCCGGTACGAGCAGGCGGGTCACACTTCCCGACTTAGGTCAGACTTCTGACTCAAATGTATGCATACACTCAGTCCTGACTATATATAAAACAAGTTTATATAAACATAGCATAAACAATGCCAAACTGATTAAATCAACCTTTTTCAATAAATCTGCACAACTTTCAATACTATAAACGTGCAGTTTATAAAACCCACATTTATCAAATAACTGTCAATATCATAAAAGATTTAGTTTGAAAGACTCACCTCTGATTCTTCTTGCTTAAACTCTGCCTTCTAATGATTAACACCACCTACGATGGTATCAAAATACAAAGGTAAGCTAACTCGCTACTAACATTCTTTCCTTCTCTAAATAATTCAACACACTGTGCCACCGGTCAAAACCTCTCCGGTCGACTTACCTCGATGCACCTTACCGGTCGCTAAATATATATCTATATCGATTGACATTATACCGGTCGCTAAATATATATCGGTCGACCGCAACCTACCGGTCGGTCGCAACCTACCGGTCGACGAGACCGGTCACAACATACCGGTCGACCTATACTACCGGTCACACTGGGTTCCGGCCGACGTTCATACAGAGTCGGCGACTCTAAACCCGGAAACTTCAGATCAATAAATCGATCAAATCTACGGTTAAAAGCTTGAATAACAAAATTATTTACCGACTATAACACGCAGATAGAAGTATTAAGCTAGAACCATACCTCTATTTTACTAAAACGAATCGATTCTTGAAAACCTTGTTTTCCTTTCTCCTGCTTCGCTTTGTTCTGGGCTCTTGAGTCGGTCTCAATTTTATCAGACTTGTGATATGAACATACTTACAAAGGTTTAAGATATATATATATATATATATATATATATATATATATATATATATATATATATATAACCAAGTTTCAAATAACCCCCTGAACTTTGAGTCTCGTTTAACTTTTCACCCAACTTCCAAAATTAATAAAAATTTCGGAACTGGATATTACAATTCGCGCAGACATTTCCGGCTTATTCAATAAGTAGGGGAAAGATGTGTTGTCCCCATTAAGACACATCTTTGACATTTCTACCCTTTAAAAATAAAGACATGCCTACCCTCCTACTCAATAATCACGCAATAAAAACCCAGCTGCTCGATTCCACCTTCATTGCTTGTTCGATTTCACGTTCACAACTCGTTCAACCCTAGACAATAATTTCCTTTGGTCGATTTCTCCAAAGGTAATGATTTTACTGATTGTTCGATACTTGTTTCTTCTCCATACTCGATTGTTGTTTCATACTTGTTTCTTCAGTTGATTGTTGTTCCATACTTATTTCTTAAGTCGATTGTTGTTCCATATTTGTTTTCTTCAGTCGATTGTTGTTCCTTACTTGTTTTTTCAGTCCATTTTTGTTCCATACTTGTTTCTTCTCCATAGTTGCTCGACATTTCTGCAATGTATATTTTTGTAACCATGATTTCTACAATGTCGATTTCATACTTGTTTTATACTTGCTACTTTTTGTTTGAACTTGGCTACATTATGTTTGAATTTGGAAGTTTAAGTACTTAATGAATTTTTGTTTGATTTTTGGATTATATCAATGAATTTATGAATATATGGCTTAAAAAATAAACAACAATTTATAAAACAACTTAAAATTCATATTCAGGGGTAAATTGGTCATTTCTGTTATTCAGACTGCTAATTCAGATAAAAAAGTAAACAACAACATCAATTTATCCAGACAGACAAATTTATCCAGACAGACACATTATCCATACAGGACTTAATGGAAAATTTGGTAAACAGCCCCTAAGTGTTATTGTCGGTTTATTTCGATCCATGGATGTAAGCTTTTTTATCTGATAGTACACAACGAGGCAAGACCATTTGTGAAACTTTGGACCCATCTAGTGTCCCAACTAAGTGACTCGTATGCTAAAGACATACCCTATATTGTATTGGTTTGTGTTTACAACGTTAATCATTTTCTATATATATATATATTGTAATAATCGGGTATAAATTTTAATAAAGTAAAGTTGGGGGTTTAGTTGGTCAAGACTCAAAGATAAAGGGGTAAGGGGTAACATTGAATAAAAAAAGGGTTTTACCCTAAAACCACTGATATGCATTGAGAAATCAATTCATTATCACTCTTTTTCTCTCTTTTAGATAGGTTATTTTACATTTTATATCCCAATCTTGAGTCATTTATTTACTTATTTTTCATCTATTTATTTTTTGGAGATTAAAGTTGTGATTTGCCTGTTTATATACTTTGGAGGGTTGATTTGGTACTTTGGGCAAATTTTAAAAGTGCAGACTTATGCTGCAGCATCAGACAGGAACAACTGAATGAAGAGAGGAAAAGGAGTTTATGGTGGACAGCTTGCAGAGATCTTTTGGACAGATTTGGGGAACCTTCTAGATCAAATTGTTGGCTGGAAATTATCTTTTGTATCTCCTTTTCTTTATTTCCTAAATTATTGTCCCTTATGTCACCAACTATTAGTACAATAATTATTATATTAGTGTTAAATGTCTTTTTTGCCCTTCTCCCTCCTAGTATATAAAGGAAGCTTGGGAGGTTTACTTGGGACACACATATCTTAGATATCTTACATATCTTAGATAATCTTAGCATATCTTAGAATATCATACTTCATATCTTTTTGAACTTTAAAAATCATAGTTGGGAGATTTGACAAATCTCTTGGTGTGATTATTGAAGTAAAGAACATTATTATATTATCAAGTTTATTTACTTTTTGCAATTTTTACCTTTCATTAATTTATTTACCGCACTTTATTTTATTGTCATTTACCTTTACGTCATTTACATTCTTGTATTTAAATTATGTCTTTTATTTTATGTCATTTATTTTATGCATTTAATTTCCGTATGAGTAGCTAATTTTATTAGTGCGGGTGTGAGACGGAAAAGTGGAATTTTTAAACCAAAGAAAGGTGGACGTTGTTTCGCAATAATAATGTTCCACCATTTCATTCAAGTTTTATAAATATCAATGACACTTCTTGACGAATTGATCACTTGCAAAAGTGTTAAAGTGTCGTGGACTTAGAGATAAGCCACGAAAAGCACGTCAGTTTGAATGATATGGGAAGTAGACTTGAGAGAGTTACTGATAAGGACAGTTATCATCTATATTTTTCTAAACTGATTTATTCTCGACAAGTTGGTTGCTAATCAATAGTGTTAAAGTGTAGAGGAGTTAGAGATAAGTCTCTTCGAAAACGTCAACTTGAATGATATGGGATCGGCTCGAGAGAGCGGTTTTTATGCAAAGAGATTTATGCATCCATATATTTTGAGGACTCTATTCTACACTATAAATAGCTGGAGACTACACAGAGATGTGTTTAGTTGAATCTAAACAGTAATGTGAATATTGAAGTCCGAGAGAAATACCCTCAAAATAGTTGGTGGATCTAGTTGTGGCAGAACTGCATGTTGCAACATCGCTACAGCATGGCTCACTAGAATTTGTGTTTAAATCCCACCTGGAAGTTTTACACCTGTGCTTGCTTTATTCTCTGTTAAATAAATCAAAATGATAACCTAATCAAAACAAAGTCTTCAAAATCGCCATATGAAGTTAGTTTTTCATCTCGAGATATTGCAACTTAAGATACCTATCCCTGTGGAATAGAATACTTGGTTCTTACCATTTTATTACTTGAAAAACGACATTAGATCTCATTGTATACTTGCTTTGAGGTTTAATTAACACACGTCTATAGGTGTGTAAAAAGCACTGTCAAGTTTTTGGCGTCGTTGCCGGGGATAGACGTAAATCTATGGTTGTTGAGAAATTGAGTCTTGTTAAGCTAATTTTTCTACCATCTTTGTTGTTTGCCATATGCTTCCATGTGTGTGCAAGTAAAAACTTTTTGAGTTTATCTTTATGTGAATATGGATTCAATAAGACACTCGTTTGAGCCGTACGAAACTGTTTTTTGTGACTATTGTGGAGGAAATCATTTCTCATACAGTTGTCATTCGATCCCCGAATCCCATTATTTCACGGGAGATAATATTTGGGAAATCTCACATTTCAATGGATACACTCAATCATGGGAGGATCATCCTAATTTATTTTTAAATGGTCAAGATCATTGCACTTTCACATCACCAATACCTCCCTACCAAGATTGGAGTAACACTTATTCAAATAATTTTGACCAATCTTGGGAAGAACAAGTTAATTTTTCTGGAAGTTTTCAAGGGGATGATTTTAACAACTCATTTTTACCCCCTACGCCCTCTTTAGAACAAGGTGAAAACTTCGAATCTCTTGAAACTATGATGAGTAATTACACACAAAGTCTAATAACATCTGTTGCCAATATCACAACTTATGTTGGAGAGATCATTAGTGAGCGTAAAAGACAAAGCCTAATTTCTATACCAAGTGATATTGAAAAATCTGAGTGTGTTGGTAAGGATGAGGGTGAGGCTAATACTTTGGAGAGTAGTCAAGAGATAGAGAGTTATGAGGAAGTACCAAAGCATTTGAGCAACCCCTCTTCACTGCAAAATAGTGAAGAGGTGCAACAAAATGCCAAGATTTTAATTAACCCATGCTTTGAATTTGTGCAGAAAAAACACATCATTGCAGATGCTGCAGCATCCTTGCAGCAAAGCTGTGCAGAAAATGTTCAAGTCGTTTTTAAAAGGGGACGTGATGATCAATCCAAGGACTCGGGAAATTTCATAAAAACATGTTCTACTGTTGGTGAGGTGATGTGGAAAAATATTTGTGGGATGAAATATTCCCCTAATTGTGCCATTGAAATCTTGTGTCGTAATCAAGGAGTGAAGGAGGTGATAAGGAAAGTATATAAGCATAAGTGGAAGGAGAAACACCAAGATGAGTTGGTGAGGACCGCTAGGGCTGGGGAGCATACTGATATGCTCCAACAAATTCCACCATTCCTCAAGAAGTTGTCAACAAGAAATCCAACA
This sequence comes from Arctium minus, assembly GCA_954870635.1. NCBI lineage: Eukaryota > Viridiplantae > Streptophyta > Magnoliopsida > Asterales > Asteraceae > Arctium > Arctium minus. The sequence continues at coordinate 2,971,459 of OX941092.1, read as the reverse complement.
GCTGAAAAAGGAGAACACCTTGCTAAAAGAAGGAAATGCAAATCGGGTGCCGCAACATGCATCGCCACCACCACCACCACCACAACCTACTCCATTGGAGTATGATAGGTTTAATCATGACCCTTTAGCTCCAAACTTTATTCTTTATTTTTTTCTCCATTTATTTGAGTCTGGGAAAAGTCTTTTATTTTAAAATTTTATTTTTGCAAGTCAAGTAAATTGTTCATATTATCTTAAATGTGTTTATAGCCCTAATAAATTGTTCGTTTTTTTTTACCGTCATTTAACCTACTTTGATTTTTTTGCTAGAACTAGTCACTCTATTTTTTGGGACACAATTTGGTCTATACTTGCTCTAACATCTAGGAAGGGATATAGGTCATTCGTTCTTTTCATCATATCCCTTTGACACCCTTGTTCTCAATAATTCATCCAAAAACAAGACGTTGTTTCAAATAAGTTTGGGGAAGGAAATCCAAAAAGGCTAAAAGATCAACACAAAAGGAGCAAAGCTCTAAAAAGATGTCTTGTTTGGATTTATCGTTAGCACTAAAAATTAGGCATGGAAATGGGCCCCGACCCGTCGGGGAACCCGGTCCACCCGCCCCGATCGGGGATGGGGATTCCCCGCTAAACCGGGGATGGGGATGGGGACGGGTATCGCACTCCCCGCCCCGCCCCGTCCCCGTTATATACTTTAATTAATATTTAATATATATTATTTATTTAAACTAAATCGGTAATTCATAATGTAATTCATAATTTCCTATTTCCTAACTAGGTTTATAATATAAAATTGTTATTTTTTGGATGTCAATCAAAATACAATTACTCGATATGGTTTTGAATATTACTCGATATCTTTTGGTACGTGTGAAGTTAAGTTTTTTTTTTCCGAATTCGGTTGAATTTCTTTTGGTTTTAAGTTATTAATTATTATATGATGTTGTAATTTTTTTATACTAAATTAAATTTCTTTCGATTTTAGGTTTATTGGAAATATGTGATATTTAAATATGTGTGGTGTCTCATATATTTGATTTAAATAGCTTACATAAACGGAAAAGAAAATCATCGTTTCCCCGTTGGGGATCCCCGTTTCCCGTTGGGGATGGGGATGTGATCATATTCCCCGGCGGGGACGGGGATGAAGATGAGGGATTGGGGACGGGGATGGGGATTGAGGTCCCCACCCCATTTCCATGCCTACTAAAAATGTTCCATAGGGACAAAGTGCATGTTGTCAACAAAAGAAAAAAAAATGCTAAAAAGTGAAAAAAAAAAATCCAATGTTGAAGAAAAATGTGAGAAAAGGCTTGGTGAGAAAAAATGTGCCTATTGATCATTGAATAAGCAAGTTTTTGACCTAACAAAAAGAAAGGTGGGGCTAGCATATGGTTCATACAAGTGGTTAACATGGTGTATGTTCACTTATGATTTATAAAAGGCTATAAATAACATGATGGATAGAACAATTTTACTTTTATATGCACTTATTGTTATGACTTGCATTTTCCTTAAATTGAGTCATTTTTAGTTGTCTTTTGGTTGTTTGGGGACAAGCAACATTTTAAGTTTGGGGATGTGATATGCATTGAGAAATCAATGCATTATCACTTTTTTTTCTCTCTTTTAGATAGGTTATTTTACATTTTATATCCCAATCTTGAGTCATTTATTTACTTATTTTCCATTTATTTATTTTTTGGAGATTAAAGTTGTGATTTACCTATTTATATACTTTGGAGGGTTGATTTGGTACTTTTGAGCATATTTTAAAAGTGTAGACTTCTACAGCATCAGACAGGAACAGCTGAATGAAGAGAGGAAAAGGAGTTTATGGTGGACAGCTTGCAGAGATCTTTTGGACAGATTTGGGGAACCTTCTAGATCAAATTGTTGGTTGGAAATTATCTTTTGTATCTCCTTTTTTTTATTTCCTAAATTATTGTCCCTTATGTCACCAACTATTAGTACAATTATTATTATATTAGTGTTAAATGTCTTTTTTGCCCTTCTCCCTCCTAGTATATAAAGGAAGCTTGGGAGGTTTACTTGGGACACACATATCTTAGATATCTTACATATCTTAGATAATCTTAGCATATCTTAGAATATCATACTTCATATCTTTTTGAACTTTAAAAATCATAGTTGGGAGATTTGACAAATCTCTTGGTGTGATTATTGAAGTAAAGAACATTATTATATTATCAAGTTTATTTACTTTTTACAATTTTTACCTTTCAGTAATTTATTTACCGCACTTTACTTTATTGTCATTTACCTTTACGTCATTTACATTCTTGTATTTAAATTATGTCTTTTATTTTATGTCATTTATTTTATGCATTTAATTTCCGTATGAGTAGCTAATTTTATTAGTGTGGGTGTGAGACGGAAAAGTGGAATTTTTAAACCAAAGAAAGGTGGACGTTGTTTCGCAATAATAATGTTCCATCATTTCATTCAAGTTTTATAAATATCAATGACACTTCTTGACGAATTGATCACTTGATAAAGTGTTAAAGTGTCGTGGACTTAGAGATAAGCCACGAAAAGCACGTCATTTTGAATGATATGGGAAGTAGACTTGAGAGAGTTGCTGATAAGGACAGTTATCATCTATATTTTTCTAAACTGATTTATTCTCGACAAGTTGATCGTTAATCAATAGTGTTAAAGTGTAGAGGACTTAGAGATAAGCCCCTTCGAACACGTCAACTTGAATGATATGGGATCGGCTCGAGAGAGCGGTTTTTATGCAAAGAGATTTGTGCATCCATATATGTTGAAGACTCTATTCTACACTATAAATAGTTGGAGACTACACAAAGATGTGTTTAGTTGAATCTAAACAATAGTGTGAATATTGAAGTCCGAAAGGAATACCCTCAAAATAGTTGGTGGTTCTAGTTATGGAAGAACTGCATGCTGCAGCATCCCTACAGCATGGCTCACTGGAATTTGTGTTTAAATCCCACCTGGAAGTTTTACAGTCGTACTTGCTTTATTCTTTGTTAACTAAATCAAAGTGATAATCCAATCAAAACAAAGTCTTCAAAATCGCCATATGAAGTTAGTTTTTCATCACGAGATCTTGCAACTTAAGATACCTATCCTTGGTTCTTACCATTTTATTACTTGAAATACGACATTAGATCTCATTGTATACTTGATTTGAGGTTTAATTAACACACGTTTGTAGGTGTGTAAAAAGCACTATCAACCTCTCATTTAGGCTTTTGGCGGCTGAGAAAAATATTAGAGAGGGAGGCGATTTTGGGTCAACCGAGTTGGGGAGAGGACATCGATCAAGATTTCAAGATTTTTGGATCTTCCTTGAGGTAAGCCTTATACAAATCATTATCTTCATTGCAAGAGTCTTTGGTATGAGTTTTTAATCTTTAAGATTGGGTAATTGATGTAGTCTGATGGTTTTGGGTTTTAGGGATGTTGAGATTAAATGATTTAAATCGTTTGTGGATTCATGGATTTAGGAGATTAATGTTAAAGTTATTAATGTAAGATAATCTATAGAAAAGGGGTTTGGATTTATATTTTTAAGATTTGTGAGTCTTGGGGCGTTTTGCCATGTTGTATCGTCGATCGAGCAGTGGGGTGGGAACCGGGGGCCCCGGTCACGTAAACACCGGTCGACACTGGTCAATGGATCCGGTCGACACCGGTTAAGGGGGGGTCCGGTCGAGACCCCGGTCGATTTGAGTCCGGGCGACCACCCCGGTCAGGCCCCGGTCAACGTGAAGTGAGGCACCGGTCGAGTCCTTTTGGACCCCAAGCGATGTGGGTCTGACCCTAACCCTGACCCCGACCCTGAAGGTAGTGGACCGATATTAATTGTAATGGAACGGATTTATTGTGGATTTTTCGTTGGCCATTGAGGTAAGCTTAGTATTAATTACCCTAAGAACCGAGGTTAGCGGTCATTAATCTTTCCAACCCTTCGGGATTTATAGTATGTTAAGGTCGGGTACCGTTGTGAATTAGAAAGTATCGGAAGTTTACCGGGTAATGGTTTTCTTATAGGTTTTGTTCAAGTAGGCGTAAAGAGTTAAGCAAGGGGCACCTGGTGAGTTTTCTGAACTAAAGCCTTTTTACAGCAAAGAGATTATGCTTATAGTATATGAGCTTTTATGCAAGTCTTGAAATGTTGTTTATGTCGATATCCAATTTGCGAGAATTCTTTATAAATGTTAAAGTTTGATTGTTATTTTGGTTAAAGTGGAAATGTATGCATGCATGATTAGAAAAGTGATAAGCTCAAAGTCGGGGGTGTGTTCCGCCTGTGCTCATACCGGGGGGTGTGTTTCGTTTATGTCGTTGGGGGGTGTCCCAGCAAGACAATGTGAGTCACAGACACTCTGTCACTTTAGGGTGGCGGTAGTGTGAGCTAAAGAGTTTACTGAAAGGTTAATTATTCAATTGTATTTGAATATGGTTTACTTTGTTATTAAATCTTTAAATTATCTCGTGAATTGCAACTGTTTTTAGAGGGGACTCACTGGACCTTTGGTCTAACCCTCGCTCTTCAAAACTCAAAAACCTTTTCAGGTGGGCGTGAGGCTGGTAGCTCGGGTAAAAGGAAGGAGAAGGTTTAAGCGGCAGTCACCAATAGAAGACTCCTTTTTAGTATTTCTGTAGATCTCAGTTGTGTAACGGGTTGCTTATTCGCAAACCTTCAGATTTTATTGTTGACTTGGGCCATTTTGGCATGATATTTTTATGATAGTTATGTTTTAAATGCTTTAAGGTTTGGGTTGTTACATATATATATATATATATATATATATAGAGAGAGAGAGAGAGAGAGAGAGAGAGAAAGGATAATACGAGAAGTTAAACATTTTGCGAAAAGGCGAGAAATGTGATATCATATATGATTACACGGACAGTAGGGTGTGTTTAATTATATATGATTAAACGTTTATGTATTGTCAATATAACATGTGTTAATCATATATGATTAAGCTTGTGTATCATATATGATTAAACATTTATCGTCTTCTCGCAAAATGTTTAGCTTCTCATTTGAACCTGCCCCTATATATATATATATTGTATATTCCCTTTGGTTTGTGTATGTAGGAAAGTGTAATTAGCCAAGATTGATGAATTGGTCATTTCTGTTATTCAGATAAAAAAAATAAACAACAACATCAATTTATTCAGATAAACACATTTATCCATACAGGACTTAATGGAAGATTTGGTAAACAGCCCCGAAATCTTTTGGGTTTTTTTCTTCTATTTCGAACATCTTATTTTATTGTATTTTATGTTGGAAATGACTAATGTTTTTATGAAATAGATTTTGTTCATTATTTTCAAAATATTATAAAAACCCAAAAACAACAGCCAATTCCCTCGTTTAAGTTTTCTAAAAACTTAATATTTTGATTATTTTCTAAATTTTATTTTAAAAAGTAAATAAATTTGCGGTTAAAAATAGGATTTAGTATAAATTACCATCTTTTCAATAAATCCTGAAAACAATCTATATCTATACTATATTATAAAGATGACATAAAAAACTCTTAAAAACAAGTCTTAAAACTTAATGTACTGCTATTTAATGCTAATTACTTAAAAAACAACCATAAAAGCTGTATGTACTACATTTAATGTTATTCATTAATTTTCAATCATTATCTCTAACCATTTTAAATCCCTTAAAATCATTTCCCACTTTAACTCCCTTAAAATAACTCTCAGCATATTTTAGATATAAAAAATCTAAAAGATAATTAAAAAAACTTACAGAATATTTTATAAAAAAAAATTATATTATTAAACCAAAATAAATTACATTATATTATTAAGTCTAAATTAAACAAATTTATATAAAAAAATCATTATCACTCTCTCACAACCATCCAAAATCGTAATGTAAATCGACAAAAAACAGAAAATAAAATGAAACATTAAAATCGTGATGTATTTAGCTGCATTGCGCGAGTACACTTCTAGTATTAAATGATGAATATTCTTGGATATATTCGTCCAACGTTTGATAATAAATTATTATTACTAAAAAGTATAATATTTTTAAAACCAAATTTTTATTTCATATATATGTTCGTATTTTATACATAATTAATATATATTTTCAATGATTAAATGTTCTCACAACATGCATAATAACAAAGCATGAGAATGGCAGGGACGGATCCAGAAATTTTTTCATACGGTGGCACCATATAATACAGACAAAAAATAATTACAAAAAGCACGGTTTTTATCGACGTGTGTTCATCTTTTTACCGACATTCAATATTGTCCGAGTGTTTTTAGCCTAATTCCATAATTTTGAGGGATTTTTAAAGCTATTTGCTTGATTTCGAGGAATTTTTAAGTTTTTTATCGATTTCGAGAGATTTTTTCGGTTTTTTTGGTTGATTTCGATAGTTTCTTTTGTTTTTTTGGTTGATTACGAGGTACGGTTGCACCTTCTTGAAATTTCCAAAATAATACGGTAACATCTTTCAAAATGATACGGTTGCACCTTTCACGAACCCAAAAATATTTACCCTTCGTCGGAGAAATAATACGGTGGCACGTGCCACCGTATTCAACACACTACATCCGTCCCTGGAGAATGGTTATCTATCAAAGGTTAGATATATCTTTGAGATTTTTTTGATATTAACTTCAACGACCAATGAAATTTATCGATATACGAACAAGCTGGTATGGCCACCTATAATTAACAAAAAAAACATACATAATAACAATAACAACATAATTCATATTTAAAACATGTATTTTATTATTTTACTTCATATGTTTGTATTTCTTATGTAATACATCTAGTCATCATCAAACACTCACAACATACATGCATAAATTGATACATAACAACAATAACCCTTAGCTAAGTTCATAGAGATCTATGATGCCTTGCATATCGTCCGAATTTAAACCCTTTTCAACTCCAATAGGGATATAAGCATACATTGCGGCATTCACATCCTCACTGTGACCCAACCCAAGCAGATGCCCGATTTCATGAACCGCTACCGACTCTAAATCCATAACATTCTGAACCGCTCCTGGTCCGTCCGAAAAAGTATCATCTGCATCGAAATGAAGCCTTCCATCAGTTGGCGCAAAAGCATGCGCCAACACATTACCAGCCCCATCAAAATTGAACCCATCTCCATGATTTCCTCTTTGAAAACTAATAGTTATATCTGCACCCGTAAAATCATCGACTTGCGAAAACGTAAAGTAACCGGTAGCGGAAGCCCATTGGTTGAAGGCACGAACAGCGGGAGGTACATGATTGTTTGGATAATTGGAGGCGAATGCGTAGGTGAGGTGGGATTTACCGGGGGGCCATCGAGGGTTATTTGGGAAGAATGTGTAATGAGAAACAGTGTGTAACAATTTCGATCCATGGTTGTGAGTTTCTTTATCTGGTTGTCCACAACGAGGCATGACCATAAGCGAAACTGTGGCCTCATCTAGTGTCCCTGTTGCATTCAAATGATAATATTTTTGGTAACTTTTGAGGGCGGACTCGAGTTCATCGTCGAATTTGTCGTCTTCGACGTTGATGTGGTTAGAGGTATGTTGGTAATTTAGGTAGCCAAAACGAGCAAGGTATAGTTTGAGCTGATGGAGGCCTTGTGCTTCGCTACCCTTGACACAACAACCTTTAAGTTGTTTGATGGACTCGATGGATGATAATTTAGTGGGATTACCAATATTACCCATGGTTCAAGAAAAGAAGAAGAGGAAGAATAAGATCGACAAATGGAGTGAAAAAGTAATTTTAAACGCCATTAGCGAATATTTTTAGTGTTTTGGTTAAATGTTGCATATTATCATGACTATTTATAGCAATGGTATTGTGGAAAATTTAGTCCACTAGAGGCCAAATTGACTAAAATGTCCCTCTACAGTCCGGAACTTGTTATTTACGTTTTTAATTGTATTTATATTTTGAAATTGAATCTTAACTTTATAATTAATTTTATACTAAAAGCGTACTCGCGCAAATGCAGCGAGATATATCACGATTTTAATGTTTCTTTTTTTAGTTTTTTTTCCTCGATTTATAGTACGATTTTGGATAATTTTGAGAAAGTGATAATGTTTTTATAAATTTGTTTAATTTAGGATTAATAAAATAATATTTTTTATATAAAAAAAATTAAGTATTTTGTTAGAATTCAATGACTATTTTATATATTTTAATGACATCTAGAAAAAATAACCAATTACATATTTAATAATATAATTAAAACAAATTTATAGTAATATAATATATTAATTAATAGTGATACATAGAAATGTCTGCATAAAAGGAAGGCCATGTACATACCAAATTGGTGGGTGTTAGAAGCCTGCAATAGTAATATGTATTTTGTGCTTTGATACTTGTAAATTAAGAGAATTTTAAAATCTTTCATAAAATGATGGTACTATGTGCATAATAATTTGTATATAAGAGTTTTTTTATCCGTGCTTTATAATATAGTATAGATATTGGACAAATCATACAAAAATACAACATATTTTGATCTGATCCTTTTGTGTATAACATACACTCAGATCCTTTATTTCGGCAGCTCGGGATTTGATATCTCAAACATTTGGGTACCTGATTTACATATGAGAGGACATGAAAATGCAACGTTCTTTGTTCTAATTTATATTCTAAGTAATGTACTTTGGTCTAAATATTTGAGATATCATATTTGAGGTAACATAATAAACGTTTTAAGATTATCTTATACAAAATATAAATAAGACTAAAATACGTTGCAGTTTCATGCAACTGGCTCTTTTATTATATCTAGAACATCAATTATTTTTGTAAGTGCCCCACGAAGTTAATCACGTATCGTAACTCAAGATATATTTATATTTATTTATAATTAATAATCTTTTTAATTTTGATGATTATTAAACGAGACTTGATATTTTTTACGAACAAGATTTTCACTATTTGTGTCAGAAAATATTATCACCACATTCTTAAAATATTAAGGCATCGTTTGGCAAAAATAAGCCAGCTTATAAGTCGGTTTATACTCTAGCTTATTTTTTGAGTACATGTTTGGATTGACATAAACTAGTTGATAAGTTAGCTTATTGATAAGTTATTTGGAGTAGTTTATGGGGAGTTTTTTTCTGACTTTTTTCAATTATACCCTTAATAATATTAATTATTATTTATCAACTATTAATTATAAATAAATTTTAATTATTAAAAATTGATTATTACTTAATATTAATTGAAAATTATTAATTAAATTTTAATTATATATTGATGTTGATTTTTAGAATTATTGTTAATCATATCAATTGATTTTATATTATTAACTTTTGAATATTAGTCAATATATTTTAGTTATCAATTACTATTATTTTTTTAATTTCTATTCATATTATATGTAAGAGTTATTTAAAATCATAAGTTAATATGGATTTTTTCTAAAATTTGTGTTAATAAATTCAAAATTTATAGTGTAATAATAATAATAATAATAATAATAATAATAAATTTTAAATTATTTTAATTAACATATTGTATTATTTTTTTACTAAATTGTTTGTATTAATTAATATATTATATAATATAACTTTGTTTTAACTATATTATGAAATATTGTAATTGGTTATTTTTTCAGTATGTCATTTTTGGTCATTTTACATGCTTATCAGTTAGTTTTTGCCGAACATGACTTGTCCATCAACTAGCTTATCAGCTACCAACTAGCTTATCAACTAGTTCGCCGAACATAGCCTAAAAGTCGAGCATCAGAAAAATCAGAATGTCTTAGAAAAACGTGCCACTAATTTTTTTTTTCATGAGTAATACTTTGTAAAACGTCACATGATTATTTTCTGAAAGATAAAACAAGAGACAATCGGCGAAATAGTTCTACGTCGATGGATTTATTAAATGGTATTAGTACTAATAGTAGCTTAGCAATTTGATTGTAATGAGATCGAACATGTTTATGAATGTAAATGTGCTTTCTCGGCCTTACTTATTGATGACGGATCTACAATCTTAACTTATGACATTGAATGATTTGACGACGTTGAACAACCAGTAGTTAATAGTTTGAAAAAGAACGTCCCTTGTAAAGATTAAAAAGCAATAGATTCCTAAGGTTCCAATTGCATCCACACTAAAATAATAGTCTTTACGGTCTAACTTTCATGATTTTAGTTAGTTAAAAATTGTTGACTTAATTGAACTCCATTTATTGATGATTGGCATAATCTCCATTTCATATGCTTATTTTCCTCATCGAGTTCTTCATCTGGTTTTCCTTGACGCCTATATCTCTCATCCATCGGTCTCTCGAACTCTGGATTAATTAAAACCTATTTTCTTTATATATATGTTTTTTCTGTTTTCGTTGTTTTGATTATCAGTATTTTTTAGAAGGGTGTCTAAATTACGACTGTAAAGCATCAGCCCTGATAAACTCAGTGACCACAATTGTTGCAGACGCCTTGAATTGAACCCATGGCAGATGGATATTCCACTACACCCCCCTGTTCTCAACCACTACGCCACAACCTTTGTGGTTTTAATTACGAGTATTCTTGGTCCTTAGTTTTGAATACGATTTTGTTCTTAAAAGATGGGTTCCCGATTTGGTGGGTTTGAGAACGATGAAATGGGGAACAACTACATCCATTGACCACATCCAGGACCTAACACTAACTTCCATCTTTTGAATAGATCCTCAAAACAATTTTAAACGATTAAATTTCTTCAATATATATTTGTCAAATGTTGGATCATTAATTACTACTAAAACCAAAATTTGATTTTATATATTCGTATTTATTACATAATACATAGAGTGAATTTTGGATTTGACTTTTGTGTTTTGGTGAGAATTGCGACTACAATCACTGAACCTCGTTTATTATTGTTCTAATCTTGGTGCCATTCATTTAGTTTTGTTACGACCTTGATGCTCACGACGTCTTTATTGCCCTCGTTAAAGCCCTTTTTCCTCACGTGCTTTGCATGCTAAGGGTATATTTGTCTTTCTACACATGATTGACAAAAAACAAAACCTAAAATCAAAAGTTTATAATCGACTATGTATTTTTTTTTTCCTTTTTTCATATGAATGATAAACCCAAAATTAAAACGCAATCCTAAAACCAAAGCCATATCAAAAACCAAAAACCCAAATCTAAATCCTAATGTATATGTACTTCTTCATCTTTAATTTAAATATGAGCATGTACTCAACATAGGGATAGTTTTAAAGAAAAACGCTAAATAAATAATAACCGTGTGTTTTCGGGACAGCTTACATGCACCGACTAATCCCATGGGAGACCACAAACGACCTGAAATTTTCGCAGGTGAGCCTCCATAGCGACAAGGGTTTTGACAATGTATGGATTCGAACCCAAAAAAAAATGAGATACAAATTATATGAAAGTGCAACATATTTTGGTTCAATTTTTATTTTATTTTTAGGTAACGTATGTTCAAAAGTTTTACTTTAATTGGGCTGGGTCGTGATCGACGGGGATTAGTCGGGTGACACCCTTAAGTGGGAGCCCGGATACCCCGGGAACGTGTGCGTGTGTTAACTTGTCGTTCAAAAAAAAAGTTTTACTTTAGTACCACAGTTGTGACATTTCAAAAAAAAATTAGGAACTTGCATTAAATAGGTTTTATGTTTGATGTTTAGAATTAAATCTAATTTTATATGATTTTTTTTTTTGGTTGTATTTTAAGATATGTACATAAAGATTACTGGTATCCAAAGTACGCCATTTAAGATATAATTTGAATGGTTGGTGATCAAAGGGACTATTCTAATATGTGAATTCACTCGGAAACGACTTGACCCCTAAAATCTTGATGAAGAAGACTTGCTAATGCCATGAATCACAAGGGGCTATCACATTTCTTCAGAACATACAATTTATTTGATGATTACTTAAATTGTATTTTAAGACATGGACTTTAAATATAATTTGAGTCGTTGGTGATCAAACAGGGTCAGCATCCTGGGAGCCAGTTAAAGGGCTTATAGACTGTGGTGCTTATTACTACTGAAATTAAAAATAAAAGTTGGGATACAATGATTCTAACTCAACACCAAAAACATGCTTAAACACACCCTTACCACTCTACTTTGATTATTTTTAATGTTATTACTTTATTTGTTGATTTCTTTTTTTTCCCCGATTATATTAATCACATTCAACAATTAATACTTTATATGTGTTCTTATTTTGAAAAATTGGGGTGATAAAATATTAGAAAGTTTATGATTTATATATGATTTCGTCAAACATGTTTTTACAAGAAATTGATAAAATTAAATCCTATATGAAAAAATTCAGCTTAATAGCTAGTTACAACTCAAGCATTTTATCTGTGATATTTTATCTTATATGAAATAATTTAGATTACTAGCTAGTTTTAACTTGAAACCACAAACGCGTCATATTTTCTAAAGTCAAACCCTATATATATGAAACAATAAAGATTACTAATTAGTTTCAATTATTTTCATATGATTATCTACAGTCATAAATGATGAATATTTTTCAATGTTCGTCCAATCGTTTAGATCATTAATTATTGACAATAATTATAAAACAAATATTTAAAACGTGTAATGTATTTAAAAACCATTATTTTATTTCATATGTTCGTATTTATTACATAATACATGATAATATATTCAACGTACATATATGCATAAACGTGTATGTATGTGTATACATACGTTCATACTTAGTGTAGAGGGAGGATCAAACGAGAACAGTAACTATTTAAAAGAACACAAGAATTAACAAAATCATTAGTGATTTTATATTAACGCGCAAAAAAGTCACGCGGACCTGAATCTGCGACCAAAGTCTCTTTTCGTGTGTTAATGTAAAATCACTAATGATTTTGTTAGTTCTCGTGTTCTTTTAAATAGAACTGTTCTCGTTTGAACCTGACTCACTTAGTGTGTGTGTGTATATATATATATATATATATATATATATATATATATATAATGAAGTAATCAAATGAGAATTCCATTTATTGTGGTAAACATGAAAACTTTTACCTTAAAGGATTGTTTCACATGATTTTCTTATATAAAGCCAAAATTTAATTTCTTGATGAACATATATTTGTTTTAAATTATGTCTGCTTCATATGTGTTCAGTTGACAATGTGAAACTTTTTTAAGTGTAACTTTTGTTTCATAAACAGACTAAAAATATTTATATTGTGAAACAAATATATGTTGATAAATATTCTAAATCCTAGTCTTAGATGAAAAAAAAATATATGAAATAGCACATGATTAACTAGTTCTCAAGTTTATTCACAATTTAAGATGTAGGTTGCAAGGGTTGCAACATTTTTAAGGGTTGCAAAATATCCTTCCACTATATATATATATATATATATATATATATATATATATATATATATATATATATATCATAAATGTTTAAGTTTATAGAGAAATATCATATGTATTCAAACCCTTTATAACCCCACATCGAGACTAACGAACATTGCCACTAACGGATTCTTACTATGATCCAACCCAAATATATGTGCTATTTCATGAACAACCACATACTCTAAATCCATAAGCATAAAATCCTGGTCCATCCAACCAACTCTCTTCTATATGGAAACGGAGCCTTCTATCTGTCGGCAAAAAAGCATGTCCCAATTCAAGACAGGCTCATCAAAATCAACAATATCTCCACGCTTTCTTCTTTCAAAATTAATACTTAAATCGACATGCTTAATGTCAAAGATTCTAGAAAACGTAAAGTAACGTGTTGTGTAACATCACATGCTAACCATACAAGATATTGTCCACACACCTGGACTCACAGTTTTAAAACACATCTGATAGAGGAGGTATCGAGTTCCTTATAAGAAAACATTCGTTCCCCTCCCCAACCAATGTGGGATCTTACAATCCACCCCGTTGAGATCCCAACATCCTCGCTGACACATCAGTCTGGTTACCGGTTCTGATACCATTTGGAACATTTCAGGCTAACAATACCAGATATTGTCCGTTTTGTTGGACTCACGGATTTAAAACGAGTCTGATAGAGGAGGTATCAAGTCCCTTATAATGCAACATTCGTTCCCCTTCCCAACCAATGTGAGATCTTACAAATTGCGGTAGCCCATTGTTTGAAGACACAAACAACAAAAGATATGTGTCTGTTTGGATAATTTGAAGGGAACGCGTAAGTGAGGTGTAATTTGCTGGTGGGGCCATTTAGGGAAAGTTGGGAATTTTTTGAATTGAGGAACTATGTGTGGTGATTTCGATCGATGGATGCATGACCAATTATGAAACCGTGTCCCAACTAAGCGATACATATGTCGAAGGCATGTACCATATATTGTATTGGTTTGTTTTTGCAACATTACACATCATATTTATTTTTGTGAATTGCCTATTGAGATGTGTTTGTAAAAATGTAGGGGCTCTTTGTTTATCTCTTAACAGTTACATTAAGTGGCGACCTCTAAATCGCAAGAGATGAATCTTGTTTGACAAAAAAAAAGTCTGCCTCTTAATGATTTTAAAACCCTCTAAATGATTTTGTATCTTGGGTCTCCCTTAACCATTCAGCGCCCTAATTTCATTCTGAACAATTACCAAACAACCATATTTCATTTTTCATTATATCATAAGATCCTCTTAATCATTCTAATCATTTAATCATCATGCGTCAAATCATTTAGCAACTGTCAAACAGTCGGTGAATCAAATTCTGGATATTTTGTGTCATTTTTTTCCAACATCTTATTTTATTCTATTTTATACTGAAAATGATTTATGTTTCTATGGAATATATATTTTTTATTATTTCCAAAATATAAAAAAAACCCAACAACAATCCTAAAAATAGCACCCAATTCCCTCCTCTTAAGTTTTGTAAAAACTTCACATTTTGAATATTTTTAATTCTTATTTTCAAAGTAAATAAAATTTCGGTTATATGTTAAAGTTTAGATCTTGAGGTTCCTTTTTCTAGGTTGTTAGTTCGAGTATTTTTTGAATGAATATGGATTTTTCGGACTAATAATTGCAGGGCCCAATCAGATCTGTCGAGGTACTGGTCCGAACACCTACGATTAACAAAAAAACATACATACGAAAAACAACAACATAGTTTATAATTAAACCACGTATTTTATTACTTTATTTCATAAGTTCAAATTTGTTCGTAATACATCTTGTCATCATCAAACACTCGCAACGTACATGCATAAATACGTATTAAGAACGATACCGACATAATTGATTAGTTAAGTCCATAGAGATCTTTGATGCCTTGGATATCGTCCGAATTCACACCCTTTTCAACTCCAATAGGGATATAAGCATACATTGATGCATTCACATCGTCACTGTGATCCAACCCAAGCAGATGCCCGATTTCATGAACCGCTACCGACTCTAAATCCATAACATTCTGAACCGCTCCTGGTCCGTCCGAAAAAGTATCATCTGCATCGAAATGAAGCCTTCCATCAGTTGGCGCAAAAGCATGCGCCAACACATTATCAGCCCCATCAACATTACCAGCCCCATCAAAATTAAGCCCATCTCCATGATTTCCTCTTTCAAAACTAATCGTTATATCTGCACCCGTAAAATCATTGACTTGCGAAAACGTAAAGTAACCGATAGCGGAAGCCCATTGGTTGAAGGCACGAACAACGGGAGGTACATGATGGTTTGGATAATTGGAGGCGAATGCGTAGGTGAGGTGAGATTTACCGGGAGGCCATCGAGGGTTATCTTGGAAGAATGTGTAATGAGAAACAGTGTGTAACAATTTCGATCCATGGTTGTGAGTTTCTTTATCTGGTTGTCCACAACGAGGCATGACCATAAGCGAAACTGTGGCCTCATCTAGTGTCCCGGTTGCATTCAGATGGTAATATTTTTGATAACTTTTGAGGGCGGACTCGAGTTCATCGTCGAATTTATCGTCTTCGACGTTGGTGTGGTTAGGGGTATGTTGGTAATTTAGGTAGCCGAAACGAGCGAGGTATAGTTTGAGATGATAGAGGCCTTGCACTTTGCTACCCTTGTTACAACAACCTTTAAGTTGTTTTATTGGATTACCAATATTGCCCATGGTTTGAGAGCAGAATAAAAAGATTAATAAGATCGATAAAGAAGGTAAAATGGTCATTTTGAACGACAATAGGTAGCGAATATGTTTTGTGTTCTGGTTATATCATGCATGTTATTAATGGGACTATTTATAGCTGTGGTAATGTTGAAAACTTAGTCCGACTAAAATGTCCGTTTCTAATTCGATGTTATTATTTATGTTTTTAATAATTGTTGTATTTTGAATTTGAATCTTAACTATAATATATATAGGGGAGAGATCAATTGGAAACTAATATTACATTGGAAACCAATATTACATTGGAAACCGAAATTAACCAAACATTGAATTTCTTTTTTTTATTTTTATTTTTAATTGATAAGATTATTTTAGTCTTTTACATAATTTCATAATATATATTGTAAGTGTTATTATTATTATTATAATATTAATTATTTAATTTTAATGTATTTTATATAGGGAAATTAATTAAACTAGTCATTTCAGAAAATCGGCTTTATCTCCTAACCAATCTCTCCCTCAATTTATTAAAATAGCCCATAAGTTCGTGAAAGTTGTTCGTATATACGAACACATCCCTAAATCTGATAAATTTGACATATGTTCGTAATATATGTTCGTATATACGAACATAATTTAAAAACTCAACAATTTTTATTAACTTCGTGAAATGGGTTCCTGGGAAATGAAATCAGTTTAAAGAAATTACATTTATGGCCCCTGTTCGTATTTCACGAACCAAACTTACCTTTTTGACCATCGTGTGAGCTAAAGAAATATTATAAATTTACAATTTTAGCCCCTGTTCGTATATATCATGTGAGTGATACGAATATACCGAATTACAAGTTTGGCCCCTGGTTCGTATATATTATGTGATACGAAGTAAATGGTTTAAATAAAAAAGCAAGTTACAATTATGGCCCCTCATCTTTGAAATATTAATCAAATTATTTTCAATTTTGGCCCTAGTTCGTATCATATGTTCGTGTATCACGAACATAGATTTCCAAATTAAAGGAAAGTTACAATTATGGCCCCTCAACTTTGGCCCAATTATGTGATTTTGGCCCTAATACTTTGATTATTGGTCAAAGTTGAGGGGCCATAATTATAAATATTATTTAATTTGGAAATCTATGTTCGTGATACACGAACATATGATACGAACTAGAGCCAAAATTGAAAATAATTTGATTAATGTTTCAAAGATGAGGGGCCATAATTGTAACTTGCTTTTTTATTTAAACCATTTACTTCGTATCACATAATATATACGAACCAGGGGCCAAACTTGTAATTCGGTATATTCGTATCACTCACATGATATTAGGGGTGTAAACGAGTCGAGCTTTTAACGAGTTACTCGAGCTCGAGCTCGTTTATCTCGAGCTCGAGCTTAATTATTCTCGAGCTCGAGTCGATCTCGAACACAAAATAGAACTCGTTTAACTTATCAAGCCGAGCTTTATAACACTGATGTTCGACTCGGCTCGTTCGAAAACTCGATTAAATTTTCGAGTCGAGTCAAGCCGAGCCGAGCCATTCGAGCATATACCCTTTTTCGAGCCAAACATGCTCATATATTTATTAATCATACAATAAAAATATAAAAATTATCGAGCTCAAGCCGATAAACGAGTTAATCGATCGCGAGTTCGAACCCATAAACGAGCATCGAGCTCGAGCTCGATAACTCAAAAGATATTCGAGCTCGAGACCTACATTGAAAAGTTAATCGAGCTCGAGCCCAGTATTAATTTTTTGAGCTCGGCTCGATTAACCTACTACTCGACTCGACTCGGCTCGTTTACACCCCTACATGATATATACGAACAGGGGTTAAAATTGTAAATTTGTAATATTTCTTTAACTCACATGATGGTCAAAAAGGCAAGTTTGGTTCGTGAAATACGAACAGGGGCCATAAATATAATTTTTTTAAACTGATTTCATTTCCCAGGAACCCATTTCACGAAGTTAATAAAAATTGTTGAGTTTTTAAATTATGTTCGTATATACGAACATATATTACGAACATATGTCAAATTTATCAGATTTAGGGATGTGTTCGTATATACGAACACCTTTCACGAACTTATGGGCTATTTTAATAAATTGAGGGAGAGATTGGTTAGGAGATAAAATCGATTTTCTGAAATTGCTAGTTTAATTAATTTCCCTTTTATATATGGTAATATTGATTATTTATTAATTTAAACGTGAAACATTTAATTTAGATAAACACAAATTGATTTATACGCAAGCTATAAATCAAATTATTTTTTCTGATTCTTATGAATCAGTGATTGATTCATCCAATGAATGAAAGTTTATATTCATATGAAATCTTCAATATTACCTCCAGGCACAAAATATTAATATAGTGAAACATAATGGATTTGATATAGTGAAACAAAATATTAATATAGTGAAACATGATGAAACATAAAATGTTAATATAGTGAAACCTGATGAAACAGATTTGATATAGTGAAACATAATGGAAAGGTAATGAAACAAAATATTAATATAGTGAAACCTGATATAGTAAAACAAAATATTAATATAGTGAAACCTGGTGAAACATATTTGATATAGTAAAACATAATGGAAAGGTAATGAAACAATAATGGTAACGAAACTTAATTGGGTTTTTACATATTGCATATTGATGAACAGGTAATAAAAAGGTAGTCTTGATATTAATAAATTAATTTATTTATTATCATATATAATTCAAATAAATCTTGATCATTGATTAAAAAGATCAATGGTTGAAATTTGGTTTCCAAAGTTTCCAATGAAATTTGGTTTCCAATTGAAACCACCCCAATATATATATATATATATATATATATATATATATATATATATATATATATATATGGGTGTGGGGTTGGGTTCCGATGAAAAGTTAAGGTTAACGTGATAATCGTGAGAAGTGGTTATTAACCATTGGATGAGAAATATATGCACATTAGGATGAGATGTACCGAGGTGTACCAGATCAATTCTCTTTTAAGCCGCAATTCATGGGAGGACATTTGATTTAAACGTGATCAACGATTCAGATCAACTTCTCACGTTTCTCACGTTAACCTCTACTTTTTTTCACAAGATCTTTCGCCTATGGGGTGTGTGTAGAGAGAGAGATGTGATTTTATTTGCAAACCTATTTATTTATACAAACTTTACAAACCATTTGGGACCATAGATTTCACTGATCAAAGACTGCGATCAGTTTAGTATAATTATGTTAATAAAATTAAAAAAATCAAATATTAAATTAATTGACTTGAGAAGAGTAAAATAGTAAAAAAAAAAAAAAACTCCTAAAAAACTCCTTAAAAGGCTCCTAAAAAAACCTTTCCATTATCTAAAATGTTTCCTTAAAAAATATATCCTAAATTCAGTTAAGAAACTTATTACCAAAAAATGTAAACCCCCATCTTGATTTCATAAATAAAAAAACTCATGATTTCATAGTTCAATAGTTTCGTGAATGAAGAAACTCACGACTTCATGATTTCATGAATGAAAAAAAAACTCATTATTACATGGTTTCATGAACGAAAAAAACTTCAATATCTGCAATTTTAATTTCAATCTTGACGAAAATCAAAATAAAAAAAATTACTAAATCGTTAAGTAATTGGTTAATATAAAAAATAATCAATATCCCCATAAAATCGGATGGATTAATTAAACTAATCACCATAAATAAATAAAAAATGTGAAAAAGACAATACAATCCTTTAATATAAAAAATAAAAAAGAAGGAAAAAAGGAATAACTCATTTTGATTGGTGGATAATAGTTTATAAAATTTGTTGAATATAGTGGTTATATTTGATAATTGTGGCTAGACCGGCTTATGCGCACCGACTAATCCCTCGGGAGTGGCTTGTCCATGTCCACAAAGGCTTTGACTGGGCCTAGATTCGAACCAGCGGAGAATGAGATTCAAATTACATGAAAATGCAACATATTTCAGTACCTCGGTTGTGACATGTAAAATGTTTATGTACCTGCATTAAATTTGAAAATGAATGACAATGTAATGTACTTTTGGTTTTATTCCTATTTTGGGGTAACATAGGTTGGTTTAAATGTTTAAGATGTCATATATGAAATACCGAAATAAAAGTTTCAAAAGTAGTACAAAAAAAGCAGATCAAACTACATTGCATTTTCATTTATATTTAGAACACCGATTATTTTTGTATTTATAGGGTTTATGTTTTATATTTAATTCTTTTTTTGATGATTACTGAAGTTGTATTTTAAGAAATGTACTTAAAATTTATTGGTATCTAAAATACAATCATTTAAGATATAATTTGACTATTGATGATCGAAGGGACTTTATTGTATGATTCACTCAGAAACGAATTGACCCTAAATCTTGGCGAAGAAGACTTTATTGTATTTCTTCAGAACTTGTAATTGTTGTTTTTACTAACTCACGTCCCTACACAGGAGATCATGTTACCGTAACTCCATACGTATTTATATTTATTTCTAGAAAATCTAAGCATTTTAAGCAAATACATTATTAATTAGAGTCCGGATGGTATATCCAAAATGTCGCCACAGATTTTTGCTGTTTAATTCTACAATTTGAAACTAATGAAAATTTGCCGACTTTTATTCTATATATGTTGACAAATTTGTTTTCTGTATAAATAAATAGAGGGTTTTATCGAAGACTTTGAACTTTGACAAAATGTGTTCACAAAATTCAAGCTTCATTTAAGAGAAATTTGAAAACCAATTATTCTTATCATTACAATAAAATTGAGTTTATAAGATGTTAAAACTAAATATATTTTTTTATATTATTATTTATAAATCACAAACAAGTGACAAAATCTATATGATGTTTTTTAAGGGGTTGTTTGGCAGTTGCTGAATGGTTTGATGTAGAATTATTAAGTGGTCATAATGATTAATAGACTCTTATGATATAGTGCAAAATGAAATATGGTTGTTTGGTAATTGTTCATAATGAAATCAGGGCGTTGAATGGTTAAGGGAGACTTAAGATACAAAATCATTCACAGGTTTTGGAACCATTAAAAAGGCATATATAATATTTTTTTGCCAAACAAGATTCAGAGGTTGCTTCTTAATGGTACTATTAAGAGGTAAATAAACAGCCCCTAAATTTTACTTTCTACAAAAAAAATGGATTTAAAGCAAGAGCTAGCATTAATTATATATATATATATATTAAACGATGAATATACTTCAATATTTTCTCCAATCGTGTAGATCATTGGTTATTTCTAAAAATTATAAAACAAATATTTAAAACGTGTATTCTCGTATTTTCCGAATAAAACACAACCGTTGGCCGTTTTCTCAAACAACATTTATTTTGTCGAGTATATCCTCAATATTAAATGATATTTTCAATTTTTTATTTAAATTTTATTATTATTTATAAATCATCAACAATTGACAAAAACTATATTATGTCTTCTAATTTTTCAATTCTTATGTAATAAAAAAGTTGGTTTTAAAGCAAAACCTAGAACTAATTACAATTAAATGATGAATATTCTTCAACATTGGTCCAATCATGTAGATCATTGGTTATTACTCTAAACTATACAAAATAAATATTGGTTATTTACTCTAAATTACAAAATAAATATTTTAAAACCATTATTGTATTTCACATTTTCATATTTATTACACAATACATATTGTGATGATAATATGTTCAACGTACAGATACACATAAATACGTATGCAAACGTGTATATATACGTTCATACATACTTGCATGAATATATAATAGCAACATAATTATTTAAGTTTATAGAGAGTTTTGATGCCTTTGATATCATCTGCATTCACACATTTTTTAGCTCCTCTATATATAGAAGGGAACATTATGGCATTATGGTCGTGACTATGGCTCAACCCAAGTAGATGTCCTATTTCGTGAGCAGCCACCGTCTCTACATCCATTTTATTTTGAACGGGTTTTGGTCCTTCTGACCAATCCTCTTCTATATCGAAATGGAGCCTTCCATCTCTTGGTGCAAAACCATGTGCAACTACATGACCAGGCCCATCAAAATTTACATCTCCATGCTCTCTTTTTTCAAAACTAACCTTCAAATCGGCATGCTTAAAGTCATCGATTTTAGAAAACGTAAAGTAATGAGTTGCAGTATCCCATTGTTTGAAGGCACGTTCAACAGGAGTTACGTGATTGTTTGGATAGTTAGAGGGGAACGCGTAGGTGAAGTGTGATTTGCCAGGGGGCCAAGTAGGGTGAGATCGGAAAAATGAGAAATGAGGAACTATGTGTGGTGATTTTGATCCATGCATGTAAGTTCTTTTATCCGGTAATCCACAACGAGGCACGCCCATTTGTGAAACTGTGGGCCCGTCTAATGTCCCAGTGGCATTGAGACGGTAATATTTTTGGTAATTTTTTAGGGCATCCTCGAGTTCATCATCAAATTTGTCGTCGTCGACGTTGGCATGGTCAGGGGTATTTTGGTAATTTAGGTAGCCGAAACGAGCGAGATATAGTTTGAGTTGATAGACTCCTTGAGCTTTTCTACCTTTTTTGCAACAACCTTTAAGTTGTTTGATGGACTCAATGGACGATAATTTTGCATGATTATGAATATTACCCATGGTTTGAGAGAAGAAAAGGAGGAGGAATAAAATCGACAAAGGAGGTAAAATAGTCATTTTAAATCCACTTTAGCAAATATATTTTAGGGCTTTTGGTGAAATGTTTCAAGTTATTGGGTCTATTTATAGTGATGAGACCAAGCTAGCAAATCGACTAAAATGCCCTTCTCCAATCCAACGATATTTTTACGTTTTCAATAGTTACGTATTTGATCTTGAACATTCAGTTTATAATTTACACAAAATAGCCACTAATTTTATAAATTCTTAACTTTTCGCAAGTTGTATTTTTTGGGTTAAAACTATACGAATCATGATTATTTATGTTGGGAAAATGGTTTTATGCCCATTTTGGACCAAAAAACAAAATTAATTTAATCTTAAATCAGTAAGGTGTTTACGGGTTTGTGTAGTCTTATGTGAGAGCTTAGTTTTGATATGCCACGTGTCTAGACGAAGTTCAAGTAAATGAGAAATTGATCGACAAAGTCTTACAACTTTTTAGTTGACTAAATAACAATTTTACCTTTAGTAATAGAAAAAATAATAAAATTTTCTATCTCATAACTAATGATAAAATTAAAAAATAAACACTTAATTTTAGAAAGTAATTTTTATTTTTATAAAAACCAAGATAAAAATATAAACACTAGTACTAAAACGAAAGAATTAAGGGGGTGTTAAGCAATCATTAATGATATTGAATATTAAAAAAATACTGTTTCGTTTTATATAATATAATGAATTCATTATTCAAATTTTCAATCCATGTTAAATCCAAGAAGGGGGGGCTGGGAGGGATGAAAATCCATTTCCATTTTCGTTCTTGTCAATTTCTTTTTTATTCGTCTGCCTAAATCAAACAGTTTTCTTAATTAATAATTAATGAAATAAAATTAAATTGAAAAACTGGTGGTAAAACCCACATTGAAAATCCCATTTCACATCTTCAATCTCCCAATCACTGTCTAAATATTGTCAAAATAAACACGTCTTTTTCTTTTTCCACTAAAATACCAAACTTACAGTTAAAATATACGTGGTGAACATGAAAAATGTACAGAGATTTTGGATACTTTAGACCAACAACTATTTATGGCTTCATAGTTTTCGTCTTTGATATGGAGCATCAACCCTATTAACTAATATGAAAAGTTTATTCGACGATTACTTCAATTGTATTTGAGGACATGCACTTTAAAAATAATAGATATCAGGGAGACAGGGACAGAGTTCGAGTGGGTTTTTGTGCACACATTTAACTTATTTTTACAAGTAAGGTTTTTTAAATTTATGAAAGATGCAATCGCTAAATTTTGAAGGATGCTCCGCGATATCAGAATAATATAAGGAACATCAGTCAAAAACCAAAAAAAGTACCTTCAAATCAACACAAGAACTGAGAAAATATCTTGAAATCAACCAAAAAAATGGAAAAAGTCCGATGAAATCAACCAGAATTCTTAAAAGGAATTACTCAGAACGGTGGAATTAAGCTAAGAACACATTGGAAGACTTTGCATACCATGGACACATTATCGAATATTTTGATTATTTTTTACCCATTTTAACTTTATTACATTTTTTGTTGATTTTTTTCCCGATTATCTTAATACTAATTGTCTCTTTTTTGTTCGTTTTCATTCCAACACATATTTATCTCAAATAAACTAATCACATTCAAAAATTAATATTTTGTATATGATCTTATTTTGAATAACCGTGTGATAAAATATTATTAGAAAACTTCTTATTTATACTTTGTATATGATTTCGCCAAACAAGTTTTTGCAGGAAATTGACAAAATCAAACCCTATATGAAATAATTTTGCTTACTAACTAGTTCCAACTTGGAACCACAATCACCTTTTGTGTTATATTTTCTAAAGTCAAACCCTTTATGAAATATTTTAAATTATTAGTTAGTTTTAACTCGAAACCACAAACATGTTATGTGTGATATTTTCTAAAATCAAACATTATATACGAAACAATTTAGATTACTAGCTAGTTTCAATTCTTTTCTTGTGATTCTCTACAATCATAATATGACTCTTGATGATTGTTGTTTATTTTCTTTTTTCGATGTTGAATCTCGTAGATCTAATATTGTTGTCGCTCATAGTTTGGTTGTTGCTTAAGGCTATATAGGGTTGTTCAGGTCGCACATCACTCACTGCTTAGAGATGTTTAGACCATTAAAACAATATCATACAAGTATAGTCTAAAATTTTCTCAAGTTTAAGACAAATTGAACACAATATATGGTTGAATAAGGTTATTTAGAGCATAACACTCACTATATGCAAGTTGCTAAATTTCAACTTAGCTTGATGTTATATGATGGTACGTGCCATATAATTATAAGACATGTATTACGAAAAACACATGATCGATCAAGAACAGTAACAAAAATAAGTGTAGGGATGAATTGTCTAGCTTAATTAGGTTACAGACACCTAGAAAAGTAATATGATTCATTTGTTTTCGTATAAAGTCGAGACAATGTTTTTTTGTATTACCGCACAGGGCATGAAAAACTCCCAGGACCGACTCTACGCCCAAACTAATTTGTCTACCATGATGCCCTAGAAATAACTGATACGATGAACTTGTTAGAGACTCGGTCCCTTAACCAAGTATGAGAACAATTTACTAAACCATATGAAAGACAAGTCATTCTCGTATTTTTCAAATAAAACACAACTTTGTCCATTGGTCATTTTCTCAAACAACATTTTTTTATCGAGTAGATCATATCCTTAAAACAATATAAAATGATATTTTCAAATTTTTATTTAAATTTTATTATTATTTATAAATCATCAATAAGTGACAAAAACTATATGATGTCTTCTAATTTCAATTTTTATAAAATAAAAAAGTTGGTTTTAAAGCAAGACTTAGAATTAATTACAGTTAAATGATGAATATTCTTCGATATTCATCCAATCGTGTAGATCATTGGTTATTACTCTAAATTACAAAATAAATATTTAAAAAGCGTAATATATTGGACAACCAATTATTGTATTACACAACATATATTGTCACGATAATATGTTCAACATACAGATACACATAAATACGTACGCAAACGTGTATACATATGTTTATTCATGCTTGCATGAATATATAATAGTAGCAAAATAACTATTTAAGTTTATAGAGAGTTTTGATGCCTTTGATATCATCTGCATTCAAACCTCTTTTAACTCCTTTTCTTACAGTAGGCCACATTAAGGCATTTGGGTCTTTACTATGTTCCAACCCAAGTAGATGTCCTATTTCGTGAGCAGCCACCGTCTCTACATCCATTTTCATAGGCATGGGTCTCGGTCCATCTGACCAATTCTCTGCTAAATCGAAATGGAGCCTTCCATCTGTTGGTGCAAAAGCATGTGCCAATACATGACCAGGCCCATCAAAAATTTTATCTCCATGCTCTCTTTTTTCAAAACTAATCTTCAAATTGGCATGCTTAAAGTCAGTGGTTCTAGAAAACGTAAAGTAATGAGTTGCAACTTCCCATTGTTTTAAAGCACGTTCAACAGGATATACGTGATGGTTTGGATAGTTAGAGGGGAACGCGTAGGTGAGGTGTGATTTGCCAGGGGGCCATGTAGGGCGAAGTGGGAAAAATGAGAAATGAGGAACTATGTGTGATGATTTTGATCCATGCATGTAAGTTATTTTATCCGGTAATCCACAACGAGGCATGCCCATTTGTGAAACTGTTGGCCCGTCTAATGTCCCAGTGACATTGAGATGGTAATATTTTTGGTAACTTTTGAGGGCAGCCTCGAGTTCATCATCAAATTTGTCGTCTTCGATGTTGGCATGGTCAGGAGTATTTTGGTAATTTAGGTAGCCGAAACGAGCGAGATATAGTTTGAGTTGATGGAGGCCTTGAGCTTTGCTACCTTTTTTGCAACAACCTTTAAGTTGTTTGATGGACTCAATGGACGATAATTTTGCATGATTACGAATATTACCCATGGTTTGAGAGATGAAAAGCAGGAGGAACAACATCGATAAAGGAGGTAAAATAGTCATTTTAAATCCCCTTTAGCAAATATATTTTAGCCCTTTTGGTTAAATGTTTCAAGTTATTGGGTCTATTTATAGTGACGATGCCAATCTAGCAAATCGACTAAAATACCCTTCTCCAATCCAACGATATTTTTACGTTTTCAATAGTTGCGTATTTAATCTTGAATATTCAGTTCATAATTTACACAAAATAGCCACAAATTTTATGAATTCTTAAGTTATATTTTTTGGGCTAAAACTATACAAATCATGACTATTTATGTTGGGAAAAATAGTTGTATACCCAATTACCCATTTTGGACAAAAAAATGAAGTTAATCTAATCTTAAATCAGTAAGGTGTTTACGGGTTTGTGTACTCTTGTGTGATATGTCACGTGTCTAAACGGAGTTCAAATGAATGAGAAATTCATCGACAAATTCTTCTTTTTAATTAACTAAATAAGAATTTTACCTTTAATAATAGAAAAAATGATAATTTTTTTCTATATGATAGAATTAAAAAAAATAAACACTTAATTTTAGCAATAATTTTTGTATTTTAATAAAAACCAAGATGAAAATATAAATACTCATATTAAAATGAAAGAATTAAGGGGGTGTTTATTTAGAGGTATTAAGCAATTATTAATAAGATTGAATATTAAAAAGATATTTTTTAGGTTTATATAATATAATGAGTTCATTCTTCCACATATTCAAATTTTCATTCCATGTTATATCCGGAAGGAGGGGAGGGATGAAAATCCATTTCCATTTTCCTTCCCGTTAATTTCATTTTTATTCTTCTACCTGAATCAAACAATTTTTTAATTAATAATTAATGAAATCAAATTAAATTGAAAAACTGGTGGTAAAATCCACATTGGAAATCCCATTTCACATCTCCAATCTCCCAATCACCGTCTAAATATTGTCAAAATAAACACGTCTTTTTCTTTTTCCATTAAAATACCAAACTTACAGTTAAACATAAACGTGGTGAACATGAAAAATGTACAGAGATTTTGGATACTTTTTGCAATTTTTTTATTCTAATATATTTTTTAAGATAAAGAAAAAATGAGAGAAAATGAAATTGTCTTCAAATTTGAAAAAGTTTTAAAAAATGATGACTGTGAGAGATAATTTTTTTATTATATTTCCACCAATAAAAAATCTGAATTGAGTTTGATGAGAATAAAAGTTATGGTGATAAATTCTAGTAATTAACGAATGACCTAGTTATATTGTTTCAATGTATTGTGTCCATTAGTAGTAATAGCGATGTGAATGTTTTTAGTTCAATAGAGTCCAATGTAACAACCCAAAACTTCATCCAAAATAACATAAATAAATAAGATAAAATGCATGCCAAACGGCCCGCAAAAGTCAAACAGAATTCAACGTTCGCTATAAGGCAACCTATTACATAACTGAGAAATATGAAATTAACAATAAGGTAGTCTTCTAGAATCAGGAACCCGCTCACACTTTCTCCTTGCCTTTCCCAGATCCTACTACGTCACGTCTACCTGAAAGGGGTTTAGTTTTTGAAAAAAACGAGGGTTATACTACTGAGTTCCCTGTGGCATCCGATCATACAACAGAGAAATGGAAGAATTCAAGAAATTAAATAACTTAACAGTTTAACGAAAAACACCACAACTACAATCATACATTTGGCTCACACTACCGTCATTGTAAAATGATGGCGCTTCTGGCTCACACTGCCTTAAGTGGACACACCCCACTGGCATATACGGGACACACCCCTCGGTATGAGCGTAGGCGGGACACACCCCCCGGTATGAGCGTAGGCAGGACACACCCCTTGACTGGAACGCATGCGGGACACTCCACCGACTTGTGCGCAGGCGGGACACCCCCCCCACTTGTGCGCATCTCACAATCAATAATGCATGAATACATATAGAATAACAAAACCAACGAAAACCCACCAATTAATTCTCACGAGTAATAAGTAACATCATTAAATAAATGCCTTAATTAACTTTCATGCATCTTTAACCATTTAACAAAAGAGTATTTCGTTTTAGGAAACTCACCTGATGCCCACCGACAAAGTTCTCTCCCTTACTCTTAAGACCGGTCACAAGACCTACTGCACAACCTGTTAAAGATGGATCAATCTTAGTCCATACTTCTAATCGTATGAAAACCCCTTACGATTGAATGGTTCGATTCCCTCCTAAAGAGAAAACAGACTAGGCTCTAGACATGCTATAAAAATGGACTTAGGTCATGGACAGCAGGCTGAGGCCCAAATATCGAACCCCCAGGTTGGTATCGCCTGGGGTCCCCACGCCATCGCCTACCCCGGTCCAGCGCCCGGTATCACCCGGTCTGGGGCAGCCCGGGATCGCCCGACACTTGGTTGCCCGGGTTCGCCCGGGTCCAAGTCGCTCGGGTTCGCCCGACTCAAGACCTCCCGGTCTCCCGGGGTGCTTCCACCCAACATCGAACAGCGGCAAGGCCAACCGAGTTGCAGGTTCGTTTCTCGGCCGCCACACCGCTCCATCCTCAGATCAATTTTGCCAAAAACTTAACTTAACCTAACAAAACATTTTCCTTCCCTCCTCTATGGCCGAAAGTCAAACCCAAAGGCTTGAACTCCAACCCTTCCCCAAAAATCGATCAGAGGACTAGAACCTTAAAACCCCAACATTTCTTGTGTAAAGAGATTCAAAGTTTTTAGAGCTTACATTCTTACAATCTGAAAGATCCTCAACTAATCCCAACAATAAATAATAAAAGGTGAGATTAAGAACTTACCTTGAAGATGAGTATTGTAGACTTGCAATCCACAGCAAAATACTCCCTTTCTTGTTCTTCCCCAAAATAGCTCCAATCGCTCTCTCTCCCTTTCTCTCTAATGAGTCGTCAACACCAACAATAGCCTTCCCTAGGGTTAGGCCCATTTATTAAAGAAGTTACATCTAGCCCCTTCCACTTTGATCTTTGATCAGAAACACACCCCAAACTCTACTAATTTTATATTTGGACCCGGTCATTACATCCAAACTACATACATGTTAGTGTGATATTTTCTAAAATCAAACATTTATATGAAATAATTCAGATTATTAGCTAGTTCCACTTATTTTCTTGTGATTTTCTACGGTCATAATATGACTCTCGATGAATGTCGTTTATTTTTTATCCAATGTTGAATCTCGTAGATCCAATATTAATATTGTTGTCGCTCATAGTCTGGTTATTGCTTAAGGCTATATAGGTTTTGTTCAGATCGCACATCACTCACTGCTTAGATATGTTTAGACTATTAAAAACCTTCATACAAGTATTGTCTTAAATTTTCTCAAGTTTAAGACAAATTGAACAAAATATAAGGTTGTATTAAGGTTATTTTGAGCAGAACACTCACTATATGCAAGTCTCTAAAATTCAACTTAGCTTGATGTTATATGATGCTATATAATTATAAGATACATATTACGAAAAGCACATGATCAATCAAGAACGATAACAAAAATCAGCGTAGGGATGAATTGTCTAGCTTAATTAGGTTCCAAAAACACCTAGAAAAGTAATATGGTTCGTTTGTTTTCATATAAAGTAGAGACATTTTTTTTGTATTTCCACACAAAGCATGAAAACTCTCAGTACCGGCTCTACACCCAAACTAACTTGTCTACCATGATGCCCTAGAAATAACTGATATGATGCACTTGTTAGACAAGCCACTCTCGTAAACCATGAAAGACAAGCCACTCTCGTAAACCACAAGGGTTGTGGCGTATTGGCTAAGGCCATGGGAGATTGGTGGAATATCTGCACAGGGTTCGAATCCAGGCATACACAACAATTGTGGCCACTGGAGGTTTAATCAGGGTTGATATCTTACCGTCATAATTTGCCCAGGGATTAATCTAGGCATATAGCCTACGACACCCTTCCCAAAAAAAGTCATTTTCGTATTTTCCAAATAAAACACAACCATTGTTCGTTGGTCGTTTTCTCAATCAACATTTTTTTATCGAGTAGATCCTCAAAACAATATTAAATGATATTTTTTAAATTTTATTTAAATTTTATTATTTTTTATAAATCATCAACAAGTGACAAAAACTATATGATGTCTTCTAATTTTCAATTTTTATAAAATAAAAAAGTAGGTTTTAAAGCAAGACTTGACATTAATTACAATTCAATGATGAATATTCTTCAATATTTGTCCCATCGTGTAGATCATTGATTATTACTCTAAATTATTAAATAATTTATTTAAATCATGTAATATATTTTAAAACCATTATTTTATTCCATATTTTCATATTTATTACATAATACATATTGTCATCATAATATGTTTAACGTACATATACACATAAATACGCATGCAGACGTGTGTATATACATTCATACATGCTTGCATGAGTATATAATAGCAACACAATTATTTAAGTTTATAAAGAGTTTTGATGCCTTTGATATCATCTGTATTCACGGGCCTTCTAATTCCATCACCGACATAAGCGAACATCACGGCATTCGGGTCTTCACTATGATCCAAGCCAAATAGATGTCCTATTTCGTGAGCAGCCACTGTCTCTAAATCCAGTTTCTTTGGATCGAGTCCTGGTCCATCTGACCAATGCTCTGCCACATCGAAATGGAGCCTTCCGTCTGTTGGAGGAAAAGCATGTGCCACTACCCCATAAGGCCCATCAAAATCAGTATCCCCATGCTTTTTTGGTTCAAAACTAACCTTCAAATCGGCATGCTTAAAGTCAGCGATTTTAGAAAACGTAAAGTAATGAGTTGCGGTAGCCCATTGTTTGAAGGCACGTTCAATAGGAGGTACGTGTTTGCTTGAATAGTTTGAGGGGACAGCGTAGGTGAATTGTTTTTTACCGGGGGGCCATTGAAGGAGAGTTGGGGAAAGTTTGAAATGAGGAACTATGTGTGGTGATTTCGATCCATGGATATAAGTTTTTTTATCTGGCAGTCCACAACGAGGTATGACCATTTGTGAAATCGTGGGACCATCTAATGTCCCAGTGGCATTGAGATGGTAATATTTTTGGTAACTTTTGAGAGCAGCCTCGAGTTCGTCATCAAAGTTGTCGTCTTCGGCACTAACGTGGTCAAGGGTAATTTGGTAATTTAGGTAGCCGAAACGAGCAAGATATAGTTTGAGTTGATGGAGGCCTTGCGCTTTGCTACCTTTTTCACAACAACCTTTAAGTTGTTTGATGGACTCAATGGTGGATAATTTTGCATGATTACCAAAACTACCGTTGGTTTGAGAGAAGAAAAGGAGGAAGAACACGATCGACAAAGGAGGTAAAATAGTCATTTTAAATCCCCTTCAGAAAATATATTTTAGTGCTTTTGGTTAAATGTTTCAAGTTATTGGGTCTATTTATAGTGATGAGGCCAAGCTAGCAAATCGATTAAAATGTCCTTCTCCAATCCAACGATATTTTTACGTTTTCAATAGTTGCGTACTTGATCTGAATACTCATTTTATAATTTACACAAAATAGCCATAAATTTTATAAATTCTTAATTTTTTGCAAGTTGTATTTTTTGGGCTAAAACTATACGAATCATGACTATATTTATGTTGGGAAAAATGGTTGTATACCCATTTTGGACCCCAAAAAAACAAAGTCAATCTAATCTTAAATTAGTAAGGTGTTTACGGGTTTGTGTAGTCTTATGTGAGAGCTTAGTTTTGATATATCACGTGTCTAAACGAAGTTTAAATGAATGAGAAATTAATCTCCAAAGTCTTACAACTTTTTAATTAACTAAATAACAATTTTACATTTAATAATAGATTAAATGATAAAAATATTTATCTTATAATTATAGATAGAATTAAAAATAAACACTTAAATTTGGGAATAAATATTTATTTCTAGAAAAACCAAGATGAAAATATAAATACTCATATTAAAACGAAAAAATTAAGGGACGTTTGGTTAAAGGTATTAAGTAGTCGTTAATGAGAATGACTATAAAAGAAACTTTTTATTTTTATATAATATAATTAGTTTATTTCCTTATATGTCCAAATTTTCAGTTCAGGTTAAATCTGGGAAATAAAATCACATTCCCATTTTTTTCTTTGTCATTTTTATTTTTATTTTTATTCTTCTACTTGAATCAAAGAGTCTCTTAATTAATAAAATTAAGAGTAAACTATTATTTTCGTCCATGTGGTTTGTTGTTTATAACTATTTTCGTCCCTAATCTTTAAAATTTGTTTTTTTGGTCATTGTGGTTTACAACTCCTTTCGCTTTTAGTCCCTGAGAATATTAGTTTTAGGGACGAAAATGGAACTGAAACACAGGTGGTAAAATCCACATTAGAAGTTCCATTTCTCATCTCCAATCTCCCTATCGCTATCTAAATATTGTCAAAATAAACACGTTTTTTTTCTTTTTACCTTTAAAATACCTAACATTACAGTTAAACATATACGTGTTGAACATGAAATGTATAGAGATTTTGGATACTTTTAGCAAGGTTTTTATTCCAATAGATTTTTTAAGATAAAAGAAATTAAGAATGAGAGAGAAATGATTTTTTTTTCAAATCTGAAAAGTTTTTAAAAAACGATGACTTTGAGAAATAATTTTTTTATTATATTTCTACCGATAAGAAATCTGGATTGGGTTTGATGAGGATGAAAGTTATGGTGAGATTGGTAAGAATGGATCTCCACCTTTGAATCAATTCTAATTGAAGAGAACCACTAGATCAATACTAATGAGATATAATAGATCAGTTCTCTTTTGAAGCGTAATTAATTGGTTGTTTTGAGATTAAAAGTGATAAAGGGTCCAATTTTTTTCTTATAATTCTCATTTTAACTCCTATTCTCACACGATCTTTCGTCTAAGAAGCCTTGAAATTAAATGTTTAAAAGAAAAAAAAATTTGTAAATGTATGAAATATTTTAACATTATAATTAATGATGCAATCTTCAAAATGTAGAAGTTGTTGGAGTTGACTGTAATTTATTTTTTAAGATTTGAATTTTGATTCTTAATTTTGAAAAAAAAGTATGTTTTTGTAATTTTTTTCTTGAATAAAGTAATCAAGATTAGTATAGTTGTGTGATTCACTCGCTAATGAGTTGATAAACATGTTATGCATGATAATTTCTAAAGTCAAACTCTATATAAAATAATAAAGATAATTAGTTAGTAATTATCATAGATCATAAATGAGAATTTCATGTATTGAGATAACATGACAACTTTTACCTTAAATGATTGTTTTACATGATTTTTTCTCATCTAAGGCCAACATTTAATGTAGTGATGAACTGTAGCACCCTCAAATTTGATAAGAACAACTAATTTAAAAAATTTAATATTACATCAATTTAATGTTAGAACCTCATCCTACAAATAAATACTTGAAATACCTAAAATTAAATTTTATAATTAACCTCAACAATCATTAACTCAAGTCTTATACAAAGACTAAGTCAAGGTCGGGTGTTACTAAAACCCCATATTAGTCACTATCTTCGAATGCGAAATCATTACTCAATGGCTACCTCCTTCTTGTGCATCTAACTAGCACTTCACTCTTCACGGTGTTGCTAGTAACATTGCCCAACAAGGACCTGATTTACATGTCGAAAAATAAAAGGTTAGGCTTAACGCCTAGTGAGTTCAAAAGTTTTCTATCACTATATAATCATTAAAACGGAAAAGAATATTATTTAAATCGCATTTGCCACTATGCAAAAAATTTAGAATAAATAGTGATGTATTTTCCAAGAATCATTTTTCTTGATAAAACACTTAGATAGAAATACTCCGAAAAAGGTGCAACTAAACCCAATAACTCACGTGAAGCATAAATAGGATAAAATCCAAATACTAAAACATGGAAATAACTACTTCATTCAAACCTTAATATATGTGGAGAGAATCCCATATCAAAGTCACAAATTGTAGTTACTTACCCAACCCAAATAACATTAAAACATGGATATCACATTATCTGGAAATAACATATCCAAACCTCACCATTCGGTGACGGGGGAGACCCGATTCCATTGAATGTGACGGAACACAAAAGTAAGTCACATATACATGTTCAAGAGCCCTACTAC
Organism: Arctium minus; assembly: GCA_954870635.1. Classification (NCBI taxonomy): domain Eukaryota; kingdom Viridiplantae; phylum Streptophyta; class Magnoliopsida; order Asterales; family Asteraceae; genus Arctium; species Arctium minus. The sequence goes on along the minus strand of OX941092.1, from coordinate 2,936,477 downwards.
AAATCAATAGTCATTCCATTAATCCTAGATTTTACTCATTCACAAGAAATTACAATTAATGGTCGTTGGCCATTGCTCGACTTTGAAATCCACAACTATTACCCATCTTGACACATGCCTATTTCTTGGTACATTACGGGAATTACAATTATTGGTCATTGGTCGCTTCCCGACTTCAAAGTCCATAACTATTACCCATAAGTCCTTGCCCAATAGGTTTTGGATAGGTTGCTTGTAACACCCTGAAATTCTCGAGTAAACTTCTTAGTCCTTTAAACGCTCATTTTATAATTATATTATTGAGTCGCCCCTCCATCTAGTTCTTATGTGATGATCTAGACTTTCTCACCGCATGTGTTTATTTACTTAAACTAAGTGTTCTATGTGTGGGTGTTGGAAATTATGTATGTGCATATATGTATATGTATATATATATATATATATATTTGCTAATGTGTTGAGTTTGGATGTGAGCGAGAGGCGATTATGAACACGTAACCTGTGGTAACCGTAGGTTCCTTATATTTGGGATCGTTGTGCCGTAGAAACAAAGTTTCATAAGCCTAAGGGTGGCGACGACTATGCCCGACGACATTTCCATGGGCATAGTCGCACGCGTCATTGTCACGATCAGCCACCAATCGGACCAATCTTTCCAGTAAGTGGAGGGTGGAGCGCGACAATGCCATGGGCATAATCTCATGGGCATTGTCGCCCGTGGGGTGCAGGTCCTGTTTTGGGAATCGATTTAAGGACCAAACTCAATTCATTTCCCCACTTTTCAGCTAGCCATCGATTTCTCTCAAACCTTGGACGAATTTCACCCTCTTCTCTCTTATCCCTCCTCATTTAATATTATAAAGTGGAATCTAGCATTTAGTGTTATCAAAAGGGGTGGTTGAACTCAATAGATTGATCACTTGTGCCATTAAAGCTACAAGTGAGGTCAAGCTTTCTCAAGTCTTCCATTTTTAGGGTTTTCTCTCCATAAACCCTAGTTTTTGAGTTCTTACTCCTTAAATGGTCTCTTACATATCTATTGCTTACAATACTACCTACATATATACATGTATACTATTTATTTGGATTTTGACCTAAAATCTAGGGTTTCATGGTTTTGGTCATAAAAAGCTTATAAATCATTGTTATCTTGTTAATAACTTTGTAGAGGGTATTTGATCAATAAATATGTTTTGAATAGACTATAAGAATGTGTTTAGTAAATATCTTTAAATGGAAAGGGCCTTGTGATGAAATCTATGTCCATGAAATGGAATTTAAAGCATGTCTCTTTGCGTATATTTATCTTGACAGTGATTATAGAAATGTAGATTTTGATACCTACATCCTTGTGCACGAGAATGTAGCTTGTCTATTAAATAGACCTATTGTGGTCGGCCATTTTGGGCGTAAACGAGTAGGCAATGGGGGACCTAAGTCCTTGAGGTGTAACTCGTTTAGATTAGATAGGCAATAATGTCCCGTAAGACCTTGAGGTGTAACTCGACGGAGTAGGCAATAAAGGCAATGCTATGGTTTGAGGTTGTGATGTCTTGATGGCATGGGAACTAGGACCGGGACATAAGGTGTAATCCAATAACATCATGGGTGACTCCACTCCCGTGTACATGTCACCCCAATGGAAACGGGTCTCCCCCGTATTTCAAGGGTTATCTCTTGTGCTTTATGTTTAGGTTTGGGAACATCGTTTGCAAGTGGGAATAACATTATGAGGAAATGGAGTTCGGTAAGACAAGTCTTTATTATGATATTCTTGTTTGTGAATCGTATAATTTATGAGATCTCACTAGGCTTCATCCTAACACTTGTTATGGTTGTTGGTTTTCTCATAGATCCCACTAGCGGTGGAGTCTACGATGTCGGGCTTGTCAACCGGGCACGTAGGAAGTCTTGAAGTGCCGGTCTTTTGGGAATTTTTGTGAAGAGAGATTATAGTGGAATAGCAACACCCATTTTAATCTAGTTAGAATTATTTCTAGATTAAGTGTAACACCCGGAAATTCTTAAGGTGAGTATTTGTTCCCTTAATACATTAATTGTGTCTATTTGAGAATATGAGCCTTTGTATGCATTTAATGATCGTTGTTATATTAAAATGTTGTGTAAACTGATATACCATTTTAAATTGTTTAAACCTCGTGTTCGTAATCGTGTCAAACTGTATTTTTGGGCTGAGGGGAATATGGCGCGATTGTGACACACGATAGTGACATTGTCACTATCGTCGGTCACTCTCGCGGAGATTGTACCGAGAGTGAGGGGTAGCTCGCGATTGTGACTCGCGATAGTGACATTGTCACTGTCGTCGGGCACTCTCGCGTGGTTTGTACCGCGGGTGCTTTGGGGCTCGCGATTGTGACTCGCGATAGTGCCCTTGGCACTATCGTCGGGCACTATCGCCGACGGGTCTTTTGACTTAAATGAGCTCTTCGCCGAAAATTTCCTCATTTTATCACATTTCACTTGGGAAAAACGGGAGAGTTCTCTATTTGGGCGATTTTGGGTCTTCAAAACGCACATCACTCAATTTCTAGGGTTTTGGGTTGGTAAGATCATTTATTGATCATTAAAGCTTCATCTTGGTGCATTCATTGAAGTATTCTTGAAGATCCTCACTCCTTACTTCCAAGTCTCATATTTTCAAGCTAGGGTTCCATATTTTCTAGGTTTTGGTCCAAAAACCTAGATTGTGAGTTTACTAAACCTTTGTTAAAACTAGATACACATCTTATTCTCTTACTTGTTATAATTATTGTATATTTGCTCGAAATGTTCATCTTCTCATGCTCAAGTATTTGATGAATCCTTTATGGAAATGTGGTGGTAATATGTTTATAAGTCTCATGCCTTGATTTACTCTCTTTGGTCAACTATTTGGGGATTTTTCTCATGGATATATAATATGAGCATTTTGACATGATTAATGTATACATGTCTTGGTGGGTTACTATCGGCGTTTCATTCAAGACTTTTCTAAGATAGCTACACCACTCACCTCCCTCACGAGAAAGAACGTCAAGTTTCTTTGGACCGATGTGCAAGAGCGAGCTTTCCAAACGCTCAAGAAGAGATTGTGCGAAGCTCCAATCCTATCCTTACCCGAGGGATCGGAAGACTTCGTAGTGTATAGTGACGCTTCTAAAATGGGGCTTGGTTACGTACTAATGTAACGGGGGAAGGTAATAGCCTATGTGTCGCGACAACTAAAGGATCATGAGAAGAATTATCCGACTCACGACTTGGAATTAGCGGTGGTAGTTTTTGCATTGAAGTTTTGGCGACACTACTTGTATGGGACAAAGTGTACTCTTTTCACGGATCACAAGAGTCTCAAATACATCTTCGATCAAAAGGAACTCAACATGCGGCAAAGAAGATGGCTTGAACTTTTGAAGGACTACGATTGTGACCTACTCTATCATCCCGGTAAGGCCAATGTGGTGGCGGATGCATTGAGTCGAAGGAGTCATGATGGTGGTGTCAAGATATCCCTTATAAGGATCGACGTGGTATCCAGTTTGATGGAAATCATTAAGACGTGTCAAGTGGAAGCACTCAAGGAGGAAAATCTCAAGTCCGAGATCATGGTGAAGCAAATCGGACTTTTGACGGAAGACAGTCATGGACTTAAACTCTTCCAAGGGCGTATTGGGGTGCCGAAGTTGGGAGGAAATCGGGAGTTACTTCTTGAAGAAGCGCACAAGTCAAAGTATTCTATACATCCCAGTAGCACCAAGATGTATCGGGACTTGAAATTGAATTATTGGTGGTCGGTGATGAAATTGGACGTGGCCAATTATGTGGAGAGGTGTGTCATGTGCCTCCAAGTCAAAGCGGAACATCAAAGACCGTATGGAAGTTGGCAACCATTGTCCATTCCTGAGTGGAAATGGGACAACATCACTATGGACTTCGTGACGAAGCTACTGAAGACCTTGCGAGGCCATGACACTATTTGGGTAATTGTCGATCGGCTAACTAAGAGTGCGCATTTTCTTGCAATGCGGGAGACTTTGCCAATGGAGAAATTGGCCAAGCTTTACATTGATGAAGTGGTGTCCAGGCACGGAGTTCCACAATCTATTTTTTCGGATCGTGATAGTCGTTTCACAACGAACTTTTGGGAAAGTTTACAGAAAGAATTGGGTACTAGACTGAATTTGAGTACGGCATATCATCCTCAAACGGATGGTCAAAGCGAGAGGACGATCCAGACGCTAGAGGATATGTTGAGGTCGTGTGTAATAGATTTCGGAGGAAGTTGGGACTCGCATCTACCTTTGGTAGAGTTCGCGTACAACAACAGTTACCATTCTAGTATCGGGATGACACCGTTCGAGGCTTTGTATGGACGGAAGTGTAGAACTCCGGTTTGCTGGTTAGAGGCGGGCGAAAAGTAATTTGCCGGACCGGAAATAGTTCAAGAGACGGAGGATAAAGTGAAGGAGGTCCAAGAAAGGTTGAAGGCGGCTCAAGACCGACAGAAGAGCTATGCCAACAAGAAGAGAAGACCGGTCGAGTTTCAAGTGGGCGACCGTGTCATGTTGAAAGTATCTCCATGGAAGAGGATCATCCGTTTTGGGAAGCGCGGGAAGCTTAGTCCTCGTTTCCTTGGACCTTTCGTCATTTTGGAGAAAGTTGGCTTACAAGCTTACCAGTTGGATTTACCACCGAAAATGGATGGAATACATACTACGTTCCACGTGTGTTACCTTCGGAAGTGTCTATCCGAAGAGGAAAGCGTGATCCCTTTGACGGAAATTCGGGTGGATAATGGGAATCGTTGCGTGGAAGAACCGGAGGCAATCTTAGAGTCGAAAGTGAAGAAGCTACGTCATAAAGACGTAGTCATGGTTAAAGTCCAATGGAAGCATCATCGGGGTGCTAACATTACTTGGGAGTCCGAAGATGATATGAAGAAGCGATACTCTCACTTGTTTATTTTAGGATGAGATTTCGGGGACGAAATCCCAATTAGGTGGGGAGGATTGTAACACCCGGAAATTCTTAAGGTGAGTATTTGTTCCCTTAATACATTAATTGTGTCTATTTGAGAATATGAGCCTTTGTATGCATTTAATGATCGTTGTTATATTGAAATGTTATGTAAACTGATATACCATCTTAAATCGTTTAAACCTCACGTTCGTAATCGTGTCAAACTGTATTTTTGGGCTGAGGGGAATATGGCGCGATAGTGACATTGTCACTATCGCTGGTCACTCTCACGGAGATTGTACCGAGAGTGAGGGGGGTAGCTCGCGATTGTGACTCGCGATAGTGACACTGTCACTATCGTCGGGCACTCTCGCGTGGTTTGTACCGCGGGTGCTTTGGGGCTCGCGATTGTGACTCGCGATAGTGCCCTTGGCACTATCGTCGGGCACTATCGCCGACGGGTCTTTTGACTTAAATGAGCTCTTCGCCGAAAATTTCCTCATTTTATCACATTTCACTTGGGAAAAATGGGAGAGTTCTCTATTTGGGCGATTTTGGGTCTTCAAAACACACATCACTCAATTTCTAGGGTTTTGGGTTGGTAAAATCATTTATTGATCATTAAAGCTTCATCTTGGTGCATTCATTGAAGTATTCTTGAAGATCCTCACTCCTTACTTCCAAGTCTCATATCTTCAAGCTAGGGTTCCATATTTTCTAGGTTTTGGTCCAAAAACCTAGATTGTGAGTTTACTAAACCTTTGTTAAAACTAGATACACATCATAATATCTTACTTGTTATAATTATTGTATATTTGCTCGAAATGTTCATCTTCTCATGCTCAAGTATTTGATGAATCCTTTAGGAAATGTGGTGGTAATATGTTTATAAGTCTCATGCCTTGATTTACTCTCTTTGGTCAAGTATTTGGGGATTTTTCTCATGGATATATAATATGAGCATTTTGACATGATTAATGTATACATGTCTTGGATTATGATGGGTTTTACTAGGAATACCTATTTAGTGATATTTGATAAGTACTCAATTTTGAGTACTTAAGCACATTTCTTTTAGTCTTTCAGATAGGATTTTTTTACTTCCAAATCCCACTTTGAGTCATTTTCTACCTTATTTTCCATTTATTGTGTCTTGGAGCTGAATTTGTGTGAATTACTTGTTCTATTATGATTGTAGGCTAACTTGGTTGTCTTTTGAAAATCTATTTGGACACAGGGCATGCTGCAGCATTGGCACAACATGGAGCTGATCGTTTTTGGATGGAAAATCTTGAAGACCGAGCCTGATTTTTGGCTTGGAACTAATCTTTTGTAACCTCTAAACAATTAGTTAATCTGGTTTGTAATAGTTTGGTTAAGTTGGGACAAGCTTTGGTAATTCTAGTTAGCTTTAGACTAGCCTAAGTACAATTAGATTCCCCTTAATTACAACTTTGCCACTCCTCTTGTCTATAAAAGGAAGGCTTAGTTGCTCATAAGGGGACATCTCTCTACATCATCCTAGTTTATGTTTCTTAATGTCTTTTGGTTATGCATCTGATTTGTAGTTAACTTGGGGGCTGATCTTAAATCACTCTTTAGTTCTTTAATTCCAAGTATTAATCTTTAAGTGTTCATCTTGCTCTTCATATTTTCTTTAAGTTCTCCATCTTGTTATGCATAGTGTAATCCTTTTACTTTCTGTCTAATTCATGAACTGGTCATCTTCCAGTCCTGTGTCCCTTTAATATCCAGAATTCATGCATCTGTTCTTATGATCTTCATCGTGTACTTCATCCTCTTCATATGATCTTCATCATTGAACATGATGCTTGCAGCATTGAAACAGCACCCACCTGCACATTGCATTTTATTGTATTTTCTTTCTTCATCTTGCATCTCTAGCCTTTCCTTTAAATCTTTTGTTTTAGATTTCAGTAGTTAAAGTTCATTGTATTTACCTTCAAGTTTACTTTCTTGTCATTTCCATTTCCTTGTAATTTACATTCTTGTCTTTACATTTCAAGTCATATATATATATTTATATATTTTCAAGTCTTTCATATTACAAGAGCAATTTATATTATGTTTATCGTTGTAATTCTTAGTAGTTGTTTTTCTTTCCTTATGGTAATGAGTAGCTAATCATCTTAGCTTGGGTGTGAGACAAATGGTGGTTATGTGGATCTAAAAGAAAGTGGGTTTTGTTGACTTTAACGAAATTTTATTATTCCAACTTAAGTTTTATCACGATAACACAACTCCTTGACAAATTGATCATTTTGATAGTGTAATAGTGTCATGGACCTAGAGATAAGCCATTGAATAGCACGTCAATTTAGTGACATGAGAGGTAATATCGAAAGAGTTACTTGCAATGAGAGTTGTTACTTGTGTCATTTAAAATGATCCATTCTTGAAAAGTTGTCACTTTTTCAAAGGTTTAAAATGGAGTAGACTTAGAGATAAGCTACTTGGAATACATCAACTTGGGAGGTACAGGGGTTATTTCGAAAGAGTAACTTTTAACAAAGAGAATTTGTTTTGCCGTATATTTTGAGAACTCCATTCTCATCATTCCCTTATCTTGAACTTTGCTCAGAGATGAGACTGTTTATGGCTACTGGAATAATGGGATGGTGAGAGTCCGAGAGGAACGTGTCTTAAAATCGATAATAAAACTAGTTATAGTCAGAAGCATGTTGCAGCATTCCTATAGCATCATGCTATGACAGTGTTGTAGCATTGACCTGCTGGACTTTGGATTCATATACCACCAAAAGTCTTACACCCTTGCTTCTCGTTTATTCTTGTTTATTTAGATCTGTGTTAACCAACCTTCCAAAATATTGCTTCAAATTCGTCATTTGAAATCTCATCTTTCATTATACTTTTAACACACTTTTTAGTCCAATCTCTGTGGGACGATAACTGGTATATTTACCATTTTATTACTTGCAAGGCGACATAGTACCACTTTGTATACTTACTTTTTGGTATTATTTCACTTCCTTAAGGAACACAAAAGGGCCTGTCAAGTTTTTGGTGCCGTTGTCGGGGATTGGCAAGTCAAAAGTGTTTAAAAGTGTTTTAAAAGATTTGGTTTTTCTACCACCTTTGGGAGTTTCAAAAGATTTTTAAAAGTGGTGCATGCCAAGAATACAACGTGAGGAATTTTTCGATCTAGATCCAGATATTGAGAGAACCTTCCGTCAAAGAAGGAGAATTCAAAGAACTTTTCAAAACATAAACCCTCTCAATATGGATGGACCTCCCCCGGGTTTTGAAAACAGGCAGATCAGACCACCACCACTTTTGGAAAATCAACCTCCGCCTTTGGAAAATCAAATGAGACCACCTTTAGTGAATCAAATCAGGCCGCCACCAATTTTTGCAAATAATCAACCAATTTTTGGAAGTCCTCCACCTCATCAATTTCAAAATCAACCAAATCATAATGAGGAAGAAGATGATGTCGGATCTATTGGTAATGTTGAACCACAAAACATCATTGACCTTGCAAACTCAAAAGATGGAAGAATTATAGACTATGCAATTCCTAATTTTGAGCAATTAAATTCTGGGATTGTTAGGCCACAATTGGAAACTTTACATTTTGAACCAAAACCCATCATGTTTCATATGTTGCAAGCCAATAGTCAATTTTCCGGATTACCATCGGAAGATCCACATTCACATTTAAAATCTTTTATGGAAATCACCGATGTTTTTCTAATCCCTAGGGTATCTGCTGATGCCTTAAGGCTCACCTTATTCCCATTTTCTTTAAGGGATAGGGCAAAAGTTTGGTTCAATTCATTAGCACCAGGTTATGTGCCATCATGGAGTGATATGGCTGGAAAAATTTTGCGAAAATATTTTCCACCTACCCGGAATGCTAAATCTAGAAATGAGATTTGCATGTTTAAACAAATGGATGATGAAGCTATTCCGGATGCGTGGGAAAGATTTAAAGAATTGTTGAGAAAATGCCTTCATCATGGCATTCCCTACTGTATTCATCTTGAGACATTTTACAATGGGCTTATTCCCAATGCAAAACAAATGCTCGATGCAACTTCAGGAGGGGATTTTACTTCTAATACCTACAATGTCGGGTATGAGATTCTTGAAAAGATTTCAACAAACAATGGACATTGGGTTGATCCAAGGGCCCAAACTCAAAGAAAAACTACTGGAATGCATGATGTAGATGCATACACTGCATTGACAGCTCAGCTTGCTTCCATGACCAACATGCTTAAAAATATAACTTCTGGTCAAGGAACACAGCCGACTGTCCCTACACCTGCTTCAGCAGTTCTTTCTGTGCAATGTGTGTGTTGTGGTGGAGAACATTCCTATGAACACTGTCCATATAATTCTGAATCTGTAAATTTTGTTCAAAACAGACCTGCTCCCCACTCCAACCATTACAATGCAAGCTGGAAATAGCACCCAAACTTCTCTTGGAACAGTCCATGTTTAAATCCACCAGCACCAAAGCATCAAGGGAACTCCAATTTTCAAAATCAAGCAAGTAGTTCTCAAAACCAGTACAAGGGAAATTTTCAAAATAATCATCATCAGAATAATCGTAATCAAGGTTTTCAAAACAATCAGCACACTCAACCACCTTTTCAAAATTAACATCATGCACCTCCACAAGATGACTCAAATCTCTCTCTTGAAGCAATGATGAGAGGATTTATGAGTCAGACACAAGCAGCTCTCCGGAGTTTGGAAACACAAGTCAGTCAAATTGCACTTAATCAGAACAACAGAGCCTCAGACACTTTGCCTAGTAACACTGAAATACCCAAGGCTCCAGGAAAGGAACATGTGAAAGTTGTCACACTTAGAAGTGGTAAAGAATTACCTGAATCTGTGGAAAAGGAATCTGAACCAATAACCAAACCAGATTTTGAAAAAATGTCCAAGTCCATTCCTGATCCAGAGGTTCCTGAAATTCCAATACCATCAATTCAAGTAGAAAAGCAAGATCCTAATATCACAAGTTCAAGTCAAACACAGACTGACCCAAAGACCACAGTTGTGAGTCCACCTAATGAAACCAAGACCAAAAGCATATTGGATCCATCTTGCTCAAAACAATCAAACCAAGCAGTTATCAAACCAGTTCCCCCTTACATTCCTTACCCCCAAAGGTTAAGGAATGAGAAGGAGGAATTGCAATTTAAGAAATTTTTGGATGTTTTCAAAGCATTGCATATCAACATACCTCTTGTTGAAGCAATTGAGCAGATGCCCAGTTATGCCAAGTTTTTAAAAGACATATTGAGCAAGAAAAAGAAGTTGAATGAATATGAGACTGTTGCCCTCACAAAAGGTTGCAGTGCTCTCTTGACCAACAAAATTCCCCCTAAGTAAAAAGATCCAGGGAGTTTTACCATTCCTTGCTCCATAGGTGGGAAAGAGGTTGGGAAGGCACTATGTGATTTAGGTGTTAGTGTCAACCTTATGCCATTGTCCATTTTCAAAAGCTTAGGCATAGGAGAGGCCAGACCTACCACAGTCACACTCATTCTAGCTGATAAGACCATTGCATATCCCAAGGGTAAGATTGAAGATGTGTTAGTACAGGTTGACAAGTTCATTTTTTCGGCTGATTTTATCATTTTAGACTTTGAGGCTGATAAGGACATTCCCATACTTTTGGGAAGACCTTTCTTAGCTATGGGTAGAACTTTGATAGATGTTCAGAAGGGTGAGTTGACCATGAGACTACAAGACCAAAAAGTCACATTCAATGTCTTCAATTCTTTAAAATACCCTAGTGATCTAGAAGACTGCTCAAGCCTAGGTGTCATTGAGGAATTGTGTCATGAGGAGGGAGTCAAACAATCTTGTAGGATAGAAGAGGAGGATGAAGAATACCTAAACTTGGAAGACTTAGACAAGGAATATGATGATGATGATGATGATGATGATGATAAGACCTTGGAGAAAGAGTCTGTCCCTTTGGATGCTGCAGCATTTGAGCTGCTGGAAAGTAATGAGCAAAACTCATCTACTCCATCAATAATCTCACCACCTGACCTGGAGTTGAAACAACTCCCATCTCACTTGAAGTATGCCTTTTTAGGGGGGGAAGACAAATTGCCAGTCATTATTTCTGCCACCCTAGAATTGCATCAAGAAAAGAAGTTAGTAGATATGTTGAAATTGCACACAAAAGCCATAGGATGGACTATTGCTGACCTTAAAGGGATTATTCCCTTTATTTGTCAACATAAGATCATCTTAGAAGACAAGAACTTCACTTCCATAGAGCCACAAAGAAGATTGAACCCTGTCATGAAAGAGGTAGTGAAAAAGGAAATTTTGAAATGGTTAGATGCAGGAATTATTTTCCCAATAGCCAGTAGTTCTTGGATTAGTCCAGTCCATTGTGTACCCAAGAAGGGAGGTATCACTGTCATTTCCAATGACAAGAATGAACTCATCCCTACCAGAATAGTCTCCGGATGGAGAATTTGCATGGACTACCGTAGGCTGAACAAGGCTACTCAAAAGGACCATTTCCCCTTACCTTTTGTTGATCAAATGTTGGACAGGTTAGCTGGAAAAGAGTACTACTGATTCTTGGATGGATACTCAGGATACAACCAGATAGCCATAGCACCAGAAGACCAGGAGAAAACTACCTTCACTTGTCCTTATGGCACCTTTGCCTTCAGAAGGATGCCTTTTGGACTTTGCAATACTCTTGCCACTTTTCAGAGATGCATGATGTCCATATTTTCTGATATGCTTGAAAAATCCATTGAAATATTTATGGATGATTTTTCTGTTTATGGTTCATCTTTTGATCAGTGTTTGGATAATTTGAAACAAAGTCTTAAAAGGTGTGAGGAGACTGACCTCGTACTTAATTGGGAAAAATGTCATTTCATGGTAACAGAAGGGATTGTCCTTGGTCATTTAATTTCTAAAAGAGGAGTTGAGGTAGACAAAGCTAAACTTGAAGTAATTGAAAAACTACCTGAACCAACAACTATTAAAGGTATCAGGAGCTTTCTTGGCCATGCTGGATTTTATAGACGGTTTATAAAAGACTTTTCAAAAATTTCAAAACCTTTATGTCTATTATTACAGCATGACCAAAAGTTTGATTTCAATGATGAATGTAGAAATGCATTCGACACTTTAAAGAAAGCTTTGGTAACTGCACCAGTGGTTGTGGCTCCTGAATGGGACAAACCTTTTGAAATCATGTGTGATGCAAGTGACTGGGCTGTTGGTGTTGTGTTAGGTCAAAGAAAAAGGAAAAATTTTCATTCCATCCACTATGCAAGCAAAACCCTAAATGAAGCTCAAATTAATTACACAACAACTGAGAAAGAATTATTAGCTGTGGTTTTTGCATTTGAAAAGTTTAGATCATATTTAATGGGAGCAAAAGTCATTGTACATACCGACCATGCTGCCATTAAATATTTGATATCAAAGAAAGATGCTAAACCTAGGCTGATAAGATGGGTTTTGTTGTTGCAAGAGTTTGACCTAGAGATTATTGATAGGAAGGGGACTGAGAACCAAGTGGCTGACCATTTATCCAGGTTAGAAAAACAGGTTGAAAGTAGAAAAGAAGGAGAGATTGTAGAGACTTTTCCAGATGAAAAGATTCTTATGGTGCAGGCACAACTTCCATGGTTTGCTGACATAGCAAATTATTTGGCTTGTGGCATCATACCTTCTGATTATACTCATCACATGCTTAAGAAATTTCTCCATGATTGCAAATTTTACTTATGGGATGACCCTTTTCTGTTTAAACTTGGTACAGATCAATTGTTGAGAAGGTGTATCCCAGAAACTGAAGTTGCAACAATTCTACAGCATTGCCATTAGTCAGCTTATGGAGGACATTTTGGAGGCCAAAGAACAGCAGCTAAAGTGCTTCAATCAGGATTTTATTGGCCAAATCTCTTTAAAGATTCCCATAATTTTGTTCAAAGATGTAATGAATATCAGAAAAGTGGTTCCATTTCTCAGAAAAATGAAATGCCTTTGAACGTGATCTTGGAAGTTGAGTTATTTGATGTCTGGGGAATAGATTTTATTGAACATTTTTCCCCTTCAAACAATTGTCAATATATCTTAGTTGCTGTTGATTATGTTTCAAAATGGGTAGAGGCAATGGCATGTGTTTCAAATGATGCTAAAACTGTTGTAAAGTTTTTACAAAAACAAATTTTTACAAGGTTTGGTACCCCCCGGGCACTGATTAGTGATGAGGGTACCCACTTTATAAACAATTTGTTGAGTAAAGTTCTTGAAAAATATCATGTGAAACACAGGGTTGCCACTGCATACCACCCACAAACCAATGGATTGGCTGAACTATCAAACAGGGAAATAAAAGGGATTCTTGAAAAAGTTGTTAACCCAAACAGAAAAGACTGGGCTTTCAAATTAGATGATGCTTTATGGGCATACAGAACTGCTTTTAAAACACCTTTAGGTATGTCTCCATACAAGCTAGTCTTTGGAAAGGCCTGTGTGAATTATAAAATCCCAAACAATCAAGCATTTCTCATACAAGATCTAGAAATTAAGAACTAGAGAGAGAAAGTAGAGAGAGAAAGAATTAGTTTGATATCACACGTCTCTGAATATTACAATGAAGTTCTTACTACCAATCTTACAAAGCACACCCTATTTATACCCACTAATCTATTACAAGACTAAGGAAACTAAACATTGACTATTTTGACTTTGACATTGTTGACTTTACAACTTTGACTTTCCTATTAAATCTTTGATACAATATTTTGACTTAACAATCTCCCCCTTTGTATTCAAGATTTAATAAAAATTTGACACTAGTCTTCAGCACTTGATTCTTCAGCTTCTGTCTTTGACAACTTTGAACTTTAACAATCTTCAATCTTTCAGCCTTTGAAGAATCTTGAAAAGTCTTTTTCACTTTGAAGCTTTGAAAGTCAACATGTTCTTGAACACAAAACGAAATTCTTGAAACTCCTTTGAAACTTCAACTTTGAAACATCTTTGAAATCTTCAGTTTTGAACTTTGAAACAGATTTGATGAAACACAGATATTGTATCTTCATCTCTTGTGATCTCTGAACCATCTTCAGAAAAACAAACTTTCACGAAACTTGATTTATCTTGGAATCATATGAAGCATCTGAATTGTCTTGAACTTTCAGAATTTCTTCACCAGTCTTTTCATTTTGAACTTTCTTCAGGACATTGAAATTGATTCTTTGGAAATTTCTCCCCCTTTTTGATGATTGTGAGCATCATGATCATCAAAACATCTTTAATTTCAACACAGTCTTTGATCACCCCCTTTGTATTCAACTAACAATCTCCCCTTTCAAAGATAATTTGACAGTCGCCGCCCTTAGATCTGAATGGCTGAATCATGAACTGTATATACCCGAATCTTTTCAAATTCAGATATAATGAACGTGGTAACCCTGATTCAACAAATGAAACAGTTAGGAATGCCTGTCAGTACGTAACATAAAGTTACTGTGTACAATGAATGTACAATTTAAGTAGCTGGTTTGATGATCACTCCCCAGGACTTCCATTCAATCATTGAAAAACACAAGGTAATTCTATGAATGTTCTGACAGAAAAACAAATTTTCTGTGTGTTCGTGCTTGTGTTATGAAAGAATTTAGCACAATGATTGTGTTTCATAAGGCTCAAATTGTGTAAACTGTTGAGACAACAATAGATATTACACGGACTCAATGTGCATGAAATAGGTGCGAAGGTGGGACAACTTTCCTTCTTTTTCAATATCTAAATCTTCTGAGTGAAGACTATATAGCATATGTGTTGCATCCCCAATGAAAATGAAACATTTCTTTTTCGAGAAAGAAACGAGTGGTTGGGGGGGTAATTGCAAGAGTTGGCATGGGTTCACTGCCTTTTTCAATGATGGTCACCAAAGAATGTGAACCAATAAGTAAATGTGGCTGCCCGACTCAGAAAATGGTTGGTGCAGAGTTCTGATATTCTTTTAACTCTGTTCTCACACCCTCTTTCTTTTTAACATATAAGCTCACTTCTAACCAAACTCTCTTTTCCATTTTTCCGCTCAGCACAATGAGAAAAAACTCAACCGGATGAGTTATCTCCCCCACTCTTTGATTTTGACCCCTCACCCCTCAATCACTCGAGGATAACTTCCTGGGTAGGAAACATTGGTTTACGTGAATCCATGGAAGTTCTGTTTAAGCTCACACATAAATCCCATGTAAGTCCTAAAAAGAATAGATGCTCAACAGTTTAACTTGAACAGTTAAGCACAAAATGATAATAGTGTCAAAATGTATGCTCATGAGATTTGAGCAATTGAACAATGAAGATCTCTCAAAACAAGAAAATTGAATGAATGAAATGAAATCAAGAGAATTGTTTTGAGAATCTGACAATGTATCAATCAGATCAAATGAAATGGTTAGGGTATCAAAGAATTGGATATGTTGTTTATATGAACGAATATAAACAATTTTGCAATGAAAGCACAAGTTTAGAAATGATGAGTGATGCTCAACAATATTGAATTTCAAACGAGGGTATTACCATCGAATTTTTTTTTCGTTATGAGACATGGTAATAACAAATTCAAATGAAGTACTGAACCGGTGTGTGTGAATACTTGACAGTATATGGACAAGATAATACACAAGTATTGATCTTTGGAAACACACGGTCAGTTAAACATTAAAGCACAAAATTGAAAAACATTTAAAATCACACTTCTAAATTCATGAAACCTTTTGAGAATCAGAAGTGGTTTGAACATTTTAGAAAACGTTTTTTATGCTTGAAAGTTGTTCTTCTTTTAAACAATCAGAGATCTAGGATTAGAAAATATTTACCTTTAAGCTCCCCTTCAAATCATGATAAAATGATTTAGGTCTTTTAAGCCCCCCCTAGATATTTGCAAAATATCCATGTCTGAACATTGAAGAACGGGTTCTGATCTGTTGTAATCAGAAGCCATCACCTTTACTCCCCCTTAAATTATGCATCTGAAATATGTCAGTTAAAACACAAGATAGAGATCAATACAACTCCCTTTTGAATTGTAGACCGTCATATCGTAAGTATATTGTCAATGAAAAAGCACAGGATAGAGATCAATACAACTCCCTTGTGAATTGTAGATCGTCATATCTTATCGAATGCAAAATAAGAATGTACTCCCCCTTGAAGGTTGATTTCCTCATTTGAGTATTGGAGTACAATCTCATGTCAGGAGTAAGGTCTTTTGATCGCTGAGGTATGAGTCCTAAACTGTTGTGTTTAGAAGTCAAACTCCGTTGAAGTACGGGTCCTAAGCTGATTTACTTAGAAGCCATAGTTCTCTTACTCCCCCTTGACTTGAGGTGCCTTGTAACACCCTTGATTTTCATTATACATATCGTTGTAAATCTTGTGTTTAACCCTTGTCGTTAGCACCGTGTTTGGTTTGAAGTTGAGTTGGATTTTGTGAAATTTTGGGGACAAGCAGTGAACTACGCGCGTTGCACCGCGACAAGAGGTCGCGGCACAACCCGCGTAACCCTCTGTTTGATATGAGATCCGTGGAACTTCGCGAGTTGCATCGCGACAAGAGGTCGCGGCACAACCCGCGTAACTTACTGTTCTTTGGGACACGGGCGAGTTATGCCGCGAGTTGAAGTCGCGGCATAACCCGCGTAATTGCCTGGACGACTTTAAGGGTTTAGTTTCCAAAAATATCTCATATCTATCAAATCTCTAAACTCTCTCTTCTCTCTCTTCTCTCTCTCTCTCTAAATCGTTTCTCTCTCTCTCTAGAATTTAGTGGTTAATATTTGGTGTTCGATCCGAGGTTTCGGTGTTTTAAGCTTCACCTCTACGTCGTGATCGTTATCTGGTTTTCCGGGTTTTATCCTAAAACCTACTGGTGAGTTCCTACTACTATTTTACAAACTTTATACATGTCAAAACTCTTATTTGTGAAATCCGAAGTATTTCTACGGTATGATTTTATGTTCTCTACATTTTGATATAAATGAAGTTTTTGATGATTTTCGGGGTTCCCGATCAGTATTGACTAAAATGACGGGTTCCGCCTTATCAGAAGTAAAATGATGTTTTACTTGCCATGTTGTGGCTTATCGAAAGAATGTATATAAACTGGTTTTATGATTTTCTTTCTTACCAACAGTTGATCTTGAAAACGGCATTTTGAAATATAAATGTGTTGAAAGCTATTTCTCTAGCTTTGTTGGTCACATGAAATATTGTGACAAGTCATGACTATACTAGTGGATCCCTAGGTATCGAGTCGGCTTATGGCTGGGAAGGATATGCCCCTTCTGTTGTAGTTAGATACATTTGATCTTCGGGGGCAACTTGGTACGGTTATGTGAGGCCGGTTACTAGCCATGGGTCAAATGTAGTCTAACGAACGAGTATGACTGGTTCCTTGGGGGTCTCCCTCACATCGTAGTACGGACCGAAGCGTTCGTGGCCATGGTTCCATGTATTTAGCTCATAACTCGGATTTGTGGCTTACTTTGTGTTCCACTATAATCCTTGGTAAATCGGGTAATCCCTGTCATCGGAAGATGTGTTTTGGACCGGTTGTCCGTATATTATCAAAGAACTGTGTTTTGCATAACTAAACCTTTGAAAAGATTTACTTTGATGCATTTGATTATATCTCTTGAGATTTATGAACTGTATGTTCTCACCAGGCTTTAAGTCTGACACTTTTTCTCAAATGATGTGTATAACAGGTTTCCCTTAGCGGTGGGTTGCCAGGGTTTTGAGAGACGAGTTGGTCTCGAGGCATTTTTTAGATGACTATAGTGTGTTGATAGTTGGGCATTGTTAAGTCCCATTCTTTTGATGAATTTTGGATTGTCAACTAATGTAATCTAGATAGTTATGTTTAGATTAGTTTGTTGATGAATTCTAAATCCGTACAGGTTTTTGTAAAGTCTTAAGGGCTGATACACTTTTTGTGAAGTTTATATCAATTCAGATGTCATATTGCCTTAATTATGAAGTTTTAAATTACTCTGATTTTTAGGATGTTTCATGCCTGCAACACAGAAACAGTTTTCGGCTTTGGTACCCACTGGTATTAGGTCCATGAATGTTAGTTGCAGTTCTTGTGGGGGTTATCGAGTAAGAACCATAACAGAAATGATCACTGGTCTTGTGAATATGATCATGTGTACAGCAATAAGAACAATAGTATTTATTACCTGACAACCTGATTAATTGATCTCTCGAGTAGATATGATCAGGTTGACCTTTATGTGCATTGTTCTTCTTGGCTTTGTATGTATGTACACATGATTTCTTACCTTTCAGCTCATCTTTCTTCTCATCTTCAACTGGTTTCTTCTTCCAGACCAGTTTCTCTTCTTTGTATCTCATTCTGCTTTGATGTGTACCTGAACCATCTATATTTCTATCATAGAAAAGGTTAGTACGACGAATCTGATCAAAAAATTTAACTGACCTCTTGGAAGAAACAATTTTATGTTTTGAACTTGAAACTGTCTTTTCAAGTTCTTTAAGCTTTGAAGCAAAGTTGTCTCTTTCTTTCACAAGCAGGTCAATCTTTTCCTTGAATTCAGACTTCGTTTTCTGCTCTTTCAGTGCATTCGCAGATAGTTCAGATAACTTGAAAGTTAGCTTTTTAATTTCAGACTCAAAGATGCTTCTTTCTTCTTCAAATCCCTTCTCAGCATCGTTTCTCTGGCCGGATATTTCTTTAAAGAATCCCACAATCTTTTGTTCAATGGCCTTTTTCTCTTTAGCAAACTTTTCCATTTCTAGAATGAGAACTTTCTCAAAATCAGAAACTTGCTGAGAAAGCTTTATACACTTAAGCTCAACTGCTTTCTTTTCTTCAAAACACTTTCTTGAAAAATATGAGAACTTCTTTGAAAAACTTTTCTTTTCACTCTTAAAATCAGATTTGTCTTTAATCATCTTTTGCTCTAAATCAGATATTCTCTTTTGAAGCTCAGCATTAGCATCATTCAGACTCTTAATCTGCTCTTCATAACTTTCAACGGATGCTTTCTGAATTTGAATCATTTGATTTTCCATATCTGAGATCTTTCTCTTCAGCTCTGTGTTCTCAGACTCCAAACTCAGAATTTTCTCATTATTCAGCCCAGAAGTCTTTTTCAGAAGATCTTCATTACTTGTCTTTAATGCACTAACTTCTTCTTTCAGTATGATGATTTCAGCATAATATTCTTTTGACTTTTTCGAGTGAAAATCAACAGCATAACCAAGATTTACATTATCTAGTTTGAGCTTTGCAACCTTTGATTCAAGCTCAGCAAAATATTCCATAGATGTCATATTTAATGAGAAAACAGCTTGATAATAATGATCGTTCCCAAACAATTCAGAAATTTTGACTGAAAGTCAAAAACAGATCAGCGCAACAAAAATAATCTCAGAAAAATTCAATTGCTGAAACTCTCAAAGCACTGGAATTTCTCTCAAATTTCGTGAACTTGAATTCGCAGAACACCTGAAATTTAAAAATGCAAATCAATTGATTTGAATGGCGCAAAGCAATTGAATTATGAAAGCAATTAAAATAAAATATGGCGCAAAATTGATAAAGTTGGTGAAAAGTAAGCTTTTGCGCGAACAGTTGGTGACGCAAGAAACAGTTTTGCGTGAACGGTTGGTGGCGCAAGAAAGAATTTTGCGCTAACAGTTGATGGCGCAAACCTGCAAACTCTCAAACATAACCTGCAAATCAATTGAATTATCCCATTAACTCTAAAATTGACCACTTTGCAATATGGTTGGCGCAAAACTATTATTAATATGTGGCGCAAAACTTTTAAGAAATTGGCGCAAATTCAGTTCACCAATTAACAAATTGACTTCCAATTTGTAACACAATCACCGACCCACTATCACCTTTAAACCAATCAAAATGAGTTTTGCAATTAATTCATCGCAATTACAAACTAAAAGTGGTGCAAATTATTTGTTTGAGTGGCGCAAAGTTTGTATGAGACTGGCGCAAAAATGATGTTTGTGCCAGTAGTTAGTGGCGCAAAATCAACACACAGATCACGCAGATCAAAAATGGAGGTTGTAGGTGGAGCAACCTGCATATAATATTAAAACTTGCATATAATATTAAAACTACACCATCAAATTGAAAAACAATCCACAATTCAATCATATAGGCACCGACCCATGATGAAGTTCAAACCAATCACAATTAAGAAGCAATTACAAGAATTCTATACAATCTGTCGGTGTTTATGGACCGGTGTCCTGACCGGTGTATGGACCGGTGTGTGATCTGTGTGCGAACGGATGTGTGTGTAGTGTGTGTGACCGGGGTGATTAGTGTGTGCGATCAAGTGTGTGACCGGTGTGTGTGATCAACAGTCGACCGGTGCTTAAACAAACCAGATATCGACCGGTGTTTGAATTCAATTTAGAACGCGCAGATCAAACAATTTATGAACTCGCATATGCTTAGAATTGATTGGAACTCGCAAAGCACATAAACTTGATGTGTGTGTTCTTCAAGAACTCGCAGACTGTTTGCGTGTTCTTCAAGAACTCGCAGACTGTTTGCGTGTTCTTCAAGAACTCGCAGACTGTTTGCGTGTTCTTCAAGAACTCGCAGACTGTTTGCGTGTTCTTCCCATCTGGTTCATCACTTTGATCCAAAAAGATTCAATCCTGCAAAATTGATTCTTGAAATCATATCAATACAATTGAAATTCAATCCCAAACACATTCTTAACAAATCAAACTATCTAGAACTGACAAATTACAGTGCATTTTTCTAATTACAGTGCTCGACATTTTTAACAATCAAATCCAAGAAATTTCAAAATTGAAGATGACCTTGTGATTAATCCATGAAAATATATGAATAAGATCAAATCCATGATATCAAACGAATCCTGTGAACCATTTTTGCAAACTAAAATCAAGAAAATTTTGAAACAACAGTGATCAATCTGTGTTCTTGAGAATTTTCAAGAAAATCGACTTTATGATCCAAAAATTCAGAAATCAATCCATCTTTTTCTGTGAAAAACTTTCTGAAATTGTTTGGTACGGCTCTGATACCAATTGTGAATTATAAAATCCCAGACAATCAAGCATTTCTCATACAAGATCTAGAAATTAAGAACTAGAGAGAGAAAGTAGAGAGAGAAAGAATTAATCTGATATCACACGTCTCTGAATATTACAATGAAGTTCTTACTACTAATCTTACAAAGCACACCCTATTTATACCCACTAATCTATTACAAGACTTAAAGACTAAGGAAACTAAACATTGACTATTTTGACTTTGACATTGTTGACTTTACAACTTTGACTTTCCTATTAAATCTTGGATACAATATTTTGACTTAACAGCCTGTCATCTCCCTTTGGAACTTGAACATAAAGCATATTGGGCTATAAAAGAATTGAACATGAACTTATATGAGGCTGGCAACAAGAGAAAGTTGCAACTCTGTGAGCTAGAAGAACATAGGAACATGTCCTATGAGAATGCCAAGTTATACAAAGAGAAAACAAAACAATGGCATGACAATAGGATTAGGCACAGAGAGTTGAAAGCAGGCCAGAAATGTCTTTTGTTCAATTCTAGGCTGAAATTGTTTCCAGGCAAACTTAAGTCTAGATGGTCAGGCCCATTTCTCATCCACAAAGTATATCCATATGGGGCTGTAGACTTAGTCAATCCGGAAAACAATAGTGTGTTCAAAGTCAATGGCCAGAGAGTAAAGCTATACCATGATGTTGTAGCATCTCCACAGCATGGCTCTGTGGAGATGGTCACTCTATGCTAAAAAGCTTCAACCAAAGATGGGAACTATCTCAAAGTTCCACAATCTGTGTAAATAATCTTTGTATAATTAGTTTAGTAATTTTATTTGTTAGTCTTTTGTAATTTGTTTGTCAGTGTGCATCCTTAATTTAGGAAAAAGAGGAAACAGAAGATGCTATTCCAATGCTACAGCACCAAAGCTCTGAGTTTTCTGAAGAAAAAGGAATGTCCGGCTGAAAGTTTGGGGAATATATCAGAAGCATCTTTGGGTTTGTTTAAGAAAAGTACAATGGGTGACATCATATTTTTGGCTATTTTTAGACTTTGTATCTACTTTATAGCCACAATGATGAGGAAGGATCCAAAAGATGCCTTTTGTGTACCTCACCTTAAAAACCCAAAGGTCATTAACCAATATTACAGCTTGCATCCTCCAAATTAATCAGATAAGGACACCATCAACTCACCTTTTGTCTTTTCATCTTCCTGAGAAAAACCCTCTTTTGTGATTTAACTGTTTCAATCTCCCTCTCACTCACTTATCTCTCACTCTCACCCTCCTGTTTCTTCCCTCTCAAACCAAACACCTCTCAAGAACATCACCATTTTCTTCCCCTTTCTCTGTGATCAACGTCCGCCATGGCTAGAGTAAAACGAGCCATGGTTCGAAACCCTACT
Organism: Arctium minus; assembly: GCA_954870635.1. NCBI lineage: Eukaryota > Viridiplantae > Streptophyta > Magnoliopsida > Asterales > Asteraceae > Arctium > Arctium minus. The sequence goes on along the minus strand of OX941092.1, from coordinate 2,914,000 downwards.
AGTGCCGAAAGAAGAAGAAGCCCGCGAAATAGGGCTGTTGATCAAACTCCGAGCGCTAGCAATCCTCAATCACCAGTGGTTTTAGAGGACAACTCCATTCCTCCACAAGCTCGAGTCTCTCCAAAAGCTCTATTACCAAATGCTTCTGAGGTCGAGGGTACTCTAATGGCCGAAAGAGGAGAAACTTCAGCAAAACCACAAGCAGCAGGGGAGATTCCAGCAAGTAACCCTTTTGCGGTCATTCTTCATCCCAACTTCATCACCATTGCAGACTCTCAGGTATCTTCCTCTGCTCAAAAGTCTATGATCGATGGCCTGATCACCTCATGTTCTGAGGATGAGTCTGGAATACCCATTTCTTCGACAAAGGTAAATGTTGATCATTGTCGAAAGTATGAGTTTGATTGCTCATTTAGGCCCTTGAACTCTACTGATAAAATAATCACCACTAACCCGAAGCCTAACCAAACTGATGAAGAAGTAGAAATCACTGTTGAGAATCTTGACATACTTGAGGAACCCCCTGTTGGAAAGAACACTGAGAGCCCTATTGATGTCCTTGAAAAAGACATAGAGAGAAGTAAGGACACCTTGGTTGAGAATATGGAAGTACAAATGGATATAGAGAAGGAAGAAAGAACAGAGGACCCGTTTGTGGAGTTTCCTCAGACAAATGTTGTGTGGACTAAGGAAGATGAGCCCATAGTGAGCAAAACCAGTAGGAAGAGAAAAGGGTTAGGGAAAATCCATGCCAATAAAACCAATAGGGAAGGATCCAGAAAGAGTAAGAGGACCAAAAGAATGATGATTGAGGGAGAACCATCTGGAACCAAACCTAGTGACACCAACTGCTATGCTGCAACATCCTTGCAGCATGAGCAGTCTGTGAGAAGAAAAGAGAGAAATGAGGAACATGTTGTACCTATCTTGCCAAGGCCTACCTCACCTCACAATGGGTTCATCTCCAAGGCTGCAGCAAAAATGTGGCCTAAATTTCAGACTAAGATTGGGTTCCCTGAAAAAGGAATAGACGAGCACAGTATGAGGGAATTCCACTTCATTCGGCATGTAGTTGACACCCAAGGTCTCAGCAAGATATGTCATGTGTATACCTCCTACAATCTCACCCCTATTAGAGAGTTTTACTGTGAGATGTCTGTGACTTCAGCCTCAAAGATTCAGGTTAGAGGGACCATTATCCACCTTACTACCAAAAAGATCAACCAATTCCTAGGACTCAACCCACCCAAGAAAACAGAATACTACGCACTTATGCACCATGCCACTTTTAATGACCTTGCTGAAGTTGTTGCAGTATTGGGAAAACCTAAAACCACTTGGGAAAGCCATAACAATCTCATGTTGAGGACATTCAGAGCTTCCAACCTCACAGCTGATTCTAATGTATGGATCAACTTTGTGAGGCACACCATCTCACCAACCTCTCATGATACATTCATCACTGTGGAAAGAATGCTTTTACTTTATTGCCTTGTGACAGGTAGAACCATCAACCTTGGAAAGATCATCATGAAAAGTATAAATGAATGCTCATCAAGGTCAAGATCAAGGGGAAAATTTTACTTCCCTGGGATGTTGACCAAGCTGTTGACTGAGATGGGTGTCCCTAGATACATTGATGATCTGATTGTGAAGAAGCAGAGAGAAAGACATCAGATGGACATGAAGGCAGTACAAAGGTTGAGAGACAGAAAAGAGAAAGGTATTGGGGCAAATGAGATGGTGGGGATGATGCAGGAAGTGTTAGCTCAAAACCGCAATCTTATGGACACAATCCTACAGCAAAGAAGTGAGTTTATGGAGAAGTTGGAAGATCTCAAGGTGGAGGTGCAATCCATGGTTGATGGCAGAATGAGAAGGGATCAAGAGGAGAAGAATGCAGAAGTAAAGAAGCTAAAGAAGTTGGTGAAATAGCAGAGAACTGAAATCAAGAGCTTGAAAGAAAGTTTGATTGCAGAAAGGAATGTACACACTGGTGCTGCAGCATCAAGCCACAAAGCAACATCATCTACAACCCATGTTGGCCACACACAGCCTACTCAACCTGAGTAGGAGAGGTTTCAATCGCACCCTTTCTGCTCCATTTTATGTTTCTTTTTAGTTTTTAGTCTGGGATTAGTCTTTTACTTTTTATAAGTTTGTTTTGTTTGCATTGAATCATGTTTTGTTGTGTTAAACTAGTTGTATAGCCATAATAATTTCATGAGTGCACATCCCATCTTTATAAGTGACACATGCTAGAACTAGCCTGATAGTTGCTTGGGACACATTTTGGATCATATTCTACACATTTCACACTCATATGAGTGGATTCTGTCCTTTTCTTGCACCATAGCCACCCAACATCAAAGATAGAAACACCTTTCTCTCCTACAATGAGGACATTGCAGAATTCTTAGTTTGGGGTGGGGGTGTCTAAAATGGCACAAGAAAAGCCATGAAAAGTGGCAAATCAACACCACAAAAGTCCCATAGGGGCTGGTGTATGTACCCAACAGAAAATGCACAAATTTTGAAAAAATTCAAGTATTGGTACATGTGTAAGAACAGGCATGGAGAGGAAAGAAAGAGCCAAAAGAGAGAAACCCATACACTCAAAGCCATGAAAAAGGTGTGATATAGGATGTGTGTCCATAACAAAAAGAATATAAGGCTAGCATATGGTTCATGATTAGCATCTAGAATGAGATTGTTAGTTACTTTGGATTTATGAAAGGCTATATGATATAGGCATGGCATGCTCAAACTCATGATATACACCTAATGTATTTCAATGCAAAACTTTCACATTTAATGACTTTTCTTTTGTTCTTTTTATTGCTTGGGGACAAGCAAAGTTTTTAGTTTGGGGTGGTGATAAGTACTCAATTTTGAGTACTTAAGCACATTTCTTTTAGTCTTTTAGATAGGAATTTTTTACTTCCAAATCCCACTTTGAGTCATTTTCTACCTTATTTTCCATTTATTGTGTCTTGGAGCTGAATTTGTGTGATTTACTTGTTCTATTAAGATTGTAGGCTAACTTGGTTGTCTTTTGAAAATCTATTTGGACACAGAGCATGCTGCACAACATGGAGCTGATCGTTTTTGGATGGAAAATCTTGAAGACCGAACCTGATTTTTGGCTTGGAACTAATCTTTTGTAACCTCTAAACAATTAGTTAATCTGGTTTGTAATAGTTTGGTTAAGTTGGGATAAGCTTTGGTAACTCTAGTTAGCTTTAGACTAGCCTAAGTACAATTAGATTCCCCTTAATTACAACTTTGCCACTCCTCTTGTCTATAAAAGGAAGGCTTAGTTGCTCATAAGGGGACATCTCTCTACATCATCCTAGTTTATGTTTCTTAATGTCTTTTGGTTATGCATCTGATTTGTAGTTAACTTGGGGGCTGATCTTAAATCACTCTTTAGTTCTTTAATTCCAAGTATTAATCTTTAAGTGTTCATCTTGCTCTTCATATTTTCTTTAAGTTATCCATCTTGTTATGCATAGTGTAATCCTTTTACTTTCTGTCTAATTCACGAACTGGTCATCTTCCAGTCATGTGTCCCTTTAATTTCCAGAATTCATGCATCTGTTCTTATGATCTTCATCGTGTACTTCATTATCTTCATATGGTCTTCATCATTGAACATGCATGCTTGCAGCATTGAAACAACACCCACCTGCACATTGCATTTTATTGTATTTTCTTTCTTCACCTTGCATCTCTAGCATTTCCTTTAAATCTTTTGTTTTAGATTTCAGTAGTTAAAGTTCATTGTATTTACCTTCAAGTTTACTTTCTTGTCATTTCCATTTCCTTGTAATTTACATTCTTGTCTTTACATTTCAAGTCATATATATATTTATATATTTTCAAGTCTTTCACATTACAAGAGCAATTTATATTACGTTTATCGTTGTAATTCTTAGTAGTTGTTTTTCTTTCCTTATGGTAATGAGTAGCTAATCATCTTAGCTTGGGTGTGAGGCAAATGGTGGTTATGTGGATCTAAAAGAAAGTGGGTTTTTGTGACTTTAACGAAATTTTATTATTCCAACTCAAGTTTTATCACAATAACACAACTCCTTGACAAATTGATCATTTTGATAGTGTAATAGTGTCATGGACCTAGAGATAAGCCATTGAATAGCACGTCAATTTAGTGACATGAGAGGTAATATCGAAAGAGTTACTTGCAATGAGAGTTGTTACTTGTGTCATTTAAAATGATCCATTCTTGATAAGTTGTCACTTTTTCAAAGGGTTAAAATGGAGTAGACTTAGAGATAAGCTACTTGGAATACATCAACTTGGGAGGTACGGGGGTTATTTCGAAAGAGTAACTTTTAACAAAGAGAATTTGTTTTGCCGTATATTTTGAGAACTCCATTCTCATCATTCCCTTATCTTGAACTTTGCTCAAAGATGAGACTGTTTATGGCTACTGGAATAATGGGATGGTGAGAGTCCGAGAGGAACGTGTCTTAAAATCGATAATAAAACTAGTTATAGTCAGAAGCATGATGCAACATTCCTATAGCATCATGCTATGACAGTGCTGTAGCATTGACCTGCTGGAGTTTGGATTCATATACTACCAAAAGTCTTACACCCTTGTTTCTCGTTTATTCTTGTTTATTTAGATTTGTGTTAACCAACCTTCCAAAATATTGCTTCAAATTCGTCATCTGAAATCTCATCTTTCATTATACTTTTAACACACTTTTTAGTTCAATCTCTGTGGGACGATAACTGGTATCTTTACCATTTTATTACTTGCAAGGCGACATAGTACCACTTTGTATACTTGCTTTTTGGTGTTATTTCACTTCCCTAAGGAACACAAAAGGGCCTGTCAATATTGTACCTATATAATGATTATATTGGTATTTGGGTCTCATGTTGGACTCATGTAGTTTAGGAGGGTAATATTGTACCCATGGTTGGTATCGAAATATGTAGGGTTGAAATATACCTCAAGACCTCCTATATGCATTATGTTGGACGAACCAAGTCAGTAGACACTAGAAGGATGTAGTCTTGGGCACCACCGTGATGGTATGTGCCTAGACCTCCGTCATTCGGGGAATTTCCTTAGTTGTATTCCTCGGATGTGCCAGGCCTTTCGGGTGCCCCTTGGTAGTTGGCATCAAGTTACATTGTCTCTTTGGGTGGAACTTGATTGGTGCTATGGGTCTCCCCTATTGACTCCACATTTGTTGAACTTTGGTTAACTGCTGATAAGAATTGTAATTGTTCATGCATGCTTATTATTGTTCAACTCACTAGGCTTTTTGTCCTAACACTTGTTTGGTGTCGATGTGTATCTCAGGTTCTAGCGGCGCCAATCCTAAGCTGGCATAGTGCTTGGGTGAGAGCTCGGGGGAATCTTGCAATTGGACATACTTTTGGTAGAAGAACTTTTGGGTTTATAGATGACAACCCTTTTGTAATCTCTTTTCTAGTATAGAAATTAGATTAGTTGGTTGTTATTTATTGTCCGTTAAATTACGACTTTAATTAAACAGGTTTGTATATTTCCCCATTTTTGGGAGGCTCTTGCTATGGAAATTTATATACCTAATGTCCATTTTTCGGATTTTTGTTATCCCTATTTTTAGCGTGTTACAAGTTGGTATAAGAGCTTTAGTTTAAGTGAACTAGGTATTGTTTTAGCATATCTAGACTTAAGCCTTAGACTTTATAGTTTCACTGTCTACTTGGGGTAGAAATCCTAGGTGGGGAGAGCGTTAGGATTTACAGAATTACTTTAATTGAAAGTTGTGATGATGGGAGGAGGACCTGAACAGATTCCACGCAGAAACCTTGCTGCTAGCAATGCTATCATGGAGGAGGTAACTATGGAGACAAGGATCAAAGATAGTATAATATTGGCCATGAACTCGGCCATGGCCCAACAACAGGAGTTCTTTATGAAGCTCCTGGAAGATCGAGACGCAAGTAACCGACAACCGGAGACGATGGCGGAAAACTTCGTTATGGGGTCGGGTGGATTGGTTGTTGTATCTGTTGAAGACCCAGCGGATAATGGGAACAAGATGAAGGCCAAGGGGTGCACCTACAAGGCATTTCTGGGGTGCAACCCGAAAGAGTTTGCAGGTTCCGATGACCCGGTTGCTTGCATGTATTGGCTCAAAGAGGTGGAAATGACATTCGAGTCCAGTGAGTGTGACATTTCTCAACGGGTCACGTTTGCTTCTCAACTACTTCGGGGAGAGGCTCTGATTTGGTGGAATCTCACTCGATCCGCTCTCACTCCCGAGGTTCTTGCCAAGTTAACTTGGCCGGTTTTCAAGGAAAAGGTTATGGATAAGTATTGTAGTGAGCGTTCGTTGGAGAAGCTAGAGCGGGAGTTCCGATATCTGAAGAAGGGGACTATGTACATTGTCGGATACTCCAAACTCTTTTTGGAGAAATTGAATTTAGTGGGGCATCTGGTCCCCGATGAGAAGTCAAATATTAAAGCTTATCAGCAAGGGTTACCGGCCGAGATGAGGACGGCGGTAAAAAATGCTAGAGAGTCGACGTTGCAAGAGGTCATTGAAGAGTCCTTGCTTATTGAGGATGACATGCTTGCGGAGAAGGAAGAGAAGAAGCAGTTTGGGGAGAAACGAAAGTGGGAAGGGCCATCTGGGCTAGTTCGTCAATCAAGGCCGTTTGTAAGCGGGAGAGCGGGTGACAATCGCCGAGAGGATCGGTGGTGCCACAAATGCAAGACCAAGCACTCGGGCTCATGTGTTACAAGAACCTACTCGGGTTCGGTAGGATGTGCTAAGTGTGGCAAGAAGGGTCACACAACTCGAGAGTGTCCCATCCGGGGGCCGGTGTGCTTTGAGTGCCGAGAGCCGGGGCACATAAGGAAAGATTGCCCGAAGTTAGTGGGAGGCAATGGTGGAAATTCTGTGGGTTCGACGGCTAGAGTCGAGCAACCGCCGAGGGCACCAAGTCGAGCTTTCCGGATGACTACCGAGGAGGCAAAGGAGATTGCCGATGTTGTTTCGGGTACGTTCCTAGTAAACTCCTTGCCTGCTCGTGTTTTGTTTGATTCGGGTGCTACGTGTTCCTTTTTATCGGACGTTTTCTGTAAGCAGTTTGTTACTCCTATTAGTGTCCTTCCCGATGCACTAGTAGTAGAAATAGCTAATGGAGACCAAGTAATAATTCGAGACCAATTTTGTGATTGCACTCTAGAGATTGATGGGAATTCTTTTGGGGTAGATTTACTACCTATGACGATAGGAGGGTTCGATGTGGTTATAGGTATGGATTGGTTGGTGAGGCATAAGGCGGACATCTTTTGCTCCAAAAAGATGATCCAAGTGTCGTTGCCGGAAAATGGTGTGGTCACCATCTATGGGGAGAAAGGAAAGAGGAGTAATCCCATCATTTCCTCTCTTAAGGCACGGAAGTTTCTAGCGAAGGGTTACCCTTCGTACCTGGCTTATGTGGTGGAAGCGAAGAAGGAGAAGAAGTTAGTAGAAGATGTGAAGGTCATACAAGATTATCCGGACGTCTTTCCGGAAGACTTACCCGGATTACCACCGGAACGGCAAGTGGAGTTCCAAATCGACCTCACTCTGGGAGCGGCTCCGATAGCTCGTGCTTCCTATCGATTGGCCCCGATGGAAATGAAGGAAATGATGACGCAACTTCAAGAGTTGTTAGAGGAAGGTTTTATCCGACCGAGTTCGTCACCTTGGGGAGCACCGGTTTTGTTCGTAAATAAGAAGAATGGATCCATGCAAATGTGTATCGACTACCGAGAGCTAAACAAAGTCGCGGTGAAGAATAAGTATCCTCTACCTCGCATCGACGATCTTTTTGATCAACTGCAAGGCGCGGGATGCTTCTCAAAGATTGATCTTCGGTCCGGATACCATCAAGTGAGAGTGAAGAAGGAAGATATTCCGAAGACGGCTTTCCGAACCCGATACGGTCACTATGAGTTCTTTGTGATGCCTTTCGGCTTAACCAACGCTCCGACCGTATTCATGGACTTAATGAACCGTATGTGTCTCCCATTCTTGGATAAATCTGTGATCGTCTTCATCGACGATATTTTAATATATTCAAAGGACGAGTCCAAGCATGGGAAACATTTGCGGGAAGTGTTAGAAGTCCTAAGAAGGGAGAAGTTGCTTGCAAAATTCTCAAAGTGCGAATTCTGCCTCCAAGAGGTGCAATTCTTGGGGCATGTGGTATCAAAAGACGGAGTGAAGGTGGACCCGGCAAAGATCGAGGCGATGATGAGTTGGGAGTCTCCAACTAGTCCGATGGAGATTCGAAGTTTCTTGGGTTTGGCGGGTTACTACCGGCGTTTCATTCAAGACTTTTCCAAGATAGCTACACCACTCACCTCCCTCACGAGAAAGAACGTCAAGTTTCTTTAGACCGGTGTGCAAGAGCGAGCTTTCCAAACGCTCAAGAAGAGATTGTGCGAAGCTCCAATCCTATCCTTACCCGAGGGATCGGACGACTTCGTAGTGTATAGTGACGCTTCTAAGATGGGACTTGGATGCGTACTAATGCAACGGGGGAAGGTAATAGCCTATGCGTCGCGACAACTAAAGGATCATGAGAAGAATTATCCGACTCACGACTTGGAATTGGCGGCGGTAGTTTTTGCATTTAAGTTGTGGCGACACTACTTGTATGGGACAAAGTGTACTCTTTTCACGGATCACAAGAGTCTCAAATACATCTTCGATCAAAAGGAACTCAACATGCGGCAAAGAAGATGGCTTGAACTTTTGAAGGACTACGATTGTGACCTACTCTATCATCCCGGTAAGGCCAATGTGGTGGCGGATGCATTGAGTCGAAGGAGTCATGATGGTGGTGTCAAGATATCCCTTACAAGGATCGACGTGGTATCCAGTTTGATGGAAAGCATTAAGACGTGTCAAGTGGAAGCACTCAAGGAGGAAAATCTCAAGTCCGAGATCATGGTGAAGCAAAGCGGAATTTTGACGGAAGACAGTCATGGACTTAAACTCTTCCAAGGGCGTATTTGGATGCCGAAGTTGGGAGGAAATCGGGAGTTACTTCTTGAAGAAGCGCACAAGTCGAAGTATTCTATACATCCCGGTAGCACCAAGATGTATCAGGACTTGAAATTGAATTATTGGTGGCCGGTGATGAAATTGGACATGGCCAATTATGTGGAGAGGTGTGTCACGTGCCTCCAAGTCAAAGCGGAACATCAAAGACCGTATGGAAGTTTGCAACCATTGTCCATTCCTGAGTGGAAATGGGAAAACATCACTATGGACTTCGTGACAAAGCTACCGAAGACCTTGCGAGGCCATGACACTATTTGGGTAATTATCGATCGGCTAACTAAGAGTGCGCATTTTCTTGCAATGCGGGAGACTTTGCCAATGGAGAAATTGGCCAAACTTTACATTGATGAAGTGGTGCCCGACGATAGTCGTTTCACAACGAACTTTTGGGCAAGTTTATAGAAAGAATTGGGTACTAGACTGAATTTGAGTACGGCTTATCATCCTCAAACGGATGGTCAAAGCGAGAGGACGATCCAAACGCTAGAGGATATGTTGAGGTCGTGTGTAATAGATTTCAGAGGAAGTTGGGACTCACGTCTACCTTTGGTAGAGTTCACGTACAACAACAGTTATCATTCTAGTATCGGGATGGCACCGTTCGAGGCTTTGTATGGACGGAAGTGTAGAACTCCGGTTTGCTGGTTAGAGGCGGGTGAAAAGTAATTCGCCGGACCGGAAATAGTTCAAGAGACGGCGGATAAAGTGAAGGAGATCCAAGAAAGGTTGAAGGCGGCTTAAGACCGACAGAAGAGCTATGCCGACAAGAAGAGAAGACCGGTCGAGTTTCAAGTGGGCGGCCGTGTCATGTTGAAAGTATCTCCATGGAAGGGGATCATCCGTTTTGGGAAGCGCGGGAAGCTTAGTCCTCGTTTCCTTGAACCTTTCGTCATTTTGGAGAAAGTTGGCTTACAAGCTTACCAGTTGGATATACCACCGGAAATGGATGGAATACATCCTACGTTCCACGTGTGTTACCTTCGGAAGTGTCTAGCCGAAGAGGAAAGCGTGATCACTTTGACGGAAATTCGGGTGGATAATGGGAATCGTTGCGTGGAAGAACCGGAGGCAATCTTAGAGTCGAAAGTGAAGAAGCTACGTCATAAAGACGTAGTCATGGTTAAAGTCCAATGGAAGCATCATCGGGGTGCTAACATTACTTAGGAGTCCGAAGATGATATAAAGAAGCGATACCCTCACTTGTTTATTTTAGGATGAGATTTTGGGGACGAAATCCCAATTAGGTGGGGAGGATTGTAACACCCGGAAATTCTTAAGGTGAGTATTTGTTCCCTTAATACATTAATTGTGTCTATTTGAGAATATGAGCCTTTGTATGCATTTAATGATCGTTGTTATATTGAAATGTTATGTAAACTGATATACCATCTTAAATCGTTTAAACCTCACGTTCGTAATCGTGTCAACCTGTATTTTTGGGCTGAGGGGAATATGGCGCGATTGTGACACGCGATAGTGACATTGTCACTATCGCCGGTCACCCTCGCGGAGATTGTACCGAGAGTGAGGGGGTAGCTCGCGATTGTGACTCGTGATAGTGACACTGTCACTATCGTCGGGCACTCTCGCGTGGTTTGTACCGCGGGTGCTTTGGGGCTCGCGATTGTGACTCGCAATAGTGCCCTTGGCACTATCGTCGGGCACTATCGCCGATGGTCCAGGTCAGGGGACCGGGGACGGGTCTTAACCGGGTTTTGACCACCCGTTGACCTGGGCCGACTACTACAAACGGGGGTCGGGGCCAGGGAATGTGATCCCTGCCCCGTTCCCATGCCTATTCTAGATGATTGAACATATAAAGTGCAATTTTTAATGTTTGATTTTATATTAGTTGTAACGTTTTTAAGCAATTTTGATTAATTTAAGACATGTTGATTTGCTAGTAATTTGTTTATTTTATTATTTATATTTTGAAAATAATAATAATAATATAATGGTTATATTTAAAAAAATAAAGATAACAAAATTGATTAATAATAATAATATTTATTTAGAAAAATAAAAAGAGTAAAACGATTAATAATGATTTCTTTATTTTATTATTTAGTAATAATAATAATATAATGATAACATAATGATAACTATCATTAAAATAAAAAGAAACAAAACATAACAATTATGTAATTATTAATATTAGATGGGTGTTTAGGAAACATTTAGAAGGGTGTCTACATAGAATCACCCAATAATTATTTAAATCGTGTAATATATTTTGAAACCATTATTTTATTTCATATTTTCATATTTATTACATAATACATATTGTCACGAATAATATATGCATACATGAGTATATAATAGCAACATAATTATTTAAGTCCATAGAGAGTTTTGATGCCTTTGATATCATCTGCATGCAAAGGCTTTTTTTGTCCATAACTGATACTAGGAAACATTGCGGCATCCGGGACTTCACTATGATCCAACCCAAATAGATGTCCTATTTCGTGAGCAGCCACTGTCTCTAAATCCAGTTTCATAGGTTCGATTCCTGGTCCATCTGACCAATTAGGCTCTTCTATATCGAAATGGAGCCTTCCGTCTGTTGGCCAAAAAGCATGTGCCGCTGCCTTACCAGGCCCATCAAAATCAATATCTCCATGCTTTCTTGGTTCAAAACTAAGCTTTAAATCGGCATGCTTAAAGTCAGCGATTTTAGAAAACGTAAAGTAATGAGTTGCGGTAGTCCATTGTTTAAAGGCACGTTCAATAGGAGGTACGTGTTTGTTTGAATAGTTTGAGGGGAAAGCGTAGGTGAATTGTTTTTTACCAGGGGGCCATCTAGGGTGAGCTGGGAAAAGTTTAAAATGAGGAACTATGTGTGGTGACTTCGATCCATGGATATAAGTTCTTTTATCTGGTAGTCCACAACGAGGTATGACCATTTGTGAAATTGTGGGCCCATCTAATGTCCCAGTGGCATTGAGATGGTAATATCTTTGGTAACTTTTGAGGGCGGCCTCGAGTTCGTCATCAAATTCGTTGTCTTCTGCACTGACGTGATCATGGGTAATTTGGTAATTTAGGTAGCCGAAACGAGCGAGATATAGTTTGATTTGATGGAGGCCTTGCGCTTTGCTACCTTTTTCACAACAACCTTTAAGTTGTTTGATGGACTCAATCGAGGATAGTTTTGCATGGTTACCAAAACTACCCTTGGTTTGAGACAAGAAAAGGAGGAAGAACACGATCGGCAAACGAGGTAAAATAGTCATGTTAAATGCCCTTTAGCAAATATATTTTAGTGCTTATGGTTAAATGTTTCAAGTTATTGGGTCTATTTATAGCGATGAGGCCAAGCTGGCAAATTGACTAATATTTCCTTCTCCAATCCAACGATATTTTTACGTTTTCAATAGTTGTGTATTTGATCTTGAATATTTAATTTATAATTTATAAAAAAACAACCACAAATTTAATAAATTCTTGTTTTTTGCAAGTTGTATTTTTTGGGCTAAAATCGTACGAATCTTGACTGTTTTATGTTGGGAAAAATGGTTGTATACAGGGGCGGACCTACCCTTCCCAAGGGGGGTCCCGTGCACCCGCTCAAGTTCGTTTCGTAAGGGCGAAAATTTTTTCGGTACGTAAGGTGCACCCGCTCAACTACAAGGGGTGGTCCGTGATATATACGGTTTTTGAGGGGTGAAAGGTGCACAAGTCCCAAAAAACCAAAATTTACTCTCGAAATCAACCAAAAAATTGAAAAAATCTTTTGAAATCAATCAAAAAAACCCAAAAAATCCCTCGAATCAACACAAAAAAACAAAAAAAAAACTATCGAATCAACACAGAAGCTTAAAAAAATCTCTCGAAATCAACCAAAAACATAAAAAGTCCCCCAATAGAGGAATTTGGCTAAAAATACATCGACAACAATTTCTTAAGTTTTTCGTTTGTGCACCCGCTCACCTAAAATCCCGGGTCCGCCACTGGTTATGTTGGAACAAAAATCGAAGTCAATCTAATCTTAAATCATTAAGGTGTTTACGGGTTTGTATAGTCTTATGTAAGAGCTCAATTTTGATATATCACGTGTCTAAACGGAATTCAAATGAATGAGAAATTGATCGCCGAAGTCTAACAACATTTTAATTAACTAAATAACAATTTTACCAATAGATTAAGGTGCCGTTTGTTTTTTAAGAGGTCTAAAGTCTGAAGTCTTATTTTAGTTATGATTAATAAGATGTGATGTGTAAAAAGGTCTGAACGATTCAGACTTAAGAGCTATTAAGAGGTTTTTTAAAAAAACAAACAACCCCTAAATGATAAATTTTTCTATCTCATAATTATAGATAGAATTAAAAAAACTAAACACTTAATTTTGGAAATAAATATTCATTTTAAGAAAAACCAAGATGAAAATATAAATACTCATATTAAAGCGAAAAAATTAAGGGGTGTTTGGTTAAAGATATTAGATAGTCACTAATGAGATTGAATATAAAAAAAAAACTGTTTGTTTTTATATAATATAATTAGTTAATTACTGCACATGTCCAAATTTTCAGTTCAAGTTAAATCAGAGGAATAAAAACACGTTTCCTTTTTCTTTACTTGTCATTTTCATTCTTATTCCTCTACTTGAATCGAATAGTCTATTAATTAATAATTAATAAAATGAAATTGAATTGAAAACTCGTGGTAAAATCCACATTGGAAATTCCATTTATCATCTCCAATCTCCCTATCACTATCTAAATATTGTCAAAATATATAGATTTTTTTTTTCTTTTTTCCTTTAAAATACCAAACATTCTGTTAAACACATATGTGATGAATAAACTACATAATTAATCAAAATATATGAATAATTTATTAGAAGTAAAATGGTTATTTTATCTGTTATGTCTTTTCTAGTTCTGTCTTACTAAACGCTGAACAAGTATTTTGTTAAATTTCATTTTGTCTTGTCTTGTCATGTTCTTTATATCATGTCTGGATATCAAACGCATTTGAAATGTATAGAGATTTTCGATATGTTTAACATTTTTTTTAATTTAATAGATTTTTTCGAAATGGTAAAAGTATGAGAGAGAGACTGAAATTTTTCTTCAAATTTGGAAATCTTTCTTAAAATGATGTCTATTAGAGAAATATTTTTTCATTACATTTTCACCAATAAGAAACCTTGAAATTAAATATTTAGATAAAAAAAATATTTCATTAAATTTCTGAAATATTTTAATAATATAATTAATGTTGTAATCTCCAAAATGTAGAAGCTGTTGGAGTTGATTATAATTTATTTTTGGAGATTTTGAGTTGTGATTCTTCATTTTGGAGAAATTTTGGCAAATTTGTTAGATATATGTTCTCAAAGCATATCCTACAACTATGCTATTTTAGAAATTCTAGAGATTTGAGAAAAAAAAATGTTATGCTATAGCTATGCTAAACTCTCCAGTAAAATAGAGAAAAAAGAGGATGAAGAAATCTTCAAATTTTAAATAAAAGATAGAAAATATAACATACATGTTGAAGATGCTTAAATAGCTAGCAAAAAAACAATGGCGCTTATAAAATAAGGAGTTTGTAAATGATTTTTTTTCCCGTATATTTTCTTTAATAAATAATCAACATTCGTATAGTTTGTGTTTAAGCCCAAGAAGATCAACTCGCAAAATTTGTGCTTATTTTGCGTAAATTTTCAAAATGTTGGTTATTTTGAAAAAGGGGGTTGTCTTCCAAAAATGACTATTTTAGAGATTAATCTTAGTTTACATGGTTGATGATCAATTGAACCCAAACTGACTTGTATAACTCGTTACGTACTCTGCATATAATTATGTGATTCACTCGTTAATGACTTGATACCTAAATTTGGCCGTGTGACTAACTTTAAGAAAGACGTGCTAATACCATGAATTATAAAACACTGCTGCAATTCGTGGGTGGATCAAACATCTGGCGTGCATTTTATTTATTCGAAATTTTACAAGTTACTTTTCTTACATCATCAACAAAAGATATAAGATTTATATAATATTCAGATGTTTCTTAAACAACTTCCAATAAAATATTCAAAGAAATAAAATGAGCGAGAAATATTCAATTGAGGAAAAAAAGTAGAAAATCACGACCATCTGATTTGGTCTTTTACAACATTGACTTGTAATTCACGTATCTAGCGAGTGTTTCTTGAAATTAATCACACGCCAAAATATATGGAATCAAGTTACTGTAACTCAAGGTCGAACTGTTTGGTCTACATCATACTCATAAATTTTTTATTGAAGTTTCTATATGCAAAATAAAATATATACTTACCGGGAAAAAAATGTTATGATAGCGCATCCCACGTAAGAATTCATGGATTTGCAATTGACGTAGGTTGGGTCGAGTAGTATTGATGGCCATGCCGGATTTCTATTCAGTTATATTATACTTTAATGTATTAGTAAATCAACGAATACTTGACAATTAGGAAACTTTGCCAATCAGTTTATCTCTCTGCCACATCAGTTTTCTCTTTCCTACACATTTTATAAATCTTTCACTCTCAATCATAGACCGGTCCATAATTTATATAATAAAAAGTAATTTGATTATTTATACATATTTTATTGGGTGAGACCCACATAAATGAAAGAAGAAGAGGTCCATAAACATGGACCTTTCCCTTCCATATGGCAATGAACCACTTCTTCCCAATGGTTTGATTTTTTGTAAACCGGTTCTTCCTTGATGACATGGATTGATGAACCTCCCATTGGAGATGCTCTTAAATTGCAGAAAATGAAAATCAATCGAGTTCATTCTTAAAGTGTACAACTTGTACAAAATAGTTGTATATATTTATTTTTGTATTGATAACTTCCATGCATAAAGTATATTTATATATTTGTTTATTTCTATATTTACATAATTATATTCTAGAGTACTGCTCTAGATAAAAATATTGGCTCCGCCTCTATATGAGAGAAATAAGTTTTCATTATATTTTATCGATAAGAAACCTTGAAAGTATATGTTTAATTTGAAGAAATAAATATACAAAATGTAGAAATTGTTATATTTTATTTATGGAGATTTTAAATTTTTACATAGCTAGCAAAATGTAAAAAGAGCTTGTAAAATAAGGAGTTTGTAAAAGAAGTTGTTTTTTTTTTCTTATTTTTTTTCTTTAATAAAGTAATCAAGATTCGTATAGTTTAAGTCCAAGAAAACTAACGCGCAAAATTTGTGCTTATTTTGCGTAGAAGTCCAAATAATTGGTTATTTTGCAATAAGTTTTTTGTCCTTCCGAAAATGACTATTTTAATTATTAACCTTAAGTTTATAATAGTTGATAATCAATTATACCCAAACAGACTTGTATAACTCATTACGTACTCTGCATGTAATTGTGTGATTCACTCGCTAATGACATGATACCTAAAATTTGGCCGTGAGATTAACTTTAAGGTAGCGTTTGATACGCAGACTGGATGGGACGGGACGGGACGGGACAGGACGGGACTAACTGTATGTCCCACGTTTAGTTTAGGTTTAAAATCATATGTTTGAAAGAGGGTAATATTGTAATTTTACATTTAGTCCCATGTTGTTCCACCTATTTTGATGGAACTAAAAAACTTAAGTTTTGTCCCATGAAATTTGATTTTTGTCCCATGTTGTCCCATGGCATACCAAACATGGGACTATTTTTTTTGTCCCGTCCTGTCCCACCCAGTCTGCGTACCAACCGCACCCTAAGAAAGACTTGTTAATACCATGAATTATAAAACACTAGTGCAATTTGTGGGTGGATCAAACGTTTGTCGTTCATTTTATTTATTTGGAATTTTATAGGTTACTTTTCTTACATCATATCCACAAAAGATATCAGATTTATATACAGTTAGGATGTTTCTCAAACAACTTCAACAAAACATTTAAAGAAATAAAGTGAGCAAGAAATATTCAACTGAAAGAACCAGTAGAAAATAATGACCATCTGATTTTGTCTTTTACAACATTGTCTCGTAATTGACGTATTTAAAGTGTTTTTCTTGAAGTTAATCACACAATCAAGTTACCATAATAACAGGTCGAACTTTTTTCATCTGATAAAAAAACTATTGAATTTCCCTATGCAAAATAAAATTTATACTTATTGAGAAAAAATTGTTATGATTGTCCATCCTACGTAAGAATTCATGGATTTGCAATTGACGTTGGGTCGAGGAGTGTTGATGGCCATGTTACAAGTAATTTTTTCGGGTTAAAAGTATATAGATAATTAATTTGTAAAAATTTAATGGTTTATTTATTAAAAAAATGAGAAAGTTCGTTGGATTTAACTGAGCTTTTTCCTAAAAACTTTGCCCAAAGAAATTGGGATCTTTATTTTTCACAATAAGCAAGAACCAAATATTCATTTGCAATATGGATATAAACAACGAAAACAACCTCTCTACTTATCGATTAGAGGAAAAACTTGCATACCTCCTATCCTCTTATACCTTACTTTTGACTGAGATATATTGAACATATTTGGTTTTAATAGGATAATGAAAAAAGTAGTTTCCATATCAAATAGTTTAACATATTAATTGAATTTTGAGGACAAAAAACTAAGTCCTATTGATTTCTTCCTAGCTAAGGGGATGTTTACCAAACCACTTATCGTGTTAAGCGTTAACCTAGTGTCACTTACCTTACCGAGTAAGCATGGCAATGATCGAAATCTTACTAGGTAAGAGACATAGCAACCAGTGACGGCGACCCATAACTTTTTTCATACGGTGACACCATATAATATAGACAAAATGACATTGTTTTTATCGACGTATCTTCATCTTTTTACCGACGTTCAATATTGTCTGATGTATTTCTAGTCTAATTCCACCATTTAGAGGGATTTTTAAAGTTTTTTGCTTTATTTTAACGGCTTTTTAAGGTTTTTTTTTATCGATTTCGAGGGAATTTTTCGGTTCTTTTTTTTGGTTTATTTCAAGAGCTTTCTTCAAATTTTTGGTTGATTTCAAGAGTTCTTTTTGGTTTGTTGGTAGATTATAAGGTATGGTTGCACATTTTTGAAGCTTCCAAAATAATATGGTAACACATTCCAAAACGATACAGTTACATTTTTCACGAACCTTAAATTTTTTACCCATCGCAGGAGAAATAATACGGCGGCACGTGCTACCATAGCCACCATACTAGGTCCGTCCATGATAGCAACGACCAAGAATCTCCGATAAGTGAAAAGAGAAGACGTTTACCTAGTAAGCGTTTACCGGGCAAAAAACAGTTACCAACAATCCATTTTTATGATCGAGAATGTTACCCGATAAGATAAGTGAAGACGTCGACTCTTGTCAATAAGCGCTTACCCGAAAACCGTTCAGCAAACCACCCCTAAATAAGCTCCCCATGTAGTCAATTTAACTTTGTTCCACAAGTTTCTAGGATCTTATTGTAAAAAACCCATCTTTATTTTTTTATTTTTTTGTGAAATTGAAACTTGAGGGACTGAAATTGTATTTTTAAATAGTAAGGGACCGTTTTCGTAAATTTCTCTCGATTAGAAAAGCAAACAAAAGAGTTGTGCTCTGTAAAATGTCTTCCGATAATAAGAACGAGTGGTGCTGCTTGCTCACACCCTCAAAAGATCTTCAAATCTATACATACACACAGATGTATATATAGGTTTTTGAGGATGCTGTACGGTTTTTTCGTTTCTGCATCCATTGCAACTACTACTCTGAACTAATCGAAACTGGAGATGGCGACCTCGATGACATCTATGCCGGCAACGTCCTCTTACTCCGTCGGCTTTGGGATTCCGTCTGCCGTTACTCCTCAAACTCGCCTACATCGCCGTCGAATTGTAATTGCGAAAGGTAGTATAAACATGCGATCTCAAATGTTTCGATTTGTTGAGCTTGATTACGAGTTTAAACCCTAGAATGTGTGTAGTTGATGATATGTTTGTTTGTGAAGTTTTGGTGATTTTTCTGTGTCGAAATTCGTATCGAACTCGTTTTTATAGTTTGATTGATGCTCGTGTTACTGTTTTCGCCAAATCATGTGATTTATATAGTTGATGATGCTGAAAAGTGGATTAACAGATTCGTGATAGTCGTGTTTCTACGTATTTGATTTTGCTCCGATTTAAAATTCTCGGAGATGAAGTTGCTTAGATAGATTTATAAGCTCGAGCTCAAATAGTTCAATTGATGCGGATGTTATTGTTAGGTAACAGGGTATGAGAGAAATCTAGGTTTTATTCACTTTCTGTTATTTTCTTAAAGCAGTAAATACAAGGGTATATATAGAATAAGAGAAAAGGACAAACAATCCTGACTGTACACGTCAGGAAAATCTGGACCATACAAAAGGCATCTGAAAATTGTTATAACAGAAAGGTAAAAAGGGTCATGGTCTAACATCCCCCCTCGAGCCGAACGGGAGTGGACGAACAGTGAGGCTCGAACGAAGCGAGTTGAACGGAATTGACGGAAGAGGTTTAGTAAAGATGTCTGCTAGCTGGTTTTTGCTGGAAACGACAGAGATGTTGAGTGATTTTGCATTAACTCGATCTCTGACAAAGTAGTAATCCAATGCCAAATGCTTCACTCGAGAGTTGATGACCGGATTAGTTGCAAGGTAAGACGCCCCGATGTTGTCGCAATATAGAGTAGGAGGGGAATGAAGAAAGATGCCCAGCTCTTGTAGTAAGAGTTGAATCCAAATGACCTCACATGTTGTTAAAGCAAGTGCTTTGTATTCTGCCTCGGTAGTAGATCGAGCAATGGTCTGTTGTTTTTTTGAGCTCCAGGAGATCAGATTGTCGCCAAAAAATATGCAAAAACCACCGGTGGACTTGCGATCATCGGGACAACCGGCCCAATCAGCATCAGAAAAGGCAGCAATATGTGGTCACTCCGTGTCGGAAAAAACACGAAGTTGAGGAGTACCAGATTTTCGGATAAGTAGACCATGATGCATGGTATGCTTAAGGTACCGGAGGATACGTTTAACCGCTGACCAATGTGAGTCTTTAGGAGCGTGCATGAATTGACAGACTTTATTTACTGCAAATGAGACATCGGGTCTGGTAAAGGATAGATACCGGAGACTGCCAACAACACTACGGTATAGCTTTGGATCAGCAAAGTCATGGCCTTCATTTGCAGACAGAACCGTAGAGGATGCCATAGGTGTTTGCATCGGTTTGGCATTAATCATACGAGTGGACTCCAAGAGATCATTGATGTATTTCCTTTGGGAAAGATGAATTCCATTGGAGCACTTGGACACTTTGATGCCCAGAAAGTACGAAAGCTCCCCTAATCGTTTGACAGGGAATTCAACAACAAGCATGTTGATCAAGTTGTCAATCGCAGAAGTGGAGGAACCTGTTACGATGATGTCGTCGACATAGATTAACATGTAGAGAGAAACATTCTTTTGTGTATAACAGAAGAGAGATGGGTCAACTCGACATGAGTGAAAACCGAGCTCAAGAAGTTTTCTTGACAGTCTTGCATACCGAGCCCGCGACGCTTGTTTTAGGCCGTAGATGGCTCGTTTGAGACGACACACGTGATTAGGATAATCAGGGTGAATGAAGCCTGGAGGTTGTGCCATATAAACCTCTTCATCAAGGAAACCATGTAAGAACGCATTTTGTACGTCAAGTTGTTGCATGGACCAGCCGGAAGAAACGGCAATAGATAATAGAAGGCGAACTGTGACTGGTTAACCACAGGAGAAAAGGTGGCGTGATAGTCAAGACCTTCCATTTGATGAAAACCTTTGGCTACTAATCGTGCTTTGTAGTGATCGATATTGCCATCAGGTTTGTATTTTAGACGAAATATCCATTTGCAACCAACAACATTATGTGATGGGAGAGCTGGAACTAATTCCCATGTTCCATTTTTTAATAATGCTTGCATTTCATCATTGAGAGCTTGAGTCCATTGTGGGTCATGTAAGGTTGCAGTCACATTTGTTGGGATGGAAACAGAGGTCTCAGCAGTGAAGTTGGTGGGTTGCTTTGAGGGCCATGGGACAGTTCCATCTGTACGAACCTTCGGTTTAAAATTGTTGTGGTGAGATCTGGTCATGATAGGAGGACTATCTTCTGATGAAGAAGGAGAAACTCGCACCTGCTCCGGGGGAATGTAATTAACGTTTGTGTATGTTGGAGAGGATGGGACAGAGGTGGAGTGAGTGCTTGGAGTAGGTAAGGAGTGTGAAGAAGATGTGGAGTGGGTTGGTGAATGATGTGAATGAGAAGAAGGTGATGAAGAAGTGGAATTAACAGGTGGGGACATAAAGTTAGGAGACATGAATATAGGTAATCTGGTGGTGGGATTTGTCGATGGAGATGGAGAGGTGTGTGAGGCATAAGGGAACAGATTTTCATCAAAGATTACATCACGATTGGTGACAATTTTATGTGTAGTGAGAGAGTAACACAGATACCCTTGATGGTCGTTGCTGTAACCGATGAATACACAAAGATGAGATCGTGGTTCGAGTTTATGACGAGTGTAAGGACGGAGGTTAGGCCAACATGCACAACCAAAAGTTCGGAGGGTGGAATAGGACGGCGACCGATGATATAGGAGTTGGAATGGGGTTTTGTAGTGAAGTAAAGGTGATGGAAGTCTATTGATTAAGTAAGTTGCGGTGAGAAACGCGAAATCCCAAAATTTGATGGGAAGTGAGGCATGGTGAAGAAGAGTGAGGCCAGTCTCGACTATGTGTCGATGCTTTCTTTCAACCGATCCATTTTGGGCATGCGAGTGAGGGCACGATATTCGGTGATGAATGCCTAATTTGGTGAAGATAGGTGATAACGATCGAAATTCACCACCCCAATCGGATTGGAAATACTTGATGCGATAATTAAATAGATTTTCAATTTGTTTGTGAAAGGCTAAAAAAGTAGGTAAGACATCAGATTTTCTTCGTAAAGGAAATAACCACGAATATTTAGTAAAATCATTGACAAAAACAACATAATATTTATATCCTATTGAAGATAAAATTGGGGAAGGTCCCATACATCTGAGAAAACTAGATAAAAAGGGTGAGGGGACTTGGATGACGAAGGCGGATGAGGAAGACGGTGAGACTTGGCAGAGCCACAGCTGGAACATTGGTGTGGTGGTCGTGAACCATGAACGGGTAGAGAGTGCTTCGATATTATTTGCTAGACAAGACGAAGGGAAGGATGTCCTAAACGGGAGTGCCAATGAGAAACTGAGGTGCGTTCGCCAACATGTGCTTGTGCTTCAGACGGGGTAATAGATGGAAGAACATACAAGCCGTTTTTAGATTCCCCTTGGAGTATGATGTCCTGAGTATTCTGATCCTTCACCAAAAAATAGTCAGGGTGAAACTGAAAATAAACATTATTATCATACCAGAAATGAGAGAAACGAGAGACACAGAGAAGGTTTTTGGTAATGGATGGAACATGTAACAAATGATTGAGTTTGAAGATACCAGTTGGAGTGGAGATGTTTGAAGAGCCTGTGTGTTTAATGGGTAGAGAAGACCCATCACCTACTCGAACTGAATCAGATCCATTGTATGTGTGTTTAATGGGTAGAGAAGACCCATCACCTACTCGAACTGAATCAGATCCATTGTAGGTTGAACTGGTGTCTAAGAGGTTAAAGTCACTGGTCATGTGTTGATTGGCACCTGTGTCTGGATACCATAGGTTACTTGAAGTGTATGGAATAGCAGGATATGGTATGGCTGCAGCAGAGGTCTGAATTGGGGTAGTAGAATAGTGAGCTTCTGTTGGGAAGGATGATGGAGGTAAGGCTTGGAAGGCCCGGTTAAAACGATGCCAACATGTAAGGGCAGTGTGACCTGGTTTAGAGCAGACTTGGCATGTAGGCCTTTGTCCAGAAGATGATGATATGGGCCTTGGACTGTTGGTGAATGGGCCTCGACCAGATGAAAAATTAGAGGGAGGCCTGCCCCCTTCTGTTGGAAAATCTTCCTCGTGAGCCTTGGTTTCCATAGTTACGACCTCCACGAGAGGGATTAAAGCTTTTCATGGCTGCATTTGCTGAGATCTCTGATGCTGGAGTAGAAGGTGTATGATGCAAAAGTCGTGCCTCAAAAGTGAGGAGATGACTCAGAAGTTCTGTCGGAGAGAAGGGATCCGACCGAGTGGTGAGGGAGGCAACAATAGGATCAAAATCAGACCCAAGACCAACAAGAAAATATGTTGTAAACTCTTCATCAGTAAGGACTTTGCCTGCTGCAATGAGAGAGTCAACAAGGTTTTTGGTTTTGTTGTAGTATTCCAAAATAGAGTCTCCCCCCTTTCTTAATGTTGTGAGCTGGGTGTGAATCTGGATGATTCTTGCTTGAGATTTGGCAGTGAAAAGTTTTTCCAAAGCATACCAAACAGCAGATGAAGTGCGATGATGAAGGATTTGGCCAACAATAGATTCAGATAAAGAAGAAATCAGAATTGATAGCAGAAGTTGGTCCTGTTGAAACCAACCAGGTAATGAAATCGGGATTTGTTGCTCCATCTTGTAGTTTTTGATTGGGTTGAGGAGTAGATCCATCAATAAACCCAAAAAGTTTTTTGTCCACAAAGATATGGAAGCATTTGTGCTCTCCAAAGAAGATAGTTATCATTTGATAACTTGATTGAGAATAAATGAGAAAGAGAGGATAAAGGGTTAGAGAGACTGTGGTTAGATGGAGAGATATCTGAATTTGGGGTTAGGGAAGAAGGAGTTTTGGAGGAAGGGGTTTCAGCCATTGTTGCCGTAAAGCTATTGCTCTGATACCATAACAGGGTATGAGAGAAATCTAGGTTTTATTCACTTTCTGTTATTTTCTTAAAGCAGTAAATACAAGGGTATATATAGAATAAGAGAAAAGGACAAACAATCCTGACTGTACACGTCAGGAAAATCTGGACCATACAAAAGGCATCTGAAAATTGTTATAACAGAAAGGTAAAAAGGGTCATGGTCTAACATTAGGATAGATACACACAATCTCAAATTCTCAATCACTATAAATGAAAAAAAGGATACATATCTACGCCTATGTAGTTCACCACATCAACCTGGTTCGAGTCTCTAGGCTTTTATTGTTCTCTTTCAAGAAGTATAAATCATTAGGGCTATTTTGGCAAATTAGCTTATAAACTACTTGTTAGCTGAAAAAATAGTTGTTGCTAATAAGTTGTTAGCTGATAAACTAGGCGATAAACTATACTTTTGGTAAAAGCTAGCTGATAAGACATGGCAATGTCAAATGACTTGAAAAGAAAATATGAAGGGCCTAATTGGAAAAAAATGAAAAAAACAACAGGGTAAACTACCAAAAGGGTGTTAGCCTAGTGGTAAGGCATGTGGACTAGCTAGTAGCGGTCTCATGTTCGAACCCTGGGGGACGCATCCTGGAGGTACGGGGGCTTCGACCCCGGGCTGCATGCTTTAGCAGTCGGGCTTCGGCCCATATTGCCAGGGATTAGTCTGGGCCCAATGTGGTCTGGGATACCCTCTCCAAAAAAAAAAACAGGGTAAACTATCTGAAGTAACTTCTAGAAAGCTAGCCTAGTTTATGGCTTACCAAGCTAGACTTTTTCAATAAGCTCAAAACATAAGTTAGCTTATAACTAGTTTATGGTTGCCAAACATAGCGTAAGTAAAGAATACAACCTCTTTAAAGAGAAAAAATCAGTCTGAAAAGATGATGAATACCAAAAAGCTATCATCCTGATTCTCGGATAATAACTATCAACTGCCATTACTGAATTGGCTTGTTTTCCATCTTGAATTTGGATCCATATCCAACATTACGGTTCGTTTGCTAGATTATATGGTCCTCCTTGTATAAGGAGATACCTGCTAAACATAGTTACCCTAATCATGTTTTTTTTTAAAGTTTAATCTATGCGGCATTAGAATCCTAGATTATTTATCTTTTCTAAGGATGATTGATCATAACAAAACTATCAATTTGCTCATTCATGTCGACCATTCTGCCAATCTTGTTTCATACCCGAATTTCATGGGGCGTGTTTCCTGTGAAATAGTTGCTCCAAGTGACCAAGAAAATTAGTGTTAGTGATGAGGAGGTGATATAAAAGATCAAGTCAATCTCCGATTATCATACACATCAATAATTTGTATGAACTATATAGGTTGCATTTTCAAATTGCTAACTAGGAATTGTTATTGGTAGTATCTTTTATATTGCTGCTTTTTAAGTTCTGTATTTGTTTATTTCAGCCGAGCCATCAGATAAATCCGTTGAGATTATGCGTAAATTTTCAGAGCAGTATGCTCGTAAATCTGACACGTTCTTTTGCGTTGACAAAGGTGTTACTTCTGTAGTTATCAAGGTATATCCCCCTTTACGTATGTATTCATATCTTATATGAGACAGACATATATAATATATACCTCTTTCGATACCATTTGGTAGTTGTTTTGATTTGTATGTAACTAGAACATACACTTGACAAATATTTTAATGACTATTATATCACTTATTCTTTCATCATTTTTAGCATCTTGTTTTACCATTCCTTAGTATATTATAGACTTGCTTAACATGCCCTATTAAACCAAACCAAACATTCTCGGTATATCCCACCCGGAGGTAGAGTTGGGGGTTAGGATGTTTCTATCCCTAAGAGTATAGAGGTAGTTTCCATGAAGACCCTCAACTTGCAAAAGGTTGAGGATAGTCATGGGAGAAACAGATGGTTTCTAATAAACATGTTGAAAGGTTTGAATAATTTGAAAATGAATCCTTGAAAAGTTGTGGAATGTGGAGAAACAAAAAGTTGAGCTCATGCAACCCTTGAGAGGCTGAGAAGTTTGTATGATGACTCTTTAACATTTCTTAGAGAAGGTAAAAGGAAAGGGGGAGAACCCATGACCTCCTAGGTATTACCACCTTAAGGGATGAGACCAAATACCATTGAAATGCATGCTTGATAGCAATACCCCCCCCCCCCCCTTTTGCGGGCCTGGGGGGGGGGGTAGGTACTGGTCCCACAACCATCATGAGGAGGTAACTGGTGTATCCGAGGGGCAGGTGGGTGGCGGCTAGAGTCGAATCTCATACCTCTCACTCATTTTGCAAGGATGTCCACCTCCTTACTTGCTAGGCTAAAGCTGTGAAGACGATGATTCTTTAATGTTGATACATAACTTTTTCTAAACACGACTTGAGGGATTTATCCTTGATCTTTAGGTTTTATTCAATGTTGATCGTAGTCGTCTTCTTGTTGTATATAGAATCATAATCAGTATCTAACATCAAAGCAATTACTTTGGTAATGCAGGGGTTGGCGGATCATCGAGATTCATTGGGTGCACCACTTTGTCCATGTAGGCAAGTGTTCTGACCTTGCTCGTTTGTCTCAGAGTAGTTTGTTGCTTTCGTCTTTAGGTCTAAATAAACAAAGTTTCAGAATTTCCTATTTCAAGTAATAAAGTTTCAGTTTTTTTGTTATTATTATTTTTTTTAATTCCAATTTTGACCAGTAACCTGTTGATCTTGTAACATTTGATGATGTGGATGTCAAGTTTATCGTCTACTTCGTCATAAACCCTTCGTAAATGAGTATCCACGTTATCAAATGATACAACGTTAACTGTCAAAATGGGTACAAAATAGAAAATCTTGAAATTTTGTTACATTTACTTCGATTGAGAATAAAAAAAATCTTCGTTGCAGTAAATAGAACTAAAACAAACTTTATTTGTCGTTATAGTGTTATAAATCATATGGTTTGCTATTTTGCTTGGATACAGGCACTATGATGATAAAGCTGCAGAAGCAAGTCAAGGCTTTTGGAATTGCCCTTGCGTACCCATGAGAGAAAGGTAAATTGCCTTCAGCTCAATTGCATATTGCTAGCTAGGGGTGTTCATGGTTCGGTTAGTAGGGAAAAAATGTGAACCCTACCACATGAGGCGGATACCTGAACCTAAACCGGTTCGGTTACCCGTGAACTAGTTCACGGTTACCTGAATTTATAAGAAATATCATTTGCATTACAAAAATAATACTAAAATAGATCATTTAAACCAATTGCACAACAGCTAAGTAAAAATAATCCTAGCACTGCAAGTGTACAATGTAAAATAAGTTTAATTGTTTAAAAACATCCATTAGATTAGATGTAGTCTCCTTCACAATTTAATACCACCAAATTAAAATAAGTTTACTCTTTTAGCTTTAGCTTTAGGTTAGTAAATAAATAAATAATAATATAAATATTTAATCTTAGATATAATATATTTAATTATATATTATAATATATCCGGTTTGGGTCGGGTACCCATGGGCACCTACAATTCAAAACCGAAATCAACCCATGAATACCCGGTTTTTTCAGTTTTCGGATTCATATCAAACGGTTCGGCTCGGTTTCTCGGTTTTTTGAATACCCCTATTGCTAGCGTTCAGTTCATTCATGCAATAATGTTTTACCGATTCTAATGAATTGAAATTTCCTTGTTAATCCTCAGGAAGGAGTGCCATTGCATGCTTTTCCTCACGCCCGATAACGACTTCGCTGGCGATGAGCAGGTAATTACACCATCTTAACTTTCTATAACATAAAAAAGAATGCACACCAGTTGCTTCAAGTTTATACAACTACTCAACTCTTGCTTCAATACGGCCATGCTTAGTAAACTAACTAGTTGTGGGCCTATAAACTAGTCATGTTTGGTAAAAACTAGCTGATAGACTAGATGACAATGTAAAATAACTTAGAAGAAAATGTTGAAAAAATAATTAGGAGATTGTAAAAGTATAATTAGGAAAAGAAAAATGGAAGAAATCTCTTGAAGATTATACTTGAAGTAGTAAAAACTAGCTTTATAAGTTTACTTATTGCTCAAATGCATGCCAAAAAGTAAATGTGTTTAACAAGATTATACTTTTTTTTAATGCAAAGAAAATATATTTATATAAATGTTTTGGAACACATCTGATACATGGTGTAGTTTTGAGTTAGGGTTCAAAGCATATATATATATATAAGAGAACACGACAATGCCTATATCATATGTGATTTTAGATTAAAATTTCACATGTAATGGAAGCTCGGTCAACAGGGACCGCCCTTAAGAGTGTTGACCGAATCCAAATCACATGATTTTTAATCTAAAATCACATGTGAATTATGACCCTGTCTAAACGTTAACATTAAACCATGTCCTCGTGTAGTTTTTATGTTCTCCCTTTTGATCTTTAATATTTTGTTGATGCAGGTTATTTCCTTGGATGAAATCAAAGAATTAACCGCCAACATGTAGCTGCCAAATCTCTTTTCAAACAACCATTCCTTACACTTATATATGTATCTTAAATGATTATATATCATCACCAATTTATATATATATATATATATATATGTTGTATTTAATCAAATAAATTTCCATCCCTTTTCACGTTTTTAACAAGAACTATAACATCCTTTAAGAAAAAACAAGAACTATAATTTTAGACATAACTATCAACAATCTCAATAAGCTTTAACAGACGTAGAAGCCTTAGAAGCTGATGCACCACCATTGTTCTTCTTCGTACAATCCTGACCGTTCCTCGAAGCCAAAGCAACCAGAAACGGCCATGCACCACCGCCAACACGACCACCTGCCGCCACCGCCGACGTCGGCAAGTGGTTGCTTTTGCAGGCGTGATCGGATTGGAACCGGTGCTTCAAGCAGAACTTGATCTGGCACGATTTACAACTACTCGTGTTCGAAAAGGTAAGAATCTCCTTGCACCTTCTAACACCACAAGTCGGTTTCTTCTTCTTTTTCGGATCACAATCACCAGATTTCCGATGCTTTGTTAAAATCAAATTCATCTCATCTTCTCCACCTTTGCTGTTCCGTGGAATCTCGATTGAAATCGAACATGTTTCGCAAACTAGAACTTTTCTGCTGTTGTGATCGGAGTTTGAACAGTCGTGTGATTTGCACGATCGATGTTCAACGCAAAAAACCTGAAGGAAAAAGAAAAAAAAGCGAAATCAATCGAGATTTCATGAACACAAAAGAAGAATCTGTTGAAGATTTGATTTGATTTGATGAAAAGAAAAGTTACCTTTTGACAACCGTCGCATTTGAATGGAAGAAAATCGAGTTGATTGCAATCGGAAAGCTGACAGTGTTTGCCTAGATCAGGAAAAGCTTCAGTTCCTCCTTCCATGGCGGAATCTCTTTGATCTCTTAAGATTTTAAGGAGAAATTTAAAGTTTGAAGGAATTAAAAATAGACGAATTGTGATTTTGAATGGTGAATTTGGGGATTTTGAGGGAGAATGAGTTTATATAGCTTTGGTTTTGGCTTGGGGCGTAAGCCATGAACCATGTTTACGTCTGCTCCAAAGCTTCTAGGTTCTTCCTTTTGTGTAGACGGTGGGGTCCACACGGTGTGGGCTCTTATTGGGCCTTTAGGTTCAAACAAATGGGCTGGGCTGGGCTTTTGTAGTTGTTTTGGGCTTTCAGTCATGCTAGAGGAGTATGGGGTAGGATGGCCAAATTGGGCCCGTGGTCCGGGACCGATGGAGACGGTTATGGCTTAACGGGTTCGGGAACGGTTACGCTTTTTATGGAATTTAAAAGTCCGGCCCAGGACCAGTTACAGGATCGGGAGAGGTTATGTTTAGGCCCGATCTTTTAAATTTTTTTAAGTACTTATCTATACAATACTATATTATAAAGCATTGGAGAAAAACTTTAAAAAATGTATTTTATGCATCAAATATTGTTTATTGATGTGTATTACTTAAAATTCAGGATTATAAGTAAATGATACATGAGTACAACTTTTTATTGATGTGTATTTATTATAAGTAAATGATACATGGGTACAACTTTTTAAAACTGGATGTTTTGAATTCATAACTAACTCATAAAATAATCAAATACAGAATAATCATCTAATTTTAAATATAAATATTTTAAAATATAATTAATAATCTTTGAAGTCTAACTGAATACTTAGTTATTATTTTGTTAAAATATTACATTATTAAACCTAAAGTAAATTGCATCATTATTAAATTTAAATCGACAAAGTCGTACTATAAAATCGACAAAGACAAAAAATAAAATTAAACATTAAAATCAAGATGTATCGCACTGCATTGTACGAGTATGCTTGATGTAAATTATAATATAGGTTTTTAAATTTTTTAAAGATTTTGAAGCTTTTATATACTTAAATGTATTATTTAAAGTGTATTTTAATATTTTAAAAATCGTAATTACAAAAACATGTATTATATTTGTGTAAAAAAGATTTAAAAAAATACTTTCTTTTAAAATCAGGATTGGGACCAATAACCTGGCCTAGTTTGGTCTTGGATTTTTCGCGGGACTGAAACCGATCAACCCGATTTCAAATGGACCGATTTGGGACTGGTCTGTCTGGTCCAAAACCGATTTTTCGCTATCTCTACTAGAGTACTAGGGACAACAGGACATGTTTTGTTCAACTTGGTAACAAGTCCAAACGTTTTTAATGGTTTACATTAAAGGATGAAAAAATTATGGATGGTTAGATTTTTGGAAGTCTAAAACATTTTCGCACAAGTCTTTAAGGAAAACGTTGCTTTACTCTTTGAGGTAGATAAGAAGTTGTGTATATTCCATAATTTTCCGATTGTATATCCAAGTTAAGATATGCTAGGTTAATTTGGTTTGATTTGTGATTCGAAATGTGTTTTATGTTTGCTGTGTTGTTCACGAATAAAGACTTTAAATGGTTGATTTTAACGACCACTTCTTGCATTTGTAGTTGTCAGTGATGCACTTTGTGTATGCATCCTTGTTTTAACGTAATTTTTGATTTGCATGTTGCTTGCTCTCTTGTTTTTTTTGTTTGTTTTACATGTTGGGGGTAACATAGAAACAATCTCTCTATCTCTTACTGTAGATGAAATGTATGTGTGCATCTTATTTTTGGACCTTACATTTGATTGAAATTTGCTGAATTCATTTGCTTTGATTTAAAGTTATAAAACCAATTCTTTGATTTCCTTTTAGTGTTCATCTTATATTTAGAAAACACATGTATCAAATGATATTATAATATCAAGTGTTGTGTTAAATAATGTACTCAAAATGCTTCTTTCATTTTATAAAAAGGTTTTAAGGTTCTATATGTTAGCTTTTGCTTCTTTTTTTTTCTTGTGAAAACGACACACCATATGTTAGTGTAATATTTTATAAAAAAGTGTTGGAAAGTAAATGTATTTATAAAAGGCCTTGGGCCTATTGGGATTTAATGATTAAATGGGCTTGGGCTTAAATGTTGTAACAAGGGTAGTGGTAGTTGTGGACTATAAATAGGAGTATTGAGTTGTAATAATTCATATTATTATTTTATAATTCAAGATGTAGTCCTCTAATCTCATGTGCTCTCTCTAGATTAGATTTAATTTTCTCTCTCTAGAATAATTAGTCTACTCTTATCCTACCTTGTTACAAACATGAAATGATCCAGATCTCGGACCTAACACCATAGATCTTAGAGGGTGTTTGGTTAGAGATATTAAACAGTAAGAAATATAAATAAAAATAAAAGAAATTGTTTGATTTTATACAATATAATGGGTCCATTCCTTCGGAAATCCAAATTTGGAGAATTTTCTCTCTCTCTCTCCCTCTCCCTCTTCCACCTACTTACTCCATTTTCGAAAAAAAGTATTGGAAAATTTGTTGGAGAAAAAACCAAAATCCTCACAATCTTCATTTTGTCCATTTTTAAGAATATGTTAAAGATTCTGGATCCAATCCGACCCTGACCCTGACCCAAATCCCAACACGTGATATTTTATATAAGTTTAATAGATTTGAGTCTATCATCACATAATTCAGGTAAAACTAATTTATTTTCAATGAATGTAAGACATAAACAATAACATATATAGCTTTGAAGATCTCTTAGAACGTCTCCAACATGTATGCTATATTTTTCTCTGTCTTCTTTTAAGTTTAGGGGTTGTTTTTTTTTTTTTTAAACATCTTAATGGCTCTTAAGTCTGAATCATTCAGACATTTTTACACACCACCTCTTATTAATCATAACTAAAATAAGACTTCAGACTTTAGAGCTCTTAAAAAACTAACGACACCTTAGAGATTTATGCTTTCTCTCTCTCTCTCTCTCTCTCCACTTTTTTTTATATTTTATAGGAGAGTTTAGCATATAACTATTGGAGCAAACTTTCTCAAATCTCTAAAATAACACAGCTGTTAGAGATGTTATTAAAACGGTATAAAAGCATATAATAGAATGATTATGATTGATCCTACCAAGAAGACGTGTTTTTGTGACTTTTAGCAAACAAAAGGAAAAGTAGTCCAATTGTAAAGACAAAGAATAATACCCCTTTCCTTTCTATAAAGTTCTAAAAAGCATAATCCTCCATATTTTCTATTTTCTTTTTCTATTTCTTTAAACCCTTTATTAACCATACCCCACAATATGTCCCATTGCCATTGCCAAATGGAAACCATTTTGAGAATATTTATCTCATTAGATAATCAGTTGTAATAAAATACGATATAAAACAAAACATCTATATAGGAAAGACAACTTACAAAACAAAACAAAAAAGGTTTTATGTTAAGAGGTGGTTTACTGGTTGTTTGTTTTACCTCTTAATAGTTCCATTAAGAGGCAACATCTGAATCGTTACAGAGTGAATCTTGTTTGATAAAAAAAGTTTGTCTCTTAGGGCGCGTTTGGTTTGCGGGATTGGAATGGATTTGGAGGGATTTGGATTTTAAATCCATTCCAATCCTGCGTTTGGTTTGCATGGTTTGCAGGAAAGGATTTCGTTGACCGGATTTCAAATCCGTTGACCATTTTAAAATCCCTCATATGATGGATTTGGAAATCCTTGGCATTGGGCCTGGATTTGGAATCCAAATCCGATGGATTCTAAAGCGTGATCCATACTTTAAATTGTATCGATCCAAATTCGACATTTACCAATAAAAATAAATTCTTTATAAAACAAACAAATAATAAAAAAAACTCAATCCAAATCCAAATCCTACAAACCAAGCAAGACATGTAAATGAATGGATTCGAAATCCAACTCCAAATCCTACAAATCAAACACACGAATGGATTTCAAATCCCCCCAAATCCAAATCCCTCCAAATCCAAATCCCTCCTTGAAATCCAATCCATTCCATTCCATTCCAATCCCGCAAACCAAACGCACCCTTAATGGTTTTAAAAGCCTTTGAATGATTTGGTACCTTGGGCCTCCCTTAGCCATTCAGCACCCTAATTTCATTATGAACAATTACCAAACAACCATATTTCATTTTGCACTATATCATAAGAGTCTTTTAATCATTCTGACTGCTTAATCATTATGCACCAAACCATTCAATAATTGCCAAACAACTCCTAAACGTTTATCAAAATGGATAACATTCAGGTACATCAAAATGGATTGTTGGTAATCGTCTTTTACCCAGTAAGTATTTACCAGGTAAGAGTTTTCTCCCTCACTTACCGAGTAAGATTATTGGCCTTTGTTATGCCTCTTACCGGATAAGATTCTTGGTCTTTATCGATGCCCATATGCTAAGGCAAGTGACGTGTGGTAAGCGCTTACGCAGTAAACATTCTGTAAGGGCCACTATCTTTTTTGAAATATATCTATTAATTACAAAAAAAATGAAGGGAAGACTACCACATATATCAGGTCCTTCTCAGTTTTGTTCCTAGGTTGCGGAGGTATTGTGTTAATGTATGTTGTTTTAAAGTTGTAATAATAACATTTGATAGTATTAGATGTTTGATATGTTATGAATATTTAAGAAAGTAATAGATAAATAATGATATGTTAGTGGTTTTGTTATGTTATTTCATTATCAATTTTACAACAACTAGGATCATACTGATTATTTGATATATGATAATAAAAGAATCATAAATAGATGTAGGTTACTGAAATACTAGAAATTTATTATTGTAACTTAAAATCACGATAAAAATATAATCACTATCAAAAGTCAAAACACACGTCAGGTAACCGCACTTCTAAATGATGCTAAAATGTTCAGGGGTGTTTACATGTGTATTTTCAAAATGATTATCATAAGGTTCAATAATCAGAAAAAGATAATCAAATGTAACAAAGTGATTAAAGTTAAGGGTAATTACAAATATTAACCTTCATAAAAAATGTTGCAATAACTTCTTGCTTGCTTATCTGATTCTAAAAATGTGGAAAGCATCCTAATCAAATCAGTTTTTGCAATATTAGGTCACATTAATAAAGTTTGTAGTACATCCTAATACTGACTCAATCATGAACCATTATACGTATAACTAAAATCCATACCACAAACCATAATATCAAAAAACCGTATCAATAAGTTTTAGCATGTAGAAAAGATTATTAATGCACTAAAAACCCTGTTCTTTTTCTTCGGTCTTTTACTACCAACAACTAAAGGAATCATTAATACAACTGATACGATCATGTAATTCTAAAAACATAATTAACAAACCAGTATATATATACATACATATATATATATATATATTGGGATTTAGGAATAGTGATATTTTTAGATGTTGATTTTGGCACTTTGCATAAAGAAAAGATGGTATGAACAGGAAAAAGGTACCTAAAAACCAATCAAAGAAAACAAAACAAATTTAAGTGGATGACCAGGAGACATGTTACATAATCAAAAGGGTCCCAATTTAGTCCCTAATTTCAAAGATCTTTGTCTTTTTGGTTTCATCCTTGGCACAAGACTTTGGAAATGTAGGCCATTTCTCCCAAATGTCAACATTAGTATATCACCAAACAACACTTGTCCTTTTATTTTTGGAAATTATTCGAGTTGAAACCGATTCTGAATCGAATAGCAATTTGTGTTTGTATCGATATGTATATATATATATATATATATGTGGTGTATATATATGTATGTATTGTGGTAAGAATTTTGGTGTATGGTGTTCGTTTTGAGTACTAGAAAGGTGTAGATGGATTAAAAACGTGTTTAACAGGTGTGTTGGCATGGGTTACTCATAGGTGGTATGTGTAGACACTCATGGGTATTTGTGTAATTTTCACTTGATTATTGGCATGTTGGTTTGATTCACGGGTCTGTTTAAAAAGATTAAATCTTTTTGAATATCGAAAGGCAACTTTAAAGTCTTGTGTGTTGAATAACGTGGCCTTTAAATGGTGGACATGGGATATTGAGTAAAATGGTACACAAGAATGTTTTTAGAGTCACGCATGAAAACAAAAACAGTGGGACTATGGATACAACTTTCTAATTTTGTAAAAGTTCAAGTAATCAACCACTGGACCATGTCTTCACATCTTGATCGTTCAAGTAAAGTTATATATCTGTATGGACGTAGCATTACGTGATACAGTCTTTCATGTCATAAATCTCTTAACAGAAGGTGCAAGATTATCCACTGCTACGCTCAAACTCATATCCTGACCGTCTTATTCCTTCAACCTTTAGGTAGTGTAAGAATAACCCAAAATTGACATTTCATAACGCCCTACATTTTAAGTAACTATTGCACTCTAATCTTTTCATCTTACAGCTTCATGATTCTTGTCGTATTTAACCATTTTTGATGTATTGTGACCAATCTTGACCAAAGCAAGATTCTTGGTATTTTCAAGTCCAATAAAGAAAGTGTATATGTGACGACTCAGATTTTTTTACCACGTTTAAAAAACATAGATATCTACTAATAATAGTATTTAATAATCAATTATTATGTTTGTGAAATAATAATACACATGAGAGACAACTTTGAGGGGTAAGCTAAGGTTTAATATTAAAGAAAAACAAGAAACCCAATGATTAAAACCATACTCATTGGTGTAAATCAAAATTCTTAGCAACCAAGCAAAGGATACATAATGGTACATACATATATACATGATACATACATACATACATGCATCCATCCATGTTCTTGCTTTTTAAAAAGTTTGACATAGTTTTGAGTCTCCATGCAAAAGTGGTCAACTCTTCCCCCCAATTTGGAAATAAAAATATACAAAAATTAAAAACATGTATTGAACATTTATTTCCTTAGAGTTTTGTATGTTAAAAATGGTTTCATTTTTCATCATTTGGGATTCCATTTTTATCTTTTTTCAAAATTTGGCATAATTTTGAATTTATTAGGTTTTAATGTATTATACAGAGACGAACTCAGAATTTTTGTTTCACATATACACAAAAGAAATACTATATCGTAATTCTTTTTATAAAAGCCTACGATTTTACAAAAGAACGATAAACAATTATTAATAGAACAAAAAAAATTATTATAACCGTGACATAAGTATCATGGTAAAGTAGTTGGTTTGTTGTTGTTTTTTTTCACGGGTTCAACTTTTGTCCCCATTGCATTTTTTTCACAAAAGCATTAGAATCCGAAATTTAAAAAGTGAAAAACTAGATTTTCACTAATAACAAGAATCAAACCCAACCACAAAGGGTTGTGGCGTATTAGTTAAGGCCCTGAGGGATGTGGTGAAATATTCAATCTGCCTAGGGTTTGAATTCATGCGTACATAACAATTGTGGCCACCAGGGTTTAATCAGGGCTGATGTCTTACAGTCATAATTTGCTAAGAGATTAATCTAGGCATAACCTAGGACACCCTTCTAAAAAAAATAAAATAAAAAAATAAACCCGCAACCTGACCATCTCAACCACTTTGGACTTCTATTATGAGTTTGGTTTTAAAACATTCAAGAGAACCTTTCAAAATTAAGTCGATGCACCTTTAGGGCTCCTAAACTTTTTTCCTTTACGATAAGACGATTGAGTGGTAACCCGTGCAATCCTTTACCCCTCCGCCCCTCATATTGCATGAAATTAAAGTTTTTTTGTCAATTTATGTTTATTTTGTAAAAATAATCTTAATTTTAGACATAATTTTTGAATTTTATGTGTAGCCTTCCAAAATATTGTATATAAAAAACATTTTAAATGCCGGGGAAGTATTACGAAATGTATATTTTTCGTATAGTTTGTGTTTTTCTTTCATTTGCTAGAATGTATATTTAGCATGCTTCCATCATGCGGTATCTAATTACATTCATCAAAATACGACGAATACTTTTTGAAAACATGTTTTAAGACGAATACTTTTTGAATTTTTTGTATCATTTTATTGGATTCAATCTTGTAATTTAACCATTCTATGTAAAACTTGATTAGTTTAAGTAAATAATCGCATACTTCATCACTTATGAATCTATATTTATATCTATACTATATTATAAAGCATGGATAAAACACTCTTAAATACAAATTATTAGGCACAAGGTACCATTATTTTATGCAAGATTTTAAAAATATCTTAATTTACAAGTATCAAAGAACAAGATACATATATATTAGTACTGCAGACTTCTAACACCCACCAATTTGGTATGTGCAATGTCTTTCTTTTATGCAGACCTTTCCATGTATCACTATTAATTAATATATTATATTACTATGATTTTGTTTTAATTATATTATTAAATATGTAATTGGTTATTTTTTCTAGATGTCATTAAAATATATAAGATAATCATTGAATTCTAACAAAATACTTAATTTTTTTTATATAAAAAAATTATATTATTAATCCTAAATTAAACAAATTTATAAAAAAACATTATCACTTTCTCAAAACCATCCAAAATCGTACTGTAAATCGACAAAAAAATAAAATGAAACATTAAAATCGTGATGTATCTCGCTGCATTGCGCGAGTACGCTTCTAGTTTTATAATACATATATATATATATAGAGAGAGAGAGAGAGAGAGAGAGAGAGAGAGAGAGTTGGGTTCTGGTGAGAAGTTAAGTTAATGATGAGAAGTGGTTATCGACAGTTGGATAAGAAATGGACGCACATTAAGATGATTGCACTGAGATAAGATGTACCAGATCAATTCTCTTCTAAGCCGCAATTCATGGGAGAGATTGAGATTAAAAGAGATCAACGGTTCAGATCCGCTTCTCATGCTTCTCACCGTCATAGACGGACCTAGTGTGTTAGATATGGTGGCACGTATGAAAAAATTTCAGGATCCGTCTCTGCTCACCGTTAACTCAACTTCTCACACGATCCTTCCTATATATATATATATGTGTGTGTGTGTACATATAATAGTAATATGATTTATTTTATTATGAAGAAGATACGGGTCATAATTTTTTTTGACAATCAATCATTCATATTATGCATGCTATAACTCCATCATGTAAAAAAGGATATTTTCAAGAGTTGCATGATTAATATTAATTGCGTAAATTTTTATCATAAAGCATATTCTTTTCGTTCTTTATTTTTTTTTATTTTTTTATTTTTGTACGGCATTAAACACACACACGCACCCGCGGTATCCGGGCATCCAATTGGGCAGCACCGACTAATCCGCGGCGACCCGACCCAGCCTCAATGACTGGACCCGCCCAGGCACGACTAAGCTCGACCTATGGCCGAACCCGCATGCCCATAGACTGGCATGCCCGTTACCTGGACCCGAACCGACCCGAAGGCCGACCCAAGGTCTGGGTATCGCCAAAGTGCCTCTCCCGTGGTTCGAACTTGAGACCAATGGATACCATCCACTAGTCCCAAGCCTTTGCCACTTGAGCTACACTCCTTTGATTTTCGTTCTTTATTGTTTGTCCTATTTTAATTTTATGATCAAAATGCAACGAAATTTATCTTTTTATTCATACTCATTTTGACCGGTAATTAATAGGGTCTTCTAACTAACGGTACTGAATGACAAGTTGTATTGGAATTCTTTATTACGTGTAAGAATGCCTCATCGAAATCAACAAATTTTACCTTTGTAAGCTTTATAAGCTTTTGTCTCTTGTCATTAATATGTAGCTTTGTGAGAGAACCTTGTGAGTCAATGTTGTGAGAGTTCTTGTAACACTGTGACCAACAGATATATGAAACTCTCTCTAGTTTCTCTCTCTATGATCTGTGCTTAATTGTGTGATTACTTTGTGTTTGCTTAAAATCTTGGACTTACATTTGGTATCAGGCTAAAAAATCGTTTATTAGGTAAAATAAGTATGGAGTATGAAGAATTAAATATTTGTTACACGAATAATAATAAATAAAAATTTATCGTTACACTGCTTTTGAAAATAAAGCAAAATTCGTTACATTTTGAAAAAAAAGAACACATGTAGTCGTAAGTTTAGAGGGGATTCACTAATTTTAGAGAGCTATGAAAATAGAAAAAGTACGGGATACAATTTGAATAGGAGGTCGTTTAAGCTTTCGTGGTTGGTTGACAGCAACCATGGGATTCAACTGAGGGAAGAAGTCAGTGGATAATAGTGCCGATGATATGTTCATCGAGGAAGAAGAAAGAGGGAGAAGGGTCGTATGATGCTGTTTTAACCAAGATAGACAAAACGACATTGGTTGAACTCGTACCTCGTGAGGCCCAAAAAGGGGCCGGGCAGTCAAGAGTTGCTGTTGTACTTGTAACAAACCATATGTTACAAGTTTTAACGGAAATCATACTTTATTCTAAATATTACAAATACAAAAAGTTTTCGCTAAATGCACACATTTATTTACATCAAAATTAGATTAAATCATATATTGAAAATTCAAATAAAATAAAATAAAACAAATT
Source organism: Arctium minus (assembly GCA_954870635.1). Classification (NCBI taxonomy): domain Eukaryota; kingdom Viridiplantae; phylum Streptophyta; class Magnoliopsida; order Asterales; family Asteraceae; genus Arctium; species Arctium minus. The sequence goes on along the minus strand of OX941092.1, from coordinate 2,874,220 downwards.
ACTTGATGTTCACAAATGATGAATTGAGCTGACTTTTACAATTCTTGTTTGTTAATAGCTTAATGAGGTTAACGAGACTTACAACTTATTCGATCAACTATATATGACTCTTTGATAGTGACTTAATGATATAGAAAAATGACTTATTCAAGAGAAGAGTTAAATAGAAAGTGAATTTTTTTCCAAACCTGCCATTCCAAATTAAAAAACAAATACATTCCATCTAGAAAAAATCAATCCCAAACAAAAACCTTTTGGATCCATACAGATAGATTGATTTAAACAAATAACTTTATACATACAAGTAGGGGTTCTCAAATTTCCGATCAACCCGGCCAACCTAACCCGAAAAAACGCAAAAAAACTCAAACGAAGGTTACCCGATACATAATCGATACAAATTTTGTCCAAACCGCATCTATTGGGTTGGAAACGGGTTGAGCCCAAAGTAACCCAACCAACCCGTCAACCCGACCAAAACTTGTACGTTTTTTTTTATTAATGATTTTAGACTTTTAGCGGTTCTTCTTTCTATCAATTGTCAAGTCTTCCTATCTTAGTCGTAGTCTAGACTCTAGACCATTCTATGAGACCACGCCGATTAAAATCGTACGAATCTAAACTTCAAGTTTTCAAAAAATCTTCAACATCGATAGAACGAAGAGACAAAAGATATTTTTCTTCTACTATTCTCTTATCTTATTAGTCTTATTTTTTTTATATTTCCATTTTGATTTTATTTTTTTAAACGAAATCACTTAGTTAGATTGTAAAATAATGTATTAAAGTTTTAAATCGACCAACCCGACCCGACCCAACCCGTACGGTTTGGGTTGGGTTGAACCGCAAACATTAAGTTGAGTTGTTTAACCCGTAAGCACCCCTGCATGGCTGCATACAAGACTTAATAAAACCAAATGAAAAACCAACCAAACATACCCAACATTAATCTATACTATATTATAAAGATGACATAAAAACTCTTAAAAACAAATCTTAAAGCTTAATGTACCGCTATTTAATGCTAATTACTTAAAAAATAACCATAAAAGCTGTATGTACAACATTTAATGTTATTCATTAATTTTCAATCATTATCTCTAACCATTTTAACCCTCCTAAAATCATTTCCCACTTTAACTTCCCTAAAATAACTCTCAACATATTTTAGATATAAAAAATCTAAAATATAATTAAAAAATCTTACAGAATATTTTATAAAAAAATTATATTATTAAACCAAAATAAATTACATTATATTATTAAGTCTAAATTAAACAAATTTATATAAAAAAATCATTATCACTCTCTCACAACCATCCAAAATCGTAATGTAAATCGACAAAAAACAGAAAATAAAATAAAACATTAAAATTGTGATGTATCTAGCTGTATTGCGCGAGTACACTTCTAGTATAAAATAAAAAATAGAATTATTTCATAAACTTTTAAAGCTTAGTGGGTTTATACACTCCATAAATCAGAAACCATAAATCTCCACCACCTTGATTCCCTCCTTTCCCCCAATATGTTCTTCTTCATTCCATTTCCATGTCCTTCCATTTGATCAGATTTCATCATCAATTCTCCCTTTCCGATGGGCAGTAGCAAGCACCGGTGGAAATTCACTCTTCTCCGATCACCGTCCTATCTCAAAAAACCACCGCCACCGCAGCCGCCGCCGATCGAGTTCATCTGTCCAATTTCCGGCGACCTCATGGCAGATCCTGTCATCGTTTCCTCTGGACAAACCTTCGAACGAAACTGTGTTCTCGCTTGCATTTCCCTCTCCTTCAAACCAACCGCCATCTCCGCCGCCGTCGATTTCACCACCGTCATCCCTAACCTCGCGCTCAAATCCGCCATTATCAACTGGTGCCGAACGAATTCGTTCTTACCAAACCCTAAAACACTCGATTTCCGCTCCGCTTTGAGCATCGTACAATCGTTGATGAACGATTCGCCTAAATTTCCTCCGAAGCGATTGTCGAGTTGTTTGTCGTCGACGTCGGATGATTCCGTCGCCGCCGCCGCGGTTTCCGCCGTGAATTCGTGTTCTACGACGCCTCTTCCGTCGCTGACAACTCGTCCGTTTTGTTATTCGTCTTCTTCATCGTCTGAAATCGATAACCTAATTGAGGAAGATGAGGAGATCATTTGTAAGCTCAGGAGTGGTTCGATTTCTGATCAGGAGGACGCCGCCGTGACGTTGAGGAAAATAACGCGGACGAAACAGGAAGCTCGGATCTATCTGTGTACGCCGAGATTAATGGCGGTCCTCCGCCATTTGATCGTCTCGAGATCCGCGTCCGTACAGGTGAATTCCGTCGCGGCGTTGGTGAATTTGTCGTTGGAGGATGTTAACAAAGTGAAGATTGTGAGATCTGGAATCGTTCCGCCGTTGATCGACGTTTTGCGCGGCGGTTTTCCGGAGGCTCAAGACCACGCCGCCGGCGCGTTGTTCAGCTTAGCTCTCGACGACCAGAACAAAACCGCTATCGGCGTTCTCGGCGCATTGCCGCCGTTGCTCCACGCTCTCCGCGCCGGCTCCGACAGGTCACGCCACGACTCCGCCTTGGCTCTCTACCACTTATCTCTCGTTCAAAGCAACCGAGCGAAGCTGGTGAAGCTCGGCTCGGTCCAGCTGTTTTTAAACATGCTCAAATCGGGTCATATGACGGGTCGGATCATGTTGATTCTCTCCAATCTAGCCGGAAGCGTCGAAGGCCGAGCGGCGATGTTGGACGGCGGCGCCGTCGAGTGCTTGCTCGGGATGGTGAGTCGAGCCGAGTTCGACTCGGATTCAACTCGAGAGTGTTGTTTAGGTGCTTTGTACGGACTGAGTCAAGGCGGATTGAGGTTCAAAGGCTTGGCTAAGGAAGCCGGCGCGGAGGAGCTGCTAGTCAGGGAGGAGGCGACGGCGCCGGAGCGGTGTAAAGAGAAGGCAAAGAAGATATTGGAGGTGATGCGGCAGAAATATGAGGAGGAGGAGACGGTGGATTGGGAGGCGTTGTTGAACTCCGACGAGTTGACTCGGTCCCGATTTGAACTCGTTTATGGTAAAGAGTAAAAAAAGTGGACTCATAAACTGGACCAATGTTTTTTTTGTGGGCAGTTTTTGGGGATTTGTTTTTGTGATGATTTTAATGTATTTATTTGGACAAAATGTTGATTATCAGTAACCCAACGGGTCCCACACAAAACCCGCCCTCTGGACATCGTGAGTCGACTCAGTGAGTTGACTCTGGATATCACGTATATGGAGATATTTCATGGGTCGACTCAGTGAGTTGACTTTGGACAATGGACACCACATGTAACGAGACATTTTGTGAGTTGATTCAGCGACTAAGGCAAACGGAGGGATTTTGTGATTATTTTTAATGTATTATTTGGGTTCTTTTGGGCACCCTTTGTTTATGTGTGCATAAAAAATCATAGTGGTGTAAATAAAGATTTTTTGCGTGAATTCGTTCTATTTCAAACCGATTTTTATCCGTGTATATGGATGTTGAGGGGTTGGATTCGTCTCCAACCATTTGTGTCGATTGATGGATGGTTCTTGTGGATTTACTGGGTTTGTTTGATCTGTTTTTTTCGTCTTTCTTTAGCTGTTGTACCTTGAAACTTGGCCACAAGTTTTAATGGTTCCCACAATTGGGATTTTCGACATGAAGCTTTATATGTTTGGTTCATCGTCTTTCTTGATTTTTTTAGAGATTTTTTTGTTGCTCCTGAGAATTGAAGAAAACGGAATGAAGATCTAGCCTGTAAGCATGATCGAATGACTTGTTGATATGAGATTTAAATGTAAAATTTATCGATGTATTTTTATAGCTAATTGGACATGTAAAGCATAAGATTCAAAGTCGTAACTTTTAAGCTATATATAAAGAGAGGACCAAAGAAGAACTAGGTCAAAAATGAGAGGGACCATATCAAATGTGATTTTGTACTGAAATCACATGTGATTACAGAACACGGTCAATGCAAGAGTGTGTGGGCTACTTAGCTCGTGACCTAGGTTTCATATATGAATTTACACGTGAGTTTAGTGTAAAATCATATGTGATTTGGCCGTTTTCGTGTTCTCTTATTAGTTTAATAGACTTGGAGGAACTCCAATTCAGGTTTGAACTCGAATCCAGAGAGAACCCGAAATTCGGATGGAAATGGAATTTTTTCTGTATTCAAACGGTGACCATCCAAATTACAACTTCAACATATAAGTAAGAAGTCCGAAAGAAAATAAGCTTTAAAAAGTTCATGAACCAACTATAAAAGCCCAAATAGAAAACAGAAAAATAGCAAAAAACATAAAAGGCTCCCAAAACATGTTCAAACAACTTATTACAGGCCCAAAACAGAAACCTCAAAACAAAAGTTATGCATATTTAAACGCGAAACCCTTATTAGCCCGATCACGAGCCTTCAACAACACCGAAAATCCGATTCACCGTATCGTGTACTTACCGATACACTTTATACTTCCCACTATTCATAAATTGAACAAACTCAGAAGCATATAAACTTCCTTTATACTCTTTATACTCATTCCACCACTTCATAAAACTACTTCCCTCCAAGAAAACCTCTGGTGACAATGAGTAACTTTTGATCTCACCCATCACTTTGCTCTCAAAATTCTCCAATTCCTCATTGCAACTAAACCCTTCATCCTTCAACTTACCCAATAAAATCAAACCCTCTTCCACATATGCCCAAAAACAAGAATCCTCAGTTAAACTTGCTGCTTTCTTCCTTTCCCGAACCGGGTCCCGACCCTCGTTATCGTCGTTCGACCAATCCTCCAACAGCTTATAATGGTTCGGTCGATTCGCTACGTAGTCTTTCCCCCCCTTTTTGTAGTATTCGGCTATGTCGAGCGGCTCGACGATCCTCCGATAGTTCGTTCCGCCGTACAGCCAACGCTTACGCAGCTTCGCGCCTTCTGTTTGTGGCATTTGATTCTTTTCTTCGACGAGCTCCTTCCAGTACTTGTTGAGGATGCGTTGATGCTTCACGATCTCGTGTTGGCTTATGATTTCCTTTTGGGTTCGTGGCTTCTTGAAGCTGTCGTAGTAACCCCCTGTCGATCTTTTCGTTTTCATGTACCATTCCATATACGTTAAGCTTATCTTCATGTCGTTTAGCTTCTTCGTAGACTCGTACACGTTCTTCTTTTTCTCGATCGTTTTCGCTTGTTTCTTCTCTGTTTTCTCGATCAGATTATTCGAGTCCGGAACTTCGAGTTGCTTAAACTGCCATGTGATGCCTGCCCGCAACGGATTCGAATTAGAATTCGGGTTGAATTCACCCGATTCCGAAACCCCACGATACAATGCCTTTCTTCGGATCGACTTCAAATGGTTCCCGTAATCGGGGATTTCTGTATTTTCACCTCTCGATGACGCCATGGCGTCTAGAACTGCGAGGACCGATTCTTGATCTTCGAAAACCGTGTGTCTGCCTGATTCGGTGCAAAAGAGGGTGGTGCCGAATGGCTTGTATGGACTATTTGATGTGAAAAAACAAGCAACGGGGTCGGTTTTCGCGACCACATTCAAGAAACTAGATTTCCATTGTGGGCGTTCGGAGATCGCTCGTTGGAGAGGGTTGTCGCCGACGAGCGGGCAACCGAAAGTTATGCAAATTGGTCTTTTGGTGTCTTTGGAATCTTTTAGATCAATGGCATGTTGAAGCCATAGAGTGAAAAGAATGGCTACGTATCCCCCGAGAGATAGTCCGGTAACGATCAACGGCTTGCGTAAAAAACAAATATTGACAACGTGTGAGAATGCGTTTAACCCCATCAGAAATATTTTCCAAAAGAGCCCTTGAGCAAAGAAATTAGGTTTATATATATATATATATATATATATATAGAGAGAGAGAGAGAGAGAGGGGGGGAGGATCATGCGAGAAGTTAAACATTTTGCGAGAAGGCGAGAAGTGTTTAATCATATATGATTACACGGCTTGTAAGTGTGTTTAATCATGTATGATTAAACGTTTATGTATTGCCAATACAACATGTGTTAAACTTGTGTATCATATATGATTAAACATTTCTCGCCTTCTCGCAAAATGTTTAGCTTCTCGTTTGAACCTACCCCTATATATATATATATATATATATATATATATATATATAGGGTCAGGTTCAGGGGAAAACCTAAAAAAAACGGAAAACTGAGGAACACCCTGGTAACCTTCCATCTGGACGGTATGCACTTGAGCATACAAGTAATTAACAATGTTCTAAAAAACTCGCCGCACAGCCGCCATGGCGCACCATGACACCAAGGCTTGTGTCTCACGCCACGTTAAGTCAATGGCACGCCATGAGCTAATGCACAATTTCGTAATGCAATATTTGATTTTTCTTTACGCTTTTAATGTCTTATTTGCAAGTATTTTAATATATAGCATAATTTAACTTGCTTATTACTATTGACTTATTGAGTAACACTATAAAACATATGTTTATATATAATGATATATATGAATTAGAAAAATGACGCCATAAGTGACGTCTTGAAAACGTCATGGCTTCGCCGTGGTTCCTAAGGCTTGAGGCTTGGCCTCGCCGCCACGCCATGCCTCACGCCATTTAGAACCTTGGTAATTAATTAATTTTTTGGTTTTTATGCACATGTGCATATTATGCATTTGTACATATGCACATGTGCATGTTATAAATTACTTGTATGCACAAGTGCATACCGTCCAGATGAATAGCTACCAGAGTGTTCTTCAGTTTTCTATTTTTTTTGAGGTTTTCCCTTGAACCTCCCCCCCCTCTCTCTCTCTCTCTCTATATATATATATATATATATATATATATATATATGTGTGTGTGTGTGGGGGGGGGGGGGGTGAAAAAAGTTAAGGTGAGAAGCGTAAGAAGGGATTTGGACCCTTGATTACTTTTAATCTCAAACCCAACCATGAATCGCCTTTGATGCGAGAACTGATCCGGTTCATCACGGTGTATCTAAGGGTGAAGATCCTTTCTTACGCTTCTCACCATAACTTCCCTCCGAACCCAACCCAACCCAACCCAACCCTATGTGTGTATGTATATACATGGGATCGTGTGAGACTTGGTTTCGTGAAACCATAAAATAAACTGAACCTTAGCAAAACACTACGAAGGTACAAAACAATACCGAACTTATGCTTTCACAACTGGTCTCACGAGAACCCAACATATATATGGGGTTAGGTTTTTGGGAGAATAAAAGTTATGGGGAGAAGCGTTAAGAAGATATCTCCACCTTTGGATGCACATTAAGATGAGATGCACCTATCATTGGATCAATTCCCATATCAAGCACGATTCATGGGTAGGTTTGTTATTAAAAGTGATCGTGGTCCAGATCTTTTCTTACCTTAATTTCTTTTTGATGCGATCGTTGATCTCTCTCTCTCTCTCTCTCTCTATATATATATATATATATATATAGAGAGAGAGAGAGAGAGCTGGGTTCCGGTGAGAAGTTGAGTTAATGGTGAGAAGCGTACGTGAGAAGTGATTATCGACCATTGGATGAGAAATGGACGCACATTAGGATGAGATGCACCGAGATGTATCATATCAATTCTCTTCTAAGCCGTAATTCATGGGAGGATTTAAGATTAAAAGAGATCAACGGTTTACATCCACTTCTCACACTATCATTCGCCTATATATACACTATCCTTCGCCTATATATATATATATATATATATATATATATATATATATATATATATATATATATATATATATATATATATATAGCCTTAGGTTCATTTGAGAAATGATAAATATATGAGAAATAGATAAATAATCCTAGCCATTCATATGGTCAAGATCGGATTTGACTGGTCAAAAGTTACAGCTATTCCAAAAATAGAAGGATAGTTTCGTAATTTTTACAAAATACACGGGCTGAGTTCATATATGAATCTATACAAAATACACTGGTTCATATGTGAAGTAGTGTAATTCACATATGAATTTTTTTAACTGATTCATATATGAACCTTTGTGATTCATATGTGAATTAATTAACTGATTCACATATGAACTAATTAACTGTAAGTTCATATGTGAATCAGTTGAATTAATTTACAGATTCATATATGAACCTTTGTGATTCACAAATAAATTAATTAACTGATTCTCATATGAACTAATTAATTGATTCATATATGAACGTATAGTTCATATGTGATTTATACATGTTCATATATGAACTCGTCCCGCGTATTTTACAAAACTACCCCTCTATCTTATATAGACCACACAAGGAATTATCCGGTGCTTCACGGTCAAAGCCGCAAATATTGACCAGATGAATGACTAGGATTACTTCTCTATTTCTCATACATTTATCATTTCTCAAATGAATCTCTCTCTCTCTCTATATATATATATATGACTAATCAAATATATGATAATCGTAGTAGTAAGAACCAATACTTCATGTGTTATCTTACATAAAAAAAATTATCTAAGCTTAAGTTTTAAAATATCGATGCATGTTTGTTTCACAAAGTAAAACTCTTTTTTACGTTTTTGAGTTCACTAAAAAGTATATAAAAAGGTTTTACATTATTTACTAATAATCAAGTGCCATAAGTGATTTCATTAGATGGAAAAAGAACATATAAAATAATAGTTTACCTTTATAAAACACAAGTTCTCAAACAATAATATTCCAAGTAAAGCCTATTATAGTAACAGATGCTACAGTTGAATAAATTCCAGATCTGCAGCAAAAAAAAAAAGAAAGATAATATATATATATATACCTGATCTTTAGGCTCTTTGAGCTCCAATGGCAGACTCTGAAACAACTCAACAGCAGCTTCATTAACGAAGAATGATTTGTTAACTTTTGTTGCGATAAAGTCAACGACTTGAAAAGTTTCCGATGAAACCAAATCAAACCCTCCATTATTCAGAAATCTAATCCTATAATCATTGGAACACTTGAATGCCAAAATCTGAATCCCAGATGAACTCGTATGAAATTCATAACTTAAAGAAGAAGAAGAAGATGAAGTATTTGAAAGTGCACGAAAAGCATCTGGAACCACATCGATGCTGCCCAGAAAACCACCCAATTCCACTTCACTACAAAACCTGCAAGTTTTTTTTATGCAAAACTCCATTAATAAAACAGATATATATATATATATATGTGTGTGTGTGTGTGTATAATCAAGAAATAAAAAAGAAAAATCAAACCCATTTACAAGATTGAATATTTCATGAAAATCTTGAAGAAATGAGGTTTAAGATCGATGAAAATGGAGCTTACAAGCTTCGATTCATCTTCTTTCTTGATGAAACTATATATATATATGTGTGTGTGTATATATATATATTATCAAGAATTAGAGTTAAGAAAATTGAAACCCATTTACAAGATCGAATATTTCATGAAAATCTTGAAGAAATGAGATTTAAGATCGATGAAAATGAAGCTTAATTACATGATTTTGCTCATCTTCTTAATTTGTTGATGTGAAACTTTTTTGGGTATTTAATTGTTCTTGTATTGTAGATGTTGAAGAGGATGAAAGGAAGGTTTTATAATAGATTTGTTTTGGTGTGTATATATATATCACGATCTAAGTATATATATATATATATATATATATATATATATATATATATGGATTTAATTAAGTTGTGACGAAGGTTCATGTTGATTGGTTTTTTTTGTTGTTGTTGTGAAGACGAAGTCTTGCATTATTGGTTTATGGTCTTTATATTTATTCAAAACAAGTAAATATTCAAAACTTATTTTCGAATCCCTTTAAATTTATATTTATATTATTGAAAATGTAAAAGAAAAACATATCAAATCTTGATGTATTTGTGTAAATATTTAATTTGTAAAGATATTTTTAATTAGACTCACCCATTTTGAGTTAGGTAGTCGAGTTACAAAATATATCAAATGGGTGTTGGTATAGCAGTATCTAGGTTACTGATAGAGTCAACCTTCCTGTAAGTTGGAGGCTGTTTGGTAGTTACTGAATGGTTTGATGAAGAATGATTAAGAGACTCTTATAATATAGTGCAAAATGAAATACGATTGTTTTTTAATTGTTCAGAATGAAATTAGGGCTCTGAATGTTAAAGGGAGGGTCATGATACAAAATCGTTCAGAGGGTTTTGGAACCATTAAGAGATACACTTTTTTTTTGCTGAATAAAATTCACCTATTAACGATTCAGATATTACATTTTAATGAAACCATTAAGAGGTAAATAAACGTCTCCTTAGAGGCTTACTAGTGAGTACATAAAATATTATATATAGTTTAGAAAACATCAAAGCAGTACATGAAATATGCAATCTGTGTATATATTATGCACCAAATATTGTAAAATTATGATTTATATTTCTGTTAAATTGGTGGTTAAATATAAAAATGTAAAACTTTTAAGAAAGTGAACTTTGAATAAAACGAAATCGAAAGCTAAAACACATATACTCTCCCATCGGTCAAGGGGCGACAGGGTAGGTTGACGATGGTGGTTGGTGTGGTGGAATGGCGAGGTGAGGGGAGGTAAACCGTAAATGTTTCGTATACAAATCTTTGATACAAAAATTTCTTTTGTGTACTGTTAAATTCTACTATCCTTCAATTCGGATTTGTATTGTCAGTTGATGATTTCTAGAAAACGCTTGTTATGAAATCACGATTAAAAAAACATGTTAGCATTCTCGTAACATGTTATTTAATTGGGTTAATAGGAAAACTAGCCAAAACGGCATCCCATAAATGGCCAAATTTGTCAAGTTTATACAAAATAGTCACTAAGTTTGCAAAATGACTTTACGAACTCCGTACTTTTTTACGAGTTCCACCTTTTTCAACATATCAGTATAAATCTTAATTATTTTATAAAGAAAAAAAAATATAAAATGTACTCTTGCAAGCTCTAAAAATAATTTTACTAGCGAAAATCGGTTGAACAGATGTAAAGAACTGTGTTGAACCTTGCATACTATACTCCTTGAGTTAAATAAGACTCACAAACGTGATCCCCTTCCCCTAGGGGCCGCGTTCAATTAACGCTAGTTCTATGATCAACCTTTCATTTCGGCTCAAACGCCAATTTTTTCTTTTAGTCGTTTTCAACTTATATTTTTCTATTCGATTTTATTAGAATTCAATGGCAATTTCCATGAAATTCTAAGTGTGAAATGATGATTATAAAAACACATCCATACATGGGACCCCTTTCAATTTGGTTTTTAAATATCGTTCATTTGCTTATTTTCTGTCTTATATTTTATATATTAGGTTTTATAGAAACCCATTGACGGTTTTTAAGGAAAGCTAGAGTTCATATCGTGATCATAAAAGCATATATGTGTGTAACTTTTTAATCCATTATTTTCTTACTGATTTCTTTACATTTGAAATCTCATCCATTTATAATTTCTGAACATTGAAACTTTTTACGCATTTTCGGTACATTTAATTCCGTTCATAACTTATGAGAAATGCTTAGTTTTCAACTCGATAAATACCATTCTTGTTTTAAGAAAAATATGACTTCCACAATGGAATCTGATAAATGAGATTTCATAATCTTGGGTTAGTAAACCTTTGTTTTACTCGTTTTAGTCTTGTTTCTTTCCATTCAATTTTGTAGGAATTGATTTGGCAATTTATAGGAAGTTGTTGTTTTCATATAATGATTATAAAAACATATCTTCAAAGGCTCATGGGACCACTTTACACTTGGTTCAAATAAAATAATGTACTCACTTTTAACATATATTTTCTCATATTCATTTTTTTTAATATTCATATTTTGTTAGGGTAAGTTTGATACATTTAATAAGACAGGACATGAATCATCATTTCACATTTGATACAACTTTTATGTAGAAATATAGTAGAACAAACTGGAATAGTATTGTTCCAGCCCACTCCCATTGAACAAAGTGGAACAGACTTATATTTTACTAATATAACATCGAAATAAAACATAATTTTTTTCTAATAAATCAAATACGCCTTATTTTTTACATTTTATTCGTTATTTAAATTTATTTCATTGTATTTTATGTTATTTAAACCTTCACTTATTGTCCTAAAAATATTGTTTTTAATTTTTATATGGTTACTCTATTTTGGTTAATTTAGATAATTTATTAAATATTAATAATAAAAAAAATAATATAGATAAGGTATAAAGAAATTGGAAACTACATAAACATTTTATTTTGGTGTCATTTTAATCGTCTTATCAAACGCTGGACAGTTGTTCTGTCATGTTATGTCATGTCCTGTCTAGATACCAAACGTACCCTTAGAGATGTCAGTGTTGAAACCACAATTATTAAAACATATATATGTAGTGGAATATCCCATCTGTCTCGTGTTCAATTCCAAACGTTCACAACAATTGTAGTCAATGAGTTTACTATAACTGACGTCACTATAACAAAATTAGGTTTATAGAACGTCAACAATTTCTAAGTGTTATAATAAACCGTTTTATAAGACTTAATAGTAACATAACATGTATCCTTCTACATTCATGATTAGAAAACCTGTTATTTGATTTTTATTCCATAACCTTTTTTTTAAACAACGGCCGGAATTTTATTAACGACTAGCAAGAAGCTAGCACATGGAAACATTACGATATTACTTTAACTTGAGTCTAAACTAATAGTTGACAGATACATTTAAGAATTCAACTAATATATGGTTTTTATCATGCCTAAACCTTACAAGGTTTATAAGATAAACATGAAAAATTGTACAATACATGTTTTTCTATTAATTATTATGTTTCATTACTTAATGCTCAAAACACTACCATCATATAATTGACTTTTAAGGCATACTCTAAAAACAGTGTCCAAAACTTCAGGGACAAAGCCAGAAATTGTTATGAGGGGAGCACCAAATAAAATAAATAAAAATAGTTATTAATTTTTTGAAAATAACAAAAACAACAATAATATATTGATCAAATACTGATTTTTATACGCTCAACAATAATATATTGATCAAATACTGATTTTTATACGCTCAACAATGAATTTATTTCATATGATTTATGTTTACAACTACCATAATTGGTTATTTGACACAGATGACATGTTTTCCTTTTCATTAAATACTTTTGAAAAGTAGAACACTAAATTTGGTGTAACATTATTCACCAACACTACCTTTATCTTAAAATATTGTTTCACATATTTTTTTTTTCTAATTTAAGGTTACCATTCAATGTATTGATGAACATTTTTTTACAATGTATTTGATTCATATGTATTCGGTACAGAATGTGAATTTTTTTACGTGTAACTTTTATTTTATAAACAGACTAAAAAAGTTCACAATATGAAACAAATGCATGTGAACCAAACACATTATGAAACAAATATAAGTTAATCAATATTCTCAAATATTAATATTAAATGAAAAAAAATTTATATAAGATACCATATAATGTACTTAGTTTTCAATATTATCATAATTTTATGAATCCTAAACAAAAGGCTCCCTAATTTAGATTAAACTGTAATACTTTCTTTTAGAAATTTGAGAAGGTGACTCACCACCTTATTTTTACCTACCTCCACCGCCTCAACTATCTCACATCTCACATTTTACATGTTTTTCTTTCTTATCTCTTCTTCTATCTTGGATAATGACTATGACTATTATATCAAACTCTTTTTTGAAAAATCAAGGGGTGCATCTGCACCTTCTCGCTCCAGTGTGGCTCCGCCACTGCAAAACTCAGTATGACTGGTTTCGAATCAATTTTACGTTCTTAACCCACTCAAATCATGGTGTATTGTCATAAAGCGACCAAGCCATGACGTGCAGTTTATAGAAACTCAATCACTACAAGATTATTGCTTATTACTGACCAAGATTACCGACGGATAATAACCGTCGGTAATTACCGACAGATCACCGACTGAAATGTAAACTTTGCGACGGACACACTATCCGTCGGTAATCCGTCGGTAAATTATATAAATTACCGACGGATATTAGCTAACTTTATTTTATTTTATTTTTATTTTTAAATCCGTCGGTAATCCGTCGGTAATTTATATAATTTAATAAATATTTTTTTTTTTTACGTCCGTCGGTAATCCGTCGGTGATTACCGACGGCCGTTAAGAGTCCGTCGGTAATCCGTCGGTAAATTTAATAATTTAATAAATATTTATTTTTTCTTTGATCATGTATGTGTGTATATATATGTATATACACATTTACGTATGTGATCATGAATTAATGTATATGTACATGTATAGTATACGTGTATGTGATCATGTATGTATATACAAGTACGTATGTGATCATGTATATATAGTATGTATGTGATCATGTATGTGTGTATATATATGTATGTATGTACATGTACATAAGTGTTCATGTATGTATATACACATTTACGTATGTGATCATGAATTAATGTATATGTACACCATGTATATATAGTATATATGTATGTACATCATGTACATGTATAGTACGTGTATGTGATCATGTATGTATATACAAGTACGTATGTGATCATGTATGTATATACAAGTACGTATGTGATCATGTATAGTATGTATGTGATCATGAATGTATGTACATATGTGTTCATGTATGTATATACAAATGTATGTATGTGATCATGAATGTATGTACAACATGTATAGTATGTATGTACATCATGTACATGTATAGTACGTACATATGTGATCATGTATGTATGTACATGTACATATGTGATCATGTATGTATGTACATGTACATATGTGTTCATGTATGTATATACACATGTATGTATGTACACCATGTATAGTATGTATGTGATCATGTATGTAATATGTATGTGTGTACATATGTGATCATCCAGATTCTTTTAATTAAAGCCTAACTAAATCCATTAAAGCCCAACCGGATTCGTTTAAAGGCCAACTGGGTACGTTAAAGCCTAACTGGGTACGTTAAAGCCCAACTGGATTCATTAAAAGCCCAACTGTGTACGTTGAAGCCCAATTGGATACGTTAAAGCCCAACTAGGAACGTTAAAGCCCCACTGAATCCATTAAAGCCCAACTGGTAACGTTAAAGCCCAACTAAATCCATTAAAGCCCAACCAGATCCATTAACGCCCAACCGGATTCGTTTAAAGCCCAACCGGGTATGTTAAAACCTAACTGATCACATTTGGTCCCTGATCTAACCGGATTCGTTTAAAGCCCAGTTACTTCAGGGGTATTTTAGTCAATTTATATACAATTTGATAAATTAATTAATAATTTTAAATATAATTTGATAAACTAATTAATTAATAATTTATTTATTAATTTTAATATTAAATAATATATTAATTAATAATTTATTTAATAATTATAGTTTTAAATATAATTTTAATTTAAAAATAATTTATTTAATAAAAAACAATTATCCGTCGGAAATCCGTCGGTAATCCGTCGGTGAATGTTCGAAAATTCTTAAAAAAAATAGCGGGCTGAAAGCCCTAATTTTATCAATTCCCAGACTCGAAACTCACTCTCGTCTCTGTCTCCCTCTCGCCTCTCGTCTCTCACTCTCGTCTCCCTCTCACTCTCACTCTCGTCTCCCTCTCAATCTCGATCCCTCTCACTCTCGTTGCACTGTCGACATCTACACCGGCGACCTCACCTCCACCGGCGACCCCCATCCCCTCCGGCGACCTCCTGATTTGGGTATGAATCTGTGTGTGTATGTTTGTTTGTGTATGAATATATGTGTTTCAACAACTTATATATCAATTTCTGTTTAAACCCATATATATCTTTATATCTTGATTTGTGTGTGTGTATGTATGAATCTGTGTGTGTGTGTGTTTGTTTGTGTATGAATATATGTGTTTCAACAACTTATATATCAATTTCTATTTAAACCCATATCTTTATATCTTTATTTATGTGTGTGTGTATGTATGAATCTGTGTGTGTGTATGTAATGAATATGTTGTGTTTTTTGTTAATGAATCTGTGTTTTTGTGTGTGTAGATTGAAATTGAGTGAAATTTGGTGCCGCTTCAGAGACATACACATACACACGATCTACTCCTGTCTTCTTGACGTGATTTAAGGTACCAAAATAATTTTAGACGTTATTCCTTAATTAATTTATGTTGTCATTTAATAGGAAAATTTGAGTATAGTAGTAATGGAATTATTTGATATTTGTTATGCTTGTAAACCCAAACCTTTTCGTTACGTTTGTTTCTCGTTATGTCTGTTTTTGGGATATATGACAACTATGGATAATTATAATTATGAGAGTTTATTGTAGATTGAAATTGATATGAGTATATTGTAGATTGAAATTGATATGAGTTCTTTTAGCTTATGAAAACCATTGTTATGAGCATGAATATATCAAATGTTTTGGTATGATTTGGTTTGATAAACTTGTGATATTAATTAGTTGGGTTGTCATTTATTGGACAAACATTAGGTTGATAAATGGAGACATTTGGTATGATTTAGGATTTGATTATACTTGATTTTATTTATTTATTTTAGTTAGGTTGCCAATTGTTGGGCAAACATTAGGTTGATATATGGAAATATTCATTTTATAGCCGTTATGCTGCCAAAATTTTAAAAAACATATGTTTGACTTTCCAATAGTCAAACCATTACACTTAGAGTTTTAGAGTCATCCAAAACTCCTCTAAACCAATGGTTTGACTTTCAAGAAGGCAAACCATTATACATGTAGTGTTCAATAGACTTCTAACTTCATTGACACCTACGGTTTGGCTTTTAAATAGTCAAACCATTACACGTAGGGTTTTTAAACTTTCCAAAACACCTTTCTTTGATTGTAACCTACGTTTTGACTTTCCAATAGTCAAACCATTACACTTAGAGTTTTAGAGTCATCCAAAACTCCTCTAAACCAATGGTTTGACTTTCCAGAAGGCAAACCATTATACATGTAGTGTTCAATAGACTTCTAACTTCATTGACACCTACGGTCTGGCTTTTAAATAGCCAAACCATTACACGTAGGGTTTTTAAACTTTCCAAAACACCTTTCTTTGATTGTAACCTACGTTTTGACTTTCCAATAGTCAAACCATTACACTTAGAGTTTTAGAGTCATCCAAAACTCCTCTAAACCAATGGTTTGACTTTCAAGAAGGCAAACCATTATACATGTAGTGTTCAATAGACTTCTAACTTCATTGACACCTACGGTTTGGCTTTTAAATAGTCAAACCATTACACGTAGGGTTTTTAAACTTTCCAAAACACCTTTCTTTGATTGTAACCTACGTTTTGACTTTCCAATAGTCAAACCATTACACATAGAGTTTTAGAGTCATCCAAAACTCCTCTAAACCAATGGTTTGACTTTCAAGAAGGCAAACCATTATACATGTAGTGTTCAATAGACTTCTAACTTCATTGACACCTACGGTTTGACTTTTAAATAGTCAAAC
Organism: Arctium minus; assembly: GCA_954870635.1. Taxonomy (NCBI): domain Eukaryota; kingdom Viridiplantae; phylum Streptophyta; class Magnoliopsida; order Asterales; family Asteraceae; genus Arctium; species Arctium minus. The sequence continues at coordinate 2,856,724 of OX941092.1, read as the reverse complement.
CATTACACGTAGGGTTTTTAAACTTTCCAAAACACCTTTATTTGATTGTAACCTACGTTTTGACTTTCCAATAGTCAAACCATTACACATAGAGTTTTAGAGTCATCCAAAGCTCCTCTAAACTTACGGTGTGACTTTTCAATAGTCAAACCATTACACCACCTCTATCTTGATTATGTCGATTAACTACTTCTTTCTTTGTTGTAGTGGTTGAATATGTCGACAGATAGAGGATGGATGTATAGAAAGAACGACAGTCGGGGGTTTCTTAGCGTCGACTATATTGTTGCAATGGACAGTTTTTTGGACTATGCATATGCCGATGAAAGGACTGTTGAAAGGAAACCTACACGTGATGGGATAGTCCTTCGTATTAGATGCCCTTGTAAGAAGTGTCAAAACTTACGCTATAAAGAAAGGACTGATGTGAGGCCGCATTTGATGAAGCACGGTTTCATGCCTAATTATACCACATGGTGGGCACATGGTGAAACTTATTACCATAATGAAGGGCATCAAGACGTGGGTCAATCTTCTACTCCGGTAGTAGATCATAATGAAGGTTATGTTGAAATGGTGAACGATCACATGATACATGATGGCATGACATGGGAAGAAGAAACCCCTAATCCTTCTGCCCAAGGATTTTATGACATGTTACAAGCTGCTGACGAGCCACTATGGGACGGGTGTCCAAATTACTCGAAATTAGGAGTTGCAACGAGATTGTTGAATTGGAAGGCAGAATGTAATGTACCCGAGACGACTTATAACCGCAATGTTGCTATAATTAAAGAGATGTTACCCGAGGGTGATAAACTACCCGGTAACTTCTATGAGACGAAAAAGAGTTTGAAAAGGCTTGCTCTGCCAAAACAAAAGATCGACGCTTGCAAAAACCATTGCATGTTATTTTATAAGGATGATTCTGAGTTGACCCACTGCCGAGTGTGCAATGAATATCGTTTCAAGACAAGTGGTCGAAGCAAGGTCCCTAACTTAGTTATGACGTACTTGCCGATTGTTCCTAGACTTCAAAGATTGTATATGTCAAAGAAGACGTCTAAAGAGATGACTTGGCACAAGGATCATCAGACAGAACCGGGTGTGATGGTACATCCAAGTGATGGTGCGGCTTGGAAGCATTTCGACATAGTACATCCTGACTTCGCTTCTGAGGTTCGGAATGTGCGTCTTGGCTTATGCACCGACGGTTTCAACCCGAATAATTCAAATTCGAATCCGTATTCACTTTGGCCAGTGTTTCTTACCATCTACAATTTACCTCCTTGGTTGAGTTTGAAAGATTCATACGTGAAACTTGCATTGGTCATTCCAGGTAGAAAGAGCCCCGGTCAGAATTTGGATGTCTTTCTTAGGCCGATAATAGATGATCTCAAGATGTTGTATACAGTGGGCGCTCTTACGTATGATGCTTATCGTAAAAATAATTTTGAGATGAGGGCTATACTTCTATGGACCGTCAGCGACTTCCCTGCCTACGCAATGTTGTCGGGTTGGAGCACGCACGACAAGCTAGCCTGCCCGTACTGCATGGGTACAGTCGATTCGTTTCAGTTAAGAAATGGAGGTAAATCTTATTGGTTTGACTGTCATCGGAGATGGTTACCTAGTGCACACCCCTTCCGACGTGATCGAACAGGGTTTCTGGATGGATCTAGGGTGTTAGCCGGTCCACCACCCGAGTTAACCGGCGAAGAAATATGGGAACAAGTCCGTCATCTTCCAACTGTTTACGATGGCTCCCCGTTTCGACGGACCAATAGAAAAATTACCGGTTTCGGAATCACTCATAATTGGGTGAAGAGAAGCATCTTTTGGGAGTTGCCATATTGGAAGACGTTGTTAATCCAACACAACCTGGATGTCATGCACATTGAGAAGAACGTCTTTGAGAATCTCTTTAACACTTTCATGGACACATCAAAGACGAAAGACAATATAAAAGCAAGGAGGGATGTAGAGATGTATTGCAACCGACCGCAGTTGCACATTGCCACGTCAGGCAATAAAGTAGTGAAGCCGAAGTCATCGTACACTTTGACAAAACAACAAGTAAAACAAGTATGTGAATGGTTGAAGAGACTGAAGTTTCCGGACGGGTATGCTTCGAATATTTGGGGTTGTGTAAACATGGCAGATTACAACTTTTATAGCTTCAAGAGTCATGATTGTCATGTGTTTATGCAACGATTGCTTCCTATTGCGTTACGAGGGATGATACTGACTCCCATATGGGATGCGATAACGGAGTTATGCACATTCTTTCGTGTAATCTGCTCAAGGGTGTTACACTTAGAAGACTTGATTCCATTGCAAACAAGTATCGTTCAAACAATTTGTAAGTTGGAAAAAGTCTTCCCGCCCGGATTCTTTGATTCTATGGAACACTTAGTGATACATTTGACACGAGAAGCCATAAATGGTGGGTCGGTCCAATATAGGTGGATGTATCTCTATGAGAGGTAAATGAAATTTGCCATTCAAATACTTACCCATTTATTTTCTAACACGTATTTCAATCGTTGTTTAGGAAACTTGGGTCGTTGAAGAGGACTGTTAGAAACAAAGCAAGAGTGGAGGGGTCTATCGTTGAGGCATATCTAGTAAATGAACTCTCCACCTATTGCTCCCTGTATTTAGATCCACAGATAGAAACTCGACATAATCGCGAGTCAAGAAACTTTGCCCCAGATATTCCTAGTTCTTCAGGAATAGACGATCGCTTGAGCATATTCAAGGTTCCATCTCGTAGATTATTCGAGAAGGGGGGGGGAAGACCATCTTGACTCAAGCCGAAATTCACAAGATCCACACATATGTGTTGTTGAATTGTGAAGAAGTTCGACCTTTTCAATGGACCTTCGATGAGTGGATACGACAAAGAGAACCTCATCTTGATGCAGTTGCACGAGATAAAGCTCGGGATGAAAGGTTTTCTACTTGGTTCGAACAACACGTGAGTACAAACATATGAAATTTACGTATGTAATGTTACACATATGTAATTTATTTCTTATTTGCGGTTTTATAGGTCATGCTCGGATCAGGCGATTTCTCCGACCATTTGAAATCCCTAGCACGTGGACCAGGCCGATATGCTTGGTCGCATAAGGGATATTTTGTCAATGGTTACAAGTTTCATACGGTAACACATGCTGCTGGGTGTGTCACACATAATAGTGGCGTATGTGTGAGAGGATCTTGTTATGACGACTCCGAGTTTGACTATTACGGATTGTTGGACGACGTGTTAGAGGTGGAGTACTACGGTGTGGGCTATTGTGCTGTAGTTTTGTTCAAGTGTACATGGTTTGATAGTCCAGATGGAGTTAGAGTCGACCCTAAACATGGGTTGGTTGATATCAAATACAAGTCTAGACTCAGAGGTGAGGACTATTACGTCCTAGCATCACAAGCGGAACAAGTGTATTACACACCCTATCCTTCATGAAGTAAGGATTTAAAGGACTGGTGGGCAGTTGTGAAGACCAAAGCCTGTGGAATATATGAAGTTGCAGAAAGGGCTATCGATGTGTTGGATGATGATAACGTGGATGGAGAACCGTTCTTTCAAACCAACGAACGGGTAACTCATCATACAAGCAACTGGGTAAATGAGGACCTCGATCCCGTCCCTCTTGTCACTGGGGAGATCAACTTAGTCGCCACAAATGACGAAGCTAGCGAGGAAGATGCATCAGATCACGAAGCTAGCGACGAGGAAGAAGAATTTGAAGATATGGATGATGATGAAGATAATAAAGACGAACTTATGTTATCTGATCACTCGTCTGATAACTAGTGTGTCTTTCATATGTAGACATTTTCGTGTTAAACATTCTCTATTTTCGTGTTAAACATTCTCTATTTTTGAGTCTTATGATTTATGTACACTTATATCATTTTGTGTTAACCATTCTCTATTTTTAGATGTCTAGACACCCTTTTAGGGGTAGTAGGGGTAGTAGGAGTGGTAGGGGTAGGGGCAGTAGCAGCTCCACTGGGTGTGGTGCCCCTCAGGCCGATGAGTTCACCGGCGACGGCCTAGATCAGATCCAGTCTGATGACAGAGCAGCGAGCTCGAGGGTTAGAGGCCCGAATGTGGCATCACAGACGCCCCAGCCTAGTCAGCGACCGCCACTTTTGTTGTCTGATGCGGGCGGGTAAGTAGATGTGATCTATTATTTATTCTAGTACATAATAAACCGATTCTAATGTTTTTTATGTTGTATATTTTACAATTGTGAAGGTTTAAGGACAAGTCGGCAGTCCGGAGGGCCATTGCCGTCTTTAAGTCCATGTTTGGTGGTCCTTAGGCTCATTTTAAGGATGTCCCTAATGAGCACTATCCACGGTTGCTGGATCGATTTCGGGTAGGTATTTTACTCTATTTAACTTATTGAGTGGATTTATGTTTACTTAATCTAAACAATGTGTTTGTAGTTGTATTATAGTTGGCCTCCTAAGATGGACGCCGATGTATTAGCTGCATATCGGCGTCACCTGAATAATAGGTACTCCGACATGATGAGAGATGCACGTGTCTTCGCCGAGGAAAGGTCTTTAGCCATTGATGGTGTCCAGTTCGACGGACAAGACTACAGGATTCTTGCGCCACACCCTCCAGAGTGGATCCGGAGTGAGTTTTGGGTCCAGATGATTGAGCAGGTTTGTTTTGTTTTGAATACTTGTATCTGGTTGTACTAGGATTTATATTGATTTATGTCTTCTTTTTAACAGGTATGGAACACCGACGCGTTCCGACGTGTAGTTTCGGCCAATATAGCCAATCGGGCCACCGAGTATGAGGGGATGACATCCAGACACTGTACTGGATCTATTAGTATCCCTATGCATCGGGACCGCTTGGTAATTTATCATACACTAGACTAAATGTATATAATTGATGAATATATGTACTATATACATGATTTTATTACCTACTAACAATTTAAGTTGTGTATTGTAGAGCGATGCATGGGGCCGTGAGCCTACCGGCGACGAGGTTTGGGAGGCTACACACTGCACCAACAGGAAGCTTGTTCCGGGTGCGACTGGTCCGAGCACGGATCCTCTGATCTACGTTTATCCAAAGGCGGCTCATATGATGGTAAGTTCAATTATGCATGACTAGATATTTGTTTGTTTTATAAGATAGATAAAAATTATAGCAAACTTAGTTTGGGCTGCCAATTGTTGGGCAGACGATACGATTGTTTTGATAAAAGCAGGTCATGGATATATGTTCAAATCACAGTTGAAATGCTGCCGAATTTTCTATAGGTTAGTTGACTTGACAATGTCTAATTTGGTATACTGTAGGATGCCTACCATCAGAATAGGGAGGAGGAGTACCCGAACTTACCTCCCGACACTGTACCTATTAAAGCACAGTTTTATTGGAGTCAAGATCATAATTATCTGAAGATGGAAATCTGAAGCTAAAGCTGATAAAGTCGTCTCAACAAATAGTCTAGGGTCCTTTTGTAATAAATAGTCAAAGTCTGTTTACGTATTTTATTTATTAGTTTTATATTTAGTTAAATAAGTTTGTTTTAGATTTTGGGCCCAAGCCTTCAAAGCCCATTAGGCCTAATCAAGCCTAAGTATAAAATGGCTTAATTTAGTGGTTATTAGGTTAGAGAGCTAATTAGAAAAATTATCTTTGTGAGAGGAGGCTTATGGTGGTATTGGTGCGCCGTGAAGAACAAGAAGCAGAGAGAGTTTTGATTTTATCAAGAACACTTGTAATCCTTTGAATCAATTGAATAATCATATCAGGTTTGCATTATCGTTGTTGCTTAATTGTTTACTTGTTTGAATGATTACGCATTGGGACACATAATTGGTATCAGAGCAAGTTACAGATTGGATTGAATAAGTTTTTGTTCGGTTCTGTTTTCTGTAAAAGATTCATAATTTTTATTGTGTGATTGTTCATTCAAGTGTTTATTTATTGGGTTGTAATTGATATGCATATTCTATTGATTTGGTATTGTTGGATTTGATTATTGCATTGTTTTTGATTATCAATTTGGTGATTTTGGAAATTCTGGGTTCGGTCTTGAGTCGACACTGTGTCTTCAATCGAATCTTTCTTAGAGTGGTTTTTATTGAAATTAACTGATTGCAATCTGTTCTAGTTGATAAATTGATCATATTGGCAAAGTTTGGTACTTTAATTCGTGATATAGTGTGTTTTCTGGGCTGATTTTTGGCTTCTGGGTCGAAGAATATTAAGAACATATCGGTCTTTGTAAGTATCGGTCTTTGTGTTTTTTTTCCGGTCGAAGACCTCTATCGGTCTTTGATTTCTTCCGGTCGAACATCTTTTATCGGTCCATTGCATTTGACCGATACACTCACAGTTCACTCCGGTCAAAGCCAATCCCGGTCAAAGCCAATTCCGGTCTAAGACCTTTTTCCGGTCAAAGACAATATCGGTCGAAGCTTTTATATTCTATCAGTCGAAGGTATATCGGTCCATAGCATTCTATCGGTCTTTGGCACTATCGGTCTAAGCATACTTCCGGTCGAACAAGTTATCGGTCGAATCAATTTTACCGGTCAAGCAAAGTTCCGGTCTTACATCTTACCGGTCGTTGCAATTCCCCTGTCGAACAAGTTTACCGGTCGAGCACTCCACTGTTTGCGCCAATCACTGTTCCTATCTTAGAAATTTTTTTTTAGAATTTTTTTTTGCAAACTGTAATATGGCCTCTAAATGTACAAATTTTTTTCTCTAGTGGCGTTGCCCTCATACCCCCGCAAGGGCGTTGCCGCTTGACCCCACCCGCTAACCGGGTAGTGGGACCCCCGTGCTAAGTCTGCGAAGGGGGACAAAGTTCTGTTCGTGATCAGATTTATTCTGAATTTCATTCTAAGATTTTCAGTATTGTGTGTTTTTATCTTGACTTCTAACGATCTCATCCAGTTGATTGTTTCTATATCAGATAAGTTTGATTTCTAATCATATAAGTAAAGATGTCTCGGGAAGCTCTTGCTATTGGAACGGATGTGAAGCCTCCAGTACTCTTCAAGGGGGAGTATGAGCAGTGGAAGGACAGATTCTTAGACTTCATCGATCGACATGATTTGGGAGATTATATCAGAAAATCTCTGAAAGAAGGAATCATGACACCTCCAACCAAGGTTCTCACTGTAGCCGGAGAAAATGGTGAAGAAGAAGAGACTGAGTATAAGTTATCGATTGGTGAATATACGGAAGATCAGCTGAAGAGACACAAGGGTGACAAGCTGGCAAGATCATTCATTCTCCAAGGCATACCGAACGAAATATATGTTAAAATTGATAGCTACAATGCTACCGGCAAGCAAATGTGGGATCAATTGGAGAAGATGATGATTGGATCAAAAGTCGACAATCAGCTTAAAGTTTCCAACTGCTTGAATAACTATGAAGAATTCAAAGCTAAAGCTGGAGAATCACTTGAAGCCACTTATGACAGATTTGTCACATTGCTGAATGAGCTCAGCAAGAACAAGATCAACAAATCTCAAGTTGAGCTGAATGTGAAATTTCTCAGCAACCTTCAGCCAGAATGGAAAAGATTCACAAGACAGATGAGGCAGTTGAAAGATCTGAACGACATTCCACTTCATGAAGTTTATGAAATCCTCAAACAGAATGAGGAAGAGGTGGATGAAATCAAGGCTAAGATGAAGAAGGCTGACAAAGAAGTTGCTGATCCAGTTGCTCTTGTTGTCAAGAAAAGGTCCAAGAAGAAGAAGGTGATAGCATCTGAGTCTGAAGAAGCGGATAGTGAGGCAAAGTCTGACTCTGATGATTGTGAACAACTGAAGGAAGCCATGCTAATGTTAACCAAGGCTTTCCAAAAGAAGTTCTATAAAAAGCCAAACTCCAACAATCAGAGGTACTCGTCTGGTCCGAATAACTACAAGCATAAGGAGAAAGTTGAAGAAAAGAGACCAGAAGACAAGAAGAAGGATGGAGCTGATGAGTTCAAGAAGGAAGAACCAATGAAGTGCTACAACTGTGGCATATTCGGTCATTTTGCCAAGGACTGCCTTAAACCTGAAGTCCGAAACTCCGAATATTACAAGAATAAGATGCTTCTAGCCAAGCAACAAGAGGCTGGAAAAGCATTAATGGCGGAGGATGAATACTGGCTCGACCATTCGGATCAAGAATCTGAAGAAGGAGAGAAGGACGAGACAACACATCTGTGCTTGATGGGGAAGAACCAATCAGAAGCTGAAGCTGATTCTGATGATGGAGATAATGATGAGGTATGTAACTTAACTGAATTTGATTTACTGAACCAAATGAATGCCATGATGTCTAAACTCCAAGAGTTAGAGTCGAAACTGAAGCGTGAGAAAGGTGTCATAAATGAGAAAAATCAATCTATACATAAACTTAGTAATGATATTGCTGAGAAAAATGTATTAATTGAAACTTTGCACAAAAATATAGACACCAGCGCTAAAGAAAAGACTATAATTCATAAATAGTTATCTGAAACTGATTCAAAGTTTAAAGAATGTGAGTTTAAATCTAGAGAGATTGCTAAAAAGTACTTTTCTACTTCAAAAGAGAATAAATCTTTAATAGAAAAGGTGAATGCTTTGGAAGAAAAATTACATACTTTGGGTCAAACTGAACACACTATTCATTTGAACAAACCTAAAGAGAAACCTGATACTTGGGGACTTGGTTACAAGAACCCACATAATCTCAAAAAGGGTATATCTGAAGTCTTTATGACTTTGGGTTTATGTTATTGACTCCTCAACATCAGGAACTCAAACCCTTTTGGACCAGTCTGTCTGAAAAAGATAAAGCCAAGGAATATAATAAAAGAAAGAACAAAGCCAAAGTTCAACTTCCATTTCGCTATGAGAAGTTGAATAACAGTTATAGTTCTAATAAATCGAAATTTCTCTCAAATGATTATTTTGAGAGTTATTCTGTAAAAGAGTTGAAGGCTAAACCAGTCGAAGGTAAGCTTTACGTTCCTCCTCTAGTTTTAGAAAGTAAAATTTCTGAACTCGAGAATACTCTTACAGATGAAAGAATTTTGATGGATTTAGAACAAATTGTATTTTCAACAGTGTTCAAAAATACTAATTTTGCTAAATTCTCCAAGGCTTTAAATTCGGATGACAGATCTGGTTCACTTGAGAATGATCTTAATTTCTTAAACTCTGAAGGTATTTTAAATGATTGTGTTGCTCAATTTGATTTTACTTCTAAACTTCCTGATCATTCATCTTGTGGATTACCTAGTGTTTTTAACAAAGGTGAAACATCAACGAAAGTTGATAAATCAGTTTCTGTGAAATCAAAGAAAGCAAAAGGTAAGAAACGAAAATCTCAGCTTTCACAGAAACCGACCCACACTGGTAAGCCAAAGAAGAAGCATTCTCTTAATTCTCATCATTCTAACTCTAAAGTTTCACATGTTTCAGATTTGAGAAAGCAAAGGGTTGGAGTTAAGACTGCATGGATACCGAAACAGAAGATAGACGAGAAAGATAAATCTAGTTCTAGGTTTATTTTGAATAAAAAGACTTATAGTAAAGATGATGTGATTGTGAATGTTGCTACTTTTAAATCTAATCTTGTTGATTCTCGCAAGAAGTACTCTATAAAGCAATTATTCCAGTTAGCACCATCAAATAAAAAGTTTTTAAATTATGGTGAATATGATTATGCTTCTCGTAAATATTCTGATGTTTGGTATGGTTCATATAATGTTTCATCTTATCAGTATCATTCGTCTTATTATGCTTCTAGTTTTCAAAGAAAAAGCGGACCCAAATTTAAATGGGTGCCAAAATCAAGTACTAACAGTGGAGGTCCCATTTTTAAATGGGTTCCTAAACCTCTTCTCTCTTGATTTGTGTTGTGCAGACCCGTCATATGTGGTACTTGGATAGCGGGTGTTCCAAGCATATGACTGGGCAGAAGAGTATGTTGTCTAATTTTACGGACAAATACTGCGGCACAGTTCGTTTTGGGAATGATCAGTTTTCACCTATTCTGGGATATGGTGATGTTGTACATGAAAATCTTACGATCAAGAAGGTGAGCTACGTTGAAGGCTTAGGGCACAACCTATTCAGCATTGTCCAGTTTTGCGACAAAGACTTAGAGGTTAATTTCAAGGCCAAGACATGTTCAGTACGCACTGAAGAGGGGAAAGAACTCTTGGTCGGCACTCGCAAGTCAAACCTCTACACCATCAACTTGTCAAAGGTCCAGGCTGACAATCAGGTCTGCCTAATATCAAAGGCCTCGATGCAACAAAGCTGGTTATGGCATCAACGACTTTCTCACCTCAACTTTCGGTACATCAACAAGCTGGTCAGTGGCAAGCTAGTGAAAGGTCTTCCAGAACTGAAGTATGAAAGAGAACATCTATGTGCAGCATGTGAAAAGGGCAAGATGAAGAGAGCCCCACACAAACCAAAACCTGAACCGAGTACCAGCTCTCCTTTAGAGTTGTTGCATATGGACTTGTGCGGTCCTATGCGAACGCAAAGCTTAGGAGGAAAGAAGTATGTGCTAGTTATCGTGGACGACTATACGCGATACACTTGGGTTAAGTTTCTACGGTCTAAAGATGAGACTCCCGATGTTCTCATTACGTTTCTAAAGACAACCCAAGTCAATCTGCAAAAACAAGTCAAGATTCTCAGGACTGACAACGGCACAGAGTTCAAGAACAAGATAGTTGAAGAATATCTCGAATCGGTCGGGATATCACATCAATACTCTGCTGCTCGCACGCCTCAACAAAACGGAGTCGTCGAAAGTCGAAATCGTACACTTGTTGAGGCCACTCGAACAATGCTCAGGCAATCTAACTTACCTTTATTTTTGTGGGCTGAAGCTGTATCGACTGCGTGTCACACTCAGAATATCTACATGATACACCGCCGATTTCAGAAGACTCCGTATGCGTTGATCAACAACCGAACACCAACCATTAAATATTTTCATGTTTTTGGTTGTAAGTGTTTTGTTCTAAACGACAGAGAGAATCTAAACAAGTTCAGTGCTAAGGCGGATGAAGGCATCTTCGTTGGTTATTCCTCTACATCTACTGCATACCGTGTTTACCTGAAGAAGTCGAAGACTGTGATCGAGAGTGTTAATGTTAGATTCGATGAGGAAATGGCTTCTGAGCACATCTGTTCAGAACCCGTAATTACCGGAGTACTAGCTTCTGGACCAACCAGTCCAGGACCTGCACCTCAAGAGAACAAATCAGATGGCGCTTCGTCGTCTACTTCTAATTTATCTGATTTGGATTTATTATTTGAACTGTTCTATGATGAATTTCTTGGATCTAAGTTGCCTAACTCTGTTGTGGTTGACAGGATAGAAGACTCGATGACTACTCATCCGACCACTTCCGATATCTCTACTGAATCAAATTCCCTGATTCGGCAAGAAGTTCCAGTTCAAAGGCCTACTCCGACAGTTGAAGTTGTGACCAACACTGATGAGACAGAAGTAGCTGACTCTGTAGGATGTACTGTAAGGACTGATCAACAGACTGCCCAAGCTGTACCTACTGCCACTTCTGCAACGACTACTTCAACTGAAACCCCCGTTAATTCTGAATCATCTGAAGGTGATAACAGTGGATTCCTAGATGCTGACAATGATCAACATGCATCTAATCCACTCCCTCATGAACAGAAGTGGACCAAAGAGCACCCGGTACATCAAATTATTGGAGATCCTTCTGCATCGGTGCAAACTAGGTCTGCATCTTCAAATATATGTATGTATGAATCCTTTCTGAGCAAGATCGAGCCTACTCGCGTATCTGAGGCTCTTGCCGATTCAGATTGGGTAACTGCGATGCAAGATGAGCTGAATCAGTTTGAAGCACTGAAAGTCTGGAGACTCGTACCCAAACCGCAAGGTAAAACCATCATTGGCACGAAATGGGTGTTCAAAAACAAGAAAGATGAAGATGGTACCGTTATCCGAAACAAAGCACGACTTGTTGCCAAGGGATATAGGCAAGAGGAAGGAATAGACTACGATGAGACTTATGCTCCAGTGGCACGTATAGAGGCGATTCGGATGTTCTTAGCCTACGCAGCCCACAAGAACTTCACCGTCTATCAAATGGACGTGAAGACAGCTTTTCTGAATGGAGTACTCAAGGAAGAAGTCTATGTTTCTCAGCCAGAAGGGTTTGTAAATCCAGATAAGCCGAATCACGTTTACATCCTGGATAAAGCTCTTTATGGACTGAAACAAGCTCCTCGCGCCTAGTATGATATTCTATCTCAGTTCTTGGTCAAGTCAGGTTTTACAAAAGGTACGGTTGATACCACTCTTTTTATTAAAAAGGATAAAGGTGATATCATTCTTATTCAAATATATGTGGATGATATTATATTTGGTTCTATAAATCCTAAGTACTGTAAGAACTTTGCAAACCTCATGGTGTCACGTTTTCAGATGAGCATGATGGGAGAGATGAATTTCTTTCTCGGATTGCAAGTCAAACAATTTTCAACGGGGATTTTTATCAATCAATCTAAATACATTCTGGATATTCTTCGGAAGTTCAAAATGGAAAATTGTAAACCGATTGGTACCCCAATGGCACCTGGTACTAAGATTGGCACCGATCTTTCAGGAAAGGTTGTTGATGTTAGAACTTATAGAGGGATGATAGGGTCCTTAATGTATCTTACTTCTAGGAGGCCGAATATAATGTTTTCTACATGCTTATGTGCTAGATATTAGGCCAATCCTAAAGAATCCCATTTGTCTGCTGTAAATCGGATTTTCAGGTATCTGAAGGGGACCGCAGATCTTGGTCTGTGGTATCCTAAGGATACAAGCTTTGAACTAACATCTTATTCAGACGCAAATCATGCTGGTTGCATGTTAGACAGGAAAAGCACCTTAGGTCATATACAATTCCTCGGAGATAAACTCGTCAGTTGGGCTTCGAAGAAGCAATTATGTGTATCCACATCAACGGCCAAAGCGGAATATGTAGCTGCTGCTAGCTGCTGTTCTCAGGTCTTATGGATGAGAACACAACTGTGAGACTATGGGTTTCATTTCAATAGAATCCCGATCTATTATGATTCGAAGAGCGCTATTGCGATTACCGCTAACCCTGTTCAGCATACTAAGACCAAACACATAGATGTCCGGTATCATTTTATAAAAGATAATGTAGAAAAGGGGACAATTGAACTTTACTTTGTAAAAACCGATTATCAGCTTGCCGATTTGTTTACCAAACCTTTAGACGAAAAGAGATTTAATTTTTTTGTCTCAAGACTTGGTATGCTAAATCTTAAGACCTAATCGGTGGTTACCTATTAAAGTTTCTTATTGTGTCTCTTTATCATTTCTTTATTATTATTTCCGCATGATACCTTCTCTTTAATAGTTTGTTCATGATCTCAGGAGGATTGTGAAAAATATCTTATAGATGATCAATGTTAGTTTGAGGGGGAGCAATTCTGAATGCATTGTACTTACTGATCAACTTGTTAGTCATGCATTATTTTAGGGGGAGCGATCAAGTCAAAGGAGTATGGCTATGACTTTTGATTATTTCTGATCAGAACTCGTACATCAATTGTTTTACTGCTTTATGTCAGTTCAATTTCAGTGAATAAAGTTACTTTGACTAGACTTTTAGACTTTTGTAGGTTGAGAGATGCTTCAAAGATCATATCTTTATGACTTTAAGCTTGACTTCGCGAGATGTAAGTCTGTACTCAAAAGGTATAATTCTTAATCTTCATCTCATCCATGGTTGAAAGAAGGACAACTTTCAATCATAAGAAAACATGTTCTTAAATGTTCAAACCACTTCCCGATTCTCAAACAGATTTCTTGATTTGGAAGTGTGCTTTTAAATGTTTTCTCCTTCATCATTAAGTTTTAACTGTTAAACTACCTGAGCATCATATGTTTCATAGGAAAACATGGGATCAGTGTGCTAGGACTTCATTGAAGTTCTATGGATTCACGTTAACCAGTGTTTCCTACCCAAGAAGTTAATCCTTTAGTGATTAAATGTGAGGCGTCAAAAGAAATGAGTGTGGGATGTGTGATGAGAGAAAAAGATAAAAGAGAGCTTGGTTAGCTGTGAGCTTAAAGATTAAAACAAAGAGGGTGAGAGATCAGAGTAAAAGAATATTAAACTCTGCACCAACTACTTTCTGAGCCGGGCAGCAACATTTCTAATGTTTCACAATTCCTTGGTGAACATTATTGAAACAGGCAACTAGCCCATGCCAACTCTTGCTATTACCCCACCAGCCACTCATTTTCTTCTCAACAAGAAAATGTTTCATTTTAAAAAGGGGACGCAACACATATGCTATCTGATTTTCATTTGGAAAATCTGGATATTGAAAAGAAGGACGTCTGCCCCACCTTCAAACTTCATTCATGCACATTGAGTCTGTGTTTAACTAACTGTTGTCTCAGTGGTTTACACATTTTGAGCCTTATAAGCAATCATCATATGCTTAATCTATTCTATCACTTGCACGAACACACAAAGAATTTGTTTCTTTGTCATAACGTTCATAGAAATTGCCTTTGTGGCGTTTCGATGATTGAATGGAAGCCCTGGGGGAGTGAACATCACAAAAGCTCCTTTATATTGTGTATTTGTTACACACAGTGACTTTGTGTTACTGACAGACAATTTTAACTGATTCATTTGTTGGTTCAGGTGTTACACTTCATTTTCTATTTTGTCTGGATTTGCAAAGATCTGGATGCACATCTTTATGAATTGACGGATAATCAGTGGTTCTATGTTTGCAAGATAAGTGGTGGAAGACATTTCTTGAAGACAAATTTTGATGAACTCTTTGCTCTTTTCATCAAAAAGGGGGAGAAGCATCAACCAAGAAATGCGGAGATCAAAAGTTTTTTTAAAGAATTTCTGAAGATATTATGAAGATATGCTGCATTGAAGAAATTTTTTTTGAAGATGATTTGCTGAAGCATTCCGAGCTGAAACTGGAGATAATTTCTTTCCAAAAGATATTCTCATCGATTGGGGAGATTGCTACATTCTGAAGACAAAGAGGAAGATTACATTTTCTGAGCTTAAAGAATGATCTTGATCCAAAGGGGGAGATTGTTAAAGCACAGTTTTATTGGAGTCAAGATCATAATTATCTGAAGATGGAAATCTGAAGTTAAAGCTGATAAAGTCGTCTCAACAAATAGTCTAGGGTCTTTTTGTAATAAATAGTCAAAGTCTGTTTACGTATTTTATTTATTAGTTTTATATTTAGTTAAATAAGTTTGTTTTAGCTTTTGGGCCCAAGCCTTCAAAGCCCATTAGGCCTAATCAAGCCTAAGTATAAAATGGCTTAATTTAGTGGTTATTAGGTTAGAGAGCTAATTAGAAAAATTATCTTTGTGAGAGGAGGCTTATGGTGGTATTGGTGCGCCGTGAAGAACAAGAAGCAGAGAGAGTTTTGATTTTATCAAGAACACTTGTAATCCTTTGAATCAATTGAATAATCATATCAGGTTTGCATTATCGTTGTTGCTTAATTGTTTGAATGATTACGCATTGGGACACATAGTACCTCCCAATGACGCCGAGTTGTGGGAGCGTAGTGTCGGAGGACGGCGTAAGGGCCGTCTTTTTTGGATGGGGGACCAGTCAGGATCCCTATTATGCTATGACCGGTGATTCAGGTGCCAGTTCGAGCGGGAGCACGCGCGGCCGTCGCGATGAGGAGGTATGCTTGTCAAATGCTGTTTAACATTGTTAATCATATGTTTGTTAAATGTTGTCTGACATTGTTCATTGTTCTATATATGTTTGTCAAATGTTGAATTTCAGTTGGAGGAGCTGAGGCAGAGGTTAGAGAGAGAGGAAACAGAGAGGATCCAGTTGCATGAGCGACTACAGAGAGAAGAAGCAGAGAGGATCCAGTTGCAGGAGCGACTACAGAGAGAAGAAGCAGAGAGGATCGGGATTCAGGAGCGAATGGATAGAGATGAAGTAGAGAAGAGACAAATGCGGGAATGAATGGGTCAGTTTGACGCGTTCATGATCAAGTTTAACAGTCAACACCCCTTTCCCCCTCCGTAGGATTATGTTTATGTATTTATAGATATTTTGTACACTTTAAGAATTAGTAATATTTAAAAATTGGCAGGTTTTGTATGGGATAAAAAACTGGAAAATTTTAATTTTTAATTATTTTTAAATTTTTTTTTTAATTACCGACGGATTATCCGTCGGTAATCCGTCGGAAAGTTATTTTTATTTAATAAATAGCCGTCGGAAATCCGTTGCTAAATCCGTCGGTAAAATGGAGATCCGTCGGAAATAATCCGTCGGTAATCCGTCGCTAAAGGAAGACCGTCGGTGATCCATCGGAAATAACCTCGCCGTCGGTAACCGTCGGAGATCCGTCGGAAAACATAACCGTCGGTGATCCGTCGGTAATATCCGTCGGTAATTTGATCGCCGACCACCTCTTTTCCGACGGCCATTTACCGACGGATCACCGACAGATTTACATTTTACCGACGGATCACCGACGGATTCATCCGTCGGTGATAAGCCTCTGTTTTGTAGTGAATAAATAACTTGAAAAAACCCGTTCTCGTGCAGGAATTTGCCGAAGCCATGCATTGGCCAAACCGAACAAACGTACGTCATGCATTTTATGGAAATCCACTCAAATCATGGTGTATTCCCAGAAAGCGACCAAACCATGACGTGCTTTTCGTTCTAAGGTTCGTTTTGTTGGGTGATGGGATTAAAACGGAGTCCCGTAGTAAAAGTTATGGATGTTTAAGCTCGGCACCCATTTTTGGCCGATTCAACAAAAGGGGGGGGGGCTCTTTCGGGTTTCTTGTCCGGACCGACCTCGTCGGATTTCCACGAAACTGTACATGGTCCATCTACAATGTAAATGAGATGGTTTTCACAGGAAATAACTTAAAAAAAAACCCGCTCTCGTACAGGAATTTGCCAAAGCCATGCACTGGCCTAACCGAACAAACGTACGCCGTGTAGTTTATAGAAACCCACTCAAATCATGGTGTATTGCCATTATGCGACCAAGCCATGGCGTGCTCCTCGTTCTATGGTTCTTTTTTACGGGTCATAGGCTTAAACTGGAGCTTCGTAGCAAAAGTTATGGATGTTTAAGCGCGACACCCATTTTTGGCCGATTCAGCAAAGGGGGTACCCTTTTGGTTTTCTTGTCCAGATCGACCTCGTCGGATTTCGAAGAAACTGTACATGGTCCATCTAAAATGTAAATGAGAATGTTTTTACAAGAAATAACTTGAAAAAAACGCGCTCTCGTGCAGGAATTTGCCGAATCCATGCACTGGCCTTACCGAACAAACGTACGTCGTGAAGTTTATAGAAACCCACTCAAATCATGGTGCATTTCCAGAAAGAGACCAAGCCATGGAGTATTCCTCGTTCTAAGGTTTGTTTTTATGGGTCATGGGTCTAAAACGGATCCTCGTAGCAAAAGTTATGTATCTTTAAGCGCGTCACCCATTTTTGTCCGATTCAGCAAAGGGGGTACCATTTCGGTTTTCTCATCCGGACTGACCTCGTCGAATTTCCACGAAACTGTACATGGTCCATATACAATGTAAATTAGAAGGATTTCACAAGAAATAACTTGAAAAAACCCCGCTCTCGTGCAAGAATTTGCCGAAGCCATGCACTGGCCTAACTGAACAAACGTACGTCGTGTAGTTTATGGAAACCCACTCAAATAATGGTGTATTGACAGAAAGAGACCAAACCATGGTGGGATCCTCGTTCTAAGGTTCGTTTTGATGGGTCATAGACTTAAAACAGAGCCCCATAGTAAAAGTTGCGGATGTTTAAGTGCGACACCCATTTTTGGCCGATTCAACAAAGGAGTACCTTTTCGGTTTTCTCGTCTGGACCGACCTCATCGGATTTTAACGAAACTATACGTGGTCCATCTACAATGTAAATGAGAAGGTTTTCACAAGAAATAACTTGAGAAAAACCCTCTTTCATGTTGGAATTTGCCGAAGCCATGAACTGACTAACCCGAACAAACGTACGTCGTACAGTTTATTGAAACCCACTCAAATCAAGGTGTCTTGACAGAAAGAGACCATGCCATGGCGTGATCCTTGTTCTAAGGTTCATTTTAATGGGTCATGGGCTTAAAACAGAGTCCCATAGCAAAAGTTATGGATGTTTAAGCACGACACCCATTTTTGGCCGATTCAGCAAATGGGGTACCCTTTCGGTTTTCTCGTCCCGACCGACCTCATCAGATTTCCATGAAACTTTACGTGGTCCATATACAATGTAAATGAGAAGGTTTTCACAAGAAATAACTTGAAAAAAACCCGCTCTCGTGCAGGAATTTGCCGAAGCCATGCACTGGCAAAACCGAACATTGTCTTTAATGGTGCAAACTGTGGGAAAACGAGTCGTCTCTATTTCTAAAGTAAATTAGTTTGAAAGATCTTGATTTGAACCGATTTCCTTTCTTTTAAAGTTATATCTATTCATGTTAAAACTCTTGAACTCACTAGGCGTTAGTCTAACCTTTTATTTGTCGGCATGTGCATCAGGTTTCAGTTGGGGTTGGTTCTAGCGGTGCTATGAAGAGATGAGCACTAGATTGCGTGAGAGTGAGTAGCTTGGCGAAGTCTTCCGCAATTGGAGATGGTGACTGTGATGGGCTTAAAACAGAGCCCCACAACAAAAGTTATGTATGATTAAGCGCGCACCCATTTTTGGCCGATTTAGCAAAGGGGGTACCCTTTCGGTTTTCTCGTCCGGACCGACCTCGTCGGATTTCCACGAAACTGAACATGGTCCATCTACAATATAAATTATAAGGTTTTCTCAAGAAATAACTTGAAAAAATGGCTCTCGTGCAGGAATTTTCCGAAGCCATGCACTGACCAAACCAAACGAACGTATGTCGTGCAGTTTATAGAAACCCACTCAAATCATGGTGTATTGCCAGACAGCGACCAAGCCATGTCATGCTTCTCGTTATAAGGTTCGTTTTGACGGGTGAAGAGAATAAAACAGAGTCCCATAACAAAAGTTGATGTTTTAGCGCGATACCCATTTTCGGCCCATTTTCGGTTTTCTCTTCCAAACCGACCTCATCGGATTTCCATGAAACTGTACATGGTCCATATACAATGTAAATGAGAAGGTTTTCACAAGAAATATATTGAAGAAAACCGCTCTCGTGAAGGAATTTGCCGAAGCTATACACTGGCCAAAACGAACAAACGTACGTTGTGCAGTTTATAGAAACCCAGTAAAATCATGGTGTATTTCCAGAAAGCGACAAAGACATGGTGTGATCCTCGATCTAAGGTTTGTTTTGACTTATGAACGGCTTAAAACAGAGCCCCACAACAAAAGTTATGGATGATTAAGCGCGCACCCATTTTTGGCCGATTTAGCAAAGGGGGTAGCCTTTCGGTTTTCTCGTTCGGACCGACCTCGTCGGATTTCCACGAAACTGAACATGGTCCATATACAATATAAATTATAAGGTTTTCTTAATAAATAACTTGAAAAAATGGCTCTCGTGCAGGAATTTGCCAAAGCCATGCACTGGCCAAACCGAACAAACGTATGTCGTGCAGTTTATAGAAACCCATTCAAATCATGGTGTATTGCCAGACAGCGACCAAGCCATGGCATGATTCTCGTTCTAAGGTTCATTTTGACGGGTGAAGGGAATAAAACAGAGTCCCATAACAAAAGGTGATGTTTTAGCGAGACACCCATTTTCGGCCGATTTAGCAAAGGGGGTACCTTTCGGTTTTCTCTTCCAATCCGACCTCATCGGATTTACACAAAACTGCACATGGTTCATATACAATGTAAATGAGAAGGTTTTCACAAGAAATATATTGAAGAAAATCGCTCTCGTGAAGAAATTTGCCGAAGCTATACAATGGCCAAACCGAACAAACGTACGTTGTGCAGTTTATAGAAACCCAGTAAAATCATGGTGTATTTCCAGAAAGCGACAAAGACATGGTGTGATCCTCGATCTATGGTTTGTTTTGACTTGTGATGGTCTTAAAACAGAGCCCCACAACAAAAGTTACGGATGATTAAGCACACACCTATTTTTGGCCGATTTAGCAAAGGGGGTACCTTTCGGTTTTTTCGTCCGCACCCACCTCGTCGGATTTCCACGAAACTGAACATGGTCCATCTACAATATAAATTATAAGGTTTTCTCAATAAATAACTTGAAAAATGGCTCTCGTGCAGGAATTTGCCGAAGCCATGCACTGGCTAAACCGAACAAACGTATGTCGTGCAGTTTATAGAAACCCACTCAAATCATGGTGTATTGCCAGACAACGACCAAGCCATGGCATGCTTCTCGTTCTAAGGTTAGTTTTGACGGGTGAAGGGAATAAAACAGAGTCCCATAACAAAAGTTGATGTTTTTAGTGCGACACCCATTTTCGGCCGATTTAGCAAAAGGGGTACCTTTCGGTTTTCTCTTCCAAACCGACCTCGTCGAATTTCCACGAAACTGTACATGGTCCATATACAATGTAAATGAGAAGGTTTTCACAAAAAATATCTTGAAGAAAACCGCTCTCGTGCAGGAATTTACCGAAGCTATACACTGGCCAAACTGAACAAACGTACGTTGTACAGTTTATAGAAACCCAGTAAAATCATGGTGTATTTCCAGAAAGCGACAAAGACATGGTGTGATCCTCGATCTATGGTTTGTTTTGACTTGTGATGGGCTTAAAACAGAGCCCCACAACAAAAGTTATGGATGATTAACCACACACCTATTTTTGGCCGATTTAGCAAAGGGGGTACCCTTTCGGTTTTTTCGTCCGCACCCACCTCGTCGGATTTCCACGAAACTGAACATGGTCCATCTACAATATAAATTATAAGGTTTTATCAAGAAATAACTTGAAAAAATGGCTCTCGTGCAGGAATTTGCCGAAGCCATGCACTGGCCAAACCGAACAAACGTATGTCGTGCAGTTTATAGAAACCCACTCAAATCATGGTGTATTGCCAGGCAACGACCAAGACATGACATGCTTCTCGTTCTAAGGTTCATTTTGACGGGTGAAGGGAATAAAACAGATTCCTATAACAAAAGTTGATGTTTTAGCGCGACATCCATTTTCGGCCGATTTAGCAAAGGGGGTACCTTTCGGTTTTCTCTTCCAAACCGACCTCGTCAGATTTCCACGAAACTGTACATGGTACATATACAATGTAAATGAGAAGGTTTTCACAAAAATATCTTGAAGAAAACCGCTCTCGTGCAGGAATTTGCCGAAGCTATACACTGGCCAAACCGAACAAACGTACGTTGTGCAGCTTATAGAAACTTAGTAAAATCATGGTGTATTTCCAGAAAACGACAAAGACATGGTGTGATCCTCGATCTAAGATTTGTTTTGACTTGTGATGGGCATAAAACAGAGCCCCACAACAAAAGTTATGGATGATTAAGCGCGCACCCATTTTTGGCCGATTTAGCAAAGGGGGTACCTTTTCGGTTTTCTCGTCTTGACATACCTCGTCGGATTTCCACGAAACTGAACATGGTCCATCTACAATATAAATTATAAGGTTTTCTCAAGAAATAACTTGAAAAAATGGCTCTCGTGCAGGAATTTGCCGAAGCCATGTACTGGCCAAACCGAACAAACGTATGTCGTGCAGTTTATGGAAACCCACTCAAATCATGGTGTATTGCCAGACAACGACCAAGCCATGACATGCTTCTCGTTCTAAGGTTCATTTTGACGGGTGAAGGTAATAAAACAGAGTCCCATAACAAAAGTTGACGTTTTAGCGCGACACCCATTTTCGGCCGATTTAGCAAATGGGGTACCTTTCGGTTTTCTCTTCCAAACCGACCTCGTCGGATTTCCACGAAACTGTACATGGTCCATATACAATGTAAATGAGAAGGTTTTCCCAAGAAATATCTTGAAGAAAACCGCTCTCGTGCAGGAATTTGCCGAAGCTATACACTGGCCAAACCGAACAAACGTATGTTGTGCAGTTTATAGAAACCCAGTAAAATCTTGGTGTATTTCCAGAAAGCGACAAAGACATGGTATGATCCTTGATCTAAGGTTTTTTTTGACTTGTGATGGGCTTAAAAAAGATCCCCACAACAAAAGTTATGGATGATTAAGCGCGCACCCATTTTTGGCTGATTTAGCAATGGGGGTACCCTTTCGGTTTTCTCGTCCGGACCGACCTCGTCGGATTTCCACGAAACTGTACATGGTCCATCTACAATGTAAATGAGAAGGTTTTCACAAGAAATAACTTGAAAAAACCCTCTCTCGTGTAGGAATTTTACGAAGCCATGCACTGGCCAAACCGAACAAATGTACATTGTGCAGTTTATAGAAACCCACTTAAATGATGGTGTATTTCCAGAAAGCGACCAAGCCATAGTGTGCTCCTCGATCTAAGGTTCGTTTTACAGGTGATGGGCTTAAAACAGAGCCCTATAACAAAAATTATGGATTTTTAAGCGCGACATCCATTTTTGGCCGATTTAGGTAAAAGGTACCTTTTCGGTTTTCTCGTCCGGACCGACCTCGTCGGTTTTCCACGAAACTAAACATGGTCCATCTACAATGTAAATGATAAGATTTTCATAAGAAATATCTTGAAGAAAACTGCTCTCGTGCAGGAATTTTCCGAAGCTATACACTAGCCAAACCGAACAAACGTACGTTGTGCAGTTTATAGAAACCCAGTAAAATCATGGTGTAATTCCAGAAAGCGACAAAGACATGGTGTGATCCTCGATCTAAGGTTTGTTTTGAATTGTGATGGGCTTAAAACATAGCCCCACAACAAAAGTTATGGATGATTAAGCGTGCACCCATTTTTGGCCGATTTAGCAAAGGGGGTACCTTTCGGTTTTCTCGTCCGGACCGACCTCGTCGGATTTCCACGAAACTGAAATGGTCCATATACAATATAAATTATAAGGTTTTCTCAAGAAATAACTTGAAAAAATGGCTCTCGTGCAGGCATTTTCCGAAGCCATGCACTGGCCAAACCGAACAAACGTATGTCGTGCAGTTTATAAAAACCCACTCAAATCATGGTGTATTGCCAGACAGCGACCAAGCCATGGCATGCTTCTCATTCTAAGTTTCATTTTGACGGGTGAAGGGAATAAAACAGAGTCTCATAACAAAAGTTGATGTTTTAGCGTGACACCCATTTTCGGCCGATTTAGCAAAGGGGGTACCTTTCGGTTTTCTCTTCCAAACCGACCTCGTCGGATTTCCAGGAAACTGTACATGGTACATATACAATGTAAATGAGAAGGTTTTCACAAGAAATATCTTGAAAAAAACCGTTCTCGTGCAGGAATTTGCCGAAGCTATACACTGGCCAAACCGAACAAACGTACGTTGTTCAGTTTATAGATTCCCACTCAAATCATGGTGTATTTCTAGAAAGCGACAAAGCCATGGTGTAATCATCGATCTAAGGTTCATTTTGACGTGTGATGGGCTTAAAACAGAGCCTCATAACAAAAGTTATGGATGTTTAAGCGCGACACCCATTTTTGGCCGATTTAGCAAAGAGGGTACCCTTTCGGTTTTCTCGTCCGGACCCACCTCGTCAGATTTCCACGAAACTGAACTTGGTCCATCTACAATATAAATGAAAAGGTTTTCTCAAAAAATAAATTGAAAAAAACCGCTCTCGTGCAGGAATTTGCCGAAGCCATGCACTGGCCAAACCGAGCAAACGTACGTCGTGCAGTTTATAAAAACTCACTCAAATCATGGCGTGTTTCCAGGAAGCGACCAAGCCGTGGCATGATACTCATTCTAAGGTTCGTTTTGACGGGTGAAGGGCTTAAAACAGAGCCCCATAACAAAAGTTATGGATGTTTTAGCGAGACACCCATTTTTAGCCGATTTAGCAAAGGGGGTACCCTCTCGGTTTTCTCATCTGGACCGACCTCGTCGGATTTCCACGAAACTGTACATTGTCCATCTACAATGTAAATGAGAAGGTTTTCAAAAGAAATAACTTGAAAAAACCGTTCTTGTGCAAGAATTTGCCGAAGCCATGCACTGGCCAAACCAAACAAACGTACGTGGTGCAGTTTATAGAAACCCACTCAAATCATGGTGTATGTCCAGAAAGAGACCAAGTCATGGTGTGGTCCTCGATCTAAGGTTCATTTTGACAGGTGATGGGCATAAAACAGAGCCCCATAACAAAAGGTATGGATATTTAAGCGCGACACCCATTTTTGGGCGATTTAGCAATGGGGGTACCCTTTCGGTTTTCTCGTCCAGACCGACCTCGTCGGATTTCCACGAAACTGAACATGGTCCATCTAGAATGTAAACGAGAAGATTTTCTGAAGAAATAACTAGGAAAAAACCCGCTCTCGTGCTGGAATTTGCCAAAGCCATGCACTGGCCAAACCGAACAAACGTACGTTGTGCAGTTTATAGAAACCCACTCAAATCATGGTGTATTACCAGAAAGCGACCAAACCATGGTGTCCTCCTCGATCTAATGTTCGTTTTGACGAGTGATGGGCTCAATACAGAGCCCATAACACAAGTTATGGATGTTTAAGCGCGACACCCATTTTTGGCCGATTTAGCAAAGGGGATAGCCTTTCGGTTTTCTGGTCCGGACCGACCTTGTCGGATTTCTAAGAAACTGAGCATGGTCCATCTACAATGTAAATGATAAGGTTTTATCAAGAAATAACTTGAAAAAAACCGCTTTCGTGCATGAATTTGCTGAAGCCATGCACTGGCTAAACCGAACAAACGTATGTCGTGCAGTTTATAGAAACCCACTCAAATCATGGTGTATTTCCAGAAAGCGACCAAGCCATGGCATGGTCCTCCTTCTAAAGTTCGTTTTGACGGGTGGTGGGCTTAAAACAGAGTTCCATAACAAACGTTATGGATGTTTAAGAGCGACACCTATTTTTGGCCGATTTAGCGAAGGGGGTACCCTATCGGTTTTCTCGTCCGGACCGACCTCGTCGGATTTCAACGAAACTGAACATGGTCCATCTACAATGTAAATGAGAAGGTTTTCTCAAGAAATAACTTGAAAAAACGGCTCTCGTGCAGGAATTTTCCGAAGCCATGCACTGGCCAAACTGAACAAATGTACGTCGGGAAGTTTATAGAAATCCACTCAAATCATGGTGTATTGCCAGAAAGCGACCAAGCTATGGCATGCTCCTCGTTCTAAGGTTCTTTTTGACGGGTGAAGGGCATAAAATAGAGCCTCATAACAAAAGTTATGGATGTTTTAGCGCGACACCCATTTTCGGCCGATTTAGCAAAGGGGTACCCTTTCGGTTTTCTCGTCCAGACCAACCTCGTCGGATTTCCACGAAACTGTAAATGGTCCATCTAAAATGTAAATGAGAAGGTTTTCACAACAATTAACTTGAAAAAAATTGCTCTCGTGGAGGTATTTGCTGAAGCCATGCACTTGCCAAACCGAACAAACGTAAGTCGTGCAGTTTATAGAAACCCACTCAAATCATGGTGTATTTTGTTACGACTGAAAGTCTTAGTGCGTTGAATGTTGTATAACGCATTTATAAGGGTTTGAATTGTAATATGTTCAAAGTTATTGTAATTGGGCCTCAAAGCCCATTAGGCTTTCACGTCCATATATATATATATATATATATATATATATATATATATATATGTTATTCTAAACCTAGTTTTAGGTTAGAAGAGAAGAACGAAGAAATTAATTGATAGAAAGCTAGTCGTAAGGTTTACATTATCTGATTAGAAATTCTTTCTATAAACCTAAACCCTTTATTGATTATCAATCATATGACTAACTGTTATGGATTATTCATTGTTCGTTATTTAGTATTATTGTTGATTAATCACACTGTTCTGGGATCTACAATTGGTATCAGAGCGGGATCGAATTAATTTTTATTCGATACGATCAAAAGGTTTGTCTAAAATCATATTTTTTATTGACTCTGATTTGCTTTTCGGCGCCTTACTGTTCATCGAAATCAAAGGTTTGAGTTTGTGTTTTTAGTTGTTATTTTGGCAAATTAAGTGTGGGTTTGTGGGGTTATTAAGTTAAATCGCTGATTAAACTTGATTTGGAAAAGTTCGATCTAAGTTTTTGAAAGTTTTGAAAGAAATCGATCAGATCTTGTGATTTTTGGTCTTCACCGTGTTCTTAAAATTAAAGCTTTTGGATTAAGTTTTGGGTATTAATATGTGTGTTGTTGAAGCTGAAAGGTTGATTAATTTTTGATTCTGGAAAGTGTTTCGTGTCGATTTCTGGGTTTATCGCCGCTTTCATCGAAGCAGATCAACTCCACCCAGAAACAGTTCTCCCGGGACCTTGTCAACCATCCCACTCCCGGTGCCTTGTGATCAATTGTGAATGGATGCCTAAAAAGAGAGTGATTTTGGAGTGATTATCAATTTCCAATTTCAAATGTGATTGGAAGCATAAAAAGATAGTGGGTCGGTGGCCAGATTTGATTTTGCTTTGTTAACTGAGAATTGATATTAATTTTAAAGTCTTTGTGCAGTAACAGAGTGTAAGTGCAACAACCTTCATGAAAGTTCAAATTTCCGATTTCAGTAACAAATTCTAAAGTCTGTTAGTTTGTGATTTTTGATTGGTTTCAATTGCAACAGTGGGTCGGTGAGTATCACCTCGGTCCCCGGCGTCTCCCATTCCCTAGCCAAACCCTAGTCCCCGGCGTCTCCCGGTCTCTAGCCATACCCCGGCGTCTCCCGGTGCCTAGCCCCGATAGGTTTTTGGTTCAAATTTAGCGATTTTCGATCGATTTTTGAAAATTTTCGGTTGATTCGGTTGAGTTTGTAGACGAAGTATTTGGATTTTAAAACGTTAAGGGTTATTTACAAAGATTAAACGAACATTTTTGATCGAAAATTTTCAGCCCATGTTGAGTTTTTAAGGTTTCGTTCGTTTTCGAAAAAAACTTTCGGTTGCTTCGTTCGTGAGTTTGAAAGATTGTTTCGGGTTATAATCAGTTGAGGGAGCTTACGGGAACATAAACGATCGTTTTTGGTCGAAAAGTTTTATCCCATACCGAGCTTTTAAGTTTTCGACAGTTTCCCGAAAAGCTTTCGGTTGGTTCATTTGTGATCGTGGGTTGACCGGTTGAGTTTTAATCTGTTGAGGACTGGTCAGGGAGCTTCAACGATCGTTTTGCATTAAATATTTTTAACCGTTTCATGTTTTTGCAGGTGTGCTAGAGGTAGGAGATGATGAATAGTAAATTCGTTAACTCTCCGTTAATTTCTTTACATTTTGGTCCTTTATCCGTTAAGTCTCCGTTAGTCTAGTTAGTTTGTTAGTTTGGTTAGTTTTATTTCATTTTTAGTCCTTTTTTCAGTTAGTGTCCAGTTAAGTTTAATTTTTTGTCACTTTTAGTCCTTGTAGTTTTAAGTTTCGGTTTGTGTCACTTTTAGCCCCCATACTTCAAAGTTTCGGTCGTTTGTCATTTGTGACCCCTACACTTTCAAGTTTCACTCGTTGTCACTTTTGGTCCATGCACTTTAGAGTTTCATCTCTTGTCAAGTTCAGTCCTTGGACTTTAAGCTTTCCAAGTAACAATGAATTATCAACAAATTTCTCGGTTACAGGACGACAATGACTGGCTCAAGCGTAGTATTTCAGAACTTGAAAACATGATAGAATATAGTGCATATTACTCTTCGTTTTCTGCCCGAATAGAGTCTCTTAACCAAGATATTTCAGATCTTTAAAGAGAAGCTGATATAAATAAAAGGGATCTACATGAAAACTCAAAGAAAATATCTGAACTTGAACGAAAATTTGCAGATTTTGAAGCCAAAGAAGAGAAGTACCTGATGCTTGAAGAAAGAGGAAACATGTTGGAGAATGAAAATCTCGATCTGACAAAAAGACTTGCTGGAGAGAACGGAGAAGAAAAACAACGAGAGTATCCATTACCGCTTGATGAATACTCTGATGAGCAGAAGAGAAGACACAAGGGCGATGTAGATCCCATTACAGTGCAATCAACAACAAATAATATCAAAGATGAATAAGATTTAAGCCATAACTACTAGTCATATGATTAATATGAAATAAAAGGGTTACAGGTTTACAGAAAGGATTTCTGATCAGAGAAAGTAAACCTATTGACTAGTAATCTGGAATTATGAGACTTCTAATAATCTGACTAATGAAAACGTCTAACTGTTCGATCTGAATAAATGAACTAATAATGCCTTTATATACTTAGGCTTACAAGCTAATGGGTTTGGGCCCATCTAATTAAAACAACTATTCATTAATTACATTATGCACCCCTATAAATACTTTATTCCACTTTCAACACATAGGACTTTCAGTCCTAACAATCTCCCCCTAAAGTTGAATAAAGCATTTAACAACTTGAAAAACTTCAGGCCTTGATCTTCTTTCTCTTTTGAATCTTTGAAGAACTTTGGTCTTGCATGTCTTCATATCTTTCCCAGCTCCCCCTTGAATAAAGCTCTTGATCTTCATAGTTTCAACTTTGTAACCAGATTTAATGTACAATAGCCTTGACTGAATGCACTATCACGCAACTTTCAACTGTAGAAACTCAACACATCAGATTAGCACACAAGAAAGATAATGTGCGAGTTACGTGACTTTCCACGGTGCATCTTCAGTTTAAAACAAAGAATCTCTCTTTGAACCGCGAGTTGAATAAACTTTCAGCTTAAGAACTTGTTTCAATCAGCTCGTAGGAGGAATCTCGACTTGAAGCAAACACCACATGATACGGGATAGAAGAAATACAATATTTGAAAACTTCATCTTTGAATATTGAAACAACATTAAACTCATATCTTCATCTCTTTGATCTCTAGATTGTCTTCAGAAAAGCAAACTTTCACGAATCATCTTCATTCAGAAATTGAACCAATCTTGAAAAACTTGAACTTTATTTCTTTATAACTCTGAAATTGAACTTTGTAAAATTCTCTCCCCCTTTTTGATGATTGTGAACATCATGATCATCAAAACTCTTCAATTTCAACATATTCTTTGATCTCCCCTTTATGATAATTTGACATTCTCCGCCCTTTGATCTGAGTATCCGTTAATTCATGAAATGTATATATCCGAATCTTTTCAAATTCAGATATAATAGGAATTGAAAACCTGAATCAACAAATGAAACAGTTAGTATGCCTGTAAGTAGCACAGAGCCACTTTGTACAACGGATGTACATTGGAAAGGAGTTTTTGTGATGTTCACTCCCCCAGGGCTTCCATTCAATCATCGAAAAAACCACAAAGGAATTTTCTATGAATGTTATGACAAGAAAACTCATTCCTTGTGTGCTCGTGAAAGTGTAGAAATGATTGAAGCTACTTAGCTACATTAGGCTCAAATTGTGTAAACTGTTGAGACAGCAACATATATTACACGGACTCAATGTGCATGAAAGAAGTGCGAAGGTGGGGCAACTTTCCTTCTTTTTCAATATCTAAATCTTCCAAGTGAAGACTAGATAGCAGATATGCTGCGTCCCCAAAGAAAATGAAACATTTCTTTGTTAAGAAAGAAACGAGTGGCTGGTGGGGTTATAGCAAGAGTTGGCATGGGCTCACTGCCTGTTTCAATGATGGTCACCAAGGAATGTGAACCAATCAGAATATGTGGCTGCCCGACTCAGAAAGTGGTTGGTGCAGAGTTCTGATATTCTTTTAACTCTGTTCTCACACCCTCTTTCTTTTTAACATTAAAGCTCACTTCTAACCAAACTCTCTTTTTCATTTTTCCGCTCAACACAATGAGAAAAACTCAACCGGATGAGTTATCTCCCCCACTCTTTGATTTATGACCCCTCACCCTTCAAGCACTCTAGGATAACTTCTGGGGTAGGAAACACTGGTTTACGTGAATCCATGGAAGTTCTGTTTAAGCTCACACATGAATCCTATGTAAGTCCTAAAAAGAATACAGTTTAACTTGTACAATTAAGCACAAAATGTATGATAACATTGTCAAAATGTATGCTCATGAGATTTGAGCAATTGTACTTTGAAGATTTCTTAAAACAAAGATATTGAATGAAAGAAATGAAATCAAAAGACTTGTTTTGGGAATCTGACAATGTATCAATAAGATCAAATTAAAATGGTTAGGGTATCAAAGAACTGGATATTTTGTTTATATGAACAAATATAAACAATTTAGCAATGAAAGCACAAATTTGGAAATGATGATTGATGCTCAACAACATTGAATTTCAAACGGGGGTATTACCATCGAAAAATTGGTTCGTTATGAGACATGGTAATAACAATTTCAAATAAGTACTGACCCGGTGTGTGTGAATACTTGACAGTATATAGACAAGATAATACACAAGTATTGATCTTTAGAAACACACGGTCAGTTAAACATTAACGCTCAAAATTGAAAAACATTTAAAAAACACACTTCTAAATTCATAAAATCTTTTGAGAACCAGAAGTGGTTTGAACATTTCAGAAAACGTTTTTTTTCATGTTCGAAAGTTGTTCTTCTTTGAAACAATCAGAGATCTAGATCAGAAGATATTTACCTTTAAGCTCCCCCTCAAATCATGATATAATGATTTAGGTCTTTTAAGCTCCCCCTGGATATTTGCACAATATCCAAGTCTGAACGTTGAAGAACGGGTCCTGATCTGTTGTAATAAGAAGCCAAACTTCGTTGAAGTCCGGGTTCTAAGCTGATTTACTTCGAAGCCATTGTTCTTCTACTCCCCCTTGATAGTAGGTGCCTGCAACACAGAATCAATTTTAGGCTTTGGTACCCACTGGTATTTGGGTCCATGAATGTTAGTTGAAGTTCTTGTGGGGGTAATAGAATAAGAACCATACCAGAAATGATCACTGGTTTTGTGAATGTGATCATGTGTACGACAATAAGAACAATGGTATTTCTTACCTGACAACCTGAGTAATTGATTTCTCGAGTAGATATGATCAGGTTTACCTTTACTCACATTGTTCCTTTTGGCATTAGACGCATGCACACATGATTCTCTTTCTTTCAGCTCATCTTCAACTGGTTTCTTCTTCCAGACCAGTTCCTCTTCTTTGTATCTCCTTCTTCTAGGATGTGTACCTGAACCATCTATATTTCTATCATAGAAAAGGTTAGTCTTAAGAATCTGATCAAAAGATTTAACTGACCTTTGTGAAGAGTCAGGTTTCTGATTTGAGCTTGATATAGACTTTTCAAGCACTTTAATCGTTGAAGCGAAGTTGTCTCTTTCTTGAACAAGCAGGTCAATCTTCTTCGTGAACTCGGACTTCGTTTTATGCTCTTTTAGTGCACTTTCAGATAGTTCAGATAACTTCTTAGTAAGCTTTTTGATCTCCGCCTCAAATATACTTCGTTCTTCTTCAAATCCCTTCTCAGCATCATTTCTTTGGCCGAATATTTCCTTGAACAATCCAACATTCTTCTGTTCAATGGCCTTCTTTTCTTTTTCAAACTTTTCTCTTTCAAGGATGATTATTTTCTCGAAAGCAGAAACTTGCTGAGAAAGTTTTATGCATTTCAGCTCAACTTCTTTCTTCTCATCAGCACATTTTCTCGAAAAATCTGAGAACTTCTTTGCGAAAGATTTCTCAAACTCGGATTTATCTTTTGCATGCTTTTGCTCCAAATCAGATATTGTCTTTTGAAGCTCAGTATTAGCATCCGTCAAATGCTCAATCTTTGCCTCATGACTTTCAACGGATGCTTTCTGAATTTGGACAATCTGATCTTCCAAGTTCAAGATTTTTCTTGTCATCTCTTTGTTCTCAGTTTCCAAACTCAGTATTTTCTCATTATTCTGCCCAGAAGTCTTTTTCAGAAGATCTTCATTAACTGCCTTTAATGCACTAACTTCTTCTTTCAGTATGTTGCTTTCATTATTATAAAGTTCTGATCTCTCTTTGTAGAAAGCAACAAATAATTCAAGATTTTTGTTCTCTAATTTGAGCTCTTGAACTTCAGCATAATATCCCATCTCGACTTATCTAATTCAAGCTTTTGAAAAACTTGACAATAGATGAAACTTGAAAGTGCAAGGACCAAAAGTGACAAAGTGTGAAACTTGAAAGTTTAGGGTCACAAATGACAAACTACTGAAACCTTGAAGTACGGGGGCTAAAAGAAGTGCACTGCAAAATGATCGTGAGACAAAAAATTTGACCCTTTTTTCCATTTTTTTTTTGAGCAAACCCGGTCGAGCAAGGGTCCGGTCGAAGCAAAGACCCGGTCGAGCAGGGGCCCGGTCGAACAGAGGATACCGATCGAACTGAGTACCGGTCAAACAGGGTACCGGTCGAGATGGGTACCGGTCGAGCTGGGTACCGGTCAATCAGGGTACCGGTAAAGGCAATATACCGGTCGAACAAAAGGACCGGTAGAGATAAAGTATCGGTCGAACCAAAGGACCGACAATGACAAACTATCGGTCGAACCAAAAGACCGGTAATGACAAAATACCGGTCGAACTAAAGGACCGATAATGACAATGTACCGGTCAAACTAAATGACCGATAATGACAATGTACCGGTCAAACTAAATGACTGATAATGACAATGTACCGGTCAAAGGATATCGGTCCAATGATATATCGGTCAAGAACTGTTGGTCAATAACAGATAAATAGATAGACTTAAAGGCCCGATAAAATCGAAGAACATCGACCGAAGAACTCGATGAATTCTGGAAAACGAACCCAGAAGAACAATCGATAACTCAAATAAACAGACCAAATAATTTGACCGATAATCAATTCAATTGATCGATACATAGATCAGAAACTATCAACAGTAACCCACTTAAGAAGATCAACAGTAAACTGACCGATAAAATAAAAAATTGATTTTCCAGGAGAAAGAACGATCGACTGATAATAAAAATTAAAATTTTCAAGACCAGATCGATCAATAACAACAGTAAACAGACCGATAAAATCTTATTGATTTTTCAGAAAAAAATCGACCGATAAAACTCAGAACTAGAAATCGATTTCAAGCAAACAGATAAAAATAACTAAGACAGATAATCGATTAAGGGTTTTAGGCAAACCTTTTCTGGATCAAACCTTCAGTCTCTTTGCTCTGATACCAATTGTAGATCCCAGTACAATGCAATCAACAACAAATAATATCAAAG
Organism: Arctium minus; assembly: GCA_954870635.1. Classification (NCBI taxonomy): domain Eukaryota; kingdom Viridiplantae; phylum Streptophyta; class Magnoliopsida; order Asterales; family Asteraceae; genus Arctium; species Arctium minus. The sequence goes on along the minus strand of OX941092.1, from coordinate 2,823,444 downwards.
ATGAATAAGATTTAAGCCACAACTACTAGTCATATGATTAATATGAAATCAAAGGGTTACAGGTTTACAGAAAAGATTTCTGATCAGAGAAAGTAAACCTATTGACTAGTAATCTGGAATTATGAGACTTCTAATAATCTGACTAATGAAAACGTCTAACTGTTCGATCTGAATAAATGAACTAATAATGTCTTTATATGCTTAGGCTTACAAGCTAATGGGCTTATGGGCTTGGGCCCATCTAATTAAAACAACTATTCATTAATTTGTAACACCACGGTTACGTAACAAACACTTACCGAACCACCGTTAAATTAATTTAGTTTCAAAAAAAACCTCAGATTACGGGATAACAATATACAACCCAAAATACATAATTTAAGGCTTAATAATTACAAAACAAACCATAACATAACCATCGGGGACATATCTACCCGGAATGTTCTAACTATATACAATCCCAAAAGTTTGATGTATAAATACCTAAACCAAAAGTAAGCTTCACGCTTCAGTCCCTACCGATCAACCGACCTTGTTCTTACCTTTGTCAACTTGCCCTGAAAAGTTAATAACCACTAAAAGGTAAGCTATAAAGCTTAGTGAATTCATGTGGAAAGATGTGGTTACAATGTAGTATAAAAGCGTACATACTAGGAAACGAAGAAGGCTCGAAAACAAGTTTACATAACAACAATGAAACAACTTACTTATACCATATGAAATCATATACATAAAACGCACTTTCAACGAGGGAATCACAAAGAAAACATCAATGAATTCAACATTATTTTTAGAGATCATGTAAGTTCAATGCCAATTAACTTTTACACAAACATGAGACTTGACACCAAATCCGTCCTTCATCTCCTGGATTATGCCAAAGTCCTATACTCACCCCCTGACTCCCACTGGGCAGTGAGTACGGCAGCCCCTCCGATTGTCTCACCGGACTCCATGGAATATCGACAATCGGCGCCCAAAACGCATCACAAGATCAATACAAGCAATTTGACAATTCAAGAGGATATACAGGCTCTAGCATGATTTATGGATGAACAATAAAGCACATAAACATGTATAACCACAAAGTAATGCATATGTCTACATAAACTCACGGTGTTGTTCATTGAATTCGGTTAACCAAACCGAAAGCCAAACCGAAAGGTCGAATCCCAACTTCTGTTCAATGGTTGGAAAACACTTCCAAGACCTTCAATTATGCTTAAATTACACCTGAAGTTCATATATAGAGTCCCATTAGTAATGCACAATAATAACACAAATTTAACCCTTTTTAATTCAAGCATTCTACTTTGTTTTTACTACACAACACCTACTTGCAGACCTGTTTTGCCCATCTTAAACTCAAAATCATCAAATTACTTCTAAATATGGATTGTACCTCTTTATCATACCTTTTCAGAGCCTGTTTATACATATTTTTAGGATTTTTATACAATTTTCTATGAATTTTATAACACAACAGCACAAAGCTGTCAATAATCAGCTTTACAACACAGAATACATGACACTTTTTACCCACCTTAAAGTTGAAATTAGATTTCGATGTCTGAATACAAAACAACAAAGACAATCCTAGCTTTCTAATGCCTTTGACCTCATAATTTTCTGATTTTTCTATGATTTTCTATGATTTTTCTAAAACAGTGCTGTAACATGATTTCAAACTAAAAAAAAATCACACTTTTGTGCAATTAAGTATCCAATTCCATTCCAATACCAACCCAATTCAGATGTTAACTTAAACTTATCATTATCAAAGTAAAAACAACAAGAAACCATGGTTCATTCATCCATTTCTACCAATTTCATCAAAATCCAACTTTGTATAACAAAGAGTTAACTTGTTCTTTGTGAAAATTCACTTTCCTTTCCATCTTCTTGCAAATCAATCAACATAAAACCTTAATCTTACAAAATTATCCACTAATCAGAAACATGCAAACCCTAATCTCCTTAATTAACACTACTTATAATGATTAAACTTAGTATTAGGAGTATACCTTCACTAATCTTCATATATACTTCAAGATTTCATCACTTTGAGCTTTGATTCTTCAAAGATTGGATGTATTTGAGCTTAAGTGTGTGAGAATCGCACCATAACTGTGTGTGGATGTTCTTGAACTGAAAATGGCATAAAATGGGCCTAAAATTCGTTTTTTCTAAGTTGAATCCGAGTTGGGTCGGGTTTGACCCGCGGGTTCTTGAACTGAAAATGACATAACTTTTCGCTCGGAACTCCGTTTTCGATGAGGTTTTCGCCTACGCGTTCATAACGAGATAATGAACAACTTCCAACAAAAATATTTCAGAAAAGATCTACCAATAAAAGCAGTTTTACATATTTGCGAACGTTATGCTTTCCTTTGAAATTTCGTCGTTTTTGATTTTTAGCTCGGAATCCCGTAAAAGTTTCCCGACACTTCCAACAACTCCCAATAGGTCCATAACTTAGTTCCAAAGCTTAAAATCCCATCGAACACCTCCCGCTTGAGTGTTGTGCACATAGTTTACCGAAATAGCAACGTATTTTGTAAAACTTGCATAAAATGCAATCTACGCGACTTTTTCGACATCTGACACTTCTAGCACTTCATATTAACTTAATCAAAGATGTTCCAACTTTTACATCACCATTTAGATCATTCGTTCAAGTTTTGGGTAGATATTTCCTATTTAGGCACTCTAGTGACCTACCCGATTTCCATTTAAGCAATGCACTTTGTATTTTGAATCCTCTCATCATCTAATTATGTCATTTGTGAGGTGTTAGCACCAATATTACCTCCTACATATCAATCAAACTATGGGCTCTACTTATAGCTCACTTTAACACTTAACATTTTAGCAAATTCTCTTTTTACATAAATAACACATAAAACATGTTTTAACATATAATACATATTTAGAAGGGTGGATGTTACATAATTACATTATGCACCCTTATAAATACTTTATTCCACTTTCAACACATAGGACTTTCAGTCCTAACAGGCGATAAATTGGCAAAATCATTCATTCTTCAAGGCATACCGAATGAAATCTATGTCAAAATTGATAGCTACAACGCTACCAGCAAGCAAATGTGGGATCAATTGGAGAAGATGATGCTCGGATCTATGGTCGACAATCAACTTAAAGTATCCAACTGCCTGAATAACTATGAATAGTTCAAAGCTAAAGTTGGTGAATCTCTAGAGGCTACATAAGACAGATTTGTGACCTTGCTGAACGAGCTAAGCAAGAACAAGGAAATCTCAAGTTGAGCTGAATATAAAATTCCTCAGTGTCCTCCAGCCTGAGTGGAAAAGATTCACTAGACAGATGAAACAAATGAAAGATCTGAATGAAATTCCACTTCATGAGGTTTATGAAACCTTAAGGCAGAATGAGGAGGAAGTGGATGAGATAAAGGATGAGAAGAGAAAGGTTAAGAAGACAGTTGCTGATCCACTTGCTCTTGTTACAAAGAAGAAAAAGAAGAAGATGATAAGTTCTGAATCAGAAGAGGATGTAAGAGAGATTGACTCTGACTCTGATGACTGTGATAACCTGAAGGAAGCTATGCTTATGTTAACCAAGGCTTTTCAAAAGAAGTTCTACAAGAAGCCTAGTTCGAACAGTCAGAGGTACTCATCTGGTTCAAGCAACTACAATCACAAGGAGAAAGTTGAAGGAAAGAGGATTGAGGAAAGGAGACCAGAAGAGAAGAAGTTTAGAGCGGAAGAGACCAAGCAGACAGAACCCACAAAGTGCTACAACTGTGGCAAATTCGGTCACTTTGCCAAGGATTGCCTCAAGCCCAAAGTCAGAAACTCTGAGTACTACAAGAACAAGTTGCTTCTAGCCAAGCAACAGGAGGCGGGAAAAGCATTGATGGCAGAGGATGAATTTTGGCTTGATCATTCTGATTCTGAAGAAGGAGAGAAGGATGAGATAACACACTTGTGCTTGATGGGTCATATGGAAGCTGAAGCTGATTCAGATGAAGAAGATAACGAAGAGGTATGTGATTTAACCAAATCAGATTTCTTGAATCAAATGCATGCCATGATGACTAAACTCCAAGAATTAGAGTCTAAACTTAAGCGTGAAAAGGGTGTCATTAATGAGAAAAATCAATCTATACATAAACTTAGCAATGATATTGCTGAGAAAAATGTATTGATTGAAGCGTTGCATAAAAACATTAACACCAACACAAAACAGAAGACTATAATTCATAAAGAGTTAGCTGAAACAACTTCAAAATATAGAATGTGTGAGTTTGAATCAAAAGAGCTTTCTAAAATGTATTCTTCGCTTTCAAAAGAAAAGAAATCTTTAATTGAAAAGGTGAATGCTTTGGAAGGAAAATTATATACTTTGGGTCAAACTGAACAAACCATTCATCTAAACAAACCTAAAGAGAATCATGAGTCTTGGGGACTTGGTTACAAGAACCCACACCATCTCAAAAAGGGTATTTATGAAGCGCCTGCTCTTTATTATTTTGGATTTATGAAACTGGCACCTCAATACCATGAACTCAAAGTCTTCTGGACTAGTCTGTCTGAAGAGGACAAAGCCAAGGAATATGCTAAAAGAAAGAACACAACTAAAGTTCAACTTCCGTTTCGTTATGAGAGGTTGAATAACAGTTATAGTTCTGATAAATCAAAATCTATTTCTAATGACTATTTTGAGAGTTATTCTGTTAAAGAAATGGAGGCTAAGCCAATCGAAGGTAAGCTTTATGTTCCTCCTCTCATTTTGGAAACTAAAATTTCTGAACTCGAGAATACTCTCGCAGAATAAAGGATCTTGATGGACTTAGAACAAAATATTTTTTCTACTGTGTTCAAATATACTGAGTTTTCTAAATTATCCAAGGCTTTAAAATCCGATGACAGGTCTGGTTTATTTGATAATGAGTTTGATTTTCTGAACTCTGATGGTGGTTTAGATGACTGTGTTGGTGATTTTGACTTTAATGCAAAACTTCCTAATCATTCCTCCTTTGTTGTTAATTCTTTTGGATTACCAAGTGTGTTTGAAAAAGGTGAAACATCAATGAAAGTTGATAAATCAGTTTATGTGAAATCCAAAGTTGCCAAAGGTAAAAAGAAGAAATCCGGGAATTCACAAAAACATATCACCACTGGTAAGTCAAAGAAGAAGAATTTGGTTAATTCTCACCATTCTAACTCTAAAGTTTCAAATGTTTCAGATTTGAGAAAGAAAAAGCTTGGAGTTAAGTCGGAATGGATACAGAAACAGAAGATCGACGAGAATGCTAAATCATTTTATAGTTTTGCTTGTATTAAGAAGACTAATAGTTCAGATGATTTGATTGTGAATGTTGCTATTTATAAACCAAAACTTGTTGATTCTCGCAAGAAATATTCCATACAACAATTATTCCAGTTATCTCCGTCTAATAGAAAGTTTTCAAATTATGATAGATGTGATTATGCTTCTCGAAAATTTTCTGATGTTTGGTTTGGCAATTATCATGTTTACTCTTATCATTCAAATGTCTCATGTGGTTTTCAAAAGAAAAGCGGGCCTAAATTTCAATGGGTACCAAAATCTTATGCTAACACAGTTGGACCCAAATACAAATGGGTACCAAAGAAAAAGGCTGAATTTGTGTTACAGGAATGTCAAGTCAAAGGTTGAGTGAAAGAAATGATGGCTCTTGAATACTACAGTTCAAGACCCGCACTTCAATGCTCAAAAGTCTTTACTCCCAATTTTTATATGGGTATCTAAACCTCGTGTTTCTTAATTTCTCTTGTGCAGACCCGTCATATGTGGTACTTGGATAGCAGATGTTCCAAGCATATGACTGGGCAGAAAAGTCTGTTGACAAACTTTACAGAGAAATACTGCGGCACAGTTCGATTTGGTAATGATCAGTTTTCACCAATTATGGGTTATGGTGATGTGGTACACGAAAATGTCACGATTAAGAAGGTGAGCTATGTTGAAGGCTTAGGACACAACCTTTTTAGTATTGGGCAGTTCTGTGACAAAGACTTAGAGGTGAATTTCAAGGCCAAGAAGTGTTCGGTACGCACCGAGGACGGGAAAGAAATCTTGGTCGACACTCGCAAGTCAAACCTCTTCACCATCAACTTGTCAAAGGTCTAGACTGACAATCAGGTGTGTCTACTCTCAAAAGCCTCGATGCAACAAAGCTGGTTATGGCATCGACGACTCTCTCACCTCAATTTTCGGTACATTAACAAACTGGTCAGTGGAAAGCTAGTGAAAGGACTTCCTGCGCTCAAGTACGCTAAAGAACACTTGTGTGCAGCATGTGAAAAAGGGAAGATGAAGAGAGCTCCACACAAACCAAAGCCTGAACCAAATACCAACTCTCCTTTAGAGTTGTTGCATATGGATCTTTGTGGTCCTATGCGAACGCAAAGCTTAGGCGGAAAGAAATACGTGTTAGTTATTGTGGACGATTATTCGCGATACACGTGGGTTAAATTTCTACGGTCAAAAGATGAGACACCCGAAGTTCTCATTACATTTCTCAAGACGATCCAGGTGAATCTGCAGAAACCAGTCAAGCTTCTTCGAACTGACAACGACACAGAGTTTAAGAATCAAACAGTTGAAGAATATCTCGAATCGGTCGGGATAACACATCAATACTCTGCTGCACGTACGCTTCAACAGAATGGAGTAGTCGAAAGGCAAAACCATACGCTAGTCGAGGCCGCTCGTACTATACTCAGTCAATCCGACTTACCTCTATTTTTGTGGGCTGAAGCTGTGTCGACTATCTGCTACACTCAGAATCGTTCCATGATATACCGCAGATTTCAAAAGACTCCGTATGCGTTGATCAACAACCGAACACCAATCATTAAATATTTTCATGTTTTTGGTTGTAAGTGTTTTGTGCTAAATGACAGAGAGAGTCTGAATAAGTTCAGTGCTAAGGCGGATGAGGGCATCTTTATCAGCTATTCTTCTACATTTGCTGCATAACGTGTATGCTTGAAGAAGTCAAAGACTGTGGTCGAAAGCGTAAACGTTACATTTGATGAAGATATGGCTTCTGAACAAGTCAGTTCAGAACCCGTGATAACAGGAGTACTAGCTTCTGGGCAAATCAGTCTAGAACCTGTGTCTCAAGCGAACAAATCAGATGGGGCATCAACGTCCACCAATCATTTATCTGATTTAGATTTACTATTTGAACTATTTTATGATGAATTTCTTGGATCTAAAGTGCCTAAATCTGTCGTGGTTGACAGGATAGAAGACTCAATGACTACTCAACCAACCAGTTCAGATATCTCTACTGAATCCAACTCCCTGATTTAGCAAGAAGTTCAAGTTCAAATGCCTACTACGACAGTTGAAGCTGTGACCAATAGTGAAGAGACAGAAGTAGCTGAATCAGTAGGGTGTACTGTAAGGACTGATCAACAGACTGATCAAGCTGAACCCACTGAAACTTCTGCACCCATTACTTCAACTGAACCCCCCATTCCTACTGAACAATCTGAAGAAGACACCAGTGGATTATGAGATGACAATCATGATCAATCTGCATCTAATCCACTCCCTCATGAACACAAGTGGACCAAAGAGCACCCAATATCTCAAGTCATTGGAGATCCATCAAAACCGGTGCAAACTAGGTCTGCAACATCAAATCAATGTATGCATGACTCCTTTCTGAGCAAGATTGAACCTACTCGCGTATCTGAGGCTCTTGCTGATTCAGATTGGGTGACTGCAATGAAAGAAGAGCTGAATCAGTTCGAAGCACTTAAAGTCTGGAGACTCGTACCCAAACCTGAAGGTAAAACCATCATTGGTACGAAATGGGTGTTCAAAAAGAAGAAAGATGAAGATGGTATCGTTATCCAAAATAAAGCAAGACTTTTCGCCAAGGGATATAGGCAAGAGGAAGGAATAGATTACGACGAGACTTATGCTCCAGTGGCGCGTATAGAAGCAATCCGCATGTTTCTTGCATACGCTGCCCACAAGAACTTCACCGTCTATCAAATGGACGTGAAGACAGCCTTTCTGAATGGCATACTCAAGGAGGAAGTCTACATCTCACAGCCAGAAGGATTTGTTAATCAAGAGAAACCGAATCATGTATACATTCTCGACAAAGCACTTTATGGTCTGAAACAAGCACCTCGTGCCTGGTATGATGTCTTATCTCAGTTCTTGGTCAAGTCAGGTTTTACAAAAGGTACGAGCGATACCACTTTATTCATTAAAAAGGAAAAAGCCGATATTATTCTTATTCAAATATATGTGGATGATATTATTTTTGGCTCTACAAATCCTAAATACTGTAAGAATTTTTCAAACCTCATGGTGTCACGTTTTCAGATGAGTATGATGGGAGAGTTGACTTTCTTTCTCGGATTGCAGGTCAAACAATTTTCAACGGGGATTTTCATCAATCAATCTAAATACATTCTTGAAATTCTTCGGAGATTCAAAATGGAAAACTGTAAACCGATTGGTACCCCAATGGCACCTGGTACTAAGATTAGCACTGATCCTTCGGGAAAAAATGTTGATGCTAGGACCTATAGAGGGATGATAGGTTCTTTTATGTATCTTACTTCCAGTAGGCCAGATATAATGTTTTATACATGCTTATGTGCTAGATATCAGGCCAATCCTAAAGAATCCCATATGTCTACAGTCAAACGTATTTTTAGGTATCTGAAGGGGACTGCAAATCTTGGTCTGTGGTATCCTAAAGATACTAGCTTTGAACTAACAGCTTATTCAGACGCAGATCATGCTGGTTGCATGCTAGACAGGAAAAGCACGTCGGGTTATATACATTTCCTCGGTGATAAACTCGTCAGTTGGGCATCGAAGAAGCAATTATGTGTCTCCACTTCAACGGCCGAAGCAGAATATGTAGCTGCTGCTAGCTGCTGTTCTCAGGTCTTGTGGATGAGAACTCAACTGCGAGACTATGGTTATCACTACAATAAGATCCCAATCTATTGTGACTTGAAAAGCGCTATCGCGATATCAGCTAATCCTGTTCAGCATACGAAGACCAAACACATTGATGTCAGGTATCACTTTATAAAAGATAATGTCAAAAAAGGTACAATTGAACTTTACTTTGTAAAAACTGATTATCAGCTTGCAAATTTGTTCACTAAACCCTTAGACGAAAAGAGATTCAATTTTCTTGTCTCTAGGCTTGGTATGCTAAATCTTAAGACATAATCAGTGGTTACCTATTAAAGTTTTCTCATTGTGAATTTTTCATCATTTCTTTATCATTATTTCTGAATGCTATCTGCACTTTAATATTCTGTTCATGATCTCAGGGGGAGTGTGAGAAGTACCTCATAGATGATCAATGTTACTTTGAGGGGGAGCATATCTAATTTCTGTATTTACTTATCTGTCAAATTTTTAGTGATGCATGATTTTAGGGGGAACTTTTTCAAGTCAAAAGAGTATGGCAATGACTTCTGATTACTTCAGATCAGAACTCGCACTTTAATAGTTTTACTGCTTTATGTCATTTTAATTTCAGTGAATAAAGTTGCTTTGACTATGACCTTAAGACTTTTGCAGTTTGAGAAATGCTTACAAGATCATATCTTTATGACTTTAAGCTTGACTTCATGAGATGTAAGACTGCACGCAAAAGGTATAATTCTTTATCTTCATCTCATATATGGTTGAAAGAAGGACAACTTTCAATCATAAGAAAAACATGCTCTTAAATGTTCAAACCACTTCCTGATTCCCAAACAGATTTCATGAATTGGAAGTGTGCTTTTAAATGTTTTCAAGATCTATTTTGAGCGTTAACTGATAAAGTTAAATCATCTGAGCAACACATGCTTTCCAAGAAAATACGGGATCTTTGTGCTAGGACTTTCATGAAACTTCTATGGATTCACGTTAACCAGTGTTTCCTACCCAAGAAGTTAATCTTTAGTGATTGAGTATGAGGAGTCGAAAAGAAATGAGTGTGGGTTGTGTGACGAGATATAATGAACAGAGAGTTTGGTTAGATGTGAGCTTAATGATAAAAAGAAAGAGGGTGTGAGAAAAGAGTAAAAGAATATCAAACTCTGCACCAACTACTTTCTGAGCCGGGCAGCCACATTTCTAATGCTTCACAATTCTTGGTGAACATTATTGAAACAGGCAACTAGCCCATGCCAACTCTTGACATTAACCCCACCAGCCACTCATTTTCTTCTTAACAAGACAATGTTTCATTTTTCAAAGGGGAAGCAACACATTTACTATCTGATTTTCATTTGGAAAATATGGATATTGAAAAGAAGGAAGTCTGCCCCACCTTCGCACTTCAATCATGCACATAGAGTCTGTGTTTATCTACTATTGTCTCACTGGTTTACACAATGTTGAGCCTCTATAAGCAATCATCCGTGTTTAATTCTTTCTATCACTTGCACGAACACACAAGGAATTTGTTTCTTTGTCATAACGTTCATAGAAATTGCCTTTGTGGTGTTTCAATGATTGAATGGAAGCCCTGGGGGAGTGAACATCATAAAAGCTCCTTTACAATGTGTATTCGTTACACACAGTGACTTTGTGTCACTGACATGCATTTTTAACTGATTCATCTGTTGATTCAGGGGTTACATTCCAAATTTGTCTGGATTTGAAAAGATCTGGATGAATATCTTGGCAAGTTGACAGTGAATCCGATGCTCATTTCAATAGATCATCATGAACAATGACATTTCTTGAGGAAGAAGTTTTGATGAAATCGTTGCTCTTTTCATCAAAAAGGGGGAGAGCTAATCAAGAAATAAGGGAGAACTCAAGGTTAAAGAAATGTCCAAGTCAGAAAGTTCAAAGTTTTTGAGAATTTTTCTTTGAAGATACTTTGCTAAAGCATTCTAAGCTAAATCTGGAGATAATTTCTTTCCATCATATGAAAGAGATTTTATCTACATCTTTTGGGAAGATTACAAGACGTGTTGAAGAAAAAGAGAGGGATTACATCTTTCTGAGCTTAAAGAGAAGATTGAATTGCTAAATCTTTTTAGTAATGATCTTGATCCAAAGGGGGAGATTGTTAGATCACAGATTTATTGGATTCAAGATCATCAAGATTGAAAGATGAAAGATTCAAGAAGTCAAAGTTGAAAAGTCATTCTCAATAAAAGTCTAGGTCCTTTGTAATAAATAGTGAAAGTTATTTTTATTTTTATTTATTTTAGTGTTTTTCCTAAAATAGGTATATGACCTATTAGGTGCTAGGGTTGAGAATGATGTGTGTGCCTAATTATATACATCAGCCGCCAAGTTAGAGAGAGAGAGATTAGAGAGAGAAAATCCTCTCAAGAGAAAAACCTTTGTAATCATTTGGTATTGTTGAATCAAAACATGTTTGTTTAATCTCTTGATTGTGATTATTTGTTTATGTGATAAGAAACTATATTTTCAGGGACAATCACATTTCGTGTTTTTGCAGGTGTGCTAGAGGTAGGAGATGATGAATAGTAAATTCGTTAACTCTCCGTTAATTTCTTTACATTTTGGTCCTTTATCCGTTAAGTCTCCGTTAGTCTAGTTAGTTTGTTAGTTTGGTTAGTTTTATATCATTTTTAGTCCTTTTCTCAGTTAGTGTCCAGTTAAGTCCGTTAGAATTTTCAAATTTTGCACTTCTAGTCCCTCTAGTTAGTAGTTTTAACTTATGTCATTTTTGGTCCTTCTAGTTTTAAGTTTAATTTTTTGTCACTTTTAGTCCTTGTAGTTTTAAGTTTCAGCTTGTGTCACTTTTAGCCCCCATACTTTAAAGTTTCGGTCGTTTGTCATTTGTGACCCCTACACTTTCAAGTTTCACTCGTTGTCACTTTTAGTCCTTGCACTTTAGAGTTTCATCTCTTGTCAATTTCAGTCCTTGGACTTTAAGCTTTCCATGTAACAATGAATTATCAACAAATTTCTCAGTTACAGGACGACAATGACGGGCTCAAGCGCAGGATTTCAGAACTTGAAAACATGATAGAATATAGTTCATATTACTCTTCGTTTTCTGCCCGAATAGAGTCTCTTAACCAAGATATTTCAGATCTTGAAAGAGAAGCTGATATAAATAAAAGGGATCTACATGAAAACTCAAAGAAAATATCTGAACTTGAACGAAAAGTTGCAGATTTTGAAGCCAAAGAAGAGAAGTACCTGATGCTTGAAGAAAGAGGAAACATGTTGGAGAATGAAAATCTCGATCTGACAAAAAGACTTGCTGTTTTTGAAAAAGAAAAAGTGGATTCTTCATTGAAAGAAAGAATTTTGAAAGAAAGATTCTTGACCTTTCAAAGAAAGTTTTTGACGAAAGAAAGGTTTTTGAGCTTCAAAATGTGAAACTTTCAAAACTGATTTCTGATTTTGAAAACGTTTTGATAATTGAGAGAGATTCTTTTGAGAAAGAGCGAAAAGTTTTTGAGAGTGAAAAGAAAATGCTTGAAAAGAAGAATGTTGCAGTTTTTAAAAAGATATATGATAAACGCAACAATATAGAAAAGGATTTTGAAAGTGAAAGAAAGATTTTTAAAACTAAGATTCATAAGCTTTCAAAGAAATTATCTGAATTAACAACAGAGATTTTGAAAGAACAGAAGGTAAAATCCGATTTACAAAAACAATTTGACTTGACTCTAGAAGAAAGAAATGTTTTATCTGCAAAAGTCAAGAAACATGAAGAAATAAATCTTAAAGTTGATTTATCTGAACAAGCCAGTCCCGATACTGTTGTTTAGTCTCCTTATTCTTCAAGTTCTCCCCCTACATCTAATTTTTCGAAGAAGTTTGTCAAATCAAATGAATTTTCAAAAGATCGGATTCGTCCTTCAAATCTTTTCTATAATTCTCTTGTTGATGATTCAAATAATCAAGTGTTTCGAAAAGTTAAGATGGTTTGGAGAAAGAAACCAACTATAGAAAGGAGTGATGGAAACAAGTCTCATGATTCTTCTGTAGTTGATACACCTACTTATGTCTATTCTATAGGAAAGTTGATCAGTCTGCACCGACAAACGATCTGTTGCACTTACTGTGGAAAGAGTGACTTTGTGCATCCAAGGTACGTTAATAGTTGGTATGGTACTTATAGCATCCCCAATCCTCAGTTTAGTAGCTTCAAAGCCAAGGAATCTAACCATCAAGGATCCATCACAGTATGGATACCAAAACCAAAATCTTCTTAATCTGTTTTGCAGGAATGTCATGTGTGATTTAATTCATATTATTCATGTCACATGACTACAATCAAGGGTTATGCCACTTTTGAGGGGGAGTACCATGTTTGTTTAAATTTTCATATCAACTTCTGAACACTTCAGTTCAGGACTCGTACTTCAATGTTTTGACTTGCACTTCAATGGTCTATTTTGGCGAGTTAAAGGAGTGTTAGGGCTCATAAAGTTTCTATGGTCAATCCAGAACCGGAAGGACCTACCCAAGAAACACATCCCATTCATAGATATTAGTGAAGGGTCTAGATTGATAGATGAGTTCAGAGTGATTAAAAAAATGGTGAGGATGTGACAGGACTTAAAAGAATTATTGGTCCTTACCAAACCGAGTCAGTTATCCGGGTTACCACATAATCTATTCATTCTCGTTCTTTGGAACTGAATATTGAAACAAACATGGACCCAGTGTCGATAACTCGTGTCACCCCTCACAGCCACTCAAGTATCTCTCAAAAGATACTTGTTTCATATATGCACGGAGATTTAACACATAATCTATCTATTCCTCACTCGGAGGTCTTAGATATTGAAAAAGGAAGACATTAGCTCCGGTCTCCGAACTTCATATTCATCTCACTGAGTCTATTGATTTCTAATCTGCGTCCCAGATTGAATCAATCTTTGAGCCTAATTGATTTGAGTTATACTTCTTTCACACACGAACGAATCTTTGTGATTCCCCTTGTATATCTTTGTGATATTGCCGGAACAGTTTGAGAAGTAATTTTTAATATTTTACCTCGGTGATAACTGGAAGTCCTATCAGAGATACCCCTTTGCCAACTCTGAAAATAGGTCACACAATTATCTAAATTGTTGTGATAACAGTTACTATTGTGTTTCTGGGTTAGCTGTTACCCTTGGACTGAATCGTTTTATCTAATCTTTTGCTACTCACCCGGTTAGTCTTTGAAGATACATGATGCTTAGGATTCTCCTAATCATCATGAGGGGGAGAATGTCACACAATTCAAAGACACAAATTATTGTGTTGAGGGGGAGTTAGCAAAATCTGAGGGGGAGTAACAGAATGTCTTAAATCTAAGGTTGAAAAGCCGTTAGATTAAAAGATTGCAGCTGAGCAGAAAAGATTTTAAATCTGAGGGGGAGTAACAGAATGTCTTAAATCTAAGGTTGAAAAGCCGTTAGATTCAAAGATTGCAGCTGAGCAGAAAATATTTTATTGGTTCTTCTATCCCGTATGATGTAGTGTCTGCGACAAGTCATTTCCTCCTACGAGTTGATTGAAACAAGTTCTTAAGCTGAAAGCATATTCAACTCGCGGTTCAAAGACAGATTCTTTGTTTTAAACTGAAGTTGCACCATGGAATGTCACGTAACTTGCACATTATCTTTATTGTGTGCTGATCCGATGTGTTGAGTTTCTATAGTTGAAAGCTGCTTGATAGTGCATTCAGTTGAGGCTTCTGTACATTGAATCTGGTTACAAAGTTGAAACTATGAAGACCAAGAGCTTTATACAAGGGGGATCTTGGAAAGATATGAAGACAAGCAACTCCAAAGTTCTTCAAAGATTCAAGAGGGAAAGAAGATCAAGCCTGAAGATTTCAAGAAGATAAATGCCTTATTCAACTTTAGGGGGTGATTGTTAGGACTGAAAATCCTAGTGCGTTGAAAGTTGTATAACGCATTTATAAGGGTTTGAATTGTAATATGTTCAAAGTTATTGTAATTAGGCCTCAAAGCCCATTAGGCTTTCACGTCCATATATATATATATATATATATATATAGTGTTTGGTTCATTTGAGAAATGGTAAATATATGAGAAATAGAGAAGTAATCCTAGCCATTCATATGATCAAGATCGGATTTGACTAGTCAAAAGTTGCAGCTATCCCAAAAATAGAAGGACAATTTCGTAAAATTTACAAAACACACGGGCTGTGTTCATATATGAACATGTATAATTCACATATGAACTATATGTTCATATATGAACCAGTGCAATTCACAACTGAACTCTTTTAACTGATTCATATATGAACCTTTGTGATTCATATATGAATCAGTTGAACTAACTAACAGATCATATATGAACCTTTGTGATTCATATAGATTCATATATGAACTCATCCCGTGTATTTTACGAAATTACCCCTCTACCTTCTATAGACCACACAAGGAATTATTCGGTGCTTCGCGGTCAAAGCCGCAAATGTTGACTAGATGAATGGCTAAGATTACTTCTCTATTTCTCATATATTTACCATTTCTCAAATGAACCTCTCCCTATATATATATATATATATGTTATTCTAAACCTAGTTTTAGGTTAGAAGAGAAGAACGAATAAATTAATTGATAGAAAGCTAGTCGTAAGATTTACATTCTCTGATTAGAAATTCTTTCTGAAAACCTAAACCCTTTATTGAATATAAATCATATGACTTGCTGTTATGGATTATTCATTGTTCGATATTGAGTATTATTGTTGATTAATTGCACTGTCCTGGGATCTACATATTTCTAGAAAGCGGCTTATCCATGGCATGCTCCTCGTTCTAAGGTTCGTTTTGATGGGTGATGGGGTTAAAACAGAGCCCCATAACAAAAGTTATGGATGTTTAAGCGCGACACCAATTTTTGGCCCATTTAGCAAATGGGGTACCCTTTCGGTTTTCTCGTCCGGACCGACCACGTCGGATTTCCACGAAACTGTACATGGTCCATCTTCAATGAAAATGAGAGGGTTTTCACAAGAAATATATTGAAAAAAACCGCTCTCGTGAAGGAATTTGCCGAAGCTATACACTGGCCAAACTGAACAAACGTACGTTGTGCAGTTTATAGAATCCCACTCAAATCATGGTGTATTTCCAGAAAGCGACAAAGCCATGGTGTGATCATCGTTCTAATGTTCGTTTTGATGGGTGATGGGTATAAAACAGAGCCCCATAACAAAAGTTATGGATTTTAAGCGCGACACCAATTTTTGGCCGATTTAGCAAATGGGGTACCCTTTCGGTTTTCTCGTCCGGACCGACCTCGTCGGATTTCCACGAAACTGTACATGGTCCATCTACAATGAAAATGAGAGGGTTTTCACAAGAAATATATTGAAAAAACCGCTCTCGTGAAGGAATTTGCCGAAGCTATACACTGGCCAAACTGAACAAACGTACGTTGTGCAGTTTATAGAATCCTACTCAAATCATGGTGTATTTCCAGAAAGCGACAAAGCCATGGTGTGATCATCGTTCTAATGTTCGTTTTGATGGGTGATGGGCTTAAAACAGAGCCCCATTACAAAAGTTATGGATGTTTAAGCGCGACACCAATTTTTGGCCGATTTAGCAAATGGGGTACCCTTTCGGTTTTCTCGTCCGGACCAACCTCATCGGATTTCCACGAAACTATACATTGTCCATCTATAATGTAAATGAGAAAGTTTTCACAAGAAATAACTTGAAAAAACCCGCTCTCATGCAGGAATTTGCCGAAGCCATGCACTGGCCAAACCGAACAAACGTACGTTGTACAATTTATAGAAACCCACTAAAATCATGGTGTATTGCTAGAAAGCGACCAATCCATGGTGTGATCCTCGTTCTAAGGTTCGTTTTGATGGGTGATGGGCTTAAAACAAATCCCCATAACAAAAGTTATGGATGTTTTAGCGCGGCACCCATTTTTGGTCGATTTAGCAAAGGGGCACCCTTTCGGTTTTCTCGTTCGGACCGACCTCGTCGGATTTCCACGAAACTGTACATGGTCCATCTACAATGTAAATGGGAAGGTTTTCTTAAGAAATAACTTGAAAAAAACCGCTCTCGTGTAGGAATTTGCCGAAGCCATGCACTGGCCAAACCGAACAAACGTACGTCGTGCAGTTTATAAAAACCCACTCAAATCATGGTGTATTGCCAGGAGATGACCAAGACATGGAATGCTCCTCATTCCAAGGTTCGTTTTGATGGGTGAAGGGCTTAAAACAGAGCCCCATAACAAAAGTTATGGATGTTTTAGCGCGACACCATTTTTGGCCGATTTAGCGAAGGGGGTACCCTTTCGGTTTTCTCGTCTCGACCGAATTCGTCTGATTTCCACGAAACTGTACAGTGTCTATATACAATGTAAATGAGAAGGTTTTCAAAAGAAATAACTGGAAAAAAACCGTTCTCGTGCAGGAATTTACCGAAGCCATGCACTGACCAAACCGAACAAACGTACGTATGCTGTTTATAGAATCCCACTCAAATCATGGTGTATTTACAGAAACAAGCCATGGTGTGCTCCTTGATATAAGGTTAATTTTGACGGGTGAAGGGCTTAAAATAGATCCCCATAACAAAAGGTATGGATATTTAAGCGCGACACCCATTTTTGGGCGATTTAGCATAGGGGGTACCCTTTCGGTTTTCTCGTCCGGACCGACCTCGTCGGATTTCCACGAAACTGAACATGGTCCGTATACAATGTAAATGAGAAGGTTTTCAGAAGAAATAACTTGAAAAAAAAACCGTTCTCGTGCAGGAATTTGCTGAAGCCATGCACTGGCCAAACCGAACAAACGTATGTTGTGTAGTTTATAGATACCCACTCAAATCATGGTGTATTTCAAGAAAAAGGCCAAGCCATGGTGTCCTCCTCGATCAAAGGTTCGTTTTGACGGGTGATGGGCTCAAAACAGAGCCCTATAACACAAGTTAAGGATGTTTAAGCGCGACACCCATTTTTGGCCGATTTAGCAAAGGGGGTACCCTTTCGGTTTTCTCGTCCGTACCGACCTCATCGGATTTCCATGAAACTAAGCATGGTCAATCTACAATGTAAATGATATGGTTTTATCAAGAAATAACTTGAAAAAATCCGCTCTCGTGCAGGAATTTGCCAAAGCCATGCACTGGCCAAACCGAACAAACGTATGTTGTGCAGTTTATAGAAACCCACTCAAATCATGGTGTATTGCCAGAAAGCGACCAATCCATTGCTTTCTCCTCGTTCTAAGGTTCCTTTTGACAGGTGAAGGGCTTAAACCAGATCCCCATAACAAAAGTTAGGGATGTTTTAGCGCGACACCCATTTTTGGCCGATTTAGCAAAGGGGGTACCCATTCGGTTTTCTCGTCCGGACCGACCTCGTCGGATTTCAACGAAACTGTACATGGTCCATCTACAATATAAATGAGAAGGTTTTCACATAAAATAACTTGAAAAAAATCGCTCTCATGCAGGATTTTGCCAAAGCCATGCACTAGCCAAACCGAACAAACGTACGTTATGCAGTTTATAGAAACCCACTCAAATCAAGGGTATTTCAAGAAAGCGACCAAGCCATGGCATGCTCCTCATTCTAATGTTCGTTTTGACGGGTGAAGAGCATAAAACAGAGCCCCATAACAAAAGTTATGGATGTTTTTGCGCGACACCCATTTTCGTCCGATTTAGCAAAGGGGGTACCCTTTTGGTTTTCTCGTCCGGACCGACCTCGTCGGATTTCCATGAAACTGAACATGGTTCATATAAAATGTACGTTAGAAGGTTTTCATAAGAAATAACTTGAAAAAAATGGCTCTTGTGCAGGAATTTACCAAAGCCATGCACTGGCCAAACCGAACAAACATACGTGGTGTAGTTTATAGAAACCCACTCAAATCATGGTGTATTTCCAGAAAGCGACCATACCATGGCATGATCCTCGTTCTAAGGTTCGTTTTGATGGGTGAATTGCAAAAAACAGAGCCCCATAGCAAAAGTTGTAAATGTTTTAGCGCGACACCCATTTTCGGCCGATTTAGCAAAGGGGGTACCCTTTCGGTTTTCTCGTCCAGACCGACCTCGTCGGATTTCCAAGAAACTGTACATGGTCCATCTAAAATGTAAATGAGAAGGTTTTCACACCAATTAACTTGAAAAAATCTCTCTCGTGCAGGTATTTGCCGAAGCCAGGCACTTGCCAAACCAAACAAACGTACATCGTGCAATTTATAGAAACACACTCAAATCATGGTGTATTTCTAGAAAAAGGCTTATCCATGGCATGCTCCTGGTTCTAATGTTCATTTTTACGGGTGATAAACTTAAAACAGAGCCCCATAACAATAGTTATGGATGTTTAAACGCGACACCAATTTTTGGCCTATTTAGCAAATGGGGTACCCTTTCGGTTTTCTCGTCCGCACAGACCTCGTCGGATTTCCATGAAACTGTACATGGTCCATCTACAATGTAAGTGAGAAGGTTTTCACAAGAAATTCCTTGAAAAAAACCGCACTCGTGCAGGAATTTGCCGAAGCTAAACACTGGCCAAACCGAAAAAACGTACGTTATGCAGTTTATAGATTCCCACTCAAATCATGGTGTATTTCCAGAAAGCGACATAGCCATGGTGTGATCATCGATCTAAGGTTCGTTTTGTCTTGTGATGGGCTTAAAACAGAGGCCCATAACAAATGTTATGGATGTTTATGCGCGACACCAATTTTTGGCCGATTTAGCAAAGGGGGTACCCTTTCGGTTTTTCTCGTCCGGACTGACCTCATCGGATTTCCACGAAACTGAACATAGCCCATCTACAGTATAAATAAGAAGGTTTTCTCAAGAAATATTTTGAAAAAAACAGCTCTCATGCAAGAATTTGTCGAAGCCATGCACTGGCCAAACCGAACATACGTATGTCGTGCAGTTCATAAATACCCACTCAAATCATGGTGTATTGCCAGGAAGCGACCAAGCCATAGCATGCTCCTCGTTCTAAGGTTCGTTTTGACGGGTGAAGGGCTTAAAACAGAGGCCCATAACAAAAGTAATGGATGTTTTAGTGCGACACCCATTTTTGGCCGATTTAGCAAAGGGGGTACCCTTTCGGTTTTCTCATCCGGACCGACCTCGTCGGATTTCCACGAAACTGAACATGGTCTATCTACAATGCAGTTTATTGAAATCCACTCAAATCATGGTGTATTTCAAGAAAGCGACCAAGCCATGGTGTCCTCCTCCATATAAGGTTCGTTTTGACGGGTGATGGGCTTAAAACAGAGCCCCATAACAAAAGTTATGGATGTTTAAGCACGACACCCATTTTTGGCCGATTTAGCAAAGGGGGTACCCTTTCGGTTTTTTCGTCCGGACCGACCTCGTCGAAATTCCAAGAAGCTGTACATGGTCCATCTACAATGTAAATGAGATGGTTTTTACAAGAAATAACTTGAAAAAAACTGCTCTCGTGCTGTAATTTGCTGAAGCCATGCACTGGCCTAACCGAACAAACGTACGTTGTGTAGTTTATAGAAACCCATTCAAGTCATGGTGTTTTTTTATAAAGCGACCAAGCCATCGATCTAAGGGTCGTTTTGACGGGTGAAGGGATTAAAACAGAGCCCTATATCAAAAGTAATGGATGTTTTAGTGCGATACCCATTTTTGGCAGATTTAGCAAAGGGGGTACCCTTTCGGTTTTCTCGTCCGGACCGACCTCGTCGGATTTCCACGAAACTGTACATTGTCCGTCTACAATGTAAATGAGATGGTTTTCAAAAGAAATAACTTAAAAAAACCATTCTCGTGCTGGAATTTGCCGATGCCATGCACCGGCCAAATCGAAAAAATGTACGTGGTACAGTCTATAGAAACCCACTCAAATCATGGTGTATTTCCAGAAAGTGACCAATCCATGGTGTGCTCCTCGATCTAAGGTTCATTTTGACGGGAGATGGGCATAAAACATAGCCACATAACAAAAGGTATGGATATTTAAGCGCGACACCCATTTTTGGGCCATTTAGCAAAGGGGGTACCCTTTTGGTTTTCTCGTCCGGACCGACCTCATCGGATTTCCATGAAACTGAACATGGTCCATCTATAATGTAAATGAGAAGGTTTTCAGAAGAAATAAATTGAGAAAAACAGCTCTTGTGTAGGAATTTTCCGAAGCCATGCACTGGCCAAACCGAACAAACGTACATTGTGCAATTTATAGAAACCCACTCAAATCATGGTGTATTACAAGAAAGCGACCAAGCCATGGTGTCCTTCTCGATCAAAGGTTCATTTTGACGGGTGATGGGCCCAAAACAGAGCCCCATAACACAAGTTATGGATGTTTAAGCGCGACACACATTTTTGGCCGATTTAGCAAAGGGGGTACTCTTTCGGTTTTCTCGTCCGGACCGACCTCGTCGGATTTCCAAGAAACTGAGCATGATCCATCTACAATGTAAATGATAAGGTTTTATCAAGAAATAACTTGAAAAAACCCGCTCTCGTGCTGGAATTTGCCGAAGCCATGCACTGGCCAAACCGTACAAACGTACGTTGTGAAGTTTATTAAAACCCACTCAAATCATGGTGTATTGCTAGAAAGAGACCAATCCATGGTGTGCTCCTCGTTCTAAGGTTCTTTTTGACGGGTGATGGGTTTAAAATAGAGCCCATAACAAAAGTTATGGATATTTTAGCGCGACACCCATTTTTGGCCGATTTATCAAAGGGGTACCCTTTCGGTTTTCTCGTCCGGACCGACACCGTCGGATTTCCACGAAACTGTACATGGTCCATCTAAAATGTAAATGAGAAGGTTTTCACAAGAAATAACTTGAAAAAAACCGCTCTTGTGCATGAATTTGCCTAAGCCATGCACTGGCCAAACCGAACAAACGTATGTTGTGCAGTTTACAGAAACCCACTCAAATCATAGGGTATTGACAGAAAGCTACTAAGACATGAAGTGATCCTCATCGTAAGGTGTTTTTTGACGGGTTATGGGCTTAACACAGAGCCCCATAACAAAAGTTATGGATGTTTAAGTGCGATACCCATTTTTGGCCGATTTAGTAAAGGGGTACCCTCTCGTCCGGACCGACCTCGTCGGATTTCCACGAAACTGTACATGGTCCGTGTATAATGTAAATGAGAAGGTTTTCTCAAGAAATAACTTGAAAAAAACCGCTCTCGTGCAGGAATTTGCCGAAGCCATGCACTGGCCAAACCGAACAAACGTACGTCGTGTAGTTTATAGAAACCCACTCAAATCATGGTGTATTGCCTGAAAGCGACCAAGCCATGGCATGCTCCTTATTCTAAGGTTTGTTTTGACGGGTGAAGGGCATAACACGAAGCCCCATAACAAAAGTTATGGATGTTTTTGCGCGACACCCATTTTCGGCCGATTTAGCAAAGGGGGCACCCTTTTGGTTTCTCGTCCAGACCGACCTCGTCGGATTTCCACGAAACTGTACATAGTCCATATAAAATATAAATGAGAAGGTTTTCACAACAATGAACTTGAAAAAATCGCCCTCGTGCAGGTATTTGCCGAAGCCATACGGGGGTACCAAACCGAACAAACGTACATTGTGCAATTTATAGAAACCCACTCAAATCATGGTGTATTTCTAGAAAGAGACTTATCCATGGCATGCTCGTCGTTCTAAGGTTCATTTTGAAGGGTGATGGGCTTCAAACAGAGCCCCATAACAAAAGTTATGGATGTTTAAGCGCGACACCAATTTTTGGCCGATTTAGCAAATGGGGTACCCTTTCGGTTTTCTCGTCCAGACCGACCTCGTCAGATTTCCACGAAACTGTAAATGGTACATATACAATGAAAATGAGAAGGTTTTCATAATAAATATTTTGAAAAAACCGCTCTCGTGCAGGAATTTTCCGATGCTATACACTGGCCAAACCGAACAAACGTACATTGTGCAGTTTATAGATTCCCACTCAAATCATGGTGTATTTCCTGAAAGCGACCAAGCCATGGCATGCTCCTCGTTCTAAGGTTCGTTTTGACGGGTGAAGAGAATAACATGAAGCCCCATAACAAAAGTTATGGATGTTTTTGCGCGACACCCATTTTCGGCCGATTTAGCAAAGGGGGCACCCTTTCGGTTTCTCGTCCAGACCGACCTCGTCGGATTTCCACGAAACTGTACATAGTCCATCTAAAATATAAATGAGAAGGTTTTCACAACAATTAACTTGAAAAAATCGCCCTCGTGCAGGTATTTGCCGAAGCCATACGGGGGTACCAAACCGAACAAATGTACGTTGTGCAGTTTATAGAAACCCACTCAAATCATGGTGTATTTCTAGAAAGCGACCAAACCATGGTGTGATCATCGATCTAAAGTTCGTTTTGTCGTGTGATGGGCTTAAAACAGAGCCCCATAACAGAAGTTATGGATGTTTAAGCGCGACACCCATTTTTGGCCGATTTATCATAGGGGGTACCATTTCGATTTTCCCGTCCGGACCGACCTCGTCGGATTTCCAAAAATCTGAACATGGTCCATATACAATATAAATGAGAAGGTTTTCTCAAGAAATAACTTGAAAAAAACCGCTTTCGTGCAGGAATTTGCCGAAGCCATGCGCTAGCCAATCCGAACAAACGTACGTCGTGCAGTTTAGAAAACCCACTCAAATCATGGTGTATTTCCAGGAAGCGAACAAACCATGGCATGCTCCTCGTTCTAAGGTTCGTTTTGATGGGTGAAGGGCTTAAAACAGAGCCCCATAACAAAAGTTATGGATATTTTAGCGTGACACCCATTTTTGGCCGATTTAGCGAATGGGGTACCCTTTTGGTTTTCTCGTCTGGACCGAATTCCACGAAATAGTACATTGTCCATATACAATGTACATGAGATGATTTTCAAAAGAAATAACTTGAAAAAAACCGTTCTCGTGCAGGAATTTGCCGAAGCCATGCACTGGCCAAACCGAACAAACATACATGGTGCAGGTTATAGAAACCCACTCAAATCATGGTGTATTTCCAGAAAACGACCAAGCCATGGTGTGATCCTCGATCTAAGGTTCATTTTGACGGGTGATGGGCTTAAAACAGAACCCATAAAAAAAGGTATGGATATTTGGGAGATTTAGCAAAGGGGTACCGTTTCGGTTTTCTCGTCCGGACCTCATCGGATTTCCACGAAACTGAACATGGTCCATATACAATGTAAATGAGAAGGTTTTTAGAATAAATAAGTTGAAAAAAACCCGCTCTCGTGCAGGAATTTGCTGAAGCCATGCACTGGCCAAATCGAACAAACATACGTTGTGTAGTTTATAGAAATCCACTCAAATCATGGTGTATTTCAAGAAAGCGACCAAGCCATGGTGTACTCCTTGATCAAAGGTTCGTTTTGACGGGTGATGGGCTCAAAACAGATCCCCATAACACAAGTTATGGATGTTTAAGCGCGACACCCATTTTTGGCCGATTTAGGAAAAAAGGTACCCTTTTGGTTTTCACGTCCGGACCGACCTCGTCGGATTTCCATGAAACTGAGCATGGTTCATCTACAATGTAAATGATAAGCTTTTATCAAGAAATAACTTGAAAAAAACCGCTCTCGTGTAGGAATTTGCCAAAGCCGAACTTACGTACGTCGTGCAGTTTATAGAAACCCACTCAAATCATGGTGTATTGCCAGAAAGCGACCATGCCATGGCTTGTTGCTCGTTCTAAGGTTCGTTTTGACGGGTTATGGGCTTAAAACAGAGCTCCATAACAAAAGTTAGGGATGTTTTAGCGCGACACCCATTTTTGGACGATTTAGCAAAGGGGGTACCCCTTCGGTTTTCTCGTCCAGACCGACCTCGTCGAATTTCCACGAAATTGAACATGGTCCATGTACAATGTAAATGAGAAGGTTTTCTCAAGAAATAACTTGAAAACAACGGCTCTCGTGCAGGAATTTGCCGAAGCCATGCACTGGCCAAACCGAACAAACGTACGTCGTGCAGTTTATAGAAACCCACTCAAATCATGGTGTATTGCCAGAAAATGACCAAGACATGGCATGCTCCTCGTTCTAAGGTTCGTTTTGATGGGTGTAGGACATAAAACAGAGCCCAAAACAAAAGTTATGGATGGTTTTGCGCAACACCCATTTTTCGGTCGATTTAGCAAAGGGGACACCATTTCGGTTTTCTCGTCCGGACCGACCTCGTCGGATTTCCAAGAAACTGATGGTCCATCTACAATGTAAATGATAATCTTTTATCAAGAAATAACTTGAAAAAAACCGCTCTCGTGTAGGAATTTGCCGAAGCCGAACTTACGTACGTCCTGCAGTTTATAGAAACCCACTCAAATCATGGTGTATTGCCAGAATAAGACCATGCCATGGCTTGCTTCTCGTTCTAAGGTTCGTTTTGACGGGTTATGGGCTTAAAACAGAGCTCCATAACAAAATTTAGGGATGTTTTAGCGCGACACCCATTTTCGGACGATTTAGCAAAGGGGGTACCCCTTCGGTTTTCTCGTCCAGACCGACCTCGTCGAATTTCTACGAAATTGAACATGGTCCATGTACAATGTAAATGAGAAGGTTTTCTCAAGAAATAACTTGAAAAAAACGGCTCTCGTGCAGGAATTTGCCGAAGCCATGCACTGGCCAAACCGAACAAACGTACGTCGTGCAGTTTATAGAAACCCACTCAAATCATGGTGTATTGCTAGAAAATGACCAAGCCACGACATGCTCCTCGTTCTAAGGTTCGTTTTGATGGGTGTAGGGCATAAAACAGATCCCCAAAACAAAAGTTATGGATGGTTTTGCGCGACACCCATTTTCGGCCGATTTAGCAAAGGGGACACCATTTCGGTTTTCTCGTCCGGACCGACCTCGTCGGATTTGCACGAAACTGAACATGGTCCATCTACAATGTAAATGGGAAGGTTTTCTTAAGAAATAACTTGAAAAAAACCGCTCTCGTGCAGGAATTTGCCGAAGCCATGCACTGGCCAAACCGAACAAACGTACACGGTGCAGTTTATAGAAACCCTCTCAAATCATGGTGTATTTCTAGAAAACGACCAAGCCATGGTGTGCTTCTCGATCTAAGGTTCATTTTGACGGATGACGGGCTTAAAACAGAGCCCCATACAAAAAGGTATGGGTATTTAAGCGCGACACCCATTTTTGGGCTATTTAGCAAATGGGGTACCCTTTCGGTTTTCTCGTTCGGACCGACGTTGTCCGATTTCCACGAAACTGAACATGGTCCATCTACAATGTAAATGAGAAGGTTTTCACAAGAAATAATTTGAAAAAAACCGCTCTCGTGCATGAATTTGCCAAAGCCATGCTCTAGCCAAACCGAACAAACGTACGTTGTGCAGTTTATAGAAACCCACTCAAATCAAGATGTATTTCAAGAAAGCGACCAAAACATGGTGTGTTCCTTTATCTAAGGTTCGTTTTGAAGGGTGATGGGCTTAAAACAGATCCCCATAACAAAAGTTATGGATGTTTAAGCGCGACACCCATTTTTGGCCGATTTACCAAAGGGGATACCCTTTCGGTTTTTCTCGTCCGGACCGACCTGTCGGATTTCCACGAAACTGTACATGGTCAATCTAAAATGTAAATGAGAAGGTTTTCTCAAGAAATAACTTGAAAAAAACCGCTCTCATGAAGGAATTTGCCGAAGCCATGCACTGGCCAAACCGAACAAACGTACGTGGTGCAGTTTATAGAAACCCACTCAAATCATGGTGTATTTCCAGGAAACGACCAAGCCATGGTGTGCTCCTCGATCTAAGGTTCATTTTTATGGGTGAAGGGATTAAAACAGATCCCCATAACAAAATGTATGGATATTTAAGCGCGACACCCATTTTTGGGCGATTTAGCAATGGGGGTACACTTTCGGTTTTCTCGTCCGGACCGACCTCGTCGGATTTCCACGAAACTGAACATGGTCCATATACAATGTAAATGAGAAGGTTTTAAAAAGAAATAACTTGAAAAAAAAACGCTCTCGTGTAGGAATTTGCTGAAGCCATGCACTGGCCAAATCGAACAAACATATGTTGTGTAGTTTATAGAAACCCACTCAAATCATGGTGTATTTCAAGAAAGCGACCTAGCCATGGTTTCTTCCTCGATCAAAGGTTCGTTTTGACGAGTGATGGGCTCAAAACAGAGCCCCAAAACAAAAGTTTGGGATGTTTTAGCGCGACACCCATTTTTGGCCGATTTAGCAAAGGGGGTAACCCTTCGGTTTTTCTCGTCCGGACCGACCTCGTCGGATTTCCACGAAACTGTACATGGTCCATCTACAATGTAAATGAGAAGGTTTTCACAAGAAATAACTTGAAAAAACCCGATCTCGTGCAGGAATTTGCCGAAGCCATGCACTAACCAAACCGAACAAACGTACGTTTGGCAGTTTATAGAAACCCACTCAAATCAAGATGTATTTCAAGAAAGAAACCAAGCCTTGGTGTGCTCCTCGATCTAAGGTTCGTTTTGACGGGTGGTGGACTTAAAACAAATCCCAAAACAAAAGTTATGGATGTTTAAACCCGACACCCATTTTTGGCCAATTTAGCAAAAGGGGTACCCTTTCGGTTTTCTCGTCCGGACCGACCTCGTCGGATTTCCACGAAACTGAACATGGTCTATCTACAATGCAGTTTATAGAAACCCACTCAAATTATGGTGTATTTCAAGAAAGCGGCCAAGCCATGGTGTCCTCCTCCATATAAGGTTCGTTTTGACGGGTGATGGGCTTAAAACAGAGCCCCATAACAAAAGTTATGGATATTTAAGCACGACACCCATTTTTGGCCGATTTAGCAAAAGGGGTACCCTTTTAGTTTTTTCGTCCAGACCGACCTCGTCGAAATTCCAAGAAGCTGTACATGGTCCATCTACAATGTAAATGAGAAGGTTTTCACAAGAAATAACTTGAAAAAAACTGTTCTCGTGCAGGAATTTGCCGAAGCCATGCACTGGCCAAACCGAACAAACGTACGTTGTGCAGTTTATAGAAACCCATTCAAGTCATGGTGTTTTTCCATAAAGCGACCAATCCATGGTGTATTCCTCAATCTAAGGATCGTTTTGACGGGTGAAGGGATTAAAACAGAGCCCCATAACAAAAGTTATGGATGTTTACGTGAGACACCCATTTTTGGCCGATTTAGCAAAGAGGTTACCTGTAAATCCAAGATCACAATCTAAATCCAAATGAGAGAAAGTACAGAGAATATGAATGTGGAGCAAAATGTATTAGGCGCCAAAAGTGTGAGTTGAGTTACAAAGAACATAGAGCAAAAGGGACTTAAATACCCCTTGGCTAACCTTACAAGGTAAAGCAAAACAAAGCAGTGTAGCATCAAGGGAATAAATACATTGATTACTAGAAAGTATAAACCTAACAATCTCCCCCTTAGTAATCAATAGCGCTCAGGTCTTCTTTGATGTCTGTTCACCCATCTTCAAACTCAAATAAGACCTTCTAAGCGTCTTAGCGTAGCTTCTTGACTAAAAAAAAATTCTTCTCAGCATCTTTTAGTCTATGTTGCCTTTGTTGCCTTGACAATACTGGACCAGTTTGTAATAATCTTGGAGGAACAATCGGTTCAGGAACAGGAACATCAGCTTGTGCTCTAGACGACGCACCTCTTTCAAATTTACTCGAAGGAGCTGTGGTGGTCGGAGCTGGAACAACAGAAGGACTAGTATAGCTGAAGAAATAGAATCTTGAGCAGATAAAATTTGAACTCTTTGTCTCTTTAACTTCTCCCTCTCATGACCTTGATGATCTAGATCATCTTGGTCATGTCTACGTTGGAGACGAGACAGCTTAAAATCTGCAAGACTGAGTCGAAGAAGCTAGTAAGAAATCTATAGGAGACGCAAATCTGACTTGAGACTTGAAATGATTCACCTGTTGAGCTCTTTTACTCCCCCTACACAAATGCACTGTCCACTGTATCAGAAACATACCTGTCCAGATTATTCACTCCCCCTTGAAATTAGATAACTCCAGTTTTTCTTTCACATTTTCTCCCCCTCGAAATATGCACATACCAATTTTCAAAGATATGGGAACACAAACATAGAAACATCAATGTATAAAGAAAAATATACTGAATATAGATTTTGAAACAACTAAATATAAAATTTTAAACACCATACAAATAAAATTTTACTCAGTAAAATATCACATATTAATCAATCAATTGAAATCAAGTGTGTGTTTTTGGATACAGATACAAGTTTCATTGCATATCAAGTTAATACATGTTCAGTTTCAAAAACTTTCATCAATCTATTCAGTGTGCTAGCATGCGAACTTTGATTAGCTTCAAGTAAATGTAATTCTAAAAATATAATAGAGAACTTTGCCTTTACTCACACTAAGCTGTCAAGAATTAAGACTTTCACAAATTTATAGGTTTATCGTAACTGAAAAAATATCACCAAGTATCATGAGATGTGTGCTCAAAGGCATCTTTCTATAATATGTGCACATTGGCATCTTCACATTATTGTGCTCTTTGGCATCTTTTAGCGTTGTGCACATTGGCATCTTTTAATCAAGAAGTTTGGTAAGTAAAAAACATGTCGTAAACGTAATTTTCTATCTGATCCTATTGCAGGATTTGGGTCAGCCGCTCCCAGACCAGTTGGCTTTAGGGGACTAGGTGTCAAGCACCCCTTGGAACTTACTCTCCCAGACCAGAAAGGCTACATCGACACATTCTAAACCCATTTATACTAGTAGAACATGACTTTCGATCTGATTCTATAGAAGGATTTGGGTTCGATCACTCCCAGACCAATTGATCTTAGGGGACCAGATGACAAGCATCCCACGGAACTTACTTTCCCAAACCAGAAAGGTCACACGTACAAACTTTTAAACTTAGTGATTTATGTATTTTATATTTAAATTTCATCTCAATAACTTGGTTTTACGTTTAAGTGCTTAGCCTATATTTTCATTACGATCCATAATTCTGACTTTTTAGGTTTTCTAAGCATTGTAAACTATAAATATTCCGAATGACACAACTTTAAAGCAGTCCTCAAAAATTTCAATCATGTTTTGCTTACCTTTCGATATTTTTTGAAAAATTTGAAATATGAGCATATAAAACTTAGATATAAACAAAGCAACTTGAAAACTTATCCTAGACACACAATTTATTCAAAAGAAAGAAAAATTGTAAAAAATTTGCTTTATAGAATAAAATTTATGTAGGTTTAAACTTTTAAATTCAACATGCCGAGTTTTGAAAGCAAAAAATTAAATCGTTTTTCATCTAAGGTTTTTGTAAAAAAATATCGGCAAGTTGATATTCAGTTGGAACAAAATATAATTCAATAGTACCTTCTTCCACATGACGTTTAATGAAGTGGTACCTCATATCAATGTGTTTGGTTTGCACTTATTCAGGTTCTGGTCGAACTAGCTCAGATTCTTGAATAGCTTGATGTAACTGGAACAGCATCACTGTCAGAGATAGGTGCAGCGGAATTTAAAGTAGATGCGCTCACAGTTTATCATATGTCCAGAAGCTAAACACATTGAAGGGAGACTCCTGAGCTGCTTTACTCAGAAGTCATTAACATTTGAAGAACGAGTCCTATATAGATATGTTTAGAAGTCGAAGTTATGATTTCCCTTTCGTTTTTCTCGTCGGATTTCCAAGAAACTGAACATGGTCCATATACAATGTAAATGATAAGGTTTTCTCAAATAATAACTTGAAAAAAACCGCTCTCGTGCAGGAATTTTCCGAAGCCTTGCACTTGCCAAACCGAACAAACGTACGTCGTCCAGTTTATAAAAACCCACTCAAATCATGGTGTATTTCCAGAAAGTGAGCAAGCGATGGTGTGCTCCTCGATCTAAGGATCGTCTTGATGGGTGATGGGCTTAAAACAGAGCCCCAAAACAAAAGTTATGGATGGTTTTGCGCGACACCCATTTTCGGCCGATTTAGCAAAGGGGACACCATTTCGGTTTTCTCGTCCAGACCGACCTCGTCGGATTTCCACGAAATAATACATGGTCCATATTCAATGTAAATGAGAAGGTTTTCACAACAAATAACTTGAAAAAAATCGCTCTCGTGCAGGAATTTTCCGAAGCCATGCACTAACCAAACCGAACAAACGTACGTTGTGAAGTTTATAGAAACCCACTCAAATCAAGGTGTATTTCAAGAAAGCGATCAATCCATGGGGTGCTACTCGATCTAAGGTTCGTTTTGACGGGTAATGGGCTTAAAACAAAGCCCCATAACAAAAGTTATGGATGTTTTAACGCGACACCCATTTTTGGCCGATTTAGCAAAGGGGGTACCCTGTCGGTTTTATCGTCCGGACCGACCTCGTCGAATTTCCAAGAAACTGAACATGGTCTATCTACAATGTATATGAGAAGGTTTTCTCAAGAAATAAGTTGAAAAAAACCGCTCTCCTGGAGGAATTTGTCGACACCATGCATTGGCCAAACCGAACAAACGTACGTTGTCCAGTTTATAGAAACCCACTCAAATCATGGTGTTTTTCCAGAAAGTGACCAAGACATGGTGTCCTCCTCGATCTAAGGATCTTCTTGATGGGTGATGGTCCTAAAACAGAGCCCCATAACAAAAGTTATGGATGTTTATGTCCGACACCTAGTTTTGGTCGATTTAGCAAAGGGGGTACCTTTCGGTTTTCTCGTCCGGAACGACATCGTCTGATTTCCACGAAACTTTACATGGTCCATATTCGATTTAAATTAGAAGGTTTTCACAACAAATAACTTGAAAAAAACCGCTCTCGTGCAGGAATTTTCCGAAGCCATGCACTAGCCAAACCGAACAAACGTACGTTGTGAAGTTTATAGCCCACTCAAATCAAGGTGTATTTCAAGAAAGCGACCAAGCCATGGGGTGCTACTCGATCTAAGGTTCGTTTTGACGGGTAATGGGCTTAAAACAAAGCCCCATAACAAAAGTTATAGATGTTTTAGCGCGACGCCCATTTTTGGCCGATTTAGCAAAGGGGGTACCCTATCGGTTTTATCGTCCGGACCGACCTCGTCGGATTTCCATGAAACTGAACATGGTCTATCTACAATGTATATGAGAAGGTTTTCTCAAGAAATAAGTTGAAAAAAACCGCTCTCGTACAGGAATTTGCCGATACCATGCACTGGCCAAACCGAACAAACGTACGTTGTGCAGTTTATAGAAACCCACTCAAATCATGGTGTTTTTCTAGAAAGTGACCAAGCCATGGTGTCCTCCTCGATCTAAGGTTCGTTTTGATGGGTGATGGGCTCAAAACAGAGCCCCATAACAAAAGTTATGGATGTTTAAGCGCGACACCTATTTTTGGCCGATTTAGCAAAGGGGATACCCTTTCGGTTTTCTCGTCCGGACCGACCTCGTCGGATTTCCAAAAAACTGAGCATGGTCCATCTAAAATGTAAATGAGAAGGTTTTCTCAAAAAATAACTTGAATAAAACCGCTCTCGTCCAGGAATTTGCCGAAGCCATGCACTGGTCAAACCGAACAAACGTACGTCGTGTTGTTTATAAAAACCTACTCAAATCATGGTGTATTGCCAGAAAGCGACCAAGCCATGGTTTGCTCCTCGTTCTAAGGGTCATTTTGACGGGTGAAGGGCTTAAAACAGAGCCCATAACAAAAGTTATAGATGTTTTAGCGCGACACCCATTTTTGGCCGATTTAGCAGAGGGTGTACCCTTTCGGTTTTCTCGTCCGGACCGACTTTGTAACACCCCGATTTTCGAAAGGTATCGTTTCAAGTTAATACAGAAATCGATATATCAAGGAAAAATAAGATATTTGATTTTGGACTTGAATCCTAGATTTTATAGTCTTGATAGATGAAGGATTCAATTACGAGTCCAACGGTCCTTTCCAGAGTGAAAACTGAGCTATAATGAAGAAGTTATGGTCAAAACAGTGAACAAGAAGAAAACTAGGCAAACAGTGCATCTCGCGACTTACACGCGACTTGCACTAGAAGCATAAGTCGCAAAACCCCCTGGTCGAGCTTAAAACCCGATTTTCAGCCCCAAACTTCATTTCTTCATATCTTTCTCATCCTAGCTCCGATTTCAATGATTCAAGTTTCCACGGTTTCGTATTTGACAGCTTTTCAAGGTTAGATTGTTAGTTTTGGGAGGATCCAAGAGTATTTGGTGGTGGATTAGAAGCAAGGGTCAAGAGTTCATCTCTATCTTCATCTTCTCCGAAGGGTCAAGATCTAAGTTTTTGGGGTTTTCTTCTAAAACCTACTTGGTGAGTTTCTACTATAATTTTCTAAACCTTATACACATCAAAATACACATTTTGAATTCCTATATATTTCCTTGGTTTTGGATTTATGAAAATCACATTTTGACCTAACTTGAGTTTTAGGAGATTTTAGGGTTCTTGATATATCTTGCGAAATGGAAGGATTTCATTTGTTATGAAATAAAATGAAGTATTTCTTGCACCTATTTGGTGAATTACTTGGAAGAATGTATAAAATCTCATTTTTATGCTTTCTCATTCTTATCAGCAGTTAACTTGGAAATTGCATCTTTGGGAATAAATGTTATGGAAGCTATATGTTTAGCTTTGGTGTAACACCCTGAATTTTGGGGTTGGATGAGAAGTTGACCGTTACCCAAAGTTCAGGAGGGTTATTTGTAACTTGGGTAATATATATACAAAACAAAGTCTTGATATTTTGTAAAAATGTCAGATCAGAATTCTTGGGTACTGAAGTCAGAGAGAGAGAGAAGCAGGCGGAAAAAGAGTTCGATCAATTCGGACAAATCCAGGTATGAATCTAGCTTAATGATTTGATCTGAATGCTTTTAGCCGTGTAGAATCTCGTTGTGAAGGTTTTTAACCGTTCCATTTCGAGATTTGAGTATTTTCATTTTTGGATCTGGGTTCTGTATCGCCGAGTGTTCTTAAGGAACAAGGCGACCGGAAGATGCACTCGACCGGTAGGCCTTCGACCGGGAAGATGCATTCAACCGGCAGGCCTTCGACCGGGAAGATGCATTCAACCGGGAAGATGCATTCGACCGATAGGCCTTCGACCGTTAGAATGCATTCGACCGGGAGGGCACTCGACCGGTATATCCTTCGACCGGTAGTGTGCATCGACCGGTATGCCTTTCGACCGGATTTCGTGTTCGACCGGATTAGGTTCTGTTCGTTGTTAGCTTCTGTTATCTTTGAGTTTTAGTCAGGAAGTGGGAGGTTTATCTATGTTTCGACTTACCGATTCTTTCGGTGTTGTCATAGGTAGCATTCGTTAGGAAGAAGGAAACTGAGGTGAGTTCCTACTAACTTTTCTAAACTGTTATATATGTCAAAGATTGCGTTTTTAACTCCTAAATATATCTACGTTTTCGGATTGTCCGTTTATTACATTTTGATGTAACTTGGGGTTTTGAAATATTTTAGGTTTCCCTAAACGCTTTTGACTAAAATGATGGATTCCATCTTGTTGAAGTAAAAGAATGTTTTACTTGCCCAGTGTGTGGCTTATTTGAAAGAATGTATATAATCTGGTTTTATGATTATCTTTCTTACCATCAGTTGGTCTGGAAAACGGCATTTTGAAATATATAAATGTGTTGAAAGCTATTTATCTAGCTTTGTTATTCACATGAAATATTGTGACAAGTCATGACTATACTAGTGGATCCCTAGGTATCGAGTCGGCTTCTGGCTGAGAAGGATATGCCCCTTCTGTTGTAGTTAGATACATTTAATCCTCGGGGGCACTTGGTACGGTTATGTGAGACCGGTTACTAGCCATGGGTTAAATGTAGCCTAACGAACGAGTATGACATGGTTCCTCGGGGGCCCTCCCTCACATCGTAGTACGGACCGAAGCGTTCGTGGCCATGGTTCCATGTATTTAGCTCAAAACTCGGATTTGTGGCTTACTTTGTGATCCACTGTAATCCTTGGTAAATCGGGTAATCCCCGCCATTGGAAGATGTGTTTTGGACCGGTTGTCTGTTTATTATCAAAGAACTGTATTTTGCATAACTAAACCTTTGAAAAGATTTACTTTGATGCATTTGTTTATATCTCTTGAGATTTATGAAATGTATGTTCTCACTAGGCTTTAAGCCTAACACTTTTTCTCAAATGATGTGTATAACAGGTTTCCCTTAGCGGTGGGTTGCCGGGATTTTGAGAGGCGGGTTTGGTCTCGAGGCATTTTGAGATGACTAGTATTGTATCTGGGCATTTGTTAAGCCCCATTCTTTTGGTGGATTATGGATTGTCAACTGATGTAATCTTGATATAGGTGTCTAGATTAGTTTGTTGATGAACCCTATATCTGTACAGGTTTTGTAAAGTCTTAAGGACTGATACCCTTTATGGGAGGTTTATATCAATACGAATGTCATGTTGCCAGGTTTTTCAGGTTAATTTTACTCTGATTTTTAGGGTGTTACAAGTTGGTATCAGAGCACTAGTTTAAGCGAACTAGGCATGAATGTAAGATGTCTAGACTTAGACTGAGTATGTAAGTATTAATTCGTGAGATTGGGTAGAACTTCTAAGATGGGATAGTCTTAGAGTCGACGGAAGTTATGTTCATCAAGCATTGTGACGATGGTAACGAGAACCCTTATGTGTTATATGTTCATAATCTCACTTAGCTAATGTTATTATGAGGATATTTTACGTAAGCGTCATTGTTTACTTATGTTATGGCAATTAGTAGATATAGTTGTACGTTTCTTTCGTGCTGGGTCAGTTAACCTCTTTCTTACTCTTCCTCGTGCTTGTGAAGCATCCTTCATTCTGAATGGTGAACACCCGCAGTCATCAGCTAGACGTCGATGAACTTCGTGATGACAGCTCGCCAGAGCGGAACCAAGTAGTCAGAGGACCGGCGGTCGCTATTCCCGGTATACCGATATTTACGGGAGACGTGGAGCAGGTGACGAGAGTGAACCAGGCATCCGCTAACCCGGCGGTTCAGGAGGCAAACCCTCAAGCAGCCATGATGGCCAACATAATGTTGGCAATGAGGGAAGAGATGGCTAAACAGCAGGAGTTTCTGCTGAAAGTGATTGAAGATCACGATGTAAACAACCGGAGGAGCAAAACGGTTGTGGAGAACATTGTGAGTGGCTCTGGAGGCATTGGTATTGGGATCAGGAACGAGGAGTGCTTGGTTGTTAATGCTCTGAAGAGTGTGAAGAGTTGTTCCTACAAGTCCTTTCTGGGTTGCGGATCGCCAGAGTTCTTTGGTTCTGATGACCCGGTCGTGTGTGTGAAATGGATCCGAGCGGTTGAGCAAGCTTTTGGCTCTTCCGAATGCGTAGATGATCAGAGAGTGCGGTTCGGTACCCAACTGCTGAGGGATACTGCGCTCATTTGGTGGAATGTCATCCAATCCACCCTATCTCCTGCAGTGTTGGCTCAGTTGTCTTGGGCCGAGTTCAAGAAAAAGTTGTTAGAAGAATTCTGCAATGAAAGAACAATGGACCGAATTGAGAAAGAATTCCGGTCTCTGGTAAAGGGAAGCCTGACGGTGAGGGAGTATACCCGTCAGTTCATGGAAAACCTTGGTCTGGTGGGGCACGCTGCCCCAACAGAGAAAGACAAGATGAAAGCATATCTCAATGTCTTACCCGCGGACATGCAATCTATGGTCCACAATTCCAAAGCTTCTAACCTCCGATATATGGTCGAAGAACCTCAGTTCATGGAAGAGATATTCGCGAAAAGCAAATCTGAGAAAGCAGTGGTGGTGTCTGATAAAAGAAAGTGGGAGAGCAGTTTAGTACCTCCCAAGCGGGCCCGACCTTTTGTCGGAAACCGCAACTTCAGCGGTTATCAAGAAGCGAAGTGGTGCCCGAAGTGTCGAACCAAGCACCATGGGAACTGTAACTCCACTTCTAGATTCTGTTTCAAGTGTGGTGAGAATGATCACACCGCCCGCAACTGTACTGTCGCGGGGATGGTCTGCTTCGAGTGTAAGTCACCGGGGCATGTGAAGAGAGATTGCTCGAAGCTCAAGACGGGTAGCTTGGCGGCAAAGAAGGAGAACCCTCCGAGGGATCCGGGTCGAGCATTTCAGATGACGGCCGATGAGGCCAAGGCATCCGCTGATGTGGTATCGAGTACTTTTCTTATAAACTTTGTACCTGCTCGTATTTTATTCGATTCAGGTGCCAGTTTCTCTTTCGTATCTGAATTGTTCCGTCAGAAGATTTCTATGCCCATTACTAGTCTTGAGGATGCATTAGTGGTAGAAATAGCCGATGGTAGTCAAATTCTGATCCGCGATGTTCTGAAGCAGTGTACTCTTAGTATCGAAGGGAGAGAATTCTCGATCGATCTACTGCCGATGTTAATCGGGGGTTTTGATGCAGTGGTCGGTATGGATTGGTTGTCAAACAATCATGCCGAGATCGTATGTTCCAAGAAGTTGATTCGACTCCCCAAACCCTCTGGCGAAGTCGTTGTCATCTATGGTGAAAAGAGAAAAGGTGAAGTGGCAATAATCACAATGGCAAAGGCACGCAAGTGCTTAGTAAAAGGATGTTCATCTTTCCTAGCCTATGTGATCGATGCCAAGTTAGAGAAATCAAAGTTGGAAGATGTAAAGATCGTGCGTGAATTTCCAGATATCTTTCCGGACGACTTGCTCCGGTTACCACCCGATCGTCAGGTAGAGTTTCGGATTGATCTTGTGCCTGGAGCAGCACCAATCGCTAAAGCACCTTACCGTTTAGCGCCATCGGAGATGCAAGAGATGGTGGCACAGCTCCAAGAGCTATTGGAGAAAGGCTTTATAAGACCGAGTTCGTCACCTTGGGGAGCTCCGGTCTTATTTGTCAAAAAGAAGGATGGCACAATGAGAATGTGCATTGACTATCGTGATTTGAACAAAGCTACAGTAAAGAACAGATATCCACTTCCGAGAATAGACGACTTATTCGATCAACTTCAAGGAGCGGGTTGTTTTTCTAAAATCGACTTACGTTCGGGTTATCACCAAGTGAAGGTAAGAGAAGAAGATGTTCCGAAGACAGCTTTCAGAACGCGTTACGGCCATTACGAGTTTCTTGTAATGCCTTTTGGCCTGACGAACGCACCAGCAGTGTTTATGGACTTGATGAATAGAGTGTGCCGACCATTCCTCGACAAGTCGGTCATTGTATTCATTGATGACATACTCGTGTACTCCAAGAGTGAGTCAGAGCACGAGCAACATTTGCTTGAAGTTCTGGAAGTGTTGAGAAAAGAAAGGTTGTACGCCAAGTTTTCCAAGTGCGACTTTTGGCTTAAAGAAGTACAATTTCTGGGGCACGTAGTCGCTCGGGACGGAGTGAAAGTAGACCCCTCCAAGATTGAAGCTATGATGAATTGGGAGCCTCCTAAGAGTCCGTCCGAGATCCGAAGTTTCTTGGGTCTGGCGGGATACTACCGGAGATTTATCCAAGACTTTTCAAAGATCGCTTCTTCTTTGACAGTTCTGACTCGAAAGAATGTGAAGTTTTAATGGACCGAAACCCAAGAGAAGGCGTTCCGGATCCTTCAAAAGAAGTTGTGTGAAGCTCCGATCTTGACGTTACCTGAAGGGTCGGAAGATTTCGTGGTTTACAGCGACGCTTCAAAGATGGTACTGGGTTATGTGTTGATGCAACGAGGCAAGGTAATCGCTTATGCCTCGAGGCAACTTAAAATACACGAGCAGAATTATCCAACCCATGATCTGGAGTTAGCGGCGGTGGTGTTCGCTTTGAAACTTTGGCGACATTACCTCTACGGCACGAAATGCACTCTATACACGGATCACAAGAGCCTGAAGTACGTCTTTGATCAGAAAGAGCTGAATATGAGGCAAAGGCGGTGGCTCGAGTTGCTTAAAGATTACGACGGTGAATTGCTTTACCATCCCGATAAGGCGAACGTGGTGGCCGATGCGTTAAGTCGAAAAGACTATAGCGGGAGTATTCGGACTACCCATTCGAGAATCGAGCTAGTGTCTAGTCTTGTTGAGAAGATCAAGACATCGCAGGTGGAAGCACTGTTAGAAGAGAATCTAAAGGATGAAGTCATGACGAAGCAGCGTTTACTCTTAACGGAAGATAGCCATGAAGTAAAACTGTTCAGTGGTCGTGTGTGGGTACCCAAGATTGGGTGTAACCGTGAGCTGTTGCTAGAAGATGTATACAAGTCCAAGTATTCCATTCATCCGGGAAGTACAAAGATGTACAGGGACTTGAAGTTGCACTACTGGTGGCCGGTAATGAAGCGTGATGTGGCGCGTTACGTTAAGAGTTGTGTGACGTGTTCGCAAGTTAAGGCCGAACATCAGCGACCGTATGGGAGTCTTCAGTCTTTAGAGATTCCCGAATGGAAATGGGAGCATATCACCATGGACTTCATGACGAAGTTGCCTAAAACTCTTCGAGGCCACGATACCATCTGGGTGATAGTTGATAGATTGACAAAGAGCGTTCATTTCTTGCCTATGCGCGAGACTTTACCGATGGATAAGTTGGCAAAGCTTTATATCGATGAGGTGGTCTCGAGGCACGGCATACCATTATCGATCGTGTCGGATCGCGACAGTCGGTTCACTTCGAACTTTTGGGATGGGTTTCAGAAAGAGCTTGGTACTCAAGTGAAGTTGAGTACGGCTTACCATCCGCAAACCGACAGACAGAGCGAGCGAACGATCCAAACTTTGGAAGACATGTTGAGGTCTTGTGTCATCGATTTCGGGGGTAGTTGGGACTCTCACCTGCCTTTGGTGGAGTTTCATTACAACAATAGCTACCACTCGAGTATTGGAATGGCACCTTTTGAGGCATTGTATGGGTGAAAGTGTCAGACTCCCGTGTGCTGGATTGAAGCGGGAGAAAAGCAGTTCGCTGGACCTGAAATCATGCAAGAGACTGCCGATAAGGTCAAGTTCATTCGTGAAAGAATTAAAGCGGCTCAGGATCGGCAGAAAAGCTATGCCGATAAGAAGAGGCGACCGATGGAATTCCAAGTAGGCGACCGCGTTATGCTTAAGGTGTCTCCGTGGAAGGGCATTATACGGTTCGGAAAACGTGGGAAGTTGAGTCCCCGTTTCCTCGGACCTTTCAAAGTGCTTAAGTGGGTGGGTTTGCAAGCCTACCAATTGGAACTGCCACCGGAGTTGAGCAGAATACACAACACGTTTCATGTTTGCTACCTCCGGAAATGTTTAGCGGTAGAAGACAGCGTCATCCCCTTTCAGAGTTAAGGGTAGACGAAGGTAACCGTTGTGTGGAAGAACCCGACGCCATCTTAGAGAGAAAGTCTAAGAAGTTGGGTCACAAAAAAATCACTTTGGTCAAGGTGCAGTGGAAGCATCACCGGGGAGCAAATGTGACTTTGGAATCTGAAGAGGATATGAAGCATAGATATCCTCATCTCTTTGTATAGTTGGATTTCGGGGACGAAATCATTCCCAAGTTGGGGAGGATTGTAACACCCTGAATTTTGGGGTTGGGTGAGAAGTTGAACGTTACCCAAATTTCAGGGGGGTTATTTGTAACTTGGGTAATATATATACAAAACAAAGTCTTGATATTTTGTAAAAATATCAGATCAGAATTCTTGGGTACTGAAGTTAGAGAGAGAGAAGCAGGTGGAAAAAGAATTCGATCGATTCGGACAAATCCAGGTACGAATCTAGCTTAATGCTTTGATCTGAATGCTTTTAGCCGTGTAGAATCTCGTTGTGAAGGTTTTTAACCGTTCCATTTCAAGATCTAAGTATTTTCATTTTTGGATCTGGGTTCTGTATCGCCGAGTGTTCTTGGGGAACAAGGCGACCGGAAGATGCATTCGATCGGTAGGCCTTCGACCGGGAAGATGCATTCGACCGGTAGGCCTTCGACCGGTAGAATGCATTCGACCGGGAGGGCACTCGACCGGTATATCCTTCGACCGGTAGTGTGCATCGACCGGTATGCCTTTCGACTGGATTTCGTGTTCGACCGGATTAGGTTATGTTCGTTGTTAGCTTCTGTTATCTTTGAGTTTTAGTCAGGAAGTGGGAGGTTTATCTATGTTTCGACTTACCGATTCTTTCGGTGTTGTCATAGGTAGCATTCGTTAGGAAGAAGGAAACTGAGGTGAGTTCCTACTACCTTTTCTAAATGTTATATATGTCAAAGATTGCGTTTTTAACTCCTAAATATCTCTACGTTTTCGGATTGTCCGTTTATTACATTTTGATGTAACTTGGGGTTTTGAAATATTTTAGGTTTCCCTAAACGCTTTTGACTAAAATGATGGATTCCATCTTGTTGAAGTAAAAGAATGTTTTACTTGCCCAGTGTGTGGCTTATTTGAAAAATGTATATAATCTGGTTTTATGATTATCTTTCTTACCATCAGTTGGTCTGGAAAACGGCATTTTGAAATATATAAATGTGTTGAAAGCTATTTATCTAGCTTTGTTGGTCACATGAAATATTGTGACAAGTCATGATTATACTAGTGGATCCCTAGGTATCGAGTCGGCTTCTGGCTGAGAAGGATATGCCCCTTCTGTTGTAGTTAGATACATTTAATCCTCGAGGGCACTTGGTACGGTTATGTGAGACCGGTTACTAGCCATGGGTTAAATGTAGCCTAACGAACGAGTATGACATGGTTCCTCGGGGGGCCTCCCTCACATCGTAGTACGGACCAAAGCATTCGTGGCCATGGTTCCATGTATTTAGCTCATAACTCGGATTTGTGGCTTACTTTGTGTTCCACTGTAATCCTTGGTAAATCGGGTAATCCCCGCCATCGGAAGATGTGTTTTGGACCGGTTGTCTGTTTATTATCAAAGAACTGTATTTTGCATAACTAAACCTTTGAAAAGATTCACTTTGATGCATTTGTTTATATCTCTTGAGATTTATGAACTGTATGTTCTCACTAGGCTTTAAGCCTAACACTTTTTCTCAATTGATGTGTATAATAGGTTTCCCTTAGCGGTGGGTTGTCGGGGTTTTGAGAGGCGGGTTTGGTCTCGAGGCATTTTGAGATGACTAGTATTGTATCTGGGCATTTGTTAAGCCCCATTCATTTGGTGGATTATGGATTGTCAACTAATGTAATCTTGATATAGGTGTCTAGATTAGTTTGTTGATTAACCCTATATCTGTACAGGTTTTGTAAAGTCTTAAGGACTGATCCCCTTTATGGGAGGTTTATATCAATACGAATGTCATGTTGCCAGGTTTTTCAGGTTATATTTTACTCTGATTTTTAGGGTGTTACATTTGGTTAGTCACAAATGTAATTGTGACAAGTCTTGAATATTACTAGTGGATCCATAGGTATTGAGTCGACTTACATATATATATTTGGGATGTTTTCCCCCATTGTAGCTATGGATACATTTGATCCTCGGGTGCCTTTGGTACGGTTATGTGGGACCGGTTACTAGCCATGGTTCATAATGTATCCTAGTGAACGAGTATGACTTGGTTCCTCGGGTGCCCCCCCACATCTTAGTACGGACCGGCGTTGTTCGTGGCCATGGTTCCAAGTATTTAGCTCACAACTCGGATTGTGGCCTACTCGGTGTTCCGCCGACAATCCTTGGTAAATCGGGTATCCCCCGTCATCGCAAGATGAATTTTATATGAAAGGCCCTTTTGTGGCAAACAGTTCAATTGTAATCTAATTTTCTTGAAAAGAATTCCCTTCGTTACAACTGCATATATTTCTCCAAATTATAAACTGTATGTTCTCACTAGAATTTAAGCCTAACACTTTTTTCGAAAATGATGTGTATAACAGGTTCCCTTAGCGGCGG
The DNA here is from genome assembly GCA_954870635.1 of Arctium minus. Lineage (NCBI taxonomy): Eukaryota > Viridiplantae > Streptophyta > Magnoliopsida > Asterales > Asteraceae > Arctium > Arctium minus. The sequence continues at coordinate 2,780,586 of OX941092.1, read as the reverse complement.
GTCGTCAAGGGGTTGAGTGAAGAGTTTGGTTTCTTGAGGAAATTTTTGGATGTCAGTTAATTTGGAGACTTGGTGTTTAAACCAATTTATTCATTTTGGTATTGGGTTGACAACCTATGTAATCTAGATAGATTTGGTTTGGTTTGGTTTGGTTTGGTTTGGTTTGGTTTGGTTTGGTTTGGTTTGGTTTGGTTTGTCTTGGCTTGGTTTGGTTTGTTGTCATTTTTCCATACTCATTGGCATGTTTTGTGAATGTTCACGCCATGCCCACTATGTTGATTGTTTATCCTATTTATAGACGTTATATTGCCGAATTTTCAATTTTTAAAATTACTCCACTTTTTAGGGTGTTACAAGTTGGTATCAGAGCACTAGTTTAAGTGAACTAGGCATGAATGTAAGATGTCTAGACTTAGACTGAGTATGTTAGGCAATGATTTGTGAGTTGGGTAGAATTTCTAAGATGGGTTAGTCTTAGAGTCGACGGAAATTATGTTTATCAAGCGTTGTGGCAATGGTGACGAGAACCTTTATGTGTTATATGTTCATAATCTCACTTAGCTACTATTATTATGAGGATATTTATACGTGATGGTGCTTGAAGTGTCGTTACTGTGACAATTGTTAATGTAGTAGTACGTTCTCTTGTGCTTATTCAGTTGATTCCTTTCTTACTATTTCTCATGCTTGTGTGGCAGCCATTATTCTAGAATGGTGAACACTCGTAGTCGTCAGTTAGCCGATGGGGATGTACGTGAAGATAGCTCACCAGAGCGGAATCCAGTGGTTCGGGCAGCGACCGTCATTCCTCCCCGTATGCCGCATGTTATCATGGGAGAGGTGGAGCAGGTGCCAAGAGTGGAGTTGGCATCCACAAACCCAACGGTTCAGAATGCAAACCCTCAACCTGACATGATGGCCATCATCATGCAAATGGTATCGACGGCAATGGAAAAGCAGCAAGACGCATTCATGAAGATGTTGGAGGATCGTGACGCTAGCCTCAAGAGAAATGAGGCGGTTTCCGAGAATGTTGTGATGGGTTCTGGTGGCACCGGTCGGGTGTTAGAACGGAAGAGCACAGGGTCGTGGGTGCTCCGAAGAGTGGAAAAAGTTGTTCTTACAAACCCTTTCTGGGATGAGGGCTGCTGGAATTCTCCGGTTCTGACGACCCAATTATGTGTGTGAAGTGGATTAGAGCCGTAGAGCAAGCTTTTGGCTCCTCTGAATGTGGGGACGATCAGAGAGTGCGGTTTGGTACTCAACTGCTGGGAGATACTGCGCTCACCTGGTGGAATGTTACTCAATCCACCCTCTCTTCTACTGTATTAGCTCAGTTATCTTGGGCCGAGTTCAAGAAGAAACTTATGGAGGAATACTGCAGTGAGAGGGCCATGGACCGTATCGAATCTGAATTCCGAGCGCTTGAGAAAGGAAATTTGACGGTGAGGGAGTACACCCGTCAATTCATGGAGAAGTTGGGGTTAGTGGAGCATGTGGCTCCAACAGAAAAAGAAAAGACAAAGGCCTATCTGAAAGGTCTGCCGGCGGACATGATGTCCATGGTCCGCAACTCGAAAGCTTCTAATCTTCGAGAGACGATCGAGGAAGCTCAGTTTATGGAAGAGGTTTATGCGAAGAGTAAACCGGAAAAGTCTGTGGTGGTCGTTGAGAAGAGAAAGTGGGAGAGCAATTCCGCACCTCCCAAAAGAACTCGACCTTTTGTTGGGAACCGAAATTCCAACAATTACCAAGAAGCTAGATGGTGCTGGAGGTGCCATAGCAAGCACCATGGAAATTTTAACCCTACTTCTCAACCTTGCAGCAAGTACGACAAGTCTGATCACGCTACCAAAGATTGCCCGATAATAGGATTTATCTGCTTCGAGTGCAAGGCACCGGGGCATGTGAAGAGAGATTGCCCGAAACTCAAGTCGGGTAACGCGTCGGAGAAGAAAGAGAACCCATATAGGGTTCTGGGTCGAGCTTTTCAGATGACGGCTGATGAGGCCAAGGCATCCACCGATGTGGTATCGGGTACGTTTCTTCTAAACTACGTACCTGCTCATGTACTATTCGATTAGGGTGCCAGTTTCTCTTTTGTATCTGAGTCGTTTCGTCAAAGGTTTGCTATGCCCACTACTAGTCTAGAGAATGCGTTAGTGGTAGAGATAGCAGATGGTGGTCAAGTTTTAATCCACGATGTTCTGAGGAAATGTACTCTCGGAATCGAAGGGAGAGATTTCCCGATTGACTTGATGCCGATGATTATTGGTGGTTTTGATGTGGTGGTCGGCATGGATTGGTTAACGAATAATCATGCCGAGATCTTTTGTTCCAAGAAATTGATCCGAATTCCTACTCCTAGTGGTGAAGTCGTCATGATCTATGGTGAGAAAAGGAAAGGTAATGTAGCAATCATCACCATGGCTAAAGCACGCAAATGTTTGGTGAAAGGATGCTCATTCTTCCTAGCCTACGTAATCGACGCCAAGCTAGAGAAGTCAAAGCTTGAAGATGTGAAGATAGTGCGAGAGTTTCCCGATGTCTTTTCGGACGACTTGCACGGGTTACCACCCGATCGTCAAGTGAAGTTTCGGATTGATCTCGTACCGGGAGCAGCTCCTATTGCTAGAGCTCCTTACCGGTTGGCGCCATCGGAGATGCAAGAGATGATGGCTCAACTCCAAGAACTTTTGGAGAAAGGTTTCATAAGACCGAGCTCGTCGCCTTGGGGAGCTCCGGTCTTGTTTGTCAAAAAGAAGGATGGCACAATGAGAATGTGCATTGATTATCGTGAGTTGAACAAAGCAAAGGTGAATAACAAATACCCGCTTCCGAGAATAGACGACTTGTTCGATCAGCTTCAAGGAGCGGGGTGTTTTTCCAAGATCGACTTACGTTCGGGTTACCACCAAGTGAAGGTGAAGGGAGAAGACGTCTCGAAGACGGCCTTTAGAACGCGTTACGGCCATTATGAGTTCCTTGTAATGCCATTTGGCCTAACAAACGCACCGGCGGTGTTTATGGACTTAATGAATAGGGTGTGCCGACCATTCCTCGATAAGTCGGTCATCGTATTCATTGATGACATACTTGTATATTCCAAGAGCGAGTTGGAACACGAGCAACACCTCCGTGAAGTTCTAGAAGTGTTGAGGAAAGAAAGATTGTACGTGAAATTCTCCAAGTGCGACTTTTGGCTTGAAGAGGTACAATTCTTGGGTCACATTGTCACTCGAGACGGAGTGAAAGTGGACCCCTCCAAAATAGAAGCCATGATGAATTGGGAGCCTCCTAAGAGTACGTCCGAAATCCGAAGCTTTTTGGGTTTGGCGGGTTATTACCGGAGATTTATTAAAGACTTTTCGAAAATCACTTCTTCCTTGACGGCGTTGACACGGAAGAATGTGAAGTTCGATTGGACCGAAGCGCAAGAGAAAGCGTTCCGGACTTTGCAAAAGAAGTTGTGTGAAGCTCCAATCTTGTCGCTACCCGAAGGGTTGGAAGATTTCGTGGTCTATAGCGATGCTTCAAAAATGGTATTAGGGTGTGTGTTAATGCAAAGAGGTAAGGTGATCGCTTATGCCTCGAGGCAACTCAAAATCCACGAGAAGAACTATACTACCCACGATTTAGAGTTAGCGGCGGTGGTGTTCGCCTTGAAGCTTTGGCGGCATTACCTATATGGCACGAAGTGTACACTCTACACAGATCATAAGATTTTGATGTAGGTCTTTGATCAGAAGGTGTTGAACATGAGGCAAAGGTGGTGGCTCGAATTACTCAAAGACTACGACTGTGAGTTGCTTTACCATCCCGGTAAGGAAAACGTAGTGGCCGATGCGCTAAGTCGTAAGGACTATAGCGGAAGTATTCGGGCTACTCTTTCGAGAATCGAGTTGGTGTCAAGTCTTATTGAGAAGATCAATATGTCTCAAGCAGAAGCCTTGTTGGAAGAAAATCTCAAGGATTAGGTCATCATAAAGCAACGTTTCCTCTTAACGACAGATAGCCGTGGAGTAAAACTGTTCAACGATCGTGTGTGGGTACCCAAGGTTGGGGGTAACTGTGAACTACTTCTTGAGGATGCCCACAAGTCCAAGTATTCCATTCATCCGGGAAGTACAAAAATGTACCGAGACCTGAAGTTACATTATTGGTGGCCAGTAATGAAACTGGATGTGGCACGTTACGTGGAGCGTTGTGTGACGTGCTTACAAGTGAAAGCCGAACATCAACGACCGTATGGGAGTCTGCAATCCTTAGAGATCCCTGAGTGGAAGTGGGAGCATATTACCATGGACTTCGTGACGAAGTTGCCTAAAACTCTTCGAGGTCACGATACCATTTGGGTAATAGTCGATCGGTTGACTAAGAGCGCTCATTTCTTGGCTATGCGTGAAACCTTACCGATGGAAAAGTTAGCAAAACTCTACATCGATGAAGTGGTCTCAAGACATGGAGTACCTTTGTCGATCGTGTCGGATCGCGACAGTCGGTTCACTTCGAACTTTTGGGATGGCTTTCAGAAGGAGCTTGGTACGCGAGTAAAACTGAGTACGACTTACCATCCACAAACCGACGGTCAAAGCAAGAGAATGATCCAAACACTCGAAGACATGTTAAGATCTTGTGTCATTGATTTTGGGGGTAGTTAGGACTCTCACCTACCTTTGGTGGAGTTCGCTTACAACAATAGCTACCACTCAAGCATTGGAATGGCACCTTTTGAGGCATTGTATGGACGGAAGTGCCGAACTCCCGTGTGTTGGTTAGAAGCGGGAGAGAAACAATTTTACGGACCCGAAATTGTGCAAGAGACGGCCGATAAAGTCAAAGACATTCGGGAAAGATTAAAACCGGCTCAAGATCGGCAAAAGAGCTATGCCGATAAGATGTCGAAGTTGTCCAAGTGGGAGACCGCGTGATGCTTAAGGTATCGCCTTGGAAGGGCATTATTCGGTTCGGAAAACGTGGGAAGCTGAGTCCCCGTTTCCTTGGACCTTTTAAAGTGCTGAAACATGTGGGCTTACAAGCCTACCAATTGGAACTTTCACCGGAAATGAACGGGATCCACCATACGTTCCATATTTGTTATCTTTGAAAGTGTTTGGCAGATGAAGAAAGCGTCATTCCTCTGTCCGAGATAAGAGTGGACGAAGGTAACCATTGTGTAAAAGAACCCGACGCTATCTTAGAAAGTAAGTCTAAGAAATTACGTCACAAGGAGGTCACTATGGTCAAGGTGCAGTGGAAGCATCATCGTGGGGCCAATGTGACGTGGAAAGCTGAGGAGGACATGAAGCGAAGATACCCTCACTTGTTTGAATAACTAAGATTTCGAGGACGAAATCATTTCCAAGTTGGGGAGTATTGTAACACCCCGATTTTCGAAAGGTATCATTTCAAGTTAATACAGAAACCGATATATCAAGGAAAAATAAGATATTTTCTTTTGGACTTGAATCCTATATTTTATAGTCTTGATAGATGAAGGATTCAATTACGAGTCCAACGGTCCTTTTCGGAGCAAAAACGGAGCTATAATGAAGAAGTTATGGCCAAAACAGTGAACAAGAAGAAAACCAGGCAAATAGTGCATCTCGCGACTTCACGCAACTTGCACTAGCGGCATAAGTCGCGAAACCCCCTGGTCGAGCTTAAAACCCGATTTTCAGCCCCAAACTTCATTTCTTCATATCTTTCTCATCCTAGCTCCGATTTCAGTGATTCAAGTTGCCACGGTTTCGTATTTGAGAGATTTTCAAGGTTAGATTGTTAGTTTTGGGAAGATCCAAGAGTATTTGGTGGTGGATTAGAAGCAAGGGTCAAGAGTTCATCACCATCTCCATCTTCATCTTCTCCAAAGGGTCAAGATCTAAGTTTTTGGGGTTTTCTTCTAAAACCTACTTGGTGAGTTCCTACTATAATTTTCAAAACCTTATACACATCAAAATATACATTTTGAATTCCTATATATCTCCTTGGTTTTGGATTTATTAAAATCACATTTTGACCTAACTTGAGTTTTAGGAGATTTTAGGGTTCTTGCTATATCTTGCGAAATGGAAGGATTTCATTTGTTATGAAATAAAATGAAGTATTTCTTGCACCTATTTGGTGAATTACTTGGAAGAATGTATAAAATCTCATTTTTATGCTTTCTCATTCTTATCAGCAGTTAACTTGGAAATTGCATCTTTGGGAATAAATGTTATGGAAGCTATATGTTTAGCTTTGGTGTAACACCCTGAATTTTGGGGTTGGATGAGAAGTTGACCGTTACCCAAAGTTCAGGGGGGTTATTTGTAACTTGGGTAATATATATACAAAACTTGGATGAGAAGTTGACCGTTATATTGCCGAATTTTCAATTTTTAAAATTACTCCAATTTTTAGGGTGTTACAGACCTCGTCGGATTTCCACGAAACTGTACATGGACCTTCTACAATGTAAATAAGATGGTTTTCTCAAGAAATAACTTGAAAAAAACCACTCTCGTCCAGGAATTTACCGAAGCCATGCACTGGCCAAACCGAACAAACGTACGTCGTGCAGTTTATAGAAACCCACGCAAAGGGGGTACCCTTTCGATTTTCTCGTCCGGACCGTCCTCGTCGGATTTCCACGAAACTATACATGGTCCATATACAATGTAAATGAGAAGGTTTTAAGAATGTAAAATACAGGATTTCTAATCCTAGCAGCAATAGGAGGGAAACGGATACTCAATTTAAAGTGAGTAAGGCAATAAGGATGAAGGAATTTGAGCGCTGATGTTGCTAAGAGCCACCTTCATAGTCGATTCGGTGGGGGGGGGGGGGAGACGGCCATCTCAAGGAAAAATAACTTGAAAAAAACCGCTCTTCTGCAAGACTTTGCCGAAGCCATGCTCTGGCCAGACCGAACAAACGTACGTTGTGCTGTTTACAGAAACCCACTAAAATCATGGTGTATTTCCAGAAAGCGACTAAGACATGGCGTGATCCTAGTACTAAGGTTCCTTTTGACGGGTGATGGGCTTAAAACAGAGCCCCATAATAAGAGTTATAGATGTTCAAGTGCGACACCCATTTTTGGCCGATTTAGCAAAGGGGGTACCCTTTCGGTTTTCTCGTCCGGACCAACCTCGTCGGATTTCCATGAAACTATACATGGTCCATCTATAATGTAAATGAGAAGGTTTTCACAAGAAATAAATTGAAAAAAACCGCTCTCGTGCAGGAATTTGCCGAAGCCAAGCACTGTCCAAACAGAACAAACGTATGTTGTGTAGTTTATAGAAACCCACTCAAATCATGGTGTATTCCCAGAAAGCGACCAAGCCATTGTGTGTTCCTCGTTCTAAGGTTCGTTTTGACGGGTGATGGGCTTAAAATAGAGCATCATAACAAAGGTTATGGATGTTTTAGTGTGACACCCATTTTTGGCCGATTTAGCAATGGGGGTACCCTTTCGTTTTCTTGTCCGGACCGACCTCGTCGTATTTCCACGAAACTGTACACGGTCCATCTACAATGTAAATGAGAAGGTTTTCAAAAGAAATAACTTGAAAAAACCCTCTCTCGTGCAGGAATTTTCCGAAGCCATGCACTGGCCAAACCGAACAAATGTACATTGTGCAGTTTATAGAAACCCACTTAAATGATGGTGTATTTCCAGAAAGCGACCAATCCATAGTGTGCTCCTCGATCTAAGGTTCGTTTTTACAGGTGATGGGCTTAAAACAGAGCCCCATAACAAAATTTATGGATTTTTAAGCGCGACACCCATTTTTGGCCGATTTAGGAAAAAGGTACCTTTTCGGTTTTCTCGTCCGGACCGACCTCGTCGGTTTTCCACGAAACTAAACATGGTCCATCTACAATGTAAATGAGAAGGTTTTCTCAAGAAATAACTTGAAAAAAACCGCTCTCGTGCAGGTATTTGCCGAAGCCATGCACTGACCAAACTGAACAAATGTACGTCGTAGTTTATAGATACCCACTCAAATCATGGGGTATTGCCAGAAAGCGACCAAGCCATGGTATACTCCTCGTTCTAAGGTTCGTTTTGACGGGTGATGGGCTTAAAACAGAGACCCATAACAAAAGTTATGGATGTTTTTGCACGACACCCATTTTTGGCCTATTAAGCAAAGAGGGTACCCTTTCGGTTTTCTTGTCCGGACCGACCTCGTTGGATTTTCACGAAACTATACATGGTCCATCTACAATGTAAATGAGAAGGTTTTCACAAGAAATAACTTGAAAAAACCACTCTCCTGCAGGAATTTGCTGAAGCCATGCATTGGCCAAACCGAACAAACGTACGTTGTGCAGTTTATAGAAACCCACTCAAATCATGGTGTAGTGGAAGAAAGAGACCAAGCCATAGCGTGATCCTCGTTCAAATGTTCGTTTTGACAGGTGATGGGCTTAAAACAGAGCCCCAAAACAAAAGTTGTGGATGTTTAAGCGCGACACCCATTTTTGGCCGATTTAGGAAAAAGGTACCTTTTCAGTTTTCTCGTCCGGACTGACCTCGTCGGATTTCCATGAAACTGTACATGGTCCACTTACAATGTAAATTAGAAGGTTTTCTCAAAAAATAACTTGAATAAAATCGCTCTCGTGCAGGAATTTGCCGAAGCCATGCACTGGCCAATCCGAACAAACGTACGTTGTGCAGTTTATAGAAACCCACTCAAATCATGGTGTAGTGGAAGAAAGCGACCAAGCCATGGCGTGATCCTCATTCTATTGTTCGTTTTGACAGGTGATGGGCTTAAAACAGAGCCCCAAAACAAAAGTTGTGGATGTTTAAGTGTGACACCCATTTTTGGCCGATTTAGCAAAGGGGGTACCCTTTCGGTTTTTCTCGTCCGGACCGACCTCGTCGGATTTCCACGAAACTGTACATGGTCAATCTCAAATGTAAATGAAAAGGTTTTCTCAAGAAATGAAAAAACCGCCCTCGCGCAGGAATTTGCCGAAGCCATGCACTGGCCAAACTGAACAAACGTACGTCGGGCAGTTTATAGAAATCCACTCAAATCATGGTGTATTGCCAAAAAGAGACTAATCCATAGCATGATCCTCATTCTAAGGTTCTTTTTGATGGGTGAAGGGCTTAAAATAGAGCCCCATAACAAAAGTTATGGATGTTTAAGCGCGACACCCATTTTTGGCCGATTTAGCAAAGAGGTACCCTTTGGGTTTTCTCTTCCGGACCGACCTCGTCGATTTTCCACGAAACTAAACATGGTCCATGAACAATATGAATGAGAAAGGTTTCTCAAGAAATTACTTGAAAAAAACTGCTCTCATGTAGGAATTTTCCGAATCCATGCATTGGCCAAATCGAACAAACATACGTTGTACAGTTTATAGAAACCCACTCAAATCATGGTGTATTGCCAGAAATCGACCAATCCAAGGAATGCTTATCGTTCTTAGGTTCATTTTGATGGGAGATGGGCATAAAACAAATCCCCATAACAAAAGTTATGGATGTGTTAGCGCGACACCCATTTTTTGCAGATTTAGGAAAGGGGGTACCCTTTCGGTTTTCTCATCCGGGCCGACCTCGTCGGATTTCCACGAAACTGTACATGGTCCATATACAATGTAAATGAGAAGGTTTTTGAAAGAAATAACTTGAGAAAACCGCACTCGTGCAGGAATTTGCCGAAGCGATACACTGGCCAAACCGAACAAACGTACGTTAGGCAGTTTATAGAAACCCACTCAAATCGTGGTATATTGCCAGAAATAGACTAAGCCATTGTGTGATCGTCGTCCTAAGGTTCTTTTTGACGGGTGATGGCTTAAAACCGAGACTCATAACAAAAGTTATGGATGTTTAAGCGCGACACCCATTTTTGGCCGATTTAGCAAAGGGGGTACCCTTTCAGTTTTCTCGTCCGGACCGACCTCGTCTATTTTCCACGAAACTAAACAAGGTCCATATAGAATGTAAATGAGAAGGTTTTCTCAAGAAATAACTTGAAAAAAACCACTCTCGTGCAGGAATTTGCCGAAGCCATGCACTGGCCAAACCGAACAAATGTACGTCGTGCAGTTTATGGAAACTGTTAAGTCAGATTTTATAGTAATCATTGTATTTATAGGCTTGGTCTAATATTGTGTTTAGAATGCTGTTAGATAGTGTATTAGCCAAGGTTATTTAAGTCCTTTGTGGCTTTGTGTTTTGTAAGAACATGAACGCACATCTAATAGAATTCTACATCTTGCGCTTTCAACTCTCTCTACTTTCTCTCTCTAAGATTTGGTTGATTTTAGGATTATCAATTGGTATCAGAGCTATTCTAAATCTGAGAGAATTGAGAGAATCGTTTTTTTCAAACTGAATTTGTAAACAATTCAGAAAATTTGATTGATTTTCTTGATTTCGATCAAGAAAATCTCGTTTTCTGAATTTTCACAAATTCTTGTTGTTTTCCAAACGAATTTTCTTGAAATCTGGTTTGTTGGATTCGATTTTAATAGTATAACACTTTTGATTCACATCGATTTGCAAGAAAATCAATCTTTGAAGTTCAATTTTGAGAATTTTCATGTTTCTGGAAAAGTTCGTTGAACGAACAGTGTGTTTCTCGATTTTTCGATTTTGTGGTTTTTGATCAAATTTTGACGGGTGATGGGCTTAAAACGGAGTCCCATAGCAAAAGTTATGGATGTTTAAGCGCAACACTCATTATTGGTCGATTCAGCAAAGGGGGGTACCCTTTCGATTTTTTCATCCGGACTGACTTCGTCGGATTTCCACGAAAATGAACATGGTCCATATACAGTGTAAATTAGAATGTTTTCACAAGAAATAACTTGAAACAAACTCGCTCTCGTGTAGAAATTCGCCGAAGCCATGCACTGGCCAAACCGAACAAACGTACATCTTACAGTTTATAGAAACCCATGCAAATCATGGTGTATTGCCAGAAAGCGACCAAGACATGGCACGCTCCTCGTTCTAAGGTCCATTTTGACAGGTTATGGGCTTAAAACGGAGCCCCGTAGCGAAAGTTATGGATGTTTAAACGAAACACCCATTTTTGTCCGATTCAGCAAAGGGGGTACCCTTTCGGTTTTATCGTCTGGAACGACCTCGTCGGATTTCCACGAAATTGTACATGGTTCATCTTCAATATAATGAGAAGCTTTTCACAAGAAATATCATGAAAAAAACGCTCTCGTGCAGGAATTTGCCGAAGCCATGCACTGGCCAAACCGAACAAACGTACGTTGTGCAGTTTATAGAAACCCACTCAAATCAGGGTGTATTGCCAGAAAGCAATCAATCTATGGTATGATACACGTTCTATGGTTTATTTTGACGGGTCATGGACTTAAAACAGAGCCCCATAACAAAAGTTATGAATGTTAAAGCGTGACACCCACTTTTAGCCGATTTAGCAAAGGGGGTACCCTTTCGTTTTTCTCGTCCGGACCGACCTCGTCGGATTTCCACAAAGCCATGCACTGGCCAAACCGGACAAACGTTCGTCGTGTAGTTTATATAAACCCACTCAAATCATGGTGTATTGCCAGAAAGCTACCAAGCCATGGCGTGCTCCTCGTTCTAAGTTTTGTTTTTACGGGTGAGGGGCTCAAAACGGAGCCCCGTAGCAAAGGTTATGGATGTTTAAGTCCGGCACCCATTTTTGGTCGATTCAGCAAATGGGATACCCTTTCGGTTTTCTCGTCCGGACCGACCTCGTCGGATTTCCAAGAAACTGTACATGGTCTATCTACAATGTAAATTATAAGGTTTTCACAGGAAATAACTTGAAAACCCCCGCTTTCGTGCAGAATTTTTCCGAAGCCATGCACTGGCCAAACCGAACAAACATACGTCGTGCAGTTTAAGGAAACCGACTCAAATCAGGGTGTATTTCAAGAAAACGACCAATCCATGGCGTGTTCCTAGTTCAAAGGTTTGTTTTGACGGGTGATGGACTTAAAACAAAGCACCGTAGCAAAATTTATGGATGTTTAAGTGCGACACCCATTTTTGTCCGATTCAGCAAAGGGGGTTACATTTTCGGTTTTCTAGTCCGGACCGACCTCGTCGGATTTCCAAGAAACTGTACATGGTCCATCTACAATGAAAATGAGAAGGTTTTCACAAGAAATAACTTGAAAAAAAATGCTCTCGTGCAGGAATTGGCCGAAGCCATGCACGGGCCTAACCGAACAAACGTACGTCGTGAATTTTATAGAACCCACTCAAAGAATGGTGTATTGCAAGAAAGCGACCAAGCCATGGAGTTCTCATCGTTCTAAGGTTCGTTTTGACGTGTCATGGGCTTAAAACGGAGCCCCGTAGAAAATATAATTAATGTTTAAGCTCGCCACAACCATTTTTGGTCGATTCAGGAAATGGGGTACCCTTTCGGTTTTCTTGTCCGGACCGACCTCGTCGGATATCAACGAAAATGTACATGGTTCATCTACAATATAAATGTGAAGTTTTTAACAAGAACTAACTTCAAAAAAATCCGCTCTCGTACAGGAATTTGCCGAAGCCATGCACTGACCAAACCGAACAAACGTACGTCGTGCGGTTTAGGGAAACCCACTTAAATCATGTAGTATTGACAGAAAGTGACCTAGCCATGGAGTTCTCCTCTTTCTAAGGTTCTCTTTGACGGGTAATGGGCTTAAAATAGAGCCCCATAGCGAAAGTTATGGATGTTTAAGCGCGCCACCCATTTTTAGCCGATTCAGCAAAAGGGATACCCTTTCGGTTTTCTCGTCCGGACCGACCTCTTCGGATTTCCAAGAAACTATACATGTTCCATCTAAAATGTAAATTATAAGGTTTTCACAAGAAATAACCTGAAAAAAACCCACTCTCGTGTAGGAATTTGCCCAAGCCATGCACTGGCCAAACCAAACAAACGTACGTCGTGCAGTTTATAGAAACCCACTGAAATGATGGTGTACTTCTAGAAAGCGACCATACCATAGCGTGCACCTAATTTCTAAGATTCGTTTTGACGAGTGATGTGCTTAAAATGGAGCCACATAGCAAAAGTTATGGATGTTTAAGCGTGACACCCATTTTTGGCCGATTCAGCAAAGGGGGTGCCCTTTCGGTTTTCTCGTCCGGACCGACTTCATTGAATTTCCATGAAACTGTACATGGTACATATACAATGTAAATTAGAAAGTTTTCACAAGAAATAACTTGAAAAAAACCAGCTCTCATGTAGGAATTTGTCGAAGCCATGCATTGGCGAAACCGAACAAACGTGCATTGTACAGTTCATGGAAACCCACTCAAATCAAGGTCTATTTCTAGAAAGAGACCAATTCATGACATGCTCCGCGTTCTAAGGTTCGTTTTGACGGGTCATGGGCTTAAAACAAAGCCCCATAACAAAAGTTATGGATGTTTAAGCGCGACACCCATTTTAGGTCGATTTAGCAAAGGGGGTACCCTTTCGGTTTTCTCGTCCGGAACGACCTCAAAGGATTTCCACGAAACTATACGTGGTCATAAACAATGTAAATGATAAGGTTTAAACAAGAAATAACTTGAAAAAAAACGCTCTCGTGCAGAAATTTTCCGAAGCCATGCACTGGCCAAACCGAACAAACGTTCGTCATGTAGTTTATATAAACCCACTCAAATAATAGTTTCTTACCAGAAAGAGACCAAGACATGGTGTGGTCCTCGTTCTAAGGTTCGTTTTGATGGGTCATAGGCTTAAAACAGAGCCCCATAACAAAAGTTATGGATCTTTAAGCGCGACGCCCATTTTTGGCCAATTGAGCGAAGGGGGTACCCTTTCGGTTTTCTCGTCCTGACCAACTTCGTCGGATTTCCACGAAACTGTATAATGTCCATGTACAATGTAAATTAGAATGTTTTCACAAGAAATAACTTGAAAAAAACACGCTCTCATGTAGAATTTGCCGAAGCCATGCACTGGTCAATCCGAACAAACATACGCCGTGTAGTTTATGGAAACCCACTCAAATCAGGGTGTATTGCAAGAAAAAGACCAAGACATGGCGTGCTCCTCGTTCTAAGGTTTGTTTTGATGGGTCATAGGCTTTAAATGACGTCCCGTAGTGTAACACTCTAAAAATCAGAGTAAATTAAAACCTGGAAATATGGCAACATGACATTCGCATTGGTATAACTTCCCATAAAGGGGTCAGTCCTTAAGACTTTACAAAAAACTGCACGGAAATAGAATTCATCAACAAACTAATCTAAACATAACTATTTAGATTATATCAGTTGACAATCCCTAATTCACCAAAAGAATGGGACTTTAACAAATGCCCAACTACAATACTCGTCATCTCAAAATGCCTCGAGACCAAGCTCGTCTCTCAAAACCCATGGCAACCCACCGCTAATGGAAACCTGATATGCACATCAGTTTGAGAAAAAGTGTTAGGCTTAAAGCCTAGTGAGAACATACAGTTTATAAATTTCAAGAGATATGAACATTTGTATTAAAAAGGAAATCTTCTTAAATAAGCATTCCCAAGTCACATGTTGATAAGAATGATAAATCATACAACAAGACTTATAAACATTCTTTCCAGAACCTCACGATTCAACGTGCATGTAGTTCTCCATTTTACTGTACTTCCATTCAGAACCTCACAATTTAATGTGCATGTAGTTCTACATTTCATTTTACCATCAGAACCTCACAATTCATGTGCATGTAGTTCTATAATTTACCTTCCATTCAGAACCTCACAAATTAATGTGCATGTAGTTCTACATTTCACTTTACATTCAGAACCTCACAAATTAATGTGCATGTAGTTTTATATATAATAAATGTTACCTTCAAGTAACTTACATAAAAGTGCAAGTAAAACGTCCGTTTACTTCAAATAAGATGGAACCCATTATTTTAGTCAGAACTGACCGGGAACCCCAAAATCTCCCAAAACTCAAGTTATGTCAAAATGTAGTGGACTTAAATCCATACCATAGAAATACTTCAGATTTCAAAGATATAAGTTTTGACATGTATAAAGTTTGTAAAATGATAGTAGGAACTCACCAGTAGGTTTTAGAATAAAACCCAGAAAACTAGATATCGATCACGACGAAGAGGTGAAGCTTTTAACACCGACCCCTTGCTAGAAACACCGAAAACTAGCAACCAAACGATACCTCGAAGATCGAAAGAAGAAAAGGAAAAAGAAAGAGAGAGATACTGAGATATTGAGATATTTTGGAAATATCTCTCAAATTAGATATTTAAGCTGGCCTCGAAAAACCAAACTGACAGGACGCACGACCCGTGCGCTTTCAAAGAAGGAAAGGCGCACGACCCGTGCGAAAACCCACTGCCGAGGCCCTGACCTTGCGCACGACCCGTGCGAAATTTCTGAAGGAGGGCGCACGACCCGTGCGGCCTGTAGACCAGCACAGAAAGTCCCCTTTTCTCTATTCTTCTTCGCAAAAGACCAAACGAAATTCGGGGTGTTACAATCCTCCCCAACTTGGGAATGATTTCGTCCCCGAAATCCCAACTACTCAAAAAGGTGAGGATATCTTCGTTTCATATCCTCTTCTGCTTCCTACGTCACATTTGCTCCCCGGTGATGCTTCCACTGCACCTTGACCAAAGTGACTTCTTTGTGACGCAACTTCTTAGACTTTCTATCTAAGATAGCGTCGGGTTCTTCCACACAATGGTTACCTTCGTCCACTCTTAACTCTGAGAGGGAAATGATGTTGTCTTCTACCGCTAGACACTTCCGAAGGTAACAAACATGAAACGTGTTGTGGATTCTGCTCAACTCCTGTGGCAGTTCCAATTGGTAGGCTTGCAAACCCACCCGTTTAAGCACTTTGAAGGGTCCGAGGAAACGGGGACTCAGCTTCCCACGCTTTCCAAATCGGATAATACCCTTCCATGGCGACACCTTAAGCATCACGCGGTCGCCCACTTGGAACTCTATCGGTCACCTCTTCTTATCGTTATAGCTTTTCTGTCGATCCTGAGCCGCTTTCATTCTTTCACGAATGAATTTGACCTTATCGGACGTCTCTTGCACGATTTCAGGCCCGGCGAACTGCTTCTCCCCCGCTTCAAGCCAGCACACGGGAGTGGGAGTTCGGCACTTTCGCCCGTACAATGCCTCAAAAGGTGTCATTCCAATACTCGAGTGGTAGCTGTTGATGTAAGCAAACTCCACCAAAGGCAGGTGAGAGTCCCAACTACCCCCGAAATCGATGACACAAGACCTCGACATGTCTTCTAAAGTTTGGATCGTTCTCTTGCTTTGCCCGTCAGTTTGCGGATGGTAAGCCGTACTCAACTTAACTCGTGTACCAAGCTCTTTCTGAAACCCATCCCAAAAGTTCTAAGTGAACCGACTGTCGCGATCCGACATGATCGACAATGGTATTCCATGCCTCGAGACCACATCATCGATATAAAGTTTTGCTAACTTATCCATCGGTAGAGTCTCGCGCATAGCCAAGAAGCGAGCGCTCTTTGTCAATCTATCAACTATCACCCAAATGGTATCGTGACCTCGAAGATTTTTAGGCAACTTCGTCACGAAGTCCATGGTGATATGCTCCCACTTCCACTCGGGAATCTCTAAAGATTGAAGACTCCCATACGGTCGTTGATGTTCGGCCTTAACTTGCGAACACGTCACACAACGCTCCACGTAACGCGCCACATCAAGTTTCATTACTGGCCACCAATAGTGCAACTTCAAGTCCCTATACATCTTTATACTCCCCGGATGAATGGAATACTTGGACTTGTGAGCATCCTCAAGCAACAGATCATGGTTACCCCCAAACTTGGGTACCCACACACGCCCGCTGAATAGTTTCACTCCACGGCTATCTTCCGTTAAGAGAAAACGTTGTTTTGCCATGACTTCCTCTTTGAGATTCACTTCTAACAATGCTTCAACATGCGATGCCTTGATCTTTTCAACAAGGCTAGACACTAGCTCGATTCTCGAATAGGTAGCCCGTATACTTCCGCTATAGTCTTTCTGACTTAACGCATCGGCCACCACGTTTTCCTTACCGGGATGGTAAAGCAACTCACAATAGTAATCTTTAAGCAATTCGAGCCACCACCCTTGCCTCATATTCAACTCTTTCTGGTCAAAGACATACTTCATATTCTTATGATCTGTGTATAGAGTACATTTCGTGCCGTAGAGGTAGTGTCGCCAAAGCTTTAAGGCAAACACCACCGCTGCCAACTCCAGATCATGGGTAGGATAATTCTTCTCGTGTATCTAAAGCTGCCTCGAGGCGTAAGCGATTACCTTGCCTCTTTGCATCAACACACAACCCAACCCCATTTTCGAAGCGTCGCTATAGACCAAAAAATCTTCTGACCCTTCAGGTAACGACAAGATCAGAGCTTCACACAACTTCTTTTGAAGGATTCGGAACGCCTTCTCTTGTGTTTCGGTCCATTCAAACTTCACATTCTTCCGAGTCAAAGTCGTCAAGGAAGAAGCGATTTTCAAAAAGTCTTGGATGAATCTCCGGTAGTATCCCGCCAGACCCAAGAAACTTCGGATCTCGGACGGATTCTTGGGAGGCTCCCAATTCATCATGGCTTCGATCTTGGAGGGGTCCACTTTCACTCCGTCTCGAGTGACAACGTGACCCAGAAATTGTACCTCATCAAGCCAAAAGTCACACTTGGAAAACTTGGCGTACAACCTTTATTTTCTCAACACTTCAAGCTCTTCACGTAGATGTTGTTCGTGTTCTGACTCACTCTTGGAGTACACGAGTATGTCATCAATGAATACAATGACCGATTTGTCGAGAAATGGTCGGCATACTCTATTCATCAAGTCCATAAATACCGCTGGTGCGTTCGTTAGGCCAAAAGGCATCACGAGAAACTCGTAATGGCCATAACGCATTCTGAAAGCCGTCTTCGGAACGTCTTCTTCTCTAACCTTCGCCTGGTGATAGCCCGAACGTAAGTCGATTTTGGAAAAACAACCCGCTCCTTGAAGTTGATCGAACAAGTCGTCTATTCTCGGAAGCGGATACATGTTCTTCACTGTAGCTTTGTTTAACTCACGATAGTCGATGCACATTCTCAGTGTGCCATCTTTCTTCTTGACAAACAAGACCGAAGCTCCCCAAGGTGACGAACTCGGTCTTATAAAGCCTTTCTCCAATAGTTCTTGAAGTTGTGCCATCATCTCTTGCATCTCTGATGGCGCTAAACGGTAAGGAGCTTTAGCAATTGGTGCTGCTCCAGGCACAAGGTCAATCCGAAACTCCACTTGCGGATCGGGTGGTAACCCGGGCAAGTCGTCAGGAAAGACATCTGGAAACTCACGCACAAACTTCACATCAACAAGCTTTGGTTTCTCTAACTTGGCATCGATCACATAGGCTAGGAAAGACGAACATCCTTTTATCAAACACTTGCGTGCCCTCGCCATTGTGATTATCGCCACTTCGCCTTTTCTCTTCTCACCATAGATCACAACGACTTCACCACAGGGATCGGGAAGTCGAATCAATTTCTTGGAACAGACGATCTCGGCCTGATTGTTTGACAACCAATCCATGCCAACTACAACATCAAAACCTTCGATAAACATCGGTAGTAAATCGATCGAGAATTCTCTCCCCTCGATCCCGAGAGTACACTTCTTCAGAACATCACGGATCAGAACTTGACTACCATCAGCTAACTCTACCACTAACGCATCCTCAAGACTAGTAGTGGGCATAGAAATCTTTTGACGGAACAAATCAGATACGAAAGAGAAACTGGCACCCGTATCGAATAAAATACGAGCAGGTACAGAGTTTATAAGAAATGTACCCGATACAACATCAGCGGATGCCTTGGCCTCATCAACCGTCATCTCAAATGCTCAACCCGGAACCCTAGAAGGGTTCTCCTTCTTTGCCGCCACGCTACCTGATGCAAGCTTCGGGCAATCTCTCCTCATGTGCCCCGGTGTCTTGCACTCGAAGCAGATAATCCCTCTGATCGGACAGTCACGGGTGACATGGTCAGACTTCCCACACTTGCTGCAGGGTTGAGGAGTGGTATTACGGTTACCGTGGTACTTGGTCCGACACTTCGGACACCATCTAGCTTCTTGATAACCGCTGAAGCTACGGTTTCCGATAAAAGGTCGGATTCGCTTGGGAGGTATAGAACTGCTCTCCCACTCTCTCTTATCAGTAACCACCACAACTTTCTCAGCTTTGTTTCTCGTGAACATCTCTTCCATGTACTGGGCTTCCTCAACCATCTCGCGGAGGTTAGAAGCTTTAGAATTGTGGACCATGGATTGCATGTCCGCGGGTAGACCATTCAGATAGGCCTTCATCTTATCCTTCTCTGTTGGGGCAGCGTGCCCCACCAGATCAAGCTTCTCCATGAACTGACGGGTGTATTCCCTCACCGTCAGGCTTCCCTTTACCAAAGACCGGAACTCACTCTCAATTCGTGTTGGGAAATTCAGAAATGCACAAGTAAAGTTAATGCTGCTAGAAGAACTTGATTAATACTTCTGAGATTAATGCTGCTGAGTGAAGTTAATACTGCTGAACAAGATTAGTACTGCTAAGTCAAGATTAATACTGCTAGAGGAGATTACTACTGCTAAGCAGTTTTAGTACTGCTAGTAGTTAGTACTGCTGAAGTTAATACTGCTCAAAGTATTAATACTGCTGAAGACTTAGTGCTACTTATGAGATAATCAAGATTCGTGCAGATCAAGTTTGAAGATTATGGAAAGCTTGAAGATAAAGATGGAAGATTATTTTGAAGATCTTTTATTATTTGTAATTATCTTTTATCTTCAGCATATATAGAATAGTTTAGACATGATAGAGAGACACATATAGAATTCTGAATTTTTGTTTTCATAGAGAGAATCAACCTCAAGGTTTGTAATCCTAATTCTAGAGAAGTAGAATTCGTATTGGTGAGCCTGTTCATCAATATTGAGGTTGAGTGTTGAATCTTGTAGCTTTATAAACATTCAATAAAGTTTACAAGTTGTTATTCAGATTCACTGCTTCATTGATTATTGAATACTAAAGTGTTATTCCGCAAACTCCTTTAATATTATTTCTGAGTGTTTATTCTTGTTTAGAATTAAGATCCTGACAAGTGGTATCAGAGCAAGTATTCTCAGAAATCTTATTCATCATGGAAAATATAGTTGAATCAAACAGTACTTTGGTCTCAAAGGTTCCAATGCTCAGATCCAATGAATTTGACATGTGGAAGATTAGAATCAAGCAATACATTCTCCTCACAGATTACTCTATGTGGGACATCATTGAGAATGGCCCATCTGATGCAGGAAAGATTGGTGAAGATGGAAAAAGAACCCCTCCAAAGACGGATGCAGAAAGAAAGACAAGGCAGACAGAGATGAAAGCCTTGAGCACACTGCTCTTGGCCATTCCCAATGAGTATCAACACCAATTCTGTAATTGCACTGATGCACAGATGCTCTGGAATGCTCTAGAGAAGAGATTCTCTGGTACCAAAAGTACCAAGAGAAATCAAAAGGCAATCCTGAAACAACAGTATGAAAACTTTATGTCAACTAAGAATGAGTCCATGACTCAAACTTTTAATAGGTTTAACAAACTGATTGGTGAACTAGCTACTATGGGAGTACAGATTGATCAAGATGATGTAAACAGAAAGTTCTTAAGGTCCCTTGGAGATGAATGGACCATGTACACTGTGTCATTCAGACAGAATGATCAGTTGGAAAAGAAAGAACTTGATGATCTGTATAATGATCTTAGAGTATTTGAAGCTGGGGTGGAGGCTAAGAAAAAGCCTTCTAGATATATTCATAATGTTGCACTCCTATCAGCATCAATTGATTCTACTGCTAACCCTGAATCAGTTAATGCTACTAATGGAGCAAATCAAGAAAAAAGCACTGATTCTGTGTTTGAAGCCTTTCTTGCCAGCCACGGAAATTCCTCCTTAATTAATGATGATTTGGAACAACTTCATCCTCATGATCTGGAAGAGATGGATATTAAATGGCAGATGGCCATGCTTTCCATGAGGGTGAAGAAGTTCATAAAGAGGACTGGGAGGAACAACTTCTCCCAAAGAAGAGAAGATGGAGCAGGGTTTGATAAATCATAGGTGGAGTGCTACAAATGCCATCTGAAGGGACACTTTGCCAAGGAATGCAGAAGTGGAGTGTCTCACAACAACAACCACCAACAAGCACAGTCTGGAAACCTCAACCATAATAGAAACTCTGCTCAAGCCCTTGTTTCTCAATAAGGAATGGGGTTTGACTGGAGTGATCAAGCAGAAGAGGCTATCCAAAATCAAGCACTTATGGCTGAAGTATCTGATCTCCCATCTGAGGTAAGTTCTAATCTCTGTTCTAAAACTTGCATAGACACTGTTAAAAGGTACAAGGATCACAACCAGAAGATGAGTGATGACCTTAAGAGATTAGAAAAGGATATAAAGGACTATGTGAGAATTGTTGAGAGGTTTGAGGAACAGATTAAAGGTTTTCAAGCCAATGAACTCCAACACTCATATGACACCAATTACTGGAAGTGGGAGAAAAAGGATCTAGAACTTAAACTGACAAAATCTAAAGAGGAGAGTGAAAAGCTGAGAGAGGAACTAACCAAGGTTAAGCTTGATGTAGAAAAGTTTTCCAATGCCTCTAAAGCAATGGACTCTTTACTACAAACCCAGAATCATGACAAATTGAGAAGAGGAATTGGGTACAATGCCACACCTCCACCATATAACAACAATTACATCCCTCCTACCTCAGACTTGCTAGAAACCAAAGATAGGAAGGACTTGCCTGAGGGAGCCACTGAGATAGATCCCTTAGATGAGGTAGTTGTTGAGGATAAGACTGAGAAAGAGGTTGGTAAGAGTAAGGAGAACAAAGTGAGTGGTGAGATTCCTCTAGATAATAACATTATCACCAATGAGGACTGTGGAAGGGCTTGGATCAAATCCAAGGACATAGAGAAGACAGAGGGAAAGTCTGGTAAGGTCCATTACAAACAGACCACATTTGTGAATCCAGGTCCTTGCAAACAGTGTGCATGTAAGAAGAATGAGCCCCTAAAACATGATAAAAATAGGGGAAATCAAATAAACTGGAATAATCAGTGGGCACAAAAACAAGGGGTTGATTTGAGTAAAATCAATAGACCAAAACCTTGTTTTATCTATGGCAAATTGAATCATCTTGCCAAATATTGTTATTTCAATCCTATAAACCAAAGAATGAATTTTCAAAAATCTATGCAAAAACCCTTTGGTTATAGGAAGATTGAAAGGAACCATGTGGCTAAGAAATCTGTTAAATCTAAAAGCCACATGAAGAAAAAGTCTGTTAAAGAAAGTGTCAATATGTGGGTTCCTAAAAGCACTAAAACTGTTAGTACTGCTACCACAAATAGTGCTGCTGACAATGATAGTGCTGCTAGAAGTAATACTACTGCTAACAATGTTAGTACTTCTTCAAAAGTTAATACTGCTAACTCTGTTAGTGCTGCTAACAAGGTTAGTACTGCTAAACCTGTTAGTACTGCTAACTCTGTTAGTACTTCTAAGGTTAGTACTGCTTCTAGTGTTTGTGCTGCTAAGCCAATCATATTGACAAAGTACTCTAATAAAGAGTGCTATGAGTTTAAAAACCTCATTAAAAAGGAATGTAAATACTTTGATGAGAAAGGGAGACCCAAGACCACTTTGGCTTGGGTTCCCAGTCAATACTAATTGTTTAATCTTATGTGCAGGGAAACCAGCAGCTCAAGGGGAAGAGTATCTGGCATGTTGATAGTGGTTGCTCTAGGCACATGACAGGGAACATGTCATGCCTCAAGAATTTCAAGAAAATTGATGGTGGACATGTTGCCTTTGGTAATACTCCAGATGGAGGTAAGATAAGTGGTAAGGGGGATGTAACCAAAGGTAAAATGACCTTTGAAGATGTATTCTATGTTGAGCAGTTAAGGTACAACCTATTAAGTGTATCACAGGTGTGTGACAAACAACATAGTATATTATTTACAGATTCTGAATGCATTATCCTTGCTCTTGGATTCAAGGTAGTTGATGAAAAGATGATACTACTAAAAACTCCCAGAAAGGATAATGTATATTGCTTAGATATGGAAAGTGTTTCAACTGATTCATCCCTAAATTGTCTTGTTTCAAAAGCTTCTTTGGATGAATCATCACTTTGGCACAGAAGGATGTGTCACATGAACTTTAAAACAATGAATAAACTTGTTAAAAACAACCTTGTAAGAGGTTTACTTTCCAAAATCTTTTCATGTGATGATCATTGTGTTGCCTGTCTCAAAGGCAAACAACACAAAACTTCTCATAAGTCCAAAGAGTTGAACACAATCTCTAATTCTCTTCAGTTGTTACATATGGATCTGTTTGGTCCTACAAATGTTATGAGTATAGGTAAGAAATCATACTGCCTAGTTATTGTTGATGATTACTCTAGATTTACTTGGGTATATTTTCTAAGGACTAAGGATGAGACAAGTGGACTGATCAAATCCTTTATTCTAAGAATTGAAAACCAAACAAATCAAAAGGTAAAAGTCATTAGGTCAGACAATGGTACTGAATTTAAAAATAATGACCTAAACATCTTTTGTGAGGAAAAAGGAATTGAGAGGCAATACAGTGCTCCTAGGACTCCACAACAAAATGGTGTTGCTGAGAGAAGGAATAGGACACTGATTGAAGCTGCTAGATCTCTGTTGGCAGATTCAAAACTTCCAATTACTTTTTGGGCTGAAGCAGTTAATACTGCTTGCTATGTCCAAAACAGAGTTCTAGTAGTCAAGGCTAAAAACAAGACACCATATGAGCTGTTAAATAACAGAAAACCTTTTATAGGATTTTTCAAACCTTTTGGGTGTCCTTGTACCATTCTCAATACCAAAACTCACTTAGGAAAGTTTGATAGCAAGGCTGATGATGGTTTTCTTGTTGGTTACTCATCTCAGAGTAAGGCTTACAGAGTTTTTAATACTTCTTCTAGAATAATTGAGGAAAGTGACAATGTCAAGTGCAATGAGAACACACCAAATCCTATTGGATCTGGTCCTCAGTGGTTATTTGACATTGATTCACTAACTAACTCTTTGGGTTTCAGTAGTGATTATAATGCAGGTTCAGGAAGTGGAGGATCAGGGGATGAACCAGTACAAGTACAAGACATTATTCCTAAGTCTGTGATCTTTCCCTTACCTACAATAGAGCCTGGTGATGTCTGTGCAAAGGAAGCTATGACTGAACCAATTCAGAGTGAAGAAGAAGGAAGAGATGAGGAGAATCAAGTGCATGAAGAGCCAGAAGCAGCTGATAAGATTCCCTCAGCTGACTTAAATGATTCCAATCTGGATGTGGGAATCAATGAAGAACCTAGTCATCAAACTAGAACTCAAAAGAATCATCCTCCAGAGCTGGTCATAGGAGACATCTCTTCTCCTATGATAACAAGGAATCAAAGCAGACTTCAAGAGCTGCAGGATCAGCAACACACAGTACTCACTTGCTTTCTATCTCAGATTGAGCCTAAGAAGGTTTTTGAGGCAATGAAAGATTCTAGTTGGATAGAAGCTATGCAAGAAGAGTTACTGCAGTTCAAATTGCAAGAAGTTTGGGACTTGGTGGACCTTCCAAAAGTTCATAGAGCTATTGGTACCAAGTGGATTTTCAGGAACAAAAAGAATGAGAGAGGTATTGTAATAAGGAACAAAGCAAGGCTGGTGGCTCAAGGGTATACTCAAGAAGAAGGCATTGACTATGAAGAAGTGTTTGCTCCAGTGGCAAGGGTAGAAGCAATTAGGCTATTTCTAGCCTATGCCTCATACATGAAGTTCAAGGTATACCAAATGGATGTGAAGAGTGCCTTACTGTATGGTACAATTGATGAAGAAGTATATGTCTGTCAGCCCCCTGGATTTGAAAATCCATCATATCCAGACAGAGTATACAAACTGAAGAAAGCACTTTATGGTCTGCATCAAGCCCCAAGAGCATGGTATGATACTCTGTCTACCTACCTCTTGGAGAATGGGTTTGAAAGAGGAATAATTGACAAGACCCTCTTTATTAAAAGAAGTAAGAAGGACATCATATTGGTTCAGATTTATGTGGATGATATCATCTTTGGATCCACAAAAGATCAGATGTGTAGAGACTTTGAAAAGTTGATGCACAAGAGCTTTAAAATGAGTTCAATGGGTGAACTTACCTTCTTCCTTGGGCTTCAAGTGAAACAGAAGAAAGATGGGATCTTCATAAGCCAATCAAAATATGTGAAAGACATCCTGGACAAATATGGTTTAACAGACTCAAAGCTAGCAAGCACACCTATGGAGACTCATAAACAGATCACTGCTGATCTTGAGGGGGAGGATGTGGATGTCCATCTATATAGATCAATGATTGGATCACTCATGTATCTTACAGCCTCAAGACCAGACATCATGTTTCCAGTGTGTTTGTGTGCCAGATTCCAAGTCAATCCAAAGCAATCACATCTACAAGCTGTTAAAAGGATTTTCAGATACTTAAGAGGGCAACCTAGACTAGGTCTTTGGTATCCATATGAATCCAACTTTGACTTGATTGCTTATTCAGATAGTGACTTGGGACGTGCTAACATGGACAGAAAGTCTACTTCAGGTGGATGTCAACTTTTGGGTGCAAGACTAGTATCCTGGCAGTGTAAGAAACAAACCACAGTGTCCTTATCAACAACAGAACCTGAGTATATTGCTGCTGCAAGTTGCTGCTCTCAGGTTCTATGGATTCAGAATTAGATGTTGGACTATGGGGTAACCTTTCTTCACACTCCAATCTTCATTGACAACAGCAGTGCTATAAGCATTGTTAACAATCCAGTCAAGCACTCCAAAACCAAGCACATTGAGATCAGGTATCACTTTATCAGAGATTGTAATGAAAAGAAGCTAATTCAAGTTGCTAAAGTTCATACTGACAACCAGTTTGTTGATCTATTCACTAAAGTTTTTGATGTGGGTAGATTCACTTTCTTGGTCACAAGTGTGGGCATGATCAACTCTGAATAAGCTCATTTGTTTTAAAAAGTGTTTTCATACCTGTTATTGGTTTATTCTTTGGTGCTACTAACATCTTTTTCAGGAAGTTATTACCTTGCTCAGAGTACCTCAAGCTTCAAAAAGTGTAAGTATAGTTAATGCTGCCAGTGCAGTTTTAATACTGCCAGTGCACAATTAATACTGCTAGTAGTTAATATTGCTCTCAGTTAATACTGCTAGTAGTTAATACTGCTCTCAGTTAATACTGCTAGTTAGTTAATACTGCTAGTAGTTAATACTGCTCTCAGTTAATACTGCTAGTTAGTTAATATTGCTAGGTGTTAATACTGCTTATGTCACGATTCGTATAAATACCCTTTTTGCCCGCCCAAAAGTTCATAACGACTTTTTGCTTTCTATTCATCTGCTCTCTAACCCTGTTCTCTCAAGTACCAAGTGTTGCAGTCCAGAATACTCTAGCACAATGGCATCCATGGCATTCATTGATGAGCACAACGAGATTGCGATGCTACAGAAGCCGAAACAAGTTGCTGGATTTTACCAGATTGTGGATTTTCTCAAGTCCAGCCACATTGCCCATGCTCTCACTGTATCGCCAACAATCTACATAGAGCATCAAAGACAATTCTGGGCAAATGCCACCGTAGTCACAGAGAATGGTGTGCAGATTCTGAAGACAAGGGTGTGTGACAAACCCTTGTCAGTTTCTGAAGAGGTGATACGCATCTGTCTACGTCTAGACGATGTTGCAGGTATTACTTCTATTCCAAATGAGGACTTGTTCTCAAATTTGTCAAGAATGGGGTATGGAGGCCAATTGGGTGGTTTCAAATTCTCAAAAGCAAAATTTTATACCCAATGGCGTTTTCTTATTCATACCCTGATGCACTGCATTTCCAAAAAGACTACTGGATGGAGTGAGTTTAGCAGTACCATTGCTTATGTTTTGGTCTGCTTGGCCACTGCCAGAAAGTACAATTTCTCTAGAATGATTTCCAGTGATCTTGTATCAAACTTGGGAAGCAAAAAGAGTTTTTACATGTACCCCAGGTTTGTTCAGGAAGTGATAACCCATGAATTGACGGATATGCCTCACTTTGATGAGGTATATGTACCAAAAATCCCCAAAGGTAAGGTCTTTTCAAACATGAAAAGATCTCCATTGGACTCGGAAGGAGTTAACACCCCATTGTTTTCAACAATGATGGTGGTGTCCCAAAATGAAGAAGGTATGGCAGCAGGGTCAAGGCCCTCATTAGACCATCCCACTGCTAGCCAATCCCAACCTTCACCCTCCATATCAATCCCTCAGTCTCTTGTTCAAAAGTCAACTTCTCCAATAACCTAAACTTACATAAGGAAAAAGGTAAAGAAGGCTCCTTCCCTTCTTGTACCTTCACCCACAGAGCCTATAAGCCCTCAAATGGAGAATTCTCCATTAGAGAATATCTACAGGGAAACCACAGGGGTGTCTCCCAACCCCAAGGAGGTGCTCACTGAGGAGATGTTTGAGCATATGGGTGCTAAGGCTGCCACTACTCCTGCTAGCACAGAGGAGGTCAGTGGTAACATAAATAAGACCTTCCCCATGGCAACTTTGGGTGAGCAATCATCCAAAGGTCCATGGTGCCAAGAAACCATGGGGGTAGCGGGTGCTTCTGCTAGGCAGAAGACCTCTACTACAAAAAGATCCCATGATCCTTCAAAAGAGGGTAACACTTCTGGAGAAGGTGAGGACAAATATAACTATTTTGAATTGATGGAAACCATAGGAAACATCAACATGGATGTGATCAAACAGGTAAAAGACATAGAAGAGTTGAAACTAATTGTCTTGTCTCAACAAGCTCAGATTTCCAAACTGAAGAACTTGGTGAAGAGATTAGTCCAGAAAAAGAGGAAGAAACAGTTTGTGCTTAGAAGAAGGAAACCAGTAACTGATGCTCCCAAAAAGGGGGAGTCAGAAGCTGAGGACAAATTGGAAGCTGATACAGATAAGGGGAAGAAACATAGTGTTAAGGGGGAGATTGATGAAGTAAGTAAAGAAACAGTACAAGCAGCAGAAACATCAAGCAGAGCAGCAGTAAAAGAGCAAGCAGCAGTAACATTTAATGTTGTTGGTTCAAGCCAAGTAGCAAAAACCGTTAATACTGCTGAACTGAAAGAAGCAGCAGAAATAGTGCAAGAAGTTCTGACAGATCTTGAGATAGCA
Source organism: Arctium minus (assembly GCA_954870635.1). NCBI lineage: Eukaryota > Viridiplantae > Streptophyta > Magnoliopsida > Asterales > Asteraceae > Arctium > Arctium minus. The sequence goes on along the minus strand of OX941092.1, from coordinate 2,752,273 downwards.
GAAACCTTAATCAAAGCCAAGCATGATACTCCCAAGGTCACCTCAAAGGCCAAAGAAGTTGTCATCAAAGAACAAGGTGAAGTGATCAAGAAAGCATATGTTGAGAAGAAGGTGAGCAAAGATAAAGGCAAAGCTAAAATAGTGGAATCTGATCAACCAATCAAAAAGCAAAAGTTGGTTGAGTCAGATGAAGCTTTGGCTAGGAAGATGCAAGTTGATATTGAGAAAGAAGAAAAGGTTCAAGTTGAAAAGGACAGGGAAATGGCTAAGGCTCTGGCTGCAGAATTAAATGAGGCTTATCAACAAAGCCTGGCAACTGAAATGGCACAGAAGAAAGCTGCAACCCTGAAGAAATCTGTGATGGTAAAAACAGCTGCAAAGAAGAGACAACCCTCAAAGACATTCCTAGGTACCCAAGAGAGAAACAAGATGATTACATTTCTCAAAGGTGCTGTAGGAGTCAGAAAGGAGATGTTCTCAAAGATGTCTTTTGAGAAGATTAAAGAGCTGTATGATTCAGAGATGCTAAAGCTTCAAGGGAATGAAATTGCAAGGGTGGAAATGGAGAAAAGAATGAAAGAAAGCAATGACTTCATGATAGAAAAACCTTTTCCAGATGAGCAAGAAACACCACCAAAGAAAGAAGCCACTCTTGGTGAAAGTCTAAGGACTTTAAAAAGAACCAAGATGATGGCAAGGAGAAAGTCAATCAAGAAGCCTAGAATAGATACAGAATAAGCTGAGAAGGTTGCTGAAGAAGAAGGGGCACCTAAGCCATCTGAACAGAAAGAACCAGCAAGAACTGATGATGTAAATATGTACATGGTAGTGATGGACAAAATGCCTGAACCAATTTCAGCTGAACCTGTTGGAGTGAAGCCACCTGAGGTTATTCTATGGGACACAATGAAGGTTGATGGCAAGGAATACATAAGGCTCAAAAGAAAGGATGAAAAGTATGAAGTGTATAACACTTGGGCAAAGATTGTAAGAACATGCTCCAGGTCAGATTTAGAAGAGATGTTTGACATAGGAATGAAGTTGTATGCAGATCAACTGAAAGCTCCAGAGATTTCAATTACAAAATTAGTGATGGAATATCTGTGTATGATGTTCAAACCTGAAGAAGTGGAGCATGTGATCAGAAATGTGTTCAAAACTGTCAACAATTGGACTCTATATGAAACTAGTGGAGTATATGCACTAACTATGGACATAAATCACATAGAGTACTTCCTAGTGGATAGAGTGTATAATCACAGCAGACTGAAGCTTCATGCAATGTTGAAGAAGAAGCTAGGATGTGTTCCAGATTCAGAGATGGCTAAGTATTTGATTCAAAGAACAATCAATCAGAGTTTGGGATTGGATGCAAATACAGGTGTATGAGCCATGAAGTTTTGGGAGCATCTAGAAGATCATCTGAAGAATTTGACTTCTCTTCCTAAAAGTCAAGTTAGGGGGAGATTGTTCTGAATAAGTGGAGCATGTGATCAGAAATGGGTTGAGGAGTGGTTTTACGGTTACCGTGGTGCTTGGTCCGACACTTCGGACACCATCTAGCTTCTTGATAATCGTTGAAGCTACGGTTTCCGATAAAAGGTCGGGTTCGCTTAGGAGGTACAGAACTGCTCTCCCACTTTCTCTTATCAGTAACCACCACAGCTTTCTCAGCTTTGTTTCTCGTGAACATCTCTTCCATGTACTGGGATTCCTCAACCATCTCGCGGAGGTTAGAAGCTTTAGAATTGTGGACCATGGATTGCATGTCCGCGGATAGACCATTCAGATAGGCCATCATCTTATCCTTCTCTGTTGGGGCAGCGTGCCCCACCAGATCAAGCTTCTCCATGAACTGACGGGTGTATTCCCTCACCGTCAGGCTTCCCTTTACCAAACACCGGAACTCACTCTCAATTCGTGTTGGGAAATTCAGAAATGCACAAGTAAAGTTAATGCTGCTAGAAGAACTTGATTAATACTTCTGAGATTAATGCTGCTGAGTGAAGTTAATACTGCTGAACAAGATTAGTACTGCTAAGTCAAGATTAATACTGCTAGAGGAGATTACTACTGCTAAGCAATTTTATTACTGCTAGTAGTTAGTACTGCTGAAGTTAATACTGCTCAAAGTATTAATACTGCTGAAGACTTAGTGCTGCTTATGAGATAATCAAGATTCGTGCAGATCATGTTTGAAGATTATGGAAAGCTTGAAGATAAAGATGGAAGATTATTTTGAAGATCTTTTATTATTTGTAATTATCTTTTATCTTCAGCATATATAGAATAGTTTAGACATGATAGAGAGACACATATAGAATTCTGAATTTTTGTTTTCATAGAGAGAATCAACCTCAAGGTTTGTAATCCTAATTCTAGAGAAGTAGAATTCGTATTGGTGAGCCTGTTCATCAATATTGAGGTTGAGTGTTGAATCTTGTAGCTTTATAAACATTCAATAAAGTTTACAAGTTGTTATTCAGATTCACTGTTTCATTGATTATTGAATATTAAAGTGTTATTCCGCAAAGTCCTTTAATATTATTTCTGAGTGTTTATTCTTGTTTAGAATTAAGATCCTGACAATTCGGTCCATAGTCCTTTCACTGCAGAACTCTTCCAACAGCTTCTTCTTAAACTGGGCCCAAGACAACTGAGCCAACACCTCAAGAGACAAGGTGGATTGAGTGACATTCCACCATGTGAGGGTCGTATCCCTGAACAACTGGGTACCGAACCGCACCCTCTAATCATCTCCACATTCGGAAGAGCCAAAAGCTTGCTCGACCGCTCGAATCCACTTCACACACATGACTGGGTCGTCGGAACCAAAGAATTCTGGCGGTCCGCAACCCAGAAAAGATTTGTAGGAATAACTCTTCCCACTTACCGGAGCATTAACAATCACATGCTCCTTGGTCCTGATCCCAGGGCCAGCGCCTCCAAAACCAATCACAATGTTTCCCACAATCGTTTCACTCCTCCGATTGTTTACATCGCGATCTTCAATTACTTTCAGCAGAAACTCTTGCTGCTTTGCCATCTCTTCCCTCATTGCCAACATCATGTTAGCCATCATTTCAGACTGGGAACTAGCATCCCTGATGACTGGGTGGGACGATGCCAGGTCTACTCGCGGAATGACCTCTGGCCCCCCACCTAGCCTTTGCTGAACAGGTGGTCGCACAACAACCTCAACTCCCTCCGGCTGACCAGCGGTGGAGGTTGTCGCCTCCAGACCATCAACACGCGTACGCGGTCTACCACGCGTACCTACCATACTGAACTGCTACACAGAGCAAAGAAGGAGATAAGAGAGAGGTAGGATAAACATGAAGGAAAACGTACTACCACATTATCAATTGTCATATTAACAGCAAATCAAGCACTCTTACGTACAATATCCTCATAATAACATTAGCTAAGTGAGATTATGAACATATAACACATAAAGGTTCTTGTCACCACCGCTACAACAACTGATAAACGTACTTTCCGTCGACTCTATGACTAACCCATCTTAGAAGTTTTACCCAACTCACGAATCAATACTAAGCATACTCAGTCTAAGTCTAGACATCTTACATTCATGCCTAGTTCGCTTAAACTAGAGCTCTGATACCAACTTGTAACACTCTAAAAATCAGAGTAAATTAAAACCTGGAAATATGGCAACATGACATTCACATTGGTATAAACTTCCCATAAAGGGGTCAGTCCTTAAGACTTTACAAAAAACTGCACGGAAATAGAATTAATCAACAAACTAATCTAAACATAACTATTTAGATTACATCAGTTGACAATCCCTAATTCACCAAAAGAATGGGACTTTAACAAATGCCCAACTACAATACTCGTCATCTCAAAATGCCTCGAGACCAAGCTCGTCTCTCAAAACCCATGGCAACCCACCGCTAAGGGAAACCTGATATACACATCAGTTTGAGAAAAAGTGTTAGGCTTAAAGCCTAGTGAGAACATACAGTTTATAAATTTCAAGAGATATGAACATTTGTATTAAAAAGGAAATCTTCTCAAATAAGCATTCCCAAGTCACATGTTGATAAGAATGATAAATCATACAACAAGACTTATAAACATTCTTTCCAGAACCTCACGATTCAACGTGCATGTAGTTCTCCATTTTACTGTACTTCCATTCAGAACCTCACAATTTAATGCGCATGTAGTTCTACATTTCATTTTACCATCAGAACCTCACAATTCATGTGCATGTAGTTCTATAATTTACCTTCCATTCAGAACCTCACAAATTAATGTGCATGTAGTTCTACATTTCACTTTACATTCAGAACCTCACAAATTAATGTGCATGTCGTTCTATATATAATAAATGTTACCTTCAAGTAACTTACGTAAAAGTGCAAGTAAAACATTATGTTGGGAACTGAAGATATGACCAAGTCTTTAATGCTGCTAGTTCAGAATTAGTACTGCCAGAGGATTTCAAAGATAATACTGCTAGGTATTACTACTTCTAGTAGAATTAATACTGCTAGTCAAAGTTAGTGTTGCTTGAACAAAGTTAGTACTGCTTAGCTAGTTAGTACTGCTAGAGGTTAGTGCTGCTTAGTAGTTAATGCTGCCAAGACTTAGTTAATGTTTCCAAGGTGATTAATGCTGCTTCTGAGATAACCTGAAGATAATGTTGAAGAGACCGCGTGTGAAGATAAACATGGAAAGCTGAAGATAATTATGAAGATTATTCTGAAGATCTTTTTATGTTTAGTAATTATCTTTTATTATTCAGTATATGTATAAAATTGTTCAGATTAGTTAGAATAATTATTCATTCTGTGTTTTTGATATAGAGAGAGAATCAACCTCAAGGCATCGTTCCTAATTCTAGAGAAGTAGAATTCGTCTTGAAAGAGTGTGTTCTTCAAGATTGAGGTTGTGTGTTTAAACTTGTAACTTCAATTGTCAGGATCAAATTCTCAACAAGAATTAATTCTCAGAAACAATATCAAAGAAGTTTGCGGAATAACACTTTGATATTCAATGAAACAGTAAATCAACACAGTAGATATGAAGAACAAATTGTAAACTTGTATTGAATGCTTTGAAGTTACAAGATTACACACTCAACCTCAATATTGATGAACAGGCTCACCAATACGAATTCTACTTCTCTAGAATTAGGATCTATGCCTTGAGGTTGATTTTTCTCACTATTACTTACACTTAGAATGAATTGAATTAAACTATTCTATCAAATCTATACATATACTGAATAAACAGATAATTACAATAAATAAAATATCTTCAGTATATCTTCCATCATTATCTTCAAGCCTTCCATGAATATCTTGAATCTTTCCAGCTGTCATCCTTTCCATTCGGATCTTCAAGACATAAGCAGCACTAACTATGTTAATTCCTTCTAGCAGCATTAACTACCAAGCAGCACTAACCACTAGCAGTACTAACTAGCTAAGCAGTACTAACTTTGTTCAAGCAGCACTAACTTTGACTAGCAGTATTAATTCTACTAGCAGTAGTAACACTCAGCAGTATTAACCTTTAAGTCTTCTAGCAGTAGTAACTTTGAACCAGCAGCATTAACCATACTTGATGAATTCTTCAGTTCCCAACAATCTCCCCCTAACTTGACTTTTAGGAAGAGAAGTCAAGTTCTTCAAATTTTCTTCAAGATGCTCCCAAAACTCTAACATGGCCTAAATTCCAGTATTTGCATCCAATCCCAAACTCTGATTGATGGTTCTTTGAATCAAGTATTTAGCCATTTCTGAATCTGGAACACATCTTAACTTTTTCTTCAGCATGGCATGTAGCGTCAATCTGCTGTGATTATACACTCTATCCACTAGAAAGTATTCAGTGTGATTTAAATCCAAAGTCACTGTATATACTCCACTAATTTCATATAGAGTCCAACTGTTGACTGACTTGAATACATCCTTGATCACATGCTTTACTTCTTCAGGTTTGAACATCATACACAGATACTCCATTACCAGTTTTGTAATTGAAATCCCTGGAGCCTTTAGAATATCTGCATACAACTTCATTCCTATCTCAAACATCTCTTCAAGATCTGATCTAGAGCATGTTCTTACTATCTTTGCCCAAGTATTGAACACCTCATACTTTTCATCCTTCCTTTTTAACCTTATGTATTCCTTTCCATCCACTGTCAATGTATCCCAGAGAATGACCTCAGGAGGCTTAACTCCTACAGGTTCTGCTGAAATTGGTTCAGGCACTTTGTCCATCACTACCATATACAAATTTACATCATCTGTGTTTGATGGCTCTTTCTGTTTAGATGACTCAGGTGCCCCTTCTTCTTCAGCAACCTTCTCAGCCTCTCCTTCAGATACTCTAGGCTTCTTGATTGACTTTCTCCTAGCCATCATCTTTGTTCTCTTTAAAGTCCTTAGACTTTCTCCCAGAGTGGCCTCTTTCTTAGGAGATGTTTCTTGCTCATCTGGAAATGGCTTTTGACAATCAAAGTCATTACTTTCCTTTATCCTCTTCTCCATCTCCACCCTAGCAGTTTCATTTCCCTGAAGCTTTAACATCTCTGAGTCATACAGCTCTTTGATCTTCTCAAAAGACATTTTGGAGAACATCTCCTTTTTGACTCCTACAGCACCTTTGAGAAATATAATCATCTTGTTTCTCTCTTGGGTACCTAGGAATGTCTTTGAGGGTTTTCTCTTCTTTGCAACTGTTTTCACCACTGATTTCTTCATACTTGCAGCTTTCTTCGGTGCAATTTCAGTTGCCATACTTAGTTGATAAGCTTCATTCAGTTCAGCAGCTAGAGCTTTTGCCATCTCCCTGTCCTTTTCCATCTGAACTCTTTCTTCCTCTTCAATGTCATCTTGCATCTTTCTAGCTAAGGCTTCATCTGATTCAACCAACCTTTGCTTTTTGATTGGTTGATCAGATTCCACCATCTTTGCTTTTCCTTTGTCTTTATCCATTGCCTTCTTACTGTTATCTTTCTTGATCACTTCACCTTGATCTTTGATGATTACTCCTTTGGTCTTTGAAGTGACCTTGGGAGTATCATTCTTGGCTTTAAGTAAGGTTTCTGCAATCTCAAGATCTGTTAAAACTTCTTTCACAGTTTCTGCTGCTTTATTTATGTCAGCAGTAGTAACCGTTTCTGCTGCTTCTTTTGTTTCTTTTGGCACTGAATCTCCTTGTGTTTCTGCTTGCTGCTCCCCCTCAACATCAAGTTTCTCTCCATCAATCTCCCCCTTTCTTGTGGCTTCTTCCATGTTGATCTCCCCCTTTTTGGGAGCATCATTCTCAGATTTCCTTCTCCTTAGTTGGAATTGCTTTCTCTTCTTCCTTTGTACCAGGCTAATCACCATCTTCTTCAGCTTAGCAATCTGTACTTGTTGTGACAGAATGACTAGCTTCATTTCTTCAATTTCTTTGCCTTGTTTGAGAACATCTTGATTGATGTTCCCCATTGTTTCCATCAATTCATAGTACGTATATTTGTCCTCACCCTCTCCAGAAGTGTTACCCTCCTTTGAAGGATCATTGGATCTTTTATTAGTGGAAGTCTTCTGCCTAGCAGAAGCACTGTCCACCCCTGTGGTTTCTTGGCACCAGGGACCTTTGAATGATGGCTCATTCAAAGTTGCCATGGGGGAGGTCTTATTGATGTTACCACTTTCCTCCTCTGTGCTAGCAGAAGTAGTGGCAGCCTCAGCACCCATATGCTCTACTTCCTCCTCAGAGAGCACCTCCTTTGGGTTGGGAGACACCCTTGTGGTTTCCCTTTGGATATTCTCTAAGGGAGAATTCTCCCTTAGAGGGCTTAAAGGCTGAGTGGGTGATGGTACAAGAAGGGAAGGAGCCTTCTTTACCTGTTTCCTCTTGTAAGTTTGGGTGATAGGAGAGGTTGGTTTTTCAAGAAGGGACTGGGGAATAGATTTTGAGAGGGAAGGTTGGGATTGGCTAGCAGTGGGTTGGTCTAATGGGGGCCTTCACCCTGCTACCATACCTTCATTGGTTTGGGACACCACCATCATTGTAGAGAACAATGGGGTGTCAACTCCTTCCGAGTCCCCAGCAGATCTTCTCATATTTGAGAAAACCTTGCCTTTGGGGGGTTTAGGTACATATACCCCAACAGGTTGAGGTATATCCGTCAATTCATGAGTAATGACTTCTTGGACAAACCTGGGGTACATAAAGAAGCTCTTTTTGTTGCCCATGTTTGAGACAAGATCACTGAAAATCATTTTAGAAAAATTATACTTTCTGGCAGTGGCCAAGCACACCAAAGCATAAGCAATAGTGTTGCTGAACTCACTCCATCCAGTAGTCTTTTTTGGAAATGCAGTGCATCAAGGTATGAACAAGAAAACGCCATTGGGGTGAGAATTTAGCTTTTGAAAACTTAAAAATACCCAATGGGCCTCCATACCCCATTCTTGTAAGATTGGAAAACAGTTCATCGTTTGGGATAGAAGTTATACCAGAGGCATCGTCTAGACGTAGACTGATGCGAATAACCTCTTCAGTAACCGTTAGTGGCTTTTCACAGATTCTTGTCTTGATCATTTGCACACCATTCTCAGCAACAATGGTGGCATTAGCCCAGAACTGCCTTTGATGCTCAATATAGATTGTAGGTGATATAGTAAGAGCATGAGCAATGTGGCTTGACTTGAGGAAATCCACAATCTGATGAAATCCTGCAGCTTGCTTTGGCTTTTGTAGCATCGCGATCTCATTGTGTTCATCGATGAATGCCATGGATGCCATTGATCTTGGTGAAAAGCTTGCCTGATAACTTCGAACTTGAGAGAGAAAAGGTTTAGAGCGCAAGAGAACAGTATGCAAAGAGTCGTTATAAACTTTTAGGCGGGCAAAGAGTATTTATAGTATTCGGGACATAAGCAGTATTAACCTAGAGCAGTATTAACTACTAGCAGTATTAACTAAGAGCAGTATTAACTACTAGCAGTATTAACTAACTAGCAGTATTAACTACTAGCAGTATTAACTGAAAGCAGTATTAACTACTAGCAGTATTAACTGAAAGCAGTATTAACCACTAGCAGTATTAACCACTAGCAGTATTAACTGAAAGCAGTATTAACCACTAGCAGTATTAACTGAAAGCAGTATTAACTACTAGCAGTATTAACTGAAAGCAGTATTAACCACTAGCAGTATTAACTGAAAGCAGTATTAACCACTAGCAGTATTAACTGAAAGCAGTATTAACTACTAGCAGTATTAACTGAAAGCAGTATTAACCACTAGCAGTATTAACTACTAGCAGTATTAACTAACTTACTCCTTTAAACTTGCTAAACACTGAGTACTGCTATGCATATCCTGAAAAAGAAGATTAGTAACTCCAAGAATAAATAATATACAGGTATAAAACCACTTTTTGAGAAAGGGATTATTCAGAGTTGATCATTCTCACACTTGTTACCAAGAAAGTGAATCTACCCACATCAAAAGCTTTAGTGAATAGATCAGCAAACTGATTATCAGTGTGAACTTTTACAACTTGAATAAGTTTCTTTTCATTACAATCTCTTATAAAGTGATACCTGATCTCAATGTGCTTTGTCTTTGAATGCTTGACTGGATTATTCACAATGCTAATAGCACTGCTGCTGTCAATAAAAATTGGAGTGTGTAGAAAGGTTACCCCATAATCCAACATTTGATTCTGAATCCATAAGACTTGAGAACAGCAACTTGCAGCTGCTATGTACTCTGCTTCTGTTGTAGATGTGGATACTGTGGTTTGTTTCTTGCACTGCCATGAGACTAGTCTTGCACCCAAAAACTGACATCCTCCAGAAGTAGATTTTCTGTCCAAGTTTGCTCCACCTAGATCACTGTCTGAGTATGCTATTAGGTCAAAGGGTGAGTCATGAGGATACCAAAGTCCCAATCTGGGTTGCCCTTTGAGATATCTGAATATCCTCTTAACAGCTTGAAAGTGAGATTGCTTTGACCTAACTTGGAATCTTGCACATACACAGACTGGAAACATTATATCTGGTCTTGATGCAGTGAGATACATGAGAGAGCCAATCATGGATCTATAATGATGCACATCCATATCCTCCCCCTCAAGATCTGCTGTGATCTGCTTGTGTGTTTCCATAGGTGTGCTGGCAGGTTTTGATTCTGAGAAACCAAACTTGGTTAGAATATCCTGCACATACTTGGATTGACAGATGAAAATGCCATCTGACTTCTGTTGAACTTGGAGTCCAAGGAAGAAAGTAAGTTCCCCCATGGAGCTCATTTTGAACCTTTGATGCATTAAATCCTCAAACTCCTTGCACATGTTGTCTCTTGTAGATCCAAAGATAATATCATCAACATAGATTTGGACCAGCAAGATATCCTTCTTCTTTCTCTTGATAAATAGAGTCTTATCAATGACTCCTCTTTCAAAGTCATTTTCCAAGAGATAGGATGACAGAGTGTCATACCATGCTCTTGGAGCTTGATGTAGTCCATAAAGTGCTTTCTTTAATTTGTATACCCTGTCTGGATAGCTGGGTTTTCAAACCCTGGTGGTTGACAGACATATACCTCTTCTTCAATTGAGCCATAGAGAAAAGCACTTTTTACATCCATTTGATAGACTTTGAAGTTCATGTAAGAAGCATAGGCTAGGAATAGTCTGATTGCTTCTATCCTAGCCACAGGTGCAAAAACTTCTTCATAATCTATACCCTCTTCTTGAGTATATCCTTGAGCCACCAGTCTTGTTTTGTTCCTTATGACAATACCTCTTTCATCTCTCTTGTTTCTGAAAATCCACTTTGTGCCAATTGCTCTGTGACCTTGAGGAAGGTCTACTAGATCCCATACATCTTGTAGCTTGAACTGTAACAGTTCTTCTTGCATTGCTTCTATCCAGCTAGATTCTTTCATAGCATCATGTGCCTTTTTAGGCTCAAGCTGAGATAGAAAACAAGAAAGCACTGTATGCTGTTGATCTTGCATTTCTTGAAGCCTGCTTTGATGTCTAGTCATCATAGGAGAAGAGATATCTCCTATTACCAGCTGTGGAGGATGATTCTTTTGAACTCTGGTGTTATAACTAGGTTCTTCATTCAGTCCAGCCTCTAGATTAGAGTCATGCAACTCAACTGAAGTGTTTTCAGATGCCACTTCTGATTCTTTATTCTCTTGAGTCTCCTCATCTCTAGTTTCTTCTTCACTCTGACTTGGTCCAGTAAATGATTCCTTTTCACAGTCTTCAACAGAATTCACTGTGGATATGGGAAATATCACAGATTTAGATATACTTTCTTGAACTTGTGTGATCCCTGATCCTCCACTTCCTGAACCTGCATTCTCATTACTGAAACCAAAAGAGTTAGTTAGTGAATCAATGTCAAATAGCCACTGAGGTCCAGACCCAACAGGATTTTGTGTGTTCTCATTGCATTTGACATTGTCACTTTCTTCAATTATTCTAGAAGATGAGTTAAAAATTCTGTAGGCCTTACTCTGAGATGAATATCCAACAAGAAATCCATCATCTGCTTTGCTATCAAACTTACCTAAGTGAGATTTGGTATTTAGAATTGTACAAGGACACCCAAAAGGTTTGAAGAAACCAATGAAAGGTTTTCTTTTATTTAAAAGTTCATATAGGGTCTTGTTCTTTTGCTTGACCACTAGAACTCTGTTTTGGACATAACAAGCAGTATTAACTGCTTCAGCCCAGAAGGTAATTGGCAATTTTGAATCAGCCAACAGAGATCTAGCAGCTTCTATTAGTGTCCTATTTCTCCTTTCAGCAACACCATTCTGTTGAGGAGTCCTAGGAGCACTATATTGCCTCTCAATACCTTTCTCTTCACAAAAGGTGTTTAGATCATGATTTTTAAACTCGGTTCCATTATCTGATCTAATGACTTTTACTCTTTGATTAGTTTGGTTTTCAATTCTTAGAATAAAGGATTTGATAAGTCCACTTGTCTCATCCTTAGTCCTTAGAAAATATACCCAAGTAAATCTGGAGTAATCATCAACAATAACCAAGCAGTAAGATTTCTTGCCTATACTCATAACATTTGTAGGACCAAACAGATCCATATGCAGTAACTGGAGACAAGAAGAAACAGAATTTAACTCTTTGGTCTTATGAGAAGTTTTGTGTTGTTTGCCTTTAAGACAAGCAACACAATGATCATCACATGAAAAGACTTTTGAAGGTAAACCTCTTACAAGGTTGTTTTTAACAAGATTGTTCATAGTCTTGAAATTCATATGACACATCCTTCTGTGCCAGAGAGAGGATTCATCCACAGAAGCTTTTGAAACAAGACAATTTAGAGATGAATCACTATTAACACTGTCCATATCTAGACAGTAAACATTGTCCTTTCTTGGAGTTCTAAGTAGTATCATGCTTTCATCAACTACCTTGAACCCTGGAGCAAGGATTATACACTCAGTATTTGTAAATAATATACTATGTTGTTTGTCACAAACCTGTGATACACTTAACAGGTTGTACTTTAATTGATCAACATAGTAGACATCCTTAAATGTCATCTTACCTTTGGTGACATTACCTTTTCCACTTATCTTACCACCAGTAAGATTATCTCCAAATGCAACATGTCCTCCATTGATATGCTTGAAATCCTGAAGGCATGACATGTTGCCTGTCATGTGCCTAGAGCAATCACTATCAACATGCCATATGCTCTTTCCCTTGAGCTGTTGGTTGCCCTGCACATAAGATAGATTAGTTAGTATGAATTAGGAACCCAAGCCAAAGTGGTCTTGGGTACCCCTTTCTCATCAAAATACTTGCATTCTTTCTTGACAAGATTTTTGAACTTTAACTCCTCATTCTTGGAGTATTTTGTTACAATAATAGGCTTGGAAGTATTTTTGCTAGAATCAGTACTGTTTTTAGAAGTACTAACTGCCTTAGCAGCACTTGCTTGCTTAGCAGTACTAACCTTGTTATCAGTAGTAACTGTGTTAGCAGCATTAATATGTTCAGCAGTACTAACACTGTTAGTACTTCTAGGTACCCATAGTAAAATACTTTCTTTTAAAACATTATTTTTCAAAGGGCCTTTACTTTCAACAGATTTCTTTATCACATGTTTCTTTCCAGCCATCCTATAACCAACAGGTTTTTGCACAAATCTATGAAAGTGCATCTGTTGGTTAATAGGGTTAAAGTAACAATACTTAGCCAAATGATTCAACTTGCCACATATGAAACAAGGTTTTGGTCTATTGATTTTATTCAGATCAACTCCTTGTTTCTGAGCCCATTGATTATTCCAGTTTCTTTGATTTCCTCTTTTTAAACCAGAATTTAGGCTCTTGGCTTTACTGCAATCACATTGTTTACAAGATCCAGGATTCACAACTGTGGTTTGTTTGTAATGGACCTTGTTATCATTTCCTTTTGTCTTCTCTATCTCCTTGGACTTGACCCATATTTTCCCACATCCCTCATTGGTGATAATATTGTTTTCTAATGGTATCTTTTTATTCACAGTATTATCCCTGTTTTCACTTGCTTCTTTCTCAGTCAAATCCTTAATTACTACCTCATCCAAAGGATCTATCTTAAAAGCTTCTTCAGATAAGTCCTTTTTCTTCTTAGTTTCTAACAAGTCTGATGTAGGAGAGATATAGTTGTTATTGTAAGGAGGGGGTGTATTGTTGTATCCAATACCAGGCTTCATCTTATCATGAATCTGAGCCTTTAGAAGAGAATCCATTGCTTTTGAAGCATAAGAAAACTTTTCTATGTCAAGCTTAACTTTTGACAATTCCTCTTTCAGCCTATCATTCTCTTCTAAGGACTTAGACAGTTTGGTTTCTAACTCATTCTTTTCCCACTTCCAATAGTTTGATTGTATCCGAAGTATCCATCCAAAAAACAGTAATATTCTTTACCGGTTAACCTATCCAACATTTGATCTATGAAAGGTAGAGGAAAATGGTCCTTTTGTGTAGCCTTGTTAAGTCTACGGTAGTCCATGCAAATTCTCCATCCGGTGTCATAAGAGTGTTGAAGTTCATTAGCTTGAAAGCCTTTGATTTGCTCTTCAAATCTCTCTACTATCAACACATAATCTCTTCTGTCCTTTTCTAATCTTTTGAGGTCATCACACATACTTTGGTTGTGATCCCTGTATCTTGTAACAGTGTCAATGCAAGATTTAGTGCAAAGATTAGAACTTACCTCAGAGGGGAGATCAGACACTTCTGCCATAAGAGCTTGGTTCTGAATGGCTTCCTCAGCTTGATCACTCCAGTCAAATCCCATTCCTTGTTGAGAAACAAGGGCTTGAGCAGGATTCTTGTTCTGATTGTATCCTCCATTCTGAGCTTGTTGGTGGTTGTTGTTTGGAACAGCACTCCTACATTCTCTAGCAAAGTGTCCTTTCTTGTGACACTTATAACATTCCACCTTGGTCTTGTCAAAACCAGCTCCATCTTCTCTTCTTTGAGAGAAGTTATTCCTTCCTGTTCTTTTAATGAACTTCTTCACCCTCATGGATAACATGGCCATCTGCCATTTAATATCCATCTCCTCCAGATCATCAGGGTGAATTTGATCCAGATCATCATTAATCAAAGAATTGCTGCTATGATTGGACAAAAAGGCTTCAAAGATAGTTTCAGTGCCTTTTTCTGAACTTACTCCACTGGCAGTATTAACTGCTTCAGGGTTGGCAGTAGTATCAGTGGATGCTGAGAGAAGTGCAGCATTGTGGATATAACCAGAGGGCTTCTTCTTGGTTTCTACCTCAGTTTCAAAAACTCTTAGATCATTGTATAGATCATCAAGTTCTTTCTCTTCCAGATTGTCACTCTGTCTATATGAGACAGTGTACATAGTCCATTCATCCCCAAGAGATCTGAGGAACTTTCTGTTGACATCATCTTGTTCCATCTTTACTCCTACAGTAGCCAGTTCACCTATGAGTTTGTTGAACCTATCAAAAGTTTGAGTCATAGACTCATTCTTTGTGGAAGTGAAGTTCTCATACTGCTGCTTTAGAACATCTCTTTGATTTCTTTTGATGCTCTTAGTTCCAGCAAATCTTTTCTCTAGAGCATTCCAGAGAATCTGAGCATCAGTGCAGTTGCAAAATTGATGCTGATATTCATTGGGGATGGCCAAGAGCAGAGTGCTCAAAGCCTTCATCTCTGTCTGTCTGATCTTCCTCTCACCATCTGTCTTTGGTGGAGGTCTTTTCCCATCTGGTCCTATCCTTCCAGCTTCAGAAGGACCATTCTCAATGATATCCCACATTGAGTAGTCAGTGAGAAGAATATATTGTCTGATTCTGATCTTCCACATGTCAAACTCACTTGGTTTGAGCATTAGAACCTTAGAAACCAAAGTACTGCTTGATTCTGTAAGATTTTCCATGATGAATAACTGTTTCTGAGAGAGTTTGGCTCTGATACCACTTGTCAGGATCAAATTCTCAACAAGAATTAATTCTCAGAAACAATATCAAAGAAGTTTGCGGAATAACACTTTGATATTCAATGAAACAGTAAATCAACACAGTAGATATGAAGAACAAACTGTAAACTTGTATTGAATGCTTTGAAGTTACAAGATTACACACTCAACCTCAATATTGATGAACAGGCTCACCAATACGAATTCTACTTCTCTAGAATTAGGATCTATGCCTTGAGGTTGATTTTTCTCACTATTACTTACACTTAGAATGAATTGAATTAAACTATTCTATCAAATCTATACATATACTGAATAAACAGATAATTACAATAAATAAAATATCTTCAGTATATCTTCCATCATTATCTTCAAGCCTTCCATGAATATCTTGAATCTTTCCAGCTGTCATCCTTTCCATTCGGATCTTCAAGACATAAGCAGCACTAACTATGTTAATTCCTTCTAGCAGCATTAACTACCAAGCAGCACTAACCACTAGCAGTACTAACTAGCTAAGCAGTACTAACTTTGTTCAAGCAGCACTAACTTTGACTAGCAGTATTAATTCTACTAGCAGTAGTAACACTCAGCAGTATTAACCTTTAAGTCTTCTAGCAGTAGTAACTTTGAACCAGCAGCATTAACCATACTTGATGAATTCTTCAGTTCCCAACAATAATCATTCAATACAAGTTTGCAAGTTATTTATCAGATTTACTGTTTGTTTACTGTTTTATTGAATATCAAAGTGTTATTCCGCAACTTCTTTGATATTGTTTCTGAGTATTCATAATTCTTGTTAAGAATTCGATCCTGACAAGTGGTATCAAAGCCTGTTCTCTCAGAAACATTCATTCATTCATCATGGAAAACTTTGCAGAATCAAACAGTACTCTTGTATCTAAGGTTCCAATGCTCAAACCCAATGAGTTTGACATGTGGAAGATCAGAATCAGGCAATACATTCTCCTCACTGACTACTCAATGTGGGACATAATTGAGAATGGCCCTTCTGAAGCAGGAAAGATTGGACCAGATGGAAAAAGACCTCCACCAAAGACAGATGGTGAGAGGAAGATCAGGCAGATAGAGATGAAGGCCTTGAGCACTCTGCTCTTGGCCATCCCCAATGAATATCAGCATCAATTTTGTAATTGCACTGATGCTCAGATTCTATGGAATGCTCTAGAGAAAAGATTTGTTGGAACTAAGAGCATTAAAAGAAATCAAAGGGTTGTTCTGAAGCAGCAGTATGAGAAGTTCACTTCTTCAAAGAATGAGTCTATGACTCAAACTTTTGACAGGTTCAACAAGCTCATTGGTGAACTGGCTACTATTGGAGTGAAGATGGAGCAAGATGATATCAACAGGAAGTTCCTCAGATCTCTTGGGGATGAATGGACTATGTACACTGTCTCATATAGACAAAGTGACAATCTGGAAGAGAAGGAACTTGATGATCTGTATAATGATCTAAGAGTTTTTGAAACTGAGGTAGAAGCTAAGAAGAAGCCCACTGGGTATATTCATAATGCAGCACTTCTATCAGCATCTACTGATACTACTGCCAACCCTGAAGCAGTTAGTGCTGCTAGTGGAGTGAATTCAGAAAAAGGTACTGAATCTGTCTTTGAAGTCTTTTTGTCCAGTCACAGCAACAACTCCTTGATTAATGATGATCTGGAACAACTTCACCCTGATGATCTGGAGGAGATGGACATTAAATGGCAGATGGCCATGTTATCTATGAGGGTGAAGAAGTTTATTAAAAGAACTGGGAGGAACAATTTCTCTCAAAGAAGAGAAGATGGAGCTGGGTTTGACAAGACAAAGGTGGAATGCTATAAGTGCCACATGAAGGGACACTTTGCTAGAGAGTGCATAAGTGGTGTGCAAAATAACAACCACCAACAAGCTCAGAATGGAGGCTACAATCAAAACAAGAACTCTGCTCAAGCCCTTGTTTCTCAATAAGGAATGGGGTTTGACTGGAGTGACCAAGCTGAGGAAGCCATTCAGAATCAAGCTCTTATGGCAGAGGTGTCAGATCTCCCCTCTGAGGTAATTTCTAATCTTTGTACTTAATCTTGCATAGACACTGTCAAAAGGTACAGGGATCACAACCAAAACATGTGTGGTGACCTCAAAAGATTAGAAAAGGACAGAAGAGATTATGTGTTGATAGTGGAGAGGTTTGAAGAACAAATCAAAGGCTTCCAAGCCAATGAACTTCAACACTCTTATGACACAAACTACTGGAAGTGGGAAAAGAATGAGTTAGAGACCAACCTGTCTAAGTCAAAAGAAGAGAATGATAAGTTGAAAGAAGAACTAGCTAAGGTTAAGCTTGATATAGAAAAGTTTTCATATGCTTCAAAAGCAATGGATTCTCTTCTAAAGGCTCAGATTCATGATAAGATGAAGCCTGGTTTTGGATACAATAACACACCCCCTCCTTACAACAACAACTATATCCCTCCTACATCAGACTTGTTAGAGACCAAGGAGAAAAAGGACTTATCTGAGAAAGCATTTAAGATAGATCATTTGGATGAGGTGGTTGTTGAGGATATGACTGAGAAAGAAGTCAGTGAGAATAGAAACAATGTTGTGAGTAAAGAGATACCCTTAGAAAACAACATTGTTACCAATGAGGGTGGTGGAAGGATCTGGGTTAAGTCTAAAGAGATAGAGAAGACCAAAGGAAAGGCCAACAAGGTCCATTACAAACAGACTACTGTTGTGAATCCTGGCCCTTATAAACAGTGTGCTTGCAATAAAACTGAGAGCCTAAGTTCTGGTACAAAAAGAGGTAATCAAAGAAACTGGAATAATCAATGGGCTCAGAAACAAGGAGTTGATCTGAGTAAAATAATCAGACCAAAACCTTGTTTCTATGGATTTTTCAAGCATATCGGAAAATATTGACATCATGCATCTTTGAAAGGTTGCAGGTGCATTGCAAAGTCCAAATGGCATTCTTCTAAAAGCAAAAGTACCATAGGGACAGGTGAAGGTAGTCTTTTCTTGGTCCTCCGGTGATATGGCTATTTGATTGTATCCGAAGTATCCATCCAAAAAACAGTAATATTCTTTACCGGTTAACCTATCCAACATTTGATCTATGAAAGGTAGAGGAAAATGGTCCTTTTGTGTAGCCTTGTTAAGTCTACGGTAGTCCATGCAAATTCTCCATCCGGAGACTACTTTAGTTGGGATGAGTTCATTTTTGTCATTTGGGACAACTGTGAACCCTCCTTTCTTTGGGACACACTGTAATGGACTTACCCAAGAACTACTGGCTATTGGGTAAACAATTCCAGCATCTAACCATTTCAAAATTTCCTTTTTCACTACCTCTTTCATGACAGGATTCAGCCTTCTTTGTGGTTCAATGGAAGTGAAGTCTTTATCTTCTAGAATGATCTTATGTTGACAAATAGAGGGACTAATCCCCTTAAGGTCAGCAATGGTCCATCCTAAAGCCTTTGTGTGCAATTTCAACATGTCCACAAGTTTCTTTTCTTGATGCAATTCTAAAGTGGCTGAGATGATGACAGGCAATATGTCGTCATCTCTTAGAAAAGCATATTTCAAATGAGATGGGAGTTGCTTTAACTCCAGGACAGGTGGTGTGATGACAGATGGTGTGAAACTTTTCAACTCATTATTTTCCAACAATTCAAATTTAGCAACATTCAAAGGTAGAGTCTCTTCTATGATTCTATCATCATCATCATATTCCTCATCCTTTTCTTCCATCCTACAAGCCTGTTTTACTCCTTCTTCATAACATGATGATTCTCTCACACTTAAGCTTGAACAGTCTTCCACATCAGTTGGGTATTTTAAAGAATTGAAGACATTAAATGTGACTTTCTGGTCTTGGAGTCTCATGGTCAATTCTCCTTTCTGGACATCTATCAAAGTTCTACCTGTGGCTAAAAAGGGTCTTCCTAAAAGGATAGGAATATCTTGGTCAGCCTCAAAGTCTAAATGATAAAGTCTGCTGGAAAGATGAATTTATCAACCTGGACTAAGACATCTTCAATCTTTCCTTTTGGATATGCAACTGTTTTGTCAGCTAGGATGAGTGTGACTGTGGTAGGCCTAGCTTCTCCTATGCCTAAACTATTAAAAATGGACAAAGGCATAAGGTTAACACTAGCTCCTAAATCACATAAGGCTTTTCCAACTTCTTTCCCTCCTATTGAGCAAGGAATGGTAAAACTCCCTGGATCTTTAAGCTTAGGGGGAATTTTGTTGGTCAGGAGGGCACTACATCCTTCAGTAAGGGAAACAGTCTCATACTCAGTCAACTTCTTTTTCTTGCTTAGGATATATTTGAGGAACTTGGCATAACTAGGCATTTGCTCAATTGCTTCAACAAGGGGTATGTTGATATGCAACTCTTTGAACACATCCAAAAATTTCTTAAACTGCAATTCTTCCTTTTGATTCTTTAACCTTTGGGGAAAAGGAACATAAGGAGGAATTGGTTCAATTACAGCCTTTTTTGTTTGTGTTGAGCAAGATGGTTCTTTGATGCCTTTTGTTGTGCCTTCTCTAATGGGACATTTAGAACCGGACATGGGAATGATGACTTCACTTTCTATTGTCTTTTCTTTAGAGGTCATGGTTGGCTCTAATCCCTCCAAAGGTTCAGATGGTTCCTCAACAACAGTGGGTAATGCTGCAGCCTTGGGTTTAGACATTGAATTTTTTTCAAAATCAGTTTTGGTCATTCGTCCAAATTCTTTGTCTAGGGCTGCTTCTAAGTCTCTTCCACTTCTGAGTGTCACAGCTTTTATATGCTCCTTTCCTAAAGATCTTGGGATTTCAGTGTTGCTAGGCAAAGTCCCAGTGGTCCTGTTGTTTTGATTAAGGGCGAGCTGACTGATTTGAGTTTCCAGATTTCTCAGTGAAGCTTGAGTTTGGGTCATAAACCCTTTCATCATTGCTTCCAAAGAAGATGATGAATCAGTCTGTGGAGGTGGTTTACTTTGAAAATGTGGTTGATTATTTTGAAAACCTTGATTCTGATGGTTCTGGTTATGGTTTCCTTGATGATGATTGTTTTGATGATGATTCCCTTGATGATGATTTTGGGAACTACTTGCTTGATTTTGAAAATTTGAGTTCCCTTGCTGCTTTGATGAAGATGGATTTAAACAGGGACTGTTCCATGAAAAATTTGGGTGTTGCTTCCAACTTGCATTGTAATTGTTGCCGTAGGGAGCAAGCTTGTTATGAACATAATTTACAGACTCAAAATTTTGAGGACAGTGTTCATAAGCATGTTCCCTGCCACAACAAACACACTGCACTGAGAGGACTGTTGTAATAGGTGTAGTAACAGTTTGCTGCACTCCCTGGCTTGAAGATAGGTTTTTAAGCATGTTTGCCATGGAAGAGAGTTGTGCTGTTAATGCAGTATATGCATCTACATCATGAATTCCAGCAGTTTTCTTTTGAGTTTGAGCACGTGGATCAGCCCAATGTCCGTTGTTTGTGGAAATCTTTTCAAGAATTTCATACCCATTATTGTAGGTATTGGCTGTAAAGGCCCCTCCTGATGTCGCATCGAGCATTTGTTTAGCCATGGGGTTTAACCCATTGTAAAATGTCTCGAGTTGAATACAGTAGGGAATGCCATGGTGAGGGCATTTCCTTAACAATTCCTTAAACCTTTCCCATGCATCGGGAATTGCTTCATCGTCCATTTGTTTAAACATGCAAATTTCGTTTCTGGACTTAGCATTTCGGGTAGGTGGAAAATATTTTCGCAAAAATCTTTCAGCCATGTTGTTCCATGAAGGTACAGAACCAGGGGCTAATGAGTTAAACCATGATTTTGCTCGATCCCTTAGAGAGAATGGAAATAAAGTGAGTCTCAAAGCATCGTTAGATACCCCAGGGATCAAGAATGCATCGGTAATCTCCATAAATGATTTTAAATGAGAATGAGGATCTTCCGATGGCATTCCGGCAAATTGTCCGTTTGTTTGCAACATATGGAACATGATAGGTTTGAGTTCAAAATGGAGGGTGTTTATATGGGGTCTAACTATTCCTGAATTTAATTGCTCAAAATCAGGTATAGCATAGTCCATAATTTTTCCCTCTTTGGAATTTGCAAGATTAATGATGTTTGGAAACTCATCCCTATGTTCATTGTTACCATTTGACTCTGTATCCTCATCATTATTAACTCCATTAATCGGTTCATTTTGCTGAAAAGGGTGTACTGGTGGATTTCCAAAAATGGGTGGTGCATCGTGAAATATTGGTTGTCTTGGTGGGTTTTCTAGTAGATGTTGTCTAGGCCCTCTATTCTCAAAACCTGGTGGTGGTGGTTCCATGATGGGAGGGTCTAAAATTAATGAAATTCTTTGTGACCTTCTCCTAATTCGGAATGTTCTTTCAATGTCCGGGTCAAATTCAAATAATTCCCCCCGTGGTATTCTTGGCATACACCACTTCCAAAATGAGATCCAAAAGGTGTTAGAAAAATCAAATTTTTATAAAACTTTTTATAACTTTTAGCTTGCCAATCCCCGGCAACGGCGCCAAAAACTTGACAGTGCTTGGAATACACCTATAGACGTGTGCTAATTAAACCTCAAAGCAAGTATACAATGAGATATAATATCGTCTTTCAAGTAATAAAACGGTAAAGTACCGGATATCGTCCCACAGAGACTGGAGTAAAAGTTTAATAAAAAGGTGAAGAAAGAAATGATTTCAGATGGCGAATTTGAAGACTTTGGTTTGGTTGAGTTATCACTTTGATTCAGTTAACAGAGAAATAAAGCAAGTACGGGTGTTAGACTTTTAGGTGGGATTTAAACACAATTTCCAGTGGGCCATGCTGCAGGCATGCTGCAGCATGAAGTTCTGCCACAACTAGATACACCATCTATTTTGAGGGTATTCCTCTCGGACTTCAATATTCACACTACTGTTTAGATTCGACTAAACACATCTCTGTGTAGTCTCCAACTATTTATAATGTAGAATAAAGTCCTCAAAATATATGGAGATACAAATTTCTTTGTAAAAACCGCTCTCTCGAGCCGATTCCCATATCATCCAAGTTGACGTGTTCGAAGGGGCTTATCTCTAAGTCCTCTACACTTTAACACTATTGATTAGCGATCAACTTGTCGAGAATAAATCAGTTTAGAAGGATATAAACGATAACTGTCCTTATCAGTAACTCTCTCAAGTATACTTTTTATATCATTCAAACAGACGTGCTTTTCGTGGCTTATCTCTAAGTCCACGGCACTTTAACACTTTAGCAAGTGATCGGTTTGTCAAGAAGTATCATTGATATTTATAAAACTTGAATGAAATGGTGGATCATTGTTATTGCGAAACAATGCCCACCTTTCTTTGGTTTAAAATCCCACCTTTCCGTCAAACACCCATACTAATAAAATTAGCTACTCATACGGAAAGTAAATGCGTAAAATAAATGACATAAAATAAAAGACATAATGTAAATGACAATAATGTAAATGACGTAAAAGTAAAAGACGATAAAGTAAATGACGATAAAGTAAATAACAATAAAGTAAATTGCGATAAATAAATTGCGGTAAATAAAAAATGCAAGAAATAAGAACTTCAATATATTACTAAATTACTTGACTTTAATAATCAAACCAAGAGAGTGTCAATTCTCTTACTTTGATTTTTAAAGATCACAAAAGAGATTCTAAAATGTTCTACAAGTTAGCTAAGATTGCAAGTAAGTAAGAAGATCATGTGTGTCAAATACACCTCCCAAGCTTCCTTTATATACTAGGAAAGGGAGGGTAAAAAAGACTTTTTACATAATATAATAATAATTGTACTACAAAAGATGATATCATGAACAATAAAATAAAGAAAAGGAGATTCAAAATATATTTTCCAGCCACAAATCAGATCCAGGAAACTCCCAAATCTGCCCAAAATATTGTTGCAAGCTGTCCACCATAAGCTCCTTTTCTTCCCTTCAAACTGCTGTTCATCGTCCGATGCTGCAGAGATGTTGCAGCATGAATGCTGCAGCATAAATCTGGACTTATATTAATTAGCCATTCTAAGTCGTAAAACAAGTCATTCAATACCTTAGCTCCATAAAACAATAAAAGAGAAAATAAGTGAATAAAATGACTCAAACTTCGGGATATAGAATGTAAACAGACCTAAATTATCAATAAAAAGACTTGATATGCATTAAATAATTAACGCATATCAGTTACTCATCTCAAAGTAAAGCCTACAGAGTTTTTAATACCTCTTCTAGAATAATTGAAGAAAGTGACAATGTCAAATGCAATGAGAATACACCAAATCCAATTGTGTCTGGTCCTCAGTGGTTGTTTGACATTGATTCACTAACTAACTCTTTTGGTTTCAGTAGTAATGATTATGCAGGTTCAGGAAGTGGAGGATCAGGGACTACATAACTTCAAGACAGTATACCTTAGTCTGTGATCTTTCCCATACCTTCAGTGGATCCTGTTGAAGACTGTGAAAAGGAGCCAACTACTGAACCAAATCAGAATGAAGAAGAAAGAGGAGATGAGGAGAGTCAAGAAAATAGAGAACCAGAAGTAGCTGCTGAAATCACCTCAGTTGAGATGAATGACTCCAATCTAGAGGTGGGACTCAATGAAGAACCTAGTCATCAAACAAGAACACAAAAGAATCATCCTCCTCAGCTAGTAATATGAGATATCTCTTCTCCTATGATGACTAGAAATCAAAGCAGACTGCAAGATATGCAAGACCAACAGCATACAGTGCTTTCTTGCTTTTTATCCCAACTTGAGCCTAAGAAGGCTTATGATGCTATGAAAGATTCCAGTTGGATAGAAGCCATGCAAGAAGAGCTTCTACAATTCAAGCTGCAAGATGTTTGGGATCTGGTAGACCTTCCTAAAGGTCAAAGAGCAATAGGCACAAAATGGGTCTTCAGGAATAAGAGAGATGAGAGAGGAATAGTAATAAAGAACAAAGCAAGGTTGGTGGCACAAGGGTACACACAAGAAGAAGGAATAGATTATGAAGAAGTATTTGCACCAGTGGCTAGGATAGAAGCAATCAGATTGTTCCTGGCCTATGCTTCTTATATGAAGTTTAAAGTCTATCAAATGGATGTAAAAAGTGCATTTCTATATGGCTCAATTGAAGAAGAAGTATATGTCTGTCAACCACCAGGGTTTGAAAACCCAAGCTATCCAGACAGAGTATACAAACTGAAGAAAGCACTTTATGGACTGCATCAAGCACCAAGAGCATGGTATGACACTCTGTCATCCTATCTCTTGGAAAATGGCTTTGAAAGAAGAGTCATTGATAAGACTCTGTTCATCAAGAGAAAGAAGAAGGACATCTTGCTGGTCCAAATCTATGTAGATGATATCATCTTTGGATCCACAAGAGACAATATGTGCAAGGAGTTTGAGGATCTCATGAATCAAAGGTTCAAAATGAGTTCCATGGGGGAACTTACTTTCTTCCTTGGACTCCAAGTCCAACAGAAGTCAGATGGTATTTTTATTTGTCAGTCCAAGTATGTGCAGGACATTCTAACCAAGTTTGGTTTCTCAGACTCAAAGCCTGCCAGCACACCTATGGAGACACACAAGCAGATAACAGCATATTTTGAAGGGGAGGATATGGATGTTCATCACTATAGATCCATGATTGGCTCTCTCATGTATCTTACAGCCTCTAGGCCAGATATAATGTTTCCAGTCTGTGTGTGTGCAAGATTTCAAGTTAGGCCAAAGCAATCACACTATCAAGCTGTTAAGAGGATATTCATATATCTCAAAGGGCAACCTAGATTGGGACTTTGGTATCCTTATGACTCATCATTTGACCTACTTGCATACTCAGACAGTGACCTAGGTGGAGCAAACTTGGACAGAAAATCTACTTCTGGAGGATGCCAGTTTTTGGGTGCAAGACTAGTATCATGGCAGTGCAAGAAACAAACCACAGTGTCCACATCTACAACAGAAGCAGAGTACATAGCAACTGCAAGTTGCTCAAGTCTTATGGATTCAGAATCAAATGTTGGACTATGGGGTAACCTTTATACACACTCCAATCTTTATTGACAATAGCAGTGCTATTAGCATTGTTAATAATCCTGTCAAGCACTCAAAGACAAAGCACATTGAGATCAGGTATCATTTTATAAGAGACTGCAATGAAAAGAAGCTTATTCAAGTTGTAAAAGTTCATACTGATAACCAGTTTGCTGATCTATTCACTAAAGCCTTTGATGTGGGTAGATTCACTTTCTTGGTAACAAGTGTGGGAATGATCAACTCTGAATAAGCTCCTACTTAAAAAGTGGTTCAATACCTGTATATCGTTTATGCTTAGTGTTACTAATCTTCTTTTTCAGGAAATGTATAGCAGTACTCAGTTCATCACAAGCTTAAAAGTGTAAGTATGGTTAATACTGCCAGTACAGTTTTAGTACTGCCAGTGCAGTGTTAATACTGCCAGTGCACAGTTAATACTGCTCTCAGTTAATACTGCTCTCAGTTAATACTGCTAGTTAGTTAATACTGCTAGTGGTTAATACTGCTCTCAGTTAATACTGCTAGTTAGTTAATACTGCTAGTGGTTAATACTGCTCTCAGTTAATACTGCTAGTTAGTTAATACTGCTCTAGGTTAATACTGCTTATGTCCCGAATACTATAAATACCCTTTGCCCGCCTAAAAAGTTCATAACGACTCTTTGCATACTGTTCACTTGCGCTCTAACCCTTTTCTCTCAAGTACCAAGTTTTCAGGCAAGAACATTCAAGTTCAATGGCATCCATGGCATTCATCGATGAGCACAATGAAATCGCGATGCTCCAAAAGCCAAAACAAGCCGAAAGATTTCACCAGATAGTCGACTTTCTGAGGTCAAGTCACATCGCTCATGCTCTCACTGTGTCTCCTACCATCTTCATAGAGCATCAGAGGCAATTCTGGGCTAATGCCACCATTGTTACTGTGAATGGTGTGCAAATGATAAAGACAAGGGTGTGTGAAAAACCCCTAACAGTTACTGAAGAGGTAATACGCATCTATCTACGTCTAGACGATGCTGCAGGTATAACCTCTATTCCTAATGAGGAACTATTCTCTACTCTTTCAAGAATGGGGTATGAAGGCCAAATGCGGATTTTCAAGTTTTTCAAAGCTCAATTTTCACCCCAATTGAGGTTCTTTGTTCATACCCTGATGCACTGTATTTCAAAGAAAACTACTGGCTGGAGCCAATTTAGCAGTCCC
The DNA here is from genome assembly GCA_954870635.1 of Arctium minus. NCBI lineage: Eukaryota > Viridiplantae > Streptophyta > Magnoliopsida > Asterales > Asteraceae > Arctium > Arctium minus. The sequence continues at coordinate 2,725,498 of OX941092.1, read as the reverse complement.
ATTGCCTATGCTTTGGTTTGTTTAACTGCTAGAAAATATAATTTTTCTCTGATGATCTTCAATGATCTTGTCTCAAACCTGGACAACAAGAAGAGTTTCTTCATGTATCCCAGGTTTGTTCAGGCAGTTATAACTAATGAATTGACGGATATACCTCACTGTGATGAGGTATATGTACCTAAACCCCCTAAAGGCAAGGTCTTCTCAAACATGAGAAGATCTGCTAGGGACTCGGAAGGAGTTGACACCCCATTGTTCTCAACAATGATGGTGGTGTCCCAACCACAAGAAGATATGGCAGCAGGGTCAAGGCCCTCATTAGACAATCCCACTGCTAGCCAATCCCAACCTTCCCACTCTATATCTATCCCCCAGTCCCTACTTCATAAGCCCACTTCTCCCATTACCCAAACCTATACAAGGAAACAGGTAAAGAAGGCTCATTCCCTTCTTGTACCATCACCCACTGAGTCTTTAAGCCCTCTAAGGGAGAATTCTCCTTTAGAGAATATCCACAGGGAAACCACAGGGGTGTCTCCCAACCCCAAGGAGGTGCTCACTGAGGTGGAGGTTGAGCATATGGGTGATAAGGCTGCCACTACTCCTGCTAGCACAGAGGAGGTCAGTGGTAACATCTCTAAGACCTTCCCCATGGCAACTTTGGGTGAGAAATCAACCAAAGGTCCCAGGTGCCAAGAAACCAAGGGGGTGGATAGTGCTTCTGCTAGGCAGAAGACTTCCACTACAAAAAGATCCAATGATTCTTCCAAAGAGGATAATACTTCTGGAGAAGGTGAGGACAGATATAACTATCAAGAATTGATGGATGCAATGGGAAATATCAACCTAGATGTAATCAACCAGGACAAGGATATTGAAGAGCTTAAACATATAGTTCTGTCACAACAAGTACAGATTGCCAAGTTAAAGAAAATGGTGACAAGGTTGGTGCAAAAGAAGAGGAGAAAGCAGTTTGTCCTAAAGAAGAGGGAAAATGCTCAAGATGCTTCCAACAAGGGGGAGAAGAAAAAGGGGGAAACAGAAAAAGAAAGTTCAGCTGAAAAGAGAGTTGAAGTTGAGGGGGAGACAGATGATGGAATAGAGGTAGAAACACAATTTGCTCAAGCAGCAGAAACAGTTAATGTTGTTGAAACAAAAGAAGCAGCAGAAACATAAGAAGTAGTAACAGGGCTCTCTGTAGAGGAACTGGAGATTGCAGAGACATTGGTTAAGGCCAAGAATGACACTCCTAAGGCTAGTCAAAAGGCCAAGGGAGTGTTCATCAATGAAGAAGGAATCTCAAAGAAGAGAAAAGAAACAAGTCAAGCAACTTTGAAGGGAAAGGGAAAGGAAAAGATAGTTGAAATTGAACTACCTTCAAAGAAAAAGACTCAGATTGAAATGGATGAGGAAATAGCAAAGCAGCTTCAAGAGCAAATGGAAAAGGAGGAACAGCTTCAAACTGAAACAGATAGGGAACTTGCAAAGATAATGGCCAAAAAGCTAAATACAGAATATCAAAAGAGTTTAAAAGAAGCAGCTGAGGCCAAGAAGTTACCTGTCAAAAGAATGCCAATTCAAAAGCAGAAAAGACAACCCTCCAAGACCTTTTTGGCTAATCAGGAAAGAAGAAGAATGATTAACTTCCTGAGAGGTGCAATTGGTGTCAAAGGGGAAATGTTTACCAATATGGCATACAGTCAGGTTGAGGATCTGTACAAGAAAGAGATGGCTAAGCTTCAAGGGGACTCCTCACAAAGGGAAGAGGCTGAAAGAAGAATGAAGGAGAGACATGATCTAAACATTCAGCAACCATTTCCTGAGGAAGTTACACCTACAAAAGAAAAGAAGGAAGAGCCTGAGTTTGTAAGTGTAGAGGCAAAATCTGCTAAAAGGGTAAAGACTATTGCTTCCAAGAAACAATTCAAGAAGCCAAGGGTGGAAGAAGCTGAAAAGGAAGCAGAACCTTCAGTCACACCTTTAGCAGAACCTGTGCAGAACCCAGAACAGTCCAATGAGCAATCAGATGAGCATGTGGGCTGTATATGACAATTCTAGAACCAGTTCAAGCTGTCCCAATCTCCATGAAGGCTCCAGAGATAATCTTCTGGGATATTATAAGAGACAATGGAAAGGATTTCTTCAGAATCAAAAGAAATGGTGGTGCATTTGAAGCCCATTCAACCTGGGGGAGAGTAATCAGAGGTTGTTCAAGAGCAGACATAGAGGAAATGTACAAAGTGGGAATGAAACTCTATGAGCCTGTGTTGAAAGGTAATGAAGAAAATCTTCTCAAAGTGGCAATGGAATACTTATGTATGATGTTTGAACCAGAGAAGGTGGTTTACAGAATTAAAGATCTTCATCATGAGTATGGATTCAAGAAGATTAATCACTGGATGTTATTTGAAAACTGTGGTGTATACATGATTACTATTGACAAATGTTATCATGAATACTACCTGGTGGACAAAATTTATGATCATAGCAAGGAGAAGCTAGAAGGAATGCTAAAAGCTAAGCTGGTATGTAATAAGGATTCTGAAATGGCCAAAATTGTGGTGAGAAGAACTATCAATCAAAGTATGGGCCTAGATCCAAATTTGGGCAACTGATTATGAGGTGTTGAAAGCATCTTGAAGATCAGATCTAAAGAACTTGACTTCTCTTTCTAAAAGTCAAGTTAGGGGGAGATTGTTGGGAACTGAAGATATGACCAAGTCTTTAATGCTGCTAGTTCAGAATTAGTACTGCCAGAGGATTTCAAAGATAATACTGCTAGGTATTACTACTTCTAGTAGAATTAATACTGCTAGTCAAAGTTAGTGCTGCTTGAACAAAGTTAGTACTGCTTAGCTAGTTAGTACTGCTAGAGGTTAGTGTTGCTTAGTAGTTAATGCTGCCAAGACTTAGTTAATGCTTCCAAGGTGATTAATGTTGCTTCTGAGATAACCTGAAGATAATGTTGAAGAGACCGCGTGTGAAGATAAACATGGAAAGCTAAAGATAATTATGAAGATTATTCTGAAGATCTTTTTATGTTTAGTAATTATCTTTTATTATTCAGTATATGTATAGAATTGTTCAGATTAGTTAGAATAATTATTCATTCTGTGTTTTTGATATAGAGAGAGAATCAACCTCAAGGCATCGTTCCTAATTCTAGAGAAGTAGAATTTGTCTTGAAAGAGTCTGTTCTTCAAGATTGAGGTTGTGTGTTTAAACTTGTAACTTCAATCATTCAATACAAGTTTGCAAGTTATTTATCAGATTTACTGTTTGTTTACTGTTTTATTGAATATCAAAGTGTTATTCCGCAACTTCTTTGATATTGTTTCTGAGTATTCATAATTTTTGTTAAGAATTCGATCCTGACACATCCGTTTACTTCAAATAAGATGGAACCCATTATTTTAGTTAGAACTGACCGGGAACCCCAAAATCTCCCAAAACTCAAGTTATGTCAAAATGTAGTGGACTTAAATCCATACCGTAGAAATACTTCAGATTTCAAAGATATAAGTTTTGACATGTATAAAGTTTGTAAAATGATAGTAGGAACTCACCAGTAGGTTTCAGAAAAAAAAAACCGGAAAACCAGATATCGATCACGACGAAGAGGTGAAACTTTTAACACCGACCCCTTGCTAGAAACACCGAAAACTAACAACCAAACGATACCTCGAAGATCGAAAGAAGAAAAGGAAAAAGAAAGAGAGAGAGACTGAGATATTGAGATATTTTGGAAATATCTCTCAAATTAGATATTTAAGTTGGCCTCGAAAAACCAAACTGACAGGACGCACGACCCGTGCGCTTTCAAAGAAGGAAAGGGGCACGACCCGTGCAAAAACCCACTGCCGAGGCCCTGACCTTGCGCACGACCTGTGCGAAATTTCTGAAGGAGGGCGCACGACCCGTGCGCCCTGTAGACCATCACAGAAAGTCCCCTTTTCTCTATTCTTCTTCGCAAAAGACCAAACGAAATTCGGCGTGTTACACGTAGCAAAAGTTATGGATGTTTAAGTACAACACCCATTTTTGGCCGATTCAGCAAATGGGGTACCCTTTCGGTTTTCTCGTCCAGACCGACCTCGTCGGATTTCCACGAAACTATACATGGTCCATATACAATGTAAATTAGAATGTTTTCACAAGAAATAACTTGAAAAAAAACCCGCTCTCGTGTAGGAATTTGCCGAAGCCATGGCCAAACCAAACAAACGTACGTCGTGTAGTTTATAGAAACCCACTCAAATGATGGTGTATTTCCATAAAGCGACCATACCATGGCATGCACCTCATTCTAAGGTTCGTTTTAACAGGTAATGGACTTAAACGGAGCCGCATAGCAAAAGTTATAGATGTTTAAGCGCGCCACCCATTTTTGGTCGATTCAGCAAAGGGGGTTCCTTTCGGTTTTCTCGTCCGGACCAACCTCGTTGGATTTCCAAGAAACAAAACATGGTCCATATACAATGTAAATTATAAGGTTTTCTCAAGAAATAACCTGAAAAAAAAACCCGCTCTCGTGTAGGAATTTGCCCAAGCCATGCACTGCCAAACCAAACAAACGTACGTCGTGCAGTTTATAAAAACCCACTCAAATGATGGTGTATTTCTAGAAAGCGACCATACCATGGTGTGCACCTGGTTTCTAAGGTTCATTTTGACGGGTGATATGCTTAAAATGGAGCCCCGTAGCAAAAGTTACGGATGTTTAAGCGCAACACCCATTTTTGGCCGATTCAGCAAAGGGGGTACCCTTTCGGTTTTCTCGTCTGTACCGACTTCATTGAATTTCCACGAAAATGTACATGGTACATATACAATGTAAATTAGAAAGTTTTCACAAGAAATAACTTGAAAAAAAACAACTCTCGTGTAGGAATTTACCGAAACCATGCATTGGCGAAACCGAACAAACGTACATCGTACAGTTCATGGAAACCCACTCAAATCAAGGTCTATTACCAGAAAGCGACCAAGACATGATGTGCTCCTCGTTCTAAGGTTCTTTTTAACGGCTCATGGGCTTAAAACAGAACCCCATAACAAAAGTTATAGATGTTTAAGCGCGACACCCATTTTTAGCCGATTTAGCAAAGGGGGTACCCTTTCGTTTTTCTCGTCCGAACCGACCTCGTCGGATTTCCACGAAACTGTACATGGTCCATCTACAATGTAAATGAGAAGGTTTTCACAAGAAAAAAGTTGAAAAAAACCGCTCTCGTGCAGGAATTTGCCGCTGCCATGCACTTGCCAAACCAAACAAACGTACGTCGTGCAGTTTATAGAAACCCACTCAAATCTTGGTGTATTACCAGAAAGCAACCAATCCATGGCGTGCTCTTTATAATAAGGTTCATTTTGATGGGTGATGGGCTTAAAACGGAACCCCGTAGCAATAGTTATGGATGTTTAAGCACAACACTGATTTTTGGCCGATTCAGCAAAGGGGGGTACCCTTTCGGTGTTCTCGTCTAGATCGACCTCGTCAAATTTTCACGAAACTGTACACGGTCCATCTACAATGTAAATTATAAGGTTTTCACAATAAATAACTTGAAAACCCCCACTTTCGTGCATAAATTTTCCAAAGCCATGCACTAGCCAAACCGAACAAACATACGTCATGCAGTTTAAGGAAACCCACTCAAATCAGAGTGTATTGCAAGAAAGAGACCAATCCATGGCTTGATCCACGTTCTAAGGTTTGCTTTGATGGGTGATGGGATTAAAAAGGAGTACCGTAGCAAAATTTATGGATGTTTAAGTACGACACCCATTTTTGTTCAATTCAGCAAAGGGGGTTACCCTTTCGGTTTTTTCGTCCGGACCGACCTCGTCGGATTTCCAAGAAACTATACATGGTCCATCTACATTGAAAATTAGAAGGTTTTCACAAGAAATAACTTGAAAAAAAACCTGTTCTCGTGCAGGAATTTGCCGAAGCCATGCACAGGCCTAACCGAACAAACGTACGTCGTGAAGTTTATAGAAACCCACTCAAATCATGGTGTATTGCAAGAAAGTGACCAAGCCATGGAGTTGTCATCGTTATAAGGTTCGTTTTGACATGTCATAGGCTTAAAACGGATCCCTATAGCAAAAATTATTGATGTTTAAGCACGACACCCATTCTTGGCCGATTCAACAAAGTAGTGCCCTTTCGGTTTTCTCGTCTGAACCGACTTAATTGAATTTCCACGAAACTATACATGGTACATCTACAATGTAAATTAGAAAGTTTTCAAAAGAAATAATTTGAAAAAAAACCATCTCTCATGTAGGAATTTGCCGAAGCCATGCATTGGCCAAACCGAACAAACGTACATCGTACAGTTCATGGAAACCCACTCAAATCAAGGTGTATTGCCAGAAAGAGACCAATCCATGGTGTAATCCACGTTCTAAGTTTCGTTTTGACGGGTCATGGACTTAAAACAGAGCCCCATAACAAAAGTTATGGATGTTTAAGCGCGACACCCATTTTAAGTCGATTTAGCAAAGGGGGTAACCTTTCGGTTTTCTCGTCCGGACCGACCTCGTCGGATTTCCACGAAACTATACATGGTCTATATACAATGTAAATTAGAATGTTTTCACAAGAAATAACTTGAAAAAAATCCGCACTCGTGTAGGAATTTTCCGAAGCCATGCGATGGCCAAACCGAACTAACGTACGTCGTACAGTTTATGGAAACCCACTCAAATCATGGTGTATTGCCAGAAAGCGAACAAGCCATGGTGTGATCCTCGTTCTAAGGTTCATTTTGACGGGTCATGGACTTAAAACAGAGTCCCATAACAAAATTTATGGTAAGCGCAACACCCATTTTTAGCCAATTTAGCAAAGGGGGTACCCTTTCGCTTTTCTCGTCCGAACCGACCTCATCGGATTTCCATGAAACTGTACATGGTCCATCTAAAATGTAAATGAGAAGGTTTTCACAAGAAATAACTAGAAAAAAAAACCACTCTCGTGCAGGAATTTTCCGATGCCATGCACTTGTCAAACCGAACAAACGTACGTCGTGAAATTTATAGAAACTCACTCAAATCTTGGTGTATTACCAGAAAGAAACCAATCCATGGTGTGATCTTCATAATAAGGTTCGTTTTGACGAGTGATGGGCTTAAAATGAAACCCCGTAGCAATAGTTATGGATGTTTAAGCGCGACACCCATTTTTGGCCGATTCCGCAAAGGGGGTACCCTTACGATTTTCTCGTCCGGACCGACGTCGTCGGATTTCCACGAAACTGTATGTAGTCCATTTACAATGTAAATGAGAAGGTTTTCACAAGAAATAACTTGAAAAAAACCCGCTCTCGTGTAGGAATTTGTCGAAGCCATGCACTGACCAAACCAAACAAACGTACGTCGTGCTGTTTATGGAAACCCACTTAAATCATGGAGTATTGACAGAAAGAGACCTAGCCATGGAGTGATACTCTTTCTAAGGTTCGCTTTGACGGGTAATGGGCTTAAAACAGAGCCCCATAGAAAAAATTATGGATGTTTTAGCACGACACCCATTTTTAGTCGATTCAACAAAGGGGTACCCTTTCGGTTTTCTATTCCGGACCGACCTCGTCGGATTTCCACGAAACTGTACATGGTCCATCTACAATATAAATGAGAAGGTTTTCACAATAAATAACTTGAAAAAAACACGCTCCCATGAAGGAATTTGTCGAAGCCATGCACTGGCCAAACCAAACAAACGTATGTTGTTCAATTTATAGAAACCCTCTCAAATCATAGTGTATTGCCAGAAAGCGACCAAGCCATGGCATACTCCTCGTTCTAAGGTTTTTTTTGACGGGTCATGGGCTTAAAACAGATCCACATAGCTAATGTTATGGATGTTTAAGCGCGACACCCATTTTTGGCCGATTCAGCAAAGGGGGTACCCTTTCGCTTTTCTCGTCCGGACCGACCTCATCGGATTTCCATGAAACTGTACATGGTCCATCTACAATGTAAATGAGAAGGTTTTCACAAGAAATAACTAGAAAAAAAAACCACTCTCGTGCAGGAATTTTCCGATGCCATGCACTTGTCAAACCGAACAAACGTACGTCGTGAAATTTATAGAAACTCACTCAAATCTTGGTGTATTACCAGAAAGAAACCAATCCATGGCGTGCTCTTCATAATAAGGTTCGTTTTGACAAGTGATGGGCTTAAAATGGAACCCCGTAGCAATAGTTATGGATGTTTAAGCGCGACACCCATTTTTGGCCGATTCCGCAAAGGGGGTACCCTTACGATTTTCTCGTCCGGACCGACGTCGTCGGATTTCCACGAAACTGTATGTAGTCCATTTACAATGTAAATGAGAAGGTTTTCACAAGAAATAACTTGAAAAAAACCCGCTCTCGTGTAGGAATTTGTCGAAGCCATGCACTGACCAAACCAAACAAACGTACGTCATGCTGTTTATGGAAACCCACTTAAATCATGGAGTATTGACAGAAAGAGACCTAGCCATGGAGTGATCCTCTTTCTAAGGTTCGCTTTGACGGGTAATGGGCTTAAAACAGAGCCCCATAGAAAAAATTATGGATGTTTTAGCACGACACCCATTTTTAGTCGATTCAACAAAGGGGTACCCTTTCGGTTTTCTAGTCCGGACCGACCTCGTCGGATTTCCACGAAACTGTACATGGTTCATCTACAATATAAATGAGAAGGTTTTCACAATAAATAACTTGAAAAAAACACGCTCCCATGAAGGAATTTATCGAAGCCATGCACTGGCCAAACCAAACAAACGTATGTTGTTCAATTTATAGAAACCCTCTCAAATCATGGTGTATTGCCAGAAAGAGACCAAGCCATGGCATACTCCTCGTTCTAAGGTTTGTTTTGACGGGTCATGGGCTTAAAACAGATCCACATAGCTAATGTTATGGATGTTTAAGCGCGACACCCATTTTTGGCCGATTCAGCAAAGGGGGTACCCTTTCGGTTTTCTCGTCCGGACCGAGTTCATTGAATTTCCACGAAACTGTACATGGTACATCTACAATGTAAATTAGAAAGTTTTCACAAGAAATAACTTGAAAAAACCATCTCTCGTGTAGGAATTTGCCGAAGCCATGCATTGGCCAAACCGAACAAACGTACATCGTAAAGTTCATGGAAACCCACTCAAATCAATGTGTATTGTCAGAAAGCGACCAAGCCATGGCGTGTTCCTCGTTATAAGGTTCGTTTTGACGAGTCATGGGCTTAAAACAGAGCCCCATAACAAAAGTTATGGATGTCTAAGCGAGACACCCATTTTAGGTCGATTTAGCAAAGGGGGTACCCTTTCGGTTTTCTCGTCCGGACCGACCTCGTTGGATTTCCAAGAAACTATACATGGTCCATATACAATGTAAATGAGAAGTTTTTCACAAGAAATAACTTGAAAAAAACCGCTCTCGTGCAGAAATATTCCGAAGCCATGCACTGGCCAAACCGAACAAACGTTCGTCGTGCAGTTTAAGGAAACCCACTCAAATCAGGGTGTATTGCAAGAAAGCGACCAAGCCATGGCATGCTCCTTGTTCTAAGGTTTATTTTGACTAGTAATGGGCTTAAAACAGATCCACGTAGCAAAATTTATGGATGTTTAAGCGCGATACCCATTTTTGTCCGATTCAGCAAAGGGGTTTCCCTTTCAGTTTTCTCGTCCGGACTGACCTCGTCGGATTTCCAAAAAACTGTACATGGTCCATATACAATGAAAATGAGAAGGTTTTCACTGCACGGGCCTAACCGAACAAATGTACGTCGTGAAGTTTATAGAAACCCTCTCAAATCATGGTGTATTCCAAGAAAGCTATCGAGCCATGGAGTTCTCATCGTTCTAAGGTTCGTTTTGACGTGTCATGGGCTTAAAACGGATCCCCATAGCAAATGTAGTTAATGTTTAAGCGCGACACTCATTTTTGGCCGATTCAGTGAAGGGGGTACCCTTTCGGTTTTCTCGTCTGAACCGACTTCATTTAATTTCCACGAAACTGTACATGGCACATATACAATGTAAATTAGAAAGTTTTCACAAGAAATAACTTGAAAAAAACCAGCTCTCATGTAGGAATTTTCCGAAACCATGCATTGGCTGAACCGAACAAACGTACATCGTACAGTTCATGGAAACCCACTCAAATCAAGGTGTATTGCCAAAAAGTGACCAAGCCATGGCATGCTCCTCATTCTAAGGTTCGTTTTGACGGGTCATGGGCGTAAAACAGATCCCCATAACAAACGTTATGGATGTTTAAGCGCGACACCAATTTTGGCCGATTCAACAAAAGGGGTACCCTTTCGGTTTTTTCTCGTCTAGACCGACCTCGTCGGATTTCCACGAAACTATGCATGGTCCATATACATGTAATTGAGAAGGTTTTCGCAAGAAATAACTTGAAAAAAACCACTCTCGTGCAGGAATTTGCCGAAGCCATGCACTGGCCAAACCAGACAAACGTTCGTCGTGTAGTTTATATAAACCCACTCAAATCATGGTGTATTGCCAGAAAGATACCAAGCCATGGCGTGCTCCTCGTTTAAGTTTTGTTTTTACGGGTGAGGGGCTCAAAACGGAGCCCCGAAGCAAAGGTTATGGATGTTTAAGCCCGGCACCCATTTTTGGTCGATTCAGCAAAGGGGGTACCCTTTCGGTTTTCTCGTCCGGACCGACCTCGTCGAATTTCCAAGAAACTGTATAGGGTCCATCTACAGTGTAAATGAGAAGGTTTTCATAAAAAATAACTTGAAAAAACCCCGCTCTCGTGCAGGAATTTGCCGAAGCCATGCACTGGCCAAACCGAACAAACGTATGTCGTGCAGTTTATGGAAACCCACTCAAATCATGGCGTATTTCCAGAAAGCGACCAAGCCATGGAATTTTTCTCATTCTAAGGTTCGTTTTGACGGGTCCTGGGCTTAAAACAAAGTCACATAGCAAAAGTTATGGATGTTTAAGCGCGACACCCATTTTTGCCCGATTCAGGAGAGGGGGTACCCTTTCGGTTTTCTCGTCCGGACCGACGTCGTCTGATTTCCACGAAACTATACATGGTCCATATACAATGTAAATAAGATGGTTTTCACAAGAAATAACTTGAAAAAACCTCTCTCGTGCAGGAATTTGCCGAAGCCATGCACTGGCCAAACCGAACAAACGTACATCGTGCAGTTTATAGAAACCCCTCTCAAATCATGGTGTATTGCCAGAAAGCGACCAAGTCATGGCGTGCTCCTCGTTCTAAGGTATGTTTTGACGAGTGATGGGCTTAAAACGGAGCCCCATAGCAAAAGTTATGAATGTTTAGGCACGACATCTATTTTTGTCCGATTCAGGAAAGGGGGTACCGTTTCGGTTTTCTCTTCCGGACCGACCTCGTCGGATTTCCACGAAACTGTACATGGTCCATCTACAATGTAAATTAGAAGGTTTTCACAAGAAATAACTTGAAAAAAAATCCACTCTCGTGTAGGAATTTGCCGAAGCCATGCGCTGGCCAAACCGAACAAACATACGTCATGTAGTTTATGGAAACCCACTCAAGTCATGGTGTATTTCCAGAATGAGACCAAGTCATGGCGTGCTCCTTGTTCTAAGGTTCATTTTGACGGGACATGGGCGTAAAACAGAGCCCATAGCAAAAGTTATGGATGTTTAAGCGCGACACCCATTTTTGGTCGATTCAGCAAAGAGGTACCCTTTCGGTTTTCTCGTCCGGACCGACCTCGTCGGATTTCCACGAAACTGTACATGGTCCATCTACAATGTAAATGAGAAGGTTTTTACAAGAAATAACTTGAAAAAAATATGCTCTCGTGCAAGAATTTGCCGAAACCATGCACTGGTCAAACGAACAAATGTACGTCGTGTAGTTTATAGAAACTCACTCAAATCATGGTGTATTGCCAGAAAGCGACCAAGTCATGGCGTGCAATTTATAAGAACCCAATAAATAACTTGAAAAAAAAACACGCTCTTATGCAGGAATTTGCTAGGGGGTACCTTTTCGGTGAGAAATGGACCGAATCAACCGTTGGATGATAAATGGACCGAATCAACCGTTGGATGAAAAATGGACCGAATCAACAGAAATGGACGAATAGGATGAGATGTACCGAGATGCACCGAATCAATTATCTTCTAAGCTGCAATTTATGGGAGGGCTTGAGTTTAAAAGAGTTCAACGGTCCAGATCCATTTCTCACCGTTAACTCAACTTCTCACACGATATTTTACCTATTATATATGTATATATATATATATATATATATATATATATATATATGTATATGTATATTTCCAAAATCATGTAAATTGGCTACAAATAAAACAAACATCCACAATTTACTTTACAAGTTAACCCAAAAACATGAACATAATTTCCATCATTCCATGCAAACACATGTTGATAATATTTAAACTCGAGATTAATTATCACCATGCAAAAAGCTCAACCTGAAATGATAAAAACATCACGTCAATCCTTATCCAACCAATTAAATAATGACATATCAGATTTTTATATATTCTTAGATTTTCATTATTCACGTGACCAGTGGACAAGAATAAAACGTTATTGTGAATTTAGAACACGAGATTTTTATTCAAACAAAAATATACATAGGGGTAAAATAGTAATTTATAATATTCAGACTATTTATTCAGTATAAACAACCGAACAATCATTTATTTGTAATCATATAGACAACTTTACTGATACAAACAACTTTATCCGTATAAATCTTAATAGAAAACCAACCAAATAGCGAGTTAGCTACTTGTATGATTTGTACTCCCCACTATTCATAAATTGAGCAAACTCAGAAACATATAAACCCCCTTTATACTCCTTATACTCATTCCACCACTTCATGAAACTACTTCCCTCCAAGAAAACATCTGGTGACAATGAGTAACTTTTGATCTCACCCATCACTTTGCTCTCAAAATCCTCCAATTTCTCATTGCAACTAAACCCTTCATCCTTCAACTTACCCAACAAAATCAAACCCTCTTCAACATCTGCCCAAAAACAAGAATCATCATTCAGACTTGCTGCTTTATTACTGCTTCTTTCATTTGGATTCAGACCCTTCTTATCTTCATTCAGCCACCTCTCCAACAATTCGTAATGTTTCGGTCTTTTCGCTCGGTAATGTTTCTTCCCGTTGTCGTAGTATTCGCCGTTTGGTTTGTAGTATTCGGCTATGTCTAGCGGCTCGACGATCCTCCGGTACGTGTTCCCGCCGTAGAGCCACCGTTTACGCATCTTCGCGCCTTCTTTTTGCGGCGTTAGATTCTTTTCTTTGACGTTTTCGGTCCAGTACTGGTTGAGGATGCGTTTGTTCTTCACGATTTCTTGATGTGACTCGATTTCGTGTTTGGTTTTCGCGGGGGTTTTGAAGGTATCGTAGTAACCCCCTTTCGATCTTCCGTTTTTCATGTATAATTCCATGCATACCATGCTTATCTTCGCATCGTTTAGCTTCTTGGTCTTGGTAGGATCGTAAAGAGAACTCATTCGGTGTTTCCGGTTTGCTTCTATTCGTTCCTTCTCGATTTTCGCGATCGGATCGTTCGAATTGTCGTCTCGCACGTGATCGACTTCGTTGAACTGCAATGTGATGCCGGCCCGCAATGAATTCGAGTCGAATTTACCCAATTCGGAAACCCCACGATACAATAGCTTCGTTTGGATCGACTTCAAATGGTTCCCGTAATCGGGGATTTCTGTATTTTCGGTTATAGATGACGGTGTGGCGTGTAGAACAGCCGGGATCGATTCCTGATCTTCAAAAACGATGTGGCCGCCTGATTCGGTGCAAAAAAGGGAGGTGCCGAAAGGCTTGTAGAGACTATTTGATGAGTGAAAACTAGCAATAGGGTCGGTCTTCGCGACCACGTTCAAGAAACGAGATTTCCATTGTGGGCGTTCGGAGATTGCCTTTTGGAAAGGTTTGTTACCAATAAGCGGGCAACCGAAAGTTATGCAAATTGGTCTTTTGGTGTCTTTGACACTGTCGGCTTCTTTCTCGTCTATGGCGTGTTGCAGCCATAGTGAGAAAAGAATGGCGATATATCCGCCTAGAGATCGTCCGGTAACGATCAATGGCTTGAAAATAAGCTGAAAAACAAATATGAAGATGATAAGAATCGAACATTACAACAAAATAGGGTTTATAAGACACTAAAAATGTTCGAGCCTCCTAATAGAGGTGTTTTATAGTACCAATCATTTGCGTGTCCTATATAAAGGTGTTGTAATAAGTTTATATGACGCTTGTGAACGTTTAAAAGGCTTTTTAATTATGACACTTTTGTGTTATAGCTAAAGGTGTTGTAATAAGTTTACATAACGTTAGACGTCCTAACAGACTTTTTAGGACACTTTTGGAACAAAGTTTGTGTTATAGTTAATAAGTTTATATGACGCTTTTGGACGTATTAAAAAGCCTTTTAAGACACTTTTGGAACAAAGGTTGTGTTATACCTAATGTGTTATAATAAGTTTATATGACGTTTTTCTTAAAAGACATTTTAGACACTTTAATTTCAAATAAAGGGTCATATTAATAGTTTTATAGGACACTATTTGACAAAAGTGTCTTATAAAACATGTGCCATATAATAAGATGTGTACAAAAAGGGTTAATATGACACTTTGTTTCAAAAGTGTCATAAAAAACTTGTTAAGACGTCCAAAAATGTCATATAACCTTATTACAACACTTATAGATATGACAAACAATCTTTAATAACTTAAGCCTATAAAATAGTATATTAATAAAACACTTTTGTCGTCCTGTGAACTCAATATTATTGTAGTGATACTACACATGATCGATCTTGATTAATTTCCAGATCTGCCACTAAAGAAAAAATACCTGATTTTCGAGCTCTTTAAGCTCGACAAACAGACCCTCGAACAAGCGAACCGCAGCTTCGTTAATGGAGAACAACGGGTTGACTTTCGTCGCTACAAAGTCAACGACTTCGTGATCTTTTGACGAAACCAAATCGAACCCTCCGTTAAGAAATCGAGTTGTGTAATCAGACGAACAATTGAATGCCAAAACATGAAACCCAGAAAAATTCTGGTGAAGTTTATAACAAGTTGAATTAGAAGTCTCCAAATTTGCTTGATAAACATCTTGAATCAAATCTAAGCTGCCCAGAAAACCACCCATTTCGACTTCACTGCAAAACCTGCAAGTTTTTTGGATCAAAATCAAAACTCCATTAAAACAGCTAGCAATATATATATATATATATATATATAATCAAGAATTGAAGTTAACAAATTTGATTAAACCCATTTACAAGATTGAATATTTCATGAAAATCTTGATTAAATGAGGTTTAAGATGGATGAAAATTGAGCTTACAAGGTTCGACTCATCTTCTTTGTTGATGAAACTTTTGGGTATTTTTGTGGATGTTGAAGATGATTGAATGAAGCTTTTAAAGATTCGTTTTTTTTTTTGTAGATACATGATGGAAGTATTAATTCTCAACGAAAGTTCGTGTTGATTGGTGGGGTGCTCTCAAGTTGATTATTTTTTTTATTTTTTAATCTTTTTGTGAAGACAAAGTCTTTGACAAGTGTGGTGAAGATCTTTATTTATTTATGAAACTGAAATCTTCTAGTAGTCAACGGTGTATTTAGGCTATGTTTGTAAAAGGAAATTCTAACCCCATCCCCCTGCAAAATTTTAAAAAAACCACACCCCCTTTCCCCTCACAACCGTACTTTTAACTTTTTTTTTTAATTCATAATTACAGTTTTAGTCCCTAAACTTATTTGATTGATTTACTTTATACCTTTTGTTTTTACATTTTACATTTTTATTACATTAACACATATAAACGTATATTAACTAAAATACGTTAAAAAGATAATTTTTGATTTTAACAAGTTACACCATTATAATCGTCTCCTCAATACCTTCGAAATGAGCCCAATATTGAATATTTTTTGATTTAATTATATTATTATATGTCATATATTGTACCTTGGTTAATCGATTTTTTTATTATTCATTTAAATCAACATAGTCACGAGTATTTTTTTAAACGTATTTTAGTTAATATACGATGAATATGGTTAAACGTATTTTATTAATAACAATATTTTTCATTTGCCACTTTTGAAACGTATGAATATGTTTGTTCGTTTTTTTATACCCAAATTGCTACAACAATTGTTCCTCAATCTAATTTGTCACTTTCTGATTATTATATCTGGTTTAGTTTTAGTATCATTATTATTCTAAAAACTTTTAGATATGGCTTGAAATCTACAATTTCTATCGCCCATAGAGAAAGGGAGGGAGAGAGTTTGAAATGAAATCCCGAAATGAATCGTTCGTTTTGAAATGAAATGAATCGTTCGTTCGATATATATATCTCGAATTGTTTTACTTTATTTCAAATCAATAACTTTTATTTCAAGAGGTAGGTTGAACCCAGGGACGGATCTCAAGGGATGCCCACGATGGCACGTGCCACCGTATTGTTTCTCCCTCGCAAGGTAAAAAAATTAAGGTTTGTGAAAGATGCAACCGTATCGTTTTAGAAGGTGCAACCGTATTATTTTAGAAGGTGCAACCGTATTATTTTAGAAGTGCAACCGTACCTCGTAATCAACCAAAAAACCCGAAAATGTCTTTTGAAATCAACTAAAAATACCGAAAAAATCTCTCGAAATCGATAAAAAAACTTAAAATCCCTCGAAAAACTTTAAAAGTCCTTCAAAACAGCGGAATTAGGCTAATAACACATCGGACGATATTGAATGTTGGTAAAAAAAATGAAGGCATGTCGATAAAACCCATATAAAAAACTATGGTGCCACCGTATGAAAAAGTCCCTGTGTCCATCCATCCGTCCCTGGTTGAACCGAACCGTACCGAACCGAACTGAATTTTTGGTTATCGGATTTTTCGGTAATCGGATTTTTCGGTTTCAGATTAAACGGTTCGGCTCGTTTTCTTGAGGGGGTGGAACTGTAACTTGGCTTTTATGTGAAATAATATGTTCCGTGATTTACAATTTTGGCCCTAATACTTTGATTATTGGGTCAAAGTTGGGGGGTCATAATTGTAAATATCCTTTAATTGTGAAAGTCTATGTTCGTGATACACGAACATATGATACGAACTAGGGCCAAAATTGAAAATAATTTGATTAATGTTTCAAAGATGAGGGACCATAATTGTAACTTGCTTTTTTATTTAAACCATTTACTTCGTATCACATAATATATACGAACCAGGGGCCAAACTTGTAATTCGGTATCTTCGTATCACTCACATGATATATACGAACAGGGGCCAAAATTGTAAATTTGTAATATTTCTTTTAACTCATCTAATTTACGATCAGGGGCCAAAAAGGTAAGTTTGGTTCGTGAAATACGAACATGGGCCATAAATGTAATTGTTTTAAACTGATTTAATTTCTCACAAACCATTTCACGAAGTTAATAAAAATTGTTGAGTTTTTAAATTATGTTCGTGAAATACGAACCTATATTACGAACATATGTCAAATTTATCAGACTTAGGGATGTGTTCGTATATACGAACACCTTTCACGAACTTATGGGCTATTTTAATAAATTGAGGGAGAGATTGGTTAGGAGATAAAGTCGATTTTCTGAAATGGCTAGTTTAATTAATTTCCCCTATATATATCATGATTAAAAAAACATATCTTCGTGGAAGTCCATCAAAAAATGTTGCTATTCATATTTCTGACAAATGCAAGTGTTCATACTTTATCTATACTATATTATAAAGCAGGGATAAAAAACTCTTAAATACAAATGCAAGTGTTCATACTTTATTTTATATTAAGACAAAATGTAACAAAATTTATTTTAATGTAATGAAATTAAAAATATATAAGTTAGTATAATAAATGTTTAGTTTTTTTAAATTATGGATCCATTTTAACTAATAAATGGGTTTTCATGTGATATTGGTTGATTATGATATAACATTTTTCATGTAACTAAGAACTACAATATAACTTGACAACTTATCATCTACATTATCAGTAGTTACAAGACATATAGGTTACTGATTGAAAGAGGTATCAAATAAGAAGAACTGAATGTTTGATACATTAGTGGGCATGTAAGAGTCTCACATCTGCTTAGACTTTAACTATATATTTTTCTTCAATATATATTGGAATATTTCCCTTCTATTATCAATGAGTTTATTGGAGAGTAATCTAATAGGGTTCCACATATATTAATAAGCTTAACCATGTAAAGAATGCCCAACTCAATAGTTGATGCAATAAATAAAATCAAACCAAAGACTAATATCGTTGAGTCAACGAATGTCGAACTTTAGGCTTCAAATTGAATTCACAATGAACTCAAATTTGGGGAAAAAGTAAAAAATTTATGTATTCAGGGAATGACCATCCTAAGCCGAACATAAAAGCCCAATCAAAAAATGTAAAAGTTAGCAAAAAAAAATACACAAAAGTGTACAAAAACATGCTTAAACAACATTTTTAGGCCTCAATCGGCGTTTTTAGGCCTTAAACAACTTTTGTACGATATTTTACCTATGAAGCCCCTGTAGAGTCATGTACATCTGCTCAACCGATTTTCGTAAGTAAATTTCTTTTTGAGATATGAAAAATACACAAATTAAACTTTGAGGGTATTCCAGAATATTAGAAAATACAAAGAACATCAACCAAAATATCGAAAAAGTCTCTCAAAATCAACCGAAAAACCCCCTCAAAACAGTGGCATTCAACTAAAAACACATAGTACAACTTCATAAACCTTTAATCCACCTTAAAGTTACACCCACTCCACAAAAATCCTGAATCCGCCACTGCTTACTGATACAATTTGTACTTCCCACTATTCATAAATTGAGCAAACTCAGAAGCATATGAACCTCCTTTATACTCTTTATACTCATTCCACCACTTCATAAAACTACTTCCCTCCAAGAAAACATCTGGTGACAATGAGTAACTTTTAATCTCACCCATCACTTTGCTCTCAAAATTCTCCAATTCCTCATTGCAACTAAACCCTTCATCCTTCAACTTACCCAACAAAATCAAACCCTCTTCAACATCTGCCCAAAAACACGAATCGTCCGTAAGACTCGCCGCTTTCTTCTTTCCGACACTCGGGTTCTCCGAGCCCTTCTTATCTTCGTTCAACCAATCCTCCAACAACTTATAATGGTTCGGTCGATTCGCTCGGTAATGTTTCTTTCCGTTCTTGTAGTATTTCCCGTCTACTTTGTAGTGTTCGGCAATGTCTAGTGGCTCGACGATTCGTCTATAGTTGTTCCCGCTATAGAGCCAACGCTTACGCAACTTGGAGCCTTCTTTTTGCGGCAATAGATCCTTTTCGTTGACGAATTTTTGCCAATATTGGTTCAATCGAAGACGGTGCAACTCGATCCCGTTGTCGCTGTCTTTTTCTTTTATGGTTTCGGGGTTCTTGTAGGTGTCGTAGTAACCCCGTTTCGGTTTCCAGGTTTTCATGTACCATTCCATGAACGTCAAGCTTATTTTCATGTCGTTTAGCTTCTTCGTGGGTTCGTATGCGTGTTTCTTGCTTTTTATCGTCTTTGTTTGTTTGTCCTCCGTTTGTTGTATCAGATCGCTTGAGATCTCGTCGTGCATACCGATTTCTTTGAATTGCCATGTGATACCGGCTCGTAACGGGTTCGAGTTGAATTGGCCCGATTCTGAGACCCCACGATACAATGCCTGTTGGAGGAGGGAAATTCGTGAATACGGTGAGAAACGGAGAATAAAATAGCGTAGATAAAACTTGAGATCGCGTGAGAGTTCGTTTTATTTAAGTTGTATTTCGACAAAATTTGGTTGGGTATATCACGAGTGTGCATTCTACACCCCGATAATAAAATTAGATTTATAGAGACGCCTAAAATATCTAAACGTCATAATAAAATAGTTTATAGGACTTATGTTTATAGGAAAACCCAAAAAGTGGCATATCAAAAAGTGTTGCACTAGGTTTATAAGACGCTTTTACGTGTTTTAACAATTTTTTTAAAAATGTTTTTATAATAAAGTATCGTATTAGCTATTTTATACTTACACTATTTAAAAAAATGTCTTATAAAAAGATGGGTTTATAGGACATTTTCCCAAAAGTAGTCCTATAAATAATAAAATAGCTAACATAATCCTTTAGTGTAAAAGTGTCCTAAAAACTTGTTAAAACACCAAAAGCGTCTATAAACCTATTGTAACGTTTTTAGATAAAACGTTTTATATTCTGGTTCCATAAACTTAAGTTCTATAAAGTATTCTATTACTATGCTTATACATTTTAGGCGTCCTATAAAGCCAATGATTTCACTAAAATAACCAACAATATATACCTTCTTTCTGATTGCCGTCAAATGTTTCCCGTAATCGGGAACTTCCATATTTCCGGCTCTCGACGACGCCATGGCGTGTAGAACCGCCAGGACTGGTTCTTGATCTTCGAAAGCGGTGTGCCCGCCTGATTCCGTGCAAAAGAGGAAGGTGCCGAAAGGCTTGTATGGCCGCTCTAATTGAATCTTCGATGAGATAAAACTAGCAACGGGATCGGTCTTTGCGACCACATTCAGGAAACTAGATTTCCATTGTGGGCGTTCGGAGACCGATCTTTGGAGAGCTTCGTCACCAACGAACGGGCAACCAAAAGTGATGCAAATCGGTCTTTTGGTGTCTTTAGAACCGGAAGCTTCTTTAACATCTATGGCGTGTTGGAGCCATAGCGCGAAAAGAACGGCGACATATCCCCCGAGAGACAGTCCGGTAATGATTAACGGCTTGTTTATAAGCTGGAAAAACAAATATTAAGCCGATAAGGGCATGTCCAATAGGTAACACTATATTTCATATATTTTTCAAAAAAAATGTGTAAAAAGTAGTTTTTTCAATGGGTAACACTATTTTTTTTACATGGTAACATTTTAGGTATATTCATTTTTATCTTTACTTGTATAAACTTTCAATAATATATATATATATATATATATATACATATATATATATAGGATTAGTTTTATTTGAGAAATACTAAAAATATGAAAATAAAGAAATGATCATAACCCTTCATGTAGTCAACATATATGGCTTTAACCGTGAAGCATCGGATAATTTCTTGTGTGGTCGGTAAAAGATAGAGGGGTGGTTTCGTAAAATACGTGGGACGAGTTCATATATAAACTATACGTTCATATATGAACTAATTAACTGATTTATATATGAATCACAAAGGTTCATATATGAATCTGTTAATTAGTTCAACTGATTCACATATGAACCTACAGTTAATTAGTTCATATGTGAATCGGTTAATTGATTCATATATGAATCACAAATGTTCATATATGAATCGGTTAAAAGAGTTTATATGTGAATTACACTGGTTCATGTATGAACTCGTCCCGTGTATTTGTAAAAATTATGAAATTGTTCTTCTATTTTTGGAATAGCCACAACTTTTGACCTGTCAAAGTCGTAATTATTGACCAGTCAAAGATGTAATATTTGACCAGTCACAACCGATCTTGACCGAGTGAAAGACTAGTATTACTTCTTTATTTCTCATATATTTAGCATTTCTCAAATGAACCTCCCACTACCGATATACATTTGAACATTAATCATTATACTTCTTTATATATAGAAAGAAGTTGAGGAAAAAACCACAAAAAGAAAAAAAAAATGAAAAACTAAGGAATGTCCTGGTACCCGTTCATCTGAACAGTATGCATATGTGCATACAAGTAATTTGTTAGCCATTTACCCACGTATGCATGCATAAAAACCAAAACACAGCTTCAATAATTATAAAAATTATTTAAAAGAAATAGTAAATAAACAGTATTTCATTTATCCAAGAAGAAATATCTTAGATTTCCAGATCTGCTACAAAAGAAAACATGATATATATATATATATATATATACCTGATCTTTAAGCTCTTTGAGCTCCAATGGCAGACTCTGAAACAACTCAACAGCAGCTTCATTAATGAAGAATGATTTGTGGACTTTTGTTGCAATAAAGTCAACGATTTGAAAAGTTTCAGATGAAACCAAATCAAGCCCTCCATTCAGAAATCGAATTCTGTAATCATTGGAACAGTTGAACGCCAAAATCTGAATCCCAGATGAACTGGTATGAAATTCATAACTTGAAGAAGATGAAGAATCTGAAAGTGCACGAAAAGCATCTGGAACAACATCGATACTGCCCAGAAAACCACCCAGTTCCACTTCACTGCAAAACCTGCAAGTTTTTTATTTATTATGCAAAACTCCATTAAAACAGCGCAATATATATATATATATATATATATATATATATATATATATATATATATATTGTGTGTGTGTGTGTGTATTCAAGAATTAAAGTTAAGAAACTTGAAACCCATTTACAATATTGAATATTTGATCAAGATCATGAAGAAATGAAGCTTAATTACATGATTTTACTCATCTTCTTTCTTGATGAAACTCCAATAAAATAGCAATATATATATATATATATATATAAGAATTAAAGTTAAGAAATTTGAAACCCATTTACAAGATCCAATATTTCATGAAAATCTTGATGAAAATATGGTTTTAAGATCGATGGAAATGGAGCTTACATGGTTTGGGTCATCTTGTTTCTTGATGATGCTAAATTTGAGTATTTTTCTTTTGTGGATGTTGAAGATGATGGAATGAAACTTGTATAGATTCGGTTTTGGTAGGTTTATAGAGATAGATAATGATGGAATATATAATTATATATAAAATGCAGAAAATTAATTTGCAACGAAAGTTCATGTGAGGACCAATGGTCTTAATTTATTCATAATACGAATTTTAAAATATTGTAATTACATGGTTTTCAATTGTATGGTATTTCAATGTTAGAGTTGTTTAACAAATGGTTCCCGGTAAGTGTTTATTGGCAGGGGCGAACCCACTTTATTGGATACAGTGGCACAGCCAACGTTTCATTCATCTATCGTAGTTTAAAAAATTATATGGTTATGAAAGGTGTTATCGTATCATTTTTTTTTTGTGTGTGTGCAATCGTATATATTCTGAAACTACAATAATGACATAAGTTTCTTTTGGTAGAGTTAGTTTGCATGGCTTTTCTCCCACCTTAGAACAGGGACGGATTTAGTTTATTAAATACGGTGGCACGTACCTTTGTATTATTTATTCGACGTTTGGTAAAAAAATTTAGGTTCGTGAAAGGTGCAACCGTATCATTTTGGAAACTTCAAGAAAGTGCAACCATACCTCATAATCAACCAAAAAACCAAAAGAAACTATCGAAATCAACCAAAAAAACCGAAAAAATCTCTCAAAATCGATAAAAAAAAAAAAAAAAAACTTAAAAATCTCTCGAAATCAAGCAAACAACTTTAAAAATCCTTCGAAATTATGGAATTAGGCTAAAAACACATCGGACAATATTATACGTTGTTAAAAAGATGAAAACACGTCGATAAAAACCGTACTTTTTGTAATTATTTTTTGTCTGTATTATATGGTGTCACCGTATAAAAAAAATTCTAGGTCCATCCCTGCCTTAGAAAAGATATCCATATATAGTCAAATGATGTCACCACTTGAAAAGATTTCTAGGTCTGCCTCTGCTTACTTATAAGCACTTACCGACAAGAACATGGCCCTGGATAAGATTCCTAATCCATGTCATGCTCATCTGGAAGGTAAATGACATCCAATAAACATTTGGTAAACAGTCTCTCTAGAAAAGAATGAACGTGAAATGAGAGTGTGAAAAATGGCTTCAATGCTTCGTAAGGTGATGAATTTAATTGAAATCTCATTTAAGGTTATATACATATACATACACATATATATACATATATAGAGAGAGAGAGGTGGGTTCAAACGAGAATAAATGTTATTTAAAAGAATAAAGGGATGACTCTCGGCCAATCATTTTTAAAAAATACTTCCGAAAATAATACTTTCCAAAATGAACCTTAAAAGAGTATTAATGTCATATTAAGTCATGGATTAATTAGGATAGTATTGACTTCCTAAAAATCAGGCATCACAATATCTCATTCTTTTCCTTTATTCATGCAACCATTTAAATCCATTTCGATAATTGATTTTGTTAAATCCAATTAAATCCATTTTAATCAAGCCAATCCTACATATGCAACCCAAAATCACAAATGATTATATGATAAGTAAGTTAGACAGATTGTTTTTGTATAATATGAAACCCAAAATCACATATGATTATATTGTAAAGAAATTGAACAGATTGTTTAAGTGTAATATACATCACTGAATCACATGTGATTATACTTTATAGTAACTAAACAAATCCTTATATTTGATATCATTCACAAAATCATATGTGATTTTATGATAATATAGTTTGTTATAACTCTTAACACTAAAATCATATGTGATTTTGTTCTAACTAACTTGGACTGAATGTTTCTACTAACTTTGCAACTTTAAATCATATGTGTTCATCCATCTAAGATCATAAATGATCAAAAACAAAACACAAATTACCACGATTAATCACCGGATTAATACGTAAATCACAACCGATCGTGACATTGATACGTAAATCACCGTCGGCCAATTAAATGTGTAGAAACAAAAACACAACCGATCGCGAAATTGATACGTAAATCACTGCCGCCTATGGATTTTCTGCCCTTTCTCCACCAACCCACGATCAGATGCTTGAACAAAGGAAAATCAATTTGAGAAAAGAGAGATCTGTAAATTCGACCCACCAGAGCAAGAAACCTTAATTCGACAATCATGATCAACAGCAACAACAAACTTCTTATCTGAAGGTCCACCACACATATATCGAGGCGAAACAACCATTACACGATGCCCACCTGCAATCGGCATAGACCCACACACATCTTATACGCCTCTAGTCTTTGAGTAAGGTGTTGCCTCAAATGTAACGAAAACAATGTTGTATGTCATTTCTGCACGTCTTCTTTCTCCCAAGTCATCATCCACAATCACTTCTTCCTCTTTGTCGGTTGTTGATATGTCATCGTGAGAGTTGCTAATTTCAGTGTCATCTAGGAGTTCTAGGAAAATCAATGGTTGAAAACGGATGACTTGAATCCTCCATGAAAAATGAACAGGATATCTTACGGTGGTTCTCCTCTGATATGTCTTCTCCAGGAAATTGAAGAAAGGTAGAAGAAGGTTAATGAATTTGATCGATATCCATAGAGAGAGGGAGAGGGAGAGGATCTCGCTTAAATTTGGAAGATAAGCACTATCCTAAAATAATGAGATTCTCACTTAAATTTGGAAGATAAACACTATCCTAAAATAATCAGATGTGTGAAATTGACCTAAATGCCCTTTAGGTCGACCTAAATAAATAAAAATTAATAATTAATTTAATTATTATGATTGGTCCATAATTGTTTATTTATTCTTTTAAACTGATGTCATTCTCGTATGATCCTCCCTACATATATATATATATATATATATATATAGGGGAAGGATATTTTGCACCCCTTATAAAGGTTGCAACCCTTGCAACCTTGATCTTAACCGTTGATTTTAATCTGAATTAATTTTGTTAATTATTTCTTATTTTTAATCATTGAGGGGCATGAATGTCATTTTGATTATTATTATTTTTTCTTTTTTTTAATGATTTAATGTGAGTTATCTTTTCCTTGAATATAGTGATTTTGGTATGGCACGTTTTAATAACTGATTCAATTTAGTTTATTCCTTTTGAATTTTCTTCTGCGTTAGTTATTTTCAAGATTTTGACCCATGTTGTGTTTTAGGGCTTTAGGCTATTTTTTGCAGGCGTTTTTCTATATTTTCTAGTGTTTCCTTCTCGTTGGATCTGCATCAGACGCAGCAGTTCACCTGTTGAGAGGGAGAGGTTGATGGCACGAGCTTTTATTACTTGTGAGCGTATTGTTGAACGTGTTAGGATTGACAAGTCATTACTAGAGAAATTCGTTGATTTGTTGATGGCATGGGATGATGATGAATTAATTTTCTAGCTTGTTGTGAATTTACAATCATGTTTTGTATATAGTATTCATGAAGATGACTTCTGGATTTGGTAATTGTTGTTTACATGATTTGAATAGTATGTTATTCAATTCGAAATTGTTTTTGTTTGCTTTGTGTTGGTTGATGAGTTTATGTTTTTTAAGGTTTTGTGTTGGATATATTTTCATTGTATTAATTGCATATTTTGATATGCATGACACCTCCTTTGTTTATCTGACTTTATGTTTTTAAGGTTCTGTGTTCAAATTTGGATCTATTTTCACTGTATTAATTGCATATTTTGATATTCATTTTCTGGTTTCATGTTTAGTATGCAAACTTTGATCTAGTATATAGTAGTCTGATTTTATGAATCCTTAATTGTGATAGTTAATTTATTTTTTAAATCATGGGTGTATATGATTTTTATGTATGCGATTAAAATTTAATATTATTTGTTTATTAATTTTTAATAGGAACTGCAGATCACATTATATGTCTTGAAGCGATGATTAAGTGATTCGGTTTTTTTTATATGCATGATGATATCAATTTTTTTTTTTTTTTTTATTTTGTGATACCCATTTTGCCCTTCTGCGCATGTTTTGCCTATTAATAAAAAAAAAAGATAAATTAATTTATGAGTAAACTTCACTGTTAGTCCTTAAGGTTTCGTATTTTCTTTGAAAGGAAGACTTATACTTCAATATCTTAAATAGTGGTCCCTGAGGTTTGATTTTTGCTCTGAAAGGAGGACCTCCTCACTAACCCCGATAAAAAACTCAGTTAGATCTAGGGGCATTTTCGTCCAATCACTTTTTTCTCTTAAATCAACCAAACAAGCCCACCAGTTATCTTCTCCGGTGGACTTCCGGTCATCTTCTCCGGCAACCTCACCGGAAAATCTCACTTTTGGATGAAAATTCAAATTGTAATTTCGGATGAGAGGCAACCCACATACATACATATATATGTATACACACACATAATAAAACCCATATATATATATATATATATCATCATCCCTGTGAGAAACCCACATACATATATCAATGGAGGCTTCACTGTGTATATATATAACGAAATACAGAAAAGACACACATACACACAGTCGAAATTTATCACAGTTGCCAATCAAGATATATATATTTATATATATAGAGAGAGAGATTGTCGAGGGGTGTTCTGCGGAGTTTCAGCGCGGGGGGGGGGGGGGGGGGGGGTCTGCCGGATGATTTCTTATAGAAACAGTTGCCAATCGAGATAGAGAGAGAGATTGCGGGAGGTTTATGCGGAGTTTCACCGGGGGTGGGGTGTTCGCCGGAGAATCGGCCTTTTGTTCGTCGGTGATGACAAGGGGGTGATGACAATGGTCCCTGTATTCATTGGAGAGAGAGAGAGAGAGAGAGAGATAAGAGATCGAGAGAAATCGTCGTAGGCTCGCCGGAGAAGACCTCACCGGAGGCTCACTATATATATATATATATATATACACATATATGAATAATAGTATTAATATAAATTAAATGAAATTACAATTATGTCCTTGATGTTTTAAGGTTTAAAAAAAAGGTTGAAAAAAGAAAAAAAAATATGATTTGACCAAAGGAAAAGTCTAAAAAAAAACAATGGACTTTAGTGTTTTGAGTGATTAATTCCTTGGACAATTTTTTGAAACAAATAAGTCCTTAGACAATTCAAAACACATTAAATAAATCATTGGACTTTTGTAAACCTGTTAAATACATCATTATTACTTAAAAATGTAATTTGCATATAACAGGTAAAACTACAAATTGAAAAAAAAATGTCACTACTTTATCCCCCTACAAATAAAAAAATAAGAAAATTAATTAAAATAATCAATCTCATCAATCAAATTCATTTTAAGCACTTTTCAAAGTGTCCTTTTAAAATAGTCAAAGTTTTGGCATAAATTTTTTCCTCTTAAGATTTTTTTCTGGCAAAAAAAAAGAAAAAAATAGAAAACATCTTTATAATTTGTTATTTAATTTACTTTATACCTTCTACTTTTTTTTCTTCATTTTAACCTTTTATTATATTAACACACATGATCGTATATCAACTTAAATACATAAAAAATACATTTTTTTTTACAAATTACACCATTATAAGTTTCTCATCAATACGTTTAAAATAAGCCTAATATTGATTTTTTTTATTTAATCCCATATTATTAATATCATTAATACGTACGAATTATATTTAATACTTACACTTTATATCATTTAGAGTTAATTATTTAAATAGTATAAGATTAATCTGTAACCTTAAAGGTATAAACTGTAAGTATTAAAAATAATTCGTATATATTTATAATATTGAATAATATAAGATTAAATTTTAAAACAATTTTGAGTTCATTTTGAACATATTGACGAAACGATTATAATGGTGTAATTTGTAATTTTTTTTTATATATGTTAGTTAATATATGATTATGCGTGTTAATATAATAAAATGAAAAATGAAAAAGTAATGGATATAAAATAAATTAAATAACTAATTGTAACTTTATAAGGATGCAAAATATATTTTTTTTCCAAAACTATAAGCAGAAAGTGAATCTTAACACATAATTTTTTTACGTAAAGATGTTTTTTTTTAATCTTTTTGGGAAAAAACACCTTACGCAGGAAAAAAAATATTTTGCGGAAACTTTGACTATTTTAAGAAAAAGCTTTGAAAAGTGGTTAAAATTAAATTGGGTGATGAGATTGACTATTATAGTTAATTTTCCCATTTTTAATTTGTAGAAGGATAAAGTAGGTGACCTTTTTTTTAATTTGTAGTTTTACCTTCTATATAGGTTGCAAGTTATATTTTTAAGTAATAAGAATGTATTCAACAGGTTACCTAAAGTCTAAGGATTTATTTAACAGGTTTCGAAATGTCCAAGGACTTATTTGTTCGAAAAAATTGTCCGGTGACTTAACCACTCTAAACACTAAAGTCCATTGGGTTTTTTTAAACTTTTCCCTTTGACCAAAATACCCCTCCCACTAACTGAGTTTTTTAACGGGGTTAGTGAGGAGGTCTTCCTTTCAAACCAAATACCAAACCTCAGGGACCACTATTTGAGATACAGTAGTATAGGTCCTCCTTTCAAAGAAAATACGAAACCTTAAGGACCAACAGTGAAGATTACTCTTAATTTATTAATTGATCATTAACTGTTTTGATCTTGACCGTCCATTATTAAATCAATGGTATTAAAGAAGGTTGCAAGGGTTGCAACCTTTTACAAGGGTTCTATATT
This sequence comes from Arctium minus, assembly GCA_954870635.1. Classification (NCBI taxonomy): domain Eukaryota; kingdom Viridiplantae; phylum Streptophyta; class Magnoliopsida; order Asterales; family Asteraceae; genus Arctium; species Arctium minus. Next base: position 2,696,115 of record OX941092.1, on the reverse strand, counting down.
AAACCACCCATATATATATATATATATATATATATATATATATATATATATATATATATATATATATATATATATATATATATATATAGGGATTGTTTCATTTGCAATCCTTAAAAAGGTTGCAAACCTTGCAACCCACATCTTAATCGTCGGATTCATGATCGGCGGTTACAATAGATATGGGGCCCAATATTTTTAATTAAAAAAACAGAAAAATAAAAATAAAATAACCGTCGATCGTGAATCCAACGGTTAAGATGTGGGTTGCAAGGGTTGCAACATTTTTCAGGGTTGCAAAATATATTTCCAATATATATATTTATTTTCAGTTTTCCTTTTTCCAAGTAGTTATCAACGGTTGAAAAATAAGTACCATTCAGGCCACTCAACTGTTTAACTAAAAATATGGAGGAAATAAAATTATTTTTTATTTGTGTTCTTTGAGATTGAAAAGAAATGAAGGAAAGAGAATTAAGAAAATAAATATTCATGTTCATGAGTTCGGGAAAAATAAAGGAAAGATGTAACTTTTACAAATATATCCTTTCATGTTATATACATTCCTTTTTTGTTAGAATCAGATTAAATCATATATTGTAAATATAAAAAATGGGTCTTGAGTTTTATTGATGTGTGTCATAACAAAATTAATAGATAGAAATTCATTTAACTATACATATATACTTTATATATATACCCACTTGTTTTTTAATTATAAAAATGGTTATCGTATAGTATTAAAAATGTCAAACTTTCTTGTTTTTCAACTTATTTGTTGTGTCCATTCATTTTGTATGAAAATTTCGAGACAATTATAGTTTATAAAAGCACATCTTCATGTGACCCAAATAAAAACTTATTTGTCATATTCTTTTTTTTTTTTTTTTTAGAAATCTACATAATTCATGTTCACACTTCACACCATGATATCGAGCTTTCCTACTCATTTCTTTGCATTTAATTTTATAATTTATGTTTGGCAAAAATAAGCTAAGCTAGCTTATAGCTTATAAGCTAGCTTATAAGCTTATAAGCTAGCTTTTCAAAACGCTACTTTGAGTAGCGTTTCAATAAGCTAGCTTATAAAGTAGCGTTTCAATAAGCTAGTTTATGGTCATCCAAACATGTACACTGGCTTATAAGCTAGCTGATAAGCTAGCTTATTTTTGCCAAACATAATGTATTAAAATGTAATGAAGTTTATATTAGATTTTATTTATTGTAGCAATGAATTTTTTTTTTTTTTTTTGTTAGCAAAATGAATGTTGGATTCTTTCTATTTTATACCTATTTTAGCTAATAAACAGGTTTTCAACCAATATGGCATTGGTTGATTTTGATGTAACAATTTTGTCTTTCATATTATCAACAAGATCTACTGATGATTAACGATCAAAAATTGTATAAAATAAGAAGAATTGAAATTTTCTTTCATATACTAAAGATGAACTAAAATAAACTTTGTTGCATTTCGACACATTTTGGTCTCATTTTATTAGGATTTGTTCATAATTTCCAAAAAACATTGGTTTTTCAAATCAACCGATGCGATTATCGTTGCTTCAAAGCGAAGAAATGAAATATAAAACCTACAAATATATATATATATATATATATATATAATGTAAAATGAAAATAAGATTTACACAAGAAATGTAGCCATTCGATTTATAATTCTCCCAAAAAAAAACACAAAACTTCACATAAATTTTGTTGGCAAATGAAGATGGTGATTCACATGTGAATAATTGATGGACAAAACCTCGAAAACTCCCTTTTACATGGTCTCGTAAACGATATAAAGAAGGGGAAAACAGAGGTCTCGAGATAGAACACGACGACAAGATCGAACAAATTAAGTGTCTACATTGTTTTTCGAGAAACCCGCTTTGCTGAATGAGTTTGAATGTCTTTCGTGTATACATTCGTGAGGGCAAAAAGCAAGAGAACAAATACAACTTGGGCACTCACTATTCCGAAATGGCTGATGCTGTTGCCAATTTCCATCCAGCTTCCCGTATTCTTCACCTGTCATGTTACATATTTGAGTCAGGCCGGATATATAATATCCCTAATAAACAACTGATATTAGCATAAAAACAAAAAATGGTCAGAAACAATTGTTCTACTCTTTGGGGTAAAGGTCATCTGAGTACATCTTACCATCTACAAACCCTACATCCGAGTGGGATATATTGGGTTCGTTTGGTTTGATTTAAACAAGATTACGTTAACGGTTAGCCTACAAGGAGTGACTTGGGTTTAACAAGTTTATTCGATCTTTATACTCCATTCATCCCACAAAAATTGCAACGATTTCGTTGGATGCTCATATCTATGGCAACATTTCCATTCTTGGAAAAGTTCGGATCTAAAAGCACATATATGTCTATTGTCATCGTTACAAAGTACTGATAATATTGATTTTGGTCCACGAGATGCCCAATATGATCATTACTGAAGGCCCAAGTCAATAGCTCATATCAAGTACTCCCTCTATCCCAAAATAAAGAGAAATTGTCCAAAATAGCCAATCTGACTACCAAAACAGCCGAGATTACGCAAGTGGCGCTTATGCAACTTCCGTAACCCACTTTTTCAATATAACATTCAAAAAAAGTAGACATTATGCAAGTTGTGTAAGTGCTACTTGCGTAATGTCATACGTGGACAAACTATGTGGCACAAGCTCCGCCATGGAACTGATTGCATTGGATCTGCCACGTAGACATTACTTTTTTGAATATTATATTGAAAAAGATGGATTACGCAAGTTGCGTAAGTGCCATTTGTGTAATATCGGCTACTTCAGTCAATAAGTTGAAAAGGTGACGGTAAAGTGAAGAAGGGGGGTCAAATTGGCTATTTTAGACAAAATCCCCAAAATAAATGTTTACAATGAAAAAGGCACACAATTTTAATAAATATGTAATTATTACACTTTTTAATTAAGTAAATGACAACTCTACCCGTAATAATAGAGGGAGTTCTGAATTTTTCCATCTCATACTTAAGATTAGTATTGGAAAGCAGATACTTAATTTTATTATGGGACAAATTAAAATAGAAATGTGGACACTTATTTTGGAACGGAGGAAGTATCTAGGGACCAAGTTCGGGAAAAGGAAATCCATCTTTAACAAACAGATAAAGATTGTAGATATCCCCAAATTGGCAAATGAACCCGAATTGAGAAACGTTATAAGGATTAAGAATCCATACCAGGAAAAAGAAGTGAATCGTCATGACGTCTGAGCATAATATAACAAGAAAGTAACATCCCAACCTTGGAACTCTGACTAATTTGGTTATTGCACTAAATGCGCATCTGCATTCGAAGTTAAATCGAAGAATGAACATCCGAATCCATGTTTATAAATAAAAAGCAACGTTTCTCAAAACAATTAATTTTTCAACTACTACCAAAACAAAAGGTTTTACAAAAGCAGAAAAACAAAGCACTACAACGTTAGAAGAATAATATTTATGTACAAGTATATAATAGGGTGTGTCTAGGACAGGACGGGACTGAACGGGCAAAAGTTAGGTAGACTGGTAAAAAAATTGTGGAAGGTTTTACGGTTTTAATTTGACATGGATAGTTTAGTAATTTACCAAGTTTGTTTCATCTCCCTTATTTTTGTTCAACCTATTTTGGTGAGACAGAAAAAATGCAGTTTTCCCACTCAAGGCCTGTTTGTTAGCAGCTTAATGAGCTTAACGAGACTCATAGCTTATTGGGTCAGCTATAAATGACCGTTTGATAGTGCTTAATGATATAGAAGTGGCTTATTCAGTAAGCTTTCTAGGGGGAGCTTTATGCAGAAAGACAAGTTTTTTTCCAAACCTCTCTCCCAATTAAAAAAACACGTTATTTCCATCTATGGAAAAACCTTCCCAATCCATACAAACAGATTAATCCACAAAGACAACTTTATCCACATAGGACTTAACGGGAAACCAACCAAACAGCCCCTCAGTCATGTCCAGTGCCAGTCTAATTGTCATACTAAACGTGGGATGAGTTTTTGTTATGTCTTGTGTTGTACAGTTGTACATTTTATACATTTAGAAGACAATATTCTATATGTTTTGTGTAACCTCTATACAATTATGCTTAGATCCGAATCTCATGGAGAGGCTAGAAAGGTTTTAAAATATGGTCGCAAAGTTAAGGCACGGTCAAGGACAATGTATGAACGAAGGTGACCAAAAGAGTAACTATGAGGTCACTCCACCATCCCATGAACAAAAGACCCGCCGGTCTGCAACATTCACCGGGCCCACAAGCACAAATCCTCGGTGCATGATATAATCCCTAAGTACTCCAAAGACTTGTATATATTAAATAATGATGGTGGGATAATTGCCAATTGGTGTTATTGGCGGCATAGGACTAGAGTGGCCGATTTTTAGTAGGGTCTAGTAGAGGGTGTCGACAAGGGTATTGAGCGGAGGGTAGAAAGTAGGCAAATAGGCTCCTGGTGTGGGATGACCGGGACTGATATGACCTGGCTTGACTTTCTTGATTGACCAACTTACCGGTCATACCTACATGTTTAAGTTGCTATATGCATTAGTTTTACTTGGATTACATGTTTTTACCTTATTATTGTCTGCTTGCACATCATTGAATCGTGCACACACAATTGAATCGTCATTTTACCTGTTATATTTCTTGATTACTTGTTGTTGCACACACCTTTGCGTCATGCACAAGTCGGGGGTCTTCACGGAAATAGCCTCAGGATCCCAGTGGTCGAGGTAAGATATTTAGTACATCCTACCACTCTCAGACCCTACTTTCCAGTGGGAAATATTGGATTCATCTGGTTCGGTTTAAAATGGTGTGTTTTAAAGAGTGTAAAAACAGAATTACTACAACTCTTTTAAGAAAAATTGCCTTAGAGAGCACAGACAAACGTGGTGCATGGTTGCCTTCAGCTCGTGCCATAGACACACACATATATAATAGACAAAACTAGAAGAATATGTAAATGACAATCGATGCTCCGGTTGCCATACGGATACCCTTCTGGAGTATATAATGAAAAAATGAAATTAAATAGAAGATGGAAATTTTTGCAGGTACACTTACATGACGAGCATGAACGGGATGAATAATTTGAAAATAAGCAGTGCCGCCATAAGAAATGGCTATAAACAGAAACAAACATTGTCAAATAATTAGGACATCTCAAGAAGAATCTGTACAATTTATGAGGGTTCATAGACATTTACTTACACTGAATATTGTGATGAACCGATAAACCGATGAAATCTCAAAACTTGCAATACTTGCAAAATTACCAGTCCCGAAAAATGCAATATTAAAGAACACCATCTAGAAAATGTGGAAAAGGAAAATATTAGAGATGTTTCAATGCAACTAAATATAAATACTTCTAGAAACAAATATGTTGGGATTTCCTCCTTAACTACGATAGCGCATTCATGTCCAAAGAGAATACTAGGTTCATTAACATCAAGCGGAAATGCAGAACGGTATAATGAAATAAAAAAAAAACAATTTATGTTAAGGATTTTCATCTTTACAAACACGAAGAGTGAGAATAAGACTTCCTATCACTGAGAAGTTTTACAATATTTCTTTGGGCAAAAGGTTGATTACCGGCAACCCAGACCGGCCCCACACGGAACCCGCCCCTAGGAACTACATGTGAGGAGGCATTTCAGAGCTGACTCAGTGGCTGAAGCTAGCAGAGGGGGTTCAAGCCCATCTCCCACAGGATTTGAACTCGAACCTGTTGTGTATTTGAGCAAAGTCGCTCCGCCCCTTTGCCAACTGATTTAGAATATTTCTATTATGGTTCGGTTGTTCGTTGATTCAAGTGGTACGTGAGTTGGGTTTAGAACGTCATGAGACAGTTCGGTTGCTATCTACCGTTGGTGTTAAAGGGAGAACTGCGAGGAGCCAACCCTAGTACGAGAGGACTGGGCTGGGCCAAACTATGGTGAGAACCCGTCACTGTCTCGGCTGTGCTACCGGAGGCTCTAGGGAAGTCGGGAAAATGAAATGATTGAATAATTGAAAAATGAGATCATAATTAGAGAAGGGGGGAAAGAGAACCCGTTACTTACAAAAACTACTGGGATTCTCATATCGGACAATTGTAGGCATCTATCACCTTCCTCGAGAATGATGTTACCATTCTCAGTTTCAAAGGAACTAAGGGACTTCTTTGGTTTCTTGACGTAGAGAAGTGCGTTTTCAAACAGTATCCATCCAAAAAGTGCAAGACCAAGAGCTCCATAGAATACAGCTTCATATCTGTACATAAATGTCACATTTCTGCATCTCAAACACCATGCATTTACAAGACGTTTATAAAACTGCCAAGTGAGCAATTTACAGACATACCCGATAGACAATAGCAGGAAAGGAGGTGCAAAACCAAGGAATATGGAAGTAAGCCGAGAAAGTAGGTCAGTCGCCGAAAATAGTGGGAGGACCATGGATAAACCTAGACAAATGAAGCAATGAGTTTTTCGTTAGTCAATAAAAGATTTCTTCAGGCTAAAGGGCATGGAATTTTGGAAGCATGGGAAAATTTACAAAAAGTCTGTCTGAGTAGGATATACAAGACTTGTATATTTGACCTTTATTAGCAAAATACTACTTCACCTACAGATTTTTGTTGGTATATTATGTCCCATATGGCCTCCAATTTTAGAGCTTGTAACCACAAGGAGGGTAACGTGAAGGATAAAGACAAGGGGATGATAAAATCAACCCGGGTTCGAATCCTGCCATCTACATATGCACTTGCGGCCACTAGGAGATTTATCTCAGGGCTGTGGGCGAAGCCTACAGTAGTGACTTGCCATGGGATTAGTCAGGGGGATCACCCATTTCCAAAAGGTTTAGAGCTTGTAATTGTACCATGTGAATCACTCAATCTAGACATTATGCTTTAAAATATCTGGTGAACAAGTCACTATGCATTTTTGCTAAAAAAAAATTGGCACTAAAACAACCCGCCCGTTAGTATTGCAGGCGTCGGAAGATTTTTGAATTGTGGTATTTGTTGAATAATAGGATACAGGCTGACAACCGTTTTTATGTTAATAAAGATTATCAGTCTAGCCTATGGCCAGTCTACATTCCTCAATTTCTACTAATTGGTAAATGGTATTTTATTTAAAAAGAGACTTAATACGACCAAACATCTAATAATAATAATAATAATAATAATATAGGAAGTGCAAGTGGGGTGTGAAATTGGATCTGATTTTCTGATGTTTAAACTGTGGGGAAAGATTTGATAATACAATTGGAGATAGACCAAGGAAGAGAATAGGGAAGCAAAAGTTTACCAGCAATGGACCAATTCATCGTTTGATGTAATGCAAGCAGTTCACGTTTTTCTGTTCTATGAGATGTTGAGAGGTACACCAACACGGATGATAAAACAACCAAAAGGGCCTATACATTTAGCAAGAAACCATTGTCAAATCTCCTTGTAGACAATTCAGACAACATAAATTAATAGATATATATATATATATAGGCCAAGGTTAATTTGCAACCCATGTAAATCTTACAATACATGCAACCCACATCTTAACCGTTGGATTAATGATAAGCGGTTATTTTATTTTTGTTTTTTTAATTGAAATTATTGGGCCCACATATCTATATATATATATATATATATATATATATATATATAGAGAGAGAGAGAGAGAGAGAGAGGGAGGTTTACAAGAAAACCCCAAAAAAATGAAAAACTGAGGAACACCCTGGTAACCATTCATCCAGACAGTATGCACATGTGCATACAAGTAATTGAAGTTGTTTCTTGGTTTTTATGCATGTGTGCATACCAGACAAACTTCTTACAAATTACTTATATGCACATGTACATACCATCCAGATGAAAGGTTACCACCGTGTTCCTCAATTTATCATTTTTTTACGGTTTTCCCTTGAACCGGACCCTATATATATATATATATAAATATACATATATATGCACACATGTGTGTGTGTGTGTATATATGCATTTAACATGGAAAATGGAAAAGGAATCCAAACCACAACCCCCAATGTACTACCATCTAAGCAGGGTGAATACCATTCAACCTAAATACTTGATGGCAATTATGTACCTGTAAGTGGAAGAGCATGGGGAATCTGGGTTTTGAGTCATGGTTGATGAGATAAAGCCAATACTTGTTATCTTTGGTATGCAGATCTAGATACCTGCTGACTCCTCCTATCACAACAATTATAACTCCACTGATAGTTCTGCAAGAAAAAAAAATAAACAACATCAAATAATGCCATACCTGTTGATTTTTAACGATAGTGATAACAAAGAGTAAATCAATGCTGTAATTGTCTGAATCCAAATCCTTTCACATAATCTAGACTTGAAAAGGAGACAGCCATTCACGACGTAGCTAAGTAGAAACCAAAAGGGGATTGTGACCACCGAAATAAGTTCATGTCCATTAATGGGAAAAGAGATAAGTGCCACAGTACCTATAGATCCAATCAGAAAGGCTGGGACTAATGAAAAAGCTCAACTAAATGCTAAAGGTGTATCAAGAGAAGGGGTTATACAACCTAAAGATGTGGTGCTTTCTTTATTTTTGAATAAATATTTTGTTGTCAATGAGGAAATAGATCAATCAAAGAAGGGTTCTTGGCCTTTCCCAAAAGTTCTTTTCACAATTTTTTGTATTTTGAAATCCTAATGCTCAATGTTTAAACTTTCTCAATTGGAATAGTGGATGATGAACCTATACAGATATATACTAGAATAATATAGTAGGGTCAGGTTCAGGGGAAAACCGCAAAAAAAAAATGAAAAACTGAGGAATACCCTAGTAACCATTCATCTGTACGGTAGCCACATGTGCATACAAGTAATTTGTAAGTAATTTGTCCGATATGCACATGTGCAACAAAACCAAGAAACATCTTCAATTATTTGTATGCACATGTGCATACTGTACAGATGAATGCTTATGAAGGTGTTCCTCAATGTAGTAGATCGGGTCGTTTCCCTATGACTGAATCTAAGATTTGTTTGCATGTCATGTAATCCTCGGTCTTCGCCAAGGTTCAAACTTGAGCTTAAAATTTTCAAATGGTCAAAGTTCAAGACGAGGTTCTATTTGATATACCATGACAGAAGTCTTGTAGAATCCGTGTCACACAAAATTACCTAAATAGAAGTAATGACAGTCATGAAGGAGAAGAAATGAAATCGGAAGGCAACTTACACTAGTACCGTGTTGTCAGGTATCTCTGCAGGCATCAAGGTGAAAACGGACAAAAACCAACATGATAGCCACAAAAAAATTGGTATTCCAGATTTCCATGGGATCGACTTAAAAAGATAAAGTGGAGTAATGGCCCCAACAATTAAGAAACACCAGGTGTAGATAATTCTCTGGGTGAAGCTTCTCACCTGCAAAAGATAAAGAGATTAACAACCCTGAAAGTCAGTAAGGGTGCGTTTGGTACACTGGACAGGATAGAACAGGATCATTGTTCCACGTTTGGCAAGACTTTTATGTAGACAGGAACAGAGTAGAACAAAGTGGAACAAGCATGTTCCACCCCCACCCCATGAAACAAGTTGAACCAAACTTAGGGGCTGTTTGATTTTTTACTCATTAAGTTCTGAATTTATTAAGTTATATTTAAGCATTAATCTGTCTAGATAAATCAAGATAAGTTGTTGTTTGATTTTTTTCTGAATGAATAGTCTGATGTCTGAACAACTAAAATGACCATTTTAACCTTATATTAAGTGTTGAATGAAAATAAATTTTTTGATAAATATTTAAAATGACAAAAAATTATAATAATATGAATTATTTAAAATAGCACAAATAAAATGAATGTAGCACAAATAAAATGAATTCAACCAGTTCATAACTCAATACTTAATAACTTAAAATATATTTAAACTAACCACCCATTAAGCTTAATATAACTTAACCAATTAAGCTAACCACCCATTAAGCTTATTAAGTTGAAAACAAACACCCCCTTATATTTTACCAATATAACCTCAAAATAAAACCTAATTCTCTTCTAAAACATCAAATACGCCTCCCCCTTCACATTTTATTCATTCTCTTAAATTTTATTTTATTGTATTTGATGCTATTTAAACTTTCACTTTACTGTCCTCAAAATATTATTTTTTATACGGTTTCTATATTTTGGTTTATTTATGTAAAATATTTAATATTCATAATAATAAAATAATATTAAATGTATAAAATAAATATTGGAAACTCCATTAAATTTTAATTTTGGTGTCATTTTAATCGTCTTGACGAAAACTTCCTCATGATATATTCCGTTATAAAAATATATATCTATACTATATTATAAAGACGGAATAAAAAACTCTTAATTACTACTTATAAAACATAAGGTACTACCATTTTATGCATACATTTCAAAAATCTCTTAATCACAACTTAGTATGCATAAGGTACAACTCATTTGAAAAAAAATTCAAACTTTACTTTTTCACTACCTTCCATATTCAAGTTTTTTCCCTTCCATTTAGGGTTCCATTTAGGGTTTCTCCAAAAGAAGAAAAATTATTTACTTGCTCAAATTAACATATTTCTTTAATTATGATAGTACATGTATTTTCTTCATGTATACAAGTTTTTAAAGCCTTTTGAATTCTATAAAACTAACTAATAATGAACCTATATATATGTTTAGATACAAAATAATACTATCCAACATTATATTTGTTATTTTTACCTATTCTATATTTCAGTATTTTGAAAAAATATTATCATTCGTTAGATATCGCTGATTAATACATGTTTTTAAAATTCAAATATACATTTAACGATTACTTTAATATAATTTCTTAATGCTTCATGATTGAAAAAACTAAAGTTATGCGTTTATCACTACTAATGCTACATAAATTATAAATATATGATTTACTCCATATATATCTTTTTTCTTTTTTTTCTGATAAGCTATTACATTAATTTTTTATTTTCATTTACAATTGTTCACCCCGATGCATTGCACGGGTACACTGCTAGTTTTATTATAACTTAATAAATTGCATAAATTAATCAAATTATATAAAAGATACAAACATTTCATTAGGGGTAAATTGGTCGTTTTATCTGTCATGTTCAGTTATGTCTTACCAAACGTTGAACAGTTGTTCTGTCCTGTCCTGCCTGGATACATCCGTTGCATATTAAGAGTAATGCACAGCATCATGATTGGTCTTACTAGTAATTCAAGAACAATGACGGAGACAGCACAAGTTGCAGAGAGTTCGATGAAATGGAAAGATTCTTTTGCTTGTAGGAATCTCCACAAGGCTCTCAAAAACCGATATTCACTAAATATATTGGTCCAAAGAAATACCGTCATTGCAGAATAAGCATGATAGAGTGGAGGTGAGTGCTCCCAATACAACACGACAAAAATTGATGCCATGATGAGACTTCCACATAGGTACACCTGCGACAGAAAATAATCCTTAGGAGGCATATACTTTCAAAGTCGCCACAAAAAGTTAATTGGGCACATATCTTGGGACCAAAGATACCAGATATGTTAGCATAACATAATAAATAAATAACTTTTGCAAAATAATAGATCCATCAACTGATAAACCTAAATACTTAAGAAACAAAGACCAATAAGAAGAGTATGAGTCCGTTTGTTAGTAGCTTAATGAGCTTAATGGGACTCACAGCTTATTCTGTCAGCTATAGATGACTATTTGGTATTGACTATTTGGTATTGGCTTAATAATATAAAAAGGGCTCATTCAGTTAGCTTCTAGGAGGAGCTTTATGCATAAAGCCAAGTTTTTTTCCAAATCTACCCCTCCCAACTAAAAACACGCTCCTTCCATCTACGAAATAACCTTCCCAATCTATTCAGACAGATTAATCCACACAGACAGCTTTATCCATATATGACTTAGGGGTTGTTTACTTTAATTTACATTAAGCTCAGTATTGGTTAAGTTGTCTGTCTGGATAAATTTGTCTCTCTAAGGGACGGAAGACCAATGGGTTTAATGGAGGCAAAGAGAGATGGTTGGATAATTTCTGGGCATCTCTGGTATTAATTTGTTTTGGGTGGCTTAATGGGGACAAGTGAGGGGTCCTGGCTTATTCCATATTAGCTATTTTAGCTTAATGGCTTAACGATTAAGCCGTAAAGAAACATTCATCTATGGCTGAGTGAATAAGCAGCCTAGACCATTAGGCTCATTAAGTTGTAAGTAAACAGCCTCTTAATGAAAAACAACCAAAACAGCCCCTACGTTGGTATGTAAACAGATGCAGGCACTAAATGACTATAGCAGCGTTCAATAAATGAAATTTAAGTGTTCTTGGTTATTCCACTTAAATGGGTTCAATATGAAATTTACTAGCAGCTAAGGTACTGTGTATCTATGTGCCCAACCAGAAATTTCCTAATTAATTATTTACACAAATGCCCCTATGCGCCTTTCCTATTAAAGCTCTATGGTTATGAATATACCTTTGTTGGACGGTCTCTCGTGAAAACTGCTTCCTCCTTTCTAAGGATTTTTCCAGGCAAAGATGTATAAGATTGCAACACGTGAAGAATAAGACAGAGCATCCACCCAATGTAGCCGAGGATTATAACAGTCATCAGCATGAACCAATCATAAGTTTGAAAATAGTGGAGACCATCGATCGCCAGGCTTCTAAGATTCTGGGATAGCTTCATTGCATGATCATGATCTCCGCTAGATATGAGAGACTCAATTTGCTCCAAAATTGAAGTGTAATGGGCTAGAGGTTCAAAAGGCTTGAATTTAAACGAATTTGACTGCTTTAGCTCTGAGTTTTGATGAGGAAAAGTGGTAAAAGATGCACAAGAAGAAAACATACACAACAACAAACGCGTTCGGAGTTAAATACGTAACATTAATCCAGCCAAAAGAAGAGCTCAGTACCATTCTCCAATAATTAGAGTCCACTTCTGATTGAGAAACCTAAATTCTATCTCTCAATATTTATATGAGCATTTTTTTATCTTTTTCACTCGTAATATTTTTATAGTAGTAACCACCACAAGGGTTGTGGTGTACTAGTTAAGGCCCTGGGGGATGTGGTGGAATATCCCATCTGTCTAGGGTTAGAATCCAAGTGTACACAACAATTGTGGCCATTGAGGTTTAATCAGGGTTGATGTCTTACGGTCATAATTTGCCAAGGGATTAGTCTAGGCATAGCCTAGGACACCCTTCCCAAATATATATATATATATATATATATATATATATATATAGAGAGAGAGAGAGAGAGAGAGTAATACTGCTTTTATAAATTAATGTAATTATGTAATTAGCTTTTCTTTCTCTATAACCAAAACAGTCTTTATCAACTTTGACCTTAGAAACTTGCCCATTTGCCTTTAGTCAAAATCGAGGTTTAATTTCAATTCAAAATAGTATCTTGAATGCAATGATATTCATCTTTCTTTATTACCGCATAGAAGTTCCATCAATGAAGGATACGTGATTTACGAAGAAATTGACTCAGAATTTGTTTTGTATTCGCTAGCACAGCTTCCACTTCATTCCCCTGAACAATATAACGCAACAAAACATATACCAAGATAAGAAAATGATCCACCAAAAAGCAACAGAATAACATTTGGGATTCACGAAGTCTTTTATGAGCAACAAAGAAGGTATACAACCAGACTGGTCTTTCTACCTTATTTAAATCAATGTAGTCAAGGGGTAGACTTCCAACTGAGTTAACTGGGCATGGCAAACCAAGAAGAGTCGACTGCCAAACATAAATTAAGCATGTCAGAAGTGGGAACAAATCAGGAGGCACTTCGGAAAAGATGATCAACAAATTTGAGTATGCAAAAGGAAGGTGACACACAACACAACCATCAATGGTGCAATATCAGCTTGATTGACATCCACTCTTTCTATGTTACTGAGACCCCAATCAGTAGGTGTAGGTGTATCATGCATATCGTGTTCATCGACAAACCGTTCATGATTTTGATGGTTATTGGATGCTGGCATTGGATGCTTAACGCCTGCTCCCCAAGCAACAAGCGGAGTATCTGTGTTTGACCAATGCCCATCTCCATGACTTCCTATTGTTCAAGACACGAGCGTATTATTTACAGAAAAATAGCTTCATGCGTACTTTTAGATAATCTAGTCTGTAGCAAAAATAAATCAGTTGGATCTTCTATATCATTAAATAACTCTATGCACATAAGATTTATGCCAACATTCACATGTGAAGTCATGAATAAGCTCATACTCTGTGCACATAACATTTCTATGCCAATATTCACATGTGAAGTCATGAAGAAGCTCGTACTCTATGAACATAACATTTCTATGCCAACATTCACATGTGAAGTAATGAAGAAGCTCATACTCTATGCACATAACATTTCTATGCCAACATTCACAAGTGAAATCATGAAGAACCTAAGCCCTGTCATTGATTTTCTTTGTTTTACTCTTATCTGCTACTGAAATTGACATCCAGTCCTGCATCATTTTTTATCCGAAAGTTGATTTCCTTTTCAAACTCCGCTTCATTCTAATTAAATGAATAATCATTTATATTCTTTTTCAATTCTGTTTTTCTTGACTTGGTAAAGAAAGTATACATTTGCAACAAAATAATTAGCAAATAAAAGGTCCCCTGATTTTCCCACAATTCAGTCCGAACAATCTAGTACATAAGGTAAATTTTCCATCACCAGAATTATAGAATGTGATTGTCTGCTACTGAAACGATTTAAGGCTCAGCATGCAACAATTAATCTTTTAACAGATTGCATGATACATAAGGTGCACGTGATTTATGCAGGAAAGTTTATAAGGCAATTGGAATTGAGATAACCAAGAGAGTGTTTACAAGTTTCCTAACCTTTGTCACTCATTCCATGATCAGCCGTAAATATATATGCTGTTTGATTGTCCTTAAAGTAATCTTCAAGAAGATTATAGACGCCTTCAGCAATACGGTCAACGACCTTAACATTGTTGAGATATATATCAGAATAGGGACGATGTGCATGACCATTTGAATCACAACCAAGAAGGTGCAAAAATATAACAATCTGATCTTGTTGAATCAGCTGTTTTAGTACGGGTTCCTCTTTGGATCTATTCACAATGCTCTTGAACTGATCAAATGACCACTCATCCAAGAAAGATGCATCTGCAATACCATTAATAAAGCGTTTAATAAACAACAAAAAACAATATCCCTTTAGGGTCAGGTTCAGAGGAAAACCACCAAAAAAAAAAACTGATAAACACCCTGGTAACCATTCATCTAGACGATATGCACATGTGTATACAAGTAATTTGTAACATGCACACATGCATAAAAACCAAAAAACAGCTTCAAGTACTTGTTTACACATGTGCATACCGTCCATACGAACGGTCACCAGGGTGTTCCTCAATTTTTCATTTTTTTTGGGGGGTTTTCCCCTAAACCTCCCTCTATCCCCTTATTCAAACACCATTCAATGTATTTGCACACCGGTAGCAAAATCTTCATACTCATGAGGATAGGTATTCCACGAACTATGAGGCAAAGCTCCACAAAATATCGGAACAATATCCGGGCTACCATAGGAAAATGTATGGCGACTCTTGTTAAAAACTGAATCAAATTCCACTGGATTTGCCTTCCATCCTGCATACATTTACAAAGTATCAAGCCAATTAGCCAAATAGTTTTTCCAACATTGCCATTTATGTTTGATGTTTTATGAAATTTTCAAATCATCCAAAAAGAAAGATCACCTGAAAACAGTTCAATATAATCTAGAGCAGAAAAATATGCAACCTTTTGTGACAGCACTAGGATCCTCATAAAAACCAGCGATAATTGCAACATGTCCGGGCCTGGATTCGGTTGGAGGACGAGCATGAGACACACCCCAACGCCCTTGTCCTTTGATCACACTTCTCAAAAACGGTGCTCTGTAATTCCCATCAGAATCTGGCTCAAAGAACTTATCCGCCCGTAATCCATCAGCTGAAAAATCACAATTAAAAGCATCCATCAATCATCATTACTTGTCATGGACGGACACCCAATGTAGAGCATACTATGCCACCGTTTCGTTCCTCCGTCGTAGTGTAAAAAAATATAAGGTCATGAAAAGTGTCACCATACCAATATGTTGTGTCAACGTATATATTTTGAAACTACAATGAGGAGTTGAGGACACAAGTTTGCAAGGCTTTACTTCCACCCCAGACCCGAGTGTGTCATTTTCTTAGTTTTTAGCTTTTAATTTCATATTTATTATGTTTCTAAAGAAAAAAAAATTGCAATAAAAGACTTGAACACTGGACCTAACATATGAAAAGCAATGAACTAACCAACAAAAATTTTGTGAAAAATATCCCTACATTTGTTTCTTATAGTCAAATAGTGCCACCATTTGAAAAAAAAATACGGGTCCGTCCCTGTTACTTGTATTACATCTCAAACAAGAACCCACATTTATCAGAGACATTTAATCAAACAGTTGGTGTGCAAAGACAGTTTCAAAGTATCATTACCTACAAGGAGCACAAGGCGCTTGGCGGGAGGAGTAAACCGAGGGGAAACAGGGTCCATGCCATGAACAATTGGGGATTTGAAGTAAATGTCGAAAATGCTGAGCATGTAGACAGCATGAAGTACTATTCCAAGAGCAACAAGCCATATCTCTCTACCTTTTAACCATCTTCTTCCTCTGATCCGAGCTGCTGATTGTGTTCTGGGTTTCAATCCCAACCCTAATATTCCTTCGTCTTCCATCTTTGTTACTTGATTGCTTCACTCTGTTAGTATCGTGGTTTTGCTTATGCCCTAACAAACTTTTGAATTTTACGAATCGAGCTTCTGCTCTTTGTTGGTTTGACCGGTGGTGTTTTGCGATCCGGACCCGGTTTGACCGATCATCTTTTAAAAAAGCAATTATTAAAGAGGGGGTGTTTGGGATTGCTTGTTTAAAACAACTTATGCTTATTTTAAAAAGTGTTTATCAACTTATACGGTGATAAATCGAAGTTTTTAAAAAAGTGTTTGAATTAGCTTATTATGGTACCAAAACGTAATAAGTTAATAAGTTATTGTTTAAAGGTGTTTGGGATTGCTTATACATATAAAATAACCTAAAAAGTCATAAACACTTTTCAAATAAGTTGATAAGTTAAAACCAAATGACTTATCAAAAAGTATTTTTTAGCGATTTGGAACCGCTATAAGCCATTTTAATTTTTCCTCATCCAAACAATCAAAAGTGTCTATCTCCGGTGCCAAATCGCAATAAGCTAAAAACACCTCAAATAAGCAATCCCAAACACCCCCTAAGAATGTCGATCATATAACTTATTTAATAAGCTTATTGGGGGAGCTTTATGCAAAAACCACGTTTTTTATTAAATATGTTTTTTTCAATTAAAAAACACGCTTCTTCTATTTATGAAAAAACTTCTAAACAAAAACTTTTACAATCTATAAAGATAATTAACTCAATGATGACTTTTTCCATACAGGACTTACCGACTTAATAGAAACCAACCATACAGCCTCTAAATTCGGTTTGACAGATCTGGTCCCTATGGTTTGGTGAAAACTATGAAATTGTTCTCTGAACTTCGTTTATTACAAAAAAACTCTCAGTGTCTTTATTTTGTTTTGGTTGTTCCTTGACCTTTAACGTTCATCTTTGTTAAACAAAATGGGAAAAAATGACCATTTTACCCTTCTATCTATTTTAAGGGTTTTTTAATATTGTTTTTTTTTTTTAAATGCGATGTGGCATGTCAAAAAAAAAATGAAGGTGTTTCTTGTTCTTTGGAGAATAAAGCTCTACTCTGACCAAAAAATCTGCTACGTCTCTATTGCACTGCTACTCCTTGCACCATGGATTTCCATTTTGTTGTACTGCATCTCCTACATAGGTGGAACGTCTAAGCTCGAGGAAGAAGAAGAGAAAATAAGTCACCATCACCATCCGTCACCCACCCTGCCTCAACTCAACTGCTTAGCATCCATGTGAATCCATCGTCACCACCTATACCTGTTTTCGACTCTGATGAACCCACCATCACCGGTGGAGCATCGCCACACGTGTGTATTTTCTTAGGTTCACCATCACTGCCTAGACCTAATTCCACTTCGATGAATCCACCTCACTTGAAAACATCTCTAGCTGAGTTTCATTACGGCGATAACATTCTCACCTCACATGTGCATCTCCAATTCATTTAGTTGGAGTTTTTTGGTAAATAATATGCATCTAAATTGACGAATGTTTTTGAATGAATCTTGATGAGAGCTTTTTTAAACGACTTTGGATGAATCTTGACGAATGATAAGAATTGATTTAGGGTTTAATTTAATGTTGATTTAGTTTTTTAATACATGGTTTTTTATTTTAAGATTTGAAAATTAATATTCAAGTAAAATATTCACCGTTATTACAAATATAATAATAATAATTTTTACCAACCATGGAGACCAAATCCATGATTCACTCTATTTCTTTATTTTTAATATGTATTTTTATATCTTCGTATGCATGTGTATTCACTATTTATATGTTAGATTTGTACATAGTATGTTGTATTCACATGTGAATCTACTAACTATTTATTTTATATCACTTCTATCTTATTTTTAAGATAAATGAAACATCTACTAATATCTTATCTTTTTTATTATATTTTCAATTCATATATCTTGAATTTATTTTGTTTAGTTTTATATTTGTTCCACCTCGATAATATAATTGTATATATGTTTTTACATAACTTATCTATTATATTGGATTCTTGATATTTATTGAAACATATAAAAATGAATTAAAAATTAAAATGTAATCCTTATTTTACATTTACAAAACAAAATATAGACACAATACAAAAGAAATCAATAAAACTCAGTTACATCACCATACAACCGGTTTTAAATCATTTCACTAAATACGAATACGTGTATGTTACGTCAAAATACATGTCAACGACACAAAAATTGAAACCAAAGCGAACTCCTTTAAACAGTAAGAAGGAAACAACGACATTGTATAAGCTTGTTATCGTTGACTGAACATATGGAAATGAATTTGGCATGTGTGATAGAGTAGGATCCGATGCCCAATCATTAGATTGTTGTCGACAAAGAAATTGGTGAAAGCAACCACGATTGTATGAAAAGAAGCCAATTTCTTTTTTATTAATTATTTTACGATTGGGACTTGTATATATAAAAGGAAAGTTTGTTGTTTTATTAGCCTTGCCAAAAGTAAGATTATATCAAGAGGTAGTAGGTCAAGACAATTATTAAATACTGATGTAAGCCAGAAGTCGGTGTCGGTGGTCTTCAAGTAAACAACCTATCTACTCCACGAGATGAAGGTAAGATTTGCATACATCATACCTTCCATGCTCTATCGGTTTGGTTTATTTTGACATTGACAAAAGTAATATGCAATACCAAATCAAACAAATCTAATATATCTCATTTAAAAGTAGGATATGATAACATAGAATGTAGTCATATATAGATATATGATAGAGTAGATGATTTTGTGAAAAGAATCCCAATTTGTAAAAAATAAAAATTAGTGAGAAAGTACAAACAAAAAACAGAGTACTCCCTCGGTCCTAAAATAATGTCCACATTATGTCATAAAATAATGGACCATAAATGAATCGTTCACATTTGTATTTGTGTTCTAAAATAAGTGTCCACATTTTTATTTTATGTTTCACCCAGAGTAAGTTTCTCCTTTAAAAAAGTAGATAACTAAATTTCCAGATTTATACTTAATTAATGCACCAATATCTAAGAGTTGATAAAATAAATACGTTAACTGATTAAGGGTCTGTTTATTAGCAATTTAAATTGAGACTCAATTTATTTGTCTGTTTGGTAGTAGCTTAATACATTTGACCAAACACTCCCTTATTTTGTTACAAAGGGAGTAAAACAAGGATATAAACAATTCGAGCTCGATTGTCTTGAACTCAAGTTGATTTCGAACAAACAATCGATTACCTTAACGAGTCGAGCTGTCCAACTTAATTTAACTCGCTCGAAAGCTCGATTTAACTCCACGACTCAAATCAAGCCAAACCATTCCAGCATACATTTTTTCGAATCAAACATATTCATATGTTTATAAAATTATATAATAAAAATATAAAAGCCATCCAACTTGAGCAAATAAACGAGTTAATCGATCTCTTGAGTTCAAGCTCATAAACAAACACCAAACTCGAGCTCAAACATTGAAAAAGAATATTCAAGTCGAGCTCAAAACACGACTCAAAAAAACTATTTAAGCTCGAATAACTTGCTACTCAACTACACAGTTATAGAAGACATAAATAAAGGAAGCCATTTTTATTCCTAGAAATTAAATAATTAATTAATTTAAGGGCATTTGGGTCGGCCGCCGTGGGTTTTCATGTTGGTGTAACAAGTGCCGCAAACCTCCTTGTTGCCGGACTGACCCGGTGGAACACATTTGCAGCGGTCACAGCAAGTCACACAAGCTCTCAGGCATACGTTCTGTCGTGAATGCTTCTTGCATCGAACCAGACATGGTGGGTAGCATTCTGCAAATCAAATCACACATACATACATTGCAAATTAATTATATAGGATCAAATACATATACATATAGAGAGAGAGAGAGAGAGAAAGAGGGAGGTTCAAGGGAAAACAAAAAAAAAAACGAAAAACTGAGGAACACCCAGATAGTCTTAAGGTAGTCTTTAATCTGGACGGTATGTACTTGTGCATACAAGTAATTTAGAACATGCACAAGTGCATAATATGCATTTGTGCATAAAAACCAAAAAACAAATTAATTACTTGTATGCACAAGTACATAGCGTCCAGATTAAAAGCTACCAGAATATGTTCCTCAATTTTATGTTTTTTTTAGGTTTTCCCCTGAACCTTGACTCTCTCTCTCTCTCTATATATATATATATATATATGTGTCACGGTTATTTTACAATAAATAAAAGGTTACAACTCATGCAACAAACATTTAGATTCTCTAAATGAATTATTTGATTCCATCGAATTTTGTTGAATTTATGCAAAATATGTCAATGCACATGACGGTGTATTCCATTGCATTTAATGAAATACTATGCATTTTATATAAGATTATTGTATGAAACCAGTAATCAATCCATTATCTTTCCTCTACATAATGGAATGGGCTAAAAGAATGGTTTATATGAGGTTGGCACGGAATGTAACCTTTCACTTGATTGTAAAATAAACCACCACTTTTTAATTACAAAACACACACACACACACACACATATATATATATATATATATGTGTGTGGTAATCATGGGTATCCGGGCACGCAACGGGTATCAATTTATTCGTGGTAGTAATGGAGATTTTACTTGTGAGGATGGGTACAAGTGTATGACTCTAGTGGGGTGGAGATTCCCTGCTTTAGCGGGTAACGGAGATGAATTTTTATATCCGAAGCGGATTGAGGTGGGTTGGCACCATCTATCTCTACTCCGATCCTGATTAAAATTTTTATTTGGTTAAATATATGCATGTATGTTTGTGTATAAACATAGCGAAAGATCTTATGAGAAGTCGAGGTTAACGTGAGAAAGCGTGAGAAGTGGACCGTGATCATTGCTAATCTCATGATCATCGCATGAATTGCGCCTTAGAAGGTAATTGATCTGGTGTATCTCGATGCATCGTATTTCGGTGCATCTCATCCTAGTGCATCTCATCCTAAGATGCATTCATTTCTCATCTCACGGTTGATAACCACTTCTTACGTTTCTCACGATAACCTAAACTTCTCACCGGAACCCAACCCGTATAAACATATATATAAATACATAGACAAGGGATCATGTGAGGGTATAAACATATATATAAATACATAGACAAAGGATCATGTGAGAAAAAAAAAATTAAGGCGATAATCATAAGAAGAGATTTGGTTGATCACTTTTAATACCTCTCATCATAACTTTCTTTCTCACATAACCACAAGGGTTGTGGTGTAATGGTCAAGACCCCGGTGGATGTGTGGAATATCTCATCTGTCTAGGTTCAAATCCAGGCGTACATAACAATTGTGGCCATTGGGGTTTAATCAAGGTTGATGTCTTACGGTCATAATTTGACAAGGGCCACTGGGGTTTTAAAAATACACTTTCTTTCTCACCGGAACCCAACTTTCTCTCTCTATATATATATAAATATAGAAGATAAGAATAGATCTGGAGTCTTAGATCACTTTTAATCTCACCGTGTTCTGCCATTTTAATTTTCATTTTAAAATACATTGTCCTAAGAACTTTTTTTTTTCTTTTTAAAAGTGTCCTAAAAAAACTTGTTAAGTAATGATGTCCGCCCTTAAAACATATTTGTTATTTTTTTTTTAATAAAAATAACCCTAAAATTGCCGCAACCCAAGTTAACACACATACTTATATTTTAAAAACCTAAAAGATGATACCTTTAGTGTTTCTTGGTGGGGTCGGTGGGGCGGCGACGGTGGGCGGCTTAGCCACCGGTGGGGCAACAGTTGGAGGCTTAGCCACAGGTGGAGCAACAGTGGGCGGCTTAGCCACAGGTGGGGCAACAGTGGGCGGCTTAACCACAGGTGGGGCAACAGTGGGCGGCTTAGCAACCGGCGGAGCCGGAACTGGGGGAGATGGCACGGGGGCGGTGGCAACCAATGCAGCCTACAAACAAACACACAAAAATCAAACAAATTTCTTCATCTTTTCATTCCATTTTTTTTCAGCCATTTACAAACATTCCAAAATAAAAAAGTTCCACAAAAATCCAAGAAATCGACACGAAACACGATAACAAAATATCATCCAAAAAAAAAAAAAATCAAGTTTACGAACAACATATTCTTTTCCAAAGATTTAGGAGAGAGATCGATCTGGGTGTTCATACCTCAAGTTCTTGTGATGAAATCTGTAAACAAAAAAAAAAGTCAAAAAGGGTTATGAAATGAAGTGTTTTTAGAGGATGAAAAGTGATTCAAATGTGTATATATATTAATATATGTATGTATATATTATATGTATGTACTTACGGAAGTAGAAAGCAGAAGAAAAGAAGCAAAAAGGAAGAGATGGAGTTTGATCGCCATTGTTGCAGAGTTGAAGAACTGTGGATTGTTGATGGTGATGAAGGTGGTATAAATAGAAAGAAAGTGGAGTAAATTGTAGTCGTATTTTCATGGGAAAGGTACATTTTTTATACTATTTTAATACCATGATAATGTACGTAAAAATATGTGTTTTTTTAAGGTCGATTGAAGGTTTGTAAGGTTTTTTTTATGTGTTTTTAGTTGAATTTTATTGTTTCGAGAGATTTTTTAAGTTTTTTTGGTTGATTTAAATAGAGTTTTTCAGTTTTTTTATTTAGAATAACCTTTTCGGTTGATTATGAGGGATTTTATATTGATGTTTCTTTATATTTTTAAATATCTTAGAGCACTTTTCAAAAAGTTTAGTGGATGCATATTTCATGTTTCAAAAAAAATCTACTTATGAAAATAAGTAGAGGATAAAAATCTCTTGTCCGAAATTATTATGTCTCATTCATGTCCACCAATCACATAAATACACGTTATCGAAGAGAAAATATAAATTTGAATTAAATTAAATAAAAAATATATAAAATTTGATGTGTCTTAATTTCATTCATCGGACATGAATGGGATATGATATTTTGGGACATGAGATTTTTATTCGATGTATGGGACCTCACTTGAAACTTTTTCTTAGGTCTGCCCTAGTAAATGCATACATAATTTAGAAAAGGGGATTTTACTGTACAAAATGCCACAACATAATCGATTTTATAAGATAAAGGGCAGGCTAAATGTACACCTGTTTATTATTAAATGCATATTTATCTATTGATTACTTCAAAATTTACTCTTTTTACATTTTCAATGTATAATATGACATGATTTTGATATAAATAGATATGCATATAGTAACACATATATACTAACCGACTTTAAATGTTCTATATAAATGTGTTACTATGAGTTGATAAGACACTTTTAAGTGTTTTAACAAGTTTTTTAGAATAATTTTGAAATAAACCAACTTCTAAACATGGAGGTTCAAATAAAATAAGACAAATATGGTAAGAAATGTAGAAATAAATTATTTATGGTAGTTTTTAATTTACCAAGTTATGAAGGATGGTGTCAAAAACAGTGTAAAAATAGGTTTTTATAAAAGTAAAATTAATCCAAATGGTCATAGCAAGGGGAGGGATTGGTCTCCTAGCCATCTCTCTCCTTTTTTTTTACAGAAATGTCACTACATGCGCAAAAAGGTAGCAGATGTGCAAAAAGAGGTGCAAAAAGAGGTGCAAATGTATTTTCTATAAAGGTAAAGAGGGGTGCACAAAAAAGTTTATGTAAAAAAGAGGTGCAAATGTTTTTTGCGCAGGTAGTGACATTTATGTAAAAAATGAAGAGGGATGGCTAGGAGGTCAATCCCCAGTGGCGGATCCAGAATTTTTTCCTGGTGGGGGCACCTTTGAAGGTAGATTAAGTGCCCGTAAAGTTGTCTGGTGCATTTTTAGCCTAAGTCTACCGTTTCGAGAGATTTTTAAAGTTTTTTTTGGTTGATTTCAAGAGATTTTTAAGTTTTTTTTGTCGATTTTGAGTGACTTTTTCGGTTTTTTAGTTGATTTCAAGAGTGTTTTTTAGTTTTTTGGTTGGTTTTGATGCAATTTTTTTTTGTTGATGGGGTCCCAGGTAAAAAATTACTGGTGGGACTGAAGATATAAAGTTAAAAAAAATATATTTTTACCTAAGAAATTTCTCATTTTTTCCTATTTAATGGGGGGCCATCCCCCCACTACTTCCACAC
Source organism: Arctium minus (assembly GCA_954870635.1). NCBI lineage: Eukaryota > Viridiplantae > Streptophyta > Magnoliopsida > Asterales > Asteraceae > Arctium > Arctium minus. The sequence continues at coordinate 2,671,170 of OX941092.1, read as the reverse complement.
TAGATTCGCCCCTGCCAATCCCTCTCCCTATTATGGCCATTTGAGCCAATCTCCCTTTATAAAATCATCTTCAATAGGCTCTCTACATTGGCTCTTTAAGGTAACGTTTGGTACACAGACAAGATTAGACGGGACAGGACTGGACAGAACAAGAGGCTAGGACAGGACTGGACTGGACAAGACAAATGGTTGTCTTGTGTTTGGTACGACTAGGACTGGATATGACAGGACTGGACAAGTTTCTCTAAAAGTTATTTGATAATTTTATATGTCATATAATAGTTATAAATAACACAAATAAAGAATATTCTTAAATAATTTAATTAAAAAACATTATTAATTTTTTTTACACAATTTTCATACATATAAATACATACAAAAACAATATAGTAGGAAATTTGAATGAAGAATCTGAAATAACTGATGGTAGTTCGAAAAAATCTGATTCACATAAAAAAATATAATAGTTGATTCAATTTGGAAGATCTTAATGAATTGACGGATGCATAGTTGCAGCGACGAGTAAAGATAAAATACGATGGGTGGCCGGTGAAAGACGATAGTTGTGAAAAAAGGTGAACGATAGTAATAGGGGTAGTGGTGGTGGCGGTGCACAGTGGTAATTAAGGTTATTGTAGTGGAGGAAGAGACGGAGGTTACCAACAATGGTTGACGGCGAGCGACAGTGGTGGCAGCCAGCGACGGTGGTTGGCGGTTAGCGTCGGTGACGGCGGCGGTAATGGGTGGTGGTGATTGGTGGAGGTGGCGATGGGTGGTGGTTGTGGAGGTGGTGGAGGAATTTGTTGTAGTAGTGAAGGAAGAGGTGGAAGTGGTCGACGATGGTTGGTGGTAGCTACCGGTGGTCGTCGATGGTGGTGGCGACAATAGGTGGTGGTAATCGGTGTTAGTGGAGGTGGTCGACGATGGTAGTGGTGGTGGCGATGACCGATGGTTGTGGAGGTGGTGGAGGAGGTTGTTATGGTGGAGAAATAGGTAGAGGTGGCTGACGGTGGTTAGCGGTGGCTACTAGTGGCCGCTGATGGTGGTAGTAGCGACAATGGGTAGTGGTGACCCTTAAGACTAATACCATATTAGGATTATATATCAAATGGCGGTAAATCAGTGATTTTTAGTTTCTGTCTCATTTTTGTCCCATGTTGTTCCACCTATTTTGGTGGAACAAGAAAATACCCCTTTTGTCCCATCTTGTCCCACCATGTCCAGTCTTTGTCCCTGTCCCATGTCGCGCCAAACATGGGACAGTGAACTTTTGTCCTGTCCCATGTCACGCCAAACATGGGACAGTTAATTTTTGTCCCGTCCTGTCCCACCCAGTCTGCAAACCAAACGCACCATAACTGTCGTTCAAAAAAAATAAAATAAAAAAATATTGGCTCTTTAACTGTCGTTCAAAATAAATAAATAAAAATTATTAGCTCTTTAACTATTATAAGAACCCAAATATGAAAAAATCTCACTCCAATGAACTCCCTACATTAGCTCCCTAAGTTAATTTTCATTATTCCACTCCCTACATGCAACGAGCTCCCTACAAATATCATACATTATCTATTATGAACATATATAGAACATGCCATTTATTTATTTTGTTTTAATCAAAAAGTAAAAAAAAATATTAAAATAATACATATTTGTTAATTTAGAGATCATGATTGGAATAACAATGTATTATTTTGCTCCTTAGAGCATTGACAATGTGTGGGTTTTTTACCATGCTTTTTTCATAGTTTTTTTCTTACATATTATTGTCATCTCAACAACTTAAAAATCTCTATATACTTCCACTATGGTGAAAAACTTCACTCAAGTTTTTTCATTACTTTTTCAAACTTTTAAGGGTCCTATCATTTTAACTTTATATCACTTATATTTTTATTTTATAAAATAAAATACATTGAAATTCATAAAAATATATATTTATTTTTATCGAGAAAATAAAAATTAGTTTATCAACAAATATATTAAAATTGTATAAAAGTATGTAAAATAAAAATTAAAAGTATGTGTAACCGAAAATAAAAATTGGGTCATTAAAAAATCTGTTAGAATCGTATAAATATATCAAATTTGAGATATTAATTTAAATATATAAAAATATAATTACTTTCATTATGTATTTATTTATATTATTTATTTAAATATTATTACTTTAAATATATTAATAAATAAAACTGATTAAATACGAAACTTTTACAAATATCTATAAAATTAAAACTGATTAAATACGAAAAACCTACGAAAAAGTAGGTTGTACAGTTACGACTTATGACGAAAAACCTCAAGTGAAAAAGCTCTCCACTATGTGAAAAACCTCAAAAAAAGATTTTTGCTTTTTGAAAAACCTCTCAAAAACCACATTGTGAATGCTCTTAGAGCATCCTCAGTGTACGTATTTTTCACCAAACTTTTTCATAGTTTTTTTCTTACACATTATTGCCATCTCAACAACTTAAAAACCTTTATATATCTCCACTATGTGAAAAACCTCACCCAAACTTTTTCATTACTTTTTTAAACTATTCAGGTCCCACTATTTTAACTTTATATCATTTGTATTCTTATTTAAAAAAATAAATACATTAAAATTCATACAAATACATATTTATTTATATCAAAAAAATATTATTAATTTAACTATGTATTTATTTTACATAATTTTTTTAAATATTTTAATACAATATATATTATATATAAATTTCTTATTGTAAAACAATTAACCTCTCAAATAAAACTAAATTAAACAAAACTTTATATTACAATACTTGAAATTAAACAATACTATATATTATAATACTTGAAATAGTAAAAATATAGCTAGGTAAAAATAAAGAAAAAAAGTTATTTTAAAAGTATGTACAATAAAAGTAATAAGAATGAGGTTATTAAGAAATATATAAAAGTTGTATAAAAAGTATCTAAAATAAAATTAAAAAATGTTAAACTTAAAAGTATGTATAACCGAAAATAAAAATTAAGTAATTATGAAATATGTTAGAATTGTATAAATATGTCAAATTTGAGATATTATTTTAAAAATATAAAAATATAATTATTTTCATTATATTTTATTTAATAATTATATTTAAATAGGATTACTTTAAATATATTAATAAATAAAACTGATTAAATACGAAACTTTTATAAAGGGAAATTAATTAAAATGACCGTATTTGAAACCCGTATTACCAAAATGCCCTAAATCTCGTTGGGTTTGCCAAAATACCCTTTTTGTCCGGGATTCACTGTTCACTGTTCATCCCGGGATTCACTGTTCATTGTTCATCTCGGAATTCACTGTTCATCCCGGGATTCACTGTTCATAAAAAATGCCCTAACCCCGGGATTCACTGTACATCCCGGACCTAACCCCGGGATTTCGCTGTACATCCCGGCCATAACCCCGAGATCGATCCTTTTTTGGTCCAAATCACCCTAACCCCGGGATGGGTCTCATCCTGACCCTATATCCCGGACAAAAGGGTTATTTCGGCAAAGTTATCGAGATTTAGGGTATTTTGGTAATACGGGTTTCAAATACGATCATTTTAATTAATTTCCCTTTTATAAAATTCTATAAAGTTAAAACTGATTAAATACAAAAAAACTACGAAAAAGCAGGTCGTGCAGTTACGACCTATGACGAAAAACCTCAATTGAAAAACCTCTCCACTACGTGAAAAACCTCAAAATGAGGTTTTTGTTTTTTGAAAAAGCTCTCAAAAACCTCTCAACAAGCACACTGTGGATGCTCTTAGACTATAACTTTATTGCATTTCACCTTCTACTTTAACTTAAATGTAGGGAATAAGATTGGATCGGAGATGCTCTCAAGGGAGTACTTTTTGTACTTATTCTTGCCATATTACTTCCAACTCATTAAATTGAGAACTTAAATAAAAGTCCATAATAGTAATTTTTGTAAGAACCTCTTTTGTAGGTCTCATTTGTATTTTTTTAATAAATAATTATGAAGTTATTAAAATATATCAAAAAACTAATAAAAAGTCATTTCACACCTAGTTCAAGGTAAAAATCAAAGTTTTTGTACAAGAATTAAAAAAACGTGAGATTCTTAAATGATTTACAAAACTACTTTTTGTAATTTTTATTTTGCTACATCATTTCAAACTCATCAAATTAACAAACTATATAAAAGTTCACGTTAGTAGTTCTTATAAGATCCTTCTTTATGGGTCCGATATAGTTTTTCAACATCAATTATTATTATATGTTTATAATAAATATCAAATATTTAATTTTAAAAAAACTAATAAAGTGTTATATTACACTATTTCAAAGTAAAAACAAAGGTTTTTGTACAAGAACTCAAAGGGGTCAGGTTCTTATAAAAACTCTCTCCAACATTTGTTCTTGCAATAAACTCCACTTTTTACTTCTAAAAACCTTGTATTGAAGGTGGTATTTTAGACCATTTCGAACCCCACACTAAAAACAAAAAGCTTATGTTTGACAAACTAGCAGATAAGCTAGCTTTTCAAAACGCTACTATGAATAGTTTTTCAATAAATTGGCTTATAAGCTAGTTTATGGTCATCCAAACATGTACAAAAAAAACTAGCTTGTAAGCTAGCTTTTTTTTGCCAAACAATGCCAAAAATGGAAGCGTTTTCCTCTCCAACACAACACTAAAACACTAACAAAATGGAGGTCAATAAAGGTGGTTTTTATATTTGAAGACCAATAAAGTAGGTCTCTAAAACTAAATAATGATATTTTATTCAACTTTTATACATTTATATATAGACTAATAGTTTAATACATTAGATAATATTATTTTATTATTATTATAATATTAAAAATGTTTTTAGTGTTTTTTTTAGTGTGTGAATGGAGTTGGATTTTTTTAATGTTCAAAGAACCCAACATTTTTAGGTGGTGTTTGTATTTAAAAAAAAAACTCTTATTGACTCTTAAGTTTGTATCTTTCAGATTTTTTTATATTCAGATTGTTTGTTTTTTTCCAGTTTTTTAAAACATCTTAACTCTTAAATACATCTGAAATAAAAGTGTTGACCTAACTTCTTAAAGTCTTTTATCCCCGTCTCATTTCATATGCTCTCCTTTCTCTCAAAACTTCTGCAGACGTTACAAAAACAAACAACCTTATTAATTTAGATTTCAGACTTCAACACCATCTATACTATCTATATCTATACTATATTATAAAGATGACATAAAAAACTCTTAAAAATAAGTCTTAAAGCTTAATGTACCGCTATTTAATGCTAATTACTTAAAAAACAACCATAAAAACTGTATGTACTACATTTAATGTTATTCATTAATTTTCAATCATTATCTCTAACCATTTTAACTCCCCTAAAATCATTTTCCACTTTAACTCCCCTAAAATAACTCTCAGCATATTTTAGATATAAAAAATCTAAAATATAATTAAAAAATCTTACATAATATTTTATAAAAAAAACTATATTATTAAACCAAAATAAATTACATTATATTATTAAGTTTAAATTAAACAAATTTATATAAAAAAATCATTACCACTCTCTCACAACCATTCAAAATCGTAATGTAAATCGACAAAAAAACAGAAAATAAAATGAAACATTAAAATCGTGATGTATCTAGCTGCATTGCGCGAGTACACTTCTAGTATTATAAAACAGAGATAAAAAAAACTCTTAAATACAAATTATTATGCACAAGGTACCATTATTTTATGCAAGATTTTAAAAATCTCTTAATTTACAAGTATTAAAGCACAAGATACATATTACTACCGCAGACTTCTAACACCCACCAATTTGGTATGCGCAAGGTCTTCATTTTATGCAGACATTTCCATGTATCACTATTAATTAATATATTATATTACTATAAATTTGTTTTAATTATAATTTATGTAATTTATGTAATTGGTTATTTTTTCTAGATATCATTAAAATATATAAGATAATAATTGAATTCTAACAAATACTTAATTTTTTTATATAAAAAACATTATATTATTAAGCCTAAATTAAACAAATTTATAAAAAAAAACATTATCACTTTCTCAAAATCATCCAAAATCGTACTGTAAATCGACAAAAAAACAAAAAATAATATGAAACATTAAAATCGTGATGCATTACGCAGGTACGCGTCTAATCTTTTATTAATCAAAAATGAAATAAGACTACAGATTTCAGACCTTTTAAAAAACAAATATCACTTTAATCTTTTTATTGTGGTTGGGTTGGAAATATCATTTTGTTGGAGTGAGAGTTGGTATATAGTTTGGACTGAGAGTGGGTAGAAACACCAGCTGGAGTCATGGTGTAGGTCAATTGAAATTGAAAGATGCCAGCTTTCTTTATTAGCAGACAAGGGCATTATTATTTTAAGAGTAAATTACATTTTTAGTCCTTATGGTTTGTTGAAAATTTCTATTTTCGTCCTTATGGTTGTGAAATTACGATTTTCATCCCTATATTTTATAATTCATTACCTTTTTCATCCTTATGCTTTAATTTTTATTGCTCTTTTCATTCCTATGGTTTAGAATTCATTTACATTTTAGTCCTTCATACTTATTGGGCCTCAGGGACGAAAATAAAAATGAATTGTAAACCATAGGGATGGAAACTGAAATTTCAAAACCACAGGGATGAAATTTGCATTTTTTAACAAACCATAGGGACTAAAAACGTAATTTACTCTTATTTTAATAATAATGTCTTGGAAGCTGTGCATGAGGTAAATCTCACTCATTATACTGACCATCTTTTATTTTTTTAAATAAAAAACATAGATCTCTGTTTTCAAATGTTTTCAAACACATTTGGGTTTAAAGATGTATTATTATTATTATTTTTTTTAAGGGTATATTTGTTATGTAAATTATTTAAAATCCAATGCAAAGTGCTGATCGGATAAGATCGTAAGAGTGCGGTCTGAATAAATATCTGTAAATGACTGTTTACCAAGTATTTTTATCTGGTAAAAATGTGGGTATGCACTTGGATCGATGATATTGGTAGTTGACTCGGTCACCATTGGGTTTGAAGTGTCGGTACACAATATAATCTCTTACGTTTACTGACAAATGCTTATCGAGGTCTCTTGCCTTAGCGGGTGGATAGACAAGGACCAATAATCTTACCCGATAAGTGAGTAAGAAGACTCATAGGGCATGTTTGTTATCAGCTTAATAAGACTTACAACTTATTCGGTGGCTATATATAACCATTTTTATGTGGCTTAATAGTATAGAAAGTGGTTTAGTCTGTAAAATTAATAGGGAGAGCTTTATCATAATGTCAAAAAAAAAATTCAAACATGTCTTTTCCAATTAAAAAAAATGTCTTTTCATCTACGAAAAACCCTATCAAACAAAAAACTTCTCAACCTATACAGACAGATTAATCCATACAGTCAACTTTATCCATACATGACTTAATGAAAAACCAAACAAACAGATCCTTACCCGGTAACCGCTTACAAGGCAAAAAAAAAGCTTATCAACAATCCATTATGATGATACAGAATATTACCCGATAAGGTAAATAAAGTTGATGACTATTGTCGATAAACTTACCTCATAAGCGTTCAGTAGAGAACCCCTAACTAATCATCCTCTAAGGGGTTGTTTGTTTACCTTTTAATGGTCCCATTAAGAGGCAACATCTGAATCGTTAAGAGGTAAATCTTGTTTGGCTAAAAAATGTCTGCCTCTTAATGGTTCCAAAATCCTCTGAATGATTTTGTATCCTGACCCTCCCTTAACCATTAAGCACCCTGATTTCATTATGAACAATTAGCAAACAACCATATTTCATTTTACACTATATTATAAAAACCTCTTAATCATTCATACCACTTAATCATTATGTACTAAATCATTCAGCAACTGTCAACCAATCCCTAAATCATAAGAAGAGAACCTCACTAAAAGCAAATATGCTGATAAATGTGTTGTGCAACTTGGAGTTGATCTAGATCCACTTGATCCTACTTGTTTATTGTTTCATCCTCCATTAGAAAAATATAGAAAACAAACTCCCTATTTCCATTACTATAACTAAACACCATTTTATGTTTAGTTCATGGAATGTTTTTTTAATGAAATATCAAAGGAATTGAAATGAAATTTAATCAGATTTAACCATTGTGTTCAGTGTTCGTCTCTGAAGTAGACTCCAAGGATCAAGTTAGAAGATTGTTGCAAGAATGCGTTGTGGATCATAAGCCTCACAAAGACCCAATTTACGGGTTATAGTTTAGTCGACAAGCTCAAACTTACCGGCTGCATCGGATTCAACCGCTTTATGTACATTTCTTACATCACCAAAACAAACGAACCCAATAAACCCTATGCAGACTGGAATCTAAAGAGGATAAGATGTAGGCAGCCTGGTCTTTACTGGCGTTGTAGATAGTTGTTACGAATAAAAACCCGTTGGCATGCATTTAACAAAAGTTGAGCTCAAAAATGGCAGTGTGGTACTGCACCTTACCTAGTTGCATTAACACATGCAATTGGATGTCGAATTACGTTCAAAAAAACCCGAAAGTAAGTTGCTCAATTGTAAGCAACACGAGAGCTGCAAATCGACACTTTACAAGGGGTTTGAACTATCTCCTATCAACTTCTTCTTTAACCTCACCATCTGCACAGATAAAGAATGGTTTAAAAAGCCTCTGAAACACGTTATTGTACAAAATCTTAAACCAAACCAAACAAGTCCAGCATATCCCATACGGAGGTGGGGTCTGGGAGGTGGCATGTTAGTGGGGATCCAGAAATTTTGGTGATGGAAGCGAAAATTTGATGAATGCAATCTAATGTAAAAACAAGACATATATACAGGGAATGATTCAAGCGACAAGAAGTTCATTTTACAAAACGCGAGAACACAATCACATGTGGCGTTGTAGTCCTTCACATATAACTTATACCAGAGACGCGGGCTGCCTTTGGCGCGACCTAGGTTGTGGGCCAAGTCGCCCGCACACCACCCATGTCACATGTGATTGACTATAGCAAAAAGGGTATTCTTACGTTTTTTGAAAAATGAAGGTGTTCTTGTTTGAACTCATCCTTATATATATATATATATATATATATATATATATATATATATATATATATAGAGGGGGGGAGGTTCAGGGAAATACCCTAAATAAATGAAAAACGGAAATATCCTTCACACACACACACACACACACACATATATATATATATATATATTAGTGAAGGATAAAAAACCGGGCTAATTCTTTGTATGGGGGTCAAAACAAGGTATTTCATATTTAAAAAATAAAATTTATAATAAAAATCTTTTTCCAAAATTTCGTGGGGGGATATATGCATACCGTCATCTACCCCAAATAGTAGAGCATTTGTTTTTGTGAGTTATTGTACAAAAGCATATGGTACAAAAAGAGGCATACTTACTCTGGAGATGTACAGCCAGGTTGGCCTGAGCATCAGCTTCAGAGTTGTATTCCTTGCAAAATTTTACAGCAGTAAAAGAACTCCAAAAGTTAGTAAAAGGCAATTTATATATACAAGAAATTATGTTACTTAGGGCCGTTTACCGATAGCATACTGGGTGTCACTTGCCTTACTGAGTGAGCATAACAAGGACCGAGACTCTTACCCTGTAAGAGGCATAGCAAGGACCGAGAATCTTACCAGGTAAGTGAAGGAGAAGACTCTTACCCAGAAAGTGCTTACCGAGTAAAAGGCGCTTACCAACAATCCATTTTGATGACCAATAATACTACCCGATAAGGTAAGTAAGGATGACAACTCTTGTCGGTAAGCACTTACCCGGTAAGCGTTTAGTGAATGACCCCTTAATGAGAGAAACATGATTACAAGTCATAAATACAACTTTCTTAGAAAAATGTCGGCCCTAAGGGTGCGTTTGGTATGCAGACGGGGTGAGAGTGAGGTAGGCAGGTGAAAGAATTGTGGAAGGTTTTAGGGTTTTAATTTGACATGGGTAGTTTAGTAATTTACCAATCTTGTCCCATAACTTCGATTTTTGTTCCACCTATTTGGGTGGGACGAAAAAATATTTACAAATCTTGTCCCATTTCTCTGATTTTTGTTCCACTCAGTCCCTTCCTGTTCCAGTTTAATGTTGTGCAGTTTTTCGTGTTGTCTGGTCGCACGTACCAAACACACCCTAATTGAACTAGAACACTACAGAATTGACAGGATCAGAATGGTCCCGTGTACCATATATGACCCATTACCATCTCTAGCAACTGCTCGTATATGGCAAGCATCCGACATCAGCAGAGAGGATGATTTTCGATTTTCATCTTCTCTCTCGATGAGTCTATGACATGCTAAGTCGCTGATTTTATTTAAAATTAGTAGTGACGACTTGCTTGAATATGAGTCATGCATCGGTTTTATGACTAGAGGTGACCATTTGCGAGCTTGGGCGGACAATGGACACGGGCCGGGCCTAACCTGTTTTTTTTCCAACAGACAGTGTTCTAAGAGGCTCGCCGCAACGGCCACTGTGATGTGCCGTTGTTCAAGGCTTGTGTCTAACGCCATGTTAAGCCAGTTGCACGCCATGGCCTAATGCGCGGTTTTTGTAACCCGATATTTGATTCTTCTTATTTTTTTAGTGTCTTACTTGTTAGTTTCTAATATATAACATAATTTAAATTGTTTAATATCATCATAAAACATATGCATATTATATATATACTAGAAGCGTACTCGCGCAATGCAGCGAGATACATCACGATTTTAATGTTTAATTTTATTTTTTTTGTCGATTTACAGTACGATTTTGGATGATTTTGAGAAAGTGATAATGTTTTTTTTATAAATTTGTTTAATTTAGGCTTAATAATATAATGTTTTTTATATAAAAAAATTAAGTATTTTGTTAGAATTCAATGATTATCTTATATATTTTAATGACATCTAGAAAAAATAACCAATTACATATTTAATAATATAATTAAAACAAACTTAACTTATAGTAATATAATATATTAATTAATAGTGATACATGGAAAAGTCTGCATAAAAGGAATGCCATACACATACCAAATTGATGAGTGTTAGAAGCCTGCAGTAGTAATATGTATCTTGTGTTTTGATACTTGTAAATTAAGATATTTTTAAAATCTTGCATAAAATGATGGTACATTGTGCCTAATAATTTGTATTTAAGAGTTTTTTATCCGTACTTTATAATATAGTATATATATATATATATATATATATATATATATATATATATATATATATATATATATATAGGGGAGTGATCAAATGGAAACCACTTTAATTTTGAAAACCATGGAAACCTTCGATTTCATTGGTTAAGTTAATGAAATTGTTTCATGAAATTGTTTAGTTTGATGAAATTGTTTCATATAATTCTTTTATTGATGAAATCGTTGCATATATTTGTGTTTTTTGTGTAAAAATGAAAAAGTTTCACCAGACTGCAAAAATACATGAAACAATTTCATCAAAATGAGAAAAATAGATGAAACTACATAAAAAACACAAATATATGAAACAATTTCATTAACAAAAGAATTATATGAAACAACTTGATCATATTAAACAACTTTATGAACCAATTTCATTAATTTAACCAATGAAATTGACGGTTTCCAAAGTTTCCAATCTAATATGGTTTCCAATTGAACCCACCCCTATATATATATATATATATATGATATAGAGATTTGCTGCACTAAGTCATGCGACAAGCCCTAAAAAACATTGTGGCCTCACCGCCTAGCCACGCCTCATGCCTAATATAAAAAAAAGCCAAGCCGTTTTTTGAAGACTTGCTAACTTGCCCATACCCACCCAATAAACGAGGTGGGCTCGCCCAGACTAACGAGCCTAAAAAGTCTTTTACCTTTTTAAAAAAAGAACATATGTAAACATTTTACATAGGACTAGCAGGCGTACTGTCCATGAACAACTCTATTTATGACTACACTAGGTAGAGTGGACGATTCATAGTAGTAGAAACTATATAAACATTTTAAGGATCAGCAAACGGATCTTGTACATTATTTAATGAAGGAATGATAGAAACGCGTACCCTTTCAATATGACAAATTTGGAAGGATAAAAACCTCTCCTTTAGCTCCTTCGCCACTTTGCACAAGTCGGTCATGTTTTGTGTTTTCGTCTTCCACAAACCATTAACCTGTTTCGTCAAAATTGTGTTCAACACATTAATATCAGTTACCACTATTGTCTGATTTGTTTTTGTTTGTCGACATGTATGGGTGCGTGTGGTAGTGCTAGTGGTAAGGAAAACTAGTACATGATATTAGTGGATTTGTGATGACTCTTTTCAGACGATGATTAGTTGCAACTAGCATTTTGGTGTGATGTGACGGATGAACATAATCTTTTGGGAAATCGTTATATACAAATGCATACAGGTTATAAAAATGGCAGAACATGAATTTATGAACGGGTCATGTCAAATTTTCGCTAAAAATTGTGTTGAGATACCATGTCGGAACTGCACAATTGAGATTTGAGAGGGATAGAAACAAGCACAATGGCACAAACCAAAAGCATCAAGTCAATGCTTGCAGCCAATATAAAGAACCATCCTAAATATGAGAATGATTAATACTACTAGCCCTCCATCTTGAAGTATCGAACATATACGCGCAATCTCTTTCCACAAATTAGGCATAGCATACTAAAAGAAATGTTTGAGATAATACATTCGCAGGCCACCCAACTATTACAAAAAAAGTATGTACGGGGGCTGTAGGCAAACTAGCTTATAAGCTAGCTGTTGGCTGATAAGCTAGCTATTAGCTCATAACTAGTCATGTTTGGTAAACAATGTAAAAAGACCTAAAAGGAAATGCTGAAAACTAAATTGGAAAAACATAAGGGACATAATTGAAAAAAAGTGGAAACAAGCCCCTGAAGCTTGTTGCAATGCTACTTGAAATAGCGTTTCAAAAAGCTAGTTTGTGGCTAACCAAACGGGATTTTTTAATAAACTCAAAAAATAAGCTAGTTTATGGTTGTCAAACATGGGTTTAATAAAGTTCCAAGGAGGCAAATACCCTAAATCATTGAGTCCATCTAACCTGTTTTGAGTTCATCCAGAAATAGGTGGTACGTAACTACGTATACCCAATAACAAGTGTAATGGCTTCTTGTACTCTTTTGAATAGTTGGACAGGCCTTTAAGGGAGTCGAGGTTGAGTCAACCAGGTCAAAACCAACCGCCAACAAATTGTAGCAAGTGATTTCCATTGCTTTAGAAGAGGGAGTGCGCAAAAGCTTAAAAAACATATTCTTTTTGCGTCTATAGATTGTCATCCATCTCTTGATAACGAGCCTGACAAAAAACCAAAACAAACCAAACGACCACAGTATATCCCACCCGGAGGTGGGGACTTGGAGGGTGGGATGGGATGTATGCAGATCTAACCTCTCAGATAGTAGGGCGGTTGTTTCCATGAACACCCTAGTTTGTGAGAAATGGTGCAAAATAAATAGAAAGTTTCCCCAAAGAAATAGAAGAAATAGCAAAAGGTGATGGTGCAGAAAAGAAGAAACTGAAACAAGAAAATCGAGTTAGAAGAACATGTACCTGCATACAAACAAGTTTAGAGTCTCCTTGCACGCGAATATGCCTAAATCCTCTCTCAAGAGCATACCGCAATCCTAAAATCACGGCTCGATATTCAGCAACATTGTTTGTTGCGATGCCCAAACCTTCACGGAGACGATAAACCTGCAAATTTCAAGATCAGAGAGCCCAAGGCTAGAGACACTACAAGATATCCTACACGATGATTGATGAGTGTCCGATATTTAAGTTGAGTAGCTCGTACCAGAGATCCATCTACTGCACGCAGTACGGCCCCAGCACCAGCTGGTCCCGGGTTTCCTTTTGCTGCGCCATCAAACTCAAGAATACAGGAGCACTGAGGATGAAGTAAGAAATAATTATATAATGTTAGCAGAAGACAGAAAAGCAAACGGATTTCTGAATAGAAAAAGAGGCGGTGGATGCTGTATATATATGTATATACAGACGAGGGATCGTGTGAGAATAACAGTTATGATGAGAATTGTGAGAACTCTTCTGAGCCTTTGGGTGAGTTGACTTTTCAATCTAACTTAATTTTCTTCATCTACATTCTATATACCTTCAACTATCTTCAACTACATCCATCTACTTTTATCTTCAAATTTATTTTCACTTTTAAGCTACTTTCACGAACTTTTACATACATTTAATCACTTTCACATGCATGAATTTGTTAAAATTTCGATTATAATGATAAAAATAGGTAAATAAATGTGATTGAATGTAGATGAAGGTTTTGTTCTCACCTTCTCACCATAACTATTATTCTCACCGAACCCAACCATATATATATATATATATATACAAAACTTAATGTATCAAGAAGGCAAAGATGGTATAAAAGTATTACTCGATCCCTACACAAAAGTTGTCCTCTAGAGAGGACTAGCTTTTCCTTAATGGTGCGTTTGGTACACAAACCAGGACAGACGAGAGTGAGGTAGGCGGATGAAAGAATTGTGAACGGATTTATGGTTTTTAATTTGACATGGATAGTCTAGTAATTTACCAATCTTGTCCATCTCCCTATTTTTGTTCCACCTATTTGGGGTAAAAACAAATGCTTTTTTGTCCCATCCAGTCCCATTCTGTCCCCGTCTAATGTTGCGTAGTTTTTGTTCTGTTACATTCTGTCCCACGTACCAAATGCATCCTAAAGAACTTACTAGGCTACTAGCATATAAAGTAAAGTTTTCATATTTTAGAAGTATAACGACAAAAGAACTCTGAGCGGGACCCATAATACAATCCCACCCATAATATCTCAAAGTAGCGCGATCCTTTTTCCAACATTTGGATAGTTATTGTAGCAGAAGAAGGATTTTGTGAGAAAAAGAGTTAAGGTGAGAAGTGTAAGAAGAGATATGGACCCTTGATCATTTTTAATCTCAAAACAACCCATGAATTGCGCTTTAGAAGGGAATTGATCCGGTGCATCTCGGTGCATCTCATTAGTGTTGATCTTCAATTAGGATTGATCCAAGGGTGGAGATCCCTTCTTACCCTTCTCACCAGAACTTTCATTCTCACCAGAACCCAACCCTATTGTAGCACTGATAGAACCAATGGCAAATAAGAAATTTATTACACTTGCTTTCTATTGCGCAACCTTCTTGTGATTTTTGGATGTAGGCTATTGTCCCAAAATGAGTGTCCATTTTCAAAGTGTCCCAAAATGAGTGTCCATTCTCACCGGAACCCAACCCTATTGCTTTCTATTGTCCCAAAATGAGTGTCCATTTTCAAAGTATCTACTTTCCAATTCTACCCTTAATTATGAGATGGAGAAATTAATTACTCTCTATTATTAAGGGTAAAAATGTCATTGGTTACATAAAAAGTGTAATAATTAACGTTATTCTAAAATTGTGTGCCTTTTTTATTGTAGACATTTATTCTGGGACGGAGGGAATAGCATTGAAACCCCCATACCTCAAGAAGTCCCTACAAACAGAGGGAACTGCCTAACTGTCACAATTTTTTGCTTCTGCAAATAAGACCATGCTACCTATGTGATGAAGACGATATCACTTGTTACTTGCAAGATAATTATAATTTATCGGAAATTAAAGACAGAGACGCAATGGTCTGAAACTCACACAATAAGCAGAAACTGGCAGAGCCTCGATAAAGCTTTCAGTTTCGGGTAACTTTCTTTGAGTACCTTCTGACAAAGAAGTTGATCCGACATCTTTCTGTAAAACGAAAACAGCATAGACGAACAACAAATCAAAAGCAACTCCGACTGGGATCATGTTGTAGTTTGCTTTGGTTTTTTTACAGTATATAAATGCACATGTATCTTAAACTTTTGAAAGTAAACCAACAGAATTCTTATAATCCTATTAGGGCCCATTTGGTTTTACGGAATGATTTGAGGGATTTGGATTTCGTGGAAGGATTTGGAATTGGGAGGATTTTGAATTTTTGGTGTGATTGGTTTGTAGGATTTGGAATGGAATTGATATCCGTTCTTTATAAATAATTTATAAAAATAATTAAATTACCTTTTTATTAGTTGATTATCACAAAATAAGTGTTTTTAACGTATTTTAAAACATTATTACAAACAAATTCTACGAAATCCCGCGAAATACCAAATTACCATTACTCCCTTGGGATTTCTAATCCCATGTTTGCGGGATTTCAGTGAAATCCAGGGATTTCAAATCCAGGCATTCCTTCAAACCAAACAAAGAACTGGAATGGAATTCAATTCCAGATCCCATCAAATCCCGCAAACCAAACGGAATCTAGATTCAAATGATTAGGACAAGCTGATGTCATCTCAATGCAAAAAAAAACTAGCCGCCTCATAAACTAGTCGCTACTAGTTAAAATTCATCCTCATATAGTGAAGCACAAATCCAACACAAGAAAAAGCTTAAAATAAATTCTGCCACAAAGAAATGCTGATGCAATACCGTACCAACTTTTTATGCATTACCTTCATTCTCTTCTCAGCAGGAGTCTTGCTACCAACTTTATCTTTAATAGAAGATGGTTGCTGAAATATGGAGATGGAAGTTATCAAATGACTCAAAAATAGAAATTATAACTAAAACATACTACACCCTCCGTCCCAAAATAAGTTTTAAAATTCTCGTTTTTTGTATGATGTTTGGCTCCAATTTTGATTATATTTCATCTACTTTCGATTAAACAATTGGGGGGGGGGGGGGGGGGGGGGGGGATCTTTTTAGTTTTAAAAATAAAGTCTTAACCCACCTTTTTAATCACATCCCTTGGATCGAATCCATTTCTAACGGATGAAATGTGGTTCCACATTTCCAGCCTTTTTGTTGTTCCCATTTGAACTTCCCCGTGTATATATATATACACACACACATCTTATATATAAATTGATTAGTATTCAAATTGGTTATATCTCTTACAAGACATGAACCTCATGACCATATGGTCGTCTCAAAGTGGCCAAATACAACTTGGTCTCTCTTCTCAAACACCTTAATTTGAGTATGTTTTCGGAAGAGTGAATAATAGAAAAAAAGATGGTATCAAAAGGATTTAAACGGATGAAGTCATCTAACCTGAAAAGGACAGGGAATGAGTTGGCCAAAAAGTTCACCTTGCACATTAGAAACACCAACAGAATATATTGCTCGACTGAGCCCATGTGAGGCGAGGTATTTCTCAGCAAAGTTAGACAACCGATAGCCTTTAAACACAGCAACATCTGGACCACATAGCTAAAAAATAGTCCAAAAATTAGAATAAGCAACATACATTATTTGTGAAATGAAGATGTGATAATTAGCATAAGTGACACCATAGTTTATTTGTAAAACCCACTTGAGAGTAGGGTCAGGGCAGGATGAGATGTATGCAGACCTGACTTCTACCCCAAAAGAGTAGAGCGGCTATCCCCCCCCCCCCCCCCCCCCCCCCCCCCGGCGGGCATGTGCAAGAGTGTGAGCAAACAAGCAGAAGGCAGGAATACTAACATATGGTGAACGCAGCATGAGAGAGATAAGATGAAAAAGTACGAGTGCGTACATTAAAAACATACGAAAAGGTACGGTCAAAAACACATCTCTATTCAACCCCTCCCTTCAACCTGTCTAAGGGGCTGTTTGGTTGGTTTTCATTAAGTCTTTTACGGATAAAGCTGTATAGATTTGAAAGGTTTTTGTTTGAGAGAATCTTTTCATAGATGGAAGGAATGTGTATTTTAATTGAGAGAGAAAAATTGAGAAAGTAAAAAAACTCATCTTTCTGCATGAAGCTCCCCTCTAGAAGCTTACTAAATAAGTCACTTTCTATATCATTAAACCACTACCAAACAGTCATGTATAGTTGACCGAATAAGCTACGAGTCTCATTAAGCTGCTAACAAACATGCCCTTACTTCGCTTCAACAATAGTACTTGGTTACTGAAATCAGTTTTCATAATCATTGATCTTTGTATTTCTTCGAACTATTTTGTGCTTGGTAATTGAAATGACTAGGAAAAAAGTGGATACTATGGTACCGATTAACGATTTTAATTCTTCCTTACGATATACTTATATCAAATTGTCAAATTGACATACTGTTTCGCTTGTGAATTATGCTTTCAGGTGGAACTTAGTATTTAGTATTAGCTAGGGCATATTGTTAGTTCTTCGCAATCATCAATGGAGGACGATCAAGGTGCATTTTGTTACACAATTAAGCATGTATCGCGTAAGAAAATAACTTAGAAAGGACAAGAGAGATCAATAGTTCTAATTTCATAATCAACCTTACCATAGATTGACAATCATTCAAACTTCTGTACACACCAACAATATCTCCTTTCCTCACAACGTAGAACGCATCCTTCTCATCCTCCATTGATGATTGTGAACCTGAAAACATAATTATATCGTAACGAAGAATCAAAACCGTTAATCGGTACCCTAATCATCCCAATTTTGATAGTCATTTCAATTATCAAGCACAAAATGATTCATATCACAAATAGTTCGAAGAAAAACAAAGATCAATGATTATAGAAACTGATTTCACTAAGTAACTACGTACTGTTGTTGATGCGAAGTAAATTATTAGTCCAAAGAAACCGATGATGCTGATGATTGATGAGCAGAAGAAGAACTCAGAAATCACACCGTTACTTGAAGGATTTTGGGCTTATTGTTGCGAAAGTATCGGACTTATCGAGTGAGTTTCAACTTTCATCCATGGCGGACCACCATGGCGAAAGCCCAACTTTCGCAGGCGTTGTTCATGTAACTTGAAAAAAAATATCATTAAAATGCTATTGATTCTTATTTAATTGTTTTTTAATTTTCTTATTATTTTTAATCTATAAATTATTAATTTATCGTCTAATTCACCGTAAGGTGTCGTTTGTTTTTTAAGAGGTCAGAAGTCAGAAGTCGTATTTTACTTCTTATTAATAAGAGGTGGTGTTGAAGTCTGAAATCTGAATCAAGAAGACTGTATGTATCTGTAACGTCGAGAGAGGTCTTCAGATAAAGAAAAGCATATGAACTGAGGTGGCGATAAAATGGTTGAATAAGTTAGGTCACCACTTCTTATTTCAGACGAATTTAAGAGTTAAGAGGTTTTGAAGACTCGGAAAAAAACAAACGTCTGAATGATTCAGACTTAAGAGCCATTAAGAGTTTTTTTTTTCAAAAATCAAACAACCCCTTTTTCGTAAATATTTCATAAATTAACATTTACATGATGAAATATTATAAAATTAGTATATTACTAATCAAAATAGAGGTTGATTTGGTATGGTACCAACTTTATTTTTAATATAGTGTATCATCCAATTATAATTGGTGTGTAAAATCTTATACTATGTAACAACAAATTGTACTTGGTACTACTTAACTTGTACCAACTTTTCCGTTGGTACCGGTTTTGTACCAACTTCAAGTTACATATAAGAAAACTTACTATTATGTTCATATTTTGAGTGACTATTTGATTTTTTATAACACATGTGATGTTTAAGGGTTTTTAATCGTAAGGAATAAAACTTGTAAATATTCATCAAAGAAAATAGTTAAAGATATATAATTTAATGTTCAATATATTAAAAAAGCATAAACTAGTAAATAATTAAATAAGTTGTACCATAGTATTACTGTAGTAGCAATTTTCAATGCCGTATACAAACCAAGTTTGTGTATTTATGGTACTACCAACCGATTATAACTGATACCAATTAAGTTGGTATCAATTTAATTAGTATCATGTTGGTTGGTTTTATTAGATATAAAATTGTCACCCTTATATAACAAAATCAAATGTAGTTGTATTTTGGGAAAAGTTCAAAAAAAACCAACGGACTTTAGGCTTAGGAGTGATTCAGTCCCTGGACAATTTTTTCGAACAAATAAATCATTAGATATTTCAAAACCTGTTAAATAAATTCTTGGACTTTGGGTAACCTGTTGAATATATCCTTATTACTTAAAAAATGTAACTTGTAATCTACATAGCAGGTAAAACTACAAATTAAAAAAAATGTCACCTACTTTATCCGCCTACAAACTAAAAATGGGGAAATTAACTGAAATAAGTCAATCTCATCAACCAAATTCATTTTTTAACCACTTTTCAAAGTTTTTTTTTTCTAAAACAGTTAAAGTATGCGCATCATTTTTTTTCTATGTAAGAATTTTTTTTCTGAAAAATAAAATAAAAAAATATCCGTACATAGAAAATTTTATGTATAAAGATTTATTTTTAGCTTATAGTTTTAGAAAAAAATTACACTTTGCATCCTTATAAAGTTATAATTAGTTATTTAATTTATTTTATATTCATTACTTTTTCATTTTATATATTTATTATATTAACACACATAATCGTATATCTATACTATATTATAAAAGCATCTATAAAAAAACTCTTAAAAACAATTGCTAAAGTTTAATGTACCGATTTTTAATGTTAATTACTTAAAATATGTCTTAAAAACAAGTATTAAAGCTTTATGTACTACATTTAATGTTATTTATTAACTTTAAATCCTTATCTCTAACCACTTTAACTCCTCTAAAACCACTCTCCACTTCAAAACCATAAATCGATAAAAAACAAAAAAATAAAAGGAAACATTAAAATCATGATGTATCTCGCTGCATTGCACGAGTACGATTCTAGTTAACTAAAATATATCAAAAAAAATTAGTTTCTTATTTTACAAATTACACCATTATAGTCGTTTGGTCAATATGTTCAAAATGAACTCAATATTGTTTTTAAATTTAATCTTATATTCTTCAATATCATAAATATATACGAATTATTTTTAATACTTATAGTTACAGATTAAGCTTATATTATTAAATAAATAACCCTAAAAGAATAGAAAGTGAAAATATTAAATATAATTCGTATGTATTTATGATATTTAATAACATGAGATTAAATCCAAAAAATTCAATATTAGGTTCATTTTAAACGTATTGACGAAACAATTATAATGGAGTAATTTGAAGAAAAAAACATATTCTTTTTGATGTATTTTAGTTAATATACGTTTATGTGTGGTTAATATAACAAAGCGCTAATTAAAATAAAAAAAAAACAGAAGATATAAAATAAATTAAATAATAAATTATAAAGATGTCTTCTAAATTTTTTTCCTTTTTTTTTTGCCAAAAACAATTCTTAAGGCAATTTTTTTTTTGCGTAAACTTAGACTACTTTAAAAAAGAGACTTTGAAAAGTGATTAAAAAATGAATGTGGTTGATGAGATTGACTATTTTAGTTAATTTTTCAATTATTTTAATCTGTAAGGGAATAAAGTAGGTGACATCTTATTTATTTTTTTTAGTTTGTAGTTTTATCTGTTATGTAGGTTGCAAGTTATATTTTTAAGTAATAAGAATATATTTAACAGGTTTCGAAAAGTCGAAGAATTTATTTAGTGTGTTTTGAAATGTTTAAGGACTTATTTGTTCCAAAAAATTGTCCAATGACTTAATCACTCAAAACACTAAAGTCCATTGTGTTTTTTTAGACTTTTCCCTTGTATTTTGATGTGTCTATGAACCAAACACCTCGTAGTTTTTTGTCGGAATAAAGTAGTTGATGTTTATTATTACCAAAAAAAAATTATATTTATCATAGTTGTTGGAAATACTCTAAAACATTGAAATTTAACAATTGAACTGATGTAGCATTAAACTTGACAACATAAAGGTAACTTTAAGATAACTTAACTCGTCACTTTCTATATCGTTAAGTCACTATCAAACAGTCATGTATAGCCAACCAAATTGAGTCTCATTAATTTTGTGACAAATAAGTAAAATACTTTGTGTCCACATTTTGGCAAAATCATTTTTGTTATATGATATAATTCTACAAATTACATATAAATCCCAAGTAATTTGAGATGATTTCTCTCAAACATTATACGTCGAAAACTAAAACACGAGATATTAACATGACATGAATTACCAACGACCAACGCCCTACACCTCCATTTGTCATTCGACACAAGAACCACAAATGAAACACGAGCTTGCCTTCGATATTTTTCGCTTTCTACACTTTGAACATTAAAAACGAGGGTTGTGGGTCCCCACGGTCTCCATCGTGTTCCACCCATGGGTGCACGGTAAGTTGTATATCTACAATCGGTTTGCTGGTACAAGCTTTAGTAGTTTAGCAAGATCGTAGGATTTGAATTCTTTCCCATAACATAAACCTACATCAAGGGGTGTTTTTCCATCCTGAAACACAATCAAATCAAAAGTAGGAAAATGATTATTCGAGTCTACGCATGGACACTGGAATCCACTGTTATCTTTAGGGCCACATGAGATTAGTCGAGGTACGGACAAACTCGCCTGAACACCCATGGTTATAACAAAAAAGGTGCAAAGATGCCTAAATGAGTACAGGGGTGAGGTTCAAATGAGAATGACAAATAAGTTGAGAATGTGAGAAAAAATCTCAACCGTAAGATGATTTGATCCAAATGATATACTTAAGTAATTAACCACCTTCCTAAACTTTATTTTAAGACTAGAGTGAGGTTCGGGGGAAAACCCCCCAAAAAAATGAAAAGTTGTCCATTTGTATGGTATGCACATGTGCATACAAATAATTGAAGATATTTCCTGGTTTCTATGCACATGTGCATGTTATGCACATAAGCATACTGGAAAATTACTTGCAAATTATTTGTATGCACATATGCATACCGTACATATGAATGGTTACTAGGGTGCTCCTCAGTTTTTCATTTTTTTATGGTTTGCCCTGAACCTAATCAAAATTGGAGCCAAACAAATTACACCCAAAAAAAAATCAAGCATTTTATACCAAAGTAAATCCCACTTAGAGTAGGGTATGGGAAGGGTAGGATGTAGGTAGACTTTACCTCAACCATAAGGGATCAAGAGGTTGTTTCAGTGAAGACACCCCCCACTTGTGTGCAAAGTGAATGTGTGTGCAAGTAGGAATAAGATAGGTAACATTACAATGGGAAATATAACAAGTAGAAAAAAAACGATTCATGATGTGTGCACGATGCAACGGTGTGCAAGCAGGCAATGTAATCAGGTAAAATATGTGATATGGCGTGCAAGCAGACAAATGGTCGGGATGGCCGTTATCTCTTTATAATAAGGGTGGTCTTCCTTAAGAATTCACGAGATATATAAGAATCCATGTAGGTATTGTGCTCCATTATTTTATGTTTCTTGCAATTCGCCCCGACTGGCCCCACATGGAAACACCCCCCCCCCTCCCCCCAAGCTACATGTGAGGAGGCATTTCAGAGTTGACTCGTCAGTTGAGGCTAACAGAGGGGTTCAAGCCTGTCTCCCCGCAGGATTCGAACTTGAACCTGTTATGTATTTGAGCAAAGTCTCTCCGTCCCTTTGCCAACTGAGCTACGCGCTCGAAGGCATGTTTCTTGCAATTATAATTGTGTGTGTGTGTGTGAGAATAACGATCGTAGCACATTGGCATAGAATTTGTTTACCTCGGTTCTTCTAGTCTTGTCGGCTCCGTTCACAAGTAGAACTTTTGCTATGTCTCTGCTTCTACTTTGCATAGCTACATGCAATGGAGTCCATCCTTCCTGTCACGACGAGTATTTAACAGACAGAAATACCAAATTGAAGTAAAAATTGACGGGAAAACGAATAGATATTTACATTATCAGCAACGTTCACATCAACCTTGCATTTGATCAGCAACTTCACCGTTTGCATGGCACTCACTTGAACTGCGTAATGAAGTGGAGTGGCACCATCCTGTCAAAGAGGATGTTTAGGCAAACTGATAAGTTAGGTGTTAGCTGAAAAACTAGCTTTTCGCTGATAAGCTAGGTGTTAGCTGAAATGCTACCTAATAAACTAATCATGTTTGGTAAAAACTAGCCGATAAGTTAGAGGACGATGTAAATAACATGTTTGGTATAAACTAGCTGACAATGTAAAATGACCTAAAAGGACATGTCGAAAATTTTAATTAGAAAAAATATAACGGACATAAATTGAAAAATGAACTAGTCATGTTACGTAAAACTAGTGGATATGCTAGATGACGACGTAAAATGACCTAAAAGGACATGTAGAAAATTTATTAGAAAAATACAAGGGACATAACTGGAAAAATGTAGGAAAAAAAACCCTGGAGCTTATTGTAAACGCTACTTGAAGTGCTTTTCAAAAAGCTAGCTAATATGCTACCCAAAAGCAGCTTTTTCAATAAGCTCAAAAAATAATCTATCTTATGATTGCCAAACATGGTGTTAGTAATTCCGAAAACAAAAACAAAGAAATAATATATGGACATTTAAGAAGCGTCTCACCAAATCTCGAACATGAGGACTTGCACCTTTTCTTAAAAGATGACTAATGACGGCCTCCTTTTTACCTAAAACTGCTTTGTGAAGAGCGGTCTGGCCATCCTGCTTGCCAAATACAATACTTTAGTTGCTTCAAAGAACCCGGGTGCAGAGGGAGGGGTGGGGGTATAAATCTATTCACGCTCTTAGGGAGTGTTTGGTTAGAGGTATTAAGGAGTAATCACTACGACAAAATTGGGTTTATAGGATGCCAAAAATTTCAAACTGCGTAATAGACTATTTTATAAGACTTAACTTATAGGACAAAAAAAATAAAGCGTCCTATCAAAAAGCGTTGTAATAAGTTTATACTTTATACAACGTTTTTAGGCATCTTTAACAAGTTTTTTATGACATTTCTATTAAAAAGCGTCGTATTAGCTATTTCATATGACACTATCCTATAAAACAGATGTCCTATAAAAAGAAGGATTTATAAAACACTTTCTCAAAGTGTCAACAGCTTTGTATTTAAAAGTGTCCTAGAAAACTTGTTAAGATGTACAAAAGCGTCGTATGAACTTATTATAACGCTTTAGATTGGACGTTTTATTTTTTGGTCCTATAAATTAAGTCTTATAAAACGGTCTATCAGGACGCTTAGAAATTAGTGGCATTCTATAAACCCAATTTTGTTGTAGTGAATTAAAGGGATTGAAAATAAAAGAAAGAGTTTGGTTTTATATAATATAACGGCCCTATTCCTCCACAAGCCAAAATTTTCATTCGAAGTCAAATTAGGATTTTCATTCCCCGTCATTTTCATTCTCCAGCCTGAACCAAACATCCCCTTAGAAATTATTCACGGACCTTAGTACCTTACCTTATCAACTGCATCAATATCAAATCCATTTCCTAGAAGGCTGTCCATGAACTTTATCTGTCCTGCCAAGGCCAGTGTATGCAAAGGGTTCCACTTCTCCTGAGGTACAAATTATTATAAAATCAAAATCCATGCTTAAAAGTCGGTGAAAAAGAAACTATTTCCTAATGATCTAGTCCAGATCCTTGAAACATACAGTTGATATTTTGTCGAGATCGGGAGTTTCATTCTGTTGCAAGATTGCTCTTTCTTCTGGTGTTAAAAGTTGTTCAACCTCTGCAATGGTAAAAAAGAGCATGATGATATGGGATAATATAAAATGTCGTCGAAGACAAGGCCCAGTACATTAGAGTGTAATGAACATAGAAAAAGGGGGAAACCTTGCACCCAACTAATAGTATATGTATATTCTGAGGAATATCCTAAGTATGCACACGTGCATAGAAACCAAGAAACATTTTCAATTATTTTTATGCACACGTGCATACCGGACAAATGAATGGTTATTAGGGTATTGCTCAATTTTCCATTTTTTTGTGCTCCCACAAGTTGAAGAATCCTTCTAGGGGCCGGCTTTCTCACTTCAAAGCCTATAACACATAATTCCAACCTTAGAGCATCTCCAATGGAGGTTCTTGTAAGAACTTATTTTTTTGTACTTTTTCTTGCCACATCATTTCCAACTTGGTATATGTAGAACCTACATAAAAGATAAAACTCCACAATGGTATTTCTTATAAGAACCCCTTTTGTGGGTCTCATGTCTTCTTTCAACATCAATAATTATTATATCTTTATAATATAAATGTAAAACATATATATATATATAACTAATAAAATATCATTTCACACAAAGTTCAAGGTAAGAACAAAGGTTCTTGTACAAGAACTCTAAAGATATGAATGACTTATAAGAACTACATTTTTTGCTTATAAAAATCTCCCATTGGAGATGCTCTTAGATATGAAATTAGAAACAAGAAAGAATGGGATAAACAGATCACACGACGAAGCAGAAAAAAAGAAGAAAAAAACCTTTGATTAGATATTCCTCGACCTGACTCGTGGACAACTTCTCCGTATTACTTGGAATGTCTGAAGTGTCTCTTTCTTCCTCCCAGTCACTTTCAAAATCAAGATTGTTTTCTTCCCCCTCCTCCTCCTCTTCGTTGTCCGTTTCACTATCACTGCCATCAGGATCTTCCCAATTTCCTACGTGAGTAGTGGAAGAAGTTCGATGTGGATCAATTGCGTGAACTTTTGGGTACGAATTGCCCCCAACTGCAGAAATCCTACAAATTTTTTCTCTTAAGATAGGATGACTATTCATTTGAACGAAATTGATA
This sequence comes from Arctium minus, assembly GCA_954870635.1. Lineage (NCBI taxonomy): Eukaryota > Viridiplantae > Streptophyta > Magnoliopsida > Asterales > Asteraceae > Arctium > Arctium minus. Next base: position 2,644,537 of record OX941092.1, on the reverse strand, counting down.
CCGAGGCAGTTACATGAGGCTGAAGTTATAGTGACAACAGAAGAATGTAACGCCAATTGTATTGAAGAATGTGTTGTTGAGCACGATAGTACCACCATTTTTATGTAGCTCTAACTGCATGGAAAAGTAAATATCTTATCAGAGAAAAAACAAACTTAAAGATGCATTAAAACAAAGTATCTTTAAGAAGGGGAAGATTCGTTAGAAAAATTGATTAGGAACCCGAGAACAATCCACAACGAGATACGTATCATATTTATCAGGAATATGGACGTGTTATTCATCATGAATAACAAGTCCATATTTATCATGAATGTGAATAACACTTCCATATTCATCATAAATGTGCGATTCAGCATGAATATTCATCCCGAAGAAGGACAATTGGCTCGCTTAATATGAATGACGGCATCTATGAAACTCGAGTTCAATATTCCAATTCCATTCAGGCACAAGTAGCAAAGCAATCAATACTTTTGGGTTGCAATTGTATATAAAAAGCATATAGAACAACTAAAAGGCAGCAACTTTCTTTAACCCACAAGGCATAACCAGTGATTAACCACAATTTCAGATGATTGACATCAAAAACATGAAAAAATCAAAACGTAACTTAACCAAAATCCAACCCCAAACACAAAACATAAAGGTGTATGGCTGGATATGCACGTCAAACATGCATAACAACAAGACCCATCTCTTTTAGACATTACGTCGAACACCTTATATGCTCATTGGAATATAAAAAGAATTACAACCCCAACAAACTTATTAAGTTATTATACTAGCAAAACAAAAGATGAACATATAACTTCAACAAATTAACCTCAAGATTGATCTTTTCAACACACCCTCCTCGCCAAAATAACCCAAAAAAGTAAGAGTAACCCATGTATAAAGATGACATACCTTTAGGCACACAGAAATGGCTACGTTTCAATTGGGTAAAAACCGACTTTGAAGCTGCTTCAATTCTTCAATTACAAACAGATTGATCGATTCCTCAAAATCCACTACTGAATCAAGAAATGGAAAGTTAAGTTTGGGGAATGCGTATTTTATCAACAAATAAGATGGAAATAGAAAATTAAAGTAATTCTTTATTTAAAAAAGAGTAAACTACAAAGTTGGTCCCTGTGGTTTGTCGAAAATAGCAGTTTTCGTCCCTGTATTTTTTAAATTACAAGATGGTCATCATCGTTTGCAAAAACGTCTGGATTTAATTCTTTACTCTACAGCCGTTAAAAGATTTCGTTAAATGAGAGACATTTTCCTCTTTTTATCGATTTTTTTTTGTTTTTTACACAATCAAAATCGATTTTATGATTTTGCTCCATGTGGTTTTCATTGGGTAAAAGAAAAAATCAATAAATGACGAAAATACCCCTTATTTAACGAAACTTGTTAATGACAATTAGAAGAAGCGACTAAATCCGGATGTTTTCGAGAACCACAATGATCATCTTGTAATTTTGAAACTGTAGGAACAAAAGGTGTTATTTTTGACAAACCATAAGGACTAAGTTTGTAGTTTAATCTTTAAAAAATCCACATTTTATGGAATGTTTTTGCTATATTAATTGATTGCTTATTTGAAGTGTTTTTTTAGCTTATTGCGGTATGACACTGGAGATAAGTATTTTCTAGTGTTTGGATGGAGAAAAATTAAAAGGGCTTATAACGGTGTCAAACCGCTGAAAATGAGTTTTTGATAAATCATTTGGTTCTAACTTATCAACTTATTTGAAAAGTGCTTATGACTTTTTTGGTTATTTTATATGTATAAACAATCTCAAACACCTTTAAATAACAACTTATTAGCTTATTACGTTTTGATACCACAATAAGCTAATCCAAATACTTTTTAGAAAACTCCAGTTTGACACCACATAAGTTGATAAGCACTTTTCAAAATAAGAATAAGTTGTTTTAAATAAGCAATCCCAAACACCCCCTAAGCTCAAATTTCATGGTAAACTTTTGCTATACTGAAAATCCTCAGTAAAAAAACCTACTACATTTTTCTAACTGTTCTTCAAGATCTATTAAGATTAATTGAGATGTGTAGAAGCTCATTTGAAAATGGATTTTCATGGCTATTCTTAAATGGGGTCTCTGAGGTTAGTTGAGGTACATACAAGTTCATCTGGACATCCACGATTAACGGGGCAAAAAAATATATCTAAAATTGATCGGTTTGAGTTCAGATCGTAATAATCATTTTAGATTTAATCTCTTTTCGAACCCGACAAATATGTGTTGAAATCATGCGATTTTTCATTTTTTACCGTCCGATGCATCCGAGAAACCCGACGCTCAACAAAAACACGACGCAAAATATTATGTGCCGATCAAAAGCAGCACGAAACGAATCTTTTTTATATAGCAAAGCCTTTCGGCAAGTATCGAGTCCTATTAACTAAACAACGATCGAAGAATTAACAACACATGTGATTAATTATACAAACAACGTAACCCAAAAAAACAAAAAATAACTCAGATATCGTTTCCAGTATCGTTCTATATTCCAGTGGGACGATTTCCTTATTGAATCAGTATTTACTCGATTCATGTCCCCGAACCCCGCGGTCGTAGAAACCCCCATAAACCGACCGTGTTCCGTATTCTTTCGCTTTTTTTTCTTCTAACGACTTTCGAGATCGAAAAACCCGTAACTCAATTCACTTGCTCGCCGATCAAATCGAGCCCGACCGCTAAAAACGACAAACCTTGAAACAACAAGAAATAGAAATGGATTCCATGAGCTGATAAAAGACTTCTTGTGGCAGCAGTAAGCAGTAGAAAAGCAAGTGCAAGTTCTTTTCGATAAATTCGGTTCTTCTTCTTTTCGATCTCGACAACCGGAGTCGTCTCTTGTTCCTTCAATTTCCCGAGCATTTCGAGCCCGGATTCCGACAACCGTCGTTGGATTTTCTCCTCGTTGAAACTCTTGGATTCCCGCTCCGCGAATGCCAAGAGATCGGATTCCGACGACCGGCCGGTTTTTTTCGTGACGACCCATTCGTAGGCGCTTCCGAGCTGGAAGAGGCCGGAGACCATCGCGTTGAATTTGGTCACGGACATCGTGTTTTCGAAGAGGAGGTACGGCATTAAGAACGGGAATGATTTTGGTGACGGGAGGATGTTTAAGATCGACATGGTAACGGGGACGTAACAGATCACCCAAATCGGAAGTTCGGCTTCGGGTATGAACATTGTTAATGGAAGAATCACGCAAAATAGAGTGAACGAGTAAAAGGGTAGAATCAGTTTCCGCAAAAGAAAGAACAAGAAGATCAAGTTCGCCTTTTTCCACTTCGATATCTGCAAAAAGATCAGAACCAGATAAGATAGTTGTTGGATGATAAGTTAACTGTTAGCTGAAAAGTGAGGTGTCGGCTGATGATGTTAGCTCATAAACTAGTCATGTTTGGTAAAAACTAGATGATAAGCTAGATTACAATTTAAGATGACCTAAAAAGGCTTGAAAAAATATAAGGTGCACAATAGGAAAAAAAAATTTGGAAAAAAAGCTCGAAGCTTATTAAAACGTTATTTGGAGTAGTTTTTCAAAAAACTAACTTATGACTAAGCAAACGAGCCTTTTTCGATAAGCTCAAAAAATAAGCTAGCTTTTAGGTGTAAAGTTAGCCTAGCTTTTAGGTGTAAAGTTAGCTCATAAACTTGTTATGTTTGGCACATACATACATGTGTATATATATATATATAGGGTCAAGTTCAGGGAAAACCTCAAAAAAAACGGAAAACTGAGGAACACCCACACCCTACCCTGGTAGTCTTTCATCTGGATACAAGTAATTTGTAACATGCACATGTGCATATGCACAAATACATAATGCACATGTGTATAAAATCCACAAAACAACCTAATTTACTTGTATGCACAAGTGCATTCCGTCCGGATAAAGGGCTACTAGGGTGTTCCTTAGTTTTCCATTTTTTTGAGGTTTTCCCCTGTAGTTTATTGAAACGCTACTTGAAATAACTTTTCAGAAAGTTGGCTTATGGCTAACCAAACGGGGTTTTTCATCATATAACACTTGACGGATTTCAAGATTTTAAAATAACGGTTAAATCTTAACGAACCTTGGAAGAAAGGATAGCGGGAAGGGCAAGACGAAAGAGTTGCATAGGACCCGAATGCCATCGATGTTGTTGTTTCTTATAAGCTTCGTAAGACTCCGGCAATTCGCAAAGAACTTTGACGTCGTTAAGGTAAATGAACTTCCATCCGTTCAGATGTGCTCTAACGGCGATATCCATATCTTCGACCGTCGTTCTTTCGAGCCAACCACCGGAATCTTCTAGAGCTTTGATCCTCCAAACACCCGCCGTGCCATTGAACCCAAAGAAGTTGAGAAAGTGACCGTTCACTTGTTGCTCGACTTCAAAATGAAAACACAAATTGATGTTTTGTAGCCTCGTGAGTAAATTTTCGTCCTTGTTTACAAACGACCACCTCGCTTGAACAATACCCAAGTCCGGTTTTCCCTGAAATCACCCCAAAATTTACAAATTATCAAACTCTAATACCATGTGAATACGTGGAACCCGTCAGATTACTCCCTAAAAGACCCCTAAGAAAAGGAAAAAAAAAACAAGGCTTCAACGTATATAAAGAAGAATCGGTCCAAGTTTAGCTGATGTGGGACTCCAACACACCTCCGACTGAGGCTAGACGGGCACTGATTGCTCAAGGGTGTCAGCAGTGTCCCTTCAGTAGGGCTGTAAACGAACCGAACGTTCAGTGAACCGTTCGTGAACTGTTCGGCGGGAAGTTCGTTTATGTTCGTTTATTTAATAAATGAACGAACATGAACACATTTTTTTGTTCGTTTAGTTAAATGAACGAACATGAACAATGGTCTCGTTCGTTCATTTACGTTCGTGAACGTTCGTTCATTTATGTTCGTTCATTTATGTTCGTTTACGTTCGTTTATGTTCGTTCATTTATGTTCGTTTACGTTCGTTTACGTTCGTTTATGTTCGTTTATATTTGTTTATATATATAAATATATTTATATGTATTATGACATTAATTTGTCAAAGCATTAATTAAATTACTTTTTTAAAATTCCTTTTTTATACCTCCTAAGTATATCCATTTTTTTTATTTTGTTATGTTATTTTTTACGAACGAAATTATGAGTAACGGTGGTTGTTTTTTATTCATTTGTGTTCATTTATGTTCGTTCGTATATGTTCATTTATGTTCGTTCGTTTACGTTCATTTATGTTCGTTCGTTTACGTTCGTTTATGTTCATTTATGTTCGTTCGTTTACGTTCGTTTAACTCTTAATGAACGAACATAAACGAACACGAACAAACATATTTTCTTAACGAACGAACATGAACACAAAAAATTTCGTTCGTTTACCGTTCGTGTTCGTTCGTTTGTTCGGTTAAGTTAAACGAACGAACATGAACAAGCCTCCGTTCGTGTTTGTTCGGTTCGTTTACAGCCCTACCCTTCAGTGCCCCTAGAATGGTAGACCTTGGCTCTGATACCATGTGAGAATACTTACCAAAAAGAGTCTTTCAGAACAAAAAGAAGGTCCCAACGTATATCACAGAAGAAATGGTCAAAGTCTAGCCGATGCACGACTCCAACACGCCCCCCTCCAACTAAGACTAGAAACGGGCACAGATTGCAGTGTCGAGTCTAGGACTCATAGATCATACCATAGTGAACCATAGTGAACTAAGACTAGAAACGGGCATGTTTGGTTGGTTTTCCATTAAGTCCTATATGGATAAACATGTTTGTGTGGATTAATCTGTCTGTATAGATTGGGAAGGTTTTTGTTTGGGAGGGTTTCTTCATAGATGGAAGGAACGTGTTTTTTAACAGGGAGAGGCACGTTTGGAAAAGAAAAAAAAAACTTGGCTTTCTGCAAAAAGCTTCCTCCTAGGAGCTTACTGAATAAGCCACTTTCTATATCATTAAGCCACTACCAAAAAGTCATATATATATATATATATATATATAGGGTTGGGTTCCGGTGAGAAATAGAGTTAACGGTGAGAAGCGTAAGTAGTGGTTATCAACCGTTGGATGAGAAATGAACGCATATTAGGATGAGACACACCGAGATAAGATGCACCTGATCAATTCTCTTCTAAGCCGTAATTCATGGGAGGGCTTGAGATTAAAAGAGATCAACGGTTCAGATCCACTTCACACGCTTCTCAACGTTAACTCAACTTCTCCCACGATCCTTCGCCTATATATATATATAGATAGATAACCGAATAAGCTGCGAGTCCCATTTAAGCTCATTAAGCTGCTAACAAACAGGCCCCAATCTCCCCATTCTTAGCAACACATATTCTTTGGTAAAAAACAAAAAAGTTAAACAGTTTCTAAATATAGAAAATGTGCATACCCATGATCAATTTATTGGAAAAGAAAAGACAGTCTGTATGGTTGTTACCTTGAAGTGAGGAACTGTCTGTATAAGGAAATCAGGATTAGGTTGGAAGTCTGCATCCAAGATGGCAACAAATTCATAATCATTCACATAATCACAAGACATGGCTGAATGAAGATTTCCAGCTTTATATCCTGTTCTAAGAAATCTGTGTCTGTAGATTATATTCACCCCTTTTTCTTTCCATAAATTCACTTCATTTCTTATCAAAATCTGAAGTAGTTCATCACTTGAATCATCTAAAACTTGAATCAAAATCCTGTCTTTTGGCCAATCCAATTGGCAAGCAGATGCAATTGATTGTTGATACACCTGCATTACACGAAACCCATGAAAATTTTCAGTAAAAAGATCAAAAAATTTTGATTTTTGTTGGAATTTGATTGAGATATTAAATATCAACATCTTCATTACACAAGACCCACGAAAATTATCAGTAAAAAGATCGAAAAATTTTGATTTTTGTTGGAATTTGATTGATATGTTAAATATCAACACCTTCATTACACAAAACCCACGAAAGATATCAGTAAAAAGATTGAAAAAAAATCGATTTTTGTTGGAATTTGATTGAGATATTAAATATCAACACCTTCATTACACAAAACCCACAAAAAAATATCAGTAAAAAGATCGGAAAAAATCGATTTTTGTTGGAATTTCAATCAATCCCAAATATCAACACATTCATTACACAAAACCCACAAAAAATATCAGTAAAAAGATCGAAAAAAATTGATTTTTGTTGAAATTTGATTGAAATCCCAGATATCAACACCTTCATTACACAAAACCCACAAAAAGTATCAGTAAAAAGATCGAAAAAATTCGATTTTTGTTGGAAATTGATTGAAATCCCATATACCAACACCTTTATTACACAAAACCCACAAAAAAAATCAGTAAAAAGATCCAAAAAAATGGATTTTTGTTGGAATTTCAATCAATCCCAAATATCAACACCTTCATTACACAAAACCCACAAAAAACATCAAGAAAAAGATCGAAAAAATTAGATTTTTGTTGGAATTTCAATCAATCCCAAATATCAACACCTTCATTACACAAAACCCACAAAACATATCAGTAGAAAGATCGAAAAAGGATTATAATTCAATTCAAATTTTATTAAAAAAAATCCCAAATTGAAGTATACCTCTCTTTCATTGCACATAGGGATCTGAACAAGAACCATAGGAAAAGATGATGGATCTTCAACATCATAAGACTGATCATCAACATCAATCACTGGCTTAATCCCCTTGAATTTGATCCAAAAACACCCAATTCCAAGAATGAATCTATCAATTGACTGAATCATGAACAGCAACACACAGAATTCTGAAAGTTTAGTGACAAATGGTGCAAGATAATCAGCTCTGAATGAAACCCAACCCATGAATGAATAATGAAGAAACCCCATTGCTTCATTTGGGATAAACTTCAAATCCCAATTCTGAAAATAAACAATGATTTCAACCACCAAACCAACAATTGAAATAGCAAGAAATGCTCTTATGAATCTGTACATGATCTTTTCTTTGTATTTGACTTCATCTCTTCCTGAATCTGATACTGCAATGCGGTTTTTGACAGAAAGAAAAGTTTTTGAAAAACCCATTGCTAAATATGGGAAGAACATGATAAATCTTTGAGCTTTGAGCAAAAGGCGCCATGAAAACTGTTTGGTGCTTGTTGTTTTGTGCTTTTCAAGAAATAGTGATGTTTCTGGATCATTGTTGACTTCCTTTAAAGAGATGTTGGTTGATTTATCGATTGTTACTACCACAGAGCTTGGTGCCATTGAAGCTAACAAAAGAAGTCTACAAATCCCAGATGGGATTTTGCAAGAATTCACAAACCCAGATGGGATTTTGCACGAATTCACAAATCAAAGATGGGATTTTGCAAGAATCCACAAAACCCAGATGAGATTTTGCACAAATGCACAAAACCCAGATGGGATTTTGCACAAATTCACAAAATCCAGATGGGAGTTTGCACAAATTCACAAAACCCAGATGGGATTTTGCAATAACACACAAAACCCAGATGAGATTTTGCAAAAATACACAAAACCCAGATGAGATTTTGCACAAATTCACAAAACCCAGATGGGATTTTACAGGGGAAAGAGGTCAAGATCAAGGTGAAGATCAAAATGGTGGGTTTAAGTTTAACTAAAGATCAAAGACCCATAAAAAGGAATTGAAGTAATGAAGCTTTTTTAAGGGAAATCTGGATCTTGAGAGAGCTAAAATTGGAATGTAGAAAAGTATAGAAGATGGAAGGATGAAGACGTTGACTAGTCAAAGTTGAGGTTGTCTAGAGAGAGAAAGAAATTGTAGTGTGAGAGTGTTTGAAAGGGGTGGTTTTTGAGGGTTGAGATTTGAGGACTGCAAGTTTTATAAATGTGGAAGGTTTTTGTTTAATTGATTGAGGAAGAAGATGCCATGAAATTTGGGTCAAGATTATATTGGTCTCAATCATGAGCTGGGAACATATGTTTAACGCGGGCTGTTTAGCTGGTTTGTTGGTTTTCATGGTTGGGTTCAAATATAACATTTTTTTATTATTTCTTTTAAGGGTCTATTTCTAAAGTCTAAACACTTTAATGAGCTTAGAGGGAGATTTAAATGAAAACCTTAAAAAAATAAAAAACTGAGAAACATTCTGGTAGCCTTTAATCTGAACGGTATGCATTTGTGCATATAAGTAATTTAGAACATGCACACGTGCATATATGCTGATATCGAATCAGCCACTTTTTATATCATTAAATTACTACCAATATATCACATCTAACTGATCAAATAAACTGTAAATCCTATTAAACTCATTGTGTCAGGTTTAGGGGCAAACCTAAAAAAAACGGAAAACTGAGGAATACCTTGGTAGCCTTTAATCTGGATGGTATGCACTTGTGCATACAAGTAACTTGTGCATAAAAACCAAAAAATAAATTAATTACTTGTATGCACAAGTTTATTTTTTGGTTTTTATGCACAAGTTACTTGTATGCACAAGTGCATACCATCCAGATTAAAGGCTACCAAGGTATTCCTCAGTTTTCCGTTTTTTTTTAGGTTTTCCCCTAAACCTGACACAATGAGTTTAATAGGATTTACAGTTTATTTGATCAGTTAGATGTGATATATTGGTAGTAATTTAATGATATAAAAAGTGGTTGATTCGATATCAGCATCTCCAATAGATTCCTTGAAATTTCTCTAAATTTGATAATCAAAAGTTAAAATATCCGGGGAAAAAAATACCTTCATCTCCAACAGATTCCTGATTTTGAAAAATACCGACATTAATTATAGTATTAAAATATTATTTCTCTATTTAAATATTTGTTTTCAAAGTTTCTATTAGTGTTCTCACTTGATAATCGTTTTTTGGGGTGTTCTCCGTATTTGGAGAAAAACACTTTTCTCTCCTACTTTCTTCGTATTGGAAATAGTTTTTCGGAAGCTGTTGAAGCAAAATATTGGCTTAAAATTCTCATTTTTTTCATTTTGAGAAAAATATTGGAGATGCTCTAAGTTTCTATGGGGGAGTTTTATGCAGAAAGTCAAAATTTTTTAATTTTTTATCAAATATGTCTCTTCCAATTAAAAACATGTTTCTTCTTTTTATGAAAAACCTTCCTTGGCAAGAAACCATCTTAACCTATATAGATAGATTAATCTAAACAATCAGCTTTATTCGTACATGACTTGTGATATGTTTGTTAATAACTTAAGAGCATCTCCAACAGTTTCTCCAAAATAGAAAAGTAAAAGATCAAAATCTCCAAAAAAAAAAAAATTCACCATCATCTCCAAGAGATTTTCTATTTTAGAGATTATACAATTAACTATATTATTAAAATATTCAATACAAACTCATAAAATATTATTTCTTTCTCATAAGCATTAAATTTAAAGCAATTTCATTGGTAGAATAAATAAAAAATTATTTATCTTTCATAAATAATCATTTTTTGAGATATCTCCAAATTTGGAGATTTTCATCATCTTTCTCCTACTTTCTCCATTTTGGAGAAGATTTTGGGGAATCCGTTGAAACAAAAAATCCCCAAAATCCTTATTTTGGAAAAGTTGTTGGAGATGCTCTAATGAGTTTAGTGGGACTCACGACTTATTTGGTCAGTTATACATAATTATTTTGGTAGTGACTTAATGATATAAAAAATTGCTTATTTAGTAGGTTTTTATAAGAGGAAACTTTATGCATAGAGCCAAGTTTTAACCAAACTTGTCCATCTTAATTAAAAAACACATTTCTTCCGTTTATGAAAAAAAATTCCCTAACAAAAACGCTTCTAATATATATATGCATTAATCTACAGAGTAAGTTTTATCATCGCATAAAGTAATATAAAACTAACCAAACAACCACTAGAACAATTATGAAACATATAATTAAAAAACTAAAATCTTTAAAAAAATCAACTTTAACATATTTTTTATTTTTAATATTTTAATTAGTTATTTTTTATAATATTTTATAATATTGTTATATCAATCAATAATAAAAACATTTTAGAAAATAATATATATTTTATTTTATTGGTGGTAAATAATAAAGAAATGATTTCTCTTTTTTATGTTAATTTTTAGAGAATTTTTTAAATTTACTATTTTCTCTTGTTTTTTTATATTTTAAAGGATAATACTAAAAAATGTTTTAGAGGAAAATAGAAAATAAAATTTCTATTTTAAAGAATTTGTTGAAGATATTTTCAAGTGTTTTTATAAATTTGAAATCAATATTAACTTTTGATCATTTGTAATCAAATGCTTATAATCATGGTGTTGTGAACATTTGAAGAAAGGATAAGTTGTTGTTTGATTTTTGTCCTGAATAATAGTCTGAACACCAAAATTTTATCATTTTAACCTTATGTCTACATAAGTGTTGGAATGAAAAAAATTGTTTGATAAATACTTAAAATGACAAAAAAAATTAAAATAATATGAATTATTTAAATTAACATAAATAATATGAATTCAATTAGTTCAAAACAATACATAATAACTTCAAACATATTTAAAAGAATAAAGTATTAATGTTTGATTACAAGTTTTTTAATTTATGCATGTTGGTAAACTATTTATTTTTTAATGAGATGTGTGATGAAAAACTATAGGACAAGGGTAATTTTGGAAAAAATCTAACTTAATGCATTAAGATAGAATGGGCTAACTTAATGCATTAAGATAGGATGGGCTAACTTAATACGTTAAGTAAATCTCTTAGTATTAAGTTAAAATCAAACACCTCAATATAACTTAATCAATTAAGCTAACCACCCATTAAGCTCATTAAATTGAAAACAAACACCCCCTAAGTCTTTAATTAAGTTGATTTAGGATAAAATCATCCTTTTCCAATTTAGTTTGTCTTATTTTTTTAATTAAAAAAACTTCTACTTTCATATTTATAAAACAAAATTATGTTAAATATAATTAATACTTTAATTGAAAAAAATTATAGCAAAAATGAGTAATTTATTTTATTTTATTTGACATCCATTTTGATATAGTTTTTTTTTTTTGTTTGTAACTAATTGTACATGAATTGATATGTCTCAATCGGTCTTATGAAAAATTATTTTAATGGCCCAATTGGCATCAATATAAGATGACTTAAATGGTGGTCTTAATGGATAATCAATTGAAAAATAATTCATTTAAGTGCCGTTTGTTTTTTAAGAGGTCTGAAGTCTTATTTTAGTTATGATTAATAAGAGATGGTATGTAAAAAGGTCTGAATGATTCAGACTTAAAGAGTCATTAAGAGGTTTTTTCAAAAAAACAAACAACCCCTTAATATAGAAACCATTTGAAATCATGAAATTTCCATATTGAAAAATTGCATTTAATAACGAAATCCATAGGCGTTTTTCACAACCCTTCGAGAGTGTTTCTCCTCTCGATGTGATCACAAATCTGTGTTTATTTTCTTGTTTCAGTAGCTAAAAATATTGAGTTTTGGATTAGACATTGCATCTTATATAGGTTTTGCATTACGTAATACGGGTTTTGGTTTACATATTACATTCGGGTGTTTGGGTTACACAGATATTAAAACAGAAAAATAATTAAATTTTCAAATGACGCATTTTTTAATTGGAAAAAACTACTTGAGTCCAGGGACGGATCCACTATGGTGGCTACGGTGGCACGTGCCACCGTATTATTTCGCCGACGAAGGGTAAAATTTTTAGGTTCGTATAAGGTGCAACCGTATCATTTTGGAAGGTGCTACCGTATTATTTTGAAAACTTCAAGAAGGTGCAACCGTACCTCATAATCAACCAAAAACCAAAAGAAACTATCGAAATCAACCAAAAAAACCGAAAAAAATCTCTCGAAATCGATAAAAATAACTTAAAAATCTCTCGAAATCAAACAAACAGCTTTAAAAATCGCTCGAAATTATGGAATTAGGCTAAAAACACATCGGACAATATTGAACGTCGGTAAACAGATGAAGACACGTCGATAAAAACCGTGTTTTTTGTAATAAAAAAAAATTGTCGGTATTATATGGTGCCACCGTATGAAAAAATTTCTGGATCCGTCCCTGCTCGAGTCCATCTTTAGCAAAAATAAACTAAGTGGTTGTTTGTTTACCTCTTAATGGTTCCATTAAGAGGCAACATCTGAATAACTAAGAGGTAAATCTTGTTTGGCAGAAAAAATGGTTGTCTCTTAATGGTTCCAAAATCCTCTGAATGATTTTGTATCATGACCCTTCTTTAACCATTAAGTGCCCTGATTTCATTATAAACAAATAACAAACAACTATATTTCATTTTACACTATATCATGAAAACCTCTTAATCATTCAGATTTCAGACCACTTAATCATTCTGCACTAAACCATTCAGCAACTGCTAAACAGCCCCTAACTTATTTTTTTGAGCTAATTGCAGAAACATGAAACATCGTTTGAATGCGTAAAAAACAAGTTAGTTTATAAAACACTATTTGAAGCAACATTTCAATAAGAGCTTTTTGTCGCTTTATTCCAATTATAACCATGATCAATATTATTTGTTATATAATTACTAATTATTAATCAATATTATGAGTAAACTACAAATTTGGTATCTATTTTTTTTTGAAAATAACACGTTTTGTCCCTGCAGTTTTGAAATTACAAGATGATCATCATGGTTTGCAAACACATCTTGATTTGGTCCCTTCCTCTAAAGGCTATTAAAAAATTCGTTAAATAAGAGACATTTTTCTTTATTGTATTGTTTATTTTTTGTCTTTTACCCAATCAAATCGATTTTATGATTTTGGTCAATTGATTTTTGATTGGGTAAAAGATGAAAAAATAATAGTATGACCAAAATGTCATTTATTTAATGGAATTCTTTAACGGTCGTTACAGGAGGGATCAAATCCAGACGTTTTTACAAACCAGAAACCACGATGGCTCTCTTATAATTTTGTAACTATAGAGATGAAAATTGTTATTTTGACAAACTATAGGGACCAAATTTGTAGTTTACTCGAGTTATATTGAAAACTAATTGATGGTCAAAGAAAGTACAATTTAATTAGATATTAATTTTTTTATGTTACAAATATTTCAAATCACCGGCAACTACAATTACTTCTTAAAGCGCGGCTTTATTGTCTGGCGCGCCGCCCAAAGCAAGCCGAGCTGGTTCAAAGGCGCGCCGGGTAGCTAATGCATCCAACGCGTAAACCGTAAATAATCATTTCCCCCAACTTTCCAAATTTAAAACATGTGCAACAAATTTTCTATAACTTTTATAAAATAATATAATTAAAAATCAACATTTTTTGAAAAGAATTAAATTTGACTTTAACTAATTTTTTAGGCAATGCTAATGGCAACTATATTAATGTCAAAATCAGGTCAATTCATATATTGGAAATATAAAAAACAGGTTTTGATGGTGATGTGTGTGAAGAGAAAATCATTTATAATGGTGTCATTAGCAAAGTATAGGGTGTCATTAGTCTCCCATTTTTTTATTTTATAGATTTTAATATTTATTATGCTTTTTTTAAAAAGAAATGGCTGAGAGGACTAATGAGCTACGGGCCTACAACATGGTTCCCAGTCGTTTCATTAAAATGAAAACGACAAATTTCATTAATACAAGGAATTAGTAAAAACAGTAAGGATTGGAAAATGTTAAAACAAGATAAGAAACGAGAGTGGCGAGCCAAGGCATGAGCCGCCTCGTTAGCTTGTCTACCAATAGCATGAACCAAATAGTTGTCGTGGTTTTGAAGAAGATAACGGATATCCCCAATAATGTCACCAAACTCACAGTCGTCCCTGTCTGGGTCGAATATTCGTTATGTTTTTAAAATAATTAAAAAGTTTATCATCACAATATACTTTTAAAATGAAAATTTATATAAAATCATAATAATTTCATTTCATTTGTGGGAAAAAATAAAATTAGTTTATCTCACAACACATCAAGTTTTAGAGAAATTTATAAGAGCACCTCCAACAGATTCTTTAAATTAGAAAAAAAAAGTAGATTTTGTTATCAATTTTGCTTCAACATATTATGCGGGTCACCGCATCATGGTTCAAGGAAAAAAATTACGTTTCGAAAAGGTAACACTGTTTGTTTTTGTTGGGTGTCACCATATATTTTTTAAACTGAAATGTTAACAAAATACTTTAATGGGTAAGATGGTAAATGCTCCTACCTTTGTACAAAAGACCTAGATTTGAGTCTCATAGTTGTCAAATCTGTTGTTTTTATATACCTTTTATGTTTTTAAAAATATGTGTAGATCGTACTCGAACATGGGTTTTTTCTATGTAAGGACAAAGAACCAACCAACAAGTGAATACTAATTGTGAAATAAGAATCAAATATTCTTTAATATCTAAATTATGACACCAATTGGAAGAAAAAAAAAAACAAGTCCACCTCTGATGACGTTGTGATAACGTAAAAGACGTGCCAAAAAAACGTCTTCACTTCAAAAGGCGAAAACCTTTTTGTCATTGGAATATAGTTGTAGGGTTTTCGACAAACGTATAGAAAAATCTTGGCGAATCGTATTCATGAACATTTTGGCAATTTGCCCCAATCGTTCTCAATAGATACCGTCAATTTCATATTACAATCTTAGGCAATAAATTTAAGTATTTTATGCATAATTTTGAATTTTGACCAAATTGTTAGAGCATTTCTAGCATATTCTTTAAATTGAAGAATCAAAAGTCATAATCTCCGAAAATTTAGGTTCATCGCCAACGGTTTTTCCATTCAAAAATTACATTATTAACTATAATATTAAAATATTAAGTACATTTTATAAAATATTAATTGTCTTTTATAAACATTTAGGCGTCGTTTGTTTTTTAAGATATTTAAAGTCTGAAGTCTTATTTTAGTTATGATTAATAAGAGGTGGTGTATAAAAATGTTTGAACGATTCAGACATAGAAGTCATTAAGATGTTTAAAAAAAACAATCCCTTAATTTCAAATATCCTCATTGGTATGATGAATATAAAATATCATTTATCTTTTGTAAGTAATCAATTTTTTAGATTTATCAAAATTTGAAGATTTTCATCATCACTCAGTCACTCTCTTGCTTTCTCCATTTTAAAGAAGATTGTGGAGAATTTGTTGGAACTTTTCTCTCCAAAGCATTTGTCATTTCATTGTTTTGTTATAGCATACTAGGCATACTCTCTTGCTTTCTCCATTTTAAAGAAGATTGTGGAGAATTTGTTGGAACTTTTCTCTCCAAAGCATTTGTCATTTCATTGTTTTGTTATAGCATACTAGGCATATACCCGCGTGATTCGGAATGTAAGTAAAGAACGAACAATTAATGCTACTTCCTTATAGACATGTCATCAACAATCAACCATGACCTAAGAATCAAAACTTATGAAACCCTAAACTCATAAAGATATTCAATAACTAGTTTATATTACAATTATTGACGAAAAAATTATAATGGTATAATTTATAATAAGAATGAAACGTATTTTACGATTATGTATTTTTAATGTGTTAACGGTGGAAAAAAATAAAACGTATGGATAGAAAACAAATTAATTCGTAGATATTCATGATATTTAATAGTACGGTTAAATTAAAAAAATATATTCAATATTGGACTCGTTTTGAATGTATTGATGAGACGATTATAATGGTATAATTTGTAAAAAAAGAAACGTATTTTTTCATTGCATTTTTGTTCATATATGATTATTTGTGTTAATATGATAATGGTGTAAAATAAAAAATGAAAAAACAAGGGATATAAAGTAAATTAAATAAGTAAGTGTAAGAGTGGTAAATGTAACATTATAAGGGCTTAAATCATTTGATATATATGTATATATCACGTAGTGAGAACGTAAAAGACCTGCAAAAAAACGTCTTCACTTCGAAAGGCGATATTTTTTTTATTGGAATATAGTTGTGGGATTTCGATAAACGTATAAAAAGATCTTGATGAATCATATGTATGAACATTTTGACAAATTGCTCTGGTCATTCTCAATAAATTCCATCGATTACATCTTAGGAAAAAAATTAAGCATTTTATGCACAATTTTGAATTTTGATCAAACCATTAGAGCATCTTTGACAGATTCCCTAAAATGGATAATCAAAAGTCAAAATCTTCATAAAAAAATTAGGTTCGTCTCCAACAACTATGTGGTGGGGTCCCGGATGGGAGTGTTTGTATTCAAGAAAAATATAATATTTTTTGTGTTAGTATTTAGTAAAGCGTAAAATGGTTTGAATATACAACTAGGTCACGAATTGGACTTCTTGTAGATTGTATGTGACTTCAGAAGCTAGTTACACGAACTCTTAGGTGACGTTTGTTTTTTAAGAGGTTTGAAGCCTTATTTCACTTCTGATTAATAATAGGTGGTGCTGAAGTCTTAAATCTGAATCAATAAGACTGTTTGTTTTTGTAACGTTTGTAGGTGTCTTGAGAGAAATGAGAGCATATGAAATGGATCGGGATAAGATATTTTAAGAAGTTATGTCACTACTTCTTATTTAAGATGTATTTAAGAGCCATTAAAAAGTTCTGGAAATTGGAAAAAAAAAAACAGTCTGAATGTCAAAAGGTTCAAACGATTCAGACTTAAAAGTCATTAAGAAGTATTTAAAAAAAACAGCCCCCTAAAGAAGTAACAACTATAAAAATGTAAGTTGGCCTAAAGTTGCCTGTTAAGTCTTGTGGTGAACAAAAGAATGAAAACGAGCACGGACTCACGTACCAAGTTGCGTAGAACTGATTTTCATGAAGTTGCACAAGCGAGTTGTCTGATATTGCATTCAGTTGCATTTCAATTAGGTGTATGAACACTTAGCAAGTGTATGTAATTACTGTTTCAGACGAGTTAATCAGAACTGCGTAATTAGATGAGTTTCAGACAAATCATAATGTAATTTCAACTGTTATTTTGAAAGTTTTATAATCTTCAGAAATTCCATATATCGTATTTTGTTTATTCGATAGGACTTTATAATAATTTAAATTAAAAAAAAAAACAAAATTAAAAAACATTAATACACCATGGTAGAAAAGGAATATGCTTCTCACATGATTTGTATTTAAATATTTATTACATAAATATTTATATATATTATTCTTTAAAAAAATAACAAAATCATATTTTCAAAATGGTTTGATTCTTAATGGTGATCCACTTTTTGCGATTTCTCATTCTCTTGGATCTTTTATTTCGCTAATATTATAATAACATACAAATCAATTTAAAATAATGTTAATAAATTATTATTTTTTTAATTGTGGTTATTCATGCTAGCTTATGTGTATGTAAGTACCAGGAACGTTCCAATCTTTTTGGAGACAAAACAACAAAAACCTTTTGATTACAATGCAAACAGAAATAACAAAAATACATATATACAAATCACCGAGGTGATAATGTGGTGTATTATTTTTGTCTACTGATAGAAATTAGTGAAGCACTAAAGGTGAGCTATAGTTTTATACTCGTTGATTAAAGACCCTAAACAACATAAAGATTGACCCAAATTTTTTGGAGCTCTTATTCAAAATCATACATTTAACATGTTAAAGAACGACCCTGACAAATACCATAACCCAATTGGCTTAAATTTGTAATCGATATTAGATATGTTTTTACAGCGATATTTGATAAAATCTATATATTAATTCAAACAAAAAGAGCACGAGTTATTATAATGTAATTTCACGTTTACTTATCCATCATTTTATCGATTATTCAATGTGAATAATTTATTCTTATGTTCTTATACTTCTTACTCGAATATTCCTCTTTACTTATTTCGGAACCAAAAAACCCCATTCAAACTCGCTATGTCAGTTACTCCGTCACCATCATTTCGAGACAAATGGTTCGAACTCGATCGGGACTTGACCTTTTTTGTGTCGTTAACGTTTAACCAAACGTTATTTCGAGACAGGTCTTTCAAACTCGGGACCTTTTTGTGTCATTAACGTTTAATCAATGGTTCTTGTTGCAGTGTCAATTTTTCATTAATTATATATCCGATAACGACTAGTGATAACCATAATTCAACACACACACACACACATAATCAAATGAGAACAAAAAATATGTTACAAATCCGTGAGAATCGATATAAAAATATTTTTTACATGATTTTTTTTTATTAAAATCTATGATTTAAGATATTGTTTCATACATGTTTTTGTTCACTTTGTGAAAAGATTACACGTGAAAAATGAAAATTGATTCACTTAGTGAAATGAAAAATACACGTAAAAATATTCATGTGGTGAAACAAATACATGTAAAACTATCATATTATGAAACAAATATATGTGAATAAATATATCAAATTCAAGCATTTGGTGAAAAAATATTATGTGAAAAAATATTTTTATATCGGTTCTCACATGTTTGTAACATATTCGTGGTTCTCCTTTAATTTAGCCCCTACGTATATAATTTATATAGAAGAATTAGGAGAATGGACCGCGGGGATAGGATCATGTGTCCGTGGGTGCAGGAAAAAATATGGTGCAATCGCAAGCGGTTGAGATCTATGGACAGTGAAAGATCAGGCTATCAAACAAAAGGAGCTCGTGGTAAATGTATGGAGTAGATGATCATGCACCCCAGCAACCCAGCAATGCACCATCACACATCGTCCATTTGCCCTGGATAACGTTTGTGTGTCATCCCATTTCATTTGTTTTAAATAGAACACAAAAGTCTAAAAAAATCTAACAAACTTTTTTCATTTTGAATTATTAAGTTTCGAAAGTTTTTTTTTTAATGAAAAAAAAATGATTGAAGTTTCTCCATTTTGAATGATTAAAGAGGTGTTTGAGATTGCTTATTTAAATGACTTATTAACTTATTCTGTTTTGTCATTGATAATAAGCAGTTTTTGGTGTTTGGATGGGAGAAAAAAACAAATGTGTATACCGTTTTGTCACAGTTGATAAGGAGTTTTTAATAAGTCATTCAATTATAACTTATTACTTATTTGAAACAACTTATGAGTTTTTTGGTTATTTTACATGTATAAGCAATCACAAACACACTCTAAATAACAACTTATTAGTTTATTATGTTTTAGTACCATCAATAGCTAATCCAAATAATTTTTATAAAACTCCGGTTTGATACCACATAAGTTAATAAACACTTTTATATAAAAGCACAAGTTGTTTTAAATAAACAATCACAAACACCCCTAAGTAATGAACTTTTTTTTGAATAAATAAACCATTTAATTTTAGGTTGCCTACGTCATTTTAACCCCCCCCCCCAAAAAAAAAAAAAAAAAATAATATCTGAAACCGACTATGAACGTTTTAAAGTGAAAAACAAACCCAAAACGGTGAAATACCCTTCGTCACGTATCGTAGTCCCGCTCTCTATCAACGACCATCACGTGGTTACCCCTGCCATCGATCTCCCTCTTTTTTTTCGATATGTCTATACATGCTCCATTAAATGGTTGTAAAGGATGGAGAATTCAAAGAGGAAAAAAAATCATAAAGAGGTAGATCTATGATTGGGCCAACGATAACAGACAGTATGGATAATGGACAACTATTTGGGCGATGAGGGGGCAAAAATATCGGTTAATTACAATAAATTGGGTAAACACTAACAAGGTAAGAGTACGATATGGATCAACACTAATCACCAACTGAGTAATTGTTCTTTGTTCTTTAGCTTACCAGGTAACATCATAAACCAGTAAGAGAATTTTGATAAACAACCACATTTCATACCACATAAGTGCCTCTTACTCAGTAAAGGTAGTACATGTACAACCTCTTAGTTAAAAAAAATCGAATCAAGCCTGAATGAATACACGGCCAACAAATTGTGAGCGAGATAGGATGGCGTTTGTCCCATTACCATCCCGAATATTACAAAGACGAACCAATTATATAAAATCCCATTCCGTATTTTTTTTTCTTTTCAAATTAATCATTTTTATTTAATTATGATTAACTGTTTCCGTATATTTGCAACGTAATTTAAACAGATAAATCATATAAAAACATAATCTCGACAACTTAACAATCAATGAATGATACATGGTGTTAATGTTCCCCGTCCCGGGGTGGCTTTCGAATCGGGCCAACGTGTGTGCCCCAAATCCCTTCCCATGTGATCAACTCTCTATATTTAATTCACGACATAGTAACACTTGCTATTTATCCCTGTTTAATAGACCATCTAATCCCTGATCCAAGATATCGAATCGACAACAACCATCAAGTGTTGGCTAGATTGTTAACTTTCCATTTCGAGATTGGTTTTTCGGGAGTAATTTGACGTAAAGCTTTGTCATTTAGAACTGTTTTAATACGCCAGATCGTCAATTGCTATAGTAGACAAGACTAACCCCAAATAATAAATTTTAGAAGACGAAACTCAATCAAATCACTGACCCCACTTTCATAAATACCCTTTGACACGAGATAAATGGGGTGTCATCTGATTTTTTCTTAGAAATACATGCAGGGGTGGAACACGAGTCTAAGAACCGGGGGATTGAACGTGATACTTTATATAAATGTGTTGGAAAACCAGTTTAATTTGAGAACCCACATTTGTAGAAATCTAAGACCCAATTTGTTGGTAAACCAGTTTAATGTGAAATAAATATATGTTAGTCAATATGTTAAATATTACACTTCGATGAAAAAAAATCATGTGAAGCACTAACTTAACAAAAAAAAAAAAATACCACAATTATCACAATATATGGTGTTCTCATTTGGTTACGCCTCGTAAAACAAAACAAAAAAAAACGATGAAATCTACATACCTCATTCATCATATTGGAATTCGTCAATCTTTTGCAACTTTTGAAAATTTGCACAATTTTTCCCAAACTAATTTTTTCAACAATGAAAGTAATGGAATCCTTTCAATATCATTGAATTCCACAATTTAAGGAATTCATCATTCATAAGCTTAAGTGAAGAAATTGAATTCCTACCAACCAAACGCGTGGTCAAATTCCATTCCCGTTCCTTCAAAGTCAAATCCCTTCGATTGATTCCAATTCTATCAACTTTCATTCTGCGAACCAAACGTCCCTTAGAGGTCACTAGTTCGAGTCCTAAAGACTACTGAGATTTTTCTGGCTGTTCTCCCAGACACCAGAGATTAATCGAGATACGTACAAACTGACTGCTTCGGATACACACAGTTTAAAAAAGAAAATTTCCATCAAACCAAACATGAAATTTAATATTTTTTTTATCGTATATTTATTGAGGTATCAAATCGATGAAGTGATATGAAACATTATCTTCTCGTGATTTATTCAAGTACATGTAAAAACATTTGGTACCATGAATGAACCTTCACCAATTTGTGCATATAGCCCATGAATGTTTTATTCTACTTTCTAACCATTAAAATTAACGACTATTAATTAAAAGATTTAAAGTTTGTTTAATATATCTGAAATGACATTTTATATAAGTTTTGCAAATTAGTTAGGTTAAATATATCGGATGAGATGATATTGAAAGAAACTAAAACAATAAAAGATCAATGGAACGAATGATCTTTGTTTCAACAATATCCGTGTTGTAAATTGGAGGTTAATGGTTCAAAACTGACAAAATATATAAAGTGTATGTAAATATTTGTTGTATATAGGGTGATCTATATATATTTTTATGTTATAATCAAGTTAAATAATGATTGAGAATGTAAAAAGAAAGTTTTTATGTTGATGTATGTGATGAAAAAATTAATAGATAGTGATATATTTAGCAATAGGAGATGCTAATTGTCCTTCATGTTGTAGCCCAGTGGTAACATCCTGGGGGGTCAGTGGATGGTATCCCTCACTACCCAGGTTTGAACCCCGTGGTGAACATCCTGTGACATCCATGATCATGGGTCCTGCCACATAGTGGTACCCTTAATTGGGTTGGGTCATGATCGACGGGGATTAGTCGGGTGACACCCTTAAGTTCGAGCCCGGATACCTCGGGAACATATGCGTGTGTTAACTTGTCGTTCAAAAAAAATAGGAGATGCTAATTGCACTCCTGTGCATTACTAAATGCACATCTACCTAGTAATTTCCTCTTTAAATAGATCTAACACCAAAATTTTCTTTAAAAAATAAAAGACTAAAAAAGCTACACAACAACACTACTGATGATTGAGTTGTACTTTTTACTTGCAATAATTATGCAACATATATGATTATGATTTATGAAAGTTACAAAAATGTGAATGATGATTTTTTTTTTTGTTAATATATGTTAACGAAACATCGAAAAACATAGTGACCATTTTTCTTAAAATGACAAATATCTAAATAATAAAGGAGTTCTGATGATTCTTCAAGCAAAATTGGGGGGTAGCTTCAGATTAGAGTGTACATCGTTTAAAACCATAAACCTGAAATTGATTCGTAGGAGCAAACATGTAACAATCTTGATATTCATAAATGTTAAGTGCATTTTAATGCACCTAACTTTGTATATTTTAGTTGCATTTTCTTTTTATTTTAGTGTTTAGTTTAACATTTTCATGCATCATTTTTCATTTCTCTCTTATTCTCTCTAATCACGGTTGAAAATTCTTTTGAGGATAGTTTTTATGCTTTTGGTATATGTTTTGTGCAGATTATGCGTTGAAGGCGTGCTCAAGGTGGAAAGAGAAGAGAAGGAGATGATCGAGAGCAAGGAAGAGAAGTCGTTGAAAGAGACGAAGTCGGAAGGAAATAGTTGTTCTCCATGCTTAGTGGACGCGAATAAATACTTTTGATTCAAGATTTAGAGTTTCTGTCACGGTTTCGCGGGCGCGAAGATTTATTCGGGGTCGCGAAGCACTGCTCCAGAAACGTTCTTTTTATTTTCTGCTGCACTTTCACGGGCGTGAAGTTTTCTTCATGGTCGCGAAGGTCGTTGGGCTTTTTCTTTTGTTGGGCTTTTTAGCTTAGGCTTTTAAAACCCTTTAGGTTGTTTTTTTTGGAGGAACACGTTTTGGATTTTAGGGATAGAAGGATTCGACATTTTGATTTGGCTTGGAAGAACTTCTTGGTTCGATCTCCAAGATTTGGGAAGAGGATTGCATTACAAGCCTAGCCCATTGGGATCCGATTCACCATCGGTTTTCCATACATCTAGTATCTTCTTCCCTATTCTCTTTAATTTATTTAGTTGAATTCTTGTTTTTTTGGAAGATTGTTAGTTATCTAATCATTCTTGGATTTCTTCATCAATCCTTCTTCACTCTTGTTTATTTGTATCAAGTTTTAGTTTTCTACATCTCCCTATGTGTATTTCATTATCTTTCTCCCTTTTGTATCTCTATTCCTTATTCTCTATCCTAATTTTCTGCATTTGATACATCTCTTGCTCTAAACCCTAATTTACTGCATTTCTATAATTTTCTGCACCCATTAGATTATGTTAAATTAATTTCCAGCACATGTTTATTTAGTAGGTTTTTGATCATTCTTAGTTTTCGTTAATGTTAATTGTTATTATATTGCATCCTATGTAGTTATCGTTTTAGTCTAGGTTTATTTTATCTTTAATTTTGTTAGAGTTTAAATAAATAATTTGTTGCTTGGTCCCGAATCGGTTTTCGTTTTATTGGGTAATCGTCCCTTAGGATCGAGGTTTTGGTATTGACCAATTGTTCGTAAAACGAATGTTGGGGGTTTTAATCCATTTTGATTCTAATGAAAGTTGGAGTTAATTTAATTGATTTTTAACAAAACATTTAGTCAATTTAATTAGTTTTTGACGAAACGCAAGTTTGGTCTTTTACTTGGGTTAAATTGTTCAATGACAACGACTCTAACATGTGAATAGTTAGGGACGTTGATTGGGAAAAATCATTTGTTTTAAATTTTAATGTTTCTTTCCGATGTACATACATTGCGAGAGCAAATATACGTCTTGGCTTAGAAAAACTTTTCCACCTCGAAAGAGGGTTAAAGTAATTTTACAAAACAAATTCCCACAATTACCAAAATCCTAGGTTGACGTTACCCAGTGCCCATTTAGTTGTAATTGTCTTTTATTTTGCTTAATCTATTTTTAATTTCCTCTTTTTGTCTCTCTTTCCTTTAATCTAGTTTAATTTTATGTCTGCTTAGTTTAATCATCAAAGCAATTATCTGATTCGCGCAACTAGACATGATTATTAAGTGTTAGTGTTTAGACCGTCACCTCCTCGTGATCGACCCGTATGCTACAATACCCGTACGCTTGCGATATAAATATTATAACACATCAAGTTTTTGGCGCCGTTGCCGGGGAGGCGACTAACCTAACACTGACTTACTTTTTGATTTACTAGTCTATGTCTTTACCCCATTTCTTTTTATGTTTTCATTTTCGTCATCTCATCTTTTATTTTGTTTAACCGTATTCTTGAAGTTTTTGTTTGTGTAGTTTGGCCAACATGAAGACGGGAATGAAAAGTCATGGTTGACGAAAAAGGCGGTGATTGACGGGCCATTGAAATGTATGTTTGGTAAGACCGAGATAATTATTACCTTTAGAAATAATGAGTGATACTATCTTTGTCTCGTTAAATGCTTCTCGTGTGCTATTTTTTTACTATTTTCTTGGTTCGGTATTTCTAATGTCAAGTCGGACATCACCGATCCTTCTTTCTCTACCCTTGATTAATTATCGGTTTTGGGTAGCGTAATGTGTTATATAACGATAACACACCGACTATCGATTGTGTCATTTGTGTATTTATGCTACTCGCACGAATCGGTGACCATTTAAGTCAATCCTTTGACTTTTGCCGATTCGTACACTTTTTTCTCCCTAATTCTTTAATTTTTCGTCAAGCTCGCGACGATAAACGAGTCATTCTCCCTCATTCATTTAATTCTTAATCCAAAGTCAAACTCGCGACTTAAAACGAGTCTCCATTTCCTTTCTTAGTTCTACCATCAATTTTTCGGTCTCTCAGGCTTAATTGCTTGAAGACCGGCCCCCGAAAGTGTTCCTTAACACTTGTTTGGCGTTTTGACCAAAACGGCCCGGGCGTGAAGAAAAAGGCCCGGACGCGAAGCTTGAGGCCCTTGCTTTCTGCCTAAGGTGCCTGGGCGTGAACATTTTGGCCCGGGCGTGAAGCTTAAAGGCTTCACTTTCTGCCTCACCTTCCCGGGCGCGAACATTTTGGCCCGGGCGTGAAGTAATTAAAAAAAAAACTGTTTTTGTTTTTGTTCAAGTTTTAAAAAAAAGTTTTTTTTATTTATTTATTAATTTATAAAAAAAGAGTTTTATTTTTTTACTATTTTTGTTTATATATATATATAAAATTATTTTGTTTTATTTTGTTTTCAGTAAGTTTTATAAAAAAAAGTTTGGTTTTTATTTTTTTATGTAAGTTTTATAAAATTAAAAAGAAAAAAAAGGAGTAACCCTAATTCCATCGTCTCCCTCTTTTTCATGATCAAACACCACCGTCCATCGCCTCCACCATCATCAACCGGCAGCCACCATACGCCACCGTCGACCACCACCTCCCTCCCCCTTTTCTGCTTCTCCTCCTCGAAAACCACAGTCGTACACCACCACCTCCCTGTCGCCGCCGAACACCACCCGTGAACCACCCTACCATAGCCGCCCAACCACCCCTTCTCTGTTGCCGTCGACCACCACCAGCCTCTCCTCTCCACCATCGCAGCACCACCACAGAAGATCAACCTCCTCTGTTTCTTCCTTAGCTCCCTCTCGATTCCTTCGAGAACCTGCAACCACCGTGAGCGACCACCATAAGCCTCTCCTCTCTACCGCCGGCGATTCCAACAGTCGCACCACCATCTTCGTCGACCACCATCAAATCACCGACGATTTCCACCTGCAGCATCGAGCACCCTCGCCATTCCCCCATTCCCTCACGATCGACAACCACCGTAAGCCACCACCACCGTGAATCCCCCCCTTTTTTGTTTTTCATTCTCGTAGACCACCACCCCTTCACCCTTCACTTTCGATAGGCAACCAGACTACAATCCTACTACCTCTATCACCACCGTGAACCAGCAGCCGCCGACCAACCCTCTGTTGTAGTCGCACCACCTCACCGCACCACTCCAATCCACCATCGCCATCTCGGTGACAAACTGCAGTCCGACACTTCTCCAATTCCAGCAGCCACGACAGTTTCCAATTCGTTTGTTCTTCGGACATATTTGGGCAATCCTTTCAGCAGCTTTGAGCTTCAAATTGGGTACTTTCTTTCCACTTATTTGCAATCTTCCATGTGATTATAGGTGTGATGCATTGATATGAAGTCCAAGTAGGATTTTTGTGAATTCTATAATCATTTGTGGGTCCTTTTTACTTTGATCGTTTATGTCTGTGATTTTATGGATCAATGAGTTGTTTATGGGTATTCTAAATCAAGTTGAAATGTTGTATTGCTGTAGTCCAATTGCACGTTTCTGATCTATCATTTGATCTGCTTGTGGGTTGTCTTCCTTGGATAATTAACTGTTGAGTGTTTGCTTGGTTGAGTTATTTTTGTGTGTCTAATAGATTGGGCCGCCACCACTGGGCGGGCGTAGGTTGTGTACACATTATCACATATCATTTTACACTCATACACCTACTTGCACATACCATGGCTTCTACAAGTCGCACAAAGCGACATCGTTCTAGCCGGTCGCCGTGGGATAAGGTTGTTCAACCTAATATTATCCCCGCCGCTAATGTTGTGGCCCCAAACGTCATCAACGCCGATCCTTAGAGCATTTCTGTAGTCAGCTTAATCTTCCCCCTCCTTCCCCGTGATTTCTTTTTCTTTCTATACACCCTAATCCGAGCATTGAGGACAATGCTTATTTTTGCTTGTGGGTGGGTGTTTTTCATTTCATTTTATTTTCATTTCATATTCTTTGCATATAGTGTTTACTTTGCTTTGCATATAAAAAAAATCCAAAAAGATTTTTGAATTCTCTTTGTTGTGTTAAGACTCGTAGTACACCATATATCACTTTACATGATTTAGCTGCTTGATTCACTAATTGCACATCAATTTTATGCCATCATGTTAAATGATTTTTTTTCTAGGAATAATGTAGCCTTAGTTGTCACTTGCACACACTGTTAAACATGTTGTTCCACGTAGCATTTTAGGACTAGTTTGTATACCATAGTCCCCCTACATTACAAATATGACTATAATTGATGGATTTACCTAGTGAGATTTTGGGTCTTTTTGGATTGACACATATGTAATCAATCCCAATTCTCATTTCTTGTGTGTTACCTCCCATCGAGGTATAGTCTAGACTTTTGAGTGGTTTCTCGTCCAAGTTTACCATGAACATACATAGAGGCCTTCGTTTCATGAAAAATTAATCCCGAAAAATTCAAAAATAATGTTCCTTTGTAACCCACTTTGAGCCTAAACACCGACCCTTTTTTCTACACCCATACACCAATAAAAAAAATTGCACACTAAGGTTGAACTCTTCGAAATGATAGATAGATTTGGCATTTAGTCTATAAATAAACACAAGCATAGCTTGTGGGTAGTTCGTTGAGCCCCCAAAACAAGCATAGCTTGTGGGTTCGTGAAGCCGTGTGCACAAAAAATAAAATAAAAAATAAGATCAAAAGTAGAATAAGCCTTCAATCCATCAAAAACATTAGGAAAAGAGCCCTTAAGTGCATTAAATTTTTTTTTACCCATAAACCGATATCCCCAACACCAATAAATGAGCCTAGTCCCACCTTTAACCCCAAACCATGCCCCAAAGCCCTCATTGCACGTATTGTCATGGAAAATTTTGGACTTAAGAATAAATTCAATTGTGTCAAGACTACATTCCTTTGTCTCGATCGGGACGGGTTTGAGCGTATACACGTCCCTATACACACTTGAGAGCTTAGAGTGATATCGTGAGCATCCATCTTTATAGATCACTATCCCTTCCCTTAGCGGCTTTGGTATGTTTACGAAATCTTCTTTGGTTGCGATTTTTTCGCGATATGCTTGATTAGTGTTTGTTGGGTTGACGCTTTGGTAATCATAGGTTCCTACTTATTTTTCCAGTAATCCAACATATGGCATTTGGTTGTTTTATTTGTGATATGTGATCTTAACGCTTAATTATGCTAGTGAGATTGTGGGATAACTCGTCTTGACATCTTCAAAGGTTTTCGTTTGTTTTCTTTTATTTTTCTTTGTTTTTCACCCGAATAAATTTTATTTCTTTCTTGGGGACAAGAAAGTTAAGCTTGTGGGTGGTTTGTTAAGTGCATTTTAATGCACCTAACTTTGTATATTTTAGTTGCATTTTCTTTTTATTTTAGTGTTTAGTTTAGCATTTTCATGCATCATTTTTCATTTCTCTCTTATTCTCTCTAATCACGGTTGGAAATTCTTTTGGGGATAATTTTTATGCTTTTGGTATATGTTTTGTGCAGATTATGTGTTCTAAAGGTGAGATAGATGAAGGTGTGCTCAAGGTGGAAAGAGAAGAGAAGGAGATGATCGAGAGCAAGGAGGAGAAGCCGTTGATAGAGACGAAGTCGGAAGGAAATAGTTGTTCTCCATGCTTAGCGGACGCGAAGAAATACTTTTGATTCAAGATTTAGAGTTTCTGTCACGGTTTCGTGGGCACGAAGATTTATTCGGGGTCGCGAAGCACTGCTCCAGAAACGTTCTTTTTATTTTCTGCTGCACTTTCACGGGCGTGAAGTTTTCTTCACGGTCGCGAAGGTCGTTGGGCTTTTTCTTTTGTTGGGCTTTTTAGCTTAGGCTTTTAAAACCCTTTAGGTTGTTTTTTTTTGGAGGAACACGTTTTGGATTTTAGGGATAGAAGGATTCGACATTTTGATTTGGCTTGGAAGAACTTCTTGGTTCGATCTCCAAGATTTGGGAAGAGGATTGCATTACAAGCCTAGCCCATTGGGATCCGATTCACCATCGGTTTTCCATACATCTAGTATCTTCTTCCCTATTCTCTTTAATTTATTTAGTTGAATTCTTGTTTTTTTTTGGAAGATTGTTAGTTATCTAATCATTCTTGGATTTCTTCATCAATCCTTCTTCACTCTTGTTTATTTGTATCAAGTTTTAGTTTTTCTACATCTCCCTATGTGTATTTCATTATCTTTCTCCCTTTTGTATCTCTATTCATTATTCTCTATCCTAATTTTCTGCATTTGATGCATCTCTTGCTCTAAACCCTAATTTACTACATTTCTATAATTTTCTGCACCCATTAGATTAGGTTAAATTAATTTCCAGCACATGTTTATTTAGTAGGTTTTTGATCATTCTTAGTTTTCGTTAATGTTAATTGTTATTATATTGCATCCTATGTAGTTATCGTTTTAGTCTAGGTTTATTTTATCTTTAATTTTGTTAGAGTTTAAATAAATAATTTGCTGCTTGGTCCCGAATCGGTTTTCGTTTTATTGGGTAATCGTCCCTTAGGATCGAGGTTTTGGTATTGACCAATTGTTCGTAAAACGAATGTTGGGGGTTTTAATCCATTTTGATTCTAATGAAAGTTGGAGTTAGTTTAATTGTTTTTTAACAAAGCATTTAGTCAATTTAATTAGTTTTTGATGAAACGCAAGTTTGGTCTTTTACTTGGGTTAAATTGTTCAATGACAACGGCTCTAAAATGCGAATAGTTAGGGACGTTGATTGGGAAAAATCATTTGTTTTAAATCTTAATGTTTCTTTCCGATGTACATACATTGCGAGAGCAAATATACGTCTTGGCTTAGAAAAACTTTTCCACCTCGAAAGAGGGTTAATGTAATTTTACAAAACAAATTCCCACCATTACCAAAATCCTAAGTTGACGTTACCCAGTGCCCCTTTAGTTGTAGTTGTCTTTTATTTTGATTAATCTATTTTTAATTTCTTCTTTTTGTCTCTCTTTCCTTTAATCTAGTTTAATTTTATGTCTGCTTAGTTTAATCATCAAATCAATTATCTGATTCGCATAGCTAGACATGATTATTAAGTGTTAGTGTTTAGACCGTCACCTCCCCGTGATCGACCCGTATGCTACAATACCCGTACGCTTGCGGTATAAATATTAAAACACATCAATAAACCAAGGAGGCAACTCTTTTGACGGTTTCTATTATGACAATCTAAGTTTATTAACACAACTATATCATAGTATTTCCTTGCAGCTTGATAAAATATAGGTTGACATGTTCGCACAGTCAGGTATGGCTCTGATGTCCCCATTTAGCCATAAACTAGATAACCCTTTTTGAGAAATTAGCCGATGAATAGTCGGATCTGATTAAAAATGTAACACCCCGGATTTCAGTTATGTATCGTTGTACTCTTGTGTTAAGCTTTTGTCGTTAGCACTGCGTTTGGTTTCGAATTCGAGATTGGTTTTGGTGGCTTTTGGGCAAACAACAGTGGACTACGCGAGTTACACTGTGACTTGAAGTCGCGGCACAACCCGCGAAACCCACTGGATGTCATGGGTTTTATGGACGCGGACGAGTTATGCCGTGAGTTGAAGTCGCGGCATAACCCGCGAGGTTGCCTGACCGACTTAAGGTGGGTCTTCATCAAATATCTCATTTGGGTTTAATGTCTCATTTTTTGAGATCTCTTTTCTCTCTCTCTTTCTTCTTTTTCTTTCAAAGTTCCGTCAATCGTCCATATCTTGCTAGTGTTTAGTGCATCATCCGAGGGTTCGGTATAGAAAGCTTCGTATTCTCTCGGTGGTCGATATCTGGTTTTTCGGGTTTTATTCTAAAACCTATTTGGTGAGTTCATACTACCTTTTTCTAAACTTTATACATGTCAAAACTTACATTTTGAACTTCTATATATCTCCATGGTTTCAGATCTAAGTTTACTACATTTTGATATAACTTGAGTTTTGGGAGATTGTAGGGTTCCTGATCATTTTCGATTAAAATGATGGGTTCCATCTTATTTGAAGTAAAAGGATGTTTTACTTACACATTTATGTGGGTTACTTGAAATAATGTTTAAAGTTCATTTTTGATGATTTTCATTCTTACCAAAAGTTAAACTTGAAAATGCATTTTTGTTTATAAATGTTATTTTATACCATATGACTATCTATGGTTGGTCACATATGTTGTTGTGACTAGTCTGTACCATTACTAGTGGATCCCTATGTATTGAGTCGACTTATATTTTGGGATGTCTTTTCCCCTCTTTGTAAAAATGGATGTATATGATCCTCGAGGGCCATTTGGTACGGTTATGCAAGACCGGTTACTAGCCATGGATCATATTTTCCCTTATTTGTAGCTATGGATGCATATGATCCTCGGGGGCAAATTGATACGATTATGTGAGATCGGTTACTAGCTAAGGGTCATATGGTAGTCCTAGTGAACGAGTATGACTTGGTTTCCTCGAGGGTCCTCCCTCACATCGTAGTACGGACCTTTGTAGTTCGTGGCCATGGATTCCAAGTGTTTCGACTCATAACTCGGATTGTGACCTACTTTGTGTTACGCTACAATCCTTGGTAAAAACTGGTTATCGTTGTCATCGTATGATGAGTTTACATTTAAAAGGCCCGGTTGTGGCAAATGTTTCATTTGAAAATTAAATCTTATTGAAAAGATTTCCTTATGATACAATTGTTTATATCTCTTGAAATTTATAAACTGTATGTTCTCACTAGGCTTTAAGCCTAACACTTTTTCTCAAGTGATATGTATAACAGGTTCCCGTTAGCGGTGGGTTGCTAAGGGCTTGAGTGACGAGCTTGCTCTCGGGGATTTTTGAGATGACTAATATTGATGTTGGGCAATTGTTTAAGTCCCATTCTTTTGGCGATATTGGATTAACAACTGATGTAATCTAGATAGGTTATGTTTAGATTAGTTTGTTGTTGAATTCCATATCCGTATTCAGGTTTTGTAAATGTTTAGTACATTTCCCCTTTTTGGGAGGTTTATACCAAGTGTAGATGCTTATTTGTCCAGTTTTCGCGTTTTAAATTCACTCTGGTTTTTAGGTTGTTACAAAAAAAATAGCAAATAAACTAGATAACAATGCAAAATTACCTAAGATGATAAATTTTTGGCTGTTTATGTAAAATCTTCGCGATGTTAGTTCGCGTGAGTTGAACCCTGTGGTTAGAGTGTCAGCAGTCGTTCCTCCGGGCATGCCACCGATATTTACTAGGGAGGTAGAGCTGGGGCCAAGAGTAGATTTGGCATCCACCAGTCCCGTTGTTCAAGTGGCAAACCCTCAAGCTGATATGATGGCCATCGTCATGTAGATGGTGACGTCGGCCATGGAGAAACAGCAAGAGGTTTTTCAGAAGATGTTGGAGGATCGTGACACTAGCCTCAGGAGGCATGAGGCAGTAGAGGAGAATATGTTGGTTGGCTCTGGGGGCACTGGAACAGAGACAGGACCGAGGAGCACAGAGTGGTCGGTGCTTCGAAAAGTGGGAAGAGTTGTTCCTACAAGTCTTTTCTAGGTTGCGGACCACCAGAGTTCTCTGGTTCCGAAGACCCAGTTGCGTGTGTTAAGTGGATCCGAGCTATCGAACAGGCCTTCGGTTCATCCGAGTGTGGGGATGACCAAAGGGTAAGATTCGGTACCCAACTGCTCAGGGATACGACACTGACGCCGTGGAATGTTATCCAGTCCACCCTCTCTCCTACTGTCTTGGCCCAACTGACTTGGGGCGATTTGAAGGTAAAACTGTTGGAAGAATACTGCAATGAGAGGGCTATAGATCGGATCGAGGCAAAGTTTCAAGCGCTGGAGAAAGGGAATTTGACGGTGAGAGAGTATACCCGTCAATTCATGGAAAAGCTGGGGTTAGTAGGGCATGTGGCCTCAACTGAGAAGGAGAAGATTAAGGCCTATCTGAAGGGTCTACCGTCGGACATGATGACTATGGTCCGAAACTCGAAGGCTTCTAACCTTCGGGAGACTATCGAAGAGGCACAGTTTATGGAAGAGGTTTACGCGAGAGGTAAACCGGAGAAGGCTGTGGCAGTTGTTGAGAAGAGGAAATGGGAGAGCAGTTCAATACCTCCCAAGAGAACCCGACCTTTTGTTGGAAACCGAAGTGTCAGCAGTTATCAAGAAGCCAGGTGGTGCCAGAAGTGCATAACCAAGCACCACGGTAACTGTGGCACCATTCCTCAATCTTGCTACAAGTGTGGTAAATCTGATCACATCGCTCGTGACTGTCCGATCAGAGGTCTTGTTTGTTATGAGTGCAAGACACCGGGACACATGAAGAGAGATTGCCCGAAGCTCATGTCGGGTAGCGCGCCAGTAAAGAAAGAGAATCCACCAAGGGTTCCGGGTCGAGCGTTCCAGATGACGACCGATGAGGCCAAAGCATCAGCTGATGTGGTATCGGGTACATTTCTTATAAACTCAGTACATACTCGTGTTTTATTTGATACGAGTGTCAATTTCTCTTTTATATCTGAGTTGTTCCGTCAAAGGATTGTTATGCCCACTACTAGTCTTGAGGATGCGTTAGTGGTTGAGATAGCAGATGGTAGTCAAGTTCTGATCCACGATGTTCTGAAGAAGTGTACTCTCGGAATCGAAGGGAGAGATTTCCCTATCGATTTGTTGTCGATGTTAATCGGGGGTTTCGATGTTGTGGTCGGCATGGATTGGTTAGCGAACAATCATGCCGAGTTCGTGTGTTCCAAGAAATTAATTCAACTTCCCAATCCCAGTGGCGAAGTTGTTGTGATTTATGGTGAGAAGAGGAAGGGAGATGTGGCGATAATCACCATGACTATAGCACGCAAGTGTTTGGTGAAAGGATGCTCGTCTTTCCTAGCATACGTGATTGACGCCAAGCTAGAGAAGTTAAAGCTTGAAGATTTGAAGATTGTGCGTGAGTTTCCAGACGTCATTCCGGACGACTTGCCCGGGTTGCCACCCGATCGTCAAGTGGATTTTCGGATTGATCTCGTACCGGGAGCGACTCCTGTTGCTAGAGCCCCTTACCGGTTAGCACCAGCGGAGATGCAAGAGATGATGGCACAACTCCAAGAGCTTTTGGAGAAGGGTTTCTTAAGACCGGGCTCGTCACCTTGGGGAGCTCCGGTCTTGTTTGTCAAGAAGAAGGATGGCACAATGAGAATGTGCATAGATTATCGTGAACTGAACAAAGCAACAGTGAAGAACAAGTATCCGCTTCCCCGGATTGACGACTTGTTCGATCAACTCCAAGGGACGGGGTGTTTTTCCAAGATCGACTTACGTTCGGGTTACTACCAAGTGAAGGTAAGAGAAGAAGACGTTCCGAAGACAACTTTCAGAACGCGTTACGACCATTATGAGTTTCTTGTAATGTATTTTGGCCTAACGAACGCACCAGCGGTATTTATGGATTTGATGAATAGGGTGTGCCAACCTTTCCTTGACAAGTCAGTCATCGTATTCATTGATGATATACTCGTGTACTCTAAGAGCGAGTTAGAGCACGAGCAACATCTACGCAAAGTTCTCGATGTGTTGAGAAAAGAAAGATTGTACGCCAAGTTTTCCAAGTGTGACTTTTGGCTTGAATAAGTGCAATTCTTGGGTCACGTTGTTACTCGAGATGGAGTGAAAGTGGATCCCTCTAAGATTGAAGCTATGATGAATTGGGAGCCTCCCAAGAGTCCGTCCGAGATCCGCAGTTTCTTGGGTCTGGCGGGGTACTACCGGAGATTCATTCAAGACTTTTCGAAAATCGCTTCTTCCTTGACAGTTTTAACTCGGAAGAATGTGAAGTTCGATTGGACCGAAACGCAAGAGAAGGCGTTCCGTATTCTGCAAAAGAAATTGTGTGAAGCTCCAATCTTGTTGTTGCCATAAGGGTCAGAAGACTTCGTGGTCTATAGCAACGCTTCGAAGATGGGATTAGGATGTGTGTTGATGCAAAGAGGTAAAGTAATAGCTTACGCCTCGAGGCAACTTAAGATACACTAGAAGAACTATCCTACCTACGATTTGGAGTTAGCAGCGGTGGTGTTCGCCTTGAAGCTTTGGCGACATTACCTCTATGGCACAAAATGTACGCTCTACACAGATCATATGAGTTTGAAACATGTATTTGATCAAAAGGAGTTGAACATGAGGCAAAGGCGGTGGCTCGAGTTGCTCAAGGATTACGATTGTGAATTGCTTTGCCTTCCCGGTAAGGCTAACGTTGTAGCCGATGCGTTAAGTCGGAAGGACTATAGCGGAAGTATTCGGGCTACACTTTCGAGAATCGAGTTAGTGTCTAGTCTTGTTGAAAAGATCAAGACATCGCAGGTTGAAACTTTGTTGGAAGAAAACCTCAAGGAGGAAGTCATGACGAAACAACGTTTGCTCTTAACGGAAGATAGCCGTGGGGTAAAACTGTTAAGCGGTCGTGTGTAGGTGCCCAAAGTTGGGGGTAACCGTGATCTATTGCTTGAGGATGCTCACAGGTCCAAGTATTCCATTCATCCAGGAAGTACAAAGATGTACAGGGACTTGAAGTTGCATTATTGGTGGCCAGTAATGAAGCTTGATGTTGCGCGTTATGTGGAGCGTTGTGTGACATGCTCGCAAGTTAAGGCCGAACATCAACGTCCGTATGGGAGTCTTCAGTCCTTAGAGATTCTCGAGTGGAAGTGGGAACACATTGTTGGTCCCGAAGGTGCTTAACAAGTTTGTAGAAGGGGGGGGGGGGGGTTGAATACAAACACAGAAATTAAAGTTTAATAAATTGTTTATTGATAAATCAAAATACAATTTACAAGTTTGTTGCGGAATAAGATTAAGACAGACTCAATCTAAACAAACTTAAGAAACACTAAGATGGTTGCACAAGAAATTCAGAGAATGGGGGATTTTTAGAGAGATAGAAAACAAGGGTTTCTATTTTTGAGTTCAAGGATTGAGCACACCTTCAGATGAAGGAGTGAGCTTCCTATTTATACCCTATGCATTAAATGCATGGCAGGGTACTTTACACGTGGCATTCATAGATTGGCTTTGGTAGTCTCACTTTTGGAGACATGCTTTTGGCCACTTTATGAACAGTGTAGTTGACAGAGTTGGTGTACGATTTGTGGCAGAGACTTGTCCGTTCTGACACATCGTACTGGTTGTGCAAGGTAAGACAAAAGAAAACTTGAGGCATAAGCTTTGTGATCGTTGATCGCTGAGTATCTCTTCTTCCAGAGATAAAGAAGTTCAGCTATCGCTGAAGCTTTTCCTCAGGCTTCTTCGCGTAAGTAGATTTGTCTGGTCTTCGCTGATATCCGCATCAGGTCACTAGTAGACTTATCTATTGTTCAGTGGCTTCGTCTTCGATTCAGCTATGAACTATGTTGACGCGAGACTTGTCTTCAGGGATTACGTTAACTGTGTTACATAGGAAACTATCAGTGATAACTGAACAGACTCAGTTTGATCGCTGAAAGTGAAACACATACATATTAAATGTTTACAGAAAGGTCATCAGCGATAACTGAACAGACTCAGTCTGATCGCTGATGATGAAACACTAATACATATAATAACGTAATTTTCACTAAGTATAAAAGAGGGTCGTTATCAAATCACTGAGAGAGTTTGGATCAACAATCTCCCCCTATTTGATAATGACAAAGTAACAAAAGAAAATTACTTTATGATTCAAAATATAGGAATAAAAAGGACTCATAGAATGCATGTCCCAATTACTATTTTGAGGGATCTTTTACAGTACTGATAGGGTTAAGTACATCACTGCAATTTTCATTTAATTCAGGGATAGAATTACAAGATATGAAAATCATAAGTACAAGTGACTAACTAACTACTGTAAGTATAACTAACAGATTGCAGATAAGAAAACTAATCTATCAGCTATAAGAAGATTTGGGAGGATTGATCATATACTCAGGTATTTCTTCTCCTTTCTGTCTTCGTTCCAAAGATTCTTGACTGATAATTTCTTTAATTTTTTCAGCAGCAGGGAAGAAGTCACACCATAAGCATAAGAGATCCTTGAGATGATTCAGAGGACAGATAGGAATCTCAGAGATTCTTTGAAATCTGAGTTCCTCATCATCATCTCTGAAGAATATTCCATAAGGCTTGTCGATTACTTGACCAGCTTGGAAGGGACCACCAGGAGGCAGAGATAAGTCCAGAACTGAAAGATCAGGAGGAGGACCGAACAGTGCATCTCTTGAAAATTTGATAGAAGTTTCATTCCTGATGATGGCGACATCTTCAGAGGAGGAGGACCCAATTTTTCTCTTGAGTTTCAAAGATTTGGGAGGAAGAGGAGATGGCAGCTTTAGTACAGAAACGACTCTATTTATGAGGGCTTCAAGGAGTCCTTCAACGTAGCCTCTGTATGTAGATTTGGATTTCTTCAGCGCATCCCACAACTCTAACCATTCCGTAAATCCGAAGCTTTCAAGTTTTGATACGTACATTGTTTTTTGGGTTCCATCCTCTCTGGTAATCTCCATGGTCACTGAGAGTTGATCTTTCTTCTTGCGACCAGAGATAGTCACGGCTGATATTGGAAGAAGATCAGAACGATAATCCATCTTTTGTTTGCACCATTCGATAGACTTATCGTTGATCTCTTGTTCTTTGAAGCGTTCCTCTTCAATTTCTTTCAGTAGTGCTGCTTGAACTTCCACAGGTTTGCTTTTTAGCTTTTTGTCCCTAACTTGAGAGGATTGAATCTTTAAAGCGAGTTGGGCATCTCGTTTGCATTCAGCGATCAGCTTCTCAGCTTTGGCAGATTCTTCTCTTTCAGCTTCAGTAAGGAAGTCGAGCTCTGTGGATATTTGAAGAGGGATTTTCAGCCGTTGACTTTCTAGTTGAGCGATCATTTCAACTCTTTTCTTCACCACTTCCTCTGACCAATGAGATGGTCGAGAGGGCCTTCCTGGATGGACCAGGGAATCTTCTTCTTCTTCATCAATCTCAGCGATAGAGATTGGGATTATTTCTTCAGCGATAGCCGCTGGTATTATTTGTAGTTCAGAACCCTTAAGCAGGGGTGAGAACTGTCTGGTTAGAAAAAGAAGGAAAGAAGGGATAAGTGTATTTTTAGAACGAGAGAGATAAAGGCTAGAAAGACATAGGGGTTTGGAAAGAGTAGAAGAGTGGTACAATTGAAAGACATACCTGAGAAGGATGCTCCCCCTCAGATTGTGATCCAGTCCTCAAGCATTCTTCAGCGATTGGTTGCTTGTCTTTGCTTTGCGAATGAACACTTGAAGATGTATCACCTCTCACCCCTGTTTTGACAACCTCTTGCGAAGTTGTCCCTGATACGACGTTCGGCTTAGAGAACCACATAGATTGGTCTTCATCGTCGTCGTCGTCATCGGAGGGCTGATCCTTTTCTTGATCAACAAGATCTAGATCATCTTCCTCTTCATCGTCTTCTTCCTCATCCTCTTCAAAGAGAATGGAGTGAATCGATGAGGATTCTTTTGCCTTCTCCCCCTCAGATTGAGAGGGAGGTTCCTTAGCTTCCCCAGCAGCAATAGAGGTTTCTTCAGTTTTCTCCCCCACTTTGTCATTATCAGCGGTAGGGGATTGTTCAGCTGCTGGAGTAGCTGTTGAAGCTTTTAGCATTTGAACGTCAGCCTCTAGACGCTTAACTCGGTCTTCAACCGCAGGTATGTCGCATGTGGCATCATGAATGAATTCCACAGCGATGTTGAGGTTGGTACGATCATCTTCAGTGAAGGAGGGAGGCAGCGCTGGAGCTGGTTCATTCACTTTCTGTAGAACTTGCTGAAGAAGGGACGTGCAGAGGTCAACCTTGGAAGAGAGACCCTGAACTTCAGCTGTAAGAGACTCAAATCGTCCTTGAAAGAGTCGAGAGGACTCTCTGAGTTGGACGACT
Source organism: Arctium minus (assembly GCA_954870635.1). Classification (NCBI taxonomy): domain Eukaryota; kingdom Viridiplantae; phylum Streptophyta; class Magnoliopsida; order Asterales; family Asteraceae; genus Arctium; species Arctium minus. Next base: position 2,604,705 of record OX941092.1, on the reverse strand, counting down.
TGTTCTTCAAGAGCTGAAAGTTGAGAGTTCTCAGCTTTAGATGAGCAAGTGGCGGTCAACTTCTTCAGCTCCTCACCAGCCTGATTGACGGCGTTGGTGGTTTCATTGATGGTGTTGGTGAGAGCATCCACCTTTTCTCCTAGACTGTTGACATGCGTGTCAACAGTCGCCAAGCTAGGACCTGAAAATAATGTTAGTTCAGATATGGGCTTATTTGGAGAGGGGGGGAGAGAAGTGTTTAGGAGTATAGGTGTACCTGACGTATCAAACATTTTGTAGAACTGCATAGATTCCTCAAAAGTTTGATGCTCAGGTCTTATAGGGAAAGAAGAGGTGGCAGGTTCAGAGACCAAATGAGGAGAGAAGGGAAGAGTTTTGGGAATAGAAGTAGGGATGGGGTTAATCTCAGGGAATGAGATAGTAGGTGGGGTTACTGATGATGTGACAGCGAGTGAGATCGCTGACACGGCAGTATGAGTGACTGCTGAAGTTGTGGAGGAAAGACCCACAAAAGCATCTAAGGTAGCTTGTTGAGAAGCTCCCTCAGGTATAGTACTAGAAGGTGTACTTTCCTTAGTCTTTTTGGCCTTTTTGGAAGGACCAATCGGACTAGCTGATGGTCTTTTAGAAGTAGTGGTAGCGACAGGGATAGCAGACGAAGGAACCGTCTGCGTGGTCGCTGAAGATGAAGAAGAATGGAGAGAGAGACGAGAGCGAAGGAGAGAGATACTTACCTCGTCGGCGAGTGGCTTGACCTCTAATGATCGTTGACCAACCCTGGCAAAGGTGCCATCATCTTTGGTGGGATAGGTGTTGGGATAGAGGAACTTGATATACGTACATATGAAACGTACATATGAGATCTTGGGATCTCGTTCAGGCTTCTCTAATCTCGACCTCAGATCTTCAAAGATGGCTGTGGCGTAGTCAAAGTTTTGACCAGCGATAACGGAGTATGCCATTTGCAGTTGTGTTTTGCTGGCTTGATCCAGCGAACCACTCTTCCCACTCATGCACTGAATTATGTGCGAGAAGATAAAGTTCAGTTGTGATGGCATCTGAGCTTTAAGAATCTTGGTGAGCTTCTTGTTAGGAATAGACGATCTTGGTTTGTTTTCCCAACAATAGCCCATTGCGTCCAGGAAGAATATCAGCTCATCATCAGTGGGTAGTGCGTCGAATCCACTCTTTGGTTTGTCAGGGAATCTTAAAGATTTCCTGAGGCTAAGAGCGGTCATGCTCCCTGGCCCTAATTCCGTGCTGAACGAGATAGCAGGGACTCGTTCGCCTTTCCTGTTGGTAAGTTCAGTTGCATCAGCAGTGAACCAGAACTGCTGAAGTAGAGTCTTGGAGGGCTTAGGATCCACAGTGATCGCGTAAGCTATGCATGACTGCTTGAGGAATTCAGCAGCTTCCACCAGATGTGGGTATTTGTCAGCTTTGAAGTCGAGTCTGGCCAAATGATTACATTTAGTAATCTCAACTTCAGTGATGGCGAATCGTACATGCTTGGAAGCAACGATTGAAGACTGTGTCATTTCTGTTATGGAAAGAGGCATAATAGAAGAAATGATTTAGATTAAAAATAATATGATTGCCAGTTTCCATAGAAGAAGGGAAACTGGAAAATTATCAAGTTATTTTTAAGAGAAAAAATAGTGTTCTGGGTAGAAAGAATGAAGAACACTTTAAAACCAAAAGGTTTTTATTTAAAAACATAAAATCAGAAGGAATGATCTTTAGTTTTAAAAAACGTTTTATAAAATCCATAGAAAGCGAGTAGGATTTCAAAAGAATAAAAAGCATATGAACAAAGCATATAAACATGAAATAAACCTGTGTATCTTGAAGAAAAAGAGTTGCAGATTCAATATTCAGGATTTACTTGCTTGAGTGTTCTTGAGAGAATGTTTCTTGCTTTGAAAGTTTTGAAAGCGTAAACCGTATAAAGGAGAGAAGAATTCCTTTTATACGAAGAGAGAGAAGAGAGATAAGAGAGAGAATGAAGCGGGAAAAGAAATCATCATGACATTGACACGTTCCACGAAGTTGATTGGATAGGAGGGCAACGGACGAACGTGTCAGAAAAGGCATGTCGTGGATTGTCGGTTCAAATGACGTCATAGAGGAGAGAGACTGTTCATTTGTCCGTTCAAATGATCACTGAAGAAAAGTCAGTGATAGATTTTCCTTTTTAAAAGTATCCCTGATTGTAAAGATAGGGATAGATTTTCCTTTTAAAAGATCACTGACTGGAAATATCAGTGATTAATGTATTTTTCAAAAAGCTTTTAATCATTTGAAGAAAGTTCAGTGATTAAAGTTTATATTTTGAAAAAAAACATCTTTGAGGGAGAGAGAACATACCTGAGAGTCAGAATGTTTATCAGAGAGAATGATGAGGGGAACTTTTGATTACTGACACAATACATGAACGCTGAAGAATTATTCTTCGAGGTTCAGCATTCCAAGCTCACTGATGAGAAAGTTGAACCTTGTCTCATCAAGAGGTTTGGTGAATATATCAGCAAGCTGAAAGTCAGTAGGGATAAAGTGAAGTTCAATATCACCATTCATCACATGATCTCTGATAAAGTGATATCTGATCTCTATGTGTTTTGTCTTTGAATGTAGCACTGGATTATTTGCTATAGCGATAGCACTAGTGCTGTCGCAATAGATAGGAATCTTTGACAGCTGAAGGTCATAATCTAATAGTTGATTTCTCATCCATAAGATTTGTGAACAACAGCTTCCAGCGGCTACGTATTCAGCTTCAGTTGTGGAAGTGGACACAGAATTTTGCTTCTTGCTTGTCCAGCTTACTAGCTTTCCTCCTAAGAGTTGACATCCACCAGTGGTACTTTTTCTGTCAAGTTTACAGCCTGCAAAATCACTATCAGAATAACCAGTTAGATCGAACCCTGAGTCTTTGGGATACCAAAGACCTAGGTTAGGAGTTTCTTTCAGATATCTGAAAATTCGCTTTACAGCGATCAGATGGGATTCCTTGGGTTCAGATTGATAGCGTGCACATAAACAAGTAGAGTACATGATGTCAGGTCGGCTTGCTGTAAGATACAGCAATGAGCCTATCATTCCTCTATAGGCAGTGACATTAACAAGTTTTCCAGATGGATCCTTGTTAAGTGTCAGTGGTGGTGCCATAGGAGTTTTCATCGCTGAAGTTTGTGTTAAATCAAACTTCTTCAGCATGTCTTTAACATACTTACCTTGGCAGATAAAAGTACCTTTGTCAGATTGTTTAATCTGAAGACCAAGAAAATATGTCAGCTCACCCATCATACTCATTTTATATTCTTTCTTCATTCTTTCAGCGAAGCGAGTACATAGAGATGGGTTAGTAGAACCAAATATTATGTCATCGACATATATTTGTACAAGAATTATATGACCTTTTATCTTCCTGAAAAATAACGTATTATCAATCTTGCCACGTTCAAAATTTTCAGAGATAAGAAAGGATGAGAGAGTGTCATACCAAGCACGAGGGGCTTGTTTTAGACCATAGAGAGCCTTATCCAATTTATAAACATAATTTGGATGCTTAGGGTCATAGAACCCTGGTGGTTGTTCTACATAAACTTCTTCATTCAGTTTTCCATTCAGAAAAGCTGATTTTACGTCCATTTGATAAACGATGAAGTCTTTATAGACTGCATAAGCTAAGAATAGTCGAATTGCTTCGAGCCTGGCCACAGGGGCAAAGGTTTCATCATAGTCTATGCCTTCCTCTTGTCTGTATCCCTGAGCAACAAGTCGAGCCTTATTGCGGGTTACAATTCCATGTTCATCTAACTTGTTTCTAAACACCCATTTGGTGCCTATTACAGTTTTATCAGATGGTCTAGGAACGAGATTCCAAACTTTGTTTCGAGAGAATTCAGTCAGCTCTTCTTGCATAGCGCTGACCCAGTTTGGATCTCTGAGGGCATCATCAGTCTTCTTTGGTTCTATTAAGGAGAGAAAGTTTACAAAGAGACAGATATTACCTGAGCTTCGTCGTGTCTGAATACATGCATCTGGATTACCAAGAATTTGATCTATGGGGTGATCTCTGGTCCATCGCTGAGCAGGAGCAAGATTGCTTATTTCAGCGATAGGATCAACAATAGGAGCAGTCGCTGATGAAGATGCTTGAGGTTCATCAGCTAGTAATTGTTGAACATTAGATACACCAATACTTTCAGAAGGGTTTTCAGACGTAGATGGATTTGATGGTAGAAGTGTGTTTAGAGGTTCATGTTGGGAACTAACTGAAGATTCTACTAAGTGTAGTTACTACTGCTAGTACAAGTGTAGTTACTACTGCTAGTACAAGTGTAGTTACTACTGCCAGAACAAGTTGAAGATTAATACTGCTAAGTGTTACTACTGCTAGTAGAATTAATACTGCTAGTCAAAGTTAGTACTGCTTGAACAAAGTTAGTACTGCTTAGCTAGTTAGTACTGCTAGTAGTTAATACTGCTTGCAGTTAATGCTGCTAGTTGAAGTTAATGCTGCTGAGCATTATTAGTGCTGCTAAAGAGATACGGATGGAAAGTACTACAGCTGGATATACTGAAGATATACTTAGAAGATATACATGGAAGATATACTGAAGATTTGTTTATTCTTTGTAATTATCTTTTTATTAGTATATGTATAGAATGTGTAGAATAGATAGAGATAACTTTTGATAATTGTTTTTCAAGAGAAAAATCGACCTCAAGGCATAGATCCTAATTCTAGAGAAGTAGAATTCGTATTGGTGAGTCTGTTCATCAATATTGAGGTTGAGAGTGTAATCTTGTAACTTTAAGCATTCAATACAAGTTTACTGTTTGATCATTATATACTGTGTTTGATTACTGTTTTATTAAATATCAAAGTGTTTTTCCGCAACTTCTTTGATATTAGTTTCTGAGTATTAATTCTTGTTAAGAATTCGATCCTGACAAGTGGTATCAGAGCTAATTCTCTCAGAAACAGTTATTCATCATGGAAAATCTTACAGAATCAAGCAGTACTTTGGTCTCAAAAGTTCCAATGCTCAGATCCAATGAATTTGACATGTGGAAAATCAGAATCAAGCAATATATTCTCCTCACAGATTACTCTATGTGGGACATCATTGAGAATGGCCCATCTGATGGAGGAAAGATTGGTGAAGATGGCAAAAGAACTCCTCCAAAGACAGATACAGATAGGAAATCAAGACAGACAGAGATGAAAGCCTTGAGCACACTGCTCTTGGCCATTCCAAATGAGTATCAACACCAATTCTGCAATTGTACTGATGCACAGATGCTCTGGAATGCTCTAGAGAAAAGATTCTCAGGTACTAAAAGTACCAAGAGAAATCAAAAGGCAATCTTAAAACAACAGTATGAAAACTTCATCTCAACTAAGAATGAGTCCATGACTCAAACTTTTGACAGGTTTAATAAACTAATTGGTGAACTAGCTACTATGGGAGTACAGATTGATCAAGATGATGTGAACAGAAAGTTCTTAAGGTCCCTTGGAGATGAATGGACCATGTACACTGTGTCATTTAGACAGAATGATCAGTTGGAAGACAAAGAACTTGATGATCTGTACAATGATCTTAGAGTTTTTGAAGCTGAGGTGGAGGCAAAGAAGAAGCCCTCTGGATATGTTCATAATGCTGCACTCCTATCAGCATCAATTGATTCTACTGCTAACTCTGAATCAGTTAATGCTACTAATGGATCAAATCTAGATAAAGGCACTGATTATGCATTTGAAGCTCTTCTTTCTAATCATGGAAATTCTTCTTTGATCAATGATGACTTAGAACAACTTCATCCTGATGATCTGGAAGAGATGGATATTAAATGGCAGATGGCCATGCTCTCCATGAGGGTTAAGAAGTTTATAAAGAGGACTGGAAGAAACAACTTCTCACAAAGAAGAGAAGATGGAGCAGGGTTTGATAAATCAAAGGTAGAATGCTACAAATGTCATCTTAAGGGACATTTTGCTAGAGAATGCAGAAGTGGAATGTCTCACAACAACAACCATCAACAAGCTCAATCTGGAAGCTTCAATAACAACAGAAACTCTGCTCAAGCCCTTGTTTCTCAACAAGGAATGGGGTTTGATTGGAGTGATCAAGCAGAAGAAGCTATTCAGAATCAAGCTCTTATGGCTAAAGTATCTGATCTCCCATCTGAGGTAAGTTCTAATCTCTGCTCTAAAACTTGCATAGACACTGTTAAAAGGTACAGGGATCACAATCAGAAGATGAGTGATGACCTGAAGAGACTAGAAAAGGATATAAAAGACTATGTGAGGATAGTAGAGAGATTTGAAGATCAAATCAAAGGTTTTCAAGCCAATGAACTACAACACTCATATGACACAAACTACTGGAAGTGGGAGAAAGATCAGTATGAAATTAAGCTGAAAAAGTCTAAAGAGGAGAATGAGAAGATAAAGAGTGAGTTTGAGAAAGCCAAGCTGGATATTGAGAAATTTTCCAATGCTTCTAAAGCAATGGACTCTTTGCTCCAAACTCAAATCCATGACAAACTTAGAAGAGGAATAGGCTATAACACCACACCACCACCATACAACAACAATTACATTCCTCCTATATCAAACTTACTAGAGACCAAGGATAGGAAGGAATTGCCTGTTGGAGCCACTAAGGTAGATCCTTTAGACAAAGTGGTGGTTGAAACAGACTCTGAAGTAGAGAACTCTAGTGAAAAGAGTAATGAGAACACTGTGAGTGGTGAGATTCCTCTAGAAAATAACATTATCACCAATGAGGGATGTGGAAAGGCTTGGATCAAGTCTAAGGACATAGAAAAGACTGAGGGAAAGTCTGAGAGGGTCCATTATAAGCAAACCACAGTTGTGAATCCTGTCCCTTGTAAACAGTGTTCTTGCAATAAATCTGAGCCCCAAAAACATGATAAACCAAGGGGAAATCAGAGAAACTGGAATAATCAGTGGGCACAAAAACAAGGAGTTGATTTGAGTAAAATCAATAGACCAAAACCTTGTTTTATCTGTGGCAAATTGAATCATCTTGCCAAACACTGTTATTTCAACCCTATCAACCAAAGAGTCACTTTTCAAAGAAAACCACAAAACTCTTTTGGTTATAGGAATAAAAGAAGGAAGCATATGGTTGAGAACAGAGCACCTATAAGATCACATGCTCATAACAAGTTTGCTAAACCAAAGAAAATTACTCCAAATAAGCCAAGGAGTAATTTAAAGACAAAGAAAGCAAGCAACTTTGTTCAAGTTTGGGTTCCAATTGCAAAGAAACCTGTTAGTACTGCTAACCAAGTTAGTACTGCTAACAAGGCTAGTGCTGCTTCTAGTAGTAATGCAGCTAAACCTATAATCTTGACAAAATATTCCAGCCATGAGATTCCTAAACAACTCATTCAGACCAAACTGACAGATTATATTAATGAGAAAGGTCAACCCAAGACCACTTTGGCTTGGGTTCCCTCCAAGACTAACTGATTTATCAAGTGTGCAGGGCAATCAAAAGCTCAAGAGGAAGAGCATTCAGAATGAAGAAAATGGTTGCTCTTGGCACATAACAAGGAACATGGACTGCCTTCAAATTCTTTAAAAAAAAATTTGATGAAGGACATGTTACTTTTAATCCAGCAGAAGGTTAAAGTTAGAAATACTCCAGAGGGAGTAATGATCATGAAGGATCAAGAAGAAAAGGATCAGGGGATGAACAAAGTAGTAAAAAGTAAGAGAAAAGGGATGGTGTCAAAAAGTGTAAGAGTAGTTAATACTGCTAGTGGTTAATACTGCTTTCAGTTAATACTGCTAGTTAGTTAATACTGCTAGTAGTTAATACTGCTAGTTCAGTTAATACTGCTCGCGGTTAATACTGCTAGTTAGTTAATACTGCTAGTAGTTAATACTGCTAGTTCAGTTAATACTGCTCGTGGTTAATACTGCTCGCGGTTAATACTGCTAGTTCAGTTAATACTGCTCTAGGTTAATACTGCTTCTATTCCGAATACTATAAATACTCTTTGCCCGCCTAAAAGCTTATAACGACTCTTTGCATACTGTTCTCTTGCGCTCAAAACCTTTTCTCTCTCAAGTTCGAAGTTTTCAGGCAAGTTTTCACTAAGATCAATGGCATCCATGACATTCATCGACGAGCACAACGAGATTGCGATGCTACAAAAGCCAAAACAAGCTGAAGGTTTTCATCAGATAGTCGACTTTCTGAAGTCGAGCCACATTGCTCATGCTCTTACTGTATCACCTACAATCTACATTGAGCACCAAAGGCAGTTCTGGGCTAATGCAACCATTGTTGTGGAAAATGGTGTGCAAATGATCAAGACAAGAATCTGTGATCACTCACTTACAGTTACTGAAGAAGTCATTCGCATCAGTCTACGTCTAGACGATGCCGCTAGTATAATGTCTATCTCTAATGATGAACTGTTTTCTAATCTTACTAGAATGGGGTATGGAGGCCCATTGGGTGTTTTCAAATTCTCAAAAGCAAAGTTTTCACCCCAATGGCGTTTTCTTGTTCATACCCTGATGCATTGCATCTCCAAAAAGACCACTGGATGGAGTGAGTTCAGCAGTCCAATTGCATATGCTTTGGTATGCTTGGCTACATCCAGAAGGTACAATTTCTCAAAGATGATTTTCAATGATCTTGTATCAAATATGGGAAACAAAAAGAGTTTCTTTATGTATCCCAGATTTGTTCAGGAAGTAATTAACCATGAATTGACGGATATACCTCAACCTGTTGGGGTATATGTACCTAAACCCCCAAAAGGCAAGGTTTTCTCAAATATGAGAAGATCTGCTGGGGACTCGGAAGGAGTTGACACCCCATTGTTCTCTACAATGATGGTGGTGTCCCAAACCACTGAAGGTATGGCAGCAGGGTCAAGGCCCTCATTAGACCATCCCACTGCTAGCCAAGCCCAACCTTCTCACTCAAAAACAATTCCCCAGTCCATTCTTACAAAACCAACCTCTCCAATTACCCAAACTTATCAAAGAAAACAGGTAAAGAAGGCTCCTTCCCTTCTTGTACCATCACCCACACAGCCTTTAAGCCCTCTAAGGGAGAATTCTCCCCTAGAGAATATCCAAAGGGAAACCACAAGGGTGTCTCCCAACCCAAAGGAGGTGCTCTCTGAGGAGGAGGTAGAGCATATGGGAGATGAGGCTGCCACTACTCCTGCTAACACAGAGGAGGAAAGTGGTAACATCAATAAGACCTCCCCCATGGCAACTTTGAATGAGCAATCATTTGAAGGTCCCTGGTGCCAAGAAACCACAGGGGTGGATAGTGCTTCTGCTAGGCAGAAGACTTCCACTACTAAAAGATCCAATGATCCTTCAATAGGGGGTAACACTCCTGGAGAAGGTGAGGACAGATATAACTATGATGAATTGATGGAGACCATGGGAAACATCAACCAGGATGTCATCAAGCAAGGAAAAGAAATAGAGGAGATGAAGCTGGTGATCCTGTCACAACAAGTCCAGATTGAAAAATTAAAGAAGATGGTGACCAGGCTGGTTCAAAAGAAAAGAAGGAAACAGTTTGTACTCAAAAAGAGGGACAAATTTCAAGATTCTTTCAACAAGGGGGAGAAGCATGAAGGGGAAACGGTTGAAAAGAAAGCTGAAGTTGAGGGGGAGACAGAGAAAGAGATGGAAACAGAAACTGAAGCAGCAGAAACTGTTAATACTGCTGAAGCAACAGTAACAGAAGCAGCAGTAACAGGGCTTTCTGTTGAAGAAATGGAGATTGTAGAAACACTAGTCAAAGCAAAGAATGACACTCCTGAGGCTACTCAAAAGGCCAAGGGAGTAGTCATTAATGAAGGAAAAGTTCAACAAAAGGCAACAGAAAAGGCAAAGGAGACAAAAGGAAAAGGAAAGGAGAAAATGGTTGAAACTGAACTGCCTGCCAAGAAAAAGAGTCAAATTGAAATGGATGAGGAGATGGCAAAGCAGCTTCAAGAGCAAATGGAAAAAGAGGAGCAATGTCAAACAGAAACTGATAGAGAACTTGCAAGGATAATGGCCAAGAAGTTAAATGCAGAATACCAAAAGAGTTTGAAAGAAGCAGCTCAGACAGCAACTCAGGTCAAGAAAATCCAGGTTAAGAAGATGCCAATTCAGAAACAAAAGCAGAAAAGACAACCCTCCAAGACATTTTTGGCCAATCAGGAAAGAAGAAAGATGATAAACTTCCTGAAAGGTGCAATTGGTGTTAAGGGGGAGATGTTTACCAATATGGCATACAGTCAGGTTGAGGAATTGTACAAGAAAGAAATGGCTAAACTCCAAGGGGACTCATCTCAAAGGGAAGAGGCTGAAAGAAGAATGAAGGAGAGGTATGATCTAAATATTCAACAACCATTCCCTGAGGAGACCACACCTTCAAAGGATAATGCTGAAGAAATGAAGGAAAAACAAGAGAATGCTGGTATAGAAATCAAATATGCAAAGAGGATGAAGACAATTGCTTCCAAAAAGCAGTCTAAAAGGCCAAGAGTGGAAGAAAGAGCAGAAAATAAAGCAGAATCTTCAGTCACACCTTCAGCAGAACCTGTGCAGAACTCAGAACAGTCCAAAGAGCAATCAGATGAGCATGTGGGGCTGTATATGACTATAGTAAAACCTGTACAGGCTGTTCCAATCTCCATGAAGGCTCCAGAGATTATCTTTTGGGACATTCTAAGAGATAATGGAAAGGATTTCTTCAGACTCAAAAGAATTGGTGGTGCATTTGAAGCATATTCAACCTGGGGAAAAGTAATCAGAGGTTGTTCAAGAGCAGACATAGAGGAAATGTACAAAGTGGGAATGAAACTCTATGAGCCTGTGTTGAAAGATACTGAAGAAAATCTTCTCAAAGTGGCAATGGAATACTTATGTATGATGTTTGATCCAGAGAAGGTGGTGCATAGGATTAAAGATCTTCATCATGAGTATGTGTTCAAAAAGATTGATCATTGGATACTCTTTGAAAACTGTGGTGTGTACATGATTACAATTGATAAATGTTATCATGAGTACTACCTAGTTGACAAAATATATGATCATAGCAAGCAGAAACTCGAAGGGATGCTGAAAGCTAAGTTAGTATGTACTAAGGATTCAGAAATGGCCAGAATTGTGGTGAGAAGAACTATCAATCAAAGTCTGGGCCTAGATCCAAATCTGGGCAACTAAATGTAAGGTGTTGAAAGCATCTTGAAGAATATCTGAAGAACTTGACTTCTCTTCTAAAAGTCAAGTTAGGGGGAGATTGTTGGGAACTAACTGAAGATTCTACTAAGTGTAGTTACTACTGCTAGTACAAGTGTAGTTACTACTGCTAGTACAAGTGTAGTTACTACTCCCAGAACAAGTTGAAGATTAATACTGCTAAGTGTTACTACTGCTAGTAGAATTAATACTGCTAGTCAAAGTTAGTACTGCTTGAACAAAGTTAGTACTGCTTAGCTAGTTAGTACTGCTAGTAGTTAATACTGCTTGCAGTTAATGCTGCTAGTTGAAGTTAATGCTGCTGAGCATTATTAGTGCTGCTAAAGAGATACGGATGGAAAGTACTACAGCTGGATATACTGAAGATATACTTAGAAGATATACATGGAAGATATACTGAAGATTTGTTTATTCTTTGTAATTATCTTTTTATTAGTATATGTATAGAATGTGTAGAATAGATAGAGATAACTTTTGATAATTGTTTTTCAAGAGAAAAATCGACCTCAAGGCATAGATCCTAATTCTAGAGAAGTAGAATTCGTATTGGTGAGTCTGTTCATCAATATTGAGGTTGAGAGTGTAATCTTGTAACTTTAAGCATTCAATACAAGTTTACTGTTTGATCATTATATACTGTGTTTGATTACTGTTTTATTAAATATCAAAGTGTTTTTCCGCAACTTCTTTGATATTAGTTTCTGAGTATTAATTCTTGTTAAGAATTCGATCCTGACAGTTCAGCTGAAATCCATGAGTTGGATTCAGCGGTGGGGGGTATGATACTTGGTTCTTCATCAGCAGCTGGAGTTTCAGTGTGCTGTTGGTTTGAGAAGAAAGGTTCAGTTCCTTTATAGTGAGAGATCATCCAAGTATTCAGTTCTTCATTGTCAGCGATTGGTTTAGAGTTCGCTGAGCGCGTTTCATCAAACGTGACATGAATGGTTTCTTCTACGGTTTGTCTTCTTTTGTTGAAAACTCTGTAGGCTTTTGAGATGGAGGAATATCCTAAAAATATTCCATCATCGGCTTTTGGGTCGAACTTTCCAAGTTGATCTTTGTTGTTTAAGATAAAGCACTGACAACCAAAGATATGAAGAAAGCTGATAGAAGGCTTCCTTCCAAGAAAGAGTTCATAAGCTGTCTTCCCAAATCGCTTTATTATCAGCGATCTGTTTTGAGTAAAACATGCAGTGTTTACAGCTTCTGCCCAAAATTGAGTAGGGAGGTGAGAATCGCTGAGCATTGATCTAGCAGCTTCTATGATCGTTCTGTTTCTTCTTTCAGCGACTCCATTTTGCTGAGGTGTTCTTACTGAAGAGAAGTTGTGAGAGATTCCCTTGTTCTCAAAGAAATTGTTCAGGGAACTATTTTTGAATTCAGTTCCATGATCACTCCTTATTGATCGAACAGTAAGATTATTCAGCACTTCCATCTTTTTGACAAAAGATATTAGTTCTTCTGGAGTATCATTCTTGCAGCGAAGAAAAATAACCCAGGTGTAGCGAGAATATTCATCTACAATGACAAGCGTATATTTCTTTCCAGCTATTGATTGGATATTGACAGGGCCAAATAGATCCATATGCAAGAGCTGAAGAGGACTTGTTACTGAGGAAACTTGTTTCGACTTGAAACTAGCTCTTGTTTGTTTTCCTTTTTCACATGCTGAGCAGAGAGATTCTTTAGCATATGAGTGCTGAGGAAGACCAGAAACCAGTTCCTTAGATTAGAGAGAATTCAGGGTTTTGAAGTTTAGATGAGAGAGCCTTTTATGCCATAGCCAGTTGACATCAGAAGAGGCCTTAGAGAGAAAACATAAGTTATCAGTGATAGTAGAGTCCATATCTATTACATAGACATTTTCTCTTCTATAACCACTGAGAGCAAGTTTTCCTTTTTCATCTACCACTGAACATGCTTTCTTAGAAAAGCGAACTTCGTAGTCTTTGTCACATAGCTGACTGATGCTTAGAAGATTGTGCTTCAGTCCATCTACATAAGCGACTCTTCGAAAGGTAGTTGTCCCATTGCTGAGGACACCAAACCCACGGGTAAATCCTTTTCCATTTCCACCAAAGGTCACAGAGGGACCTTTCTCTTCCTTGTATTCAGTGAGCAGGTCTCTTTGTCCAGTCATATGACGAGAACATCCGCTATCGAGATACCAGATGCCCTTTGATCCCTGCATACATAAGGAAGATTAAGCTTTGTTTGGTACCCACTTTTCAATGGGTCCTTCAGAGTTAGTGGATAAGGAAGATTCAGCTTCAGTGGTAATCTTCACTTTGGTTAATTTCTTAACCTTAGTGGTATTTTTCACTTTGGTGACTTTATTTGCCTTAGAGGCATTTTTCTTCACTTTGGCTGTTTTATCAGCTTCGGTGGTATTTGGACACTTGCTCGCAATATGGTCAGTGAATCCACAGTGATAACATTTTCTATATCTGATGGTGGATTTATAACCAAAAGGTTTTGAAAACTTAAGATGAGCAGGTCCAGCTCCAAGAATGCCTTTAGCACGAGATCTGGGAGGAATTTTTATTTCTTCAGATTTCACGGGCTTTAGATCAACCTTCAGCTTTGGAGGACAGATATCAAAGATTTCTGTCACTGAGCTAAAAGGTTTATCCACTGAAGGTTTGGAGGGAACTTTCAGTTTGGTTTTCTTGGAAGCCTTCTGAGAGAGAATAGACTTTCCTTTATCTGCAGGCTTAGATTTTGCAGATATCTCCTCAGGGATGGGATTAGAAGAAGAACAGGGATAGAATTGATTATAAGAAGTGTCAAAGAAAGATGTGACAAAAGTTCCAAACTTAAGCGAGGAACTTTCTTCTTTAGGATCATCCTGTGGTGTCCAAAAACCAAGACCAGTTTTATCACTTTCAGGAGTTTGAGCATTTATTATCTCAGAGATCTTTGTTGATAATTTGCACCATTTTTCAACATGAGCCTTTTCTGCTTTTAGAGCAGCGATGGCTTGTTCGCGTTCAATGCTGATGATTTCATTTATAATGACTTGATCTTTTAGCTTTTCTTCTAAAAGATTTAGTTCACTGATCTTTTCATGACATTTCTCTAGCTCTTGTGTTAAATAAACATTTTTATTTTCAGCTTGAGTTTTGTCGTTTAGAGCATTATAAAGGTCAATCGTCAGCACATCAATAGCGCGACTTCTCTCAGCTTCAGGCAGAGAGGGATTTGTAGAGATAGATACCTGAGATGATATGTAGCTCATAGAAGGTTCAGATGGTTTTTCTACTTCTTCTTTAATCTCAGCCATGAGGCAAAGATTAGCGACTTCTTCTTCATCAGAAGATGATTCTTCTGATTCAGCCCAGTCATGTTCTTCAGCGATGAGACCTTTACCTTTTTGCTGATAGCTTTTCAGCTTTTGATATTTGTTTTTCAGCTTATGGTATTTGTCATCACTGGATCTTCTTGAGGTAGAAGGTTTGAAGACCTTTTTAGACCTGCACTCACTAGCAAAATGTCCAATTTTTTCGCAGTTATAGCAAGTGGCTGTAGCCTTATCAACCGGAGTTGATTTTGGCTTTTCAGTAAGAGAGAGAGAGGTTTACTTCTTCGGAAGTTACTCTTTCTTGCAAATCTCTTAAAAGAGTTTGTCAAGAGTGCTAAGGACTCATTAAACTCTGAAAGATCAGGGTCTGATAAATCCTCAGATTCAGAATCTAACTCAGTGATGGTGAGAGTAGATCGCTGGGATGGAATTATCTCTGATGAGACTAAAGCAACAGCAGTGCTTTTGGAGTCTTTAGAATCTTTTACAAGATTCTTCTTCAGGAGATTAGATTGCTCATAGTTGAGCAATATTCCATACAGAGTGCTTAGAGAGAGAGTATGTAAGTCCTTTGTTAGCTTAAGACATATTGAATAACTGTCCCAGCTTTCAGGAAGACTTTCCAAGAATTTTGTTAGGACCTCAGAATTAGAATAGGTCCTTCCAACAGTTCTTAGGTCAATGATCAGGCAGTTAAACCGCTGATGAATGTCAGAAAGAGATTCATTCTTACCAGCGATAAAACTTTCATACTGTCTTACCAAGTTAATCTTTCGGGTCTCTTGGATTTCAGTGGTGCCCTCATATTGAACACATATGGTTTCCCACATTTCTTTAGAAGTTTTTAGATGCATGATGGAATGGAAAACTTCATCAGGCAGAGCCATTGATATAATGGTCTTTGCTCTTGCATCTATGCCTACCTTCTTTTTATCTTCATCACTCCACTGTCTTATTTCCTTAACGACATATCGTTCAGGGACAGCTTCAGTGGTGGCAGTAGCAGGAACCGCAGCTATAATTCTAACAGGTTCATAGGGTCCGTTTTCTATATATTCAGGTATAGTAGGATCCGCACCTTCAAGAAATAGCATCATTCGATTTTTCCATAGAGAAAAGTTATCTCTGCTAAATCGAGGAGGTTTAGAAAGTGAACCATTATCATAGTAGTTTGTGTTTGTGTTTAGTGCCATTTTAGAATAGCAAGGAAGAGTATACAGCAAGATCTTGTTTATTAGATTAAACAAACTGCTCTGATACCACTTGTTGGTCCCGAAGGTGCTTAACAAGTTTGTAGAAGGGGGGGGGGGTTGAATACAAACACAGAAATTAAAGTTTAATAAATTGTTTATTGATAAATCAAAATACAATTTACAAGTTTGTTGCGGAATAAGATTAAGACAGACTCAATCTAAACAAACTTAAGAAACACTAAGATGGTTGCACAAGAAATTCAGAGAATGGGGGATTTTTAGAGAGATAGAAAACAAGGGTTTCTATTTTGGAGTTCAAGGATTGAGCACACCTTCAGATGAAGGAGTGAGCTTCCTATTTATACCCTATGCATTAAATGCATGGCAGGGTACTTTACACGTGGCATTCATAGATTGGTTTTGGTAGTCTCACTTTTGGAGACATGCTTTTGGCCACTTTATGAACAGTGTAGTTGACAGAGTTGGTGTACGATTTGTGGCAGAGACTTGTCCGTTCTGACACATCGTACTGGTTGTGCAAGGTAAGACAAAAGAAAAATTGAGGCATAAGCTTTGTGATCGTTGATCGCTGAGTATCTCTTCTTCCAGAGATAAAGAAGTTCAGCTATCGCTGAAGCTTTTCCTCAGGCTTCTTCGCGTAAGTAGATTTGTCTGGTCTTCGCTGATATCCGCATCAGGTCACTAGTAGACTTATCTATTGTTCAGTGGCTTCGTCTTCGATTCAGCTATGAACTATGTTGACGCGAGACTTGTCTTCAGGGATTACGTTAACTGTGTTACATAGGAAACTATCAGTGATAACTGAACAGACTCAGTTTGATCGCTGAAAGTGAAACACATACATATTAAATGTTTACAGAAAGGTCATCAGCGATAACTGAACAGACTCAGTCTGATCGCTGATGATGAAACACTAATACATATAATAACGTAATTTTCACTAAGTATAAAAGAGGGTCGTTATCAAATCACTGAGAGAGTTTGGATCAACACACATTACCATGGACTTCGTGACGAAGTTGCCTAAAACTCTTCGAGGTCACGATACCATTTGGGTAATAGTCGATAGATTGACTAAGAGTAGGGGTGCTCACGGGTTGTGTTGATCGGGTTGAAGGCTTTTTAACAACTCAACCCAATATAGGCGGTTTGAAAATTTTACAACCCAACAAACCCAATAAAAAGTACAACCCAACCCAACCCAAACCGTTCGGGTTGGTCGGGTTGTATTTAAACAAGATGAAATCAAATTTAGAAATATAAACATAAAGAAAACATTTCTTCGAAATACAACCGAATGACCGATAATTCATGAGTATGTAAGTTCATAAAAAATATTACGATATTACATATAAAAATGTCTAAACCAAATGATAATATGTCAATCAACAACAATCGTTTTAGACGTCTCCAACCCCGATGCTTTCGCTTTCTTGGCCTTGAGGTTGGTCGTGATCATCAACCATTTGGTACAACTTATCCATACTTCTTAAATCTTAAATATATCACATTTAGTTAATTTTTTAATTTGCATACACACACACACACACACACACACATATATATATATATATATATCTGTGTGTGTTTACATTTATTAAACATATATACAAAGGAGTTATATAGAGATGAATAATAGATTGAGAATATATGTGAATGAAGAGGGTACGCAATAGTGTAATTGTCTAATTTACATATTAACAGAGACTTAATAAGCATATTAAATTCACAAAATAAAAGGATCGGGGTCATCGGGTTGGGTTGGGTTCAAATAAAAGTAACCCGGTATTAGCCCAATACCTACGGTTTGAAGATTTTACAACTCGATTAGACATCGGGTTGCTTCGGTTTGAGTTATTTCACGTTAGGTTGGGTTGGGTTGATCGGGTTGATCGGGTTTTTGAGCACCCCTAACTAAGAGCACTTACTTCTTAGCTATGCGCGAGACTTTACCGACGGACAAGTTAGCAAAACATTACATCGATGAAGTGGTCTCGAGGCATGGAATACCCTTGTCGATCGTGTCGGATAGCGACAGTCGGTTCACTTCGAACTTTTGGGATGGGTTTCAGAAAGAGCTTGGTACGCGAGTTAAGTTGAGTACGGCTTACCATCTGCAAATCGACGGGCAAAGCGAGAGAACAATCCAAACGTTGGAGGTCATGTTGAGGTCTTGTGTCATAGATTTCGGGGGTAGTTGGGACTCTCACCTACCTTTGGTGGAGTTTGCTTACAACAATAACTATCACTCGAGTATTGGGATGACGCCTTTTGAGGCATTGTACGGGCGGAAGTGCCGAACTCCCGTGTGTTGGCTTGAAGCGGGAGAGAAGCAATTCGCCGGACCTGAAATCGTGCAAGAGACGACCGATAAGGTCAAATGCATTTGTGAAAGGTTGAAAGCGGCTCAGGGTCGGCAAAAGAGCTATGCCGATAAGAAGAGGCGGCCGATGGAGTTCCAAGTGGGCGACCGTGTGTTGCTTAAGGTATCTCCTTGGAAGGGCATTATCAGGTTCGGAAAACGTGGGAAGCTGAGTCCCCGTTTCCTTGGACCTTTCAAAGTGCTTAAGCGGGTGGGTTTACAAGCCTACCAACTGGAACTGCCGCCAGAGTTGAGCAGAATCCACAACACGTTCCATATTTGTTACCTTCGGAAGTGTTTGGCGGAGGAAGAAAGCGTCATTCTGTAACACCCTCGAAAAAAGAACATAGCAACTAATTTAAAACTTCCAAATTAAACAACAAAAAGGATATAACCTAATTTACAAACATCACTTGAGACACCTCAAAAGAATATTGGATTTAACTTTAACAACTAAAATGTCAAGTCTCGCAGAAAGACAAAACAAAGTCGGGTGTTACTAGAACCCCAAAGAAACAGTTGCTCTTATCAACGACTAACGCGGAAGACTTTATCAAGCTACTCACCCTTGCACAAACTCTAAGCACTCAACGCTTCACCAAAAGCTATAACCTTTTCCCCCCATCCGGAACCTGATGCACATGCCGACAAATAAAAAAGGTTAGGCTAACGCCTAGTGAGTTCAAGCGTTTACAACATGAAATAAATATATTTGTAAAAGGGAAATAAAGTAGTTTAAGTCACAGACTCCCTGACAAATTTACTTTAAATAACAAACGACACCATTTTTCAAAAGTACATCTTTAGAGCAAAGAACCCAACATGAACCTTCTTTCGTAAAGACCACTTTAATCCCAAACTCAACCAAAACGTGAATAATAAGCAAAGCTCTTAATTTATAAAAATATGAAATAAAACTTTACTTCTCGAAATCCTTCAAACGTGGATGTCATAAAACGCAACCCATAAATCTTGAGTAAACAATTCCCCATAAGTAAAACGTCACCGAAAACATGGATAATAAGATGACACAATTAAATACCCAAAAAGCACCTTCCGGTGACGGGGGATACCCGATTCCATTGTACGTGGCGGAACACAAAGTTAAACCACATAACTATGTTGTCGAACTACACCTCAGATCGTGATTGTATTGTCTGCTCTGCCGAGCTACACCTCCAGTCATGACTATATTTCAAGTCTCCACCACACCGTATCCCTTATTGCCTGCTCTGCCGAGCTACACCTCAAGGATACACGATCTTAGTGCCTGTTCAGTCTCTAGGGAGTTTCATCCTCAGGGTGCCCACTTGACCCTTAGTGCCTACTCCCTATCAGTCAAGATAGGAGCCTCAACTCCTTACTTGATAACACTCGATGTCTAACCCTCGTGCACAAGAATTATACATCTAAACACCAGACCCAAGGGTCTCGAAGTACAACCCATAACGGTTCCTCTTCGCAAAACAACCAGGATAACACCAATGCCAACGTGACATATATCCCAAGGTGAGAATCTCAAGAGTCCTCACCGATACATACCACTGACTCACGTGCCAATGGATCCAATACAGGACTGTCTAGAATACATGACTCCAACTGAATGACTCACGCACCCAAAACATGTATTCTCCAAAATAAAATGCAATACATGCAACTCACGCCACAAAGTTCCACTTAGGTTATAAAACCGGACCAAAGTCCCAAAATCCTGACAAAGCCGAAACCCAACATAAAGACCCAACAATTTACGTAAATCTCCAATGGGTGCCAATATGAACATCAAAATACGTTTGACCAACATTTATGAAAATACTCCGACTCAAGAGTAAATAACCCAAAACTTCTCATTGGTTGAAACAAACGTTTTCCAAAAGAACTTATTCTCTTCGCGATACCCAAAATGACTCATAGTACCATTACATGCATTTTCCCACAGTTTATAAAATCGTATGCACCAAAAGGACAATTATATAAAATGACCTCCATTTATATATTGTAACATCAAGGAAACATATCAACATAATTTATTTATCAACATTTCCAAAAATCCCAAAGATATGGGTTATATAAGTTTATAAAGCTAAACATTTCCAAATAGTCAAACTTATCAGCAGTTAACAATTTAGTGTAAAACATAAACACTTTAAAATAAACATTTTGGCATGTACACCGTTTTCACAAATCAACTTGAACTCACCTTGCAAGATTTAGGCTAAATCTAGATTTTACCCCGCTATAAGCTTCCTTGAAGAAATCTGAGTCCACAAGCAAAACTCTTCAAAACCTAGATCCATAGATTTCCAATCATAAATAAACATATTCAACCTTCTAGAATCCTTCCCCAAACATTTAAACATAAAACCCCCAACTTGTACCCAAACCCTTATTCCATATATGAAGAAAACAAGACATTACCTTACCATAGGTTGAATCTATCAACTATACATCTCTTGGTCACCCACGGAAGCCACCACCACAACCTTTGAGAGAATGGAGAGGGTCATAAGGAGGGTTTGATAAAACCCTAGAAAGTTGAAGGTGAAGATGATAAAGTGGATACATTGAGCTTAAGCTTCCATAACCTTGCTAGATGGTGAAATAACACTTAAAATCCCGAGATATTGAGTATCAAAAGCTCAAAATCAACAATGGTGGTCAAGAGGTTCGGTTTAGAGAGAAAAGAGAGGGTAGGGTTGAAGGAGGTTGAAACAAATGAAATGAGATAGACAAAATTCGAGCTTTAAAGGCCCCTGCCCCCGACTGCGACAATGACTGGCGACTATGCCCTTGGCATAGTCGCGTGGCATTGTCGCCCGCGTCCAGGCACTCGCGGTACCATCCCCGCGATTGTGCCACGCGATAGTGACATATGTCACTATCGCCGGGCACTGTCGCCCAAGTGGTTCAGAGTTCCGAATTACTTCCTTTTTCGCATTCGAAATCTCCCGATACTCCAAGGGACTTTAAATAATGATTTCCCACCAAACATCCCACCATTTACAAGATACAGGAACATCCGGGTGGCCACTACTTACCGAAACTACGGGTGTTACAATCCTCCCAACCTTAGAATGATTTCGTCCTCGAAATCTAGGCTCCCAAGAAACGTTGCCCGCAGGATAGGTTGTCCTTAATCCACTTGTCAGTATCACTATCATAACCCTTATGCTGATACTCACGCCAGCCGCCCCCTCCCGGGCACATAACACTTATGTCCGAGTGAACACTTAATTCGCTAAAGTAGTCTTTACCCACAAGACTGCGGTCATCTCCCAACCTGGAGTGACGCTTACCACCTCGAGAGTAGTTTGTAACCCCAAATTCACACCGGTCAACCCACTTTAACTGAACATGCTTCTGAACCCAAACCAAAGTTTGACATCAACCCTCAAGGAAGTCCCAAAATTCTTGATGACCAGATCTTGGTATTGACAACGTCGTCCTTTCGAGGCGTACCAATACGATCTTTAGGTAGCTGGTTAATGCTGATCTGGCTACCATCCACCCCGATCTATTCTCAACCTCAGAACATTCCCATAATAAAATCTTTACCTCCACAGGAAACACTTATACCTATCGATACCCACTCGTCAACATCTAATTTTCTTTTAAATTCCACCTCTGAGGGATCAACATTCTCATGACTTGACGGGGATACTTTCGAACATTCCCATATTCAATGACTTTCAGAATACAAGTTGACGCCTAAAGCCAAAATGGTGATATCGAAAATGTGGACATTTCGCCCAATATTTTATCTCAGAAGTATCGTCGCGTTAAAGTTGACACCTAACAGGGTACTAAGATTCCAAATCCTAAATTCTCAACAAACGGACCACCATAATTACGTAAATCACGGAACCTACTAAGACAATACAACATCAACATACACCATGATGTCCATTCGACAGTAATTCATTAAATTGAACCCAACCAGATGCCGATAATCACTCAAGGCATCTTCTCGCAGGTCTACAGAAGCATAAAGGTCACTCCTAAGATAACGGGGAATGCATGAATCTATTTCCTCAACTAATCAAACGTGAACCGATTCAAATTTTGAAACCCAAATTCAAGATAGACCGCAAGAAGGATCATCCAACGCTTCAACTCTCAAGGACTTCTCTAGTCCTTTAATTACAACTTCTTCCACGACAGGGGTTTAAATTTATAAGCCTAATGAGTTCAAGGTTTTCAAATAATATGCCAATTTAAACTTTTATAAAACTTTCAAATACATAAGTTTTATAACAATTAACCGTACGATGAAAATACACTATCATTCATCGATAGGTTTCAAAACTGGTTGCCCACACTACGCATATAAACCATTTACAAACTCATTTTTTGAGATCTCTTTTCTCTCTCTCTTTCTTCTTTTTCTTTCAAAGTTCCATCAATCGTCCATATCTTGCTAGTGTTTAGTGCATCATCCGAGGGTTCGGTATAGAAAGCTTCGTCTTCTCTCGGTGGTCAATATCTGGTTTTTCGGGTTTTCTTCTAAAACCTATTTGGTGAGTTCATACTACCTTTTTCTAAACTTTATACATGTCAAAACTTACATTTTGAACTTCTATATATCTCCATGGTTTCAGATATAAGTTTACTACATTTTGATATAACTTGAGTTTTGGGAGATTTTAGGGTTCCTGATCATTTTCGATTAAAATGATGGGTTCCATCTTATTTGAAGTAAAATGATGTTTTACTTGCACATTTATGTGGGTTACTTGAAAGAATGTTTAAAGTTCATTTTTGATGATTTCATTCTTACCAAAAGTTAAACTTGAAAATGCATTTTTGTTTATAAATGTTATTTTATACCATATGACTATATATGGTTGGTCACATATGTTATTGTGACGAGTCTGTACCATTACTAGTGGATCCCTAGGTATTGAGTCGACTTATATTTGGGATGTCTTTTCCCCTCTTTGTAAAAATTGATGTATATGATCCTCGAGGGTCATTTGGTACGGTTATGCAAGACCGGTTACTAGCCATGGATCATATTTTCCCTTATTTGTAGCTATGGATGCATATGATCCTCGGGGGCAAATTGATACGATTATGTGAGATCGGTTACTAGCTAAGGGTCATATGGTAGTCCTAGTGAACGAGTATGACTTGGTTTACTCGAGGGCCCTCTCTCACATCGTAGTACGGACCTTTGTAGTTCGTGGCCATGGATTCCAAGTGTTTCGACTCATAACTCGGATTGTGACCTACTTTGTGTTACGCTACAATCCTTGGTAAAAACTGGTTATCGTTGTCATCGTATGATGAGTTTACATTTAAAAGGCCCGATTGTGGCAAATGTTTCATTTGAAAATTAAATCTTATTGAAAAGATTTCCTTATGATACAATTGTTTATATCTTTTGAAATTTATAAACTGTATGTTCTCATTAGGCTTTAAGCCTAACACTTTTTCTCAAATGATATGTATAACAAGTTCTCGTTAGCGGTGGGTTGCTAAGGGCTTGAGTGACGAGCTTGCTCTCGGGGATTTTGAGATGACTAATATTGATGTTGGACAATTGTTTAAGTCCCATTCTTTTGGCGATATTGGATTAACAACTGATGTAATCTATATATGTTATGTTTGGATTAGTTTGTTGTTGAATTCCATATCCGTATTCAGGTTTTGTAAATGTTTAGTACATTTCCCCTTTTTGGGAGGGTTATACCAAGTATAGATGCTTATTTGTCCAGTATCCGCGTTTTAAATTTACTCTGGTTTTTAGGTTGTTACAAAAAAAAATAGCAAATAAACTAGATAACAATGCAAAATTACCTAAGATGATAAATTTTTGGCTGTTTATGTAAAATACAAGAGGTATAACTGGAAAAAATAGAAAAAAACTATTAAGTTTATTGAAACATTATCTGAAATAATTTTTCAAACAACTGACTTATAAACTAGTTGATGGATGCTCATTTATGAATCTTAAATATTTTGAGGACCCACAAACCACCTATTTTATGTATTATTCATGATGAATAATCTCAAATAATAATGAAATTTCGTTATTAATATATGTTACAACATTCATAATGGATATTTATGACGTTATTCATTATGAATACTATATAAAAAATAAATATAACACTTTTAAAAAATGTTTATATAAGCTATATAAAAAATAAAATTATAATTATAATTATTTCATAGATAATCAAATTGTAATAGATGGTTTTAATAAAATATTTAATTTAATTATTAATTATATATTCAAAAAATTATTAATTAATTAGAACAATTTTATTTTTATTCATATTATATATAATGATTATTTAAAATCATAAATTAAATGTAACATTACAGAACAATCGTACTAGATATTGTCCATTTTGTCTACATATCCGGACTCACGGTTTTAAAACCCATATGGTAAATGAGGTATTCAGTCTCTTATAAGGCAACTTTCGTTTCCCTCCCTAACCAATGTAGTATCTTACAATCCACCCCCTAGGGAGCTCAGCGTCCTTGCAGGCACACTAGTCCGACTCCCGACTATACTACCATTTGTAACATCTTGGACCAACCGTACCAGATATTGTCTGTTTTGTCCACACACCTGGACTCACAGTTTTAAAACGCGTCTGGTAGATGAGGTATTCAGTCCCTTATAAGACAACTTTCGTTCTTTTCCCCAATCAATGTGGGATCTTACAATCAACCCCCCTTGGGATCCCAGCGTCCTCGCTGACACACTAGTCCGACTCCCGACTCTGATACCATTGTAACATCTAGGGTCGACCGTACCAGATATTGTCCGCTTTGTCCACAAATCCGGACTCACGGTTTTAAAACGCGTCTGATAGAGAAAACATCCAATCCCTTATAAGACAACTTTATCTTACAATAATCTATATTTTTTTTCTAAATTTTGTATTAACAAGTCCAAAATTTGTAATATATTTATATATATATATAATAATAATCAGTTTGAAATTATTTTAATTAACGTATTATATTATTTAATTTTTTTTACTATTTTGTTTGTATTAATTAACATTTTATATTATTAGGGATTTGTTTTTATTATATTATGAACTGCTGTAATTGACTTTTTTTTCAAAATGTATTTTTTTTAATCATTTTACATTTTTCATCTAACTTATCAATTAGTTATTGTCAAACGTAATTAGTTTATCAACTAACTTATCAACTACCGACTAACAACTAACTCATCCATAACAACTAGTTTCCCAAACATAGCGTACAAGGGTTGTTTGGTTGGTTTTACCATTAAGTTTTGTATGGATAAAATTGTCTACATACATTAACCTGTATCTATATATTGAGAAAATTTGTGTTTATGATGGTTTTTTCATAGATGAAAATAGTGTTTTTTTTATTAGAAGAGACATGTTTGGAAAAAAAATTGACCTCCTGCAAGAAAAAAAAATGATCTTAAGAGTTTACTGAATAAGTCACTTTCTATGTCATAAACCACTACCAAACAATCATAGATATCTGATCAAATAAGCTATAAGTCCTATTAAGCTCGTTAATATGCTAACTAAAGAGTTGAACAGTTTCATTAAAAGACAACATCTGAATCATTAAAAAGTGATTCTGACAAAAAAAAAATTTGTCTCTTAACGGTTTAAAAACCTCTGAATGATTTTGTATCTTGGACCTCCCTTACCCATTAAACGCACTAATTTTATCCTGAGCAATTACCAAACAAATATATTTAATTTTGCACTATATCATAAGAGCTTATTAATCATTCTCATCATTTAATCATCATACATCAAATCATCAACTGCCAGCCAACCTCTAACGTAACCTAATTTGCCAAAATGTTGTTAGTTGGGCTCATATGAATCTAGCCTTATTGAATCCAATTACTTCATAAGCCCAAGCCCATATTTCCATCATCTCTCCGTGTTCTCGCCGGAAAAAAATCGTTCGAAATCCATTTCTTCACCGCCATTCACACACCTAACGTAAATCGCCATTGATATCCACAAATTCAAACCCTAAACATGGAAAAACCTTCGAGAAAACGCGGCCGGAAATCCAAAAACGCACCGGACGCAGAACCAAACCCTAACTCAACCACAACCGCCACCTCCGCCGACGACGCCGTACCTTCCCTAAACGCCGCTGCTGATACCACCACAACCGACCGCCGAGGATCCAAACGTCATCGGAAGACCGGAAAAGCAAAATCCGACGACGTCGGCATCGTCGCTTCTCCCGAACGAAGAGCTTCTAGACATAGCGATCATAACGGAGATTGTGACGTCGTTACGGCTGTTTCCGATGGTCCTCCTCCGCGGTGGGAGACCGTCGGGAAGGTTGTTCCGTCGATGGATGCGGTGGTTAAGGTTTTCTGTGTTCATACGGAACCGAATTTCTCGTTGCCGTGGCAAAGGAAGAGGCAGTATAGTTCTAGTAGCAGCGGGTTTATCATTGGAGGACGTAGGGTTTTGACGAATGCACATTCGGTTGAGCATCATACACAGGTCAAAGTTAAGAAACGAGGCTCTGATACAAAATATCTTGCAACTGTGCTTGCTATTGGAACTGAATGCGATATTGGTTGGTGCATCTATTGTTTTCATTGTTGTGTAATCTTTGTTGTAGTTGGTAGTAACATAATCTCCAATCGTAGCTAAAAGAAGAAGGAATTGGATTGGAGGGGAGATTAGCACTAAAAATTGTTTCGAATTGAACCTTAAGGCATGTATGTTGTTTGAATATGAGCTTGGCGTATATGTTGTTTGCTTTCATGTTCAAGCGTTTTTGCGTTTGTTCTTGCATCATGGTTGGAGCTTTTCTCCTCCGGCAAATGTCAAATATGCGATACGGTTGGAGATTTTGCTAGAGGAGAAGCTACAACTGTAATGCAAAATGCCGGAGATGGGATGAGAAGTGCTTTTTCATGTTCAATTCAAATGGCATATGTATGTATATATACACATGTATATTGGCAGGTTTGTTAGGAACCCAAAATTGACTAGGAACCCTTGGAAAATGGTGGTGTTATTCAGCATGAATGTTAGTACCATATTCATCCGGGATATGAATGTATAATTTATAATGAATACGACCATATTCATCATGAATTTATGATTTACGAAGAATGACACCTCCCTATTCATCATGAATGTATGTGTTATTCATGATGAATCTTCATTCGGAAGAGGGACATGTGGCGTGCTGAGGGTGGTTCCCGATTCTTAAAATCATTTTTGGGTTCCTAATGGAACCTCTCTGTATGTATGTATATGTATATATATGGTTGGAGTTGAAGCGATTTTTGGTGTTTATGTCCCCACCCATTTTTTTTAGCCTTTTAGGGTTGGAGATGGTAATGGATGTCAGATGTAGCTTCAATGAGAGATTGAATGAGCTCTTAAGCTTATTTATATTCTTACCTTTCCAAAGAAAGGGACACAATATATGTTTGATGTTATTTAGGTTAGTATTTTAGAATTCTCAAGAAGTAGTTGGTTACTTTCTAACATGTAGGACAAAAAATAAGTCTTTGCAAGAAACTTTCCACAAAATGTCAACTTTATATCATAAAGCATCATATTATATATCAGAAATCAAAGGGTATCTTTCGAACAAGTTATCAAAGTTTTATGGTCGTTATTTATTTCGCAAAGTTTTTCATAAACATGTTTATATTTATGTGGCAGCAATGTTGACTGTGAGTGACGACGAATTCTGGGAAGGAATTTCACCGCTGGATTTTGGAGATTTGCCCGCATTACAAGATGCCGTCACAGTTGTTGGCTATCCTATCGGCGGAGACACGATCTCGGTGACCAGTGGCGTTGTTTCACGCATAGAGATATTATCTTATGTTCATGGATCAACCGAGCTTCTTGGTTTACAAGTATTAGATGATTACACCCTCTCGTTATTTAGTTTAAGTAAAATGTTCTCATTGACTTATTGTTGCTTTCTATTGTTTATGTGATTGATTTGCAGATTGATGCTGCGATAAACTCCGGGAATTCAGGGGGTCCCGCCTTTAACGACAAGGGAGAGTGTGTTGGTATTGCATTTCAGTCTCTTAAGCATGAAGATGCCGAGAACATTGGTTATGTCATACCAACCCCGGTTATTATGCATTTTATTCGGGACTATGAGAAGAATGGAGAATATACAGGTGGTTGTTATGATATTAATTTTGTTAACTTTTTTTGTAATGTTTTGTTTGTTTGAATGTTGTTGCTACTCGTTTTTCAAACTTTAGCACCGTTTTACTTGTTTTCAAGTTCTTCTTATGTTCTTTTTCTGCAATTTTTTTAGCAAACTTTATCCTTTTCTTTGCACACTTTACACAAGCCGGGGGTTTTCACAGAAACAACCGCTCTACTCTTTGGGGGTAGAGGTCAGATCTGCATACATCCCGTCCCGAGACCCCATCTCAGTGTGCAGAGACAGAGACGGACCTAGAATTTTTTTCAACCGGTGGTGTCCTTTTGATTATAGGAAAAAAAATATATGGATATTTTTCACAAAATCAACATTAGTCTGGTGGTTAGTTCCTTGCCTTTCAAATGTGAGGTGTTCAAGTCTTTTATTGCAAGCTTTTTTAGAAACATAATAAATTTGAAACTAAAAGCTAAAAACTAAGAATATGACACTAACATGACTCGAACTTGGGTCTGAGGTGGAAGAAAAGCCTTGCAAACGAACTCTACCAAGGGAAACTTGTATCCTCATCGTAGTTTCAAAATATATATGGTGGCACACAACAAATTGATACGGTGGCACTTTTCACGAACCTATACTTTTTTACACTACAACGGAGGAACGATATGGTGGTACATGTGCCACCGTATGCTCTACATTGGGTCCGTCCCTGTCTTCGTGGGATATACGGGATTATTTGATTTGGTTTATTTCTTTTTTTTCCTTATGTTTGATGAATAATGGGCATTTGCTTATTGTGTTTGGAACTTGATAACTTCTTTTCGTACCTAATACTCTCTCGCGTCACAATTGTTCAGGGTTTCCGATTCTTGGAGTTGAGTGGCAAAAGATGGAGAATCCAGATCTGAGGATGTCAATTGGAATGGGGAATGAGCATAAGGGTGTGCGAATCAAAAGGATTGAACCTACTGCTCCAGAATCTAATGTCTTGTGTCCTTCTGATGTAATAATTAGTTTTGATGGGGTTAATGTTGCTAATGATGGAACAGGTGTGCTTATCTTACTCTACTTGTTTGTTTGTACCTTCTGTTCCATTTCTTAGCAATTTTTTTAATCGTTAGCTGGTTTCTCATAGGTTGCATATAGAGATCCACAAAAAAGCTCTAGCCTCCCGAAAAAGCCCGGGCGTAGGGAGCCCGAAGCCTGGGCCACTAGCCTCAAAGCCTGATCAGATTGAAATATTGGGGGCAAGCCCGGGCCGAAAAATCCTGGCCTGAAAAAGCGTGGTTAAGCTTGAAAAGCCCGATTAAGGCCGGCCAAAAAAAACCCAAACGGGCCCTTTTTCAACCCCTAAACCTGGACCGGTCTAAAAAATCCCGGGCTCTTCTCTTTACTCACTGAAAACGGGCTTGGAAGGCCCGGGCCTAGTGAGCCCGAAGCCTGGGCCAGGCTAGGCTTCAAAGCCCGATCAGTCCGAAATTTGGGGGGAAGCCCGGGCCGGAAAAGCTTGGCCTGAAAAAGCCTTAAAAAGCCCGGTTAAGCTTGAAAAAAGCCCGATTAAGGCCGGCCTGAAAAGAGCCCAAACGGGCCCTTTTTCAACCCCAAAACCCGGCCTAGGCCTAAAAACTCTCGGGTTTTTTTCTTTGCTCACTGAAAACGGGCTTGGAGGGTCAGGGCCCAGGCCCAAAAAGCCTGGGCCTTGTGCATATCTAGCTGCACATGCAATCATTATTGATCTTATATGTTATGATTCGGCATTTAAGATTGAATGTTTTTTCTTCATTATTAACATTTTGAATTCTTATTTGCTTCCATGTGATTGGCTCCAGTTCCATTCAGGCATGGAGAGCGTATTGGTTTCAGTTATCTTGTTTCGCAAAAGTATACTGGCGATAAAGCTTTAGTTAAAATACTCAGAAGTTCGAAGATTTATGAGTTCAACATAAAACTTGCAACCCACAAGCGACTAGTGCCAGCACATATCGGCGGCAAGCCCCCTTCCTATTACATAATTGCAGGATTTGTTTTTACCGCTGTGTCTGTGCCGTATTTGCGTTCGGAGGTATGTACTTATATACAAATGCTTTGCCATATCGTTTTTTATGTAAAAGATTTTCTTTAAATTAACCTGTGTATATTGCTTATTTGCTATGCCATCTTGCTTTTTTTATTTACTTTGTTATGAAAAATTTCAAGTAGACACCTTTCATAACATCATGCAACCAAGTGCTCTTTTTGTTTAATTTTTTCCCCGATGATTGGGGGGGTGATCCTTATAAACTAAGGGTGTGTTTGGTATGCAGACGGGACTGGAAATAAATGAACAAGATTGGGCGGGCAAGGGTCAGGTAGGCAGGTGTGAAAGAATTTGGAAGTTTTAGGGTTTTAATTTGACATGGGTAGTTTAGTAATTTACCAATCTTGTTCCTGTTTCCCTAATTTTTGTGCCACCTATTTTGGTGGGACAAAAAAGTGCATTTTTATCCCAATCAGTACCATCATGTCGCACAACAGGTTTTTGTTCTGCTCTATCCTATTCAGTCTCGCCCAACAATTACCAAACACACCCTTGCTGCGATATTTGTGCATCCATCTCTGTTAATAGAAAGAGATATTTACTAGGAATGTATTGATTGTTTCATTATCTTCATGTTCAATCAAATGATTTTTTTAAACTTTGCTTGAAGAATTTCTTTCACAGAGCTACAATTTTGTCTTGTTATGGTTACGTGGAGTCCTGCATGCTCCTGAAAATTTACTAAAATTTTCTTTTGAAAGTTGCATTTTACGCTTATTATCTTTTGGATTTCAGTATGGGAAAGACTATGATTTCGATGCTCCAGTAAAGCTATTGGACAAACATCTACATGCCATGGCACAATCCGTTGATGAGCAACTTGTCGTAGTTTCTCAGGTCAAGTTTCTTCCTTTTCCCCCCTATCGTCATCGTTTATTTTCACAGAGCTCCAGGATATCATTCTCAATAATTAGTAAGGAATGATACTGCCCTCCCATGGGGCGGACCTATGAAGGCCCCAACGGGGTTCCGTGCCCCTGCTCAACCGATTTTCGCAAGTAAACTTTTTTATTTATAAAAGGTGCACACGTCAACCATTGAGGGGTGCTTCGGGTTATTAGAAAATACAAGGGATATAAACCAAAAAACCTGAAGAGTCCCTTAAAATCGACCAAAAAACTTAAAAAATCAATAGAAGCGGTGTAATTGGGCTAAAAAGACATTAGTCGACTTTGTGGGTCTTTGATCCAAGTGCACCCGCTTGGCAAAAATCCTGGATTCACCGCCTTCCACTAACCTTTTCGTAGACACAAGGTTCATTATCGTTTTTTTAGAGTAGGAACTCTATTTCTTCATCAACATGATGATTCCAACTCCTCGAAACTTGCTTCAATCTAAAAATAGATTGTTGCAACTTTTGCATACCTTAGTTTTCCGAGTGACAAAACCTTCGGGTTGTATCATATACACGGCCTCAATACAAATGTCTTCCAATCATGAAATCATGAAATTCTTTCTTTTTCAGGTGCTTGTGGCCGACATCAATATTGGCTACGAAGAGATAGTGAATACTCAGGTTAAAATTAAAATCGCCATGATGTATTCAGTATTTGAAATAGAAAATGGTTTCCGTCTTTTGGTCTCACTGGTTTTCTGTCTGCTTCTCGATCGTTCACTTAGGTTCTCGCTTTCAACAACAAGCCGGTCAAGAACTTGAAGAGCTTGGCGGATATGGTGGAAAGTTGTAGTGAAGAATTCCTGAAGTTCGACCTTGAATACGAACAGGTTTTTTCTCCAACTCCCTACACAAATATTGTCGTTTTGGAAACCAAACAGAACATACATAGTATATTCTACTCGAAAGCAGGGTCTGTAAGTGGTAGGGATGTAGGATGTTCGTAGATCTTTTCTCTCGATCCCAAGGGGTAGAGAGCATGATTCGAAGAGGGAAATTTTCTACAAATCAGGAAAAGATAATTTAAGAGAGAACTGTTTTTTATGTTATTGAATATTTTAATAATATAATTAATGTTAGAATCTCCATTTGGAGAAACGAGTTGAATGTAATTTTTAATGTGGAGATTTTGACTTTTGCTTTCTCCATTTTTTTTGAGAAATTATGAAGAGAAACTGTTCATTCAACTCTAACCGTTTCTCCACTCTAGAGATTTCAGCATTAATTATTCTTAAATAATTGGTCACATTACTATTTTAATTTGTCCCAAAATAAGTGTCAACTTTCAAAAGTAAAATGTCTACTTTCCTATTTTACCTTTTATTGTGAGGTGGAGAAATTTATGTAAAATTGCCATTTTGTTAATTAAAAAAGTGTAATAGTTACACATTCCTAAAATTGTGTCTTTTTCATGAAGACATTTATTTTGGGACGGGACGGAGGGAGTATATTATTAAAATATTCAATAGATTTAATATCCTAACTAGTATTCAAATAAATTTTACATGAATGATAATATAATCCGATTTCATTGGTGAGAACCATAAAAAAACAATCTCTCTTCGGCATATAATTTCGAAGACAGAGTTCTCCAAATTTCGAAATATTTATCCTCTTTCTCGTACTTTCTCCAATTTGGAGCAAAAAATAAAAGGTTAAAAACTCCAATTTTCTCCGTTTTTGAGATTCTGTTGGCGAGGCTCTTAGCGGTGTAGACAATAACACTGAGCATCATAACATTTTGTGTAGATTGTTGTGTTACGAACCAAGATGGCGAAAGACGCAACTCGAGATATCCTGTTGACACATTGTATACCTTCAGCCATGTCCGATGATCTCAAATCATGAAAAACCGATCTAACAAAAGAGTATCGCCAATGGTTTCGTGTGCCAGCTACATTTAAGGTAAATCCGAATCCCGTTTTTTACACGTCGACCCTTCTGCTTCAACGTGGAACCTAGAAAACCGACAGATACTGATATCGGGTTTCTCTCGCTTACTTTCGATACAAGCCTGTGTATGTAATCAGGTGATTTTGATAAAGGGTTTGATTTGTAATGGGTTTAATCAAGGTAGCAAGTCTTTTAACATAAATTTTGATGGTGTATGGTGGTCAACATTTTTCTTAAAAAGTTGGTTACATTAGGAGCAGTATATTTAGGGGGGTTTGTTTTTTTTTAAAAACCTCTTATGGCGTTTAAATCTTTTTACATACCATCTCTTATTAATCATAACTAAAATAAGACTTCAGACCTCTTAAAAAACAAACGGCACCTTATTGTTTGACTTCCCCATTTAGAGGAATTGTGTGCCGGTAGGGCTGTAAACGAACCGAACGAACACGAACGGAAGCTTGTTCGTGTTCGTTTGTTTAATTTAACCGAACAAACGAACGGACATTATTTTTTGTGTTCATGTTCGTTCGTTAAGAAAATGTGCTTGTTTGTATTAGTTCATTATGATGCTAAACGAATATAAACGAATGTACGTATATAAATATAAACGAACGAACACAAATGAACAAAAATAACCCTCATTTTGTTCTTAAATTGTCATTTTACATGATGCAACCGTTTCAACCCTTTTATCCACTACAACATTTTACTTTTAGTTTTTTTTTAATTACATAAAATGTGTGGTGAATAGAAGGGTTATAAGGGTTGCACCATGTTTAATTTGCAACCCTTAAAAATGTTGCAAACCTTGCAACCCACATCTTAACCGTCGGATTCATGATCGACGGTTACAATAGATATGGGGCCCAATATTTTTAATTAAAAAAAAACAGAAAAATAAAAATAAAATAACCGTCGATCATGAATCCAACGGTTAAGATGTGGGTTGCAAGGGTTGCAAAATATCCTTCCACTATATATATATATAAATGCAAACGAACATAAATGAACGAATGATGTCATTATTCATGTTCGTTCATTTATTAAATAAATAAACATAATCTAACTATAGTTGGTTAATGTTCGGTTTAACAATGGACATGAGGTACAAGAAATGCTAGTAAAAAAATGGACATGAGGTACAAGAAATATGTATAATTACCTTGGTTTAACAATTTGTTACAATGTTCATTAAGGCTATGTTTGGCAAATTAGCTTATAAGCTAGCTGGTAGCTGATAAGTTAGTTTTTCAAAATGTTATTATGAGTAATTTTTCAATAAGCTAGCTTTTGGTACGTACAAAAAAAAAAAAAAAAAACTAGTTTTTTTTGCCAAACAATGCCCAAATGTATAACATCCAACATTAAAGGCTCTGGATTATGTTACACACCAATAAAACATTTCACAATGAAAAACAAATGCGAAAGGCTAAAACATAACAATTTATTTGCATATTTCAAAAGTAGGTTCATATCGGCATCATAAAAGTCATCAACATTAGTAGATCATAATATGAGGCTAATCATGATTTTATTATATCGTCTCAAAATAAGATTAAAATTGTCATTTAGACACCTAAAAAGTCAAAACTTGTTTTAGAGGGAATTTGGAGCACCAACGACTCGCGAATTCTATATTTGACAAAATAGTCGATGTTTAATAAAAAAGATTAGTAAATTCTAACATTTCATTATATATTCAAAACAGATCATTAATAATATAATATATTAATTAATACAAAACATATCATAAAAATAATTAAATAATATAATTTACTTACTAATAGAATTTCAATTTATTTTATTATAGTAGAAGCGTACTCGCGCAATGTAGCGAGATAAATCACGATTTTAATGTTTCATTTTATTTTTTGTTTTTTTATCGATTTACAGTACGATTTTGGATGGTTTTGAGAAATTGATAATATATTTTTTATAAATTTGTTTAATTTAGACTTAATAATATAATGTTTTTTATATAAAAAAATTAAGTATTTTGTTAGAATTTAATGATTATCTTATATATTTTAATGACATCTAGAAAAAATAATCAATTATATATTTAATAATATAATTAAAACAAATTTATAGTAATATAATATATAAATTAATAGTGATACATGAAAATG
The DNA here is from genome assembly GCA_954870635.1 of Arctium minus. Taxonomy (NCBI): domain Eukaryota; kingdom Viridiplantae; phylum Streptophyta; class Magnoliopsida; order Asterales; family Asteraceae; genus Arctium; species Arctium minus. Next base: position 2,569,422 of record OX941092.1, on the reverse strand, counting down.
TCTGCATAAAAGAAAGACCATGCACATACCAAATTGGTGGGTATTAAAAGGCTGCAGTAGTAATAATATTTTGTACTTTGATATTTGTAAATTAAGATATTTTTAAAATATTGCATAAAATGATGGTACCTTATGCCTAATAATTTGTATTTAAGAGTTTTTATGCGTACTTTATAATATAGTATAAGTATAGATATAGATATAAATGATATTAAAAATTTCAAATTTATATAATTAAACACAAAAAAATTATTAAAATTACAAGCTTAAAACAATCGCGTTAATGTACGACCAATCTACAATCACCGACTAGTTCCGGCGACAAAACTCCACCGACGGCGGCGACTCACGGCGGCGAGAATTGCCAAGTGAGAAGTTAGAAAAGCAAGAGCGTAACCATCTTTAGCACCACAAGTTCCAAAGTAGAGAAACAAAAGTTTGGTGGTTCGATCTATTCAATTCAAATCATCCTACTAATTTTGGGGCTTTACATCTTGCCAGTTGAGGTCACATCTCAATCGGACGAAGTTGCCGGAATTCTAATTGTGGAAATATGGGAGCTAATCCGGAGCTTGAAAGCCTGTTTCCTGAGAAAAAGCGCTCTAGAAATCCCTTCGTTCCAATTGGTATTGATTTCTATCCAAAACCCTAGTTTTTTTACATTTTTGAAAATCGACTTGAAAATGTTATGAATTGTCGTGACTCGTTGATCGTGTAGCTAAATTGTGTGATTTTTCTTATTTGTTGCTGTTCTATCTGTTCAAATGGCGTAACTATTAAGCTTCCATGTTTTGGTGATTTATCCCTAATATCAGTCCATGAAATGATTAGCTTATGTGTTTGATATCCTGTAACTTTGAAATTTATAGATTTGATGAGTTAGTCGAGCATTTGGGGGAAATTTTGCTGGAATTATGATGGTGCAGTGATTGATTTAGAGATTTAGAATAGGTGGTTGCTGGATTTTGTATTTTTGTTGTGAGAATTGAGATTCATATATTCAGGTTGATTTTTGAGGGTTGATGTATCGATGTTTGTTGATTCTGATCATCTCCTTCCTGGTTTCAACCCTAGATTTGCACAATTGTATATTGGGAAGGCTCTTTAACTTGATTCTATTTGAAGTGTGAGAGTGAGTACTGGGATGCAATGAGTATATTAGTCTTGTAGCAGATAAGTGATCATGTACTTGAGTTTTAGCCGTAGAACGGATCAGTCGTCCTGATTATAATTTTTGTTCATGCTACGAAACGAGCATGCTTTGAGATATTGGTACTTTTAGTTGTAGAACCGTCCGTATGGGTAGTCGTTTCATTCATCATAGAAGGGACGGACCCAAATTTTTTTTCAAGCGGTGGCACCATTTGACTATAAGAAACAAATGTAGGAATATTTTTCACAAAATCATCATTGGTCTGTTGGTTAGTTTATTGCATTTCATATGTAAGGTCCTGTGTTCAAGTGTTTTATTGCAATTTAAAAAAAATGATAATAAATCTGAAATTAAAAGCTAAAAACTAAGAAAATGATGCTAACGGGTTTCAAACTCGGGTCTGGGGTGGAAGAAAAGCCTTGCAAACCAACTTTAACAAGGAAAACTTGTGTCCTCATTGTAGTTTCAAAATATATGTGGTGGTACACAACAAATTGATACGGTGGCATGTGCCACCACAAAAACCCCTTGGGTCCGTCCCTGCATCATAGTTTCCTTGATGAATAGACCCTATTGAGACCCTTAATTGTATAGAAAAGTATTGACAACATTGAATCTAGACCAAGTGCTGAAAGTCTGGCTTCTGGTGTTTACAATTCTGGAGGCTGTAATATTGTGACCAGTGCCTGAACCCTTTATGGTGTGTGTTCAGACTGTGGAGGCTTTAGGCTAGATGTCTGATGCAGGTTGTTGGTCCCTGAGCATAAAGGTGCAAACCCATTGATGTTCCATGCTAACAATGATGATCAAGTGTAGGTTTGGTTTCTCTTATCAAGGCCATTGATTAGTGCCCTTAAGATGCTTCTCTGTTTGTGAGTCATTGTGAGTATCGATTTACAAATGACATTGGAACCGTCTATGGGGCTGTTTGGTTGGTTTTCTATTAAGTCTTGTATGGATAAAGTTGTCTGTGTGGATTGATCAGTTTGTATAGATTGATAAGGTTTTTGTTGGGGAGGGTTTTTTCATAGATGGAAGGAGCATATTTTTAATTGGGAGGGGCTGTTTGGGAAAAACTTGGCTTTTCGCATAAAGCTCCCCCACCCCTTCTGGCGGGAGAAACTTATTGAATAAGCCACTTTCTATATCATAAAACCATTACCAAACATATAGTTGATTGCATAAGCCGTGAGTCCTATTAAGCTCATTAAGTTGCTAACAATCAAGCCCTATGTTGGATATCATAGCAAACCAAATCAAACAAACCCAGTAAATCCCACACAAGTGGCGAGGTAGGGTCCGATGGTAGGATGTCCGCGAATCTTTCCTCTACCCCAAAAGGTAGAGAGACTGTTTCCATGAAGACTATGTTAGATATCATACGAGGTTGCTATATTTGGGCAATAATGTGCACTCCTATAACATTGATTATTTATACCGGTTTTGGGGGTACTATCTTCATTGAAAAGATAAAAATGTGACATTTCACACTATTGTTGATGACTTGATGCTAGTGTCTATTGCTAACGGTAAGAACTTTAAAGAAGAAAACAGAGATGTACATGAGATTGATGCTCAAAGAATACGAAAAATCACTAGTCATCGAGGGTTGGTAGGAGGTGGCTTGGTGGCAGGAGAAACATGTCAAAATCTTGAGTGTATTGAACATGTAAGACTCAGAAAACTCACCAAAGGGTCATTGTCCCGTATCTGGGTTACCGGTAGAGCCCAACCTCCCTAGAGGTCAAGGGTTCAAGCCTCAACAAAAGGTAAAGAGTGTGTGTGAATATTTGCCGTATATAAATATTATATACTTAAAAAAAGGTGGTTGCAGCCTACTGACAGTGTCATTGCATGTAGCATCACAGAAGTTCGAATCCATTTGGCTCTATGTTAAGTTTTTGGTACATCAACGAAAAGGAAGGAAAAAACCACTTGTGTTATTAAACTGTAATTTTTATAATTAATTTTTGTTTTCTCTTATATTATGCTAATTATTTTGTTCCCCCATTTGAAGTTTTTCTGGACCTGCCTCCGTCACGGGTGGAAAAAGATACATTATGTTGCCATTTGCATGTCGGAATAATTAAATCGTCTAAAAGATGCGAATTTTTAAGTTTGCCATCTTAGCTTCGTATCTGAGATCACAGAAACAACCGCTCTACCCTTTTGGGTAGAGGCCATGTCTATGTACATCTCGCCCCCTAGACCATACTTTCGAGTGAGATTTATTGGGTCGGTTTGTTTTTTCGTTTAGTTTCGTATCTGAGATTGATTCTCTCCCTTTTTGGTGGTTTTAGGCGCCTTGATCACAGCCGGGGTGCTCACCGCCGGTTTAATTAGCTTCAAGACAGGTAACTCCCAATTGGGTCAGAAATTGATGCGAGCCCGTGTAGTCGCCCAGGGTGGAACCGTTGCGCTCATGGTTGGCACCGCAGCCTACTACGGTGAGAAGTTCTGATGATTTTTGATGGATCTTGTGACCTTTATTGTGTCCTCTTTATTTCTTGTAGAAAATCTGCATTTCTTGAAGGAAAGCAGTGCAGTTTTTGGCACATCCTTGTGTTTTTAATGCCTGAAATTCTTCATTTGTGCTGATAAATAATTTTTCTTTCAGTAGAAAATGAAGCATACAAATTTGTTTTACATTTGAAAATTGCAATAACCCAAGCTTAGCTTTAAAAAAAGGAAAAACTTGGCTTGTAACTAGGGTGTATCCGAACTGAGTCGAGTAGTAGGTTATTCGACCTCAGCTCGAAAAATTTATACCAGGCTCGACTCGTGATTGATTATCTTGTTTATTGGCTCGAGGTTGATAATTTTTATATTTTTATGTATGATTTATGAATATATGAGAATGTTTGGCTCGAAAAAAATGTATGTTCGAATAACTCGGTTCGACTCGAAAAACTTAATTGAGTTCTCGAATGAGCCAAGTCAAATATTGGTGTTACGAGGCTCGGCTCGTTAAGTTAAATGAGTTTTATTTTGTGTTTGAGATCGACTTGAGCTCGGTAATTATTAAGCTTGAGTTTGAGTAGCTCGTTAAAAGTTAGAATCGTTTACACCCCTACCTGTAACTATACAAGTAAAAAGTTTTTTATTTTTATAGTTGGTTTTTGACTTTTTTTTTTTTTTTTTTTTTTTTTTTTTACACAATCCAATGAGGCCAACAAGCTTTCCAAAAAGAGGGTCATTTAGGTATATAATTTTCAAATGACATTTTAATAATTTCACACTCTCAGAAGATCATTTTTATTAAAATTTAATTTATATACCTAAATACACTCAGAAAGTCTAGCAACAAGTACTATTATGGATGCATTCTTTTGTTTTTCTGATTTATGTTTTCAAAATCGGTTTAGAAAAATATCATTAAATAACCTTTTATTTATTTCATAGTAAATTATGTTTTTTGTTCCTATGGTTTGTTTAAAAATTGTGGTTTTCGTCCATATGTTTTGCAGTTTATTGCAATTTTCATCCATGAGGCTAACTTTCATCTTTAACGTTGTGTTCTCGAGTTTTTTTTACGAAGGAAAGGAAGGGAAAGGGGAGGAAAGTAGGAGGGAAAGAAAAAATGTTGTGTTCTCGAGTTTTTTTAAGGAGGGAAAGGAAAGGAGAGAAGGAAAATATTGCTTATTTTCCTCCCAAATGTGGGAGTAAACGAAAGGAAAATAAATGAATGAATTTAGAAAAAAATAAAAATATTTATAAAATTACATATATACCCATTAGTTACATTCCACTGTTAAATAAATAAGGGTATATTGGTAAAAGTGACATCTTTTCTTTCCTTTATCTGCTACTCGATAACATGAAAATTTATTTTATTTCCTTCCCTTTTCTTTCTTTTCCTTCAATCTCAAAAACACAATTACAAATATTTCTTTCTTTTCCTTCCCTTTCTTTTATTTTCTTTCCTTCCAAAACTCGAGAACACAACGTAAGTAAGAGGGACTAAAATAGCAATGAACTGTAAACCACAAGGACTAAAACTGTAGTAAATTTAAATTACAGGGACAAAAACAATAATGAATTGTGAATCATAGGATTGGAAATCGTAATCTCAATATCGCTGGGACAAAAATGACAAGTTTCAAACCACAATGACTAAAAACATAATTTACTCTTTTATTTTCTTTGAAGACCAAAACCAATTTCTAATCTTGTACATTAGAAACTTATCTCCATGTTTTTGGGTGTTTACATAAAGATGCAAAAAATGATTAGAGGTTGAGGACCGCCTTACCCCGCCCGAATTCGGCCTAAAAAAGCTCAATTAGGACAATATCGAACCCTAAGACCGATTACGCTAAAGCCTGATAAAATGCAAGGCCCAATTAGGACCAATCAACAGGCCAGGTCAATGCTGTTTTAATTTGAATTTTGGAACCAAAAAAACTGGTCACTGACCGACCAACGATCAAATTTCCCTTAAACAATTTTGTTGTTTTTAGGGATTAAAAAAAATTGTTTTTCGACCTTTATAAATGCTTTTTGTTCTGTAAACTATCCGTAAAAAGGGTATTATTAAAATGTGATTTTAAAGATTAAGTACATGTAAGTAGTAAGAGTCAGTGTGCAGTAAGAATAGTAGTTATCGTGAGAAATGTAAGAATGAATCTTTACTATTGGATCAATCTTAATTAAAGATAAATTGCAAACACCATTCTAAGCTAATGCATGGGTTATTATGGAACTTCATCTAAACCATTAGATTAACACTAATTAAAAGTTATCAAGAGTCCAAATCTCTTTTTACACTTCTCACTTTGCCTCTTATTCTCACACGATCATTTGTCAGTAAATGGTGTTACAATTTTCAAACCGTTTCTCAAGCTTTCTTTGATTATTCAACTCTAATGAAGTTCAAGTTTCAAAAGCTTTTTAATATTATTCTTTTTGTTGTTTTTCCATTAAAATGAAATAAGAAAATCATATTTTTAAATTACAAAAAATATAAATTATAAATAATACCACACATGTTTTTGTCCTTATTATATAATTAATGTGAAGAACTAAAAAAAAGAGGGGGAAAAGACACAAGTGTGCATAATTAAATAAAAAATTTGTCATCAAAATTGTCATTTACTCTACCTCTTAGAACCAAGCAATTGACATGTTACCCCATTCTTTAAAATAATCTACCCCCACAATTGCAATTTGCAACCAAACATCATAACTTAGGGTTGTTTACAATTTTTTAGATGGGTTAAGTTGTTTGTTTGGATAAATTTGTATGTCTGAAAAAAGACGGGAGACCAAATAGGTTTAAGGAAGGCAAAGAGAGAAAGGATGTTGGATTATTTCTAGGCATTTTGGTATTACTTTATTTGAGGTGGTTTAACGGAGACAAGTGAAGGGTCCTGACATAGTTCATATAGCCATTTTAGCTTAATGGTTTAATCATTAAAACGTAAAGAAAAACTCATGCATGACTGAACGAATAAGCCACCCAAACTAGTAAGCTAATTAAGATGCAAGTAAACAACCATTTACTTCAATTGTGGTTTTTCTCTAAGTAATATATTGAACCTCAAAAAGAACGGTTTTTTCGTTGTTAATTATTAATACATTTTTGATAATTTATGTAACATGTTGAACCTTAAAACATGTAAAATATAGAAAACAAACCTTGTTAAAGCAACTTCCATTATAGTATATGTTTGGATAATGATATGATTTATCTACTAAGTTGTATTGTAAGTTTTTGAGTAAACTATAAATTTGGTCCCCGTAGTTTGTCAAAACTAATATTTTTCGTCTCTACAGTTTCTAAATTACAAAATGGCCACTTTAGTATGTAAAAACATTTGAATTTGATTCTTTTCTATAACGGTCGTTAATCAAATTCCGTTAAATGAAAAACATTTTTCATCATTTTTGTAGTTTATAAGTTTTTTAATCTAGTGATTATATCATTTAGAATTATATTTATGACGTAACTTGTATAGGCATTGATCGTTTGAGTCCTTATAGCTTTAGCCTAGCGGGTAAGAAGATACACATATTTGTAGGAAACTACAACTATATATGACAAACGAATATACTGCTTAAGGATGGTAGGATCTCTCCAGATGTTGGTGTCATACTTTTTACACTTAACATGCTCGCTTGACTATACGGTATATATACAAGATAAAAATGGTAAGGCCAAGATCTCGTCAAAGCCACCGAAAACTCATTAATCTCTTACATAAATATAAAAATTTAAAATATTAACAATAACACAAACTTGGAAGTTTTGAAATGACCCTCTTTTGCATATAGAAGATATTCTAAATTTTGTCTTCTAATTTGGAGGGGTTAATTCACATTAATCAAACTAAACCAAACGAATTCAGTGAATTTCAAATGGAGTGGGATTTGAAAAACGGATGATATACGCATATATTTCTTCTACCAGAAAAGACATCCTCGTCACCTTCTTCTATCGACGTTTCCTCCATTATACTCGTTATCTCCTCCCTAGAAGATCACAGAGGAAGAACACATAAGAACCATCTCTCCTCGCATAATTCACAGAAGATAATACAGGCTTGGAAGGCTCGGGTCCAAACCAAAAAATTCCTAGACCTTGTGCATATCTACGACTGAATATACTAAGCACCAACCTTCTCTATCCGTCTAAATTTGCACACATCCTACCTCTAATACCTTATTACTACAAATATTCAGGGGTGGACCTATAAATCATCGAGCAGGGTCCCGTGCACCAACCTACCTTATTTTCGTAAGTAGAATATCTTTTGAGGAACGAAAGGTACATCCGTTAAACTTTAAGCAGTGATATGGGAGAAATCCCTTGAAATCAACCAAAAACTAAAAAAAAATCTATTGTAATCAACCAAAAAGTCAAAAAAATCCGTTGAACTCAACCAAAAAAGTCCGCAAAATCAACCAAAAACTTAAAAAGTCTTCGAAACGGTGAAATTCGATTATAAACACATCAAACAATTTTACAAATCCTTAATCCACCTTAAAAGTGCACCTAATCAACAAAAATCCTGAATTCATCACTACAATGATTCACATGTGATTCACCGATCATTCCATTCACCCCATATAACACCAATCATTCCATTCACCCCTATCAATTAACTCCTTTACCAAATCAAACTCCCCCCTTGATTTGATTCCATAAACTTCATTGTTGTTGGATACATCCATTTGACTCAAACTCTTGTTTCAATCCCATATCAATATTTAGACATTTCGACAAATGAGACATCCATGAGCTCACTTTTTGTAGTTTTCTTCCATGAATTCCCTTCACGCACTCCCCACATCGCGTGTGTCATCATCTTCCCACTTAAAATAATACCCTTTTTTGAGTCATTTCTTTGAACACCTTTCAACTTCGATTAACTCCCATTGCCACCCTTCAAGATTCATTCACACATCTCTTTCACTTCTCTTTTCCCTATATCTTATTTCATCTTCTTCCTTTTCTTACCCAATTTGCAAATTAGGGTTTTCAGATTCTTGATTTGGGGATTTGTTCCTTTTTAGGGTTTCTCTTCCATCTACTGAAACCAGAAAGAAAAAAAAAGTGGGGTTCTTGAAGGTTGGTGAAAGATATTGGAATTTAATCTTGTATTTTGTCATTATCTATCTATTATTATTGAAAAAGAATTGGTGGGTTGTGTTTTAGAATCATTTTTTAGTTTAATCTAGCATGACCCACTTCATTTTTCTTGTGAAATTGGTTGAATCTGAGGGAAAATTTGTTAGATTTTTGGATTTTAGCTTCTGGGTATGAATCTTTATTTGATAATATGAGTTGGGTTTTGGTTATTTATGAAGAAAGATTGTTGCTTTTGGTTTAATCCAGCATGACCCACTTCACTTTTCTTGTGAAATTGGTTGAATCTAAGGGAAATTTTGGGAGATTTTTTTATTTTAGCCTTTGGGTATGAATCTTTTGTTCATAATATGAGTTGGGTTTTGGTTATTTATGAAGAAAGATTGTTGCTTTTAGTTAATCAAGCATGACCCACTTCATTTTTCTTGTGAAATTGGTTGAATCTAAGGGAAAATTTGTGAGATTTTTGGATTTTAGCTTCTGGGTATGAATCTTTTGTTCATAATATGAGTTGGGTTTTGGTTGTTTATGAAAAAAGATTGTTGCTTTTAGTTTAGTTTTGCTAAAAAGATCTCTAATGATGGGTTTTTTAGAAGAAAGATTGGTTTCTAGGCATTCAAATGTCAAGATTTCTTGGATGAAATATCAAATCTACAAAAAAGATAGTGTCTTTGGATTCCAACAACCCATTTCTTCAACCCCATCATCATCATCATCATCATTACCATCATCATCATACTCATCATTTTCACCTCCATTTGATGTTGGTTTTCATAAAACTTCAACACAACCTTCATCATCTTCTTCAGGAACCAAGATAAGTCCAGCTGTTCTTTTCATCATAGTAATCTTGGCTGTTCTGTTTTTCATATCTGGTTTGCTTCATTTGCTTGTGAGATTCTTAACGAAACACCATTCGTCGTCGAATTCGTCGCAATCGAATCGATACCCGGATGGATCGACCTCCGATACGCTTCAACGACAGCTTCAACAGCTCTTCCATTTGCACGATTCCGGCCTAGATCAAACGTTTATCGACGCGTTACCCGTTTTCATGTACAAAGAAGTAGTGGGTGCAAATGAGCCGTTCGATTGCGCCGTTTGTTTATGCGAATTCACCGAGAATGATAAGCTTAGATTGCTCCCAACTTGCAGCCATGCTTTTCATATAAACTGTATAGATACATGGCTTCTATCGAATTCGACATGCCCACTTTGTAGAAACACCCTTTTCGACCCTGGGTTCTCGATGGATAACCCGATATTCGACTTTGATGATCCACGAGAACCCGATGAGAATGGGTTGTCTGGTTCGAAAATAATCGATCCCGAAAAAACCCCGATTGGAAACGGGGTTTTCTCTGTGAGGCTTGGGAAGTTTAGGAAATTGACCGAAAGTGAAGGTGAAACGGGAGGTGAAACGAGTAGTAGTAACTTAGATGCACGAAGATGTTATTCGATGGGTTCTTATGAATACGTGGTCGGGGATACGAATCTTCGGGTTCCTCTGAGTGATTTGAGAGACGGGCAAGATGCAAAATTTGTGAACGGAATTGAAGATAACAATCTTGATGAAGATATCGAAGGGAAAAAGATCGATTTTAGCGCAAAAACGGATAGTTATTCGGTTTCGAAGATCTGGCTATGGTCGAAGAAAAGAAAATTCGCGAGTTCTTCCGAGAATCAAATGCACAATCCGTCTTCCGTCGACATGGAATTGCCGCGATTCGGGAGAATGCAAGGTACATGAAAAGAAATTTTGTTAAATTTCTTGTTGTTTTCTTGTGTACTTTTCTTGATTGATTAGCAATCAAGAAGTTTAAGTCTTGCTACATTTGATTAATGATTCTATATTCTGGATGCAAGATTTATAGATTTGATGTGTATTTGATCATTTGGTGCAAGATTTATGTCCCAAATTACTTCAATCATAGAGATGGTCATATTGTGTTCTTTGACAAAATCTAGTTATCCATTGACCACAAGATTCATCTGTTTGGGAAAATTGGAAGACTAGGAGGCTGTTTGGCAGTTGCTGAACGGTTTGGTGCAGAATGATTAAGAGACTCTTATGATATAGTTCAAAATGAAATACGGTTGTTTTTTAATTGTTTGGAATGAAATTAGGGCTCTGAACGGTTAAGGGAGGGTCATGATACAAAATCATTCGGTGGGTTTTGAAACTATTAAGGGGAAACCTATTTTTTGGCCAAACAAGATTCACCTCTTAGCGATTCAGAGGATGACATCCCCTAGGGGCCGTTAACCAACGCTTACAAGGGGTGGTGGGTAAGCGTCACCACCCTTGCTTACCTTATCGGGTAACATTTTACTGGCCATCAAAATGGATTGTTGGTAAGCGTCTATTACCTAGTAAGCCCTTACAGGGTGAGAGTCACCTCTCTCACTTACAGTGTAAGATTTTTGATCCTTGCCTGTAAGATTTTTGATCCTTAGCCTTTTTTCTTACTGGGTAAAATTCTTGGCTCTTGCTATGCTTACCCGGTAAGGTAAGTGACATGGTTAATGCTTACAGGAGCTTACCCTGCAAGCGTTTGGTGAATGGGCCATGAGGGGTTGTTTATGAATACAAATTGAGGAAGCATTAATCGATAAAGTGTGAGGTCTTGGTAAGTGCTAACTGAAAATGGTTGTATATTAAATTGTTTGTAGTAAGTGCTTAATGATAAAAACAATTTGGGTAAGCATTGTCCGACTCGGTTATTGACATATTGGTGGCAGACTCGGTTAGCATCTTGGTTCTTCAGAAGTGTTGGTAAACAACATTATCTCTCATCGGGTAAGAGTCTCTTACCCAATAAGTAAGAGCCGATCATCACTAAGGGGTCATTTACCAAGTACAAATTGGGTAAGCATTTACCGAATAAGAGTCGTCACCCTCACTTACCTTACATAGTAAGATTCTCGGTCATCAAAATAACATAGTATATCTAACCGAGGAAGAGTCACCACTCACATTTACTAAGTAAGATTCTTGGTCAGCAAAATTATTGGTAAAAATCGTCATCTCTAACCAGTTAAGCATCTCTTAACCCAGTAAAAAGCAGTAATAAGTGTTTGGTAAACGACTCCTAAGTAAACAAACCCCTAAAACTGAGATGCAACTCCGTGAGCCCTATGGGTGTCTTTTCTTTGTTGAAGTTTGCTTCTTTTATCGTTTACTCGACTAAAAACTGGCGGGTTTGAAGCAAGATCTTGACAGAAGTCGAACGCTACCCAAAATCTTTCGACTTTGAGTATGGATTCTTCGAGTCAAAGCAGCAAAAGGTCTTAAAGATTCAAACTTTATCGATAAAGATTGAAGATGATGTAGTCTTTAATGCCATCCTTGATTTGAGATCATTATGCATGTTGGAATCCTTTAATTGTGCATAATTTAAGGGTAAAGAATCCCCAAAACTTGCTTTTGCTTTACCAAAAATCATCTTTTACTTTCATCATGCTCTTGGTTTTTGACTTGCTTCTCTTCCCTTTTTTTATCTAAACATTCCAAAACACAAGTGTTTCAAATTGAACAGTAAATATCTACTTTTTCATTTTATTGTAACAGCAGAAATATCCATAAATAACTCAAACATTTTTTCTTTGCCTCCCTCAAATCTATTCGTCTCTCATCTCTTAGACAGACAGATTTATCCAGACAACTTAATTTATATAAGACTTAGGGCCTGTTTGTTAGCGGCTTAATGAGCTTAATGAGACTCACAATTATCAATTATTTAGTCGGCTATATATGATTGTTTGGTAGTGGCTTAATGATATAGAAAGTGGCTTGTTCAGTAAGATTTCAAGGGGGAACTTAATGCAGAAAGCCAAGTTTTTTCCAAACCAGTCCCTCTCATTAAAAAAAACACGTTTCTTCCATCTATGAAAAAATCCTCTCAAATAAAAACCTTCTAAATTTATACAGATAGATTAATTCACACAGACAACTTTATCCATACAAAACTTAATGAAAAACCAACCAAACAGTCCCTTAAGTAATATTCTTGATGGTTAAGTAAGTGATGATGGTGGTGGTGGTGTGGGGGCATGGAGGATGGATGCTTGCTTCTTTTCATGTGGGCTTCTTGACCTTAATGTTGTGCCCTATTTTGACTTTTAGCTCATTGTGACTCAAAAGTCATTTCTTGAATAATTTTGTTCTCAAGGCAAATATTTATTAATTTTATTTCTATTTTTAGGAAAATAACATGCCACTTGATCATATCCATTAGCATCACCATCACCATCACCACCATGAACCCATTGAAGCAAACCTTAATTTTTTTCTATTTATTTACTTATTTTGTTTACTATAGTAATATAATCTGGTTTGAAACAAATTAGTTTTTTAACTATCAAAACTTGTTATTATTTTATAAGAATATTCATCTTTTTACCTATTAAACTAAAACTAAGGATCAAAATTTGTTTATAATTTTGATTTTTGGACACATTCACTTTTTGTGAAGTGAACTAATTTCTTTTAGAATGATTAAACAAATCCAATTGAATCTATTGATCATTAAATTATAGTTTCTATGTTTATGATGATTATTTTAATGACCATGTAAAGGTAATATGAATTGATTGCATTATTTAATATTATTTAGAGTAAATTGCGTGTTTTTTCTGTGATTTAAAAATTATGGTTTTTATTTCTATGGTTTGTAATTCGTTTATAATTTATTGTTGTCTTGGTCCCTTTGTTTTACAATACTTTATTGTTTTAGTTCCTCGTACTTAAAGACAAGGGCGGAGCCACCATTGGCCCTGGCCCACCTTGAGATTCTTAAAAAATGAATTTTTTTATAGGTCAAATTTTGTTTTATATGCAAACTGCAAAGTATGTCCACCCTTCTATAATCCCTATATCTATATTACAAGTGTAAGTAATCTCAACCAAAATTGTTTTTTTAGACAAAATAATTTCAACCAATAATGTTTGTTCTCTAAAGCAAGTAAACTTAGATTTTTTTTTGAAACTTGAGATTTTTTTTTCATTCTGTAAAATTCGGTAATTAAACATGGATTTTCTCTGAAACTTGAGAGTTTTTGCCCCCGAAAACATCGAGTGAACTTGGATGTTTGAAAATTTTAATTAAATATTGTTATCAATATGACATATATATGGGGTAAATCAAATATAAGAACCGTAAAAATGTTATAAATCTGTGAAAATTGATCTAAAAATATTTTTTTACATAATTTTTTCATCAAAAGGCTAGGATTTAAGATTTTGTTTCACATATATTTGTTTCAAAATCTAATTGTTTCACATGTATTAATTTCACCATGTGAAACTTTTTTACGTGTAATTTTCGTTTCTATGTGGGGAAAAAAAGTTTTATATGTATTTTTTCCATAAGGTGAACACAACCATATGTGGAAAGATACCATAGTCTTTGATTAAAAATCTTTTAGAAGAATATTTTAATATCATTTCTCAAAGGTTTGTAACTTTTTATGGTTCGTGTTTGATTATACTCCTATATATTAGTATATTTGTTTTATTTAAGAGGACCACCCTAAATCATTTTTCTGGCTCCGCCCCTGCTTAAAGATAGGGGTTCAAAAACAAAAATAGCAATAAATTGTAAACCGTAAGAACGAAAATCACAATTTTTAAAACACAAGAACGAAAATAAAAATTTTTTGGACGAAAATCCGTAATTTACTCTATTATTTATTCAATTATCAATTATTTGATACTAATTGTCAAATTTTCATTATGGTAAATTGTTTTCAAAAGTCAAATAATAAAACTTGTAATAATGATGCAAACTCAATTGTGTCACTAATATTTTATAATGATAAAAATCCAAAAATAATTTAAATAAAACTTAAAAAATATTTTTATTTTAGAGTAATGTAAATTAAAAATTGTTGTATTTTTTCTTTTTGACGAAAGAAAAAATAATAAAGACACGTCAAATTGGAAAACAATAAGGGTTGGAAGATTGATTCACTAATTGATTACAACTTTCAATTTTGAAAGAAAAATATTATAATCTATAAATTTGTATTACAATTTAAAAAAACTATTAAACACAAAAATTAAATTGGAATAATCAGACCTGCTAACTTTTATTTGTCGAAGTAAAAACTTATAATTTATAACTTTTATCTGTTGAAACAAAAACAACACTAAAATCTCTAATTTACCATAGCTATTAAAAATGCTCTAATAGTTTCGAAATAAAATATTTATTCTAAAATTAACATTTTGATATTTTCTTTTTCAAATAACTCAAACAATTTAGTTCCCATTTTTAAGGAGCTGTTTGTTTACCTCTTAATGGTTCAATTACGAGGCAAACTCTCAATCGTTAAAAGATGAATCTTGTTTGACAAAAAAAAGGTCTGTCTCTTAATGGTTCCAAAACCCTCTGAATGATTTTGTATTCTGACCCTCCCTTAACCATTTAGAGCCCTAATTTCATTCTGAACAATTAAAAAACAACAATATTTTATTTTACAATATATCATAAAAGTCTCTTAATCATTCTGCACCAAACTATTCAACAACTGCCAACATTCCCTTAGTTCCCATTTGTGAGTAGAAAAAACACAATAAATATGATTGAAAAAAAAATTAAAATTAAACAAAAATTGATGACGTGTAAAATTGTTATTGGTTGAAAATAAGGGATGTAGACATGTAGTGTTGTCTGGGCCCATTTTGCTAATTGGACCCAGTTGAAGTGGGCCTAATGAGCCAGCTGAAGTGGGCCTTTCTGACCGGTCAACTATCCAAATGATTACAAAAAAACCGCCCTCTTATATCCTATTATGCTTTCCCAATTCTTTCACAGTCGAGCGCGTGGGTAACCAAAGCGCGTGGATACCAAAAAAAAAAAAAGTGCTTGTTTTTATATATTAGTTATGTGAGAATAAAAGTTAAGCTGAAAAGTGTAAGAAGTGATTTGGACCTTTAATCTCTTTTAATTAGTAGTGACATAACGATTCAAATTAAGTCTAAAATAACCCATAAATTAGCTTAAAAGGGTAATTTTAATTGATATTTAATTAGGATTGGTTTAAGGGTGATGATTTTAACTACTATTATTACTGGAAACAAACTGCGAAAATTTATAAAGTTCATTGACCCATAAATTTCCATCACCCTTAATTTAAAAATGACTTAAATGGAAGTCAAACCAAATGCACTTCACAAAGGGTAGGGTTGGGTGGGGGAGACCTTTTTCTTGCACAAAATCATGATCCAATATTCCCAAATAGTGGTACTTTGTGTTGTTTCCATTCACATATGATTAGAGGATTGAAAGAAAATGAATATCAAACACTTAGGTGGAGTTTGTATTTTAAGAGGTATCAAGTCTTATTTTACTTCTGATTAATAAAAGGTGGTGTTGAAGTCTGAAATATGAATCAATATAAGACTGTTTGTTTTTGTAACGTCTGAAGGCGTTTTGAGAGAAAATAGAGCATATGAAATGAAGTAGCGATGAGAGGTTTTAAAAAGTCAGGTCACTACTTCTTATTTCAGATGTATTTAAGAGTTAAGAGGTTCTGAAAACTGGAAAAAAAGAAAAAAACAGTCTGAATGTAAAAAGGTCTGACCAATTCATACTTAGTAGATTAGTTACATTTGTTATAAACATAATAAATTATTTTAAATATGTGAGTATTAGTGTCAATCTAATGTTATACAGTAATAAGATTGTCGATTTTTGTATTTTTTCGGATGCTTATGATCGGGGTGATATAGTTTTTGTATCTTTTATCATTGCATATATGTTAGGTCAGATTGTGTGAAAATTACAGTTATAGTGAGAATAATAAAAAATTTGATTCGGGTTGGTACGGTTCTAAAACTTAAATGAAGTTGTAAAAAATGTACTATGTCAAGAAGCTGCACCATCTCCATCTGAGTTACTGGTAGACCCTAAATTTTCTTGGAGTCCAAGGTTTCAAAGCCAGGGACAGACCTATGTATATCCGAACGGGTGCAACTTATTTTCAGAAGTAGGGTTTTTTAAGATATGAAATGTGCATTTGCTAAACTTTGAGGGTGCTCTAGGATATTAGAAAATACAAGAAACATCAACCAAAAAACCGAAAAAAAAACTTCAAAATCAACCAAAAAACTGAAAAAAAAACCCCTCAAAATCAACCAAAAACAGAAAAAAGAAAAAAAAACTCAAAATCAACCAAAACCCGAAAAAATACCTTTAAATCAACCAAAAAACCAAAAAAGTATGTCGAAATTAACCAAAAAACGGAAAAAGAAAGTCCATTGAAATCAACTAAAAAACTTAAAAATCCCTTGAAATCAACCAAAAAAAACCTTAAAAAAATCTTCTGAAACGGTGGAATTCAGCTAAAAACACATTGAGCGACTTTGCGGGCCCTTGATCCACCTTAAAGGTGCAACCATTCGGCAAAAATCCTTGGTCCAGCCTTTCAAAATGTAAGAATTATGTGTGCATCCAATAAACCAAATCAAACCAAACCAAACGAACCCAAAATATCCCTCAAAAGTAGGGTCCGGATGGTGGGATGTACGCACGCAAAGAGTAGAACGACCATTTCTGTAATCGATCATATATATGAAAATTAAGAATCTAATCAATTCTTTAAACCTAGTAGTTACAGGTATCAAGACTTAATACTAACTAGGAGTGTATATATTATAATCTTTCATACATGTTCTTACTAGTATCGAAAAAGACAAGAAACCCATCACGAGTACGTACCGTATGCATAACCCGTGTAGTTATACCTCGATCGAACGTTCTGATTCCCGTAATTCGCAGGGTTGCTGTAATCAACGGCCTTGATCACCACGGCTCCATGCTTCCCGTCTTGTTCTTGAACCGCCCCGAAAACCACTTCGTTCGTCGTCTCGCTCTTCTCCTCGTAATACGTCCGAGGATCCGACGAGTGGTGTTTCTGATGGTATTCTTGACGATTTTCACGTAACTGTTGCATTTGCTGTTGTCCACCGTACAAATATCGAGTCTGCTTAGACGGGCGTGGTCGTTCGGTCATTTCCGGGGTTTTGGTCGTCGCAAACGGGTACGATTTTCGGGTTTCTAGTGATGGGGGTGCATCTTGATGAGGAATCATGAAGGTTTCTTGCATAGGCCAAGAGTTGGGAAATTGAGGGGGTTGTTGGTAATTCATTTGAAGATGAGGGGGTAGTGGGTTCTTTTTGGAAGTAAAGAATAGACCTCCAAAAAGGGTTCCTCCTTTGATAAGAGCTTTTCCTAGTAAACCAAATAAGCCCTCTTCTTCTTTTTCGTGTTCGTCGTCGGGCGGAATTAGAGGCGGCCTCACCGATTTCACGGGCCTCCGATATGGAGACGGTGGAATGCCGTCTATCGTGAGTCTTGGATCCTGTAGTTAACAAATTGTGTTTGTTAGGATATGTAAAACCCCTTAAATTATACATAAATTATACATGTTTGATGGTATGTGTCACAACCGATATGGGATTCCAACCCCCCCCCCCCAAAAAAAAAAACGAGGGCTATAGATGGTGCCCCAAGAACGGAGGCGAAAGTGTGCCGAGTCCCTAGTAGAGATGTCCAAAAATGGGACTCGGGCCGGGTCTTCAAAATCGGGCCGACAGATATCGGTCCCGGTCCCAACCAAAAATCCTAGGACGAAAATCTTGAAAAACTTGTATTATTATTTATAAAAACTTTTAAACTTTATTTTTTTGAAAAGCAGGCCTACGCATAATCGGTCCCGGGTTTTGAAATTCCATAAAATGTGTAACCGATCCGACTGTCAAGCCATAACCGCTACCGGGCCGGGCCCAATTTGGCCATCTAGGTTAGATGGTGTTAGATCCCGGCTCTGATACCATGGTAGAATATGTGGAACCCCATTATACCTCTCCCTAAAAGAGTTGGTACAGAGAGGAGGGGTTCCATCCTATATACAGGTTCGATGGTCCATTACTAGTCGATATTTAAACTTGCAATAGAAAATGAGAAGCTTTCGACTTATGAAAAGGCTTACAGTTTGCGATGAAAACATCGCCCAAACTCTACGTTGTAACAAGGCTAACATGAAGCCGAAGAACACCGCAGCACCAAGAACCGCTATCCCTGAAACGATAATCAACCAAATACTAAATTTTTAGGAACTTAAAAACCGGTATTAGATGAAACCGACTAGCAAAAACCCAAACCAAATGAACCCAGTGAATCCCGCATGAAGTGGGGTCCATACAGACAGCTTAATGGAAAAACATACAGACAGCCCCCACTAATCGTTTTTTTTTTACCTAAATGGTGTTCGCTGTCATACTGATAAGACGAGCAATCATCCTCATGAAGTTGGATTTCTCGAATCGCTTGGTTCCCTCTATCAATAACTAAAATCGAGCAGCTACTCGCAACGTACATCACATCAAAATCGTCGGAAAATTTTGCATCATCGCTTGGACCATCGATGTGACCCGACCCTCGGGCTGAGTTTCCTCCTGCTATGGTTACTACTCCTGCAAATAACGGAATTTTTACTCCTTCTGTTCGAAAATAAATGTCCACAATGAACAGTGCAATGTCCACAATGAACAGTGCAATGTCCACAATGAACAGTGCAGACAGTTTTAGAAATGTGTAACTAGACCTGGCAAACGTGTTGTGTCGTATCGGGTTCATGTCGGGTTCAAAGTTAAACGGGCTGAGAGTGTCTAACCCTAACTCGACCCGTTTAATAAACGGGTCAGAAAATCTCAACCCTAACCCGACCCGCCAAACCCGACATGACTCGCCTAACCCGTTTAACATTTATAAAACTAAAAACTAAAATCGAAATTCACAAAAAAAAGTACAAATCCAAAATTCAAATGAAAGCATTAGAAATCCAAATTTTATAGTTCACACATGTAAATTCTAACCAAATTTAAAACGTTAAAAATCCAAAGCATTAAAAAAAAACTTATAATATATATATATATATATAATATATCTATATATATATATATAAACGGGTTATTCGGGTCATTTTCGAGTTGAAAATTTTGACACTGACCTTACCTGTTTAACTTTCGTGTCGTGTCAACCCGTTTACTTAAACGGGTTGAAATGTATTACCCAAACCCGTTTATTTTATGTCAAGTTCGTGTCGAGTTAGCGTGTCGTGCCAGTTTTTGTCAGGTCGATGTGTAACTATTACAGTTTTTAATTAACTAAATGACAATTTTGTCCTTATTTACCAAAGGAGTTAGTGAATTTTCCATCTCATAATAAAGGATAAAATTGGAAAATTACCAGTTTCACTGATCTTCCTGATGGCCATATTCATGGTGTCAGCCACATATACATTTCCTCTATCATCCACAGTAAGCCCTTTTGGGTGGTTCATTCTGGATTCTCTTAGCTTCCCATCCACATGACCAAAATACCCTTCAGATGAACCAGCCACAAGTTTTGGTCTGCTATCTGTGACAACCATTCATTCAAATTTATAAATCATGTGTATGTGAGTGAAACTGTTTACTACCTGTTTATAGCCTCTTATTGGGTCAGAGGTGTTTACTGTTTATCCGCTAAAAAAAGGATGTTGTTTACCAACACACTCTGATCAACAAATATACTGACACAGTAAGGATGGGTTGCTTTCTGACTGGGTCAGCACTTACCCAAGACACTTCAGTGTCGTTTTTTTGAAAAAAACCTCTTATTTACCTATGTCTTACCAGATAAGAGGTTATAGGCCAAGTAGAGTGTATGTGTTTTTTCTGTAATAAGAGCTTAAAACCTCTTACCGTCCTCTTATTGGACAAGAGTTAAAATTCATGTCTTGTTAGCCTCTAAATGCGATCTTATTTCACTAAAATCTCTTTATTGTCTCGTTATTCACTTTGCAATGTATATAGACATTATTATGTGGCCAAAATTTTGAATAAATTTTTAATTTTATTAATTTGCTTTATTATGCTAATTAATTTATTAATAAGTTATTTATTTATTTATTAAAAATATTAATATAAATTATAAATTATAAAATAATAATTCAACGACGATATTTAGACTATTAAAATACTATGTTATTGCATCATATTATAAATTATGTTTTATAGCTTTTCATAATAATTATGAATATACAAATTAAATTGTTTGAAAAAATAGATGGGTAATGTTTAAAATTTTGTTGTTTGAAAATAAGTGTAACAGTTACAAAAGATTTTTTGTTAATTATCTTATATATTTATGAGTAAAAATATTATTTATAATATAAGGGGTAAAATAGACAATCATAAACATTAAGTCATTTATCAGTTTTAAAACAGTCTTATTGATTGTATTTTCAGACTCCAGCACCATCTCTTATCAACCAAAAGTGAAATAACACTTCAGACTTCAACAACTTTTAAATATCAAAAAACACATCGGTAAACAACCATTTTCACTCGGTGCTTACCCAAACCCCCCTCTTACTCGGTTAGAGCTTACCCAATTTGTGTCCGTCAACATTCCCAAAACTAGCTCTAATAATAGAAATATGGAATAAACATGTGATAAAAAAGCAAACAGTAACCGGAACTCAAAAACCCGCATAGAATAAACGCGGGTTCTTGTAAGAGCTTACAAATTTCGAATTCGCTATAGAAGATTCGAAGTCTTGAATATTGTATGAAGAAGGAAAGAAAAGGGATTTTGAAGTGAATATAAAAAGAGAATAAGGTTTAGTCACTCATTGGCAAAGATTTGAGCTTTAGAAGAAAAAAGCTAAGTAGCATAAAAAACATAAAATGGAATAGATTCTAAAAGGATTAGTCAACAAATTGCTATACTTAAAGATGAGTATTCTTCTAAACAAAAGCATAGACAAATTCTTCTAAACAAAAGCATAGACAAGTCCAAAAAGTGGATCCCTCATCAACTATTATTCTTAGGCTATGTTTGGCAAACTAGCTGGTAGCTCATAAACTAACTTTTTAAAACGTTACTTTGAGTAGTTTTTCAATAAGCTAGCTTATAAGCTAGTTTATGGTCATCCAAACATGTAAAAAAAAAGCTAGCTTTTTTTTGCCAAACAATGCCTTGGACGATTCACGAAGCAACGGGTACCCATTAACTCATATAAATTAAGGGACCGTCACCAATACAAATTGGGTAAGCGTAAAGGTGCGGTTTTTTTGGAAGGGTGTCTTAGGCTATGCCTAGACTAGTCCCGGAAAATTATAACCGCAAGAAATCAGCCATGATAAACTCAATGGCTACAATTGTTGTGTACGTCTGGATTCGAACCCTCGGCAGATGAGATATTTCACCACATCCCCCAGGAAGTTAACCACTATGCCACAACCCTTGTGGTTAAGAGTGCGGTTTTGGTCGGCACTAATCACTAAACGAATAAGAGGTCACCATCTTGGTCAACATCACGGACCGGTAAGAAGAGCTTGGTATATGACATCTTTGATCGGGTAATAGGCGGTAAACAGGTAGTAAACAACTCCTATACCCCTACGGAACACGACATAACAGTTGTTCAGTGTTTAGTAAGATTGAACTAGACAGGACTGAACAAATAACATAACCAATTTACCCTTAATGAGTTATTTATATATTTTGATTAATTTATGTAATTTATTAAATTATAATAAAATAAATATTTTTTATAACAAAATATATCATTAGAAAGTTTTTGTCAAAACGATTAAATGATACCAAAATAAAAGGTTTACGTAGTTTACAATTTTTATTTTATACCTTATATATATATTATTAAAATTTAATAAAATACAAAAATGAACCAAAATATAGAAACCATATAAAAATAATATTTTAAGGACAATAAATTCAAAGTTTAAAGAGCATAAAACATAATAAACAAAATTTAACTAAGGAATAAAATGCAAAGAGAGAAGCGTATATGATGTTTTAGAAGAAAATTAGGTTTTATTTTGAGGTTATATTCGTAAAATATAGTTCTCTTCCACCTTGTTCCATGGGGTGGGGTGGAACTAACCTATACCACTTTGTTCCGCTCTGTTCCACGTAAAAATAATGATCCCTGTTTTGTTTCTACATAAAAACAGCTATCCATGTTATGTTCTATCTTGCAGGGGCAGAGGTAACTTGTAAATGGTGACCAAAGGGGTCTTACCCTAGCGGTACCGGGGTTTTACTCCATCCTCAAGGTCTCGGGTTCGAGCCTTGGGAGTGGTGGTTTCCCTAAAATTGGTGGAGGAATTTATTCCTCAAGGTGTTGTGGCTCTGTGGAGGTGCTAGGGTTCGATCCCGTGCTGCCCCAGGGTTTGGAGTTTAACTCGTACTAACATAACCACTAAGGCTGCCGTTCAAAAAAAAAACTTGTAAATGGTGGGGGATGGGCCCTCACTAAAAAGAAATTATTCTCATTTTCATTGATTAAAAAAATATTTTTTTAATTTTATATTGTATGCCCCCCCCCCCAGTAAATTCCTATCTGGGCCACCACAAACCAAAAAAAAACGTGGAAATCAACAGAAGGTTCGAAATCAACTAAAAAACCCGAAAAAGTACCTCGAAATCGACAAAAAACCTTAGAAATCTCTCAAAATCAACCAAAAAGCTTTAAAAATCCTTCGAAAAGGCGGAATTAGGCTAAAAACACACCAGTTAACTTTACGGGCCTTTAATCTGCCTTAAAGGTGGCAAGGTGGCCCACTAAGCAAAAATCCTAGATCCGCTAATGCTGAACCAATTGCACCGACTATGTTTGATACAAAAACTAAGGTTTTATATCTAATTTGGCAAACAGATGGTATAACTTTAAGTTGATTTCACTAATTAGCAATCATATATATAATTATATCATGAATTTAAATTTTGCAAGGATAATTACACTTACATCTTGACAATGGTGTTGAGACTTTGTGAATATTACTGTTTTCTGAATCTAAAACAAGAAGCTCCCCAGATGGAGTTACCTCCACCGAATGAGGTTCGATCCCAAGCTTGCTTCCATCAAACACAGTTTCTACAGTATACCCACCTTCATATTTCACCATCGAACGGCTCGAAATAACTACACAAATAACAAAAAAAACACACACACACAAACCCAGTTCAAAAAACAAGCTCACGAATCTCGATTACAATATTTCGAAAGGGGAAAATCAAAATTAGACATACCCATACCGATCTTGGTGTCGGGTTTAAGAGACCAAAGCCATTTGAAAAGTGCAGACGCGATGTTCGACGTAATGCCGCTGAGAATTTCTGCGATTTTAGTAACCAATCAATCAGCTCGGCGTTCAAATTGATCAAAATAAGATAAAAGCTTAGTGGAAATTCACTAATTCAGCACTTACTTGCGGGATGTGTTGCAGAAACTGATGAGAGTAATGATCCAGATGAAAGAAGAAACAAAATTGGGAGGCAACAAAGCATGTGATTGTTGTTGTTGTTGATCATGGTGGTGGTTTTGTTGAGATATGAAACGTGAAGTTTGCATTTAAGATGGAAATATAAAGGAAAATCTTGCGAGCTTTTTACAGTGGGTTCTGTGAGAGATTTTACGTGTTGTTGAGGACAGAATTTCTTTTTTCTTTCGTGTGTTGATGAATGATGATAGCATCGAAGAGAGAAAGAGGGGACAAAATTAAAAGAAGAAATGAAACGAGAACAGAAAGCAAATAGAATAAGCCAAAAAGGGAACACACAGTAACACACACACTGTGTGTGCAAGGCATGTGGCATCGGACAT